>OX493264.1:63649329-66158496 GCA_950370525.1 Bellardia bayeri
TATATGTATTTTGGAATGACAGTCTTATGTCAGTAGACTTTGGTTTTGGGGGCCGAAACAATTATTATATTTCGATTTTTGAATGTTTTGAATGAAAAACTACCATGCAGTTATAATATGTAACAACAACAAATATCACAAAATTAACCATTACAGCTACAACAACAAAATCGCTTCCAATAAAATCGCTTATTTGTTTGGGTTTTCAATGAATATTTGTTTTAATATGTTGTTTATATAAAGCTACTGTAATTTATGGCAAGAACCCAGCGGGAAAAAGGTGCTGTAAAGAGGCCTTAAAAGGGCCATATTTTGCAGTCACGAGGACTTCCAGTCGGATTGTAAAATCATTTCAATTTTACTCGGCGTGTCATTTATAATCAAGGCTTTACCTACTCGCTACTGTTTTATGTCTGATAGAAGGCATACTTGAGATGGCCAATTAGAAGGTGATGCCTCATAGAGAGAGTAATTAAAGGTCTGCTTAATTAATAAAGAAAATATTTTTATCAATTTAGCGCAAGACTTTAAAGGAGTGTTTTAAATTAATTGAAAAATTCCACTTGAATTTAAAAAGTACACTGGCTCACAGCTTATTTAAGGCAGTACATTTTTGGTGTTTCAAAGCTCCATAAAATTAACTAAAATAACTTAAAAAGAAACTGGTGTCATTTAAAAGAAAGAAATTTTTAAGGTCTAACAAACAAAAAACATAAAAATGCTGTTTTTTCACGTCACAGCTTATTTTATGTTGGCATGTATGGATTTCAAAAACTTTAAATTAAACTGGAAATTACACGATTTAATATTATCTATAACAGATTTATGGCGATTTGGCAAAGATACGACCAGTATTTGGTTAATACTCGGCAAAATATTCGACCAATCAGTCAGCGCTATTTTAAATAGTTTTTGTTAGACATTTAGTATTTTCTTGTGCTGATTTCTAAAATGCACCATATGTTTGCGATAACATTAAGGTCTGGCGACTTTGGTGGCGGAGCCATTAAATGTAGGCATTTATATATGTATTAGCCGCGTTTGCACAATACCCGACGATTAAATAATTTGTTGACATTATTTTGAATTACAATTTTGAATGAACACCTTCTGGAATAGCTTCAGGCATTAGGCCTACAAATATAAGCACTAGAAATTTTTCCCGCGAGTAATCGTCGAAAATACAGCCATGCAACATGACTCCAAACATATGAATGTTTGTGTTTAAAAGTTGGATTACTAAACCATCAAATTGTATAAGCACAATGCAAACAATAATGTGGCTGGATGGCTGGTGAATTTGTTGTCAAACAAACTAATAATGATTCGGAAAGAGGAGTTTTATGTTCTCTTAACGTAAACTAAAAATAAGTTTTACCCAAGTCTGTTTTACTTGTATTGGTACGACAGAAAAAAAAACAAAACAAGCAAGAATGTATATATGTAGGTCAAGCCCGACCATATAATACCCTACACCGTGTATATGATTTATTTTTATATAGAACTTATTTGTTGCAATATTTGTCTAGATAAATCAGACATTTATGACATATAAACTCGCATTTCTGGAGGATATTTGTATGAGTGCTGCATGATATAATGAGTCAATTTAAAACAATTTCAATATATGTATATTGTCCTTGCGCAAAAAAAAAAATTCACATAATTTAGATACTTTAACATGGGTGTTAGACTAATATTTCTGTGCGTTACAATCAACAGCACAAATCCAATATACCCTCCCATTAGTGCTGTGTAGGGTATAACAACCGACACGAATACTTTTATTGAGACAAAGCATAGCAATAATAACAACAACAGCAATAACAAACAAACAACAATAATAATCACATTTATGTGCATGTAAGTGGTACTTATTGGTTCTATTCCCATCGATTGAAAAACAGTGTTACCAATAAAAATGATTAAGAAAAAAAGTTAATAACGTACTTAAAATTATATCTCTTCTTTTACATTACTTGTTAACATTACTTGTCTTATTGAACAACTAAATTTTAATTATTGCACTCTTAATTAATAACGGAATGTTCAACATTTTAATCCTTTGGCAGGCAATTGCATCATACGATTAGATGCCAGATGTCTGGCAATGTTTTATTAAAATTAACCAGATAAGTTAAATCTTAAGCGAAATTCATTCAGAATAGTAAGCTAAGGGTAACTTGATATTCTATTAAATCAAAATCAACAAGGAACCGACTTCATAGCTTTCAAAATAAATGATTTTATAAAAGTTTCCTATAAATATATATTATGCGATTAAAAATATTATTCGTGGAGTTAGACAATGAATAAATAAATCAAATGGATATACCCTTCTGCATCAAGCGCTTACATTTCGCGTTTTGGAACATATTGTTACATTTTTACTTTATAAAAACGATGTTTATTTATTTTAAATAAATGTTTATTTTTAATTGCAAATAAAAGTTAAAGTAACTACTTTACTAATATTTAAATAGTGACTCTGCGTTTTTATTCATTTACACTTTGTATAATTTACTGTTTTAGAACACACTTGAATCGTTACTCTTACGATGTTTATAAGGCATAATAGACTGACTGACCTTTGCCGCTGTTGCCACAATTTATTCACTAGAATTGATTGATCTGCATCACGAGTCCTTCAGAAACTCGAAATATTATATTGCACCGAAATTCATTAGATCTTTACTTATGGAAATGTTATATTGCCTGCAGTGTGGTAGTGTTTACTATGTGCAGTGTATACTATCCTCCTATGGATGCTAGAGATCTATAACGAGTGGATACGGATACTGCATTTACTACCAAACATTCTAAGATAAACTGTGCTTTAGGATCTAGAGTCTCCTGTTGTTAGCTAGAGTTATTCCAGATAAAGCTACTGTCTTTCAGACCGATATATTGTCAGTTACAGGTCTAACGGGACTTGTGTCACTAAAATTCTATACCATGTCTTCTCTCTCAGTCAGAACTAATTATCCAGTCTGTGACGACAACTGAATATGAAAGGTTTGCAAAAAACCGTGTTAACGCGCGCAAGTTTTTCACCTTTTCTACGAATGTCCGGCTCTTCGTTTGTCAAGGCATAGATTTATGTATGAACATATGTTGAACAATCTATTGCCAAAACAAATTCCATGGATTCTACTTGATTGCTTGAATGTAGTAAACCAAAAGATCAGTTCAGCTACGGCTAATGAATTTGATACTATGAACCATCACCTTACATCTCCTATCAACATTTTTATTGGTTATTTAACATGGATATGTCATTTCAAATGATTTAATTGACTCATTCTGCACCACAATTCGCTAGTTAAATAACTAGTGCATGTTAGTTTTTTAAATGCACTCTTTTCGACAGGTATACATGTTTAGTTTTCATAACTCTAAGTTGTCTACTCAAAGGATTGCAAATAACTACAACAAAATTCATTCAGTTTCTTTTAAATTATTTTATGTTTTGATATTGTACATGTTGTGTATTTGTAGTTGTATAAAACCATCGATATAAAAATAAAACAAAATTCCAATGAAAGCACTTAGAATTTTGCTCGATTCTGCTGCTCTTCCACATCATCAATCCTTGGATAAAATTGTACATTCATAAAGTAGAGTTTGTTTGGAGACATGTATGAATGACTTCATATAAATATAAATAAATGTAAGAAGTAACTTGAACAATGTTCATATGTGGAATTATATCCAGCCATGTATGTTTATAATGTAATGTTATTTTATTCCATTTTATTTTATTTTGTCAATCGAATTCCAATTCATTTTTCATTCACAGTTCACTGGTCACCTTTGTTGAAAATTTACAATATTCTCCAATAAAAAAATTCCCCAAAAAAAGCTCAAGAATTATTTATATATCCCAACATACATACACATACATATGTTTGTACGTATTCCCATACACGTAAATTAGGATGGCACAATTTGCATGGAATCCAAAAAAGTTAGTCGTTCTATTTGTTTTAATTTCGAAATAAAATTAAATCAAAAGTTGCAAAAGAAAAATAATTAGTGCTCAATAATTAAACTGAAATTAAAGTTGATCTCTTACCAATTCCATTAAAGCATTCGATACGAATTAGTACATATATATTTCCAATATATACATCTTATTTTTTTTTTGATAATTAATTTTATATAGAATTAATATTTTGCGAAACATTTCTGTATGGCTGAACCTGTTCAGATATTTCTTATGAAAATTTACCTTTCAAGGACCTTTGGAACAAAAACGCACAATTAGGTTTTTAAACATACTAAACTTTTTTTGAGGGTATCCTAACGAACATACTTATATATGTAAGTATTTTGTGTGTATTTGTTTATTACGTTGTATATTTCCTTGTATGTGACATAATGGCAATATTCATTCAATAAACTACATTATAATTCAAATTCAAAATCAAATAATTTTTTCTTATTCTTGATATTTTTGCTTTTCCATGCTGTTCTTGTTGTTGTTTAAAAAGATTTATTATACACTTGAATGGGTTCCTTCATGTCGGCTGATGGAAGAAAGAAGAAAAAGGATCTGAAATCTTATTAAGTTTATATTTATTTATTATTCAATTTACATTCATAATTGTAATAGGCTTTTTATTATTCGAATTGTGGTCGAAGGGAGTTTATATTGCAAAAGTTTATTTATTAATAATATGCAGAAAAATATAAAATAGAGCTATCGGACCACAGAAAAAAATAACTAAAAAATGTAGTATCAATAGAAAGTAATGAATGCAAATCTAGTAATTGGGCTGCTAAGATATCAAATTAAGGCAAGTGTAAGCCGTTATTGTTACTAATAGTGAAGATTTATGGCCAGTTTCTCATTTAAAAATTAAAGTGTTTTTAAACTTAAGTTCTGTTTAAATACCAAATTCGTTTGTATAGGTCATATTTAAATCACTAACTACGTCCATTTAAATACAACTTAAGTTGTTCATACTACCTTATGATTTTGACAGTTCTGCAAATTATGAAAATTGCGCGTTGAAGTTTTTTTTATTATTTGATAAAAATATTCAATAAATAAACTCGCCGCGGATAAAAACATTGTGCTGTTGTGTCATTAATACAGAGATGATCATTTCATAATGCAAGTGCTTACTTTGTTATGCTCTTACAATTCAGTTGCCTTTCACATGGCAAATGGTACACATGCTTAGCGGATGCTATAAATGTTTTTAAAATACAGTACGTAAAAAAAATTATGGTACCATTACGAAAAATTTTTCCTAATAAAAAATGCAGTTGTTAATTCTCAATGCCTTTTCTGTTATAAAATATTTAAAGGTCACTGGGAAACCCTTTTTTTAAATTTTCAAAAAAGGTTTAAAGATTTTGATTTTCAAGATAGGTTTAAAGATTTTGATGCCCTTTCTTGAATTTTTTAAAGTCGCCTTTAAAGTGGATGTTACAAAATATGAGTTAAAAATACAAACGGAACTTATTATTTTACCATTTTATAAAAATCTTTCGTTTACTTTTTCGTTTTACTGTACCTTTAAATTTGTCTCATTTTCTCACCAAAACATAAGCTTTTTAATTTTGATCACGTCTGCATTAATATCAACTAAAACAATGAATTCAGATGAAAAATACATTTCCGATTGCTGGGCGGAAAAAGTTTCTTTTTGATACCAAATGCTTAGCATTAAAATTTGGCAGTGATCGGAGAACGTTTGAGCCTGCCGCCCAAGACTTAAAGTTTGAAAAATCGATATATATGGGAAAAATCAATGTTTTTATTGAAATACTTAAATTTTAATACAAAAACTAGTTTTAGTTGTTGATTTTTAATATTTAATATTTGCCAATTAAATTACCATTTCAACGAGCTTTATAAATCCAAAATTTAATGAAAAATATCAAAGTTACACAATTTTATAGCTGAAAAATACTAAATACAAGCAAATTTAAGTGAGTGTGGATTTCTTATGTGAAGGAAATTTCTGAAGATATGACTCGACGAACTGAAATACCAATTGTTTTTGATTTTTGTCATTTGTTAAGATTCGATTGTAATCTTTCATGAATTTGACGCCGCGTTCGGCAGCATCGTTTACGACAAACAAATTACGACAAAATTCGAAAGCGTCTTGATAGTCATCATCTTCTTCCCATAACGATGGATCTTTTTCCAAAAAAACAGACAGACAAACCAAATGCAGTGAATAAATATTTTGTTTTATATGATACTAAATCGCTCAATGAACTGGAACGTAAAACTTCAACGTCTGCAATTCGACGGTTCTCCAATAGGTTTACGTTCGGTTCACTTGATTGGAGACATTTGATCATTTTGCGCTTTGCTTCATCTGAAACGGAAGGATCAAAAAATGCTAAAGCAACGTTTTCTGGTGCTAGATACCACAAATGGGTTTTGATTTTTGATAGAACTATGTTGGACACTGCTACATCTGTTTCAGCGTATGCGATCGAGTCGTTTACAAATTGTAGATCTTGATTTGGAGCTGTGATGGCATTTGGGCATCCATACCAGACTTTGACATATAGTTGAACTAGAAAAATACATACATCTCGCAGCGCGCTCAATTGTCTATCTGTGCATTTGAATTGTTCGCGAAAAAGAAATATTTTCAGGCAATAAATTGCTTTTCCCATAAACTTTGCCACCGTTTCCACCAAGGAATGTGACTGTGAGCTGTAGAAATTCTTTATAATCAGCGCGAATTTGATATTTTTGTAAATTTTGATAGCAGACATATTTGACTTCATCACAATCCTCGCTTATTTTTGAACGGACAATTTCGTCGTCGAGACCGCATTTGAATGAAGTGTGATTAAGATTGTCCCAAGCTTCCGCAAATCGATTGAAAATAGGAACTTCGGGTGCACTGGTCGCTGAGTATTTTAAGTCAAAAACACTTTTCAAGACAATTTCGAAAATATGATGACGACATGGAAGTTTGATTAATTTCCGGTCTAAATATTGTTGTAAGAATGCGATTGCGCCATTGTTAGGACCAGTGTTTCAAAAAGTAGTGTCGAAACTCATCGCACCAACACGATCAATGATATTCCAACTGATTAAAGCATTACGAACAGCGCCCGCAATATTCTCTCCCGTGGCGGGTTCTACAATTGCTGCACTGAGAAATTTTGCGGTGCCTTTATAACTGACGAGAATTGCGATTCGCTCAACTTTTTTTTTACCAACTATTGCTTCCATTAATTTGCCATCCCAGTGAACAACTAATGATTGTGCACTATTTATCTACGAAAAAAAAATATATATATAATTAAAATTAAAGTAAAGTAAATTACGTCTTCGACGAACTCGGCCTGAATCTTCTCAAATTATTTTTCACGGTGCTTTCTTCGTAACTTTTGGAGAGACGTTCGATTGACAACATGCTTATCAACATTGACACGCAAGGCTTCTGCCACTGCCATTATTATATGTATTGCTTTTCTATCGGAAACCTTAGCATCATCCAGAGCGGTTGAAAGACGTGGTGTTATCAATTGCGTACGGTCTCTTCTTTCATCTGGTTGAGTGTCATAATCGTCCTCGTCCATTGTTGGATCGTTGTCGTCGGAAATATTATCGCTTTCACTAGCACTATTGTTTTCTTCAATCGCTGAATGAAATCATAAAAGAAGTTAGGAATTCATTCATTCCAATAATTGATATGTATTATACAATGCAAATTGAAAATATTTACCAACATCTACGTTTTGAGACTCATCGTGCTTTCGCTTTCGTGACTCTTCTCTTGATCTTCGCTCCTGCGATCGCTCTTCACGGCTGAATAAATGCATATCGACTCCGATCATGCCTCCGGGGCGCCTTTTTTGTCTGTTTCAATAAAAATTCCCGATCATCTTCAATGCGAATCATCTGCAACGGGTTGTTGTAAGCAATGTCGAAGAGATTGCCCAAATTTTCGATAAATTCTGGCTGATCTTTGTTCGCTTTCCCTTTCGACGACTTTTTAGAAACACGTCGCCATTCTTTGTACAGTTTTATCAATTTATCAGCACATTTGTACAAATCACGGATCGGTAAGCGGGCTTGTAGGCAAAAAAGGGATACAGCGTTCACTGTCAATCTTGCACTTTCTTTCTGCGATAATTTGGCGAATCGAATATTATAAAAATATACTTGCAATACTTGTCGATTGGATGGTAATTTAGCTCCACTTATTTGATGTATCACATTGGCAATCAAATATATTTCACGTGATACTTTATCAGACGTACGAGTAATCACTTTTGATGTGGTTAGTTCCATTTCGGCAGAGGTTGATGGTTCGTCCGCCTTTATATTATCACGCTGCAAATCAAAACTGCAATCTTGGGTACAGACAATTTAATTATTAATTAATTATTGCCAATTAATGGTAATTTAATTGGCAATTCGACTACATATTAAAAATCAACAACTAAAACTAGTTTTATGTATTAAAATTTAAGTATTTCAATAAAAACATTGATTTTTCCAATATATATCGATTTTTCAAACTTTAAGTCTTGGGCGGCAGGCTCAAACGTTCTCCGATTACTACCAAATTTTAATGCTAAGCATTTGGTAACAAAAGGAAACTTTTTCCTCCCAGCAATCGGAAATCGAATGAATTTTCTATAAATAAGGGCAAGTCTAATGAGGAGGATATGAATGATGCATCTTTTGTCCATTTATTTTATAACGGTTTGTAAACTAAATAGTAAATCAGCTGTTAAATGAAGAAGTTGTTTATATTTTTTTGACATTTAATAGTGCTACCAGACTTTTATCATAATTAAATACCAAACGCAATTTGAGACTGAAAAAATGTAAAACTTAAATTTAAGGAAAAATTAACTAATTTCGTATTTAAATATCAAGTTAAAAACTGGCTTAGACTAGTTTATATCTGCCAGTGGATAATTACCATTCGAATAATGATATTGGCAGAATCGAAATCATCATAGTGTATCACACCTCTTTTAACTTACATTGCCCTCGATATATTCATTAAGACTCAAAATCAGAAGTTTTTCGCAAAATTATATTGTTACAGATGACCTATTGATAAACTCGTTATAACACACATATATGTATGTGCATATATTAACTCGATAGGCTGGTTAAACAATATTAATAGCGACCTTTGAATTTGGACAAATGATGTATTTTAGTTAAAGGCATGACAACAGAACCTAACGCCAAGAGATCGTTGAATATCAAATCAGCAATACTGATCCACACATTTGTGCTATTGTCATTAGAGTAATTGTATAAAAACTATAGATTCGTTAACATATATTATGTTTTTATTATAGTAATTCTTAAGTTTTTTTGTAATTCACCTAATCACTGTTTAAAGTGATCAGTCAGAATATTGAGAAAACAAGTATGTATGTAGTTGTTTAGTAATCCAAATTGATTCTGATTTATTTACATGTGTTTTTGTTTCAATTATTTATACTAAATACAGTTCAACATTGGTATAACGAATCTTAGGGGATTAGGAATAAAACGTTATACGTTAAAATGAGGTTCATTATGTCGAGGTGAAGTTGCACTTCTATTCGTTATAACGAGGTAATAAAACAATTTTGTATGTATATTAATCATAATCTGCTTTTTTCCACTAATAAATCAAAACACATTTGAAGGAAAACACTGTAGTTTGTAGTTTTAAAATTCAAAAATAGTATTGTTTTTAATTCAAAAATAGTTTACATTTATTAAATAATAAGTCTGAGCCAGTGATTAACTAGCTAGATTTCAAAAACAACTGCTGCAACAAGCGTACAAGCTCTTGGCAACAATAAGTTGTTCTTTGAATATTTCAGGCGTTATTCTAATGAATGCTGCTGTCGACTACGAATGTAGGTTTGCTTCTCCGTTGTCGTTGCAAACAGAATAATTTTGTGTGTATCTGTTTCATATAATTTGGATTAATGGATGGAAATCGTTATGAAAAGGTTGTAAGTTGACAAAATTCGTTAAATAGATTTAAATAATTATTTCTATTTCGTTAGTCTGCAGTGAATGAAAATTCGTTATAACGAGGGTATTGACAAATGTATTTGTAATAGAGAGGTTTAGTTCGTATTAAATCTTATGGAGCATTGTAGGGGATTTCAAAAAATTCGTTAACTCGAGGAATTCGTTATAGTGTGGGTCGTTATATTGAGGTTTGACTGTCATTTGTTACAATTAAATTTTCAATATGACAAAAAATTTTCTTAGTAGGTTAAATATCATATTTGTCTTAATTGAAATTTTTAAATTTCTTATATTCTAAGCGCCAGTGCCTTTGTCAGCCTTAATAGGGATGACTTGTTATCACATGCTCGAAAAGTACAAAAGATGGAAAGATGGAAGTCGTCATTTGACATCATAACTTTAGTTAAACTTTAAGAACTACTTCGTTTTCATCATATTAAATTTTAGCCAAATACATGCAAATTTAAATATCTGCCTTTTGACTCCCCTAAAGCGACTAGACAAAACCACAATTATTGATTGCAACCAATTCGAATTCATATTTGAACACACAAAATTAAACCATTTAAAATGTTAACAAATTGTCTTTTTCTCAATGAGGGTTTGAAATATTTCTATGCCATAAATATTGCCATTTATGTCATTATAAGTAGATAGAATAGAAAAGCCATTGATATGGTTCTAGAATCTTCTTTTTCTTCAATACGATGGGGGAATATACAGAAGGAGGCAAAGTGAAACCTCATCACAGTGGCAATCGTAGTCATCATCATCATCAGTTACAGCTCTACTCAGGCGAGGGTTGTAAAAATCATTAAAATCATGCTAAAAATGTTTTCCCCAAAATAAATTAAATTTTTTTCTTCCATTCCTTTCTTTATCCAGCTTTTGCTACGGCTGACAAAATCATATTAAGAGGAAAAACTTTTAAGCTGCTGAAGAGGTAGGAATGGTACCGAGGAAAAAGTTATTTTCCTGTGTGTTTGTTGTAAGCAGTGAAAGTCCTTGGCCAATGACAATGAAGGCTAAGGCATTAAAATGTTTTCTTTCGTATTTTTTTTTTCGATAAAAATGATGAATGACATCATAAATTATGCTGAAGTGTACTAAACAGAGGGTTTGGTGGTTGTTTATTTCGATATAAACGATTTTTATTTTGTTCTTATTTTTTGTCGTTTCTCTCCCAAAATTTATATATATACTTATACTTTTCTTATTTCACTCACAACTTTTTATTTTTCTTTCTTCCATTTTTTTTTGTTTGAATTTTGGTGAAGAAGTTTGTACACATTTGGCAAAAAGAAGTTTTTTTTTTTTTAATTATTTGAATATGTTTGTCTTGCGTTAAATTTTAGGTATTTAAAATGTTTTGAGTAATTTTATTTTTGCCAAGAATAATGAATTGCATAAAACAAATTATGAATACATATGCATCTACCATCAAATACATACAATTTCTGGGCCACAGTTTTATGACAAGTAATCAGTACATAGTAGAGTATCAAAATTATTCAACTTTTCTTTTGTTCGAATAATTCTAAGAAGATGTTTTAATTTGTTCGAACGATTCGAACATACATTTAAAATTAATTATACGCAGAATTTAAATTAAAAAAAAAATAAGAAAATAAGTTCGTAAATTGTTATTGTCTAAAGCCACCTTTAGCATCACTTACATTTTAAGTCCATGATCTTCGTCGACATTTTCAAAATATGTTCAGAATCACTTTTAACTTAATTTTCTTCTGAACTAACATTTTTATTAGTATTATTTGTTTAACACATAATTGCGATTCTGCAAATATTTGCACATTATCACAAAATTGTAATATTTGTTAATATTTTGGTTAATTTTTACACACGATTTAATTGACATGTGTGATGTTTTATTCGAAAATAAGAAAATATTGTTTTTGTCCAAAAATTTTAAAAGAGTTCTTCATATAATAAAAATCTTTAGAAATCAATCGGCTTGTCGAATTATTCAAAAATAAAAAATTTTTGAAACCGGTACATTTTTCAAACAGAAAAAACTTAACCAATTTCGTTTTCGAATACTCTACGAGTATGCATGAATAATAACCCCCCGTTGCCACATGCAAGTAATTACTTGCAAGTAAACAACAATATTTGCTTGAATGGCTACACTAGCAAGTGCAAGTTCATTTTTAAAATGTCAGCAAAGAAACTTTAAACAAACTTTTTTCATAAAATTCTGTTAATTTTCAAACGCATATGGATCCAGTATTGCCGTATTGTCAAAAGAAAAAAATACAGGAAAAAATTTTGTAATTTACAATTTTTTTTTTAATAAATACATTAAATTTATATTTAAAAATACTATTAAGATGTGTTGTGTAATAGTTTTGTTCTTTTTTCTTAATAATTTTTTGTAAAACCCCGAAAATTTATTATTATATATTATTATTATTTATTATAAAGTGCGAAAAATATGATTGTGTTAGTAAAAAACTGTAAGTATATTGAATTTTTCGAACTTGCACTTGCATGTGGCAACGGGGTTACATGTGGCAATGAATGGTTTGTTCATAAAAATATCGCAATTGAATTTTGAAAAGAAAGGTAAAATTAGAAAAACTTCCTATATCATATTTAATACGGTGCTGGTGAAGGTGGAGAGTCTAAACGTCTAAATACTAACAATTTCAATACAGTCCGCAGATGTTATGACACAACTAAAATTATAATAATATCCATAATATAATAATATAAGTTATGATCAGGCCGAAGAACACTTTAGTAGCACTTCAATCGCAAAAATGGAATATCCTCTTGGTAACCTTAAAATATATTTATACCCTACAGCACTATAGTTAAGGCACCCATTCGTTATTATGCTGATGTTTGTAACGAATAAAATATTAAGCTAACACCTATTTTAAAGTATACCGATCAGTGATGGAAAATAGGTTTTTGGATTTCGTACCAACTATATAAATAAAACGCACTTTTTAGACCATTTCAATATTTGTTAAATAATAATAATAATAGAGTTCTGTGATATTAGCTTTAAGTTAAACTTGACTTAAGTTTTGTGGTCGTTTATTGTATATTATATTTTTATTAATTATTTGATTATTTATACCAAAATACTGTTCGTGATGTCCCGTTTTTTAGTATTTTAGTAACTAATTAATAATAAAAATTAATATCCAATGATAAAAAACATCACAGCTATTATTTAGAACGAGACCCCTGAAGAAGTTAGAATAAAACTAACGAAACGTTGGGTAAATAAAATAAAAAATAAAAATCGAACAAGTTTTTTATTTACGTTTGGAAACAAACATTTGACCAAATTAGCCTGAAGGAAACTCCTTAAAAATTATAATAATTATAAACATTGGTCACAAAAACAAATTAATAATAAAACTTACTTTATCGAAAATTCGATATTTTCTATGGCGACATTTTTAACAGTACAACTTTATACTCGAGTGATATTGATTTATTGCAAGTGATAAAAAAGAATATGCTGTAAGACTTTTTCAAAGAACCATTATCTAACTTCTGGCGATATTATAAATGCTGTTAAACTGGTCTCTATTGGAAAATGCTATCAGATAAAGCGTTTGTTCACGATATGCAACTAGTGTTCGAGGAAGAGAGTTATCAAAGGATACTCTAAGAATTTTACTTTAGCTCGTTTCGTAATAAATGTCTCCTGTAAATTATCTTCATTTGGAGTTTGCTTGTATTTGTTTAAAGTTAGTTAGACTGCTACTTTACGAACATTACTTGCGTTTATTATTGCATTTATCTAAAATATTCTTATTTATGAAGTATCGGGTTATTTGCGATAAGTTAATCTGGTTAAATATGTATGTATATATATATATTCGTGTAGCCTTTGATTGCATTTTCAAAATTACTAGATTTATTATTTCAAGAATAGCGGAACTACAAGGTAGCGCAAATGTAAACTTCCGATGTTTTTTGGCTGTAATTAAAAAAAAAATGAAAAACTTTGATTCTTCTTGTGGGTTATTTTTATTTGGTCTTTTAATTTTTTTTTACATCAATCAAGTCGAGAATATGATGTCATGTAAATGGTCGCCGCCACAGTTGACTGTCATTTGAGCCCTTTTTATGGCATTTTCTATCACTTTGGCCAAAACTTCCGGCGATAGGTCCTCACATTCTTGACGGATATTGTTTTTAAGAGCTGCAAAAGTCTGAGGCTTGTTGACATAAACCCGCGACTTCAAAAAGCCCCATATAAAGAAGTCTGGAGCGGTCAAATCAGGCGATCTTGCTGGCCAGTGCAAATCGCCAAAACGGGAGATTAGGCGCCCGGGAAATGTATCCTTCAGCATATCGGTTGTGGCACGTGCAGTGTGTGCCGTTGCACCGTCCTGTTGGAACCACATGTTTTCCAATCCCAATTCATCAAGTTGTGGCAAAAAGAACTCGTTGATCATTGCTCTGTAGCGCTCACCATTCACAGTAACCGTTTGGCCCGCGACGTCTTCGAAGAAAAAAGGAGCGGCGAAACGTCGCAGTGTTTCACCAGTAGGCGGTCGACTGCCAGGAAATCTGCGACGAAATGCACGTTGTGCAAAGTCACCAACCGATTATTGGTCAACTAAATAGTCAGCAATATTCTGCATTCTGGAGCAGTGCAGCGTAACATTGTTTATTAACGTGTATTTCGCATGTGTTTACTACACAAATGTCAAAACAGAACTGACATTAGGGGCCAATCGCAAAATTTATAGCATTTTCTGATTGGAGGATTACTTTTGCGCCACCTTGTAGAAGGGTTAATTTCTAACGATTTTGAAATTCTGATTAACTGCATATTAAGCTTCAGCTTTTGTCAGAGGCTACAATTGTTCAATAATTCAACCAACAATTTCTTGTCGAAATAATCATCTTATATAATAAATATTTAGATGCATATTTAAAGATCAAATTGATATTGTTCATTATATTTAATAAAATCTCTTTGGCTTGAACTATTACACAAATATTTAGTAACTGAAATGATCTCTTTATCTATTTCATCTGAAATACTAAATTTTGATGCAACAACATTTTTTAATTCTACCAAATGACAACTGTGTCTGTGTCGACTCTGAATCACTTTCACACTCTAAGCGAGAGAGAGAGAGCGAGTGAAACGATGAGAACTTTAGAGTAATGAAAATAATATATAGTTTAATTTGGTGCGGCTTTCATGTGCGACTAAAGTTATCAAAACTTCACATAAATAAATTTACCGCAAGCCCGTATTTCTACACTAGCCCCCATATAATGTCAACTTTCAAATATCGCTTTAACGAGCACAAATGTGTTAAAACAAGTTAGAGTGCAATATTCGGCTGTGATGAATCCTAAATACCCTCCACCTAAATATAATGAGAAATACAACAAGTAAGAAAGTATAGTCGGTCAAGCCCGACCATATAATACCCTACACCCATACATTTTTTCAGAAATGTGCGCTATATGGGAGATATGACCTATTATGGACCGATTATCCAAAAATTTAGTGTCATGATTTTTGTGAATATAAATATTGTGTATGTTGAACTTTATCTCGATATAAATACTTTTAAAAGATTTATGGAGGTTAAAGTTGATTACGGAGAGGGTCTTATAATGCAGCTACGACTAATTATGGACCGATCACAATAAAATTGTACCGTATTATTTGTATATAAATCCAATATATTTGTGTTAAATATTATTTGGATACCAACATTTTTGAGAGAGTTATGCTCTTTAAAGTGATTTTCGGAAGTGGGCCTTATATGGGAGCTATGACTAATTATGGACCGATCACAATAAAATTGAACCTTATTATTAGCATCCATATTAAATATATTTGTGTTCAATATTATTTAGATACCAATATTTTTAAGAGAGTTAAGCTCGTTTAAGTGATTTTCGAAAGTGGGCCTTATATGGGAGCTACGACTAATTATGGACCGATAGTCATAAAATTTTACCATATTATATGTATATGTACGAAACATATTTGTGTTCAATATTGTTTGGATACCAACGTTTTTAAGAGAGTTATGCTCTTTTAAGTGATTTTTGGAAGTGGGCCTTATATGGGAGCTACGACTAATTATGGACCGATAGTCATAAAATTTTACCATATTTTATGTATATGTACGAAACATATTTGTGTTCAATATTATTTGGATACCAATATTTTTAAAGGATGCTCGTTTAAGTGATTTTCGGAAGTGGGCCTTATATGGGAGCTACGACTAATTATGGACCGATCGTCGTAAAATTCTACCATATTATATGTATATGTACAAAACATATTTGTGTTCAATATTGTTTGGATACCAACGTTTTTAAGAGAGTTATGCTCTTTTAAGTGATTTTTGGAAGTGGGCTTTATATGGGAGCTACGACTAATTATGGACCGATAGTCATAAAATTTTACCATATTTTATGTATATGTACGAAACATATTTGTGTTCAATATTATTTGGATACCAATATTTTTAAAGGATGCTCGTTTAAGTGATTTTCGGAAGTGGGCCTTATATGGGAGCTACGACTAATTATGGACCGATCGTCGTAAAATTCTACCATATTATATGTATATGTACAAAACATATTTGTGTTCAATATTGTTTGGATACCAACGTTTTTAAGAGAGTTATGCTCTTTTAAGTGATTTTTGGAAGTGGGTCTTATATGGAAGCTACGACTAATTATGGACCGATCTTTATGAAATTTGTTGATATGCGTTAGCTTCATTTACTACTCATTTGTGGTAAATTTTGTTTGCATTCTTGCATAATTCAAAGATTTATGACCGGAAAACCCCAATTTCGGGAGGACATTTGTATGGGGGCTAGGTGAAATAATGGACCGATTTCCACCAGTTTCAACACCGTCCTTCCTTGGGCTGAAAAAATATCACGCACCCAATTTTATCGAAATATCTTCAAAATTGCGACCTGTACTCTGCGCACAATCTTTACATGGACAGCCAGCCAGCCAGACGGACGGACGGACATCGTTAAATCGACTCAGAAAGTGATTCTAAGCATTACAAACATCAGCACAAATCCAATATACCCTCCCCACTATTGTGGTTTAGGGTATAAAAACGAACAAAAATGTGAGAGTGATCAGCGGGGAAAATGTAACAAAAAAACGTAATTCTCAAATAAGTATGTTTTTATTTTTGTTTATTCAGAATGGTGTTTTGTTTCTCCCTCTGACTGCTTCCATACAAAAGCATGTGTCCCAAGTTGGAATTTTTAGTAAACAAAATAAATTAAAACCAAGAAAAAAGTAAATATGCAACATTTAATAACAGTTTTCCAATTATTGCGTTTCTTTCTTGTTTTTTGAACACAATGGTAAGGGCGCGTTAAAATTTCATGAGCGTCACGCAAATTTTTTAAAAGTGAGTATATTAAATGTAAAAAATTGAAGTTGACAATCATTGTTTACATGGTTTCAACACATTTTTTTTATATTTTGTGAATTAAGAAATAAATTGCCTACGAAAAAAACAAAATAGGCAAATATTTCATGAGCATCACTTTTGAAATATATTGCTTCACAGCTTTGATTTTATTTTTTAATTTTCAAGAGTAAAACAACAAAATTAACGGCGGCTGAAAGAGCACGGAGATATCGAGAGAAAATAAAGGTCGATAAAGCGCGTAATGATGAATATAAAAGAAAGAAGAAAGAAAGGTATAATCGTGGTATATTTGAGTTTAACTTTTATTGTTACTGACTGATTCTGTTTTTCCCACAAACTTAATTCGAAAGTTGTAAAAATGAATAAGAATGAAAAAAACAAAGCCGCTTGTAATTTCATGAAGTTTATACAGATTCAGACTAAGAATTCGAATGAAAATTTATAAATTAAATTAAGTTAAGTTATTGTTTTGTGTCAAATATTTACATATGTGTATAAGTTTCTTCAAGAATTACTTCCATTTTCATTTTTCCATATTTGTTAAAGACATCAAAGAATATTTACATGTTTATTTTGTATGAAAATTTTAGTTTTTTGAAGAATTTTTGTTTTTTTATTTACTTTTTGTATACTTTTTTTTCGTTATACTTTAGATTTGGCATTATTTCTTGTTTACGTGCAACAAATTCTCTTGATCGTCATAAAATATCTTGAGCGTCACACTTATTTTTTTTTTTTTTTAAACGCTTATAATTGCTTAATACATTGTTACAAGCCTACTACTTTGCAAGTAACCTCTAAGTTCAAGTCTTTTTTAACAAAAATTTAAATATTTTCATCTTAAAATTTTAAAATCACTAGTCACTTTAAATACAAAATGAAAAATCAAGTTGAATCGTAATTTTTTGTTTATAATCGAAAAAGTGGTTTTTGCAAATGTTAATCTTGAGAAGCAAAAGAACATCGTAGTAAGCTTGAATTTCAAATATTTTTGCATTATTTGCGATTTTTTTTATACATATTTGGTATAAAAAAAATCCAAAAGTATTGATTTTTTTGAAAGCCTAAAAGTACCACCACCACTTTATCAATTTCTACATAAATTGCACTCTTACCGGCGAATTGAAAAAACTTTAAAACTAAGCAAAACAAAACTCGTTGTGTATGTTTTTTTTAAATTGACCTATATAAGAATAGGAGTACATTTAAGATACATATTATCATTAACATAAATTTCGGAAATGGACAATATATGGAGGATATGGTCTAGTATAGACAGATATTTTCAAAATCCAGCAGTTGAATATTGGCACACTCGTTCATATATATATGTAAATTCCGTGTAAAATTTTGAATAGGTATCGTTATTTATATAGTGAATATATTATATATATATAAAGATAAATATGGGAGCTATGACCAATTATGAACCGACCATAATAAAATTTAGTACAACAATTTATATATCTATAGGAATTATTTGTGTCGAATTTTAACCTAGTAACTAGTAACCTAGTAACTATATTTTTAACTGAATTTTGGAAATCGACTTTATATGGGGTCTATGGTCAAACATGGACCGAACAAAACAAAATTTCGTTTTGCGATTTCTTTTTACATGAAACTTATTTTTGCTGAATTTTGTATTAATATCCCAATTTTATAGGCATTTATCTATCATTAAGCCATATTTCGGGAAGATATTTGTATGGGGGCTATGATAAATAATGGACCGATTTTTACTATTTTTTTCAAAAAGTCTTCTTTTATACCGTGTACAAAATTTCATGGCAATATCTGCAATATATTTAAAAAAATTGCAAGAAAAATGATTAAAAATATCAAATTTTTATGGAGGTTCAATACCAAACTGCTTAGGACAATCATAAATGGTGTTTTATAAATCCTGTTGATTTTAGATGTATCTTTTGGATGTGAGAGTGTTTTACACACACAGACAGACAGAGAGAGAGACAGACAGACGGACATAGCTAAATCGACTTAGAATTCTATAAGGAACAATACTATATATACTTTGTTGGGTCTTAGATAAATATGTTTCAATGTTACACACGGAAAGACAAACTTATATATAGCCTCATTAACCACTTATGTTGGTGGCGGGTATAAAAAGTTGGAATAATTTACAAATTAAAATCATTTTTATTGTATAGAAAAAACATAAAGATTTAAACGGAAACTTTTTAATGAAGGTCTTTTTTATAAAAAGGTCAAATATAATATAATAACTTCTCACATTAAAAAAAAACCCGCCAAAAATTCATTTATAAATTCTCCAAAAAAAAGATGCTTACATATGTATGTAGATTATCTATTTAAGTTCAAGATATATTTAGGTTTATATTTTAATTTTGCCCGATTTTTTAGGGGTTTTAGATATGATGGTCCTACGAAGGGTCAAAACATTTTTCTAAAATATCCGATGTATTGGTAATAAATTTTTGAATAAAATAAAAAAAAAATTTTCTAACAGTTATGTTGTCCCTATAAAAAGTTACATGAATCCAAATTTGGAACTTTGGAACCGGCCGTTTTTTACGTTTTTCTCCAAATTTCGCGAAATTTTCTTCTTCGGGATTATATATAATTTTTATATACATATGTGATTGGGTAAGAGAACTTAAAGATGCAACTGTGTGAAATTTCGTTACGATATCGATAATAGCTCCCAAGATATCGAATTATTTAAAAAAACTATTTCTACACTGCTGGCAAAAACATAGTTCCTTTCATTGTTATTTCATTTAATAATAGTGGCTATATTCGACTAACAAGAAGGGGGATACCTATAGTGGATCTTAGCCAAACACAAGAAGGAGGAATGCCAACTTAATACATATAAACAACAATGGTTATACAATTTTCGTCCAAAACTGGCTGGTCTAATTAATTAAAATTCATTAGATATGAGATTTTAAACACTTGTTGTTAGTTCGTTTTTAATGAAGATACAATGAATAAAGTTTACTTTTACTTAATATTTTTTGGCTACAATATTAAGCAATTATTAAATATATGTTTCTAAATCAATCAATCAACAATTTAAAACGAAACAATTTATAGAAAATGCTTACAACTGCAAGTGGTTTTTCTAAAATATCTGCATTCCAATTCCAAATGATGAATATTATTTACACTAATACTCGTACTGTGGCTACAAATATTTCATCCAACAGTTCCCGTTAAGCTTCCTTTGTATTTCGTGTTGCTGTTGTTTTTGTCAGAAAGCATTAGAGTTTTCTTGGTTACTTATGAATGCGGCAAAGCTCAAAAGGATTATCAAAACAACCACTCAAACACACACACAATCGTATGAATGAATATACATATGTACATGTATGAAAGTATGTAGTTTCAGTTGTATTCACACTTGCCGACAGAATTATGTAAATTTCTGCATTGCATTCAAAGAGCTTTCACAACTATTATTCAAAGTGTTCGTTTATTTTGAACTGAAAGTTTTGTCGGTAAATTTTGGCTTTAGATTTTTTATGTTTATTTGGCTGTGGCAAAGAAGGTTTTTCATTTTTGGTCATAAGTATAAAACAACAAAGCTAATTTTTTATAAAACAGTGTGCTCTTTTAAAGTTTGTTTTTATATCTTTTAATAAAAGACATTTAATGTCCACTACCTACATATAATTGAATTTATTTTATATCAAAGTATGAGAAATTTTTCTAAAAATTTAAAACGACAAACCTGTCCTAACAACCACCAAAAGCTTCCATGTAACATTTAAAATTCTTTAATATGGTCCTGAGGTCCCGTCTTTATGTTGTTTATAAATTTTTGTGACTTTAAACTAATCAAGGATAACAATTTTATTTTGTATGACAAATTTTTCAATTAAAAAAAAAAATAATAAATTTTGTCAGTTAAGTGAATTTTTGCAGTCAACAAAATTGTGTATTTACCAAATATGGGTTGTTTGTAAACTTACATATATTCCATTATATAAATCTGTATTTAAAAGCATAAGTCTGTTTCTATTTTATTTAAGGCTAAAACAAATACTACCTATTTACCCGTTTTTAGACTTCAGTGGTCTTCTTATGGAGACATTATTTACATATTTGTGTGATTTAATAAAGTTACAACACAATTTCATCGTGTTGGCTTAGAACAACAGAAACAATACAAATGTAAAATACTTAAATGTTTTGTATCTTAATATATCGATATTTAAAATTTTAATTTAGTTTAAAATTACAACAAAATTACGCTTTTTACCTCCTGTTACAACCCAACTATCGTTTTATGTAAAATTATTTATTATCTTTAAATAATTATTTAAGTGACTCTGTGAATTGTAGAAATGTATATTTAAAACTTCAAGTTAAAGAAAATATATTTAAGTTATGGAAAAGAAATACCAAATTCCACTTATTAATCGTTATTACAATTTAAGTGTTGTAAAATTAAATATTATTTAAGAACAAAATGTAAAAAATTTATCTGTTTTTCCTTTTTTTATTGATTTCTGCTCCAATTATTACGTATAGTCTATTGATGCTTCCAAGAATGGATATGTTTAACGGTATTTTATTTAAATCGGTCCATATTGGACAATAGCCCTATATAAAGTCCACTTCCCAAAATCACTTAAATATACATAAATCTGTTAGAAAAATTGTTATCAGGATAAAATTCGAGGCAAATTATTTCCATGTACACAAAATTCGACGAACCAAATTGTATGTAATGGGTGGTAGCTCCCATATGGGGACCTCTTTCGGAAATCACTAAAGTGGCCAAAAGTCTGTTATAAAAATTGTTATTATATTGAAGATCTTCGATAAAGATACATAAAAGTCGAACTAATGGATATTTTGATCTATAGAGAAATTAGATGCAAATTTTCTCATAGCTTCAATATAAAGTTCACTTTCAGAAATTACTTAAATATGCATAAACCTGTTATGAAAATCGTTATCTAGTTAAGATTCGAGAAATATAATTCTCATATAGTACGCGAAAATTAAAGCACCTAATTTTATGACGATTGTTCCAAAAATGTTCGGAACTCCCCACCTACCAAAATCACTAACTTTCTTCGTAAATATAAATGTATGTATAATTTATGATCCGAAAAGAGAACTTAATAAATAAGCATTTAAAATGAAATTAAAAAAAAAATAAAAAGGATCCCCGAAGAAGATCCATATTTGTATAGCCCAATACACTACTAGGTTTTGTAAAAAAATTGTTTTTGGAACACACTATTCCCGTTTTAGGAACTTATGGAGCATACATAAATAGGAGCTTTTCTCTATCTTTTCCCCCCTAATTTGTATTTCAATAATTAAATTTGTATGTATTTTATTAAAAGCAGATTATTATTTTTTTATAAAAGTGAAGTAACACTCAGGCAATTGATTTGCCTGGAAAGGGGATAGTTGAAGAAGTAAAGGTGGTGAAAGAAGAAAGCTTTATCACAACTCTGCAATTGCGCATTATGTTCGTTTTTAGTGCTTTTTAAAGCATGATTTTATATAAAGGCTATAAAACCCTAGAACACTTAATAACTGATCTCAAAAGAATGATCTCAAAAGTATTTTCATTAAATATATTATTTTAAATGAATTTTCTTATAAAAACTAAAATTTGTTATTTTATTTACATTTATAATAAATCAAATATCAACCTTTATTAGATGCGTCAATTTTACATATATAGATATCGAAACAATCGGTTATATAAATATGTTAGTCGATTGGACAATCATTAGTGTTAACATATAAAAAATGAGGTTAGTGTTCTAGGGTTAATTATTTTACTACGGTGGCGTTTCAATGCTATACCATCGAATGAGGGCGCTGTGATAAATATTAGTTCTATTAGATAGAAAGCTAATAATTATTATAATTATAATTTTTATGCTGTAATTGGGAGAACTGTAGTGAACTTTAACTTCTAGTTTTAAATTTAGTAGGTATTACATGCCACCTTTTTGAGTGTTATACATATATATGTATGTATGTTTGTTTTAACTACAAATTCATATGAATTCATAATATTATGGAAAAAAGTGAAGTTGCAAATGAAATCATATAAACAGACAGACAGACAGACACACAATACACATTTAGGAATATGTAGTGAGTGCTACTAGCCTGTATGTAAATACTAGCATGTAAGTAAGAGTTGGTACAAACTGTTCATGTAAATTCTTAAACTAGTACTTAGCAATATTATTTATTAGTTTAACACTTTTCAGCACCTCTCAACAAGTTAGTTATTGTTGCTACTTGTACAACTGCTACTTGCGAGTTGCAACACTATTTATGTATTTTTCTTTGTGTTTTTATTTCCAAAGTTTTCATAGAACAAAGATGTATTAATAGTGTGATTTAAAGATAGCGAACAAAAATAAGAAAAACTTCACTAAACTGACTCTTATATATAAACAATGTTTTAATGCAGAAGCAGGGAAATGTTATTAATCCTACCGATTCTTCAATTGATTAGAACATATCTTTGATAGAGCAAATCCCACAAGTATGAATCGAATAGAAGTGTAACAAAAATGTTAAAAGTATAAGCAAGAGTTAAGAGAAACAATAACTTGACAGAATCCATAAGAATAGTTCAGTTCTCAGCTCTGACTTGAATTGTTTAATATTATATTTGTATATTAATTAAAATAAACTTTATTTTTTAACAATTTTGTATGATTCGCTGGCATGTTACAAAGAGATCTATAGATGGGTTTGCTATATGTACACACAGCTTCAAAAGTGTGTAAGCACCAGTGAATTTTTTGATTTTTTTAAGATTATGAAAAGCATTATAGTTCAACTTAAGTTTGAACGAGTTTGAAGCATTTTGAAGAGCAATTTTGAAGAAAATTTCAATCGTTTAAATCTAGTTTTACTTACAGTATTTTTTAAATATGTAGCTAAATATCTAAATTTAGCATATTTTATTAATTCAGGTTAAATTATAATGTCAAAACAATTTAGTTTATTATGTTTTAAATAACATTTTGAGTTTAAAATCCAATTCATCCATCATATGCTCGTACAGGTACCTTTTTTCAAAGAATTCCGAATTGTTGTTATTTAAATTTATTTGGCTAAATATTCTTTTCACGTTTTGTTAAAATAGGGGAAGTTTTAGTAGATTTTCGCCGTTGAAATTCAGAAATTGTTTCCTCTAAAAATGTTAGTTCATGGAATTCAGTATTTATGTTTACTCAATATTATTTGGAATTATTATACTTAGACTTAAAAATTTTCAATAATTAAACAAATGATAGAAAATTTTAATAATTCAGAAAATTTTAATAATTAAAAAAATCGTCAAATCGTCACTTTGCTATTTTTGAAACGAAAAATCGTCAAAATCTGGCAGCTATGACTACAACTCTTTATTTATTCAAACCTACAACAATAATTTCTATCTCTCTCTCTCTCTCTCTCTCTCTCTATTAATGCCTACACATGTTCATTACCTATTATTATTTTGACTTTCACACTTGTCACTACTGGTTCATGATCATTGTCATCTATGGCATCTATGATATAGACATCTATTAAGCTGATAGTTCTGCCATTGACATCCCATGTTGTTTGTTATACTTAGTATTGGTGCTTTTCTTTGACCTTACCGGCCTGGCAGGAACTTTTCTACCAGCGTCATTACTCTCAAGGTCCATGCTCTTACTGCATTAAAAAATAATTGCGTAATTTCTACTTACATACAAATTAGTTGTGTTGAAAATTTTCACAAGGCACTTAATTATAGAACAATATTCAGAGAAGTATTTTATATATATAGTTGAATTTGTGGATCGTTTTATAACACTTGCAGTCAGAGTTGGCTAAAATGTACTACCACGAGTCACTTGGTGCAATTTCGAAATACTGCTACATAAAAATTTGGTATTTCAGATGAAATAGATAAATATATTTAAATCATACCATTTGTGTTGTAGTGCAAGATGAAGAAAGATTTTGCTAAATTTCATAAACATCTTATGATATCCATAAGATCTCTTAATATGCATCTAAAAAAGGATATCGCGGCGAGATGTGCTGGTTAAATTTTTCAACAATAGAATGCTTTGAATTACTATTTCATATTTTAATGATTTTTAAGCTAAATGCAAGAATTTGCTGTCTTATTATATCCATCAGGAACATTGCTAGGGCTTTACTTTGTAGACCTATTAAAATATATATTATGTTTACCAGTCTATAAGGTTCGCTACTCATTCTTAAACGATACATAAGATTAAAATCCTATGGTAAATTTATTAAGAATTGTGACCTGCAATTACAGTTTCTTTTTCAGGTATTTTAAAAGGAGTACGATGTAGTCATTCATTCATGAGGCATTACGTGTAAAACTAAAACGAGATTGCAAGGCGGTTGGGTTCCTTGTGTCAACAAAATAAAGCTTTTAGAAAGGGATCTTTACTATTCCAAAAACTACTAACCAACATTCAAATAAAAGGAAAACAATTTCAATTTTTATATATGTACGTTTGTGGTTAAGTTTTATTCTTACACCAATACCTCTGATTGCGTCGGGGTTAAGTTCCAAAAACACACGACACAAATTGAAACGACGCAAAATGAATTAAGATTTTTTATAACATGCAAAGATCGAAGACAGGTTCTAGCGTTACGAAAATACTAAGTTGTCGGTTTTCTTTCACAAAAAATTCGTCCAATGTTTGCTAAATTAATTTTTTTTTCAACGTAAAATAAATTTCCTAAATTGTCTGTATTACTACCACCATTTAACTTAATGGTATTCTCTGCGCAACTTGATTTTTTTATCCAAACACAAAGCAAGGACTTCATTTCGATCTTTAAAACACTTCTTGTATCGTTTTAGCATCTAATGATGTTACAGATTTTGCAAAAAATTAAAAAAAATAATTAGAGATTCGAACCCAAAACAATCCAATCTCAAAGATCTACCACCAAAAATTAGTACTAATTAAGCAGCGAGGTATTAGTGCATTTTAAAATATTAAAAATGTTTTTGTTGTTGAGTACTTTTTATTTATGTAGTTGGTAACAAATCCATAAAGCTAATTCCATATCTTCTTGCGATATATAATCTTTGGTGTGTCTGAGATGGATATTTCTAGTCATTACATAACAACTATATAATAAGTATAAGTATTTTCACATTCTACAAGAAATATCATCGACCGAAATTATCGCAAAAAAAATTTAATATTTTTCTGGAAAAGCGTAAATAAAAACAAATTTAAAACTAGAAATAAAGTATATTCGGTAAAGTCCCTACACCGAGGAAATGAGCAACTACAGTTTTTCAGAAGTGGGAGCTATGACCTATTATGGACTGATCATTACAAGATATTTAACATAGAAAAATGTTATGCATTTAAAGTGATTTGCGGAACTGGTTCTTATATAGCTTTGACTTATATAGCTAATTGACTAAAAAAAAACGCAATTTTTGAGTCCGCGCACTTTACACTACTATTTTAGGTAAAAAAAACAAAAACAAATAAAAAACAAAAATTTGAATGTATCCGCGGGGAATATGTAACAAAGAAAAACGTAATTCTTAAATTTGTATGTTTGTTTTTTTGTTTATTCAGAATGGTGTTTTGTTTCTCCCTCAGCCTGCTTCCATACAAAAGCTTTTGTCCCCCGTTAGAATTTTTAGTAATCAAAATAATATAAAATCAAGTAAAAAGTAAATACGCAACATTTAATAACAGTTTTCGAATTATTGCGTTTCTTTCTTGTGTTTTGATTTCTTATAGTCGTCAAAACTTAATTAATGCGAATTTGGCGTTGCAAAGAAAGGTTGTCCCCACAATTTGCATTGAGCGTAATTTTTTTTTTAAATCAAGTAATATTACTAGTTTTCAATTTCAAGTTTAAATAAAGTAAATAACGTAAGGAAAGTACAAACTTTAATTATTACAAAAGTGAAAAAATAAAAAAAAAATAAAATTATTAAAAAAAATGTGCATTTGCGTAGTTTTTGTGAACACCATGGTAAGGGCGCGATAAATTTCTTGAGCGTCATGCTAATTTTTTTAAAAGTGAATCTTTTAAATGTAAAAATCAGGAAAGAGCTACGAATGCCTTAAATACAAAAGACGACAAAAACAACACGAATGCAATTTATACAATCGCAATATTTTAGTTTGATTTTACTGCTGTGATACTTAGTTTAATACAATTTAATTATACTGTGATATTATTTTTATTTATATTTTTGCATTTGTTTTGTTTAATTAAATTTATGTTTTATGTTGTAAATATTCTAAATGCAGAACTATTGACGAAAGATTATATGTGAGTAATATTATGCCTGTAGAACTAAGTTATCGTTGTTGTTATTAAACTATTATTTTTCAATTGTGTATTTATTTTGATGCTGCCAGATCTAATAAAATATCCCTGATGATGTTGGGAATCTCCAACGAAACGTCGGAAAAATAAATTATGAAATAATCTTTTACTTGCATAGAATACATGACCTTAATAAGCCCGATTTAGAATTTTCTAAACAAATCAATAATTGTAAAAAATTGAAGTTGACAATCATTGTTTACATGGTTTCAACTCATTTTTTTATAATTTGTGAATTTAGAAATAAATTGCCTACGAAAAAAACAAAATAATCAAATATTTCATGAGCATCACTTTTGAAATATATTGCTTCACAGCTTTGATTTTATTTTTTAATTTTCAAGAGTAAAACAACAAAATTAACGGCGGCTGAAAGAGCAAGAAGATATCGAGAGAAAATAAAGCGCGTAATGACGAATATAAAAGAAAGAAGAAAGAACGGTATAATCGTGGTATATTTGAGTTTAACTTTTATTGTTACTGACTGATTCTGTTTTTGCCACAAACTTAATTCGAAAGTTGTAAAAATGAATGAGAATGAAAAAAAAACAAAGCCGCTTGTCATTTTATGAAGTTTATATATATTCAGATTAAGAATTCGAATGAAAATTTATAAATTAAATTAAGTTAAGTTGTTGTTTTGTGTCAAATATTTACATCATTTTTTTATAATTTGTGAATTTAGAAATAAATTGCCTACGAAAAAAACAAAATAATCAAATATTTCATGAGCATCACTTTTGAAATATATTGCTTCACAGCTTTGATTTTATTTTTTAATTTTCAAGAGTAAAACAACAAAATTAACGGCGGCTGAAAGAGCAAGAAGATATCGAGAGAAAATAAAGCGCGTAATGACGAATATAAAAGAAAGAAGAAAGAACGGTATAATCGTGGTATATTTGAGTTTAACTTTTATTGTTACTGACTGATTCTGTTTTTGCCACAAACTTAATTCGAAAGTTGTAAAAATGAATGAGAATGAAAAAAAAACAAAGCCGCTTGTCATTTTATGAAGTTTATATATATTCAGATTAAGAATTCGAATGAAAATTTATAAATTAAATTAAGTTAAGTTGTTGTTTTGTGTCAAATATTTACATATGTGTATAAGTTTCTTCAAGAATTGCATCATTTTTTCCATTTTTGTTAAAGACATCAAAGAATTTTTACATGTATAGTTTTGTATGAAAATTTTTGTTTTTTGAAGTATTTTTGTTTTTTTTTATTTACTTTTTGTAAAAGAATAAAGTTTTTTTCGTTAAACTTTAGATTTGGCATTACTTCTTGTTTACGTGCAACAAATTCTCTTGATCGTCACAAAATATCTTGAGCGTCACACTTAGTGTTTTTTCCTTAAAACGCTTATAATTGCAGTTTTTTTAAATACATTATTACAAGCCTATTACTTTGCAAGTAACCTCTAAGTTCAAGTATTTTTTAACAAAAATTTCCATATTTTCATCTTAAAATTTTAAAATAAGTAACTTTAAAAACAAAATGAAAAATCAAGGTGAATCGTGATTTTGTGTTTATAATCGAAAGGTAGATTTTCGCAAAAGTCAATCTTGAGAAACAAAAGAACATCGTAGTAAGCTTGAATTTCAAATATTTTTGCATTTATAGCGATTTTTTCTACATATGTGGTGTGGCGCTCAAGATAGAAATCATAGAAAACCTAAAAAAAATGCAAAAATATTGATTTTTTTTTGAGAGCCTAAAAGTACCACCGGATTCTTCATCAATTTCTACATAAATGGGGCACTCTTACAGGCGAATTTAAAAAAACCTAAACACGTCAGACGTCAAGTCATCTTGAAAATTTTTTAACTAATGTAAAAATAATGCAAATACCTTTTTATGTCAAAAAATATTTTTTTTTTTAACTTTTTTAAACAATTCTTTCTCTATCAGGTTGACAATCTCTACAACAATTTTTAATTTTGGATCCGCTATTGGCAAACAACTTGACTAGGGTGGCTCAAAAATTCAAAAATTTTATTTGCATATCTCCTAAACTATGAGCTATAGTTACAACAAAGTTTTTTAGTACTCGTTCTAAAATCTACTCTAGTAGATTTCATATATAAAACAATCTTTGAAATCGGATTACAAACGATTGGGATCATTTCCCATTTTTCACATACCCGAGGTGCCCCGAATTTAAGGAGCATTGTTGGTGGGTTTATGAGGTCCAAATTCAAACTCGAAAATACTAACTCTATATGCGTGGCAAATTGTATTGCAATCCAACTTACTGTTGGAAGTTATAGATTTATTTCTCTTTTTTGCAACGTTCTATCGAAGACCCTTCATACAGAAGACAGCTACTTGGCTTTCTTCTTTTACCTACATATATTACTTAAAAGGAAGAAAGCAACAAATTAAATAAATTTAAATAATTTATTTTCTATATCTGTTCTTTAACACAAGCTGTTGCAGTAGCACAATAACGGCAACAATATCAACGTAAAACCTAAACGATGAACAATGTTTCAGGGTCGTGAGTAATAAATCACGTTTGGGACACCACTGGCACTAGTAGCTGTTGCTACTGCAGAACAACCAAAAAACAATTGCAGAATTTTTCTTTTTGCTCCAACACACACAAAAAATGTACTGCGAATTGCGTCTTCCACTACCACCACCGTTATCATCACTACCAAACACCCTTGTCCATGAACGCCATCCTAGCTGCTACAAAGCAAGTTTTTGGGAAGAGAAAAATTGCAATACCATTTTGCAACTGATATCAGTAGAAGGAAAAAATAAACCACAAACATTCACAACCATAAGTTCACACAAACATTCAAACGTCGAACAAATATTAATGCGGGAAACAGGAAGTAGAAAAAAATATATGGAGTTACACGGTTTATTTAGTTTTTACTTCGTTCTTCATTTCTTCAAACTAGAAACTTTTCAAATCTATAGTGTGAATAACGAGATCTGCTAGTTAGCGAGTACAAAAAGTTAGATGATACCGTTGTATAATTGATTATTCGGTTATATACATACATATATGTATAATATATATACATATAACATATATTTAAGATATACTATATAACTGTGTCATAGGTGACGAAATTTTTCCCGAATATTCTCTGTGGGCTAAATTTCTGTTTCCATGTTGTCTACGAATATTAGAAAATTGTATTAATTCAATGCTTAATCTCAATTATAAAACAATAAATAAAAATTCTCTTTATTAATTGAACAAATGCCAAGATACCTTGTTGGAATTATGTGGACTTACATGTCCTTTTTGGCTCACTTTTTTGTAATCAAATAAGAGAGAGGAATTCTTATTTAAACAACGTTGCAATGTTTGAGCAACAAATATTTTAGACAGTTTTCGGATAAATAGCATGAAAAGTGTGTGACCTCATTTTACCTGGTACCTTATCATATTATGTTCCCCATAACATTCAAATGCATGAATCAGGTAAGGTGAATGTTTTCAAATCGGATGAACTAGGTAAATGTTTTTATACACAATGTACTTAAAGTTCCAAACTTGATTTTCGATTGGATGGATATAAAAATAAAAAGTTACCACAAACAAATACCAATATTTTGCAAAGTTTTCTTTGTGTCTTATTAGATCTATACAATATATTGGCATATTTACACAAATACCTCAAAGGATAATATTGTTAATCGATTATTCGGTCATAAATAACTTTCATTCTAATAATTTGAGATATGAACTTCAGTTAAAGGAACCTATAATAACGTTTAGCACAATCAACCAGAACAGAATAATACTACCATCACAGCTACTGATACAACAGTGCTGGAAGTACCAATAGCGGCAGCACTACAGCCCTACCCATCCAACACATGCTTAGAATTGGAACATTGTAAAGCGTGACATGAAGATAGATGGAAATGTAGTCGCATTGCTGGCAAAATGGTATTTATACACTGGTTATATACAACCAACAACAATAAAAAAAGAAGGAGAGGAAAATAGAAAAACAGCAACAGCAGCACAAATGCTCCATGCAATAAGGACATCTAAACGGAAAGGAATTAAAAATATATTTTTATGAGTGTTTTTCAAAGTCCCATTGTTGCGGAGAAATCAAAATGAAAAACTTGAAACAATATCGCGTGTTACCAATTGCTACTTGGAAGCTCTGTGTAAAATTCGTCCTCCAAATGTGTTTTTACAAAACTCTACTACATGTAGCATTTGTTTTTATACTTGTTTGCTCCCTTGTTACCATGTTTGAGATGCTGCAGTATTCATACTGTAAAATGCTTAGCGTATAACATTTCTCATACGCCAATAATAGGGTCCCGATTTAATATAACCGTTGTTGCATGATTATAAGATGTTGCACTGTCAACAGTTAGAATCATTTAATTGAGTGCACGAAACAATTAATATTTATTTTTATTGATTTTATTCAGATACTAACCTGTTTACCAAAAAAAAATAGAAACATCTTTTAGCTTTTAATTATAAATATTGTAACTAAAAAATAAGTTGTTATATTTGATATTTTTGCTGTTTACCATCTACAAATGTATATCCATGGCATACAGTAATCTCTGATTTTTTTCCTTTAATAGAATTAGCACTATGATTAGAGATTATTGGAAATCATTTATTCCGTTATTGGTTCTCGTAGGTCATACGTTAGAACTTACTATATGCAAGCGTGTTCTCTATTCTGATCCAAAACATACATATTTATGTTTTTTTTTCACTTTATTTCTTGATATACTTTGATGACAAATTGTTGTCTCAATCTATCTTGTAGTTTTGTTTATCTATTTGTGTAAAAAATTAAATTAAATGGGCAAGAACATTTCAAATGTTGACTGCGGCGTTTGGAGAGTCTACTATAAGCAGAACACAAGTTCAATTGTGGTATAACCGGTTTAAGGACGGTCGAGAAGATGTCAATGACAATGCTTGTCCTGGTCGCCCGAGCACGTCAACAACCGATGAAAACATTGAAGTAGTGAAGAAAATGGTTTTGGATAATCGTCGAATAACTATCAGAGAGGTTGCTGATGATGTTGACATATCGGTCGGCTCATGCCAAGCAATTTTTACGGATGTTTTAGGTATGAAACGTGCGACAACGAAGATTGTTCAAAAATTGCTAAAATTTGAGCAAAAAGAACGTCGCATGGACATCGCTCAGGAGCTGTTGAACATCGTCAATGACGATCCAGATTTCCTTAAAAAAGGTCATAACTGGTGACGAATCATGGGTGTATGGCTATGACATTGAAACCAAAGCCCAGTCATTCCAATGAAACCGTCCAAGACCGAAAAAAGCATGTTAATGCAATGGCGTGGTGTATCATGAATTCTTGCCACAAGGTCGTACGGTCAATAAGTCATGCGCCGTTTGAAGCAGCAATTCATGGATTTTGCACCATGATAACGCACCAGCTCACACATCGATGGTTGTGCGTGAGTTTTTGGAGAAAAACCAAACCGTTTCATGCCGATTCCCCCGTGTTCACCGGACTTACCCCCGCCGACTATTTCCTCTTCCCAAAACTGAAGACACCAATGAAAGGAAGGCTTTTGCTACGATTGAGGAGATAAAAGACAAATCGAAACAGGAACTGTTGGCGATACCTTAAATCGCGTTTCAGAAGTGTTTCGAGGATTGGAAGAAACGCTGGCATAAGTGACAAGATAATTATTGATGGATAAATAAATACTTTTTGAAAAAATTTAAAATAACGATTATTTTTTGATCAGACCTCGTATCTTTATTAAAAACGTACTAACAAGAAGTTTTTCAAATCTTATTTCTTAAAAATTTAATTATTAGTCCAGCCAGTGCCGGACGAAAATTGTTTGGCCATTGTTGATTATATGTATTAAGTAGGCCTTCTTCCTTCTTGTCTGCAGCTCAGATCTGCTGTATCCCTTCTTCTTAGTCGAATATTGCCACTATTATTTAATATGTTGCGGGATAATGGGTTTAGGTATACTTCAAGCTTTTGTAAGTGCTTTTCTGCATTTTTTTTTGGATCTTAGTTTTTACCAAAGGCACGTTTTTTTGTAGCACTCGTAGCAATTTGTTTTGGTGTCTTTGAATTCTGTCTATATTTGAAGCTGAGGCTGTTCCCCACAGCTGTATTCCATAACACCAACTATGTTTTATGATTGAGTTCTAAAGGAAGAGTTTGCAACTTAGCTTAGAGTTTCTGCAAATGAGCCAATTAATTTGGATTAATTTCAATTTCATTTCAGTCAATTTTGCATCTATATGGGATTTCCAGACGACGATCGAGGTGTATACCGAGGTATTTAACTTCGGATTGTTGTGGTGTTGCTTGATTTTTGATATAAATTCCATTCTAGTAGATAATATTCATGGCGTAATATAGCTTTAATGCTTATAGTGCGGGTATAAAAATAAGTGCATTTGAGCACGCATTATCTAGTGTAAATACAATATAGTTTGTTTTGCATTTTTTGGAGTTGGTTTCCACAGCTGTGACTTTTTCGAGTACTTCCATTTTACATTGTTTGTATGTATTTACAGTTTTATTTTTTTTTTATAATTCTTCGAAATGCTCCAGTAGGACAAGGACTACAATGAATTCTAGAAAGACTACGTACGTACCACGACTATTTCATGCTCTCTGGAACACAAACATTTACTCAGATGAATGTATCTATGAGTACATGTAGTGAAACAGTGCTGAAGGTTTGCAAATATGTTTGTGTAAATATACCGACGTTTAAAAGATACAACATATTGCCTACATATTCACACAACGTTACTGCCGGCACACACAGTCAAACACTTTCGGTTCATCATTCTTCGTTACGGAAAATCTCTTCCCTTATCAGTGTTTTATAAAATTGGCGAATATTGAATGAACTCCTTCTTTATCATACAAACACATGAACAAGAATACATACATACATATATAGCTCCATGCTCATACATATTCAGGACATTTGGAATTGTAAAACATAAAAACAAGAACATTACCATCGTATAAATAGGAGAATTTTATTTAGTTAGCTGGAGCAATCAATATTATGTTTTAAATTTAAAGTTATATGGAATTTAAGTAAGTTTTTATATAATAATAATTGAATAATATTGTTTTTTTTGATCTCTGGCTTTTTCAGTACATGTATATTAAAATTGACCCAATTGTTTGAAGCAAATTAATTTTTCGATAGTCCAAACTAAAATCAAATCTTACTCTCTTCATTTAAATATTGCATATCTAAATTGGGAAAAGGACAACAAGTTTTGTGAAAAACTCTATTTCAATTTTAAATAGAACGAATATGGAAAACAACAAAATATTTGTTTTACATGAAGTATTAAATGCAATTATATCTACTACAATATTATTTATAATGAAAATATATGTGAAGACCGATCATTATTCTTATGTATGTCTTGAAGACGAATTTAATTTCAGTTAACTGAAATTAACAGAATAGAAAAAAGTAGATCAACTTCTGATTCGACATTAACACATTTGGAATCGGTGATGTTGGAAGAGATCATCTCAATTTTCATATTGCACGAAAACCAAAAGCATTATCTAAGAAAATAAATTAATTTTAATTGCAGTAATTTCAAAGAATACAGGAAAAGTAAAATATTAAGGTACATAGATGAATTGAATGCAGTTTCGGGCCCGCTACAATTCCCTACTCAATATTCTTCTGTGATCTAAATCTGAGCCACCGTATTATCAGTTAAAATCCTTTTTGATAATTTAATACAAACTCTGCTCATCTATATACATACATACATATGTACATATTTGACTCGTACATTCAGCCAACAGTGGTTTATGTATTTATTTCATTTCATTTCAGTCACTTAATAATTTTTCGTTGATGATGAGTTAATTTACATATGAATAGATTCATTAATGAGTGAATGAATTGCTGTCGTTAACTGATTATTTTTATTATAGTGGTTGTTGTGGTTCAACACTTTTTGCCACACTTTTTTCCAAAATGTATTAAATATTATTTTCAATTATATGAACAGAAATATGTCTCGTACAGAAACACGCACATATTCAAGAAAAAATTTATTCAGAATTGTTCAATATGTATATTCAAATTTTATAACGCGAAACCAAAAATAATAATATTTAACAAAAAAGGCATCGACAAAAACGCCAACAATGGCAAATGTCATTGGGAAGTAAGCGTTTATGAACATAAAGAATTGATGACAATTTAAATTTTCTGAATAATAAAATTCAATGAATGAATTAATTGAATTTATAATAAATGTTTAAAATATGCAACGGCCAAAGCAAAGCGTCGTCTACATATAAAAAACGCATTGTTTTTTTTTACCAAAAGATATGTGCGTCAGGAATATAGAAAATAAAATTATGATAAGATTATTTTTGCTTTGTCGGATTTCATAAATGGCCAAAAAATATTAAAAAAAAAATTATTTTCTTTTTTTTTATATTTCAAAATGAAAACAGCACCCTACACCCAGTTTATGTATAAAACAGTTTTTCAGAAATGTACGTAATATGGGAGATATGACCTATTATGGACCGATCATCCAAAAATTTAGTGTCATGATTTTTGTGAATATAAATATTGTGTATGTTGAACTTTATCTCGATATAAATACTCTTAAACGATTTATGGTGGTTAAAGTTGATTATGGGGAGGGTCTTATATCGGAGTTGCGACTAATTACGGACCGACCATAATAAAATTAAGTGCCATCATTTCTGTATATAATTTGTGCCGAATTTAATTTGATTACCAATATTCTTGAGAAATTGAAGTGATTTTCGGAAGTGGGCCATTTATGGGAGCTACGACTAATTATAAACCAATCATAATAAAATTGTACCGTGTTATTTGTATGCATATGAAATATATTTGCGTTCAATATTATTTGGATACCAACATTTTTGAGAGAGTTATGCTCTTTAAAGTGATTTTCGGAAGTGGGCCTAGTATAGGAGCTACGACTAATTATGGACCGATCTGCACAAAATTTGTAGATGTGATTTGGATTCATTTACCACTTGAAACTTATTTGGTTCCTTGCATAAGTCAAACATTTATGAGCGGTAAACCCCAATTTCGGGAGGACTTTTGTATGGGGGCCAGGTGAAATAATGAACCGATTTCCACGAGTTTCAATCCCATCCTTCCTTGGGCCGAAAAAATATCACTTACCAAATTTTATCAAAATATCTTTAAAATTTCGACCTTTACTCTGCACACAAGCTTTACATAGACAGCCAACCAGTCAGCCAGACGGACGGACGGACGGTGGGTTTTGGACCAATATTTGTGAGCGTTACAAATATATTCACAAATCCAATATACCCTCCCCACTATGGTGGTGTAGGGTATAAAAAGGAATTGTTTGAATTTTATCAATTAATTACATATGCGACCATAGGAGTGTGGTCATTGAAATGTGGTTTTCGTTTGCATTGTGTTGCATCAAACAAACGCGTAATGAACTTGCACCCATTGTTTTCTCTCAACAAACATTTGCATTCCATTCATTCAACCACCCATTCATTTATTCCATGGATATTGTGTTTGCTCATTTTGAAAACTGCTTTTTCCTCATTAAAAGTGAAAAGTAGTAGGGGCCATTTCAACGCAATTCATGTTTTCACTAGATTGCATTTGGCATTTTACCATTTGGACGATTTTTTTTTTACGTTACGAATGCACATTAGGGTAATAATTTATAAACAATTCTCAAAAATATAAAAAATTAAAACAAATATGAAGGGAAAACTTTTTGCTGAAAAGTTTCTTTAAAAAAAGGTTCAAATAAATTGCTTTGATTATTGATAGATACATCCATTGCCCAGTCATAAGGTTAGAATTTTAGTTATTACCTTAATGCATAAATATATGTATCCCCTTCGTATACATATATTTACGATTATTTGAAATTATAGTTGTAATGCATGCATTTCATCATGACTGTTTTTGGTGGTGCACCATGGTGTTTTTCCATGGAAAACAATGGAAATCCGTGAATAGTATGTTGACCATAGAATTTTCATGTCACGCATAATCTGTTTGGTTTTTGGAAATATTTAATCACACTTTTATTCTCAAACTTTCTTAAGCAAATTGCATTTTATCTTTAAATTAATGACAAATGTTAAATTTGCCTCTAAAAGTGCCTATGTTAAGTTATTAGAAATATTTTTTAATAAGTTTTTTTCCAACTTTTGTTAGTTCTTTGTTAAGATGACTCATTCTGCTTTGAGGCTCCACATTATTGTTATACCCACTACCAAAACGATGGTGGGTATACTGACTTTAGCATTCCATTTGTGATAGATTGAAATATTGATGGTAGAAACAAAAAATATTTATATTCTGGATACTTATAAAATTCTAAGAAGTTCTAGCTATGCCCGTCTGTCTGCCGATAGGAACTTAAAGGATTAAATTCCTTTGTAATTTCCTAAATATGTTCGATATTAAAAATTTGATCAAAATTTCAAACATTTCCTCAATATTTTTTGTTAAATGTTTTGCAATTTTTTTTCTGAAATATATTGCAGATAATATCAATAAATCACATCATTTCAGCTATAAAAGAAAAAAGGTAAGAATCGATTCATAATTTCTCCTAACCTCCATACAAATGTCATCACGATATATGTTCTATGTTACATAAACCCCTGTAGAAAAGCCATATATATATAAAACTTCCCACAACGCTATTTAGTTTGGATTGTTTGGTTATAGCTACATAAGATCGAAATTCTGCACAGAAAAGTTATTCAAATGTAAAAACCATTGCCTTGGATTTTGAGAAGAAGTTGACTTCCGAGAATATAAACACCCATAAAACTCGGCTAATTTAGTATACAAAAGTAAAATATATGTATATATTTATTTAGTAGGGGTTTTAAAAAATATAAGACGATCCATCTATTGCCACCCATCTGTATATCATTTTGTCTATCTATGCGTTTGTGACACTGTATATTGGGAACATAATTCTCCACAAATATTCTTTTGGTTTGGTAAAATTTACCACTGATATTCTTTAGTAATAGAAAATAAAAAAGTAACCAGATCGAGAGAAACTGATAAATATTTTTTTACAAAATGCACAAAAATTACCCTATAATATTGGTGGAGGGTATATAAGATTCGGTACTTGTTTTGTATTAATGTGTTTCTCAAGCTCATTATATTAAATATGTTTAAATATTAAATTTTATAAATAACAAGTAAATAATAAAACTTAATTTAATGAACAAATCCCAATGAAAATTGTAACTGACTAAAATGTAAATTATGACGTTATTTATCGAACAAAAAATATCTTGACTTTGATAAAGTTTTTTTTTATCTTAAAAATAAACCCGGCAAATAATATTGGTCTACGTGATCCATTTTAGATGAAATGGAATACTTAAAACATGGTCCGATGTAATGCAGTTATGGATCATGTCATAGTTAAACAAGAGTTTGTAGTTAAACGACATGGTTTCGTGTTAATACGATTGCATATTGAGTTGTTGCTGTTTAAAACTAACCCTCTTGAGTGCTCCATGAAGTAGAAACATGGAGTAGTTTTGGGACTACTCCGATGGGTTATATGGTCCAATCCTAGGACATCGCAATGTTAAATCGACCAAATTTTTTTTCATATATTTGGAGTAGTTTTAGAGTACTCCTTCCTACTCCTCTTTGGTCTAGTCTTTACATGCATGTATGGACTAGTCTCGTTATTTGCAGGGAATATTGTAAGCTTTATGTATATTTCGTTAATACCTATACATATGTACATATAGGAACATCTTTACAAAAATTTTCATTTGGTACAATAAGATTTGAAAAAATAAAATGTTTAATCCTGGTTGGTACAATTACACAATGATATACTAATGCAAAAATTCTAAAAAAAATTATTGTTGAAGCAATTCAAGAAACTTTTTTTATAATTGATAGATGCATCACTCATTACAGGACTGAACTTACACAAATTTAATTTGTCAGCCCTGGTTTATATGTTTCAAGTATCATTTCCCTCAAAACCAAGTGAACATATTTCTAACATTGTAGATATTTCGAGAAGCTACTTCTCGAAAAAAGGAAACTTAAACGAGCATTGCAACAAAACAGATCAGCTGCTGCAAAACAGAGGCTTGCCGCTGCAAGTAAAAAGTTAAGAAGGGCCCTTCTTTCAGAAGAGGATCGCAGAAATATGAATTTTATTAAAAATTTAACAAATACTTAGCCCACATTTTTCTGCCTTTGGAAGGCAGCTAAAAATATTAAAATACCGATAGAGGGTCAAAGTCCATTACGAAAATCTGATGGCACCGGGGCACGAAGGTCAGTGGATAAGGCCTTGATATTGGCAGAGCATTTAAGTAATGTATTTCAATCAATTATGTGACTAGTGACTACGAAATCAAAGTTGGAGTTCCACAGAGTAGTGTTATCGGACCAACACTTCACTTAATATACACCTCTGATTTGCCAACGAGTAAAAATTTAACCATTTCTACATTTGCAGACGACACTGCCAATCTTAGCTCACATGTGGATTCAAGTGTGGCATCTAGAGAACTGGATAATTATCTCAGAAGACGTATAGACGTAGTAAAAAAACTGGAGAATACGTGTAAACGAATAGAAAAGTAGACATGTTACGTTTACGCTTAGGAGAGGAAATTGTCCACCTGTTTCACTAAATAATGTGAATATCCTACAGTCTGCCAAGAGGGTTCATATATCCACAGGTTAGAACTTTAATGTCAAGTTTAATATTAACTATTAACAAACAAGTTTTGACTTCATAATTAGGGAAACATGGTTTCCGACCAATTAATTTAGACATTAATGTCTGTATTATAGACCCAACATATCTACAACAAGGGAAGATCAATTAAAACTGCGCAACGATTTGCCCTCTTGCAAATACAACTTGATTTCAAACATGAAATTTCTTTTTTCGAATATTGCTATTAGAAATTTAACTTTGTTGAAGACTTTAAAACCATGAATTAACACATTTGGAATTAGTTTTAAGTTTTTATTCGTTTCTTGTTGTTGATGTTGTTAAGTTTTTCAACTTACAACAAACTATAATGGCCACACATTTATCTCCTCGTATGAATGTGTGTGTGTGTGTTATAAAAGAAACAAAATTTCGTAATATTCTCATTTCAATTCAACATTTGTTATCACACATCTGGGAATATCAATTCTTTATAATTTTTTTAGATTGTTTTTTCTATGGTTGATTGTAAAATGAAAACAGTAAAAGAACTTTTGTTTTCTATTTTCATGGAAACAATCAAACAAACAAGAACCCATATAAACCATACAATTTGAAAGCGTGAGTAGCAACAGAATGTCGCAATGGCATCACTAAGAACAACAACCAATTATTTTTCGATTAGTTTCGCTATCATTCCTGCCAGCTACTAGCTTTGCAACAACATCCAATTCAACCATATTTGGCACATCCTTATAGTGATTGTAGTAGTATTTGAAATGAAACACATCTATCTTAACAACTCACAACACTGGCAACTACCACCATCGCCACACCACTCCTCACCACACCATTACCATCATAAGTATCAACAAGAACTCGCTACACAATCTGACAACCACCACCAACGCCTGCGCCACCCTGTACCAAAGGAACAACTACAACAACATCAACCAAAAAAGGAAAGTTTAACGAAAATATGTTACGGGCTTTAGACTCCTACAACAGCAATAACAACAACAACAAAATATATCACACACACACACACACACACACACACCAAAACCCGAATAAGAAAGGGAAAAACGCATAAATATGTATCAGGCAGCATCAGAAAAAAATAAATAAATAAATAAAACATTCAGAAAAAAAGAAATAAATCTTACTAAAAAGCCATAAAGCATTTTCACCATTCTCAATTTAATATACGAGTGTGTGTATAGGACTTTTTTTGTTCCTTCTTGTTGTTCTTATTTTTCTAAGGGTAAGTAATGTGTGTGTGTGTGTGTGTGCGTCAGTACGATGGTAATCTGATAATTGTTTTGCTCATATTCTTATAAGCTCTAAATAGTGATATCAGAGACACCACCTCGGTATGCAATATTCTTAAAGTATTTCATGACGGTACTTTCCCTAGATACCTACACATATATTCATCAGTAGGGCAACCAAAACAAACAAGATATTAATTCATTTTAGAAAAAAAGTAAAAAGCCGTTTTGCATTTTTAAATATTTTCCATATGCTATATATGGCATATTTTAAATTTTTTTACATATTTAACAAAATTTACCATTTTTTTAAATAATACACTAAATACACACTAAAACATTACTTTAGTATAATCTATAAAATAATAAGGCGCAAACATATTGTTGGGTGCGCTTTTATTGTTGCAGATAGACCGTCTTATAAAATGCGGAATAAAACAATTCAGTCTTTTCTGGAGAAATGCACGGAGCACAAAGTTCCATCGAACAGCACTCTTCGCACAAATTACGTAAAATCCCTTTACAAATCTAGAATTGACGACATTAAAATTTGCATCAAGGACCGTTTTTTGTGGTTGTCAATTGATGAGACCACTGATGTAGCTCAGAGATGTGTGACAAATGTCATCATTGGAATTTTAGATCCCGATGAGCAAAACAAAAATTTTTATGAAATACTGCACAGCTGGACAAAGCAAATCACAATACTATTTTTGAGGACCCAATTAATTCGATTCTGCTTTTTATATCAGATGCTGTACCGTACATGGTAAAAGCGACCCGCAATCAATAACCACACGATGGGGAACTTTGCTCTCGGCCGTAAACTACTATGCAAATAACTATGAAAATATTGTGCGAGTTTTTGATGCGTTGGAAAATGAAAAGGCAGTCTCAATAAAAATATCGCAAGACCTTCTACATGACAGCACAATCAAACTGATTTAACTTTTATTGCATCAAGTTATGGTTTCCTGAAGCATCAATGACTAAACTAGAAACATCTGGAATAGATTTTGCTGCGCAAATTAAGGTGGTAACAGACGCTATGGAAGCGATTAACGTCATAAATGGCCAGGCAGCCGACAGTATAAAACAAACTTGCTACTGTAATTGAAAAGAACAAGTTTGAATGGAGTATCAGTCCAAAATGCAGTAACAGAAAAATATACCATTCGAGAAATATTACCTTTCAAATTCGCACCAATTACTTCCGTTGATGTCGAAAGAACTTTCTCAATGTGCAAGAGCGTTTTGCGATCGAACAGACAAAGCTCCCTCTTTCTAAATTTGAGCGAAATGTTTGTCATTTATTGCAACAATAATTTAAATTAATTTTGTACGCTTTTATTTAGGGGTCAGTCAGAGGGCTACGGGTTCGATTCCCGCCAAAGACTCTGGGTATTTTCTGCAGACAAGTCAAAAAGCTTCGCAGTTTGTGTTTGTTAAAAAAAAAATTGTATTCTTGTCAGTTTGAATTTTAACGACTGTTTTTTTATTTTGGAATTAAATTAAAATATAAGGGAATTTTATTTAATCTGGTTTTTGGTTATTTTTATTTGTAACATTTGTTCACGTTTTCAAATTTAAAAAAAATATGTATAATTTTATATGAAAACATGTACTTATTTTGCTCTTTATAGAGCATATTTTTAACGCTTAAAAGTGTTTTTTCAATGCATATTTTAGACGCTTAAAACTATTTTTTAGAGCATATTTGTGGTTGCCCTATTCATCAGAAAACATCCTGTTAAGTCGGCTCTAAGACTCAAAGATTCACACTTACTTAAGTATGGCTAATTGACAGAACTTTAAGGATGAAAATAGTGACATGAGAAGACTTAGGGTACGGTCAAACATGGCAAATATTTACTAAAAAAGCATCGCCACTCTTTTATGGTAACGTTGTTTGGCGATATGTATATTTAATATTACAATTGTTTTGTAAGAGCAAACGACTTCAAATATGTATAATAAAACGAAACTTCTATCGTAATTTGTCCTTAGTAAAAGAAGTTTTCCAAATAAACTCAAGAATTAAAACAAAATTTTATTTGGTGGTTGGTCTTTTTCATCTAAAATTTAGCATGTGTGACCGTATGATAGTTCTTGGGTCTTGAGGTCATTCGTTAGAATGAACATGTTGACGAATATCCAATACGTGGTCTTCCTTGGACGAATCTGTGGCTCTAAGTGACTTTCAAATTTTTTTGTTTGCAATATCGCTCATAATCTATAAATTTCCAATTGTATGTTTATGACATTTAGAATGCTCTAAAAACTAAGACAAATTAGGAAAAAAAACTACACAGAGAGGAGCAAGCGCCTGTCTAGAACTGATTACGTTTTCTACAAATATGTTCTTATGTATTCTATTAATCTGATTATAGGATAATATAATAATAGACTTTCCCGGAAAGTATTACTACAGCAATAAATGTTTAGCAGAAGCTGTGAAAACATGGGCACAAACTCTTTTATTATTCATTAAGAAATGAAATAGTACAAATTTATTTGAGACACAAAAACATTGTTTATTTCAAATGTTTAAAAACTGTATCTAATTTGATGCATTTATAGTTAATATAATTACCAATTATTGACACTAATTACGCAGTCATAAGAATGTTGTGTACAATTTATAGTTAATAATTGTTAATATTACCCGATACGCTTTTCTTATGCACCACAAGTTAGGGAAAATAATAGAAAAAGTGTCAGGTGATTTGCTGAATTTGAGTCTTAATAATGTTATTTGCAAGAGTTTTATGCAGAAGCATTTGAGAGCGCAAAACAAATCATATCAAAAATTTTGGTTCTACAAATGAAAATGGTTTGAACCAGCACAAATCTGGGGTGAATAATGAAATCGAGGTGATGGTAATTTCTGAAACTCACCAAACAATTTTAAAAATCCAGGTTTAAAACATTATTCTCTGGATGAATTCTCCAAAATATATACTTATACACTTCCATTCGACTGGATTGTTTATTTATAGATTTGACAGTGTGCTCCATATATTGACCTTGCACGATTTTCAATGACGAAGAAAAAGTTTGCAGAATTCTTTGAAACACTAGGAGATCAGTCCTGGCTTGTGGTGACTAACTACAATGTGAAAGATACATTCTGTGTTTCACGGTTAATAAATCCTAGAGATGGACAGCTTTACAAGATCCTGGTTGACACTAAGAATGGCCTGGTCAACCAACATAAAATGTAGATCGAAACTCAATATTTACGGAAATATCTTTTGATATCTTTTGTAAGTCACTTGTTATGGGTAGAATATACAAATATTTCTTACAAACCCGACCATTATTTTCCGGGAATTTCCGGCAAAAAATCAAATCTCCTGGAGCAACAGAAAATTTCAAAGTAACATAGTTTAAAATTTTTTTTAGCGAAAAATTAACATTTTGACAGAGTTTAATTTTAATATAACTTATTATTGCTTCAGCACCTACCTACTACCTAAAAAAACCAGCAAGAATTAGGTTTTTGAACAAATAATTTTAAACGAAAATAACATTAAATTTATTTTACGAAAGGTTTGTGATTTTTGCCAAACTATGGAATATTCGTTAATTTGCTACCTTTTTTTTAATTTGTAATTTTTCAATTTTCGTTTATATATTGGGTTTACAATTAAAAAAATGCAGGATTTTTAATTTTTATTTTAAAACATTTGTACAATATGAATTTGTTAAAAGAATTGGCATTGTTGGTTACGGCCTATTGCCATATTTCTAGCAACATATTGATTCAGAATCAAGAATCAAGCAAATTGCGGATACTCCATTCCGAAGTGAAGCGTATCCCAGAGAGTGCGTCTGTACCTATGAAAGTAGTCGGACGGGGAAAGGTCTATAAGTCTATCTTCCCAACCAGGTATTGCAACATTGGCCGAGCGTCGTCATGATAAAATATTACGATTTCATGTCTGGCCGCATAAGATATTTTGAATGGATCCATGCAAACGTTTTGAAATGATTTTACAAGATCTTGTTGAGTTTGTTGATGTCATCGATAAAGTACCTAAAAACAGGGTTTAAAATGCTTAACTATTTTCAAGCACTACGTAGGTATGTGCTTACCTTCAGCTAAGAGAAAATACACAAACAAAAGCAAAGCACAAAGTCAAAAAACAAAAATAAAACCATTGACTGCAGCTTTACTATGTGACGTTATTTACTGGCGCAGTCAGTACTAGAACGAAAATAAGACCTGCTTAACTTCAGCATAGCAAACATTCACAGTTTTATAGCGCAGCAAAAGCATAAAAGAAAAAATCAAAAACTGTAAGAGCCATCCCTAAATACCGGCGGTAAGCGGCACGTTATTTTACGCTGAGCGTTAACGCTGATATCCCCAAGCGGCAACGTTATGTCAAAACGATAAAAACAGGATTATCAAACAAATAACTAAAACGACCCTGTTTATGGTTACAGCTGGACATTGTTCTTCTATTTTTTTTTTTTTTTGTTTTGTTTTCTTTTGCAACTAACTTCACTATGAAACGCCTTGTCAAAATCGGATTTTCCAATAGCAAAGCGTTGCCGCCGCGTTATTTCGGTATCCTCCATACAAAATGTATGAGCATGAGAAATTTTGACAGTTAAAAAACGGTTGCCGGGATGGCTCTAAGTTTCAAGCAGCAGCCAATTTTTCAAATGAATTGCTGTGGCAGACTGCGCCAGTAAATAACATCACACAGTAAAGCTGCAGTCAATGGTTTTATTTTTGTTTTGTTTGGCTTGTGCTGCGCTGTTGCTTGCTCACTAACAAAATTTTTTGTTAGTCATTGAGAAAACAGTCGTTTATTGTGCTGATAAAAATGTAAGCTAAGCAGAAATTTTTGTGCTTTTGCTAATTCATAGTCAGCAAATTCAACGCTGTCTAAAAACTTCCTAAAATACACTAGAATCAAGTGAAAAAAGGACAAAAAGTCGTTTATGATGCGAAAGACCGGAAGCTTTGCGAGTAAAATAACAAATCGGATGTAAGGTGACTTATTAAGTTCATTAGTTGTTTTAAAAGCACATTAAAACAATATTGCTAGACGAACTTCAAAAATAATTTTTATAAAATATTTCTTTAAAATGTTATTTTATTGTTTTTTAGTAACAAATTATCTAAAAATGTGTATCCCTGTGTAGTTTTCTTTAGTAAAATGATACAATTTTATAAAATACTAAGCTTTATATTTACTTGTTAGGGAAAAATTGTCCGGAAAATCTCAAACCTTGGTTGATACCGATATTTATAAGATATATAGGAATAATTATGACTTTTTCAAATGTGCTTCTTATATGGGACCTATGACCAATTATAGGCCCACCATCATACAATTCGCTACAGAAATTTCTATATTAGTATCTGAACATATTAGAGTTTTAAAATTCTTCAAAATTAAATATATTATGACAGTCCATTAAATAAAATAGTCTTTCACTAAGAAAACATTATTTCTTAATAGCCATACATTAAATTGAGCAATACATTTATTAACTAATTCTCCACATTTACACTTCTATGAGAATATTCAAATTCAAAACTAATAAAACAGAACAAGGTTTTTCAATTTTTTTAAAACAACTTTTAAGTGTGCCTGCGTAAATGTATCACTCACGTATTAACACACACACACATATATATACTTACTGATTCTACATCAGGACACATTAGAATTTTATAAGAAATTAAAGTTGTTGTTTGTATCCTTCTTAGACTTGTACGTGTGTAGGATGGTCGGAGTGAAGTGGAGGAAGGAAGTCCTGTGTGTGGGTAAGTAGAAGACGCAGGAGTAGAAATAAAATATATTAATATAAAGAAGGCTGAATAATTTCTTCGACTTATTACAAAGATACTGGTGATACAAACACACAAAGCAGCAACAACAACAATGGGGAAAAACTAAACCTATGCACGCACTAAGTGTGATATATTTCCAGGATTATATAAAAAAAGCAAAAAAATAATGTTTTATTATCGCATATTCTTTCTATGGAATATTGTTGTTATTGTTCCTCTTCTGTTGTTGTTGGGTGAAACTTTTAAAGTAATAGAATCGAAAGAAACTCATTTAAAAGTGCGAAAAAGAAAGAATATTAAAGGTGCTACAAAATAAATAAAAAGGCAAATATATGTAGTATAAGGATATTAAACAAATAACAACAACAATAGCTTCTACCATACATACATACATACATATAAAAAGGGAACTCGGCCTCACCACCCACATGCCCATTCCCTTTGCTCTGATATGAGATTCTCGTGCATAATAAGTTTTTTTTCTCAAGTAAACAGCATCTGTCTTATAGAAAATTTTACTTTTTTTGTTTTCTTTGGGAAAAAGGAAACAACCGAATGAATTATATGTTTCGTATTTTACATTTACTGCCTCATCTTGAAATATTACAACGGGTGAATGATATACGATAACACGGGTATTTATGAACGAGTTCAAATACGATGCTCGATGTGTTTGTTGGGCTTAATTTAAAAAAAGAACTTTAATAAATTTTACTATTATACTGAATTAATTATTTATATTTACCATTTAGATGCAAAAATAATACACTAAAATGCGAAATTTAAACTATTAGACTATTGATTGTCCAATATTAAAAACTTTTATCATATTTAGAAATCTATTTTATTGATATGATATTTCACATTTCTTCGCATAATATCGAATATATTTTATTAGTGATTTCACTAAAATTTTTATTTTTAGTGAAGCAATAAAGTGTTCGTGAAATAAAACCCGCCATTATCTAATCTACATCTGAAAGAAAGACACAAATCCCTTAATTCTGAGTGTTGGTCATCATTAGACACTGTATTAGAAACGAATTTAACATCCCAATATCAGAACTTTATGGAACTTAACTGTAACACGTATACCAAGTCCTAAGCAATTAAATAATCTTCAAATAGAACAATAACGATTGGCTTTAAATTACAAACCCAAAAGGCTGTGATTTTGTATTTTTCCACCATCACTAGTGTATCATGTTCTACGAATAAGAATAAAAATCTATTTTTCATACTCTCTTTTGGTTTAGAAGTTATGTATATAAAAAAACACGCAAAACCACTTTCGGTGTCATATAAGCTATAAACTAAATCCACGCGTGGTTCCCTAGGTGGCAACCCAAAAAGTACTTCCTCGAAAAAGTTTTTTAATGAAAAACTCATTAGATGTAATAAATATATAGGCTATTTTATCCATATGTAGTCTAAAGATTTCAAAATTAATTGACAGTCTAATATGGATTTAAAACTATTTACGAAAATACATTTTAAAGTTTTCAATAAACTGGCATTTGATAAAATGTTTAAGAAAATGTGCTATAAATTTTACATTATATTACTAATTTTTAATGTTGCTTTTAAATTTTAATGTAATTTTCTGTTAACCCAATTTGAAATAGACTGGCGAGCATTGATCGTGCTGATTATGTTTTATATTTGCTTCTCAATCAGCGTTTTGACAATTTGGACAATTTGACAACAAAAATGATATAGTGAAAACCAAGCATAATGCTTGGTCTTCTGTTTGATTTACCAAACTGAATGAAAATATAAATGTCTTTTATTACAAAAGTTGTTTAATTGTTTAACTACAAATAATGAAGTCCACATATATTAACTAATAAATACATAAGTTTTAATATTTTAAGCTAATTGAATTCGTTTCATGCAATAAAAATATGTTTTAATTAAAAATACTGCTGAAAATCGACCGAGATGCATCAAATTTGCGTGTACGGAAAATCCTTGAAGTATATAAAAATAATAAAAGCTAATCATTGATTATGTTTTCATAAGCTGTAGAGACCACATATTCCAAAAATTATAAAAAAAAAATCCTGGTAGTTTCTCGTCAGGTCTGAAAGGATTAAATCTTAAAATTGGATCATATATAAAAAAGATTTTTTTATTTTTAAAACATATTCCAGTAAATCTTCTGAACATTATGACCCACTCCATAGTGTTCTATAGATAAGTCTTTAGAATAGCAAAGTAGCAATAGGCGAAAATGCCAGTTAGAAGTTACAGATTTTTACCCAATTATCTTTATTTTGCCCCACTGTACTATCTAGTACTATTCGTTCTAAGAGTAGTAATCTCACATTCAAATCTACTTTCTAAACACATATTTTCCAGTTATTAAATATTTAATAAAAAAAATATTTGTACATCTGGCCCCATATCTCCAAGTTTACGTGATTAAGTGTTAGAACTGCAACTTGTATTACGTCAAATAGAATCCTTTAAATGTACGAATATTTCGTTTATTACTCAATTAACTCACGTTTTAGGGCTGGTCCGCACAAGCATTGTACTCGTATTGTAATTATTACCCAGACAAACATTTATTAGAATATTTCAGTAGTTTTACTTTGGTCAGTCTCAAATCATTTTCATTGCTAAAACAAATTTGCAAATAAAATTTTATAAAATAGATAAATATTTCAAATAACCAGATATGCGGTAGGTTAAATAAAACTGTTGATATTTTAGTTGCAAAAATACAAAATACAAACAAAAAAAAAAACATATAAATATATTATATTGTAAACCAAACAAATAAAGCCATAAAAATTCCTACACATTCTGGCAATTTGGCTCATCAAAAATGGCAAACAAACGAAACCAACCATCCCAATCTACCATTCAGCCAAACAGTCACTCAGTTAGTCAAACAGCTAAACCAAACTAATATTTGTAATCGTACAAACAAACAAGCAAACAGTCAGCTGGACAAAAAAATAACATTTAATTCCTAAAACGTATTTTGCAAATCGTAAGATAAAATAAAATAAAACACAAAAAAAATTGCAAATAAAAAATTCCTAATTCGAGTACGTGTCTAAAACAGAAACTCAAATTCGACAAACGACCAGACAGACGACGGACGCAATGTATAAATTTAGCAAATTGTAAAGTTAAACTCATGCAATACGCGTCTGTCCGTCCTTCAAACCCACCATACATCCATACGCACGAATAAGTCTCATATGAAAATAGCAAACACAAACAAAATTCGCCACAGAAAAAGTTTCAAATAAAAAAATAATAATAATTTAACACATTGCACTATGACTGCAAATCACTCTCATTTCAACTTGACAAGTGTACAACGTGCAACTTTGCGTAGTGGCGTTACATGCAGACGACCAAAATATGTTTTGACGAGTTTTTCCATTTCAAACCAACATTGAAATACATTTATAATACGAACCATTTACGAAGTACAAGTATCTGCATGGAGTATGACAAGTCATTTTTATTTTTAACTTTATTTGGAAGTACTTGTCATCGTGCCACAATTTAAATGCAGTGCTTTAAAAGAATTACATATGTATGTATATATCTCTCAATAAATGCAAGTAAACCTAAACCTGCTCTATTTCAAATTAGTTTTTAATTACAAAATATAACGTTCTCAAACGTTTAGGAGATCAAAACTAAAATTCGACTCTTTGGTTGATTATGATTATATAACTCCTACAAGCGAAATTTTTGCTACTCTTGTAAATTTTTTCAATGTAACTTTGGGCTTTTGTGAATTCATATGACGATTTAAAGTGCACTAAGAGAAAAACTGCGGGCTAAAATCAAGCAGTGTCGGACTTGTTTTTAGAATTCTGAAATTTTGAACAAATCAAGCCTGCAAAACACTAAAATGAAGAAAAAATTAAGAATTACGGTCTTAAATCAAGATTGAAATCTTAAAATAAGAATAAAAATCCTAGTTTAAGTTTGATTTAAGATTACATCAAGAATAATTTACTTTTTTTAAATCTAAAAATACTTAAAACAAACACAAAATTCTTAATTTAATCCGAAACGATCTTAAATAAAAAAAAACACACTTTCTGTATGCTGTGATTTCTTTAGTTGTGCTCTTCTTTCAGCGTGTTAAGGTGAAAATTAATAAAAACAAAACAAAAAACATTCTGTTCCAATGTTCCAAGTAAAGTGTTGGTCCGATAACACTCCCCTGTGGAACTCCAACTTTGATTTCGTAGTCAGTAGTCACATAATCACTGTATTTAATCCTAAATATGCGATCCGATAGGTAAGACTCTAGTAATCTGTGAATACTAGGAGGCAGTAAGCATTTAATTTTATTATTAGACCTTTATGCCAAACTGTATCAAAGGCCTGTGCGACATCTAAAAAGATAGCTGAACAACATTGTTTAAGCTCAAACGATTTTCTTATCCCTCCAGTTAAACGGTGAACTTGCTCTGTAGTTCCATGTTGTTAACGGAAACCAAATTGGTGAACTGGGATAATGTTGTGAGCATTCAGAAAGTTTAAAATTTTCTTTTGAAATACTTTCTCAAATAGTTTCGACAAACAGGATAGTAAGCTAAATGGTCTTTCCTGGCTTTGGTATCATTATAATTTGGGAATTTTTCCAATTTTTTGGAACAGGAACACAAAGAGCAAAAATTCTAAATGTTTTACAATTCTTCTTATGAAGCTATTTTTATTTTAGCTTTTTGTAGTGACAAAAGTGTGTATTAGAAAAGTACTTTCTACCTTCAAGGGTGTAAAAAGGGGAATTTTGTGTCCAATCAATAAATGCTGTACAGACTTGAAATTTTAAATATTTCCATATATATGTATTAAAAAACAAAAAAGCTTACCAAAAATATAAATTTGGGAAATTCTTACGAAAGGGATAGATAATTTGTGTTTTAGTGCCTTTTGTGTCTGTTGCTTTAAGATAGTGAAATTTGTATTGTAGATTTATGCAATCACAAAAATAAGTATTTGAAAACTAATACAGCTATATTAGTTATTTGGTAAATCCAAATTAAAGGACCAATATAAATTGGTACTTTTTTTGGTACTTTTTGTAGACTTTGTTCTAAATCGATAAAAATTATTTTATACCGTCGTAAAATCAATGTAGCGTCACAGAAAATGCTTAAGAGTTTTGATACTTTTTTAGTACCTTTTATATTAAATTTCTTTAAAATTAAAATTTTGTGTTTTAGCTTAGTGCAATTAGAAAAATTTTTATTTACATTAAAGAATCCCGTGTATTAATGTATTAATGCCACTCGACGAAGCGTATTGATGAACTAAATACGAAAACAATCTGAAAAAAAATATTAAAGTTCGATTTTCAGAGGTTTTTGTACTGATCAAAAGACGCAAAAAGTTCAGATTGTAGACTCTTAAAATTTGCCAATTGTCAAACAATTTGATTTTTTAGGAATTCCAGTCAATGCTAAATATGGGAAAATTCAAAATTTAAAATGATCAGCGGTCCGTAATAAAAGATAATAAACTCTGGGCAACGCCAGGTTAGTTATTAAATTCACCATGAGTGAAACATTCCAAATTCAAAAGATAAACTCGACAACACTTCATTTCTAGGCATGTGAAATTTTATTGCAACTTTTTATAAATTACAGACTTATTTGCTTTTTTCCCAAATTCACCCACTGTGTACTTCAGGGCATCTAAAATGAAATTATTTTGGATATTCGAATACATTCCGAAAGTCTTGGGTAGGCTGTCTGTTAGGTTCGATTCGGTTTCTATCTGATGAGTGATGTGTTTTTTGTAAGACCGAAACTTCTGGGCTAGAATGATAATTAGCGGGCTGTTCCACCATCTTTATTAACATTGGGCCTGTTCGAAAATGCATCACTGCACTACATTCGATGATGCGCAAAAAAACAGCAAACAAGCATCACAAAAATGGCTGATGCATTGTATACATTTTTTTAATAAATTTATTTTAATTGATTTTGTATCCTTTTTTAGAATAGAAAATTATGCAAAATTCTCCAAACTATTGGTGAGAGTCCGTTTGGACATGGAGGATATTGCTTTATAATATTAACATATTTAATTACTTTCGGGATTTGTTTGCTTTTGGAACACAAGACGATTTGGTTCTTTGGTAGTCTGGAAAATTATTACCTTTAGCAATAGTAATGTGTTTTTATATAAAGGCTGAACACAATAAAATTCTGATTCTCTACTAAATGGTTTAAAGTAGCTCTTAAAAACAGTTAATTTAGCAAAAGATATTGGATTGAAATTTTACATTAAATGTATGCACATATGTATGTGAGTTATACGAGTATGTATGTATGTATGTATATCCAGTGTTTGTTGAGACGCTCCTGTAGTTATTAAATGAACCGTTTGTAATTGCGAATGTGTCATTGTCATCGTTTTGGTTACTTACTACTCGTCGGACTTGTAGGTATTGGATGGATTTCTGTACACACAAATGTTATGAATGTATCTGGGTACAATAATGTCACAACACATTATAATTGTTCATTTAATGTGATGAGCAGATTTACATGCAGCGAATGCACTTGAATACAAACAACTCTTTTTTTAATAATGTCGTTGAACATTGTCCTATGGCAATCAGAAGGTATAAATGCAATTTGTTTCTTATCAGGCAAATGTACATTGTATTGACCAACAACACTTGACCATTTGATGACAACCCTTTAACTTGGCACCTGAATTTCTAATTCAAAACGGTTAGTCTGAGTACATACGGCAACAGTTTGAAGAATGGTATAAATTTTAAACAATAAACTACTTTTATTCGATATTAATATAAATATTATGCTGGTTGGGGAAACTTTTTTAGTGCAGTTTTGTGTAAATTGTACTGAAATATTGAGAAAGATTTATTTAAATTGTTTTCTTTTGAACTTCAAGCAGTTTTAATTTATTTTCTTTTTAAACTCAATAATTTATTAAGACTTCATGATTCAGTTCCAAGAATTCACCAAAGTTGGATTTAGTTGCGTCGATGAGAAAATAATTTAATTAAAATATTTCAATTTAAAAAAGTGAAAAAAAAACAAACAAAACCAAATCAGTTTTATTTTATAAATCCCCAAGGATCATTTACAAATTCAGTATATTTGGTTTGAAAGTTGTCGTAACATGTCATACGAGAAACGTTTTATCACTGCTCAAATTTCAATCCACAACAAAATGAATTTGTTTTAGATTTTTTAGTCTTTGTTGGAGAGATTGACTTAAACCAATTTCCCTAAAGATTTCGTTGCCACAGAATATAAGGAAAACATGACAGAAGAAACATCTTTAAGATAATTTGGTTTATCGCCACTTTTTTGATGGAGTTGCTTGATGCCGATGATGATGATGTTGGTTGGTTGTATTGGGCTAGTGGCAGTCGTTGAAAATGTTGTTGTTTCTTAATTCAATTGTGGTTGAAAATAGGAATATGTTTTTCTTTATTTTTTGGTCTTCCTTTAAAGTTTGTGTATGACGATACACAATTTTAAAATAAATTGAAATGAAGAAATTGTGTGGTTTACGGGTTTTCCTTGTTTTCCATTTTTTATTTCAAATGTTTGTAAAAGTAAAAAAATAAACTTTTGTTAGAATTTTGTTTTATTTTTTTTTGTTGTTCAAAAATAGAACGCCTTATAAGTAGTTGTTCCAAGTTCTTCCTTAAAAGATCTTTTTTATTGTTATTTTTTTTTTTAGAAAAAAAAACAAGAAGTTTTTGTTTTGTAGGCTGGTTTTCTTTGCAAACAAAAAAGGGGGAGATTCTATGTGCTCAATACAATTTTGATTGCTTCTGACAAAACTTTGTGCAAGAAAAATTTTCTAAACAACTTTTACAGTTGTTGTTTATGGCTTTGGTTGCTTGTTGTACACTGAAGAAAAGTTGTAGTACAATTCATCCCAAAAATTCATTGTTAATAATAATATTACTTGAATAAAAAATATCTTATTATATTATAATTATGTATTATTATTTGTTGCCCTTGATAATTTGCAATTTCAAAAATTTATAAAATTTATTTGAATAGGTTTCCTTTTTCTAGCACAACAATCCAATCGAAAGTGGAATTAATTGCGTATTTGGCTTTCCAGAGTAAAATGAAACGAAGAGTCTTTGTAATTATTGGATTATATTTTCAAATGTTTAATCAATTTATTCACAAATAACTTGTATTTTATATTTATTTACAAAACTTTGGAAAATAAAATAAAAAACAGAAGTATTAATAAAGAAAATAGCTTAATCAAAAATATTTTTCCCTTCCAGAGAAAAATACAAAATTTTAATTTCCAAGAATTTTTTAATTCTAAATCAAACCAAAACCAGTAAATTTGTTTCGCATAAGTAGTCTTTTGACTTTTTCAGCTTTAAAAAGGAAGTATAAGTTTTTTAAAGGTTTTCAATGTATTGCGGAATTTGAAGAGACGTTGTAATCTATGGTTTTATTAAAAGATTACGGATTTGTGACTGTGCTAAAACTATAAAACATGAGTAATTCGTTTCGAAAGAGAACATTTTCAATTCCAAATGTATATGTACAAACAAATTCAAAGCATTATTATTGTCATTATTTTCTCCAAGTATAAATATCCTTAAAAGTTTGAATGTACGACACCTTAATGATTCCTTGAGCAGCTTCTGTTATTTAAAAACGTAATGCTTCTTTGTGAACTGACTTTCCATTTTTAGTCCTCATCTTCCAACGGTACTGAAATATAGCTTCCGTGTTATTATTAATTTTCCTTCATGGAGGCCTTCGAAAATTGGCCAGTCAGACAATTACTTTCTCGAGACACATCCAGCATTCCTGAAAATTTTCGATCTGAAATATAGACCTATTGTGAAATCTAGATACCATTCTACTGCCAATTATACGGTCACGCTTGAGGTTGCGTTTTTGTCGCTTTTTTCGCTTATTTTGTACTCCTCAGAACGTAGCTGTTCCGGTGTTGCATTTGTTGAAAGTCGTTTGTGCTTGCCATCTTCTGTAGCAGGAGTAACGCGGCTTAACATTTCGAAGTGGGTTTTGGATGCGGTTTCGCACCAAATTTAAACTTTTTTTAGTAACTTATCGACTAGTTCTCATTCTTAAGGTATGGTCACACTTGTCAAATATTTACTCGAAAAAGCGTAACCACTTGATTTAGCACAAATTTGTTTGACGTTGTTTACTTTTACAAGAGTTTTGCAAGCTCAAACAGAAACAAATAAAATAAAACTAAATATTCGTTATCTCTTTCCTATATAAACGGAGTTTTTTTTTTAAATAAATAAACGAGTTTAAATATATTTTATTGCCAAGTGTGAGCGTACCTTTACTAGTTGAGAAGGTGAAACTAGTCTTTCATCATTAGTGAATGATCCATAAAAGTTCTGATATTAATTTTTATCTAACAAGAATAAAATGTACCTATTTCGATTTGCGGCTTTTTTTATTTTTTTGTTCAATAATAAACACCAAAAACATTACTCCATGATTTTGAATATTTGAAGGAAAACTCAATATTTGACAATAATTTTATTTTTAGTTTGAATAAAGTGGATTCAGAATATTTTTTACTAAAAATTTTACTGATTTTTTCTATACCGGAGAAATTATGGTGATTTTGTGGAAAAAACATAAATTATTATCACAATTTCAGTAAAATCTTTAATGTAAAATTTCTTTTATTTTTTTAAAGTAATCAAAATTATAAACTAATGCCTGATTTTCTTAAATGATTTTATATTTTTCAGTGTACATATACTAAAACTTTAATCATATACAAGTATTGCTTGATTGCTTTTTCGGTGTTTTTCTATCATTAAGTATCAATGAGACAAAAACACATTCACTCGTATACATTGTACGTTTCCATTTCTCCCAGCATCTTGAAAGTGGTGCCAATCTTATGTTATTTCGAGTCGTCCAACCAACCAAAATTCCGTTTTGTTCAAAATATACTTAGTGTATACGAATTTATTGTAATTTTATTCAATTGACAAATCGGAAATGCTTAAAAAAATTGTAAATGTATATGTATATACATTTATTGTGGTATGAACTTAAAGTGGGTGGTAAATTTGAGGGTAATTTGTATGATTTGGTTTCTACTTCAGAAAAAAAAACCTTATTGAAAGAGCAAAAAATGTAACAACTACCATCATAAATTATGGTAAAATCTATAAATTATTTTAATTACTTGTTATTGTGGAAACTTAAAACCAAAAAAATCGAAGAAAAAATACAAACAGATATTTTTATGTTAAGCAAAGAAACTTTTTGAATTTTTAACTTTTATAATATCAAATAAATTATTTTGTTCCTATTTAAGAAACTGAAAACAAATGTTATTTATGACTGCTAATAAAAAAAATTGAGTAAGACTTTTATAAATATGGATGATATCAGTATGACACAATCATTTAAAAATAAGAATTTTGCATTGCTCATAATTTTACCTGATTTCGCTTGAGCATTCAAAATTTAAATAACTAACAATGCACAATGTTTGCATTTTGTGTGCAACAAATGCTTGCAAGAACACAAAGATGGGCATTTAACGAGCTCATTGAACTCATAAATTATATTAAATCACCTTACATCACCGTTCTTTACATGTCGGACGACGACACCTTATTGCATGCTTTTGTATTTAATTACTTTTGTCAATGTATTTCCAGAATGTCAAGCACTAAATACAACTTGCACTTTCTTTACAGCGTCGTCTTTTATTTTAAATTAAGAATGAAGCATAAGAAAAATAAATAAAACAATTAACCTTGATCTTGATAATCGTTTTAGACAGAGGAAATATAATGGTTGCGGTGGCCTTGCACTAAATATTCCAGCCTCAATTTCACCTTTATTGCTTTATTATTACCTCATTTGTTTTGGATCATAAAATATTATACAATTCTTAACCAAAAATACACACAGATACATACATACATAAATGCTACCACAATCCATACACTTGTACTTACACACACACTCACGTACATTTGTCTCTAACAATTAAAAATTGTTACAAATAAGGAAAGTGCTTCAGACCATGTCACGAAAATCCACCGCTAGTGATAGTTGCGAAATAATTACATAAAAACAGAAATCCCTGAAAACACTTTCACATTCACATTTTATTTCAAACAAAGACACGCACAATAACACATTTTAACTTGGCTGCCAATGCAACAATTTGTTGATTTGCTATGCTGCTTTAACACTTCGTCCAGTGGAATTATGGTGACATAAAGAGTCCCATAAAATGCTTGTTTATCAGTGCCAAATAAAATATCACCTGTCTAAAGGAATATTTCCGACCTACATAAAACGTAAAATACTAATACATTGAACTATATATTATTTATAGAAGTCGATCGGCAATTGTAATAACAATTCCTAAAGAAGAAGATGACCCCTTAATAACTCTGGGAATTGTGCAAAATAAGCAATCGCAAAAATCGACTTCTAAAAGGACGCTAGAGACATGTTAGTCTTTCTACCGAAAAGACTGTGTCATTCCATTTACCACTATTACGAAACATTTAATTGAGCAATTTATGGATGGTGTCACTATTAAGGAATCAGAAAAGAATTTCGTAATGTTTTTATACCCTACACCACCATAGTATTGTGGTATGAACTTAAAGTGGATTTGTGCTGATGTTTGTAACGCCCAGATATATTGGTCCAACATCCACCTTAAAGTATACCGATCAATACAGAATCACTTTCTGAGTCGATTTAACGTTGTCCGTTCGTCCGTCCGTCTGGCTGGCTGACCATGTAAAGATTGTGCGCAGAGTACTGGTCGCAATTTAGAAGATATTTCGATAAAATTTTGTACATAATATTTTTCGACCCAAGGATGGATGGGATTGAAACTGGTGGAAATCGGTCCATTATTTCACCTAGCCCCCATACAAATGTCCTCCGTTCATAAATATTTGAATTATGCAAGTATCCAATCAAATTTCACCACAAATGAGTGGTAAATGAAGCCAAATCACATCTACAAATTTTGTGCAGATCGGTTCATAATTACTCGTAGCTCCCATATAAGGCCCACTTTCGAAAATCACTTTAAAAAGCATAACTTTCTCAAAAATGTTGGTATCCAAATAATATTGAACGCAAATATATTCCATATATGTACAAATAATACGGTACAATTTTATAATGCTTGGTCCATAATTAGTCGAATCTCCCATATAAGACCCTCTCCATAATTCACTTTAACCTCCATAAATATTTTAATAATATTTATATCGAGATAAAGTTTAACACATATAATATTTATATTGACAGACATCATGACACTAAATTTTTGGATGATCGGTTCACAATTGGTTATATCTCCCATTTTAACGCCCATTTCTGAAAAACTGTTTTATACATATACTGGGTGTAAGATATTATATGGTCGGGCTTGAACGACTATACTTTCCTATTTGTTTATATGAGAGCACAGTGCGATAGAAGCATTCAAATGCCCAGTTTTGTGAAACGGTATTGGAAATAAATATTTTACTTCTTGCTATTTTGTGTGTTATCGGTTATTCTAACTCTATTGACTCTCTGGTATATCGCCGCAAGAAAAAGTGACAGTATAGCATTACACACTTGCATTAGATTGATTACAATCATACTGCAAATAAATATAATTTCGGTTCAAATCTGCTAGATAAATTCTAAGGGCGATACAGAACTACAAGTTGTAATCCAGAAATTATTAATCTCATATATACTCTCTCATTTATACTAATTTAATTGTATTATAGAAAGTTGAAAGATTAAAGTCGACCAATCAATTACGAATTAGGTTATTGGTGTATGTCTAATCCCGAAAATATTATTTTGTTTTCATGCCAGGCAGAATATTTTTTCTTTTTTAATTTAGTTTATTCATGGCTCTGAAAGTTTGTGTTAATGTCTGTACTATATGTATGAATATCAACAGTAGTGGGATGAGAATCTTGTTGTACTGCTATTTGATTTTGACCTTCTAATAGACTCATTAATGTATTTTGGTTAACAACACTAGCATTGGTATTACCTCCTGCGCCACTAGCCGTTACTACACCGTTGAAATCCTGCATTCCCATTGTATTGCCATCAGATGTTGCTGGCATTTCAAAAATATTCACCTTCTTGAAATTCTTCCTTTTGCATGTTTTGACTTTCCTTCATCAATTTGTCGTACTCCTGGAAAGCACCGTTAAATTCGGCAATTTCCATGCGATTGCGAGCTATAAGATGATGCTTAAAGTAGTTGTGAACCTGTGTCAACGAATTGTTCGTCATTGAATAGTAGGCCTTTTCCAAATTTCTCACTTCGATATCTCGCTGAGTTTCTAAATTAACATCATTTGCATGTACCTCCTTAACATGTTGCATTAAATTAAGTATAAACTCTTCGCAGGCATCAGCAAACAGTATTAAAGCCGATTCAGCTGTATCTGTAAAACCAGCCACTCTCATCTGACCACAAACTGCTTTACGCAAAGAAGCTCTACATATTTCAAAATTAACTTGCGGATAATGTTGTGGGACTCCTTTTACAAAAATGCTTTCCCGTGGTGGGACAAACCAAATAGGCTTATTAAATTTTTCGTCTGAAACAAAATCTGCTGCATTTTCTGGTGGAAAATCAACTTCAGGTATCATTTCAGGATTCAGTAAATAATTTGAAGTCCCCGATTTATTAGAGTAAGTATCGATAAATGACTGTAACATTTCAGTTTGTTTCATTACTTCTATGGTTTGTGTTACAAGAGGATTCTTAACCTTAACCAACACATTTTTATTCGCTTCCATGGGTGGCTGATTCTGCAATTCTGATTCAGCTTACTTGGGTCCATTCGATTTTTAACAAAATATAGAAGAAAATTTGTAATAAAAGTTTCGATCCTAAACAATTAATATTCATATAGTCAGTGCAGTCTAATTCATGAAATCTTCTGAAGCAATGTAGTCCCATCCACCATGGCCACCGAGACATCTGCAATACAGTTTCTTGTTATGTCAAAAGTGTTCTTGCGTATTTACACTTCGTGATCATGAAAACTGGTTAATCAATAGGACAAAACGATCCTGTCGAATTATTCAAAATAAACAAGTTGGAGTGCAATATTCGGCTGTGCAGAATCTTAAATACCCTCCACCTAATTCTTATTCTGTGTTTTCTATTCAGTCTTAGTGCAAATTTAATTAGTATTTATTATATTGTTTGAAAGACAATTTTACGACAAACATAATTTATGTTAAATATTTCGAAATTTTATCTAATTTCGACCATTTATAATTGATGTAATTACCGATTCTTACTGTAATTTACAGAGTTTGACTGGCAGCTACAAAATCCAGTAGCATAATTGCCGTATAACCGATATTAGAATTATTTCTGTATTTATTATTTTACATTTTTGTTGGTTAAATTGATTTTTGGAAATGGTTCTTATATGGCAGCTATGACAAATTATGGGCCGATCTTCTTAAGTTTTGGAACAGTTAATTTTATGCATATCAGGATATTTCACGTTGAATTTCAACATAATAATGGTATATTTAAGACACATAAGTTTATTTTATTTAAGATACATAATTATATGGATATTATCAAAAGCCAGCAGTTTGATTTTGGCATATAAGTAAATGATCCGTGTAAAGTTTTGGAACGATACCATTATATCGAGATTTTGCTGATTTTCAATAACCAATGTTGCCTACAAAATAAAGAATATTTTTCTGGAAATTTCGTTTTGTTAAGTTGTGTAGTTTGAAAAAAGAAAGAAAAAGTATGAATTTCAATAAATTTAAGAAGAATGAAGAAGTTAGGAGACTTATTAACAAATTTAAAACAATAAGTGATAAAATTATAAAAAAAAAGAATTTGACAACAAGAAGATACCTAGAATTTAACTAGAATTACACAATAAAAATCTAAGAGTGAAATATTTTCAAAGTGAGTTATTAGTGATAAAAAGAAATATATATGTATGAATATTTTACATATGAAGAAATGAAACTATTTTTATAATATGAAGAAAAATTGGCAACGTCGTTCAATGAGAAGATAAGGAAAATACACAAAAAGAAATTTGAATGTTTACAGAACTTACAAAAGAAGGAATTAAGAATTAAATTTAATGAAAACTGGGGGCTAATTCTGGCAGTCGTGATCGAAATTCTTTTCAAATCGAAATTTATTTCGACGGTGCAAAATTTTTAATGATGGTACTCCATACGAATCGAATCGATTCATTGATTCAGTGTTGTAAAAAACTTAAGTAAGTAGATAAGTATTACAACACTGAATAAAAGAAGAAAATGTAAACAAAAAACATATGATTCTGCAAACAATAACTCAAGTAAAAGCAAAAATTAATTATTTCAAAATGGGTCCAGTTATGTTTTTTTACTCATCGTCTTTTGATTCTGACGAGATTGAAAACATTAATTACATAAGGGAACAAATAAGAAACACCTCCGATCCCTTAAGATTGAAAAACAATGAATAAGTATAAATAAGTACATTCATACATATATACATACATATGTATTAATGTATGTATGTGTTTTTCTAGACTCAAAAGACGTTTTAGGCTCACAAGGCAAGCATAGGTAAAATTTATTTTCGATAGTCCTGTTTTTTCACACTCATCAGTTTTAACTGAACAGTTTTTGCCAGTTCTCTTTTGATTTTTTCATTTTATTTCACACACGTCATTTTCGTTCATCAAGTCAAGTTTCTATTTTTTGACATTTCATTTTATATTTTTTGAAATTAAATACATATTCAAATAATATCAAATATTGTTCATTTAAAATTAAAAATGGTAGTAGAAGAAAAAGATTATATAATAAATACAATTATGCAGTGCATAGAAGAAGCTATTAATTTAGACGAAAACGATAGTGAAAACGATGAGATAATAATTGGTTTGTACATAAAAGGTTTTTCTTATGAAATTATGAAATTGAAATTATAAATATTTTAGGTTTGACAAATTTGTGTAAAACAGCCACATACCTACCTACGAATAAAGCAAAAAGGCTTTGGACCAAGCAGTGGAGATGCTTCAGACTCAAATTAGGTTCTTTCGCATTCTTAACAAGAACAAGACATTAGGCGTACAAATACTAAAATGAGAGATGCCATTTCTTCTGCAGAACAGCTTGCAATAACATTGTGTTTCCTTGCTAGTGGTAAGTGTTCAAATTTACCATAATATTATTTTAAACATTTGTGTTTTTATAAACAATTAAAAAAATTTTTGTAGGAGAGACTTTTCGCAGCTTAAATTATCAGTCACGAGTTTCTATATCTTGCATTTCGGGTATAGTGCCAAGAGTCTGTAATGCAATTTCAAAAAAATTAAAGAAACATATTTGAAGGTATTATAGTTTTATTTATTAATTTTTATTGCTGTTTATATGTTTTACCTTCTTGTAATCTAGTTCCCAACCAATCCATTAGAGTGGGAGGCAAAAGCAAAGGGATTCGCAATCAAATAGCAGCACATAAATTTTCGTCCACTGCGTTCCGACGGTGCGTTTTACCACAATTATAATGGGACTAACAGCATAATTTTAATGGCTCGTTCACAGTCACTGATAAATATTTTCAAAGATATATTTATGTGCTTTATAATTAAATTTATATAAAAATTAAACCATGTGTTCCTTGGAACTAATTTAAAAAGAGTTTTGGACGAGGAAATGGTAGAATGCTTCCATTTGTCATTGTTGACGATGATGCGTTTCCCTTGCAAAAACATATAATGAAGCCCTATCCGTTTCATAGCAATTCACAAGAGAAACAGATATTCAATGCAAGTCTATCCCGTGCAAGGCATGTTGTTGAGCATGCTTTTGGAATTTTGGCAAACCGTTTTAGGATTTTCTTAGCGCCAATGAATCTTAAAGTGGAGACCGTGGAAAATATTACATTTACTTGCTGTATTTTACATAATTATTTGTTGCACACAGATGACAAATACATAAACAGCACTCCATACAGCACTGCATATTCCCCACCTGAAGAAAATCCTAACTTACCCACTGTATACAATCCCCGAAAGGGTGTGGGGGAAAGTTTTCGACAAAAATTTATGGAGTATTTTAACAAAGGAGGCAAATTAGATTGGTTATAAATAAATAAAATGTTTTTTAAGATGTGTGAGCAATAATAAATAAAAACAAATTAAATATTTTTGTTGAATTTTTTATTTCATTAATTGGGTTTTAATGAAAAAAATAATAAAAAAAAACATAAAGGTACGGTTAAAATTATAGTTAAAACTTCCAAACAAAATTTTTTATATTTAATGTTGTTTAAATTCAGAAATTAAAGTTTAAAATTCTTCTAATGAAATAATTATTTTTAAAAAGGTTAAATAAATTAAATTTCAAAATCCGTTTAAAAAATGTTAAAACTCTAGTTAAAACTTCCAAAGAAATTTATTTAATATTTAATATTTTACATTTTAATATTATTTGGTGCGAATTTTGTTTTAGTTTTTCAGGTAACTAGTAGATATAAACAAAAAAAAAAAATAAAGTAATATAAAACTTATAGGTATTAAACAAAACTAGAAATCAAATTGTTCAGAAAACAAAGCAAAATATTGATAAAATATTACTAAAATTCCATATCTCAGATTTAAAAACAGCCGTCAATCAATCAAAATATCCATCTTCAAATATGCCTTCCATAGATAGTTGTAAAATGTCTTCAGAGAAAACGTGGATGAAGTATTTGTTTTGCCGATTGAGCTATCAGTCTTCGCATTAGACACTGCACTTCCCAGGCAGCATTAGGCTGGTCTTTGGATTTAATTAATTCCATTTGATTCACGGCAAGTTTTCCCAACCATGCATATTTCTTTTCTGCATTTCTTTGGGTTAAAATTGTTTTGAAGTTTTCTAACTCGCTCCTGAAACCAATCACCGCACCTGAGGCCTTTTATATTTTTATATTATAAGCGATAAATAATATTTTTTTTGAAATTAGCTTTTGATAAAATAAATTAGTTTTTCAGAATATTCACACATACTTTCTTGATTTTTTTTTTAGGAGGTTCCCCCGTTGAATTTTCTTCGCTAATGCTGGGCGTACAGTTTTCTATGTTATCTATGGTGCCCTACAGAAGTATAATCAATAGAAAATTTATAAACAAATGTTAAATGTAAAATTATACTTACTGTTGTATTGTCTTTGCTTTCACTATTTTGAGAATGCATTCTAAGAAACTGAAAATGCTGAAAACACCAAAGCTTGGGAACGTAGATATCGTCACTTCCAGCGCCACTTTTTTTGACTGAGCTAATGCACGCACTTCTTGCATATATTGTGTTCTTTTTCAGGCACTGTTAGGTTTGTATCATTTTTTTGGAGCTCTTCTAAAATTAAGTTAAGAGCTTGAGCCTTCTTGACTCTGTCCAAATACTCCTGAGATTTTACTTGATAAATGCAAGGGTTTTGTTCAATGCAGATTATTAATTTTTCAGTTTGCTCCCGGCTTCATTTAAACGACATTTTTTAAAATTTATTGCAACACATTAAATCCAGATAATTTCTTTAATTTATTTTTTAAACTTTTGTAATTTTTTATTTTATTAAGATTTTTCCGTTAATGTCTTGTTTGGCTTTTTTTTTTTTTTTTTAATAAAAGAGAATATCAAAATAGCAATTTGCAGCCAACTTCACGTAGTATAAGTAGAAAATAAAATAGGAAAACTGCATAGTACCGACAAATTTTTACCCCTTTTTTTTTCTTTTCCCTTCTCATCCAAAAATAATTGACTTGACGAGTCAGAACTGATAAGTGTGAAACAGGACATATTTTTGACCTAAAAGTAATAAAATTATTAATATTGTAATATTTTTAAAAGTAAGTAACACATTTTTTACTAAGATTTTCTTTTTTTCTGTTCTTTGCTTACGAGTAAAAACTCGCAAAGTTGCGTTCGAATGATCATTCGTTATCGAATGCCATCATTAGAAATTTCGAAACATTTTATTCGCTTTTGAATGAGGGAATCCCAAATGTTAAAATATTCGAACGTTCGAATGAAAATTTATTCGTATACGAATGCGAGAATTAACCCCCTGGTTTGTTAATAAGACTGACTTAGATATTCCGACGGACGTACGGTGGATTCTTTCACTAGCAATACCAGTTAAAAAATGAGAGTTTCCAATTTTAAAAATGATAACGGACGGAGAAGATTTTATACAGACACTGAACAAAAAAGAAACACAAAAAACAAAAAATAGCTAGAACTAAATTAACAACTGTTATGGATAATCCTCTTAATAAAATGAGACTGACAAATAGAGATAAATTTATAATAGAAAAGTTAATAAAGCGCAAAAATTCTTGAAATTAAATAGAAATATATGTACTTATTTTAAGAGCAGATAAAGGTAATGCTACTGTAGCTAAACAAACAGGATTATGAATACGAATTAGTAATTTTGTAGGGGATTTTACGAAATATCAATTGATTAAAAGACATCCAATAATGATTTAGTAGAGAAACTATATAAACTTAATATTATAACAAATATTGAAAAAATTAAACTTAAAACAAATTGGCGACATTTGCACCAAGATTATAATGACTACCAAAAATTCACATACAAAAATTTCTCTCCTTAAACTAAATTTGGAAAAAAGTCTCGTAGAAATTTCAAAAGATTAAAAAAAATTAAAAATTTTCCATATAATTGAAAAAATCTATTCATATTTGTGCTAGTATTGTATGAAAAGTACATATATACATTTAAAAATAACATTATTATTTATCTTTCCAAAACCGTTTGAATTTCAAAAATCGGTTAATAAATAAAAAAAAGTTATAAATGTTTAAAAGTAGCAGCCTGAAAAAAATTTCTTTGGTCCATAACTCGAGAATTTGGAGGTATATTGAAACTTTTGAGCCCGGATTCGTAACATGCTCACCAACACCTTTAACGCACACTAGGTCATTTCAGAAGTGTTTTTCGAGTGTTGCACAGTGTTATTAGTGGCCGAATTCACAGTCTTTAGTTAGCTAATGACAAAGGTTTAACTAATGATTCTTTATTCGCAATGCTTACTTTGCCATAAGAATAACAAGTAATAGTTAAACAATAGTTAGTATTTTAGTTTACCAATGGTTTACTAATGACTGAGAATTCGGCCATTAGTAAAACAAAAGATAAAATAGGATAATGAAACATGTCAAATGTTTTATATAAAATACCTTGTGGCGGAAATGATAAAGAAAATTATAATAAAGTAAAAGAAAACCAGAATTGGTGGACATAAATCTGACCAAAGATATAGAGACAATATTACTTTACAAAAAATTGCGTTATCTTTTCATTGTAGTAAATTAAAACACTATCCGAACTTTGAAAATGTATCGGTATTAAACACTGAAAATAACTACAAACGTCGTTATATGTTAGATGTGTTACAGATACATAATTAAGATTTACAGACATTTAATATATATAAAAAATAACACAACTTACAAATATTGTATAATTAGTAATATTTTCTACTTGTTATAAATTGTTTTAATATTTTGTTATGTTAAAAGTTTTCATATCATTTTTTTCCTATGACAAATAATTTTTGAAATTTATAAAATTACAATTTTTTTTCCTAAATAAGCTACACAAAGAGTAGCGAAATATTGAAATAAAAGTAAATTTTTTATAAAAAAGACCTAAAGCTTAAATAATTAATCTTAGAAAAGGTCAAATAAACAATAATAATAAAAAAGCACTTATAAAAATATTTGAAATCGGTTAACCAGTTTCCGGTTTTGGTTTTTGAATATTCCAATTTCATTTAAGGATGTCCAACATTTTATGACTAGACTTAATGTTGTGAAATTGCTGCGTTTAGAACGCTATCTAAAGCATATGGATTTCTCTAGATGTCTTACAGATGTTTTGGAAGGATTTTGAGTTTCCAAAACAGTAAATTTTCAATAATAATACCCAGAAATCTCTTTTAAAGTCCTGTCGCTGCTATAGGAAACAACTTTATAGTTCATGAAATACAGTTCCCTTTGGTAATAAGACGCCCCATATAATTCTGTTGATATCGAAGCCATTAACTCGGGCTACAAAAATCGGGTATTGTAAGAAATCACTTTGACATATTTGTCTTTTCCCGATACCGCATAATGCGACAAATTGTTCAAAAATTGACTCGTGCTGTTTGGCTCAAATAGATCATAGCATAATTTACACCTCGAAATATTGTTCGTTGCAAACTTCCATTTGTTCCTTGAAAAAAATCATCATACCTTGCAGAAGGGACATTCGTATTCCTGGAAATTAATGAATGATGAACAATTCATTTACCGTTTTGGGCAAATTAAATTTACTTCCGCTACTTTATTAGCAACCCACGTATAATAACGTTTTTCTGCTCAATTAGGAAAACTATTAATTTTAATAAAACAAAAAAAAAGTAATGCACAGAAATTATGACTGAAACAACCAAGAAAAGATAAATTAATGAAAATATGAAAATGATTGTTGTCGTCGCATTATCAATTATCATTTGTTCGCACTCATGTTTTTTATTTTTTTTTTGATACAAAAATTACACCAACACAAAATATTTATGTAGCACATTGTTGATATTCTCTGTTCTCAAAGATGATGATACATAAGAGCATCTATACATTGAGGTAACATATCTAACAAAATTATAAAAAAATATAACATTTGTTTATCAAAAAAAAAAAAAAAGAAAAGAGAAGAAGAAAGCGAAATTGACAAAGAAATCTACCGTCCTCATATCCACACTAGCAATAAGTAGTAGTAATGGTGGCACTTGGATGCTTGATTTAGTTTATTTCTCAACCTACATATTTTGGAATTGACTCCAAGAAGCAAAAAAAAAACAAAATAACAACTAAAACAAAAAACAATTTGAATGGAAAGACCAAAATATAATATACGACTTGTTTCTTCTTAGTTTGTGTTTTGCTAAATATGAAAAGTTAAAAACTCATAAGTTCTACTTCCATCTAAATGCTACAAGCAGCATCTTTATCGTTTACAGTAAAGTTTTTATGCCCTACACTGTGAAGTGTTTGAAGTTAACAATGTTATATTGGAACAATATCGTAGAAGATATCTTTGTCTTAAATTATAAATACCAGTTTTTAGACTAGTGAATGAAAACTAGTTTCTTGAGAATGCAGACTTTAGTGGTTATTTAGTTTGGAGCGCGTTTTCATTTACTTACTTATAATTGAATCTGAAATGTCTTACTTTAAGGTTTCAACTCTACTGCGTTTCTTGTAAATAAGTTCTTTCATATTATCTTCATTTGGGCCTTTTTATTTAGGTTACTGATTGGATCGATTTAGAAATACCTGAATATTATTTCGACAGACAGCAGGTAAGTCTCGTTAGAATAAAGGAAAGTGGGCAGAATTGCATTGTTTACAATTTCGCCTGACGAGCCTGGCGAATTACTTGATAAACTGTAGATAAAATCGTCTGCATAATAATACGTTATCTACGTTTTACTACGTTTTCCAATTTCTTTTGCTCTACTCAACGTTATGTCAGCTTGACACGACAGCTGACATAATGATTAAGTCAATTAATTAGTGGTGTAATTTTAAGTGAGACGCTATAAATTTATAGGCTTCATAAACTTGTTGCCGCCATTCAACAGATTGTTCTACGATGTAGTTCCTGCTTTTTGCAAGTCCTGTAATTGTTTTTCTAGTAACACCTGTAAATACTTCAGGTTTCCGGGATTGACTTTAACACAATATCATAGAGGATAATGATAAGGCACAGAAGTGAACCTGCTTGCACTATCACAAGTATGATATGATTTATCTAAGATAAGAACTCTCAATGAAAAAGAACTAAGAAAAGTTAAAGAATTTTTTCTTAAATATTGATTTTATGAAGTTAGATAAGTAAATAAGTTCTGCCTTGCTTACAATTTATTAAATAATAGTTTAAATTAATACATAGTCCGTAAGGATTTATCAATTGATTGATTTTATTAAATCATCGGGACTGTTACAGAAATTTCCACAGAAGTTGTCAGACAAAGATTTTAGCAGTCTTTCGCCGAATGATAGGAACTGCGTTTCTGGTCAACTAGTCTTAATAATATCATCTTCTAAACACTTATTTTTCCATTTTGCTTTATCCTTTCTGGTAAAACAAAAGTGCTACTTGAATAGAACTGGGGCATATAAAAAAACAATGGCAATAAATTAATAACTTCTGGTTAAACTTTATTACAATATGACAAGGTATAATAAATGACAACAAATGAAATGTACCAGTTATAATCTGCCAAACACGAAACTATAAAGTAAAACTGTATGGTGTACTTGCGTCGGTGTGGCACTTCCACAGTCTTAAATACTTGTTATTTTCTTATTCGTATATTCAGTTTTGTAGTCCCTGTAACTGGCCAAGCAATAAATCTTTCTATATTGGACTTTTGGATGATATCAATGAAATTGTATCTCTTTATCCGCATTATAATAATAAATGTATCTATAAAAGTGACTACAAAACAACAAAAAAAATGTATCTCTATCTGTATTTGTATTCGCATACTTCTTCGTCGGCGATGATGATGCTGATGACGATGATGACGAGTACATCTGGAGTTTGAGCAAACTGCTCCAAAAAAATGTATGAATATAGAATATGGCTATGAAAAAACGCTTGTCGCTTATTTTTTTCAGACATGACCAAACAAAAACAACCTAGAGACCGCTTTGATAGTTGCTGTTTTTTGTGTATACATACTATATACCTACATACATTTATACATATTTACATGCAAGTATTTGTATTTGGAAGATACACTTCTTAGGTATTTTTTATGTGGTGTTTAAGTCGCGATAACTCAAACGATTTTTTTTGCTGTTTTTTTTTTTTTTTTTTTTTGTTTGTAATATTTTATGTGTTTTTTTTTTCTTTTGTGCCCAAACCACAACTCAAACTTAGTTAAAGGCATGGAATAGAGAGTATGAGTGAGATTATGTATCATTTCTACACATCTGCGGATATTGCACAACATTATGAGATATTATTTATATTATAAATATAGTTTGTATACGTAGACAAGCACACATTGTCTTTTCATATTATTTCTATCTCTTATTACTATTTGCAGTTTTGGGCATAAAAATAGTGGCAACTTAGCAATATTTTTTTTTGTTTTTTTTTTTTTTGAATTTATCAGGCATGTGATGGAAATCGATATCGAAAACGAATGACATTTAGAAGTCAATTTTTTCGTAATATTTCTGTATTGAAAAACTTTTATCACATAAAATATAAAGATATTGGGCTACTAAGGAGAATCTTAAAACAAAAATTTTAAAAATTAGATTATAAATGCATTAAAATGTATTTCCAAAACTGACTCGTTTTCGATATCGATTTCCATCACATGCCTGTATGTTTGATTTAAAAGTTACTTTTAAGTTAATCTGCTGCCTCTAACAACTGCCTTTATATCAACCCGGTCGTTCACCATTTTCTACACGAACAAGAAAATGCCTGTCTAAATTATCGTCGTTGCCTTTTTTTGATACATGACCCGAAGAAATTGGGGACAGCCACCAACATTTTCCCCCATTCTGCGCCAATATGGATCACTTTTCTCTTCACGTCAAATCGCAACCAGATGTATCAAGATGACTTGTTATATAAGGAGACACGATTTGCTGAGTTAGACAACATAACGTGCAGTCTCAAACTATGCAATCTTGAAGTTAAATGGTCTCCAGATTTTTTTTCAGATATGAGTACTGTTATATACAAGATTTTCTATAAAAAATACTTTAGATAACTGAGTATGAGATCAAAACAAGTTTTTCAGAATTGGGCGACAACATAAATTTAATGTAGGTCTGTACAAGGTGGAGCAAAAGTAATCCTCCTCAGTTCTGTTTTGACATTTGTGTAGTAAACACATGCGAAATACACGTTAATAAACAATGTTACGCTACCCTGCTCCAGAATGCAGAATATTGCTGACTATTTAGTTGACCAATAATTGGTCGGTGACTTTGGCACAACGTGAATTTCGTCGCAGATTTATTGGCCGTCTAACGCCTACTGGTGAAACACTGTGACGTTTAGCCGCTCGCCTCGAAGAGACTGGCACAACACGAGATGCTACCAGGCGTGGCAGACCCCGGATTAGCCTTTCTGCAGAGAATATTGCTGCTGTAGCCGAGGATGTTATGGAAGCGCCGTCGACATCGACCAGACGACGTGCCACGCAAATGGGTATCAGTCGACGGTCTTTACAGCGAATTTTGGTACAAGATTTGAAGATGTTTCCGTACAAAGTCCAGACGGTGCATCAACTGTTAGCTGCTGACCGCCAATTGCGTCTAACATACGCTCAAGCCATCCTTAATCACCACCAAGAGGAAGATGATTTTTCATCAAAAATAATCGTGAGTGATGAGGCCAATTTATATATTTGCGGGTACGTAAATTAGCAAAATTTACGCTTCTGGGGCACTGAAAATCAGCGTGTAACCCACGAAGAGCCATTACACCCGCTCAAAGTCACTGTGTGCTGTTTTCGATTCAGGAGTCATCGGACCTTTTTTCTTCGAAGACGTCGCGGGCCAAACGATTACTGTGAATGGTGAGCGCTACAGAACAATGACCAACGAGTTCTTTTTGCCGCAACTTGATGAATTGGGATTGGAAAACATGTGGTTCCAACAAGACGGTGCAACGGCACACACTGCACGTGCCACTACCGATTTGCTGAAGGACGCATTTCCCGGGCGCCTAATCTCCCGTTTTGGCGATTTGCACTGGCCAGCAAGATCGCCTGATTTGACCGCTCCAAACTTTTTTTTGTAGGGCTTTTTGAAGTCGCGGGTTTATGTCAACAAGCCTCAGACTCTTGCAGCTCTTAAAGACAATATCCGTCAAGAATGTGAGGACCTATCGCCGGAAGTTTTGGCCAAAGTGATGGAAAATGCCTTAAAAAGGGCTCAAATGACAATCAACTGTGGCGGCGGCCATTTACATGACATCATATTCTCGACTTGATGTAAAAAAAATTAAAAGACCAAATAAAAATAATCCACAAGAAGAATCAAAGTTTTTAATTTTTTTTTTTAATTATAGCCAAAAAACATCGGAAGTTTACTTTTGCGCCACCTTGTATATACAAATTATTTGCAATTAATTCTATCTTGTAAAAGATTTATACATGAATTGATTTTCGGAAATGAATTTTGTATTTATGAAATTGTTATTTGTGCAGAATTTTATCTGCGTACAAACATTTGTTTTTATATATTATACACATGATTTTCTGTAGAAAACATTGTTGCACACTTGACTTTTCTATAGAAAGTACAATGAGTACTAAGAATTTTTAATAGAAAATATTTGTATACACAAGATGTTCTATAAAAATCATGTTTATACTTCCCTGCAAAAATCTGTGGAGTACGTGGTCCATTGTAGCTAAAATGTATTGACTACATCATGGTCCTATGTAATGCACTTATGGACCATTTCATTTTCAAAGCAGAACTTCTTGTTATACGACAATTATTCGTGCTTTAACGACCGTAATCGTTGTTGTAAAACATTTGTATGTCATATAGTGTTGCTATGAATTTTGGGTGCAATATTGCTAGAATGATTATTTTATCATATTTTTGATGACTTTCTTAGTCTGGTGGCATCCATATTGTTTATTCTGTTTCATGTACATTTTCTGTTTATCAGTGGCAAAATTACAAATTTTAAGAAAAATTAAAAAAAAGCGAGTTTTTAGTGTGAAAAATATAATAAAAATATGCAGTGCAGTTCGCGTCATAAAAGGCGACTTTTGAATAAAGAAATAGAAAAATGTTTAAATAAATTAAAAAGTGCAAATAATATAAATGTACAAATTCAGTGCGAAAATGATTTTGTGGGCACAGTACCGACAAATGCAGACAGTTTTGCATATGAAGAACTAGCCGGGTCATATAACAAAGAATTAACTTCATTAATGATTTAGGGCAATGGCAGTTGAATAGCAGGACATCCCATAAGAACATGAGGGATCTGTTGTGTATTTTAAGAAGCTATGTGGTGTAGATGTGCCTCTTGCCGCAGCAACGCTACTTCCAAAAATTATATTATTATAAATTTATATTATTAAAGTTAAAGTAATGAATTTTTTGTATGAATACATAAAACAAATCTAATTTGTATTATAAATTTATATTATTTGTATTATCCTTATTCAGTTTTTTTCTAAGCAGTATAGATCAGGCTGCACTCGAAGGCTAATACTTTGGAAACTAAATTGTTGGTGTGCTCAATGAAATAACGAAATGGAGTAGTATCGATATTAATCCCTGTAAATGCTACATGGAATAGTGATATAGAGTAGTTTCAATACTTGATGCTGTGCTCAATGGAGTAATGAAATAAAGTAGTTTCAAAATTAACCCCCTACAAGTGCTCCATGTAGTAGTTTGGGAATAGTCCCGTGTTATGCAAAGTTGGATTATATGGTCCAGCCCTAGGACATCGTAATGTTAAATGGACTAGTTTTTTTCATACAAATGGAGTATGTTTAGAGTACTCCTGGTCCATTGTGGAGTAGTCCATACATGCGTATATGGAGTACTCGCGTTTATTGCAGGGTTACGATTTTATACATATACATACATACATATACACTTGATTTTCAATGACAAGATTTTATAGAGGTCTATAGTATTGTTCAAAAGCATCATACGTGACTGTGGTTCATTTGAATATAAAATATTATCAAAAATATACGATTTTATCTGCTTTTCGACAACAACTAGTAAACTACTACTTTTCCTATAAACTAATACATTTAAAGTTTTCAATTATGTAAACTTACATACATACATTTTGTTAAATTGTATAAACAAAAACGAAGAACATTATAAAGATGATGTTGTCAGTTGGTTGGTTTCGTTTGGTTTGGTTTCGTTAATACTAAGCAGAAGATAGATTGTGTTGCTGGGATATTTATGTGCGAAATAATGTTAAAATACACTGACTGTCCTTATGGTGTGTGTATTCTTGAGCAAGAAAATCGGCCTTTTTAGTTCCTACCATGCAAAAGGAAAATCGAAACAAAACAAAAATCCATTAAGTGAAAATAAAAACACGTAAATTCTGGTGAATAAATGCCCGCTCTAAGCGTGGAGATATAAGAAGAAAAAGATGAGCCTTTCGTGAGGTATGGCAAACAAAAACATGCAACGTTTTTCATTTGCCAAATACATATATTGTTTGGAAATAATATTAAATATCCTTGACTATGTATGTATGTGCGTATGAAAGTGTATGCTTGTTTGTATAAAGTGGGTGTTAAAGTATGTGCAAAACAACTTTTGTCTCAACCCCCTTCCCTTGATCCACATCCATCTTCAAAATGAAGCCTACTTATCGGAAAACAACACAATACAACATCAAGGCACACATTTTCACTGCTGAAAATGTGTGTATGTTGAAGAATAGGAACAACAACGAAAAAAGCTAGTGGCACAAAACCGACGACACCCAAAATCACAAATCATACTGATAAGAGTACACAAAGGAATTTATTTCTATTTTAGAATTTTTTTTTTGGCAAATTTTATCTTTTTTCTTGTTCGTTTTTCTTTTTTTTTTTTGCCAACTTGCTTCTTTGCTTGTTGGTGGGACGTTTTCTCGAGACCTTCTTTGTGGTATCAATCCATGTTTTAAGTATTTTTCTCCCCCCATCAACAATACAAAAGAAAGGAAAAAAGTCGTCGTTATTGCTTTTCAGTTTCTTGTTAAGTTTAGAGAGTGCAGAAGGATCCTTCAAGTAGCACCCATCTGTCTTGTATTTAGAACAAAGTATGTATACAAACACCCACGCATGCAAAAGCACACACTACCAGGAATGTACTTTGTTGCTTGGGAACACGCACCGGAAGTCAATATGTGCCATGTGTTGTGTCTGTAAAAGTTGTTGTAGTTGCTTATTACGAAATTGTGTGCAGAGTTGAGTTCACCCACAAAAGGACGAAATCACACTCATACTAATAAATACATGCATTTGTAAATAAATGTAGTATTTGGGGGGTGAAGCACAATTTTTTTTGGGAAAATATGTTACCACATCATACGAATATATATTATTACATTCCTCGCTCGTTTAAACATCCTTTCTTCCAAAAACTTCTATGTAGTCGTACTACCGCTTACCACGTCAACAATATACATACATACATATGTATACTACTATTTATTTGTATGGGGCAGTGTGCGTGCAACCATTAAAGGCGTTAACTATCTTTTTACGGTATGTTTTGCTTTCTCTTCATTTTTTCTCCATATTTTTACAACGCACGCATTTTTCTATTAATTTTCTAATATTTCATTCGAATAATATACGCCCATTGACCAGATTTTTCTTTTCTACTCTAATACAATTTCTTTTTAATTTTTTCCTGCACGCTCTCACTGTGTTTTTGAATTTGGGGTTTTAATAAAAATAAATAATTTGATAACACTTCCATCAAAATACATTTTGCATGCAATCATTCTGAAATAAATATTAAACCCATTTAATTTTTATATTGCTTAAAATCTCTTTAACTTTTAACTTCTATAACAATGATGCAATTTTTTTATTGGAAATTTAATATCTTTTTGTAGCTGCATAGAGTTTAACTATTGGTGATTGCTTCCAAAGCATTTGTTATCGAACATTGTACTGTTTCATTTTTACCTATATTGTACATACATATGTATGTATGTACCTAAAAACATTTAACCAAAATCAATCTAATTTTCTACGACAATTAAATCACATTCCACTAACTTTGCAATAGGCCACAATAATTTTCTTTATTTATTTGCAGTCTATCTACTGCAAATCTGATAACTTAAATATTACATTACATAGGAATTATGCAGCTCCAACGAGTAACAATTAAAATATAGTTAACAAATATTTACATAAATATATACAACATTGGGAGATTAGCCTCTAAAGGGCAAATCTATTACGTGTGCACGTTTCAGTCTTTGGGATTCAGTGCTGTCGTCTAAGAGAGCAATAGCTAGAGCATTTCTATGGCAACTTAATTTTAGGAGGTAGTTTTCAGAGAACCCTTGTATTTCTTCTCTTATTAAAACTCTACGAATACAATAATTTGACACATGGTGCTGCAGTAATTAGTCTGAATGTTTTGGACTGATACCTTTCTATTATAATATATTATTATTAGATTTACTTGGTTTACTAACTGGTTTAAGGATAGCTTTGTAGATTCTCAGTTTATTGTATACCCTACGCCACAATAGTGGGGAGGGTATATTGGATTTGTGCTGATCTTTGTAACGCCCATAAATATTGGTCCAACACCCACCTAAAGTATACCGATCGACTCAGAATCACTTCCTAAATCGATTTAACGATATCCGGCCGTCCGCCCGTCTGGGTGGCTGCCCATGTAAAGCTTGTGCGCAGAGTACATGTCGCAATTTTGAAGATATTTCAATAAAATTAGGTACGTGATATTTTTTCAGCCAAGAACGGATGAGATTAAAACTGTTCTCAAGAAATAAAAGTTTAACGGTCATTAATGTTTGAATTATGCAAGTATCAAACAAATGAGTAAGTAGTAGATGAAGTCAAATCACATCTACAAATTTTATGAAGATGGGTCCATAATTAATCATATGAAGCTCCCACAAAAGCCTCACTTGCGAAAATCACTTTAAAGTACATAACTCTCTTAAAAATGTCGCTATCCAAATAAAATTAAACACTAATAATAATAATAAGACCCTCTCCGTAATTCACTTTAACCTCCATAAATCTTTTAAAAGTATTTATATCAAGTTAAAGTATTTATATTCGCGGAAGACATGGCTAAAATAAATTTAATTTTTGGATGACCGATCCATAATAGGTAATATCTCTACATATAGCGGCCATTTCTTAAAAACTTTTTTATACATATACTGGGTGCAGGGTTTTATATGGTCGGGTTTGATCGACTTTCATACATGTTTAAATTTAATTCCGGTTTTGGTCCAAGTAGCCAGCATAATTTACGAGTTGTCAAATTTAAATGAGTTTGTTTACGCTTAATATGTTGATTTCAAGTCAATCTTCTATCTAAGGTCATTCTTATATACCCTTCACCTTTGTTGTGGATACATAATTATATTATGCATAATTATGTCGATAAACACGTCATCAGTTGATAAACAATATTAATACAATTACATAGTTTGTTTGATTAAATTTTCAGAGGATGTCTCGGATTTTTGCTCATATCTCCGCTATTTATGGACAGCAAAAGATTTTAAATAGCAAACTTCTCGAAAGCATGTCTGACAGAATTATTGAAGATTTGGATCCCTAAGATATATGGGGACGTCAGAAAATTGATTTCAACAGTCAGACAGACAGACAGATAGAGAGACGGGCATGGCTTAATAGACTCCGCTATCTATAAGGATCCAGAATATATATACTTTATAGGGTCGGAAAATTATATTGTGGAAATTACAAACGGAATGACAAACTTCTCTTCTCATGATGGTGAAGGGTATAAAAAGTAATAAATTCTTGGATATCAAGAAAATAGCTGAACAATTTTGTTTGTTTTCAAAGCCATCGGTTGTTATATTCACAATTCGGTGACATTGTTCTGGAGTTCTAGGTTTATGTCGGAAGCCGAACTGATGATCTGGGATAATATTCTGTCTCTCTAGAACCGACAAAAATATTCGTAAAAATTTTTTTTTACATTGCATGTAAACAAATGGGTCCGTACTATGGTAGCAGTTCTTTAGGTTTATTTGGTTTGGAAATCATAATTATTTCAGCACATTTCCATTGTAATGGAAAATGGTCTAATCTTAGTACTGAATCATATAGTAAAGTTAAAAATATTATACTTTTTCGAGTTAATTATTTTGCAGTAATTAAATCGTAGCAAGGTGATTAATTTTTATTTAGCTTTTTTTATTTCTGAAGGAGTGAAATAGTGGGGAATTCAAAAATTCAGGAATTTAATTTTCTTCTTCAATACTATTGGGATTTTGAGGTTGAAAAATATTAGATAGATGAAAAGCGAATATTTCTTATATACTTTTATAAGTTTAACTGACGTTTTCAAAAACTTGGCAGATTTCCGCAAAAGATGTTCGTCATACATATTTAGAGTTGATGATTTGTTCAATTGATTCTACAGTTGATTAGTTTTTATGTTTATAAAGTAATCTATTCAGATCTTTACATGTTTTGTTGAATAATCTTTTGTCCGAAGGATTATTACTTAAGCTGCCAAATTCTACGCAGTCTGTCTGTCTGATATGTGTTGATATTTGAATACCTTTTCTTTGAACACTTGGATTGCTAGGTGTTGATAAACTTCTTCATGAATGAGATTTCTGAATTTTTCAACACCATCATTATATTTTGATCAAGCCAACATTGACAATAAGGAATGTTGGTATGAGGTGTTATAATGTTGTTATTAAATTACTTTTTATTTGCAGCAGTATTATAATTTATGAGTAAAGGACTATGATCGGAGATCAGATCAAGACTCATTATCATTATTCCAATTGACTACTTGGTATTCCTGAATAGACAGCAAAACCTAACAGGTCAGGGATCTTCCGGGAATCAGAGGGCCAATATGTAGGGGACCTGGTTGATAGTACAAAGTAGTTGTTATTTCTTATGCATTTTTGCAATTCTTTGCCGTTAGGATCTAAAAGTCGTGAGCCCCACCACGAATGTTTAGCACTATTCCCCCTTATTCAAAAACAATTATTAAATTTAACAAACGTTTATTAAGCAAATTTTTATATGCAAATCTGTCTTAATAAACGTTTGTTAAATTTAATAATCGTTTTTGAATAAGGGGGATAGTCATTATAGTTTAGCAAAAAGCTGGTGGTAATCTGAACATGTAACAGTGTGTCGCGGAGGAAAATATATTGAACTACTAAAAATATCGGAATCATTACATTTAATTTTAATGTTAGTCGTCTGCAGAAAATGTTCCTTAATTTCATTCTCTACATCATATTTTTTTTTTTTTTGGTAATCTTATCAGAATGCAATAACTTGCGTAAAATGAGTTTCTGAAATTAAAAGTATGTATATCAATGAAGTGGGTGTTGAGAAAGATTTCAATTTCGCGACTGTGGTTAGAAAGGAAGTTTGCATTCCATATTGCTATACGTTAATTTAACTGCATATTGGCTACAAGTGTAGACATCATCTTAAGTAAAGTGGTGGTGGTTTCCATTAGCGCTTCTATTCTCCGGAATGAACAACATAGATTTTTATGTTGATTATTGTTGTTTCTAGTCGCTTGAGAATACGACAATGGATTTCAGTCGTGGTTATGGTCTTTGTAATTATTATTTATTCTATAATTACAACTAATATTTGGAAAATTGTGTACATTAACATCAAATTCTGGTTCTTTATTTTCAATATAATAATTATTGTTACGATTTCTTATTAAATTTCTCTTCTTTAGCAGTATGATCTTGTAAACAAAGCAGAGTAGTTTAATCTCTTGTGCATTGGGTTGTAGGATGATTTAAGCCGCATTTGCCACGTTTACGTGTATATATGTATCTTTTTACAGTATTCTTTAGTGAGGGCGAATTGTTGGCACCTAAAACATTGAACAATATCGTTATTTTTTAAGGGAGGCTTTATTTTAACCATAGCATTAAAAATTGATTTGACTTTATATTTGTCTTTATTGTTTGGCTCCAGATCAACAGAAAGCTGACAGCTGGTTATTCTGCTCTTAATATTAGCAGCATTTCGCCCTAATTTTTCTATTTCCTGTTCAAAAGATTCTGTTGATGTTGAAAAGTCCAAGTCTTTAACTACTTCTCTATAAGCTTCAGTTGCTAAGTACGGAATTTTATTTTCTTGTCTTCAAGATATTTTACTATAATTCTATAGGAATCTTTTTTTTCATTAATCGAACTTGACCATCTTTTAAAGATTTATATGTAAAATTGTCTGATTTTATTATCTTTAAAAAGTTGTTTACCACACTTTTAATATCTGCAACATCAGATGTGATTATTGGAGGCGGCTTTGGTACAAAGTCGTTGCTTTCATTATCATCATCAATATTATTATTTTCAAGTATTTGAAACATATAACTACTTGTGCATTACATCGTTTTCTTGCATTGACTACTTGCCAATGCTCATTATCACCAGAATCTGATTCTTTCCATACTGCAACAAGTAAATATAGAATTTTATTTATATTTTAGTAACTTGAGAAAGGAATTTAAGTCGTAGTTGATTTTTACAATTATGCAAAAATAATTGTTTTTGAACAACAACGGTAGTGCTTTACTTTTGGTTGTTCTGCATGTTTTTGCATCAGCTCCGAACTTACAACATTTAGATTCATCGCTTTAGAGGAAATTTTTCCAGAAAATTATTGTTTTTTTTTTAAATACTCATGGGCAAAAGAAATCCGGAACTATAATTTTTTTTAACATGTGGTTTATTCTGAACAATTCACCTACGCCAGAATGCAATAAAAATATCACGATCATGATAACACCAGAAGGTACACGAACGGACAAAATAATCTTATAAAAGAAAAATACTTTTGAAAACAGCATACAGTTTGTCAAAAAACTGTTTTGCACATGGAGAAAAATTAAAAAATCTTCAAAAGATACATTTATTTTTAATGTAGATAACATTTTTTTTTTCAAAAAGTTTTTTTTTAAAAACATATACGTTTTGGTAATATAATAAATTAAAAAATTTAATAACAAAAAAGAAATTCTCATAAAGAATATTAAAAAATAAAAATTGTTAAATTTTTGTACTATTCAAAAAAATGTTTGCACACTTGATAAACACCTAATAAATAATGTTTACACGGTAATTGGTTCCAGGAAATTCCGTTCAAAAAAAGACATTGATCGTATTGTGATAATTAGTGATATGATATTTGCATGTAGATATACAATGTGTTTTTACACTATCATAGTTATTAAAGAAACAATAGATATGCATTCTAAGTTTAAACGTAATGTAAATAAATGTATGATAACTCTTCATTGATTTCTTTTGACTGTATGCACTAAAAGGATTTTCCCCTAAATTTGTGCTACAATTGCTCTGACCAGTAAATTGATATAAATGATATGAACATATTTCGCAAAAATTAAATTTAACCAAAAAAAATTTAAGCCTAAATGATTTTAAATCGTGCTAAATGGAATAAAAACGTTTAAAAAAAATTAAAATTTTGCTTATTTTCAAACCGTGTTATATCAAAACAGAATTAGGTGTAATATCACGACTGATGATTTTTTTTTTAATTTTTAGTTGTAATATTTAGTAGAGTTGTGCCCGGTCGTTCATTTCAGTAAGCGGTAATTTTCGTTCATTTATCCAAGACTGATTCGTTCATTCAATTTGTTTAATCGTTCACTTTCAGCGAATGAATACAACCCTTATTGAATGTGATTTTCTTCTTGTCTTTTGATAAACAGCAGCTGAACGAAATTGATCCGTACACTATTGAACGAAAATCGATCTGTTAAATGACCGGCTCATTCCGTTCAATGAAGTGATCCGTTCATTTGAACCCGTTCGTTCATGAACGACACAGCTCTATTATTTTGTGTGTCCAGTTTGAGCATCATTTACAGCTCAAGGTATTTCTCCCACTCTTCTTGGATGAAACTTATCAATTCGTTATTATTCATTGGTGACATTTTTTCCTACCCTTTTCTTCAAATGAACCCACAAATTTACAATGGGGTTGATATCAGGACTTTGAGCAGACGTAGCAATAACTTTAGCACAATTGTATAGAAACCAGAATCAACATAATTGTGGAAGGCCAATGTAAACGGCATGAGGCCGCGGGCGGCAATCAGTACATTGTGTAAAAAGAATTAGGAAAATGGAAATAAATTTTAATTTTTAACTAAACTCATATGTCACATATTATATACATGTGTATGGCAACATCGTTTTAAGCGGCAAAGTTGAAAAAATTCTACTTCTGCCGAGGCCGCATGCCGCTTACATTGGCCTTCCACTATAAATAAGATTTATGTTTATGATCATTATATTGATAGAACTTGTCCGTAAACTTATTCGACTTCTTCGGATCAATAAAATCAATTTTTTTAACGCTCGCGGTCAGTTCGTTTTTATTAAATATCAATGTATACTTATTTAGTCATTTTGTTTTTATTCAAAATCCTGATTACGCCAACTTTCTTGCTCGATATACATACATACAGCCCCATACCATAGCGGACTATTTTCCAAACTTTTCTGTCTATATATTCTGGGTCCTTTTAAGATTTTAAGACGATCTAGCCATCTGCATCCGTTTGTTCGTCTGCTGTTGGCACGATAGATATTCGAAAACAAAAGCATAGAACAGTGAAATTTTTACCGAACATTCCCTGATCCAAAATGGGCAAGTTCGCTCCAGTAGCATCTGAGTTGTAGACAGTGTTGGGCAAAATACATAGTTTGCGGTATTTAAAATACAAAATACAAAATACTTGCTGGTCATGTAAAACAAAACTCCAATAGTAAAATATACCGGACACCTCCAAAATCCGGATTTACGGTTTAAAAACCGGGTTTTGTACCTTTGCACACTTATAAGAATGTAATTTTGTTGATAATGATCCGATTTTCAATTTACTTACTAGATTTGGAAAGAAGAAACTGAGATCTGAGATAAAAATTATAGAAAATTACATTTAAAGTGCAAGAATTTATAATTAAAATTCATTAAATAAAAATTTCTCTTGTTTATGCATTAATCACTGACTTTTGCAATTAATTGATTTATGTTTTATACAAAACCAAGTGAAAGTTTAAAATTCGTTGAAAATTTTAGTTTTGAAAATTTTAATTTAAAAATAAAATAATCAAATCAAATCTGTTTTTATTTAGATTTTTTTTTTGGAAATTTATTTTAATTTTTAAAGAAATTTCAATATAATAATATAAAATGACAATTATAAGTTTAACAAATTAAATCAAAAACTGATAAAATATATTTTGTAAACTATGTTTTTAAAATACAAAATACTTCCATTTTTTATGTACATATGTATTTAAAATACAAAATACAAAATACTTGCACGTCATGTATTTAAAATACAAATACGTATTTCAAATACTGCCCAGCCCTGGTTATAGATCAAAGTTTCAGAATACCTCGATATCTTTCAGATATTTTTTGCTATTTTTTTTAAATATAATGAAGATAATATCATGACATTTTGCACAATTTATTTTTATTTTAGAAGGAAATGTCCCGTTGAATCGGTCAACAATTTCTCATAGCCCCCATACAAATATTTTCCCGGAATATGGTTTTATGCTACATAAATATCTATAGAAAAGCCGTATCCATACAAATTTCTGCAATAATTCATGCAAAGTGAAATCTCTAAACAATATTTAATTTGCATCAGTCCATAATTTTGACATAGCCACATTTAAATTCTACTTCCGAAAAGCACTAAAATTCGCATAAATCTCTTATAAAAATCACTAAGAAGTCGGAATTCAATACACGTAATCCGTATATACATATAAATCATTGTAGCAAATTTCATGATAATCGGTGCATAGGCTGTCTCCATATAAAGTGCAGTTCCGAAAATCACTTAAATGCCCATAAATCCCTTATAAAACACACTATCAAGTTAAAACTCAACACAAATAGTCTATGCACATATAAAAATCGGTAATTTCAATATGATGGTGATCGGTTCATATTTCACCGTAGCCCCCACAAAAAATCTTCTTCCGGAAATCATTTAACACTTTACGGCGCTATGTGGCATTTCTGCAACACCCTTAAAATAAATGTAAAAACATAGCAAATGCTGATATAGCGATTTTAAGGAATGTTGGAGATAGGCAACACAATATCTTAACGGTTTAGTTGCTAATAATCTGTCTTACTAGATGGCAACATTTGTATGTATATTTATTTCATTCAAGTGAAGCACCTGTACAAGTCTGTTTTGCACTCAAAAAACTCATTTACGAAAAATTATATAGTGAACAAATACTGATATTTTGCTTGTGAAATCTGTGTGAGTGAAAGGTAAAAGTCAATTATATATTTTTATGGCAAAACGTATTTCGTTTATGTTTTGCACCGATTTTGGTTTGTTGCATATATGTACATTTGCAACATTGCGTGTTCAGAAGTTTTATTTATTAATTATTTTGCCCAATATAAATGTTTTTTTTTAGTATATTGCATAATCTGACTACAATGGACATGGAAAACATTCTAGCATATGGGAAGATAGTGAAGATGGCCTTGACTTTTCTGACGACGACGATGCCGCCGATTCAACGTACAATATAGATTGGAATGAGAAATGAGGATTGGAAACGTTATGCAAATATAAAACAATTAACCGTACAAAGCGCGGAAGTGATGTTGAATATCTTATTCCAAATAAAAAGAAGAAAGGTCCTGCGCAACACATTCCTTCGAAAGATGTAAGGTTGGACCAATACGGACACTGGTCAGTCAGATGTAAATTCCCAAACTGTAAGGGTTATATGCAAACCATCTGCGAAAAATGACGAGTTGGTATGTGCTACAACAAGCTAAATAATTGTTTTAACAATTTTCATGTTACTTAAGTTTAATTTTTATTTTTAAGAACTGTCCCCGCAATGTTGCATTTCTGCAACATATAATTTTTTCCCAAACATAATACTTTAAGTTTTAATAAATAAAATTTCTTTATATTTCCCATTAATTCAATTTAATACCAAATTATAACAAAATAATTAAAATTTGCGTTCATGCGCCGTAAAGGGTTAAATGCGCATAAATCCCTTATAAGCATCAGCAGCAAGTTTAAATTCACAACTAGACCACTTATCACTTTTAAAGTAGAAATAGGACAAACAGAACTTATTTATCTTAACTCGAACATCTCCTATCAGAAAAAAGAAGAATGCGAAGAGAGTGGCAACTTCACAGGTCTCCTGAACTGAAAGCTAGGCTACGGGTATGCAGAGATATACTAAGACATTTCTTAGAAACCCAAAGAACGGTTTCACTTAGATCTTACTTGAAGGGTGTTGATAGTACCCCACAATCTGACTACTCGTTATGGAGGGTTTAAAGACCAGGTTTAAAAAGACCAGTCAGAGGAAAACCTCCTTTGCGAAATCCGACTGGTGACTGGGCTAGAAATGATTCCGAGAAAGGGACATTATTTGTTAACCATTTGAGAAATGTGTTTACTATAAACAACTCAAATAACGTATCTGATTTTCCACCACTCGTTATTAGACCTCCTGTACCTCTAAGACTAAACTTTCGTGATGTCCAAAGCACTATTGGTATTCTGAACCTTAGAAAGGCTCCAGGTATGGATAAAATCAGCAATAAAATGCTTGTGGAGTTACCTCGTGTAGCTAGAAGAATTATCCTCTTTATCTTCAACGCTATTTTACGCCTAGAATACTATCCTGCAGATTGGAAGGTGTCTATGATCACTATGATTCCTAAAACAGGTAAGGACCACACCAAAGTAGAGTCATATAGGCCAATTAGCCTACTGCCGACAATTTCTAAACTGTTCGAAAAATTGTTAATGACTAAGTTGATTCCAATTCTGAACGACACTGAATGCATTCCTAATCATCAATTCGGCTTCAGAGCTAAACACAGCACCATCGAACAAACACACAGATTGGTAAATGTGATAAGAGGGTCGTTTGAAGACAAAAAATACTGCTCCGCCCTTTTCATTGATGTGTCCCAAGCGTTCGACAAAGTTTGGCATGACGGTTTAATGCACAAAATAAAATTAACTCTGCCTGCTAACACCCATAAACTTATGGAAAGCTATTTATACGGTCGCAAATTTAAAATCAAAGAAGGCAATTTTTTAAGCCCCGCTCAGCCAATTGAAACAGGTGTGCCACAGGGTAGCATACTGGGTCCTACTTTATATTTGATTTATGCCTCCGACATGCCGTCAGACCCCAAAATCCACACGTCAACTTTCGCAGACGATACAGCCTTTATCAGCGTTCATAAGGACCACCAAGTAGCATCACAGAATTTGCAGAATTATGTTTATAAACTAGAGAATTGGCTAGAGCTTTGGAAAATCAGGGTTAATGAACAGAAATGTATTCATATCACTTTCACATTGCGAAAAGAAACTTGCTCGTTCATCAAAATAAATAATCAAATTATTCCTCAACATAATGAAGTCAAATACCTCGGCATTCACCTCGACCGCCGTTTAACTTGGAAGTCTCATATTGAGACTTAATTGGCTAATTGGCAGAAATTCTTCACTAAAGTTGGACTGCAAACTATTGTTGTACAATGCAATTCTAAAGCCAATCTGGTGCTATGGAATTCAATTATGGGGTACTGCCTCAGCATCAAACATTGAAAAAATTCAAAGGGGTCAAAATAAAATTCTACGTATAATTACTGCAGCTCCATGGTATGTTAAAAATTCTCGAATTCACAAAGATCTATGCGTGCCATTAGTAAAAGTTGAATTTACAAAACACGCGTCAAAGTATGTCAGCAAACTTGAACACCACCCAAACCCACTTGCACGAGACATCCTTAACTTTAGTGGCCATAATCGGTTGAGAAGGAGGGATACCCTTGCTTTAACTCAAGCGCAAAATAGATGACTGGATCAATTGATGTGAAATTTTTTTAGTATCATAAAATTTTTGTCTAGCACTGGCTGGACTTATTATTTTATTTTTAGTACCTATTAAGATTTGAATACTTATTGTCATTTCAATATATGAAGATTCAATAAATAATAATAAAAAAAATAGACAGTATATTTATACCCAATTTTATGATGATCGGTTCATATTTGACCGTAATCCAAATATAAAGTTCACTTCGAAAAGGCACTCGCATAAATCTCTTATAAAAACCATTAAACGTTGAAATCCAACACAAATAATTCGCAGATACTTACAAATCGTCATACAGAATTTCATGATGATTGGTCCTAATGAGGACTCATTAACCTACATAAACACCCATATCGAACCGAAACTTTTTTTGTTCCATAATTGGGCATAGCTCCTGTACAAGATCCACGTCAGAAAATAACTATAGGCATAATTTTGCCGTTTCAAAAAGCCAAAATCAGTTGCATATGGCTTTTTGGTACTTAATTTATTGTGTGTTAAAGTAAATCGCTGTATGTTACACGCTGCAAAAACATAAACAAACAGTCAATTATTGATTATAACTGGAATATGATTCTTATAAATATCGCAATGGAAATGAAATTCAATTAAAATAAACCTAAAGTAAGTAGAAATTACGATACAAATTTTATGAAATTTGCCCCATAATAGGTGACTTAGTGGTGGGTATATAAGATTAGGCACATCCGAATATAAACTGTTACATGTTATTTTTTATTGCACTCTTTGCGGTCCGCCATAATAATAAAGCATTATTTTCGTCTCATCTGAGAAAATAACATCGGTCTAAGTACTTTCGAAAGATAAAGAGAAAAAATTAACTTTTTATAGTTGGCTTTGTCCTTGAGCATCATAAGTTGATTGTTTCCTGGTGCAAAATATTAATATTTTTAAATCTCTCAAATTGTTCAGTGCTTTTCAATTATTATAATTACAATATTATTATCCGAATACGATTTTTTAATTTTCTTAAAATTTTAGTTGTGTTATTTTGTTCTGTCTAATTACAATTTTGGGATCTTAAACATGTACATACCTAGATATTACTTCTTACTGCTTTTCCATTTAACATAGGTATTAAATTATTAATTTAATATTAAAAGAAATTTTAATTTTACTGATTGATTAATTTAACCCACGATCCAGCGGCATTTTGGCGCATAGATAAATTCAAAATCCAAATGATTTTGTCATCACAGCCAAATGAAGGGTGTCAAAAACCAAAATACGTTTACATTTAGAAAGTAGGTAGGTACCTACTTAGTTTGTTTCTAAAACAAAAGTCAATTTAAAAAAAATATATGTACCTATGTAGGTATATGCATAACTTATAAGTGTTTTGATTTTTTACTAATTCTATTTTTTATTAATATTGTTATGTTGTTGTTATAGTATTCATATTGTTTTCTGTATTAACTCAATAATAAAAATTAAACTGAAATAAAAATACAGAAAAAAATGTAAAAGATATACACCACAGTATTACCAAAGTTAACTGCTCAGCCGCTGCTCAGTCGACGTAGACATAGCATCGTCTTGAAATAAAATTTATGTGTGAACACTTTCAACAGAAAAACAAAAAAAAGAACAGCAAAAAAACATCATGGCTCACTCACGGGACACACCATAAAGTAAAATAATAACGTAATTCGTCACACTTAACGCATCCATAAGCAATCGCACTCTTTCTGGCATCTGGTAACATCACATACGATCATCTCTCTCGCACACAGTCATTCATCTTTATGAATTACTCTCGCAGACGTCGTCATTACTATGGCTCAACTAGGCATCACACACACACTTATGTAAATTAAGAAAATTTATAGAAATAACAACAACAATACCCATGCCAAACTTGCCGCCGGCTGTTTGATATTGTACTTTGTTGTTGTTGTTAGGGCTTCACAGCCAGTGGCGCTGCTGCTGTTGTTGTCGTTGTCGCTGTCACTACACACCATAAAAACGAACTGAAAATGCTTTATGAGTTCGACTCCTCCCTATTTGTGGCCCGCTTTATTGCCAATTGGAAGCAGGTATGGATGATGATGGTTGTTGCTTGGACTGACGTTCCGACGGAATGGCGACTCGCCAAACAGTGCTTTATTTACAATTGTTGGATGTTTGAAGAGTACTGCAATGCACGTGGTTTTTCAAATGAGAATAACTGCAAAGAGAGTAGACTAATTTAACAAAGAGAGAGAGTGTGATATTTTCAACAAAAAAGAGTGCTAGAGCGAGAGAGAGTAATTTTAAAGAGAATAGGGTTGTTTTTTGTTTTTCGGGACTTGTTCTCGCCACGAATGAATAATGTGAGAACTTGAGTGTTTTTTCCACAACAACAATATTGCTGTTATAATTGTTGTTGTTGCTTTGTAGATTTTACGCCATGATTATTTTGCCGTCGGCAAAGATGGTTGATGATGATTTTACAGCTGATACTTGAAGTGGTGTTTGCCTTCCTCATCATATTTGTTATTGTTTTTGTTATATCGTGTTGCTCTAGTAGAAACGGCAGCCATAATTGTTGGACAACCAATAAATCATACGAAAATTAAAAAGATGCCTCGATCAATTAAATGCATACTTAAGCAAAATAAATTGCAAAAAATATTTAACTAAACACGAAACATTTTAATTTAAAACAAAATAGATAAATAATTAAGATTTATTTATTATAAAAAGCTGCATTTAGCATGTTTAACATACGATGTGTCGTACATAACTGGTGTCATTTCATTATCAATAGAAAAGTCTTGCTACGAATACGAAATGCCTCAAGGAGCAATAAAGTACAAAACTAACGAACTGAAAAAGCTCAAAGGAGTTTTTGTAGTTATTATTCTTGCTCTCGCTTTCAAGGCAACTCAGTCAACGTCTGTGTAAATTCCTTTTGCAAATAAAACAAAACAAATTTGTATGTATGTATAAGCTTATTCGTATTGTTACTGTCAGTATAGTTACTAAATCTATTTACTATGTTAAGTAATGCAATGTACTTTTTGATTAAGTACTAAGGACCATATACCTACCCTTTTGAGAGCTCCAGAGAAATTTTCCCGGTGGTCAAATATTTTTAATCTATCTATAAAAACCTCGTTTCCTATATGTAACATCTCAGGGATTTTCAGTCGGACTTCTTAATTTGTTCCAAATTATGTACCTACTCCATCTCCGAACGTCCCGTATTATGCCAAAGGCTAGACACTGGCAGTTGTTGTGTTCTAATTTTCCGTCCGAAAGGTGAAGACTCATATTAGCTTTCTTAATACTGGTCTGCTAGGGATCTTCTGACAGTAGGTATTTTGTTATGCTCATTATTTGTTCATACCTTGAGTTCGAAGCAAATGGTGGCGGAGACCCAAATGCGATTTATATTTACATATGCATGTTGAGTAAAGGTATATTTTACGTTTCTCAGTATACCCAAGCCAGTAAGCCTGGTTGAAAGTCAAAATGATTATCAACTGTCCAGAATAGGTTACTTCCTAAAAACCATCAACATTAATTTCACGTAAAATGATGAAAATAATAAATATGTATGACTGAGAAAACTACTAAATAGAACAACAAATATTAAGATGTTAAAACCTCTAATGGCCGAATTCACAGTCTTTAGTTAGCTAATGACAAAGGCTTAACTAATGATTCTTTATTCGCAATGCTTAGTTTGCCATAAGAATATCAAGTAATAGTTAAACAATAGTTATTATTTTAGTTTAGCAATGGTTAACTAATGACTGAGAATTCGGTCATAAATCGATTTTTTCCCTTAGCCAAGCACCCAATGCAATGCATTGTGTTGGAACTAGGAAAATAGGTTATGGGAGGGAGGATAGAGGGTGTAGTGTTTGTGAACATTTGACTTGAATTTTCCCATATTGAAAGTGGCAGGGAATATTTCTGCTGGTAGTTTGTTCCACATACGGACAGTACGGCTAAAGATCGAATTTTCCCTGTAGTGTGTTGTGCGATCCACTGCCCAGTCGACCACAAATGGATGAGCCCTGACTGAAGAACGTGTATTACGTAAAAAACTACGTGTTTCAGGAACAAGTTCCCTGATTTCAGCAGAACACATTCCATTATAGTATCGATAGAACAGTGAAACACAGCCCACATTGCGACGATGTTCCAATGAATCAATAGAGTGGATACCCTACTGTCACTGATAAGCATCTTCGCCCTCTCCTGTACGCGGTCGAGTAACTCCAAAATAGACTTCGAAGCACCAGCCCATACATGAGAGTTGTAATCCATTTTCGGTCGAATATAGATGGTGTAAATAGTAAGAAGATCAAATGGAGTGAAGTATTTTCTACACAGTTTTAAAAAACCAAGGCACTTGAGCGCTTCTTTCGACACTTGAAAAATGTGTTTGGTCCAGCGGACATCACACTGGATTCTCATGCCTAGAACATCAAGAGCGTCTGATTCCTTAATATTTACACCGCCCATAAAAACAGATAAAGCAACATGATCTGTTGTGCGTTAATAAACAACACTGATATTGCATAAATTTTACAAAAAGTTTAGATTTTTTCTCCATCTTTTTGAAATAAACTATTTTAATATCTCGGTGCTGCTCAAGGTATTTAATTCAACATAAAAAGTGCTAATTTAATTGATCAATTCCAGTTTGCATACCATCAAAATTTTATTCGGGGTACAGAAATATGTACATACATAAGTACATGTATATGTATTTGGTACTCTTTTTAACAATTCATTGAAATTCCATCACTGGCACACAATTGCTCCACTTTTTTGCAGTTTCTTTTGCATTTGTTCTAGTATCTTTATACACATTCTCATTACCACATCCCCAGGAAGCATCTAAAGCTAAGCACATCACAGTACAGCACACAGAGTGTATATTAAATCGTCTCCATATGAAGAATTAAACACATCTTTGGCAAACTGAAATACATTTTATGGTCTCACATTTTATGTTGAGATTTTAGTTTCAGTTTCCTTCATCTGAAGAATATGTGTTACACAATCTGTTTTATTTTGCTTTTGTTTATCTTTTTTTATTATTATTATTGGTTTTATTTCTTTGAGTCTGGAGCTGTGTTGTCTCGTGTGGTTTATGAGCTCAATTGTTGGGTGATTTTCAACATAAATTCGTCTTTAAAAAGGGTTACCATTATTTCGATTAAATGCAATGGTTGTAGTAAAATGCTGATTCTAAGAAGGAAGTTGCACATTGAAGTTTTAAAACTTAAATATATAAGGAAGAGAAGAGGGAATTCGGGAATAAAGTCTATAATGACACCATGAAAACGAGTACTAGCACCCAAATATGAAGAGTAATACCTATATTGTTTAAATAATATGGCGTTTTCTTTTCTGGCAAAAATGTTACACTTTTTTCCTTTTTTATATGGGAAATGGGTAAAAAGTGTAACATATATGTAACATTTTTGCCAGAAAAGAAAACGCCAATAATTTTAAACAAAACTTCACTTCACATTGTTCCCTAATTCATTATATTACATATTTAGATTTAAAGTGCCGCATTGGTGTAGGTGGATATTTTATTTTCATTATTTCCAAAAATTCACAAATTTTAATCGATTTCCGTCATGTGTTCTAGTTATCTAAATAGCCTCCAATTAGTTTTAGCTATTAAATAACAAAACAGTATCCATCCAAAGAAAATTTGAAGGTAATTTGAAGCTACAAGACGATAATTTATCCTGCCTTACATTCTTATTCTTCTTTCATCCTTAACTTATCGCCATGAGGTTTGTGTTTCTGGCCGTTGTCTTGTTAAAATATATACTCTAGTAGTAAATCATCATATATGTACATTAAGTTAAGAATTATTCTGTAGTGTGCCTCATGAGTTTTCTTCGTCATATGAATGATGCTATGTATGATCCGCCATCATTTCATTGTTGTTAAATTTTAAAGGAAATTATCATTTAGAGATTATAAAAATTCTACTCCTTTTAAAAAATTTAATATACATATATATGTATGTATGTACATATACATATGTAGTTCTTTTCAAGAGTAAACAATTTTTTAACTTTTTATTGGAAGTAGATTTTTCCATTTGTATGGTAGCTATGAGAAATCGATTCCTACCATTTTCAACAGAACTTGTCCGTCTATAATAAAAATAAAGTGTGCAAATATATCGAGGTAGTCTGAAACTTTGATCTTTAACTCAGATCCTACTGGACCGATTTTGTACAATTCGGTGGATCAAAGTATGTTGGTAAAAATTTCATTGTTCTCTGTCTTTTTTTCGAAGCTCTATCATGCCTTCAACAGACGGAGGGACGGGAGGGCTACATCGTCTTAGAATCTTATAAGGACCCAGAATATATATAGACTTTTTGGTTTTACGACCATTATTTCGATGTGTTACAAACGGAATTAAAAAATTATTATATCACCCATATTTTTGGTGGTGGGTATAAAAAAACAAAATGAAAAGATCAAATTTTTATTAACCAAAGTGATATACATATGTCTCTATGATTAACTATGAGAAGTTATTATCGCGAGCTAACATAATGGATACCATCAAAAATTCCTGATGTTATTTTAAATGAGGACGAAACTGGTCTCTATTGGAAAATGCTACCAGAAGAAAACGTCTGTTCACGCTAAAGAAACTAGTGTTCCAGCAAAAAATTATCGTAATTTGCTCCAATGTATCTGGCAGAATGAAAAACACCTCTGGATTTGCAACAACATTTTGTCGGTACATTTTTAGAACCAACATTTTATTTATTAATCCTTGATAATTTCTAAAGCCACACTTCCAATTATTAAAATCTAAAAAGATGGATAAATGGAAACTGAAACGCTGAAAACTGATTTAAAAAATACATTTGCCTATAGCCGTTATTTTTAAACTCAGAAAAATAAATTGCATTAATAACTTCATAGAGGTAAGTATTTTGCTAGTTTGTTCTTTGAATAGACCAAAATGAATTTCATATACATTTAGCAAAGGGAACTTTAAATTTAACGGTTGGCAACTCCGTCGGCTTTAATTGAGTTTAATACAACTTTTCAATGACTGGATTTGTTTATTACATTTTATTATTTAATTTTAAAACACAGAAACTATCACTTTACAAACTTAATAGAATAAATATATGTAAGTCAGACTTTAAGACGAAACTAAAATGAAAATAAGGAAAACCACAAAGCAAATATATTTTAAAAGCAAAATACTCACACACACTCATAAACACAACAAAAATCCTCACATAAATTGCACAACTTAAAACTCAAACAAAAAGCAATAAAACAACAACGAAAACCAATAAAGAAATCACAATACTCACTCATTTTTAGCAAACACACGCACAGCCAACACGCACAAATCCCATAAACACTCTTTTTACACAGTTATTTAACTCAAATTTTGTTTCAAACAAAACACAAAACGCAAAACGAAAAAAGGAAAACAGAAGTAGAAGACGAGGAAGAAAGGCAAATACGAAAAATTCACACAATAAATTTGCAACAGACCCAGGAATACTTTATTGCTTCGGCGCTACGCGTGGTCACTCAAATTGTGAAGAACAACAAAATTTACGAGACGTAACGCAAACGTTGACGTCATATCAGCTAACGTTGGCCGAGACGTCGACAAACATAAATAACAAGGAAAGAAAAACACAATACAAAAAAAAAAAAACATTCTGAAATGAATTTAGTGAGAGCAACTTGGCACAGTGGGCACAGTAAGGGGTTGGTGTGTGTGTTTTTATGAATTTAAGGAGTGTGGTATGTATTGGAAAGGTTGGTTGGTATAGTTAGTGGTGGTTGCTGTTGTTTTGTTTTAGTTCAGAGTATCTTATAAGATTATTTATGTACTGTTTTCAGCCAAAGCAGCCGAATGCTCTGCTCCCCAGTTGACTGCTACGCCATAGACAGCAGAGCAGAGCACAAGAGCCATAATGTATGGTTGGCAATTGTATTCGTATCATATGTGTGTTATTTATATGTGAGTTTTGTGGATTTGTTGTTTATTTTCATGAATTTCTTCTACTCTATATTGTACAATACATTATTTTCCCCTTTTCAATTCATATAGTGTAGCGTTTTTTTTTTACTGTTCTTGCTTTTGTTTAGTTTACAGAAAAGAGCTCCTGACTCTTTGGCTGATTTAGCTAACTAAGGCTGGCTGGCTGGCAAACTAAATATTTGCTTATTACTTTTAGCTTTTTTCAGTACGTTCGATTCTGCCACCGTTAGCGTTCACATATATATAGAGACGGTACCGTCCGCTTTATTATATTTTTCTTCTTATTGCATACATTTTCATTTGGATTTCGTATTAAGGAATAGTACTACAACGCGACGCGCGGCTCTATAATTTTGCTCGGATTTTTCACATGTATATGCTACAAATTGAATACTTTATGGGTTTAGTTTGATAGAAGTCGTAAAGAAATCAACATCATCAAAAACAATAATAATAATAATAATAATAATAAAGCTGAAGATAAAAAAGAGAGAAAGAATCATTTTTACTATCAAAACTATTAATGTAATGTAAAAACAACAACTTTAACAACTATCACTAGTACTTTCAATGGATAGTTAGTTAATAATAATAAATCTCTTAAAAACTGAAAAAAAGAAAAACAATAAAAAAAATTCTTAAATTTAGTTGGCAAATTTTTAAAGAAAGAGTGCTGCTCAATTACACTAGTTTCTTATTGCACTTGATTATCATTTACTATTATTCACTGGTTACAAATTCCATTTTCTTTTCGAAATTTCATTTACTATATCTAAATTGTATGTATGAATGTGTATCACATAAAGTGTATGTATTTATTCCATATTTTGATTCATAACAGCAAATAAATGTGTTCGTTCTCGTCGTGCGTGTGAGCGAGTTTCATTATTTATATATTCTAATGCTTACTAAAGCAATTTATGACAATAGAAATTGTACATACTACAGCCCAGAACTAGATATAGAACACAACAACAACATCAATAAGAAAAACATCATCAGCAGCAGCATTGAACATAGGTACATCGCATGTACAGAGAATTTGAGCGACTAGATAGACGGACAGAAAGTGGTGGCTGGCTGGCTGCTGGGATTTTGGGAAAACAGAAACAACAAGCAAAGACAGCTAGCAGCAACCTACAAGACGGCAGCAGCCATCCTCATCATAGCAGCATCATCACCATACACAACAACAACAACATCCAACCCAAACAACCAGTCATAAAAATAATCATAACAATAATCGTAAAAACTGAAATTTATTCGTACGTTTACAGTCACATCAAAATCAACTCAACGGTAGCGCGTAAACTAGTATGTGTTTACACTGTCACACTATCACCCATACTCTCTCCCAATCCATTCAAATTTATTAATGGAGGAGTAATAAAACAAATAAAAACACCAAACAACACGTAAACAAACAATAACGGCCGGTCACTAAATGGCAATAAAAATTTTATTAATTATAAAAAGAAAAACAAATAATTATCACCTTAATAAATACAAACTAAACTAAACACAAGTAAATACCAGTGAAAATCCATTACAAACAAAAATTTCTATATTTATATAGAATATTTATTAAAATGTGCAATATTTTAAAAAATATATAATTAAATAAAATAATATTAAATTGTGCCAATAACAACTAAGCAGCCAGCTAATTTTCATTGGTTTTAAAAATAATTAAAACAAAAAAACAAATTATCTTCTAAATATACATATGTATATAAAACATACATAGAAAAATCATTAATTAATGCCAAAATTTTATCTTATAAATAAATTAACAACATAATTTTGTGTTTCTTTAATTTTAAATTCTATCCGAAACAAAATAAAGAAAAATAAAATAAAAAATTGTGTAAATTTAAATAAATAATACCACTTAATCTTCTCTAGTCTCAAACATATTAGCAATAAATTTAAAATACATACTTAAAAAATAAATATTAATCTAATATATGTACTACCACATTATAATTATAAATATACTTAAAAAAATGGCTTTATTACATAAACAAATAAAATCTAATTGAGTTCCAAACATTTTCATAACAAACAAAAAAAAAACAACAACATTTTGCATCACTACTGCCCACTGTGTTAGTAACCAACTAAGAGAGTGTTTATTGCAAAAGGAAGTTCTTGAAATCATAAAAAGTAGTGTCGTGCGAGAAAGTTCACCATAAAAAGAGCATAACTTGCATTAACAACGACAACAACAGCAGCAGCAGCAATAACAATAAAGGAATAGAGAAGGATATCAACCACAAAGAACAAAGAGTAGAGAAAAATAAAGTGTGCAACACTTGCAAGGAGTAAAGTCCTGTATTCGCATTAAACTTTCAAAAGGATAAAATGTAAGTATCTCTTTGTGAATGTTTTCTAACTAAAACAGATCTAGTTAGGAGATACATAGTGCAAATTTAAGTACGTTCGTACAATTGTTAGTTTATTTCTCTTAATGGTCATAAAATCGATTTCATTTTTCAATAGACCTTCCTTGTATATATATAGAAAAGAGCTTTGATTATGCAAATAAGTAGCACCATGAATCATAATGTGAGAAATGTGTTTATAAACTTCTTTTCTGTAGTATATACTTATGGCATTGAGAGGATCCTCTAGTTATGTATAATCTAGAATCCGACATTGATAAATGATCGGCGGAATGTGAGTAAAGGGAAACTTAGACACTCTGGAATATTTGCTTATATTATATCGTTTTGAATTTCAATTTCGATAGCCCAAGTATCAAATATAGTTGAATTATTTGTAATCACACAAGCTCTCTATTTATTTAAACATTATTATTAAATTAATAAATCAAATTTATGTAGTATGTCGTACATAAGTACGAGTATATAACTAAATCCAAACGTCAGGCTTATGTTCCGCAATTTAATGTATAGTTTATAGTTTATTTTTATTAAAAAATATCTGTATCTGGCAAAAATATCTGGTTTATACAAATTTCTAAAATAACAATAAATGTAAAATTATTGCCTAATTTAGTTTTTCCACATATTTTCACTTTCCGCTGGAGTTTTATATAAATTATTTTCTTTTCTGGCAAGAAATGTCAATTAATTTTGATCCAATTTTGTGTTCAGTGTTTGTTTTGGTTAGTAACGTGACCTGTCTTAGAGTATTTAACAGGTGCCAATTTACCAATCTAATCAAAATACCATCTTACACAGTACAACACATGATTTCGGGACTCAATTCTTATATGTAATTGTTTATGAAAGTAGCCCCAAAAAGAAGAACTTCTGCATCATTCGTTTGGTCACGTTACATCAAATAATAATTTAGAAACTAATTTGAAATTAGTAGTATCGTATAGGGAATTTGTCACGTTATAGGCTCTTTTGTTTGTCATAACTCGAGAACCACTAGTCCGAATAAGCTGAAACAAATTTAAAATTAAGAATTACAATTTCTTTAATCTGTTCATACAACGTTTTGCTACATCAGCAACAGTTTCGCAGTTATAAATAAATGTATGAAGAAAAAAACTATTCTTTGCCTAAAAAATTGAATTTTTTTATTTTTAATTCATAAAAAATCCAAAACGGTAAAAAAAGCGTCAAGTCCTATTACTTTCACGTAAAGTCGCATAACCTATGAACAAATGAGACATAAATCATGAAAATCGATGAACGGATTTCGCTTTTATTCACAATTAAGTAAAGGTATGAATTTCAAAAATTTGCTCGAGATATATGCACAAAATGTACAAGTTAATTTTTCTCCGGTGTTTTAAAAGAATTTTGTGCACATCTCGAGCAAATATTTCAAATTCATACCTTTACTTAATTTACTTAATAAAAAAAATAAAGGTCTCTTTATATGTCTGGTATATCTATCACTATAATTAAGGTTTAAGATCAATGAATTTGTTTTCAAGTTAAATCCAAATATTTTAAAATGTGGTACTAATTTTTGCCTTCTGTCATATCAATTACCAATAATTGATTCCATAATAGAAAACAGCATTAAATAACAAATCGAATAATAATAATACATATACAGTCAAACCTCGATATAACGACCCTCACTATAACGAATTCTTCGATTTAACGAATTTTTTGAAATCCCCTACAACGCTCCATAAGATTTAATACAAACTAAACCTCTCTATTACGAATATATTTGTCAATACCCTCGTTATAACGAATTTTCATTCACTGCAGACTAACGAAATAGAAATAATTATTTACCTCTATTTAACGAATTTTGTCAACTTACAACCTTTTCATAACGATTTCCAGCCATTAATCCAAATTATATGAAACAGATACACACACAATTATTGTGTTTGCAACGACAGCAGTTGTTGTTGCAATCTAGCTAGTTAATCACTGGCTCAGACTTATTATTTAATAAATGTAAACTATTTTTGAATTAAATGCAATACTATTTTTAAATTTTAAAACTACAAAATACAGTGTTTTCCTTCAAATGTGTTTTGATTTATTAGCGGAAATCGTTCGCTATAACATGGTAAGCAGATGATGATTACTATAACGAATAAAACTGCAACTTCACCTCGATATAACGAACCTCATTGTAACGAATTATTCGATATAACGTTTTTTTTCTAATCCCCTTAAAATTCGTTATACCAAGATTGAACTGTATATATGTACATAAATCAATGTCAACCAATCTTGAATAAATGCATTTATGTAAGTAGCATTGCGCTAAATATCATCTTTAATTGGTATTTTTATTTGACGATAATATAATATCACACATAACAATATAAAAAATGCTTATATGCTGTTACTTTTTTTATATTTCGTATTCTAAAATTTGTGCTCAATATTTCAACATTCATAATCATTCGTTTTAAGTTATTTTTTTCTAGTTTAACATTGTCATGCTCTACAAATAAACCAACATTTTTCTGAAAGCGGTTAATTGCTAAAAGAATATTATTAAATTTGATCAATTAATCAAGATAAAAGTAATATGAAGTCCCAGTTAAAAAATTTAATTAAAAATCCACTTTTCACTTGTACATAAGTAATATAATAATTCATCCCGACGGAATTTTTAAACAACCTGAATAAAATTACTTAATTTATTTCTAGTATTTCTCCATTGATTCTATATCAGGTATATACAGTCTAAAGTAGCAACTATTCCGATATTAGATGTTTTTATATATTTAAAATTCAATTATAATTTCATTTATTTATGGAATCATATTGTCTATATCAAATATATTATAAAAATAACTTTAATTTGATCCCTATAAAGGCATTTTAAATCGGCACGTTTCTCATTTTTGATAAAATAATCGATGCAAACTGCTTTTTTGACTTAGAATAGTTCGACCTACATACATATGTATATCTTTTAATATGTTTGCTAGTTTAAAATATTAAAGTCGAATAGTTAAAGAAGCCTACAAGAGAAAAGTAATATAGACTTCATGAGCATTTCGTTTTTTATCTTGATTCTTATTTTAATGATTTGTTATTTTCATATGTATGTATGTCGATATTTTGGATCAATAATACTCGTACATTAAAAATTAAAAGAATAGGCAGAAATTCCCGGGAAAAAATTTTAATTTTTCTGGGGAAAACAGGTATATTAAAATTAATGTAATTTTAAAACCGTTTGGCAATAATTAGTTTTTCTGAAAATTTTATCGTAGTTAACTTTAAATTGTAAGTTTTCAGTGCTGTAAATATACTACCTACTAGCATATTTCGACATATCCAATGTTCTAAAAAAACGAATAGTTCGAATAAGAAATTTACACATTTAAAATTGATCGAATTATTCGAATGAAATGAAACGTTTTCTCTTTATCAGTCCTACATAAAGGAGTATCGTCTAAATCCACATTTAATAACATCACTTACGAGATATCATAACTTACGAGATCTCCAAACAATTTCTTTGTCTATTTGAACGTGAACATCATCATCAATACCACTTTCAACATTACTCTAGATTAGGTTATAAGGTTGGCACTTGTTTAATTAAAAACAAGTAAAAAAGTATAGTCGGTCAAGCCCGACCATATAATACTCGAACCCAGTATATGTAAAAAAAGATTTTCAAAAATGGGAGATATAACCTATTATGGACCGATCAGCCAAAAATTTAGTGTCATGATTTCTGTAAATATAAATATTATGTATGTTATATTTTATCTCGATATAAATACTTTTAAAAGAGGTTAAAGTGAATTACGGACTCTTATATGGGAGTTTCGACTAACTATGGACCGACCATTATAAAATTAGGTGTCACCAGTTCTGTATATATGAAACTTATTTGTGTTGAATTTTATTTAGATACCAATATTTTTAAGAAATTTATGGTCGTTAAAGTGATTTTCGGAAGTGGGAGCTATGACTTATTCGTAAATATGTATATGGATTTTCGGAAGTGGGCCTTATATAGGAGCTATGATAAATTATGGACCGATCTGCACAAAATTTGTGGATCTGATTTGGCTTCATTTACCACTCATTTGTGGTGAAATTTGATTGGATACTTGCATAATTCGAACATTTATGATCAGTGAACCCTAATTTTGGGAGGCCATTTGTATGGGGGCCCAGTCAATCCCATCCGTCCTTGGCCCGAAAAAATTTCATGTACTAAATTTTATCGAAATATCTTCAAAATTGCCACTTGTACTCTGCGCACAAGCTTTACATGGACAGCCAGCTAGACGGACGGACAGACGGACATCGTTAAATCGACTCAGGAAGTGATTCTGAGTCGATCGGTATACTTTAAGGTGGGTGTGGGACCAATATTTCTGGGCGTTACAAACATCAGCACAAATCCACACTATGGTGGTGTAGGGTATAATAACAATCCATTATGATTCTAATTCAATGTATTGGTATATTTTGGTAATATTAATTTTGATTTGTTTTCTTTGTTTCAACGGCGAAGTTAATACATGCATAATTGTGATTTTTTTCATATTTCCAGACTATAGGCCCCAGTCATATGTGGCCTTATAATTTCTGTTTCAAAAGCCATTCTCAAATCTTGCAGTCTTTTTTACTAAAATAACTAAGATTTCTTTTTAGAATACATAATAAGCTATTGCAGTAACATTCATATTTTTGTTGAAAGAGCTGTAGGAGCAATCATATGTAGGGATAAAAAAGTTCCTTTAATTTTCATATTGTAGTTTCACTAGGCGAAATTTTTAGACTTCTGAAATTTAAAAATTTCATAAAAAACATTAAATTAAAAAAATTAAAACAAACAAAATCGAATTATTCGTTATTTAAAAATTTCATCACACACATAAACAATTCTACAAACAATTAAACAATTAAATTTTAAATATTTTTAAAAAAATTTAATTTTTGGAAAACCGTCTGTCTTGAGAATCATATAAAATAAGAAGTAAAAAAAAACAGAATATTTAGGATGATCCAGTAATTTCTTAATCTAAAGAACACAATATAAAAGAGGTGATGAAGGACTTAAGGAAGGAGATTTAAAAATATTAGTAAATGTTTTAAAATATATTATAATAGCAGCAGGTGATGGTATCAAAACTCTCTATATGATCAGCTATTATTTATACATTTTACGCATTTTCAAAATATGTACTTAAATATTGAAAATACAAGTACAAATCGGACAAAAAAATTAGATCGTTTTTAAAAGAAGAAACATTTTTCTTTGTGACTACAATCGTTGACAATAAAAACAATCGGTTAAGAACAATAAGATGAGTTATTAAATACATTAGTTATGTTAAAATCACATTAAAAAATGTTCTATGAATAACTTAATTAAAATTTTTAGTAACAAATGATATCAAATTGCGTATACTTTTTAATGCATGAGTTTGTTTTAATAAAATGATACAAATTTATAAACTACTTAATTTTTACTGGGAAATACCAAACCCTAAACGCTAATCAACTATTGCACTATCTTAAAATCAAACTTTCTAAAAACACCATTTTATTTATCCGCATTAGTAGCGAAATGCAAAAAGGTTATTATAAAAAAATTATACGGAATATTAGATAAATCATTTTAAATAGATTCAAAAAATGTTTAATATCCAGTGTAAAAAATTATTTAAATTAATTTTTTTTAATACTTCAAGCTTTAGGTTTTTTTTTTAATAAAATCTTTATATTTTTATAATTTTTAAGGAGTTTCCTTCAGGCTAATTTGGTCAAATGTTTGTTTCTAAACGTAAATAAAAAACTTGTTCGATTTTTATTTTATATTATTTACCCAACGTTTCGTTAGGGGTCTCGTTCTAAATAATGGCTTTGATGTTTTTTTTATCATTGGATATTAATTTTTATTATTTTATTATTAATTATTTTTGCTTTCGATATTTCGCTACTTCGTTGTATAGTATCTTCAGGATTTTTTTTTATAAAAAAGGTTAAATAAACTACAGTCGGGCCTCGATTATCCGTCATTCGGTTAACCGGTAAACCCGATTAACCGTGATGGAAAAATATCAGTCTATTGTTTTTTGTTTGCAATGTTTTCAAATTGTTTGCCTCGATTATCCGTGATGGCAGAATATTTTTATTAACTTCAAATTCATACATACAATATAATAAACATGAAAACGGGGCATGTCCTTGAAATTTGGGAAGAGAGGGTGATTAGATCTAAATATATTTAGTATGGCATCGTTACCAGCGGTAAAAAGACAAAGAAACGTTTTAAATATTGAAGATAAAGTTAAACTAATTAACGAATATTCAAAAAAAATTGTGAAAGTTAAAATGCTAGATCAAAAATACGAAGTTTTAAAAAGAATTAATTTTTTTTTAATATAAATATTTATGTACCCAATGTTCACTTGTTGAATAATAAAAGTATTTAAAAACTTTATAATCAAAATTGTTATTTGATTAACCGTCAAAATCGATTATCCGTAATGCTTCTGGTCCCTACCATCACCGATAATCGAGGCCCGACTGTAGTACAACAAAATTTTAATTATTTTTTTCTATTAACAATATTATGGAAATATTTGATTGAGTTGTAGTCGATTTTTTTAATTGTGCTTTATTCCCAGTTAGAAGTAGAATAATATAGATTAGATAATTAGATAATATAGAAAAACAAATATACTTAAAGAAATTTTATCCGAATGAAAGGATTTTTGGTTTATCAAAACTATGCTTAGTTAAGTGTTTTATTTTATTTTTGTTGTAATTTTAAATTTTCTATTAATATTTCACACACAGTTATGCATATTGATTTTGCTGAGTGTAAAACGCTCCACTATATTCCTTACAATTTATGTACGATAGTAATGCATCATGATCGCAAAAAAGTTTAAACACAGCGGAAACTTTCAATGTTTGTGGTTTTTAACTATTATAGTACCTATTTTGAAAAATAAATACTTATATCTACGAGTACATACGAGTAGGATATTTTGTATATGAAACAATTAAACTGAACCAAAGCTAATGGAGTCACAGTAATTTATTTAATAAAATTCCAGCAAACCTGGAGACACTCAATATGCAATATTATTACTTTGCGAGCGTATAAGAAAGGAATAAGAAACAAATTTAATAATTTTAAATTAAATAATTTCATTGGAAATCTTTTAAATGCAATTAAAAACTCAGGATTTTTCATACAGATTTTATTAACAAATATTTTCGTTTTTTCAAAATTAGGAATTAATTCTCAAAACTTGGCAATAATAAATAATCTGACAATCTGGATGATTAATTTATGAAACAAACTATAGAAATCATAAAGCGAAATCTAATTAAAATATTTACATACAATTAATCAAATCGTATATTTAATTAATCAAATTAAGATTGCTGACAAGCTTATTTAATGGAAACATTTTCAAATGTGCATATAATTTTTGTTGAACTTTAAAATTCAAGTATTTAAACAAATAAGTAAATAAATAATTACACTGACAAACATTTTCTTTTAAACTAACCAAGATTTTAAATGTAATAATTAAAATTTTTATTTGTACATCTTTACGACAAAATTCTCGTAGTCATATTTAGAATACAAACACAGTTCTTAGATGAAAAATGTGAGCAAGTGTTTGTAAATTGCAATAATGTCGGAATACTATATGTGAAAATTTACGATATATGTATGTACTCGTAGTATATGTTGCACTTAGGTATATATGTATGTTTGTGTCAAGCATATTTGAGAATAGAAGTAATGGTAGCTTTGAACTTGGTACTTGGTTTTTGAATTATGATTATATACAATTAAATACTCGTGCATGCATAATATGTCTAATATTTATGCAGTAACTCATACTTAAGCACACACACATACATTTCTGTTTCTACTACATTCATACTTATACATACAAATATATACATAAATACATACATATATATATATCTATATGAATGTTGTGCATTTAGCATAGTTTTACTTCCGCTTTGTGTCATTGTATGCACACACTGACTGCATTTTATTAAATTTTCTGCTGCGCATGTGAGTCAAGTCAATAATCCATTCAAACATGCACAAATATTTACATACATATATGTATGCACAAAATACGTATAAGTTTTACAAGTGTAATAGAATAATTATATGTCGTAGTTGTTGCTAGACATTACTTTACTATATGTGATGTTCATAGGTATTAATATCCTTTAGTAAAATTAAATCTGTCTGTGTTTAACTTACACATAAAAACATTTGACTATAAAAGAGTAATTGTAAATTTTAAATTTAAGCTCCTTTATAAAAGAGTATGAAGTATTTTTTAATTACAGTTTATTTTTTCTTTAATAATTTATGTTTTACTAACTTTTCAATTATATTTATCTTAGACAACATCTAAATATTTATAATTATCATTATGATTTAATTTCTTTGTACATACATATGTATGTAAATATTTTTCCAACTATCCTGTGATATTGACTTAATGAAATGGCTTAAAAATGGATTTTTAATAAACCCAATTCTGTGCTGCACTTTATAAATAATTTTCTACTTTTTAGTCCATTTGTTTGGCATTATTGTGATATTTTTCATCTGCATTTACATATATGGACATATACACTTTGTATTTATGTAAGTTTTGCTCCTAATTTGCTGTTGCATATTGAATCTTGTTCAGTTTGCAACATGGCAGTGAGAGTAATTATAATTGTATTATTAAACGTATGTATGTATGTAAGTTTGTGTGGCATGTGGTTGTGCATTTTATTGATTTATTTCAATTGATATAATTTCTACTCAGTATTGTTTGTTGCCAGTTGTCTGATAGTCGAGAGTAGGTATATAAATGTTTATTTTATTATGTGCCGTGAATATTGTTAGTGTTGCCAGTTGAAAATTTATTAACTCCATTAAAGTTCATTCATTAATTTAAGCCAGATTTTCACAACTCTTTGAACAATGAATTTTTTGTTAACATCTTTGGGTTTAAACGGCTTTATTTGAAATATTTTCCATGATTATGTACAATATTTTAAATATAATTGTACTAATTTTAGAGTTATTTATTGTATAAATATCCTAAAATGATTTAATGATTAGATCTTACAAGAGTTAGAATGGGATTTTATCGACTTTTTGTAGCTTAAATATTTTGGTTGTTTTATTCTCTTAAAGGCAACATCAAGTTGTTGATAACTACGGTTGGTTATTTATCTCTATTTCCAAAATATTTAAAAACAATAAACTGACCAAAAATATAAACAAAATCTAAAACAAATAAGTTAGAAAGTATAGTCGTTCAAGCCCGACCATATAATACCCTACAGCAAGTATATGAGAAAGAACAGTTTTTTAGAAAACGTCGCTATGATCCATTCTGGAGCGATCATTATAAAATTTAGTATCAAGACCTCTGTGAATGTACAAGTTATTTGCATTAAATTGTATCTTGATATCAATACTTATAAAATATTTATACATGTTAGAGGGATTTTCGAAAGTGCTTCTTATATGGGAGCTATGACTTATTATGATCCGATCATTATAGAATTAGGTGAAATGATATTTGTGCTTATTAAATTTATTTGTGTTGAATTTTATATAAATATCAAAGTTTTTGTGAGATTTGATGGCCATTAAAGACATATTTCTGTTAAACATTATTTGAATACCAACATTTATGCTTGAATTGTGGATTTCGAAAGTTAGACTAATAGGGAGCTATGGTCAATTATTGAACGACCTGCACAAAATTTGTATGTGATTCAGTTTTATATCTAACTTATTTGCGGCGGGATTTGATTGGAAGCAAGTAAAATTAAATATTAGGTTTTATTTTTTTATGACATTTGTATGTGGGCTATGAAAAATGATGGACCGATTTCAACCAGTTTCAATTACAATCGTTCTTGTGCAAAAAAAATGTTCACATACTAAATTTTATCGAAATATCCTTCAAAATTGCAATCTGTACTTTGCGTACAAAGTTAGATGGACAGTCTGCCAGACGGATGGACGAACATCGTTAAATCGACTCTGAAAGTCTTTAAGGTGGGTGGTGGACTAATATTTTTGGTAGTTACAAACATCAGCATAAATCCAATATACCCTCAACACTATGGTGGTGTAGACCAAACAAAAACTCCATACAAATGATAATTGGATTAAAAATACGGTGTTGTTCTTTTTTATTCCAATTTGAAACAAAAATCATTGAATTATACAAAAATGTCACAAAATATTATTTATTTTATGTTCAAACAAAAAATAAACTTGTTTAGTTAAGAATTTGAATTATAAGCTAAAAACAACTGAATTGTCACTTTTTTTTTGTAAAAAATGGTTGAATTAATTTTAAAAAATATTTTTTTTTAGTCTTGCAAAATGATAAACGATGACAAAGAAGTTGAGAGAAAAAAATGCTTAATTAATCACTAGACAACACAAGCAATGTGAAAATTTAAATTAAATATACATACATACATACGTATGTATGTATGTACATAAAAACAAGAAAAAAAAATTAAGAAAAAGAGATACACATTCTGGGTAGAAGTAGAAAGAAATGTGAGATATTTGAAACGAGCAACATTAATTAAAATGACAATCAAGTTAAAACAATAAATAAATTTATAGCCGTAAATTTATAAACTTTGTCTTTGGTAAAAAAAGCTTTTAATTAAGTGACAAAGTTTGAGTATTTTTTTTTAATAAAATAAATCTTAAACTTATCACAAATTTGTATCTAAAATTTTAGACCGTAAGATTATATTAAAATCGATTACTGATTAGATTGGTGGTCAGCACTCATAGACCACCAGACTTTTATGAATCGATTTGAAAGTTTCCACTCCATTTTCTTCTGCAGCCATGTTATTCATCTTGATTTTAATTCCCCCATTGAACGATTGTAGGAATAGGTTGAATTGACTCACGGGTGTCATAGAAACCAATATTGTCAGAATTGGTTTTAAAACCGACAAGAAAAAATGCTTTGGTGTCATAGGGAACTGGCCAATTCTGAAAATATTGGTTTCTCTCACACCCCTGACTATCTTCAATCTTTCTCTATCTTCATATATATTTCTGAATCATATGGATAATACAAAAAATATTTTGGTAATTGATGGAATATGATCAACCAGAAAAACTTCTAAAATAAACTTAAATCTGAAATGAATTTAAAAATAAATCATTTTCAAACTAAATAAAATTATTGATTTTTCGTCTTATATTTCTAGAACACATAGCAAAATTATTCGTATAGACTTTCTTAGTTTTCTTTTGCTTTTTGTTGAATTTTTTAACCTCGTTTTATAACCAACCATACAACTAAAAGAAGAATTTAAAGTTTCATACATTTATAGACGTTAATATTTTGGTAGCTTTTCAAAACTTACAGAAGGATTTTGTTGCTTGTTTTTTTTGGTTTTAGTAACATTTTTGGCGCAACTTTTATACTCTGAATTGTACAAAAAACCTAGACCGGCTGGGCTGTCTAAGTAGAGTAAAGTAGAGAGGAAAAAAGCCTGTCATCAACGCTGCCAGACAAAACTAAACAATTTTCAGTTTTTGTTTTCCTCTTTACATAAACTTTAGCAAAAACTTTTCGATTTGCGTTTTTCTCAAAATGTACAATAATTTTTTTTATTAAAAACTTGAGTTATTCTTAAGGCGAGCTAACAGCCGAATGCAATAAAAAATAAAAATCAAGGAAAAACTCTTACCAACACTTTTTTTGTGCTGCACTTCAAAATGCACAATTGCAAGTTTCTTATTTTTCCCCTTCATTTTGTTTCTTACAGCATTTGTATGTGAGTTTTTTCATTGTTTTTTTTTTCGAAAAATTTTCTTTCATCCTGTGTGATTTTGATGTATGACTGTATGCGGTAGTATAAAATACCAAAAGGATTATAAGACACAGACAGACACACACTTGTACGTATTTACTCTTTCATGCACTTGAACAGAAAAAAAACTACAGTGTATACAGAAGTAAAGCAACTGTCATTGTTGTTTTTGCAGCAGTTGTTTGTAGTCGTTAGAGTTCTTGATTATTTTTACTACTGTTTCTACACATATAGCCAGCTTTACTAGTGTGCTTGTTTTGTTGCACAAATATTTCAGGAGTTTTCCGTTGGTTTGTGCAAAAGAAAAACTTCTAAAGTTGGGTGGTAATTTTTCGGGTATTTTTTTCTCAGACACACCAAAATATTGTGCCTGGTATGGTGGCAGGGAATGGATTGGTGCTTTGGACTGCACATTTTGCTTGATTTTAGTTTTACTTGCAATTTTGCTTATTTTTTTCTGTCGTTGTTGTCGTTTTGTTGGTTGGTGCTGTATTTTTAGTTAACGTTTTTGTCTTTGTGTGCCATTCGAGAATACACTTGGAAATATGTGTATTTTTGTTGCTGCTTCTGCTGCAGCCCAGCAGGGGGCGCTTACAGTGACATTGCACAAGAGAGGGTGACAATGATTTATTGCAAAGAGATACGCGACATACGTACGAATGTCTGTACTTACGTACTTACTATGTTTGCAACATACAAATATACATACTCATACATACATATGTATACGTATGTATTTAGTATATAAGCACTATTTTATGTATAAATATGTATGTATGTAGGTTTGAATTCGGAATATCAACAAAACCAAACCAATTTTTATTGTAAATACTCCTCGTACTACATATTTACAACTTACAATACATATAATTCATAGTTTGTATAAAATACTTGTACTTATTGCGAAATTAAATGGAAAAAATAAAATACATCAAGTGATTTACTCACTCACTCTGCCTCCTCCCCATTAATAATTCATTTTACATACAATATTGTTTAAAATTCCTCCATAAATGGTAGACTTTAAGACGATTTATTTTGAAAGTAAGAGAAAGAAAGAACACAAACCCAACATCCATTTACACTTGTAATCATTTTCTCAAGTCTACTGTTTTTCTGTCTTGTTAACTTTTCCCCAAAAAAAAAGAATGTAGAGCAATATCATCTTTTCTTTTCATCTCGTTGCTTGTTAGTATATTCGAAAGCTTTGAGTTATTTATGGGATTTTCTTTTCTAATTTCCCAAAAGTTTTTAAAGTTTTTGACCAAAACAAAGAAAGTAAGTTCAATAAAAAAAGGTGAAATAATATTAAACAAATTTAATATCAAAAATTTAAATTAATTTTTTGGATAATGTAGTTTCTGAGATAAAAATCTCAATAATACATTTTTTTTTCTTGGACTAGCACTCAGAGGACGATCCCTACTTATGCAATGCATTGTGTTGGAACTAGGAAAATAGGTTATGCTAGGGATGATAGAGGGAGTAGTGTTTGTGAACATTTGACTTGAATTTTCCTATATTGAAAGTGGCAGGGAATACTTCTACTGCTAATTTGTTCCACATACGGACAGTACGGCTAAAGAACGAATTTTCCCTGTAGTGTGTTGTGCAATCCACTGTTCAGTCGACCACAAATGGATGAGCCCTGACTGAAGAACGATTACTCTTTGATATCTGACAAATTACGCAAGTAATGTTGGCTGACTTGTCATAACCCAAAGAAAAAATTCAGACGTATAATTAGTATAGTGGTTTCGGAAGGTCGAATATGAATATCATATATTGATTAAAGTGCTTTAAAAACTTATCTCGCAGAACGCTTATTTTCGTAATACAGGTGAATCATTTGGATCTTATTCAAACACTTACCGAAATTAATGACATTTAGCATAAATGTGTATCATTGTCATAATCAGTTTGGTATTGAAAAACAACATTATCGGTTCAGTAGAAAATGGAACAAAATCAAGGAAAGGCTCATCATCCGTAAAACTAAATTTCTGTGCTAGGCAGGTGAAATACTATATACTAGTACCTGGATGTATGTACATACATATTTTTTAACATCAAATATGACCTTCAAAGTACAAAAACAAAAGTTCTTACAACTAACCTTGAACATACTAACACTTGCATTTTCATTTTCATAAAAAATCACAGAAAATAACTGTTCCTTTGAGAAATTTTAAAAAATATAACCGATTTTCTGGCACCTGCATATAACAAAGAGCAGCCACAATCAGCCGAAAATTGTAATGCTAAAGACACGGGTGGGTGTCTCGTTTTTGTGCTTCTTTTTTCTCAATTTAAACAAAAAATCATGAAGATTTTATTGTTTCTAAAAATACAAAATTATGCAATCATTTTCTACGGTAATAAAAATTAATATACGTCCTTCGTTTAAGGGTAATTAACTTGGTAACAGCACAAAATTACCTTCAAATATTCGGTTTGACTTTAAACGCAAACCAAAAACAACACCTTCACTAGCTGTCTAACTAAAATGACTGTTTAACTTTTTGACTTCGTAGGTATTGTTTGAAAATTTTGTCGAAAGATTTATTGCTACATTTGCCAAGATGCTCACTCAAGATGTTTAGTTTTTATCTACTACTTTATTTTACACGTATTTTCTATGATTTTTCTTTAGCCAGTGACTTGGTGAGTGAGTGATCTAAAACAGGTATAAAATATTATTAGTTAATGCAATTAGGGTTTTTTTTTTGCGTTTCAAAATTATGATTTATGACAGTTTACAAAAACGACGAAGGTATGTATGTATGTAAGTATTTTTCATTTAAGTTCCTGTTTCAAACTTCCAGCACGTTTTTAATTTAAAACATCAAAAACAATGTTACAGTTTTTATTTTTAAAGGAAACTCTTTAGTTGTTTTTTCTTCAGTTGGAAATAAATCATATAAAAAATCACTTTTATTTTTAAATTTAGGTTTTTTTTTTAGCATTTGTAAGATATATATTTTTAGTAGCTCGCATTGTAAATAAGTGTGCAGCTCATTTTGGTTTGTGTGTGTTTTTAAAGAAATATGTATATGTTCGAGTATGTATACATATGTACATCTACTGCCTGCCATCCTAATAAATCTTTTAATCATAATAATTTGTTTCAATGTTAATACTTTCAAAATATCTGAAAACTCAATAAATAACACAACAACATGTTCTGTGTGCTGTTAATGTCATACAATGAAATACTTCATATATCATCATCATGTTGCCAAAAGACTCAAAAACAACAAAATCCCTGAAGAAAAAGTCGAAATCACCTTCTTAGCAAAAGAATTTCTGGCAAGTCTAAATGAAAGAACACACAAAAAAAAAGAAAAACAAACGACAACTTTACTTGTAAACACTCCTTTTGGGCAATACTTGCTCGGCACTGTATCCATTCAGAACACAAAACTGCTTTGTAAAAGTAAGGTGTCGTAGGTACGTAGATTTGTTATTATTGTATACCGGTATTTCTGCGACGAATGCATTTTGAATTCATACATGTTTAACAAACAGCCAAAGATTGTACACGAATTTGTTTTGGCTAAACATTAAGGATTTTGTTTTAATTTTAAGAGTTTCTTTTTTATGCTAAGTTTTTTATTAATATCGAAATAATGTATAATTCGACAACTACAACATATTACCACGAGACACAGAGGAATTGTTTCCATTTTTTTAATTCCTCCATTATGCGCCTTCCACTTTGTTCAAACTTTTAATTAATAAAAACCTTGTTTGTATTTTTAAACTATATTTGCTGTTTTTAATTGTTCTCTAATATTGAATTAAATATGTAACGTGTACACACTATGAAACCAAACAAAAATATCTACACTGATGATGACGAAGATGGGGCATAAACACAAAAAAAAAAAAACTTGAGTATGTTTGTAAAAAGAACATGTTTGTTTTTTTCTTTTTTCTTCAATACAATACAAATTAATCCCGAAATCAACTTAAAGACAAGACAATCTTATAGTTTTTTTGCTCGTTTTCAGCCATTTAAAAAAAGGCCCACAAAATGCGTTGGTGATACACACTCAGGACTTGAAACTCAAACAGCTAAAATATTGATGATGTAGAAAATGATGTTGTTGTTTTTAATACGAATGATAATGAAGTTGTTAAAGTTTTTTTTTTTATTTTTTTTTTTAACATTTCTGTAATTCATACCTCGAATTGAAGTAATAAAGTTGTTATGCAGTTTTCATTGGAGTGTATATAGCTGTGAGCCTTCCTTACCAATAACATTTTATCATCTGCATGTTATTGGGAAGATGGTTCCAAATGTCGAATTGGTTGTCTTCTCTCTGGTTAAACAACATCTTTAGCATTTTTTTCCAAAAAAAAAAAAAAAAAAAAAAACACCTAAAAAATCTTGTTTTTGTAGTTGTCTGTTTCTGGTATTAAGGCGTATTTCATTATTTGTATTTCGTCGATATATGTCTGTCTATTGGAGTGTTTGTATGTCTGTCTGTCCGTCCCTCCGTCTGTCTGCATAATATTTGTATGAAATATTTCATTTAATTTTGCTGTCACCTGATTTATCACCTTTCTTGTAAATTTGTTATACATTAATCTTTTAATTTTATTGATTTTTGCCTTTGCATTTCTTAAACAAATTGTTTTTATATTTCAAAAGGTGTTGATAAAAGAAACTCCAAATGCCACAAAATACAAATTTGTTTTGTTTTCTTTGTTGTTGTTTTTAGTTGGGCTAATGAGTAAAACAATTCAAGTGGAGGTTGAGGATGATGAATTTTTTATCATTCTAATGAAACCTGTTAAAGTTAAATAAATTTTTGAAATGTTTAACTTTGTTATACATACTCGTACATATACATATGAATAAAGAAATGCTAATAAAGTTTTGTTTAGTCAGAGTTTGGTTTAACCCATCACACGCATAGGAAAAACAAGGTTGTGGTAAACATAATCTAAGAGCATAAATCTAAGATTTATGATTGCAGTCGAAATATATTATGATGAATATAAGTGTCATAAAATATTATATTATGATCAATTATCATCGTAAAATTTCATCATAATATTTTCTTGTTAATCATAATTTGACATTATAACATTATATTATAACCTATTATAATCATAAAATTGTCATACATGATCATATATGATCGTATACCTAAGGTAATCATAATATAGTTTAAAGTTTTTTTGCGGGCGTGGAGGGGAAATCCATTAAACGCATCCCTGCCAAGTCATCACTCTTCACAACAGGGTATATTGGGCTTCTCGAAAGGCTACCAACTAAAACCCTCCTTCCCTTCAACCATGGGAATCCACCACACCGGGACTACTTTCGTATTACTTCGATGTGGCTCCCATCTATTATATGCGCCACTTCCTGCTTGCGATTTCCCCGTCGGGCCCGCTTGTTGCATCCGTTCTTAGCCGCCCTCATTATGGCGGGTATCTAAGTCTACATTCTTTCTGCGCAGAATAACCTCAGCAAACTTTGCGATTTGATTCCAGCTTTCCTCATTCTTAAGCATTATCTAAACAATGCTCTGTGCAGTTAAAGAGCCGTGAATCGACTCGATTGCCGCTTTTTCTTCGCTCCACTTGTAGCAGTCGAAAAAAGTATGCTCGGCGTCATCTACATCGGCATCGTCATATATCCACCCTGGGCTGACGAATTTCCCCATCTGTTGTAGGTATTTTCTAAAATACCCGAGTCCGGACAATAGTTGTGTAAGGTAATAATTCACCTCGCCGAAACTTCTATTTACTCAGACATTCAAACCCGGTATGAGTTTTGCCGTCCTTCGCCCAACCATTTGGTTCTGCCATGTCTCCACTGTTCGATGCTATGTGCTCTCAATTCTTCCGCTGTCAACCGGCCTTCACTCCGGTGTCTTTGCTACCATCGTATCGTGCGTTCCGTTGCCAGCAGGCCAATAGGAATCGTACTGCTAATCACAAGTACGGCTGCTTCTGAGACCGTTCTATAAGCCGACGCCGCCGTTCCAAAATTAAATTCCTTAACATCTCAGTCAATGTCTAAAACAATTACTATTTTCAATCAAAAATCACCAATTGATTTATTTTATCAATATTTTTCAATAAAAATTCATGTTTTGCAAGGGCTGGAATTGAGGTACACACACTTAACAAGTAAATTGCTCAATTCCCTTGTTTTCACCTAATATTATTACTATATTAAGTTTGTTTAAAAGCATATTGAGAGCAATTTGTTACGCCGATTAACTTAAACGTTTCATTATATTTAAGGTTACTTTTTATGGGCTCAACTTCACTTAATAAACCCAATCTGAATAAAACGAAGAACAAAAGAGAAAGAAGGAAAAAAGTGAAAACATCTTCCTCCATAGACTCCAAGGAATATAAGTATAACAAAAAATAAAAATGAATTTGGAATTTATTTTGGTTTTGCAGGGTTGAAATCATAAAGTAGTGGTTATTTCTTAATGTTATGCCAAATAACAATTTGTATTCAAACCCACATTAAAATGAGAAGATGACAATATGCTGCTAAAAACTTTTAAGCTTTTTAAAATTATTGAAACAAGAAAACCCCAAAATGAATTATTTTTAGTGGCATTTAAAAATAAATATTATAAATTTGCTTACAATAAGAACAATGAAAAAAGGACATTTAAACCAAAGGATTCAAATTAAGATTATTTCTTATACCCACACACACACACACACACACACACATACGTATAGAAGGACAAATAAAAGCTAAATGCTAAATAATGACTGTGGTGTTGGTGGCAGTAAGGGTGATCTGATGGTGGTGCTAGTATTTAGTCAAACAAATAATGGTGGTTGTGTTCCTTTTAAGCCATCAGCCAAACAGCCAAAAATATAATATTGTATTCATTTCTCAACTATGTATTCTATTGTATGTATGTATTCAATCCAATGCAAAACAATTCGATTTCATTGTTTAGCCTGATATTGGTTTGGTGGTTATAAAATATGATCATTGCCTAATGTTTGTTATTTTTGTTTCTGTTGCTGTTTACCCACTAACTGCCCTTATAATCTTTTAGCATTTTGTTAAAATTTTTCATTCTGACTTTTAAGGCATTAACAGCATTATGCGTTGCCGACGCTACGCTACGCTTGGCATCAAGATTAATTTTAGATGAGAAAAAAAAAACTGAAAAATAAAACAGCCAGCGTTGTGAAATGAAAAACAAAAAGGAAAGAAATAAGTCAAAATGATAAATGTGTTTAATTTTTTGTTAGTTCGTTCTGTTTTGGTTCAGCTTTATTTTGAATACAAGATGGAGAAAACACAAAAGAAAAGCAAGAATAAAAACGCACAGAAGAAGATTTCTACATACTTACATACATATATAGAAAATAAATATTTCGTAAAATTTTCAATTTCAGTTTAAACATGTGTGTTGGAATATTCACTATTTAAAGTATGTATTTAACTATAGAAGCACAGATATGAACTAGAATGGTTTCTTAAAAATATCAACATATTTTTTATTAATTAATATTATGAAGATTTGGAATCGGCGAAGAAATTTAAAATATAATAACAATTCCTTTTAAAATAATTTTTTTATGTTACTTTCATGAAAAATGAAAATTCAATGATCTACTTCACTACACTAAGAAAATCGCAATCTATATCTCACGGTTCCTGAAATATAGCGCTTACAAAATTTTATTAAAACTTACAAAGCATAATTTTTTCTACCTCTATATTCCAAGATTAATCATTGAAAAAGTTCATTCGGCGTTTAAAACTATATTTATCAAATGCCAAAAATTGTTCTCATAAGTTAGAATTGAAAATGATTTGTTTTTTTTTTAAGTCATCAGATCGCCAGAAAAAGACGAATATTCAAATTACATTCACGTTTTATTCATCGATTGGAGCACCAATCATAAGTCATAATCCCGTTGTACAGAAAGAGACCCAAGATCGAATCTTTAATTCACAGTCTTTGTGGCAGAATTTTGCAGGTTCATATTATTAAAACACAGTACTGTAAATAACAATAACTCTCAAATGAAATTAAAAAGTAATAGGAAACTGTCCACCAGACTACTTACAAATCTACTAGAAAAAGTACTTATTTTTGTTCGAGATGTCCCAAAAGTAATCCGTTATAATTTGGCCACTTTTGACTTAACATTAATAATAATTAAAATTATTATAAAAATATGTAATTGTAATTACAACAAAATTTTAGAATTAATTAAAACAACTTCACAAATACATACTAAGAAAACTTATTGCAAAACGACACTAATAATGATTTATAATCATATAATAACTTCTTTAAATCTATTTATTTGAAGTAATTTTTTTGCTTTTATAATTTTGTCTTTTTTTTAAGATATATATGGGTCAATTTCATAAAAAAACGCAATTTTTGTGTCCCCGCACTTTACACTACTATTTTAGGTAAAAAAAACAAAAACAAAAATGTGAGAGTGATCAGCGAGGAAAATGTAACAAAAAAACGTAATTCTCAAATTTGTATGTTTGTTTTTTTGTTTATTCAGAATGGTATTTTGTTTCTCTCTCTGATTGTTTCCATACAAAAGCATGTGTCCCAATTTAGAATTTTTAGTAAACAAAATAAAATAAAATCAAGAAAAAAGTAAATATGCAACATTTAAAAACAGTTTTCGAATTATTGCGTTTCTTTCTTGTGTTTTGATTTGTTATAGTCGTCAAAACTTAATTAGTGCGAATTTGGCATTGCAAAGAAAGGTTGTCCCCACAATTTGCATTGAGCATCACTTTTTTTAAAAGTCAAGTAATATTACTAGTTTTTTTCAATTTGCATTTAAATAATGTAAATAACGTAAGGAAAATGCAAACTTTAATTATTACAAAAGTGAGAAAGCAAAAAAAAAATCTATTTAAAAAAGTGTGCATTTGCTTAGTTTTTGTGAACACCAGGGTAAGGGCGCGATAAAATTTCTTGAGCGTCACGCAAATTTTTTTAAAAGTGAATATATTAAATGTAAAAAATTGAAGTTGACAATTATTATTTACATGGTTTCAACTCATTTTTATATAATTTGTGAATTTGAGAAATAAATTGAATACGAAAAAAAAACAAAATAGGCAAACATTTCATGATCATCACTTTTGATATATATTGCTTCCTAGCTTAAAATGCTTAATTTTGATTTTACATTCTAATTTTCAAGAGTAAAACAAAATTAATGGCGGCTGAAAGAGCACAAAGATATCGAGAGAAAATAAAGCTCGATAAAGCGCGTAATGACGAATATAAAATAAAAAAATAAAGGTATAATCGTGGTATATTTACGATTAATTTTTATTGTTACTGACTGATTCTGTTTTTACTACAATCTTAATTCCACAATTCTTGTAACGTCAAACAAAAAAAAAAAATATAAACAAATCAAAAAGAAAAATTATTTTTTAGTTTTCTTAAACAAAATTATTTTCAAAAAATTTTCAAATTAATTTGGGTAAGAAAAAAATTTTAATTAGATATCACTAAAGGAAAATAATAATGTGAAGTTTGATATTTTAGGTATAAACCCTCCCTAAGGTTTTTACTTAATTTGTTGCAGTTTGATTAGGACGATATATCCACAATTTTTAATTTATGAGACTGTAGAAATAACGGGTGGTTAAATTTCAAGGGCCGATGTTGATTTTCAATACAACACAAACTATTTAAGAAATTATTGTAATTTTATTTTATTATGATATATTGGTATTACTCAATTATGTATGGAACAAAATATAGGCCAAATGGGCGCCGCGACCACGGCGGCACACCTCCATCCGATGGTCCAAATTTTCGATGACCCTGAGGCATAATGAAGGTTATATGCCGTTAATGTGCCGAATTATCTCATCCTTTAGCTCTGGAATTGTTGCTGGCTTATCGACGTACACCTTTTCTTTCAAATAACCCCAAAGAAAAAAGTCCAACGGTGTCAAATCACATGATCTTGGCGGCCAATTGACATCGCCATTACGTGAGATAACACGACCATTGAATTTGTTGCGCAAAAGAGCCATTGTTTCGTTAGCTGTGTGGCAAGTGGCACCGTCCTGCTGAAACCACATATCGTCCACATCCATATCTTCCAATTCGGGCCATAAAAAGTTCGTTATCATCTCACGATAGCGAACACCATTTACAGTAACTGCCTGACGGGCCTCATTTTGGAAAAAATACGGCCCGATGATGCCGCCAGCCCATAAACCGCACCAAACAGTCACTCTTTGTGGGTGCATTGGTTTTTCGACAATCACTCTTGGATTCTCATTCGCCCAAATGCGGCAATTCTGTTTATTGACGAATCCACTGAGGTGAAAATGTGCCTCATCACTGAAGATGATTTTCTTCGAAAATTGATCATCCACTGTTGCCATTTCTTGCCACCATTCTGCCCACTCACGACGTTTGGAATGGTCAAGAGGCTTTAGTTCTTGAGCCAATTGCACCTTGTAAGCGTGTAAATGCAAGTCTTTATGCATAATGTTCATCAACGACGAGCGTGAGAGGTGCAATTGTTGGGCACGACGACGAGTTGAGGTGGACGGCTCTTCAGCCACGTACGAGCTGTACGAGCATGCACTGGTGTTCTCACATCTTCTACAGACCCGGTTTGCTCGAATTTTTCCACGATTTTTGCGATTGTACGCACATTTGGACGATCAAATTGACCAAAAATAAAATTCGGAAAAAAGCTTGGCGTTTAGGTGTGGTTCACATTCAACACCGGCCCTTACAATTTAACCACCCTTTACTACATTTTCCAAAAAATGCAGATTTACTGATGAATCATATGAATTAAATCCTTGAATTGCATCAGTATTTCTAGCAAAGGTTTTTTTTCGTATAGTAAATATTGCTTTTAAAGGTTTCCTTCGCGTCTCTACCATACTTTTACTCCTAAACACGATCTTTCGATGATAAGTGCTGTTTCAGGTTTAAAAATTTTGTAGTAGAAAGAACTGTCACTTTAAATAGTTTTGTTTCAATGCATTGATAAGCTGTCAACATAACATCATAACAGGTCAATTGAAGTACTAGTATGACTTCTTTTCATACGTCATGGTACAAGTGCTTTGAAAACAATTGACAAAAACTCCCGCATGTTATAAAAATTATTAAAATGTTAATACAATAACTGGAACTGGAATTTAATTGAAATTCCTAATATGTGTTACTAAAACAACATTTAATATGTAACGACTATAATAAGGACATCGTAAGGACATCGCAGTAATTCAGATTAATTATTACGTTACGATAGGAACCCTTTACTTACTAAAACCAAAAGAAGCATTGAACGATGCATCGCAGTGGACAGATTGTGAAATACCACTGAATTTTTAAACAAAACATATCTGTTTATAAAAACGTATTGATATGTTATGATTTATTTTACATACTCGTATATTCTATATTTTTAATTTTAATTAAAATGTTGTTAATAAAACTTCATTGTTTTTTTTTTTTTTGGAAATGCGTTATCTTTGTCCTAAATATTAAAATTTGTAGCTTTCTTTCCTTAGATTTCTTTTCAAAAATATAGATTTTTTGAAGTGAAGTGAATTTGAATTTGAGAGGGTAATGTATCATTTGTGTTCGTTGCCGTAATTCATATTGGACATGGCATGTGCTGCCATGTTTTTTTTCTAGCTCATCTTACTTCCCTCTCCAACGCTTCTAAAATCTAACAGTATACCAAACACATCCACACTTTCAGCCATACAATGTCTCTTTTTGTGTGATTATAAAACACAAATGGCATGCATCCCTGAAATCAGACGCAAATAGTACACACACACAGACACACACTAATGCATAAACCTTTTAAAATTTTCTTTTAAATATGGCTGCTTAGACTAATGGTTGTTCTTTAATTTGTTGTTGTTGTTATTATTATTATTGTAGCTGTTTTGTTTTTGTTTGATGTACATGCATACATACTTTGATGCCTGCTTGCCTGTTAAATAATAGTCATACATAGACATGGTGATTGTCATTGTGTGTATTATTTTCCGAAAATAAATTTCATTTAGAAAAAGCTAAAAAAATTCTTAAAGTGTGTTTATTTTCCTTAAATTTCTTTGTTAAATCAATGTAGAGCCATTTGAAATATATTTCTATTACAATATTTATATTTTTTGGGGCAAAAACCCCACCAGCAGCATTAACTAAAATCAGCATTATCATGGTATATTTGGTTCTTGAATACATCATCACCAACCTCCTCCTCTTCAGCAGTCGAATCAGCAAAATTCTCAAAAGAACGTTACAGAAAAGACACCTTGCTAGTTTAGAGAGGAGTGCACAGACAAAATAGATTACTTTGGTGCCAAGATTTATGGTTGTGATCAAGTATTTCCCGTTTTTTAAGTTTCTTAGTCGTTTTTTATTTGTGTGTGTTTTAGCTACAAAAAAGAGTCTTGTATGAGATTTTTTTATTTTTATTTTTTTAGTTTTGGTTCTTGTAATTTCATGTGTATTTAGGTTTCTTTATATTTCTCTAAAGACTGTTTCGTTGTTGTATCAACGCATTTTGTATGTTCAAGTTGTAGTTTGTTTTTTTTTTTTATTTTGTTCATCTACTTTTTTTGATGTTAAAGATGTTGCAAGTGAGAAAAAGAATAATGTCTTTTGGGTGTATCCATAATATGTCGAAGTCGTAAATATTCCTACTCTAGTTTGTATGATTTTACAAGCTATAGCAAGAAAATCTTTCAAGTAACATTTTGATGGATTTAGAGATGCCAAAATAACACAACCATTAATAAATTGTTTTTCTAGTTTTTTTTTGTTCATGTATTTCTATATACAATTTTAATGCAAATACCAGTGGGGAATGTTTAATTAAAAAAGAATTATTATTTAGTATTTTTTCTAGTCCTGTCTGCTGAAATAATAAGATTCTAATTATTTTGGTGGACCATAATTTTAACAAAGTACTTTAGTTGGAGTAATATCTACGATATATTATATCAAAATGCTCAGATTTGTTTAAACTAAAATATTTTCCTATTCTTGTTAAAGAGCTTTGAATTTTAAATAATTTAAATTTAGCCAAAACCTTCATATAGCCTAAACTAGGTAAAGAACCAACACTATTTTAAATTTAGTATTACTCTAAAAAAGAAAACAAATGCACAATCTCCTTTTGCACAAATATTCTCAAAACGTTGCCTATAAACCCCCTCGATTCAACCAAAAGAAATACATAGAGGCTCGAAAGCTACAAGGGGTTGCTGAACTGTAGTTGTTGTCTGTTGATAATATTGTGAGAGAATGAATAAATAACAAAATTATAAAAAAAAGGAAAGCAAAATACTGCAGTGGTATGTACGTAATATATACTCGTACAATATTTACAACAAAGGATATTGCAACCATATTGAAAATGATTAGAATGAACAAAAAAAAAAGAAATAAACAACATTTCCTAACTGCTGCAGTTGTTGTTAACTGAAGTTCTTTGTGTGGAAATTATAAAAATAAAAACGAAAGGTGTTTTATGATAAATGTCTACGAGTACAAATTATTTTTATTCATAAATTTCTTTAGAATAGAAAATAAAACCAGAATTCACATTCACACAGTGGTAGTTGCGAACACATTAAATGTAGTTGACATTTATTTCTTTTCTAGTTTATTTTACTAAATGAATTTGTATTTCCATGGAAGTTTTTTTCAGAAATATATTTATTGGTACTGAATATTTCTTATTCCTAAAACATAATTTCCGTACAAAATTTGTTAAAATAAAATAAAAACTTCATTATAAAAAAGTTGTATAATGTTTTATTATGCATAACTTTGCAATTGTAACCGCATTACCTAGCGTCGTTTTTTTTTTAAATCAATATAGAAAACTAATAACAACACAGATATAATTTGGCAGGGACATGCAATTACAAGTTAACATACTTTGAAATGTCTAATGCATACCGTCTGCATTCCTTACAAGTAGTTTAGTAATATATAGTTTTTAATATGATACGTATGTAGGTACTAATTTATTAGAACTCTGTATCAGTATATTCGACATGTCACATTAAATGCTCTCACGAATAGTTGCAACATGTCACAAAAAAAGAACCAAACAAAAGGGCAGCAGTTTATAACTTTTATTTTCACCCTACTGAACTATGTGAGAAATTGATAATTGTTTAAACGGTTTATTTGTGTAGGAATGTTAATATTAATATCAATAGATAATTATTTAAGTTACATAGATTAGTCAATTGAAATAAATAATGAGTTTGAATGTCAAAGTAGAATGTATAAGTATTTCAACCTTTTTCTAGCTCAGTAAGATTTTCAATGGGCATTTATATTCCATACACCAAATTATGCTGATTTGTATTTATATATGTATGTACAGTGTATCGCAGAACTTTTTTGCCTACTCATTTTTAGAAGACATTTGTTTTATTTATACATACAATTGTAAAAAAAGTAAAGAAAAATAGTTTTTCTTTTAATTTTTCATGGAATTTATTATTTATTTCTTATTGGCTGTGAAGATTTTTGTGTTAAATATACCGACAGGAAACAAAATTAAACATTTCCGAGAAAAAAAATTGATTGTACCTCTACGATTTGGTACAGTTTTAATTTTAATATCTAAGACTGTGTATTTCTGGTCATTGTAATGTTAAAAATAACAATATTTCTTTGTAGATCCATTTTTTCGGCTGAGTAGTTACGATTTGCTTTCGGAATGGGTTAATATCTATGGTGGTCCATAATATCATTAGTATATCCAAGATTACCAATTCCATTGGCAGAAATGCAGCCCCACATCATCATCATAATTAACCGTGTATTTTGTATTATTATATATGTATAAGGCTTTCTTTGACTTAAACTAGGTCCTTTGTCGAGCATCTGAACCAAAAATTTAGCCTTTGCTTTCGGCATAGAATATAAAATACACTACAAATTTGTATTTTTTTGGATGTCAGCGAATCAATCTGTTAATTTTCAAAACAAATGGTTTTGGTCCTGCTACGCGTCCGTATACATATATCTATGTCACTAAACACCTTGTAGATTTTTTCGTTGTTTACATTGGTATATAGTTTATCTTAGTTGGTCGTTTCTCTCTAAGCGATTTTCCATGAGCCGTATTTTCTTTCCTCCACCGCATTCAACGATTTTGAACAACGATTCCGTTGTAAAATTTAAATGCTTCCGCGACTATAGAACTATTTGACAACATCTACGAAATATATCACAAATGTTTTTAATTTATTTGCTCTAGTTTTAAAGCTGTATAATATTTTTTCATTCGGAAATGTTATATTATTTTCCCTCCGGCCTTTTTAACACAAAGACCTTTATACCAGATCTTCATAGGACAGAATTATTACTAGTAACAACTGAAAAAATCAGTGCACGTATCCTTTAAACAAAAAACATTAAAAAAGTCTAAGAACAATTAAGAAAAACACCAACAAAGTTAACTGGGATTTCCAAATGCAAATTAATTTTATGACCTGCAATTTGTGATGGAAATTAATAAAATGTAGCAACAACTAAACAAAAAATGACAATCTTACCATTATTTTAGGATTTTCCTAATTTCCACAGTCTCTACTATCAACTGCAAAAAAGAAAAAAATATTTTTACCTTTATGTTTGACTGAAAATCGAAAGCACACTGTATGTAAACTGTATGTAGTAGCTAAAAGATAAGCTTTTTAATATGTTTTCTTTCAGATAGATATACAAAATGTTTGCGAGCCCGAAGAAATTTGTTTCTGTAGATATAATGGAAATAATATGAAGACCTAAGTATATGGAAAAAAAGGAATAAAATATACTATATTTTACATGTTCTGAAATTGGTTTCATTTTTTTCTGATGAATTGGTTTTGCTTAGTTTCATTTCCAAACTGCTTAGACTGACAAACATGCTTTGAAAATATTCCTTTTAGCACGATTCAAAATCTTTTGGGCTTAAATTTTTTTCATATTACATATTTAGGGAAATTTCCTAAATTACATACGAGTACATATGTGATTTAATATTATAAACCTGAATAGTTGTTCATAAAAAATCCTTGTTTTTTTTAATAATTTCAATAGGTTTTAGATATAAGGAACCAATCACCTATTCTGCATACGATCAATGTCTTTTTTGCATGGTTTTTTTACACGAAGTTTTCTGTAACCAATACCGTCTAAAAACAGAATTAGGTGTATATACTTTGTTGTGTGTGAGATATTATAATTAGGAACATTTGATGTTCTGATACTATATGGATTTGGTTATATTTTCTATCAAGGTTTTCTGTGTAGTTAGACTGATTATGGCAAAGATTTCCATTTACCCTCAATTCAATTTTCAATATTAAACGAATAACGAAAGATTATATAGATCTAATTTATAAAATTTATACCCTTCACCTTCATGAGAAGGGTAGATATAAGTTTGTCATTCCTTTTGTAATTTCCACAATATAATTTTCCGACCCTATAAAGTATATATATTATTAAGCCATGCCCGTCTGTCTGTCTGTCTGAGTGTTGAAAACAATTTTCTGAAGTCCCCAAACCTTCAATAATTCTGTCAGACATGCTTCCGAGAAGTTTTCTATTTAAAATCAGCAAAATCGGTCCATAAGTAACGGAGATATGAGCAAAAATCCGAGACAACCTCTGAAAATTTCATCAAAAAAACTAAGTGTATTAATATTGTGACGAATAATTTCATAAACAGATGGCGCTGATCAAACAAAGTGTTTAAGTGTTTTCTTAAACCGTAATATAAGTGTGTAAAAAGACAGTGTGTTCATTTTTTTAATTGTATTTGTGTACATTTTAATAAATAAAGACTCGATATATTTTCTTCAAACTACGGTTTTATTTTGCAATTAAAAAGAATCCGGTTTATTTAAAGGAAATAAACCACCGTTTTTAAAAGGTAAAAACGTAACAATATTATATATGTATAAATGTATGTACTTATATAACATAATTATGCATCCACAACAAAGGTGAAGGGTATATAAGATTCGGCATAGCCGAATATAGCACTCTTACTTGTTTTATTTAATTTTTTAAGAATTTTTATTTATTTAAAAATCAGTTGTATTGAAACCTAATTTTACCTTTTAAATATTTTTCTCTAACCTCATGTGTACTTTGAGATAAACAAATAAAAACAGATTTATATTTTTATATAAAATCTAAAGATTTCATTTAAAGCCATAAATCAATATCAGTTTCTAATGTTTTCACAAACATCACTTCACAATAGAAAAAACTAGAGAGAGTACGAGAAAAACCAAAACTACTCGTACAATACAAAATAAAAACTCAAACAAATATAGAAAAAAGAAACAGCATCGCAATGTTTTATGATTTATTTACAAGAAGTAGTCAATAATTCATAAAAGATGACAATAAATCTTAGAAATAGAAGAAACAAATGCTACAATAAAAAATCAAGAAATGCTCCTCAAAAACTACAACTAAAACAGAAAAAGCAAAATCAAACTCAAAAATTATATTTACAGAATTCAGCAGCTAAAACAAGCACAGTGGGCGGTAAAATATTTAAATTACAAACGAAGAATATTGCGATTGTTTTTGCTGTAGAACTATATGACAAAAATCATATTTTATCACATGTTTAATATGCAGTGTGATGCATGTGTGTTTTATTTTAAAACAAGGAGCGTGTGATGTAAATATTGCGTAACATTTGCATATTACCTGACTGTAGAAGACTGCCTGACTGCCTGAGGGTGGCATAAATGCCAAACAGTCACACAGTGTATGTTTTGATGGATTATGAATTGTTCTTTATTTCTGTTCAAGTCATAAAACCATAAAAAATTGTATTTTAACGGTAGCTAGCGACTGCTGAAAAATATAAAATTAGGAAAAAATATTTTGAGTTCAGTCGGGATTTTTTTCGTTTCCGTCTATTCTTTCCCGTGTGGTTATCTTTTTTTTTCACAGAAACAATTATTTTGTGTAGTTGTTGTTTGTTACATATATGTAGTTTTGTTAATTAGAAATGCTCTAATTTTAGTATGTTTTGCATACGATTTTTTGCCGTTTAAAGTGTTTTATTGTAGGGAAAGATCGAATAAAAAAAAAACAACACAGACATAAATATGACAAATTGTCAAATTGACAAAGGTTGTTTTTGTTGGCGTTTATAATTTTAGTGAAATATTAAGTGTAGCAGGCCCTGTCATACCATAGCCATGGCAACAACAATTATTGGTACTACGTCGGCGGCAAACGGCGAGTTCTCTTGTTGTTTTTTTTTGTAAATTTTTCTGTTGCAGGAAGTCTAAAAGGTTAATGTTTTCTTTGCTTAGTTAGAACATGTTGGCAAAACATGCAATAAAACATTTTCGAAATAATCTGCCCAAAAAAATACTATAAAAACAAATACAAACTACAACTAAATAACAAGAATATGTCGCAAAAACTTGGTTACAACAACCAAAGTCACACATGTCAAAGTTGGCACAAAATGACACAATAAAAGACACGTTCTTTTTTGTTTTTGATAGAAAATATACAAAAACAATTTAAATTTGTGTCTGGTTTCTTTATTTGGAATTAAAGTTGAAATTCTTAGTAAACATTTTTGGGTTTATTTTTCTTGTACATATGTAAGTATTTCTTAAGAAAAAACAAACAATATTTATTTGCTTAACAAATTAAGAAACTTTTTTTTTTATCAAATTAAGGTCTTAATAATATTTTTTTTTACATTTCTAACAAAAATATTAATAAATTTTATATGGAGATATTTTTATTGTCAATACAAACAAAGAATTGGAAAACAATCAAAGTTATAAAAGTTTGATACATTCTATACACCTTATACACTTGAATAATAGCATTGCAATCCATTTTCCTGACTTACGTTCTCAAAGCGTTGAAAAGAGTACCTTAAGTTTTTATTGTCTACTTTTTGGATTTATTCTTTAGATCAAATTTATTTCTAAAAAGAAATTTCTTTAAGTGTATGCTAAACTTATGCTACGATACCATCAATACATAAAAATCACACCCAAAACTATAAAACGCAAAAGTTATCGTCAGAAAAATCGCAATTAAAAGCTAAAACTGTTCACAATTAAACAACAAATGTCATTAAAAGTTAAACGCAAAACAAACAAATATTATTACGCGTTTAAATGAAACTGACATTTAAATCATAAAAAACATGCAACATTGTTGTCGCATAACACACACACACTCATTTACAAATCAATGTTGCAACAAATGGTAGAAAATAGATAAAATAAATGAAACTATTTGTTAAGTAATAATTTGTTACAAATAAACTTTAAACACCAACATTTATACATATTTTAATAATTTAAGTTGAGTCTTGGGAGATAAAAACTTTTATTAAAAAGTATCACGGTTTTAACTTGACAGTTCTTTTATAATGAACCCTACATCACATATTCACAATATTTTACCTTTTTTTTCTAATAATTTCAAATGATGCTTCTCCACGTACAACATAAAACAGTGTGTTTCTGTTATAAATGAACGTGCAATACATATAAAAATCTGCCCTATCCCATACAGAATGCTGCTGTTTTTAAATGGACTGTAAGAATTTCTGAAATTATTTTTATTTTTTGTTTTTAGCTGATGTTTAGCTTGGAAAACTTACCGACATTATATCTCGCCTATTCTAAACACAATAGTCAAATAATGTTTTTTATTTTACAAATGGAGAAAATATTTGAACTATTAATGATCTGCCCTATTTCATACAAAATATACAACGCAAATGGTGCCAGGATTTATAAAATAATTTAAGTATTTTCTAATGCTAATGTTGTCTGGTGATCGATTAGTATTCATGCAGTTTTTCACATTTTGTACTTAACTTTAAATATTTATATAAATTTTTAATAACCCAGCCGGAGTTTATTCATTGACACGCATTATATTTACTTTACAAAAAATAAGCTTTTTACTGTCTAACAAGTCGACTTCAATATCCTCTAAAAAGTATATAGGTTCAGTTATTTAAAATCTGCACAGTGGGAGAATTGTAAAAAAATATATGTAATTTTTAAACCAATGGTACGATATTATAGAAGAGGTACTCGTATAATAAACCATACAGCACAGCATTCAGCTTGTTGTTTTCTTGTATGTTTAGTTATACTGTGATCGTTATAGAGGCAGAAACAAACAATTTACATTTAAAACAGGTCAAATTTACGAAAGATCGAAACAGATTAAAAATCTTAAAGAAATGATTTTAGGCTCTGCTATTGAACGACCAATAATACTCGGTGTTGCAAACATTAAGACATATCGACTTTACTTGATAGCGACTGAAAAAAAGACTACGTGCAAATTTGTTGTTGTTGTTTAGTTTGTTCAACACAAACTTAAATGTATGAGCATGTTGCATGGACATTGACAAACAAACACTCATCCATACATTGATACAAGTGTATGGTTGGAAATATGTTGCTGAAGCCCGCAGTCTCATACAGACAGGTGGTTAGAACTTTATAAATTTCTACTTGTGATTATTGTTTGTAAAACTTCAAATAAATTGCAAAAATTTTACTCGTCTTGTGGCCAGAAAAACAACAAAAAACAACAAAAAAGAAAAAGAAAAAATACTCGCTGTAGTGTTTGCATCCGCCATTAAACGTTTAATAAACTATTTTATATGCATTTCACATCGTGTCTTTGTGTTATTTGTTGAGTCATAAACTGTTGACTTATTTCTTGACTTGACAAATTCTATTGTCACTTCTAGGTTGCTGTTGCGAGTGATTTTTTTTTTATTTCTCTACGAATAAATATGTATTTACAAACAAACAAGTATTTTATATTTTCATTTCAGATCACCTACGCATTTTGCCTTTTTGGCTGGTGATTTTTTTGCTGTTCAGTTTTGCCTGCAAGATTTTAGATTAAGTTGTTATAAAAAAAAACTATTTGAAATGCGACCATTAAGCATTAGACAGTTTTGATTGTAGACTAGAGATAATAAATTGACTATTTAGAGACAAAACAGTGAAATAAATATACATAAATAACAAAACTAGACAAAATTATAAATGATTAGGGATGACTTAATGTCCATTAACTATTAAATATTACTCAAAGCCTTCACGTTTACCAGCACTAATTCACTTATAAAGTTTTTTATGCTGCTTTATAGTTTTATGTTTTCTAAAATGAGATTTATTTCTATATTTTCAGCTGTTTAAAACATCTTTAATCATTTAAGGGAATCTTTGGTGCAAGGTAAGTTTTTTTAGAAATACAATTGTAATTACGAATTCGCTCTCTAAAGAGAAATAAATCTATTTTAATATTCACATTTGGACTTTATAGACCAACAAGGCTCAATTCTCCAAATTAATGTACATATCATTTATCACATCAATTAGTCTGTTATTTCCTCATTTTTCTAAAGTTTTTAAATTTCACATTTCCCTACATTAATACCATAATTTTATTTAAATGAAAATAAATCTGTTATTTCTAATTCTAAGTATTGTATTGGACTTTACAGATCATCACAGACCATCAAGGCTTTAAATTTGTGCACCTTAGGATAACATTTATTCATTTCCCCACTGTGCAGCCATATTAAAACATACATATATAATGTTTTGAAATTTCAAATTTCCCTACATTATTACTATAATTTAATTTAAAGTAATCAATTTATAAACAAAAGTTATTAAATTTGTTTCCTCACTAAAACATTTAAAATTCTAACAGTTTTCAACTTTGAAAATTAAACAAAAAAGCACTTTTTAACTCGCTTTGGATGCAAAGCAAGAAAACAAAAAAAAAAGAAATAGAACACATGTGTCCTCTTTATCATTAACATAAAATCATTTACAACAAAACAAAAAAGCCCCTTGGTTTAAGAAAAGCTTAAGGGAGTTGCAGAAACTTAAGAAAATCTTACAAACAACCCTAAACATGTTTGTATGCAACTTTAGGCTCTGCCATACATACAATTGTTGTTATAAAGCATTCAAAACAGCAACATACGCGTGGCAATTGTGTGGCAAAAGCAATAAGAACTTTTTCTTACAGCGAAATACATTGGAACTACAGGGGGAAAGTCTTAAACTTACGTACTACATGTCAAAACGTGAAAAAAAAATTAAAGAATTACATTCTTATCATTATCAAAGGCAACAGCAGACAATTTTATATTTTTTGCTCTGCCACTCGCAAGTTTCTTTTGCTCTGTTGTATAGAAGATAACACACCAAGCAAATGTTGTCACATTTAAAGAAAAAAAAAATATCCATATGTAGGCTCAGTCATTTACACAGTTTTCGACATGAAGAAATTTCGTGAGTTTGTTAAATAATTTCCAAACTGAAAATGTAATGCAGAAGGGGATTCTTTCAACGTTTTATTTGTCTATTTTTTCCATTGGAAATTTCATTTAAGACCTAAATTCATTCATGCGTTACACACAGTCTGATAAAAACGAATCTAGATAAAACACAAAAACAACTTTAGTTCATCGTCAGGATACACTGAAGACTGAAGGCTCAAAGGGAAGTTTATTGTTCAACAAAATGAAAGTAAAAGAGAAAAAAAAGAATAAATAAACTCTAGTAAATAAATTAAATAAATTCATCTGTAAAAGAAAACATTTATTTATTTATCTAACTATCTTAGTAAGTTTTTATAAACAATTTCAAATTGAATACAATTTAAACGTCTGAGTAGAAAGAAAGGAATTTCTGTAACTTTAATTTAAAAAGTGGAGAGGACTGCTTTTTTGGCTAAAAAATATATAATTTACCCTTAACTATAAAATTAAGGTCACTGGGTGTGACAATTTCCTTTTTTTGGCTCACACACACACTCTCTCTCTCTGTTACATACAAACAAATTAAACAAAAGTTTTATTTACAGTAAGAAACCCCCCTTTGTTTGAAAAACAACAACAAAACTTTAGAATTAAATCATTTTTCTTGCATGTGTTTAAATGAGTGTGTGTGTGCATGCCCGTGCGTTACTTTATTTATTTGAGTGTTGTCTGTGTATTTGTTTTTTATGTAAAGGACTTCATTCCATGTTAAACTTTAACAAAAGTTTTACTTTTTTTTTTGTATTTCATTTGCAGAAAAGTATAAACGCAACCGTCCAATATTTTATTTTGTATTTTTTTGTTTCAGCACCGCCTGCTGTTTTGACCGTTTCTTTTTTTTCTGTCCATATTACCACACCATTTATCATTTTTAGTATATAAAAACATCAGCTTTTATTTACATTATTTTAACATTTTATTTGTATATAATTGTATACAGGGTCCGATGTTGCCAAAACAAACGTCAAAGTCATTACTTTTTCAACAATATTAAATCTATTGATAATTTTAATGTCACATGAATTTAGAATGAGACCTTGTGTCTACATCTTCTCTAGCTCTATAAGTTCTTAATTCAAAACCTAATCTCAGCAATGTTTCTTATGTAACCATGATTGGGTTTATTAAAACCGGGATAGCCTTTTAAAAACTACAGATTTAGTCCCATTTTTTTTTATTTCACCCACTGTGCAATATTTTTGTTGCTTTGTGAAGCAAACAAACTTAACAGTTATTGCAAGTACATACATATATCCTAGACAGAGAGTTCCCATACTTGTGAGTAACCCTATTACTAACTAATTACGTTTAACAAATTCCCAAGAAAATAGTTTCTTACCATCTTTCAACCCTGTATTCAAACACCCACAAAAAACCGGTTGGTAAAAAGTACGAACTAAAAAAGCAACCTACAGTTTATAACGAAATCAAGTTAAATTAACAAAATTTAATCAAAATATATAATTTGTTCGCTTTTTGTAACCGAGGAGAACTGCGTGTTGTTATAACATTTAATAATTTCTTTTCATTCCAAAATTAAATGTCGTTTTTGTTTATAACTTATTAAAGAAATTGTTTGATTAAAATACATATTTAAGGTAGAGGAAGTGAAAATTACAACAACAAAAAGAAAGAAAGAAAGAAAGGTGTAGTGGTGTAAAATGGCCGTAGGAGTTGTGAACAAATGTGCGTTTGACATATGTTTCGAGTTTTTTGTTGTTCGTTGCGCTCAACATGGAAATTTTTATACAAAATTTTAATACTGCCCTTGACGTGATTTATTAATTACTAAGTGTGACATATTTCAGTTATTCTTTAAATTATACTTTTAAAATCACTGCATAATTTTTTAATTTAGTTTAATTTTTTTTTTAAATAAAAGTTTGCCTTTTTTTGTTGAGAAAAAATCATCAAAACATATTATTAAAAACAGCATGTTAATGGAAAAAACCTTCAGCTGACTTTAATTTATTACTTTCGTTGAGTTGACGCTGGCAACAAAAACTACTTGTCTTGTGGTTGGCTGTTTGGTCACTCACTTTCGCCCAAAACTATATTATTATTAATTACAAAGGGAAATTTACGTTTAGTCAACCAAGTTGACGACTTTTGATTTAAAGGTCCTGGCTTAGTTTGTGTGTTGTAATAAAAATTATGAATTTCTTTCTGTTGAGTGATACCTCAGTGTGTGTCAAGTAAAATGCAAATCATAGAGTTTCTTTTTTTTACAGAAAAAAAGCAAAATAAGTTTTAACAATAAATTTCTTAAAAAGGACCAACTGTATAAAGTATTTGCCGTCTGTAAATAAATGGTTATGAAAATTATACATGATAACAGCAATTTGGTTTGATCATAAACCATATTTGCTAAGCATAATGGAAAACACGGCAAGCAAATTTTATTTATGAATAAAAAAAAAACATGTACAAATTTGATTTCCTCAAACTATTACCAACAGGGCTGGGATTGGAACGCAAATTTAGTTGGTAATCGAAAATAAATTGTCAAAACTTTTTCTGAATTATATTATTTACTGCAACAAAATAACATTGATTTGTTAGCATATTTAGCTTTCTATAATATTAATATTAAACCATGTTTTAATATATTTGAATTTGGAATACAATAGTTTCAAGTTTTTAAAATTGATTTCATACTTTGTAAATCTAAAAAGACAAAATTCTGTGCTTGTTGTTGTATTTAATAAGAAACAAACCCGGAATTTGTTATAAAATCATATTTTTTAATTCACATTCTAGATTATATATAGAAAGCCATTAAAATCCCAGCCCTGATCATCACAATACTAAGTGGCATTCTTACAATTGCAAACACTCCATTTCAGACATTGTATGAAAAGCTGTGTTTTGAAAAAGTACAAAACTCAATCATGCAAATTTATTTATGTTCAGTTTAAAGTGCAAAAAATGTCTTCTTCTATAACCAACTCCATAAAACAAATACAAATATTTCTAAAATTGACTTGTGTTTTCTGAGTTTTAAATGTATTCTCTATATTCTCGAGTATATACGAGTTCAAATATTTGTATGTATGTATGTATTATTGTGTATATGTATGTAGATTCTATAGAAATACTGGTGTTGGTATACAACAACACCCCCACCTATTTGAGGATTTGTGTATTTGCAAATCTATATATCGGCAGAAGCTTAAAAGAGTTAGTTTGTTTGACCATAAATGTAACGAAATCCATATTTACGTTTTTTTAAAATTATCTTTCTTAAATCTAAAATCAAACTAAACAACTGAACTTTTTATCCATTGTATTGTGGTTAAACTATAAATTTGAAAGCAATTTTAATACACCTACCTTGGGCTTGTTTTCTGGTGGTGTAAGGTTGGATCTCATATATCATACACTTTGGTCTTTGGTGGCAAACACGTTTTAGAGCTTACCATTAAGCAGGTTTGTATATGTTTGTTATGTTAATCATAGCTTTCGTTTTCTCGTTTAGAATTGATAAGTTATTGCCAAACACTAATGCATCTTAGAAGTAGCTTTTTCGCCTTCAGGTCCATCCAAAAATGTGTAAAATTGCAACTGAGTAAATAGCTAATAAACACCAGAGATGGGCATAATGCACTATGTTTTTAGTGCACTAACAATTTCACTGCCACTAACCATTTAGTGGTAGTGCAATTTTTTTTTAATTACCACTAAATTTAGTGGTAGCGCAATTTTTTTAAATACAACTAAAATTTGGTGGTAGTGCAATTCTTTTTTAAATACCACTAAAATTTAGTGGTAGTGCAATTTTTTTTTTTAATACCACTAAATGGTTGGTGGTAGTGCAATTTTCTTTTTCACTACCACTAAATGGGTAGTGGTAGTGCAATTTGATGTTTCACTACTAAGCATTTAGTGGTAGTGAAATTTGATTAGCACTACCACTAATTATTTGATTTTTAGTGCACTAAAAATGTAGTTCAATATGCCCATCTCTGATAAACACGTACATGTACAATTATAAAAAGGTACTACTAATAATTAAATCAATATTAGACTACTTGTAAAAGTCATTGTAAGTTTTTTTTATTCAATAATTTGTATTTACTTTTATAAGTTAATTTTAAATGATAATTAAATAGCACTCCTTTAGAGACCTGCTGTTGCCTCTACACATGCAAAATTGTTTTGCTAAAGTGTGAATTTATGTGGGAAATACAGTTTGTTCTTGTTTAGTTATAAGCTTTTGCAGCAAAATGATTTAAACTCGTATGTAAATTTCTACAGTGAATGACATGTGGTGTTGCCGTTTTTTGTATTTATTATTGGTACCGACGCCAGTTTGCACTATTTCTTTTTTTTTCTTGTTATTTAGAAGGGTCTTTTTCATACATGTTGTAATGGCAGAAGAGTAGTTTAGATTTGAGTTTTTTGTTGTTTGTTATTTTATTTAGAACTTTATTTATTGTGATAAAAAAAATTGTTTGATTTTACTAAGTAAAAACTAACAAATAAACTAGCTTTAAAAGTTCAGAGGACTATAACAAAACCACAAATTTTATGAATTATTGATTTGAAATTTATTTAAAATGCCTTTTAAATATTTAATTTCATAACCAATATTTACTTTACATTGTTAAGAATATCCTAATGAAATTCTCATATTTGTTACGACTGTAAATATTTTATTTATTGTGTATAAAATGAGCAATGCACAATAGTTAGTATTGTTGAGAATTGTGGAGCAGGGTTTAATTATAATTGTATTATTGTTGTGTTAACAATATCATAATAAAAAAATGTTTCACTGATTCTTGCCATTTTTACAAGCAATAAACACTCAATTAACAATTTAAAAATTAATTTTTCATAAATTTTCACCCGTATCGCATTAAGCAACATAAAATAAAATAAAATTATACAATTTATATGTAACGCATAATTGTGAATGGATAAACTCTCCGCAACAAATCCTGCACTTGAAAATTTATGCATTTCAAAGGGATTTACATACGAGCAGATTTTAATATATCTCGTATTTTTTTATTATTTATTTCATCAGCACCACTCTGGCCGGGTCTGTGAAGGTGATTGTGGCGCTGAACAGTATAGAGCAAAAATTATAATTTTTATCCTGACCCTTGTTGTTGCAAGTAGTTGTCTAGATTGCAGCTGTGGCAGTGTGTGTACTTTCCGCATGAATACATTTTAATTAATATTAAAAGCATGAAAAGCTTGTAGAGAAAACGGAAAAACGTAGAAAGTACCCACTCGTATGCATGAAGATAGATCAACGAATGCACCATTCATTTTTCCTCCACATTTGTTGCATTTTGTTTTTTTTATTTTTGTAAATTCATTTGGAAAAAACTGAAATAATGAATGTTTATTTTCATGTTAATTTTAACCTGTATTTGTGATTTAATTTATGTTTCAAAAAATAAATTACATTTTATAGGATTTTGGTTTTTTGAATCGCTCAAAATGTAAAACAGTGCAGCAGGATAATCTTAAATTAAAATAAAAAATATAAATAATGATACTTTAAATGTAATGTTCTAGTTAACAGATTATAGCGATAATATTCAATGTTAGGTAGGGATTTTCTTATTTCACCCATAAACAGAAGACAAAATACATCGTTCAAATTCGTTCATACTCTACTCTTAATTATACTTCATCCTTGTCTTGATGAATTTTTTTTTTCTGTTTTCAAATAAGTCTTACTAATGATTAGATTCATACACCTACAACCTGGTTAAATTTTAAATGCCGTATAGAAATTCAGCGTAATATTAAAACAAATTCACTAATTAATGGGTACTTTTTTAGCAACGTTCATTTTGGTAAGAGTGTTTTTGTCATGTAACATGTTACTGTTAAACGTGTTCAGTTTGGTTTATAATTTAAACATGAATCAACTTTTAAACGAGCAACGCTTGCATATTATTGAATTCTAATATCAAAATTCATTCTCGGTTAAGAGTTTCTTAGTGTTCAGCGACGAAGCTCATTTCTGGTTAAATAGATACATAAACAAACAAAATTGTCGTGTTTGGTGTAAATGTGCCAATGTGTCCGAAAAATTCACTTTATGGTGTGGATTATGGGCCGGTGGCATCATTGGACCTTACGTTTTTAAAGTTCACGAAGACAGGAACGTTATTGTGAATAGCAAACGCTACAGTGCGATGAATTTAATTTGTTTTACCCAAAATAGAAGAGCTGGACTTGACTAACATGCGATTTCAATAAAACGGTGCCATGTGCCAAACAGCACGCGAAATAATAGCCCAATTGACAGGCGAGTTCGGTGTAAAGTTTATATCACGTTTGGGTCGGTCAATTGGCCGCCTAGATCGTGCGATTTAATGCCTTTAGACTAGATTTTGTAGGCTATGTAGGCTAATCGAACCTAGCGTATGAACCATTTGAGGCGTAGCCCCGGTCGACATTTACATGAAATCATCTTTAAATATTGAATTATATAGATCGTTCTATCGACTCAAATAAAGATTTCATACATTTGTTAAAATTGTATTTGTTTTTTCTTTCAATCAAATCAGAAAGCTCTTAAAAAGTCACTCTTTATTTTGCCGCGGCCAAAAATCACTACAACTAATTATTAAAAGTTTAATACAAACAAGCAAAAAAAGAGCAGTTGTTTATTTGTTTTAATTTATATTTATCTATAAATTTATCATGTTCTATCTGTGAGTATGTCGCACTGTCTGTCCAACTGTTCATTAATTCATTCATACATTTTAACAAATGTAATTTTTGTAGTTCACACATTTTACATTATAATTTTTTTTTTTATTTTTTTGTTGCATTATGCTTTTTTCTTTCGCAAATTTATGTACTGGCATTTAAAGTTTATGAAAAGTGCAAAAAAAAAAATACGGAACAAATGAATTCGTATTCACATAAAAACATAGTCATGCATATGTTAATGTATGCGAATCTTACACGTACACATAAACAAATACATACTCGTACATGTATGTATTTATATACACCGAAACGGACTTATAGTACGTATGCAAATTAACCGGGACAGAGGGGCATAAATAAACATATTTTGCACTCATACGAAAAAAAAAGAAGAGAAATGCAAAAATATTGCTAGCTTTTAATATGCTGCTGTATCAACAGAGCAACATAAAGTAGCAGCAACGTGCACAAAAAGAAAAAAAAACAACAACAGCAACTACTGTAAAAACAGTCATAATTTTCCAATTAAGCGAAAATGAGCGATTTATTTGCCATGAAATCAGTGAGAATCGCCGATAAAAATCTCTTCATTTTCATGCAATTGCTGTTGTTGTGCGAGTACTTGTATTTTGTGTTAACCTTAAATGCAACACAATTGCATTCATGTGAGTAGTTAGTTGTAGATAGTACTTGGGTCATTGTTGTGTGGCACAAGAAAAAGAAACAAATTTTATACAAGCTGAAAGAGTTTGTTGTTGTTTTATTTCTGCGCACGCGTATGTAAAGTCTCAAAAGTGTTTGCCGCCTAAAAGATGTAGGTGTACTAATGGGGAGTTTGTTTTGATTTTTCCTCCTACCATTTCCTTTTGTTTTTTTAAATCAGCAAAAACAACAACAATGCAATGGCACTTACAAATTGGTTGGCCCACTTTAACCTCAAACCTTTTAAACTTCTAGTCGATGGTGTCGCAGGAAACGCTGCTTTTATATTGGGTATTTTTAGAAATTTTTGTTTTGCAAAATTGTGTTATTAAGAAAATGCAGTTTCAAGTACATACATGTATGTACTTTTGAATGCAGAAATTTGTATTGGTATTACAGTGGGTTTAAAATATTATAATTTAGCTTTGAGTTAAAGAGTCTGCAATGGTTCTGGCTATACACATCGCCAGATACGCACTTTAAGATAATAAAGATATTTTAATATAATTTGACGAATTATATTGCCGCAAGGACAAAGCATACCGAGGGATGTTAAAATCGTTTAATGACATTAAGGATTTTTATTTCGTTTTCGATTGTTTCGATGCAACTTAAACATTGAAATTTTAGTAATAATATGTTAAGCCGTTCTGCCGTTCTGCCATTCTATGAAGTATAGAAATATGATAAAATTAAAATAAACATCTTTAAGAAATATTTTAGTTTTTAAAAATTCCCAGGTCAAAGGAAAATGCAAGAACAAATTTATTTGTTTTGACAACTCTTGTAATACAGACTTAGAAAAGATCTAGTATGAATTTTTGTCCTGCTGGGAAAATGTTTATCCATTCTATTAATTATTTCATTTAACTAATTCTGCGTATGTAAACGTTAAGAACTATCAATACAAATTAATAATAATTTCTTCAACAGCTTTCATATTTTAACCATATTACAAGTATTTTTTGGAAAGCTCAATTTTTGGCAATAACTGCCTTAATCAGGCTGAATAAACTTGATGCATATATGCATATGGTGTTTAAAGGGTAAGAATCGGTAGAATTCGTTGAGAGAGATTAGTGATGAGAGATTATGGGGATAAATTAAGGGAGTAAATGGGTAATATCTTAAGCAACTAAAGATTAGATACCTTTAAATAAAGTGGTATTAATAAAAGTGTAACTGGAAGTTAGCTGCTTTTATTCTTATTTAAATAGAATTAGTATGGGAACTAGCTAATGCTATTGTACTTTATTTGAAGAAATTAAATTAGAGGTTGGTGTGAGGTATACGACGGGGTTAAGGTTTTATAAACGAGATGGTTATATGTGAAGATTATGTGGATATCTTCTGGTCTTATAAGAGTTTCTTTTTCTATTTATGTGACTTACATTTATTAATTTCAAATATACTCAGGTATGTGTGATGGGATGGGAGCGATTAAGGTTCGGCCTTATGGTTTGCTGGTTACTAATGAACTGGACTTTTAATGGTATTTAAAATCGCTCGGGACCTCAAAGGCTCGTCATTTAAAGCTACAAATATCCATTCAGCTACAATTTCAATTTGTGGTTTATAAATTCAATCACAATAATCTGAACAGTTTAAATTCAATTACAATCATATAAAATTCTTATAATTTTTAAGGAGTTTCCTTCAGGCTAATTTGGTCAAATGTTTGTTTCCAAACGTAAATAAAAAACTTGTTATTTTTTATTTTATTTACCCAACGTTTCACTTCTTCAGGGGTCTCGTTCTAAATAATAGCTTTGATGTTTTTTTATCATTGGATATTAATTTTTATTATTAATTAGTTACTAAAATACTAAAAAACGTGACATCACGAACAGTATTTTGGTATAAATAATCAAATAATTAATAAAAATATAATATACAATAAACGACCACAAAACTTAAGTCAAGTTTAACTTAAAGCTAATATCCATTATAATAATATAAATAGGTTAAATTCAATTACAAATAATGTAACCAGGTTAAATTCATTTACAATAGTATAAACAAGGTTAAGAAATTCAATTTAAATGATAAAAAAAAGTTATAATTCAAACACAGTCATTATTTTGTACTGTTAATAAAAAAATATAGGATATTAATACCAAATCCATTAAAAATATATATTGAAGATTTAACTTAAATCGGGGAATGTTATCCCTTCTCAATTCGGGGGGAAATGCTTTTTAGTATACATATTTGATTTTTCATTAAAATGAATTGAATTATTATGTTTTTATAAACGGATTTTATTTTATGCAAAATGAGACCGTTGATGTACTTGGTCAAAAAACTCAATTCGTTAAAGCTTAAACACTGTCTAATTTAAATTTTCGCCCATAATACATCAAATTTCACTGTCATTTAATAAAAAATCGCAATTGCGGAGGAATATAAATAATGACGTACTTACCATAATATATTATATAATATATAATCATAATGCTTGTTGTCACTATGTCATTTTTGTTGTCAAATTGTCCAAACTGTTGGCAATTGTATGAAAACGGGTTGCCAATTGCAATGAAAACGGGTTGTAATCATGATTGCAAACATAGATGACGCCATATGACAACCCGTTTTCATACAATTGCTAACAATTTGGATAATTTGACAACAAAAATGACATAGTGAAAATCAAGCACAATCCTTTAAGTTCAAAACGAGAGGTATTTCACTAATACATTCTGACTTTTATTCTCGTTTATATTTTTAATAAAGTCTTTAAGAGCTATACTTAAATTGTTTTCATTTTTTACAATATAAACAAGTAAGAAAGTATAGTCGATCTGCACAAATATGATGTGATTTGGCTTCATTTACCACTCATTTATAATGAAATTTGTTGTGGTTCCTTGCATAATTCAAACATTTATGATCGGTAAACCGCAATTTCGGGAGGTCTTTTGTATGGTGAAATAATGGACCGATTTCCACCAGTTTCAATCCCATCCGTCCTTGGGCCGAAAAAATACCACTTACCAAATTTTATCAAAATGTCTTCAAAATTGCGACCTGTACTCTGTGCACAAGCTTTATATGGACAGCCAGCCAGACGGACTGACGGATCGACATCGTTAAGACGACTCAGAAAGTGATTCTGAGTCGATCGGTATACTTTAAAGTGGACCAATATTTCTGGGCGTTACAAACATATGCACAAATCCAATATACCCTCCCCACTATGGTGGTGTAGGGTATAATATGGACTATTATCTTAACTGTCACAATAATTCAAACTATTGACTACAGTTCTCAGTTTTCAAAATAAATCTCTCTAGAAAGAATAATTACAGTTTGTATTGTCCCACTGTTGCACAACTATTTAAGTAGAAAATTGCAAACTGAATGAGGGTTGTTTTTTGCTCAGAACATATTAATTTGGTCACTTGTTTAAATTTCATTTTAATGCAACTTACAAAATAAACAAGTTAAAATTAAAAGCTCGTTGTTGAAAAAAAGTACAACTCTCTAAGGAAAAACCGAAATAATATTAGAGTAGAGAAACCAAAAGACATATGTACATACATATATGTAAGTGGAAATGAAATAAACAACGTACTCATATAAACATAATTTGTTGCAAATGCCCTTTAAAAATAATACAACAACAACAGCAATGGAGGTTGTTGTTATTGCTACGAGTCGGGGGATTGCTACCGAAACGGAATTTTGTAACAGTTGCATAAATAATGGAAAAACAAAAATTTTGTGGCAGCAAGACAACAAGCATTGAACAAAAAAGTAAAAAGAGCAGTGGAAAACGCGCGCGTCTGACTCGACGACAACATTTGCTTTTAATAGTCTCTGTGGCATCATGCTGATCATGGTGGAATACCAAATAGCGGACGGACCTGACCAGACCCACTAACGCAAAAATACAAATAAATATGTGAGTGTTGCAACTACTACACACACTTTTACTCATACGTATAGGCATTTTATTCATACGTACATATTTACATATACCAGGCATGCATGGTGTGTTTATATTCTTTTTATCATTTAATTTGCTTAAATTAATACAGAAAAATTAAGCCTGATTCAGACCCACACAAAATCGTACATTTAAACATATTTATGTTTATTATAAGTGTTGCATGCAGCTGCCATTACAATTTTATGAAAAAGTGTTTGACCTTTAACAGTTAAATTTAAAGTTTAATCTTTTTAAATTTTAAGGAATTTATTTTTCTGCAACTTCTTTTTTCCTTGTGCTGAATTCATTGTCAAATGGTTAAAAATCGATTTTTGTGTTTTTTTTTCATATTTTTGTACAATACTACAAACAAAACAACAACAACTATAACAACCGAACCGAAAACATGCTCCATTTTCTGTTGTTATTTTTGTATGATTTATGGTTGTTCCAAAAATCTACATTGCCATGTTGTTTTATTATTTTTGTAGTTGTATTAGTCGTTGTTGCTGTATTTTTGTACACAACCACCACCATACGGCCAACACATGTGTTGTGATGATACTGAGGATTACTATTCAAATCCAACAATTTCTTTGCCTTGCTATCTACCACAGCCAGAACCACCACCGCCATCATCTTCAACTCCTCTCACTTCTACTTACCACCATTTTGATTTAGTTTTTGACATATGATAATTTTTTTTCTTTAAATATCAAATTTCAATATCAAGTTCTTAATTAATATTCTTGGAAATGAAATCTTTACAAATTGCTGGGATTATACGAATAAAACTGGCTGCGTAATATATCATGGCACTTACCACGTACCGCTCACACCTCATAATATCACTTTTCAGGTTTTCTTTTTTTTTTTTGGGTAAAAAAACTACCCTTGTACATATTTTCCTTGATTGCTGTTGTGGTTCGAATACCACACCCCATTAGACCCAAAAATAAAGCTGAGTGTAGTCGGAGTAGTAGAGGAAGGAAGCAACGCAAAAGTAGAAAAACATAATAAATGAGCTGAGTTTACGCCGCAATCCAAAATGTATGCAGTGACAACATGCGAGTTCATTGATTACATAGAATGACCACTTTAGCACGCACTCAGTCACTCACTCACTTACTTACTTTCACACGCATGTATACACGCACTCATACACATACACAAATTTCAACAAATTAAAGTCTGTCTAGATTACCGTGCACTGTGGGTTATAGAAAGCTTTCCGAAATATTGAATACTCAAGATGTATTTTGAGACATTTAAGTTTTATATATTGTATTAATAACTTTATCTGGACTAAACTATTAATAGTAGGTAATCCAGAATGTCAATTTTACCAGTATACGCACAATATTATTTCAGTAACGGAATATAGTTTATTCAGGAAGTATTCCGTGCAGTTGTTTTTAACTAAATAAACATTTAAAATTCTAAGAAAATTTATTTTTAACTGAATCTAACATTTATTCAAAAAACTAAGTGCACATTAATACGGATTTTCAGTTGCATTTGATATTGACAGTTGTTTACGTTAAAGTATTTTGTATGTAAAATTAAATGAAACCGATCTACTTATTTTTCATTTCATTTTAACAAAAATTTCATTTAATTTTAAATGTTATAATTCTCAAACAGTCAATGTGAATTTTAATGTAAGATATGTATATGTAGATATTATACAGAAGCTATGACTATGTATAGACCGACCCTTAGAAAATTATTTCAAGTTATTTTCAATTATTTTATTTTAGCTAATAACTAAAATAAATAAAATAACTGAAAATTCTTTTGATTTTACGGAATTTGTGGTTAATTTTTTGATAGTTAAGATACATAAAATAACTGAATATGCTGTTGATTTTATGGAATTCGGAGTTGAATTTTTGACATTTAAAATTAAATGAAATTTTCGTTAAAATTAAATGAATAATAAGTAGACCGGGTTTTAACTGAATATTCATTCAATTTATATCACAATTTCAGTTAAGTTACGTACAGAATATTTTGAGTATAACAAAATATTTAGTTTTAATCTTTCGCCAAAAGTATAATAAACGTCCAAAATGTATGCTTCCATTAAATATTTATTTGTGTGACTTTATAATGAATGATAATCATTATTTATGCATCTATCCAAACTTCAAAAAAAAATCGCTTTAGCCGTTCTGTAATGATTGACGCACAAACAAATAATCTCGAGACGAAAAATGCTATTTAATGAACTGAAGAGTAAGTTACTCCCATTAAAAATATAAACCAAACTTAAAGTTAGAAATAATTATAAAATCTCAGTTATACTTTAAAGCAATACAAATGTTGAGATTAAATTTAACTGTAAGTTAGTGAAAGCAAAAATAATATGAACTTTTTTAATGAAAATATAATAAATGCTAACAACAGATTAATATGGTTAAAGTTGGGTTCAAAGTTAAATTTATAGATCATGAAAATGTTTAATTCCTCTAATAGAATTTATGTGCCATTGTGCAGCGCACAATGTGTATAAGTGCGTGCATACAAATACAAACATACACACCTAACTATATATATAGGTGTTCTGTCCTTAATTACAATGAATTTTTCAAAAAAGTTTCCCTGCCTGTTCCATCAGACCAGCCAACCAACCAGCCCAAAGAACCTTTAATGTAATTCCCGAAGTAAGAAAGAAGTATGACACTTTTCTACCAATTTGTGTGGTGTTGCTACATTGCTTGATTTCATATTGTTTGAAGATATTGCTAAATTTTCGAGCTTATAAATGTACTGGCGCCCAATGATAAAAAAAATATAACTTAAGGCTTTTTTTTGTTTCAGCACAAAATGTTGACCATGACCAATGTTGAGTATTCAGTTGAATTTTTATACGAATGTGTATGATGGTTTTTTCCTTTTATGAAACAAAGGATATCTACTGTAAAAATACATAGTGTATGTATCATATAGATATGAATTTACATATATGTATGTATATGTATATAAAAATGTATATGAATGTATTGTGAGTGTATGTATATATACTATATTTTAATTCTCTAGCCATGTGTTATATTGTTCAAATACATACATACATACATATGCATATCCACATCAACTTATAACTATGCCTGTAAATGTAAGGAGTGCATGCGAAAAAACTGCTGCACTTATCAATTACTGTCAAAAATATAATATTTTTTTAAAAATAAAACAGACTTAACGGACAAAAATTACGCATATATAATTAAATTTAAATTCCAGAGAAGCCCGGGCTAGACTTTTAATCAATTGGATGTTTTTTTTTTGTTATTTTTAATAAATATTTTTATAAAAATAAAATAAATATTTTTATTACACATAAAAAAAACATTAAAAGTTTAATAATAAAAAACAAAATCAAAAATATTCTGACCGATACATAAATGTTTGGAAAAATGTCTGAGATATAAGCACCTTTCATTACGGGCGCACTCCTTATGTACATATTTTGAAACCTGTATGTATGTATGTATGTGTGCTTGTATATGTGTGACTATGATTAATTACTTTTGCATAAATTTACATATAAAATTGTACAACATTTGTGAGCCAACGAACGTAAAGAGTAAAACCCAGGAATATCAAAACAACGTCCTGTTGTCTACAGACACACACACACATACACATACATACACAAAATACACATACAAACGTACAACTTAACACACTTACATTTTCCCAGTTGTTCACTCTTTTTTCATTACAACAACAAATTCGTACATTTTATCTGTGATTGTGGGTTTTAGACCATCATGATTATCAACATTGTAATCATCATTATCATCATCGGTAAATTTTTAGGGAAGATGATGATACAGAATGGGGTGAAAATTGTAATTACAACAGACACATACACACACATTTGCATACAAACTCTTAAAATTTGTTATAATGTATGGTTTTTTGCTTTAATTTCATTTGTAATATTCTTGTTTTTCGTTTGCTATCCTACCGTCATCGTCGTCATCATCATTCGTTGACATTATGAAATACATATTTTAAGCGCACTTCGGTTCTTGTCCTCCTTGTGCTGGAAGCTCTTGTGTTGTGATGGTGTCTTTCCATGCGCTGTTTTCATTTAGTTTAATACACGGAAGGAAATTTATACTGTGTGTACACTTTTTGACAAATTTTTACGAGCGCGAATATACAATATATAAAATAAATTGTATTTACATTTTCAATTACATGAATTTTTCATTTCGAGGTTTGAGTTTGAGTTACCCACTACATGAACACTGTGTAATTTACACCATATGAAAATGGGTTAAAGTGAATTGGACAAAAAAAATGCAAATACTACGGTGTGTATGAATCAAGGAAATGATTAATTACATGAATATATGGGTGTAAATTTAAAAGGGATTTTAAAGATTTAATTGCTATTTAAAAATAAAAATATAGAATTTATATTAAAAGTTAACTGTTTAATATTTTTATCCAATAAAAGAAATATTTAGTATTCTTAAGACCTAATTTACACACTGGAGCTTTAAAAAAGTTTTATTTTTTTCTTCCCATACCCTGTTTCCTTCAGAAGTATAGCAGACAAAAACGCAATACGACAAGATTAGGTAAATTTTCTAAAACTTACTATTTTATATATACAGGGTGGCCCATTTAGGCTTCTTTTCATTCAAGAGAAGTATTTTCAATGAAACTAAAACTCAGGTTAATTAGGAAAATGATTATCGTAAAATTGTAACTGAGTTTGAAATCCGTAAAACACAGTTTCTATATTTATCAACTAACGGGTAGTAGAGGCCTTAACATTTTTATTAAGAGTAGTGACTCCCGTGTAGGACTATAGGGAATAAAGAGCAGCTTGGGAACTAAAGTCTATAAGATAAATAATGTAATAAACATTAAAAATCTAAAAAAAAATCCCAACCACTTCTTCGAGTCGAATTGGAACCTGGTGATAATAAACTAAAGAAAGGTGAAACACTTCCAATTTATGATCTGAGGTTTTTATTGCACCGAAGAATAACGGTGGAAGAACCACACAAACGTTTTGGCCAGGAATTTGGCCATACAAGATCATATTGTAGTTTACCACCAGTTTGCGTCGCATGTGGCGAACTGCATTGTTCATCTCACTGTGATAAATCAAGAGATGATTCGAACATGAAAAACTGTAGTAATTATAATGGAAATTATACTGCTAACTTTTGCTTAGTATATTCTATGGTGAAGAAATAAAGTACCCACGGTAAAAGTACCGAACCAAATTGCTTACAAAATGAGGAGCTTACAACCAAAAATATATGCTACGCTAATGTTCTAAAAAACTTAATACATATTAAATAAACAACAAAGGACACTAGCTGCACTAAATAATTAAAATTCATTAAATATAAGATTTAAAATACTTATTGTTAGTTAATTTTCAATGAAGATACAAAAGCATGTTTGCATATGGGCAATTTCACGTCAAGTAACCCAATTTTTAAAATCACTTGACATGAAATTGCCCATATATAATTTGCAGTCGCCATTGTACAAAAATTTTTATTTAAAACAAGATTTGTGGACAAAAATTAAAAAAGCTGTCGGCATTACAGGTTGGAACACAGAAGAAATATAAAAACATTAAATGACAGTTCGTGAAGCTGCAGCCGTCGTTTCAATTATGGGCCTATTTTCTCTGAGAGTCGTTTTTGCTTGAAGTTGCGATCGTATTCTGTTTCATCATTATGGTCTGATTTTTAGGACAGATTTTTTTGGAAATTCTATCCAAACAATTAAAATTATATTAATCTGTATTCATGTTCCAACTTTTGGACATTGCTTGTAAAAAGGCTTGGCGATAAAGCCATATGGCTAATTATTGCCATTTTCTTTACAATTTGTGGAGTAGCACTTCCACCAAGTAAAAACTCCATATATTGTAAATAAATTCGAATTGTAAAATACATTCATGCCCACAGCATAATTTAACAACGACTCCTTCAGCCTTAAAACTCTAAAGCTTATTTAGTATCTGGCATCACAACATTTACACACAAGGGGTGAATTTTGAATGACCTTGGCATCTAACATGTACACCAACACAAATACATACATACTTACGTAGTATGACAAAAACATAATTTAAATAGAAAATGTTCGTTAAACCAAACACTCAACTACCAACAATCTAATAAAAATATACAAACGTACAAACTCTTACACTTGCAGAAACAACGAGAAGACCTTGTTCTCATAAAAATGTCTTGTATTTAAAATATATTTTATCAAATACAGACATTTTGCACAACAGAACACACATAGTACGTAAGTATAAAAAGGATAAAGTATACAAAAAACAGGAGTCAATTTTAAGATTCTGAACAAAACTCAATCAAGCATTTGTGGCAGAGAAGTTTATTAGAGTTTTTCCCCTGTCTTCGGAAAACAGCAATCAGGGGAGTAAAATACACAATAGTCGTACATATTTATATTTTAGAAAAAGGAAAACCATGCATGGTAATGTATTTTAACGCCTGTGTGTGTGTGTGTGTTAGTACTAGTATGAGTGTGCATATTGCTAATTTACTAGACAGCTGTACGCCTTTAAACCTCACAGCTCATTTATTATAAAACACAACCAACTATTTGTACTTTTTCTGTTACAGCCAGGGCAACAACATGTTGTGACACTAAACTCTATCTGTTTGTGTGCTTTCCTTTTTTCTTTTGTTGTCTAATTTAAAAAAAAATATTCATTCATTCACCCTTTTTGTTTCTGATTTTAATTTGTATTTGGCGAGTGTGTGTTAGTGTGATATAAATTTTAAAATATTACTTAGCACACTTTTAGGTGTTTTCAGCTCTTCTTGTTTTAATTTTCACTTGTTTGCAGTAATAAGTTTATGTCAGTATTGCTTAAAATATGTACGTATGTATGTATAAATGTAAATTCTGGTGGTTGGTTAAAAAAAACATTTAAGGGAAAAATCATGTTTAATACAAATAATACTTTTATTTGTGCTTGTAGTAATTTGTTGGCAACAGAAAAATAAAGGCAAATATAGTGAGTTTGTTGTAGGTCGGTGTTATATGAGTTTTTAATTACAAAATTAGTTTTTCCGTTTTAAACCACCTACAATTTTCAACAGCCACGCCAAGGTTGTTTATGAGATTTTTTGGTAAATGTTTAAATTAAGGTAACTTTTAATCGGTTTAACTTAAATCAAAGGTAAATGAGATTTTCAAATGCAGATGAGGTATATATGACATTTATGTATGTTTGAGTACAAACGTTTTTCAAATTAGAATTCGTTTATTTTAAATATTAAACAAATATATCAATTGTTGCTGGAACTTTACGAATCAATTACAAAAATTTAATATAATATTTTAATTTTACAAAAATGTTGAAATTTCTTTGAAGGGGTTTAAATTAACAAAATATGAAACAAAATGCATTTTAGCATTTATCTCTTGAATTTTTATAAATTATTGTAAAAAAAAACAAAGATCATGATATATGTAGTTTGTTTTTTTCTAACAAATTGCATAAAAAATCAATTTAATGCCAGCAAGTGGTAAACTATGGCCTAAAATTATGCTACGTTTTCTAATACAATTGAAAATATGTAATATAGGATTAGAAAAGAATTTTAATTACATATTACAATATAACAACATAAATATATATATATGTACATATATAAATATCATGATATATGTAGATGTTTTTGTTTAAATAACTTATATGAGTAATGCAAGGATTGTTGCAAGTAAATCATAATAAAATAGAGTATATGTACTTTGCACCTAAATTGATGTTATCACTTATTTGCAATTATATTGTAATTATTTTTGGAGTTATATTAATCAAGAAAATATAACTTTTTATATACATATAAATTTCTTAATCCACTTGATTTTTATAAACACTTTAAACATCATGTGATTCATAAGGGCACTTAACAAATCACTAAAAACACTTGTAATACCCGCGTAGTTATTAAGAAATTTTAGGCGCCACAATTAAAAATGCACACAATGTCTTTGCAACTTCTTGTTGTATCTTGACTAAATTTAGTAACTTATTACAAGTTTTTTGTTTCTGTACATTTTACTGCACATTCTACTGTTACTGCTTTCCACCTGGGTTTCCTGGAACATATGAATGCATATTTACATATACATATCTTAAACAATTTACTTCATTTCTTTTTTTTAATTATAAATTGCTACATGTTTATACGCTCTAGTATAGTGGTATGGCATAAATTAAGTTTGAAAAAAAAACACAAAACAATCGAAAAACTTTTAAGTAAAACAATTTAAAAACTTAAACGGAAAAATTAAATTAACACTGAGTGCAATAGCGAAGGAAGAAAACAAGTCTACTTGGCTTGTGTGTGAGTGAGTGTTTTAAAAGCCGCCTTAAAATCAGACACGTCACACTCGTGAATAAAGAACAGCAGCATAAAATAAACAAAAATAGTTAAAATCGTCTTTGGTTGCTATGGATGTGCGTGCGTGCCACAAAGTGTGTAAGTGAGTTTGATGTTGTGAAGAAAAAAAAAAAACATGTGTAGTTTATGGCACGTCTGCACTTTAAAAGCTTCACAACAACTACGGCCTATAAAAGAGGCATTTTTTACTTCTTTTAATTTTGTAATGGAATTATGAAATTAAAATTTTCTTTTTTTAATTACAGGTGTTTGCATTTTGCATAATACAAATTATAAAATTTTAGTTGTTATTAAAAAAGTATGTAATATGGGAAGTATTTATTACATGTTAATAAATAATAAGAATTTACTAGATTGACTGTTTCCTGTTTCTATAATTAATATGTGCAAAATTATACAAAACTATTTATGAGATCGTTCGTAGCTTAGTAGTACAGATTCTGTCCAGATCATGGCTGTATATTTCAGCTGTAAGTTTTGCGAATTTAACTTTTACACGTTCAAAACTTTAATTTATGTGGTCATCTGCAAAATGGGAAAAACATCATTTATTCTTTCACAAAAATTAAAATGAAAAATATTTTAGAAACCTTTGCTAAAAAAAAGTTATTTGGTTTTAAGACAAAAAAAAACACACCAACAAGACAACAGACATTCATCCTTTTAAGTCAAATTACAGTATTAAAATATTCATTGTTTGTAAAACCACTTACATGGTCCTACGTTCTGGTACAAAATTAAGTAACATCTAACAAAGCACAGCAAACAACAGCATCAGTTACAACAACACTAACAGCAACAAAAACAACACTAACAGCAGCAACTACAACAAGAAACTAAAACAGAAGTGACAGTAAAATATAAACTTTCCTTTACTCACACACCCAAACAAACATACTCACGATGAAATACACAAAAAGGACAGACACTTTTGTTGGCATACAAGTGGCTCGTTTATTAAACTTTATTTAGAGGCAAATTGTTGTTGTAAGAGCAGAAAACTACGTTACACATGCAGCAAGCATTTCAGTTTAGAATTTAAACCCTTAAACAGAGACAAAAGGACGGACACAGAGGGAATGTGATGCTGCTGCCAATGGTCATAAAGTTTATTTAAAAAATTCACTTGTTTTAGATTTAATATACTCAAATACTTACTTACTTACATACCAACGCAACTACAGTATATTTGCAATCCATACTAGCAAACAGATACATATGTACATATATATTAAATCTGTATGATTTTTAGACCATCTCATATGTGATACGTTGCTTTCATATAAAGTTTTAGTACAAGAACCGCTTTCCATCGGGTTCAATAATTTCTTATTTGTTTTTCATTCACATTCAAACCAAATTATTTGCTCTGACTTAGCAAAATATTGTAATTCTTTTTTAATAACCTTTTATCGGAACTCAATTATGTTTGCTGGGATATTACACCAATTCCTACTTAAATTATGGTATTCTATATATGCATGTGTATTCTTATTAAACAATTGTTGTACGAGCATGTATTTGAAACGTACTGAAATGCAGTGTAATGAATGTTTTGTAAAAAAATTTACACTCATATAGCCAACTAACGTACGTATGTACATATATATTTACACATACAATTAAAAGACAGAATATTTAAAACAGAATTTAAATTGATGTTAGATGAACTTACTAACTATGTGACAGACTATTAAAAGAGTTCATTTTAAAATGCTAACACAATAAAAACAATTAAAAAACAATACTAAATTATCAATCAGTTGTTACAGTTCTCAAGTTTCTAAAAGTTTCGAAGAAATTTATTAATTATAAAATGATTTTCAAAAGTCGGCTTTATGTGAGCTTTGACCAATTATGGTCTGAACTCATTAGCATAGACCGGATTTCTGAAAATGTTGTAGTGTGATTTATGATTATATAAAACTTATCTGTACGAATGTCATTATATCATTTAGTAGCATCAGTTCTCAGTTTATGAAGATATTTTTTGGAAGATCTATGTGTCGTTAATGTGATTGTCGGAAGTAGTCTTTTTAGGGGTATATGACAAATTTTTGTTCTTGTTCGTTTTGTTTACAACATATTTATATAAAATTTTGAAGATACGGTGAAATGATGGACCGATTTCATCACGTTTTAATATGATTTGTCCTTGGCAACGGACATAAATAAATCTACTTATAAACTGATTCTGATATAGTCTGTTACATTCTGATACAGTGCAGTATCAATATATAGGTATGTATTTCATCTCATCCTATTTTTGAATTAAACAGAGTCCTTTTTTTAAAACTTGTTTATTATTTATTTATTTAATCTACCTTTACTTCAGAGGCCTTACAATAAGTATTAAAATTTTATACCTAAACCTTCAAAACTATTTTCTCTCAGTTGAGACAGCCATATTGGACAAATGGACCCTGAATTAGTACGATGCTAAATCAGCTCAATGAAGCCATGTTTCTGTTTGAGTTCTGGTAAGAACAGAGTCCTGAGTCTTTAAATTACTTCTAATACTGCCTTAAGGATTGAGTTTCCAGCTGAGAAAGAAACTGTATTTAATCAGTCAGTCTTAAGGTAATATTGAAAATGTTACAATTTCATTTAAATAAAAAACTACTTCATAGCTCTGCCATCTCTTCTGTTTGTATATAAAAACTATAAATCGAGTAAATGAGAATAAGAATTATTACAGTATTTTATATGCATTGTAATTTTTTTCGGTTTAATACCAACCGGCTACAAATCATTTTCCATTTAATATATTGTAAGAATGCAAACAAATTTACAGGAGCAAAATTAGAAATGTTACATAAAATTGATTTAATTTAAAATAAATAAATTAAATTTAATAAATTAAACATAAAATTCATTTAAATTAAAATAAATTTTATTAGATCAAACAAGTTATTCAGAGATATTACTTGATTCTTAGAAAGATATATTTTGCATTGGGATCTTACAGCCCAATTTTTTTCAGTTATAAAACATTAAAACATTTTTTGATTTTATTGGTTATATTTGTCTAAAGTACAGAAAATATCGAATACTTTTACTTGATACTCGATACATATCTTTTACCTAAATTTCAAGTGTTTATTCTCAAAATGCATTTCAGAATCGTTTTAATGCGTTTAAATATTGGAATTGTGTGTATATATTTATATCACATACCTAAAATTTTACTTTTATCGATTTAACCATTAATCATTGTCTATTTTTTTTAAAGCGCATCTTGTTTGTCCCTGCTGTTGTTTATTTAAAACAAGTGCATCATTTGAAGAGCAGAATTCTGTCTGTACTCTAATATATAGTCTACATTTTTACATAAACATTCTTTATTTTGTTAGTTTTCCATTTTATTTTATTTTACATGTTGTATGTTGTACTTGTTGTATATGTACATGTGTAAGTATTTACTATAAGGCACAGTCACACAATAGTATATTGTTGAATCTGGAAATATACATTGAACATGGAAAGAACATGCAAGCTGGTTGTTTCTTTATACAGTTGTGGCAATAAATGTGGTGTATTGACTGCTTAGTTTCCGAAAAATAAGGGAATTTTTTTATTATAATTGAAAGTAACTAACTTGTTATGAGAATTCTATATGAAAAAGTAAAATCTAAAAAGAGACTACTTCTGTGCACTTGTCTGTAGTTAAAAAAGAAATACATATGCAAATATATTTGCTATTTCATGTTTAATACAATTTAATGTAAATGTCACTTTTATTTCATACTAATGCAGACATTTTCCTCACCTTTGCAAAGCTCTGTTCGTAAAAAGAAAACGTTTAGTTTTTAAATGAAAAACACAATACTTTTTAGAATTTATAATAATAACTTTGAAATGTGCATTTAACACACACAATAACAATTCTCTTAAATGCCTAAAAGTATGCCAAATTTTTCGGTGTTAAAATCAACAACATAAAAATAAATTCTTGGAATATTCTAGATGAAAGTATATTCTGAAAAGATTTGGATTAATTTTGTTATTTGTAAACTAGAATATAAAATATGTATATAAATAAATATAATTATAAAGTAAATAGTAACAGAAACATAACTTTATTTAAATTTTCTTTTATATTTTGGTTTACTTACTTTACTATTAATCTTAAACTTCTTAGGACAGAAACACATACATATTATTAAATCATATAAATATGTCAATATCTTCAAAAAATGTTTGACTTTCTTAAAACCGAAATTTAATAGTCTGATAATATGAAAACTTTAAAGGATATACACGATAAATTGGTTAATGTTTTTAAAATGTAAAGTTAACATGTAAACAATGTTATTTTGGAAATGTTTCTAGACCAAGTCTAGTTTAGTTTACAGGAATTTATAAATTCTTTAGTCTAATAGATAAGAAAAGAAACTAAGAAAATGTATTGCAAGTTTTATTAAATTCTCTGAGATCATTATGAAGACCATAATGATAAGAGCACAATATGTATTTGAATGGAATAGAAAATTTATGAAAACGAATTTCAAATCTTGGCGTAACAATCAAACATGAAACAATTTTGTTTTGTGTTTTTTATTTTTTGCTATAATTTTACTTAGGAATTCTTTGCGTTAAACTAGAAATACCTAAATTCTACTATCTCTACAAAACAGTCAGTAGCAGTTATGGATGGCATTAAAGTTCGGTAAATCACATAAAAAGTAAGAAAAAAAACTGTAACACAGATACAACGCAACACACTACAAAAGAAGTAAAGCCGCCTTCAATAATCAAACCGAACGTAGGAATGGATAGATGTAGTTGTTGTTGTCATATGTGCGAGTAAAGTGATTTTTATCACAAACTTTTGAACGCTTCTCTCCCTATCGATCACTCACTCTAATTCGTTTCCTTTTAGCTTGGATACATGAAAAATTACACAGACCCACTGTGAGTATAACAAATAAAGTTCATGTATTTTCACTGACCAATATTAATTTACTGACTAAATGACACTGGGACAGAGTGACTTGCGATATGTGCGAGTATGTATCCAAATACAAAGCTAAATTTGCAAACCAAACAACGTAAAGAACTGAAGAAAAGACGTAAAAAAGGAAGAACGACACAAGCACAACAATAACAATAGCTTAATAAGTGATAAAATCATACAGTTTATCATTGTTGTCTTGTCATTCATAACATGTGCGAGTACTAGAAAAAATTGAAGTGTCCATTTAGTAGTTTGCCGGTATGTAGTTGTTATTTTATTTACGTGTAGTTGGTATTTACAATGTGATAGAACGACAGACGGACGTTTAGGGAACAGAGATGCCAATGCTTTAAGTAAAATTACTTAACCGAACTGGGAAATATAGCTACACAAAATAAATGATAAAGCTTAAAAGTTATTGGATTGATTCGGTAAATAAGATCTTTAAGTGAAACAAAAGAAAGCCAATTACAAATTATATATAACTAAAATTATTCTCAAAAATAGCAGGTGCAGCTAAATTATGAGATGTATTGAACTAAATATTTTAAAGAGCAATTCTAAATTTTTTAATTATATTTATTAAGAAGAACATAGTAAATATTGTTCCCATTAGAGCATAGGAATCCAATAAGGCATTCCATTTAGATTTATTTTATACAATGTCTCTTGAGTTATATGTAGATCGTGATCAATAGATTGCCAGTTGACACTTTTGATTTCAAAAATTCTAAAAGTTTTTCCGTAATTTTATTTAAAAAGTCTGCTTAATTGTTTAATTTTTTTTTTTTTGTGTAAAATTTATGATCCTATATTGAAATGAGTTGAATTTTTCGTTAGTAATATTCCTAAAACTTGACAGTACTGGACACTAAGTCAAACAATCATAAATAAAATTAACTAAACAAATCTCTAGTAGAAGGCGGCAAAAGAACAAACATTTAAAAATAAAATAAAAACGACGTGACCTTTTACAATGACTTTCGTAAGCAACAATTTATCCATCCCGCCAGCCATCTAAGTATTCAATCATCCGCCCGCCCCAGCTAACCAAACTCTCGCACATTTATTGCTGTTCATTTAAATTTGCTGATTTTAACTGGCTCAGCTTTTTATTTCAGTGCTTGGCCAAAAGACACACAATAAAAAATCACTTAAACTGTATAAAATCACAATTGAAACAGAATTTAACAAAATAAATGATGATCAACAAATAAAATACTTTTTTTTTTTTTTGTTTATACATAGTTAGTTTTGCAACCAGTTGAAGTTGAAATTAATTAAAATTTCAAGTCACACAAATTTTCTCCGAAATACAAAACGAAATACAGACAAGCATAAAAGACACAGAAAAACGTTAAACTGGACTTTAGGTTTTGTGTCAGTGAGTGAGTTAGTGTGTGATAGTATATGTGACTGAATGTGTCTGATGCATGTCTGTCAGTTTTTGTATATGTACATTTATTTAGTTATAATGTCATAAAATGTGTTATTATATTTAAATTATACGTGTTTGAACCAGGTTTTACCAAAAAGAAAAAAGCGCTGTAAAAAAAATCACACACAGTTTACCGAAATTTAAACATTTTTCGAGGGTAATTCATCAAAATGCAAATCTGATTGCTTAAAATAAAATAAAATGAAATGAAAAAATGCTACCGCAACACTACAATACAAGAACACTAAGCTACACTATGACAATCTATACATACAGGTTTACTGTCGTATTTATAAAAAATTAAAGTAGACTTCATGTGTTTGTTAAACTGTTGTTAGAACACAGCCAAGATCCTAAAAATCCTTTTAAATATAAAATAAAATATTTAGCATTATAATATGTACGAACCGAGTTTTAAAAGTCATGACTAGAATTGGACGTGGTAGTAAAAAATTATTAAGGACAGAAATGTAGCCCTTACAGAGCAATGAACACCGGTATACAAAATGTTATGATCGGACTAAAAATACCGACACAGGCGCAGAAAAAGTATTTCTGGAATTGTTGTCACATTATCTTTAATCCTAGGCGCTGACCGACACAACTTTTATTTTTTCTATGGAAGACTCTACTGCCCTGTATGCACATTTTTTCGAAATGCGTCTGTCAGTACTTTGCCAGATTTACAAATAATGAAATTTTAAATTATATATTCGTTTCGATTAGGAAACTTTTTGCTATTAACAGTTCCCAAGCTTTTGTTAATGCTTCTAACATCGTGGCCAAACCTTTGATTTCACTAATACTATTCATTTTTTCATGTAGCTCATTTTCATCCAATTCATACTCATAAATTGTTTTTAATTTTTTTCGAACAGAATGCTTTTTTTTTTGTAAGTTATTTGTGCTATTTGTTCATTCATTCGTTTATAGTCATTGTATGAGAGTTTGTTTGAATGTCAGTAGTATTTATGACTTATCATAGATCATGCTACGACGAATCATGTAATTTTTATTTTATTGTTTTTTGTGTGATTTTTTTTTTGTTTTTTTTCCTTTTAATTTTTATTTTGTAGATGTTGTTATATTTAACGTGTCGGCAAAGTCGTTAAATTAAAAGAAAATTACTTTAAATATAAAAAATACAACGAAAGAGCAAAAAATCAGAATTAATATATGTATGTTGTAGTTTTTGTAGCTTGTTTTGTATAATTTGTTATTTATAAATTGTTACCGCATTTTAAGTAATTTTGTTGACAAATTTACACGTTAAAATGCTTCAACTTGAACAACAAAAAAAAAAAAAAAACTCAACAAAACCAAGTTAGGTTAAGCTAAATTATAATTTTGTGTGGTCTCTGGTGACATTGAAATTAAAAATAAAAATACTAAGGACTTATTTAAAGCTGTTAACAGTCGTTCAAAAATGTTAAACTAACTAAACTGTAATATTCTCCACAACATAAGAAGGATATTTTATAACAGTTTCATATACATAAAAGATGTAAACATGTTAGTCTTATGTTAATTTAACAGGTTAATATGTTAAATTTTAACTAATTTGTATTTCCATTAGTGTTATTAATGTTATCGAAATATGTTATGTTAGTGATATTTAACATTCAGTTATTGTTCTATTAACATTTCAGGGTTTATACTTTCACTCTCCAGTGTTATGTTATGTTATGCAGAAATGTCCTTATAGCTTTTATTGGGTTTTTGTCTGAGCTATAGTGTAAAGGAGCATTTATTTTACCTATGATTTAGGCGGTAGAGGGATTTTTGTTACAGAATTATATTAGACAACTTTAAAGATTAACGAGTTAAAACTCAAGACAAAATGCACAATAAAACTTATTCATTGGTTTAGCAATTTTGGACATAAGTGTTTATTTCAAAATAATCTAAATCAAATGAGGCGAAGGAGGTTCTATACCGATTTTTAAACAAAAATCTCCGCTTTTAAATTAAGAAAGACATATGTATTTTGAAAAACTTATTACTACTACTTGTTTAATAATACTTTATATCTTTCTTACGTACGTATTTTCAAACACTTTAAATTACTTGGTCCTATTATTTTGAAGCAATTTTCTCAAGGATAACAGTAGCAGTGAGTAGTGTGTAGTATAATGGAAAATAAATAATATTTACACTTTTTTAAAGGCCAACTTCTGTAAATCCTCTAGTACCTCGACATTGGAGCACATTTTATTAATTGTGAAGACATTTATTAAATTAAAAATTAAAGCTCCAAAGCTATACTCTAAATAGCGCCCTCTGTATATTTTCATATTTTGTGAATGATTGAAATTTAAGAATGTTAATCCTACAGCTTTAAATAAAAGCTTTTATATATACTGGTTTAATGGTTAAAATTATCTGTTATATAAAGCTAACTCGTAAGTCTTCCTTTTTTTCTCAAACTAAATTCCAAAAAACAATAAAACTTTTAAGTACTTTATACCAATTTTCCCAAATCTATTGTGTTTCCTGTAACGACAACATTGTTCACATTTATGACACTTTTGTGCAAAAGTTTCTAATACCAAACATACCTACATATTAGGAAATATTGGCAATTTGTCACAAATGGTTCAAACCTAACGAAAACATTTTTGAATTACATATCCAAAACTATAGTACATTTATGTATCCAAGTATAAAAAAGTTCACATAGATTCTTTTCTCTAAAACCCAAACCGTGAAACAAACAGAAAGAACTTTTTTTCAAACACTTATTTGACACTTTCCCAGCTTTTAATGTCAAGACACATCAAAACGGATGGCAAAAAAGACTAAAAGAAAAAAGTCTACCAAGGTCCATATAGAGTGTATAGAAAAAAGTATTTGGTAGTATCAACCAATTTAAAGATGCCCTAAAAGTAGCAGCAGCAACTGGGCACTATTTTAAAGTACAATAAAAAACAATTGTGACATTTTTTTAGGAAAAGCCTTGCAAACAGCTAAAAAGTAAGAAAATTGTATGGTGTCATATCGTAAAGTTAAGTTTGAAATATAAAAGGTAGAAGAAAAAAACGCTAAAAACAAAAGGCAGGCAGGCAGGCAGGCAAACGAATGAACAGAACAGACACATTTCGATTTCATTCATTTGCGCCATTGTCGCGCCAAATACGTACGTCCATACAAACTTCAATTTTGGTTTTCCTCAAGTTTAGTTAGCTTTGAACTCTTATAAATCCTGCACTCAGGTGTAGGTTTCATACCTATGTAAAGCTAGTGGATGGGTTTGGGGCAAATTAAGAATAAATTATCAATGATAAACGTTGTAACTAAAGTATTTAATTTAATTTTAAAATACTTTGGTTTTATATAAAATTATCCTATTAGAAGTCCCTTTCTTGTTCTCACATGTCATGGGACTATTGTGTTTAAAACACTCAAAACAAATTTTCAGATTTCTTAATAGCGCAAACTTTTTAATATTCTCTGATTGAAACACATCTTTAATGATTAAAGATTTTAATTTATGTACCTCAGAAAGCTTTATTGTGTAGTGTGTACCTTAAGCTTTATACGACCTAAAACAAATTTAAAAATGTTACTTGCTATTTTTTTTTTTTTTTTGGTTCACACTCGTTAAAGTTAGTGTTGAGCGGTGTTTTGTAAAACTCCCTCGTTAAACAGATTACGACAGAGTATGGAGTAGTTGAGCGTTTCAGTGGTGTTTTTTCTCTATTCTACTTATTTGGTTTTTATCTTTTTGCGAAATTCACAACAGTTGGTTCAGTTCAAAATGATTCAAAGTTAATTCGTTTGTTTAAGCTTTTTAAAAATTTATCCGAGCTTTTTGTACTTTTTTTTGGTTCATAAAGGATGCCGTCCTTTTTTGTTTGTTGTTGTTGCTGTTTGGTTGTGGTTTGTTTTGAAATTTTAGTTTACAAAAGAGTGACACATGTATGCACTTGGTTCGACACCATGTACACACGTTTTCACAGCAAAGAGTGTTAATTGTGTCGGTGTTTATTATTTGTTTGTTTGCTTTTGTTGCTTTTTTTTATTTAGTTCTGTTGCAAGAATATGAGAATAATATGAAAACAATTGACACTACAAAAGACTGCTTCTGTAAAGTTAGTTTTATCCCAGCAGAGCAATAAACGAAAATAAAAGAAACTAAAAGTCTTTGATTTGAAAGTACATACTCGTATTTTAATAATTGTTTGCCAATTTTAAACAGGGATATAAAAGAGTTTTTTATTTCAATTTTGTTTTAACATATTTAGGTTTTTTTTTTTTTTTAATTTTTTTTATAACAAAAGCAATTAAAGATTGGTTTAACGAATTTATTTAAATTGTATATGAATCTTATTCGTATTGAACAAAATTTATTTAATTTAACTGAAATATGTTTTAAACTTTTTTTAAAGTCATTTTCTTTAATTGAACATCATTTACCACTTAGTGATAAATTTTTGAATTTCTTGTCGTACTCATTAAATTAACAAAATTAAGTCAAATTAATAAAAATCAGAGTGTTTGTTTAAAAACCACAATTTTTGTTGACTTGATCTAATTTTTCTTTGGGAGTAAAAGGTTTTTTTTCACAAACTTTCTAACAGGGTTATAAAAGAGTTTTTTATTACAATTTTATTTCAACATTTGTAGAACACTTGTCTCCTTTTTTTTAATTTCGAAAAAAAAAACCAAAATTTTTGTTGATTTGATCTGTTTTTTCTTTGAGCGTTGAAGTTTTTTTCACAAACGTTCTTTTTTCGGTGACTCTCTATTTATCAGATTTCACCTCGATTTGGTGTTTATCTATTATTTGAGAATAGGTAAACATTGCCATTTGTTCCAATTCTTTAAAGTGATTTTTAGTTCACTATTTTATTCCAGCTTATTGAAGTGGAGAACAGTATTGTTCCCTAAAAATCTATTAAACCAAGTCTAAACTTCAGTTTATTTAATCACAACAAATTCCTTATTGGTTTTTGCGGGTCATTTGAAATTAGTATGCAACGTTTAGTTTGGGTAATTAAAATTAAATTTGTTTCGGTTTTATTGCTTTTGTCTACACAGACCAAAAAATCAAAAGTTGCAACCAACTTGTAAACAAATCAGTATGCGTATGTGTGCATGCAAGTATTCATAAACTTAACTATAAAAGCTTATCAATTCAATAGATTTTTTGTTTAATTGCAAATTACTTTTTTGCTGTTTTTGTAGTTGTTGCTGTAAATGTATGTGACTGATTGCGATCATTGAATTGTTGAATTGATCGCATGGACGATTGTGTGGCAGTTGTGTGTGCTTCAACAACTAAATGTTTGCATTTCTTTATTGTTGTTTTATATTTGTATTAGAAATATATGAACGATTGACTGAGTGAATGCAATTAATCAGTTATCGACATGTGCATACTAAATAAATACTTAATAATAGAAAAAATTAACAATTTGTGTTGTTTTCTCAACACTTTGGTAGTGGCTTCTTGAATTATTATTTTCCCTCTTGACAGCGACAACAGTTACAACTACAAACAAACCAACATACATACATACATATTTATGTATATTTGATTGCATTGCATACAATAATTTAAATTTTTTTCTAAATTTTATCGATTGCAATTAATAGTTTTTGAAAAAACAATCGTGCTACTTACAACTTACTGTGTTACCTGAGGAAGTGGAGGGGCAAAAAAAAACTTGAGTTTAATTGTTTTTATTGTCTTACAAATCCATTAATTGACACAACAATAGTTTATGGTTTTGGCGCTTAAATTACTCTTTGTGCTTTAAATATTTAATTTATATTTATTTCATATTTACAAATAAGTAAAATATTGAGAAAAAAATTCCAAGTAATATAGATAATTAATAAAAAAGTGATATTTTTACCAGTGGGTGGTCTTGGTCATATGCATAAATATGCATTATTTACAGTTTTTTTTTTAGATTTATTTATGGCACTTATCATTATTAATGATTGATTGAATTGTGATTTATATTCTAGTAAATTGTAATATTTTAAAAACTATATTTGAATTCAAATCAAAATACATGCATACATATTTGTACAAAGGCTGTTTTTTTTTTTGTTTAAGCCTAGTACTCTGTTCAAATTTGGGAAAAATGTTGATCAACATTAATTATTTCATACGGAAAATTTGACGTATAGCCAATGTTGCCTATCACGCGAATTTACATAATTTGACGTTTTTTTTATTGAAAGTACGCCACATTGTTTTACTTGTGTAAACAAAACACATATGTTTTGCTTTTTTGTGAATTTAAATCGAAAATAAATAAAAGCTAAAATATTTAAAAATCTGTGTTGAACCGAAATAGTTAAATAAAAATGAATAAACAAATATTACTGGCCGCTTGTGCAGCAGCACAACAAGTAATAGATATTGTTGTTGCGACAGAAGAGCTTTTGGATGAAAATTCCACGTGAAACAATTGTTACTTTAATTATTTCGCTGTGAAAAAATAATGTTGCCAGATACATTTCATATGTTTTTCACAAAATGAACAGAGTACTAATTCTGCAACATTTTTTCATGAAAATTTCATGTGAATTTTTTTAACATGTATTTTGACAGCATTCCACTTGAAATTTTGAACAGAGTACTAGGCTTTAGTGTTAAACAATTTAAATTGTATGCGTTTAAAAATTCTTGTTAACAGCGAATTTTAAACAAACTCATGGTAAATAGCCTTTAACCAAAGTTATCATGTTGTTATCATTGAAAATTCTGGCGTTGTGTTTTGAGTCGTTGTCTTTGGCGTTTCAAGCCCTAAATTTTCAGCACTTTGAAATGTTCCTTTAGAATTTGTAAGTAGTCTAGGCTATTCATTGCACTTTCAATGAATCCAAGATTACCGGGTCCTGAAACTGACATACAACCCCAAACCATCTAAGTCAAATTTAATCTCATCGCTTAATATTACATTATGACAGTAAGATTTGCGGATAGGGTAAATAAGCTTTTGCAAAGTCTTTACGTTTAGTACGGTTTACTGTATAAATATACAGTTTTTTCTAGGCACTCTTCCATAAAGTTCATGGTTATTCCGACATCTTTTAATTGTCGATGCGCTTACTGGTTCACCGCGTATCTTAGAAACGTCATCAGCGATTTTGGCTGCGCTAGACTTTAGAGTCTTCTTGCGCACCACATTATAAATTAGAGAACGTCGTCAACCGTTGTTTTTTTTCTTTCAATAATTTTTTGAACCCTTGGCAATTGGCTTTTCCGTTGCTTCGATGTAACACTATTAAATCTTTAACCTCCACTGGTAAATCTTTGACACATGCAATTTGGTATCTTAAATAATTTCCCAACTCTGTACTTTCAAAATTGTTACTAATATTGTTTATAGTTGTAGTAAAAAAAAGTGCTTAATGTAGGATCTACTCGTAACTGTACTTATTTTATTCTATTTTAACGTTCTGTATACCAAATGCTGACTGCATTTTTAACAGCATTTTTTGTTTTGTTAGCTAAAACTTTTAACATATTTTACAGTAAAAGAAAAAGATAACTGTTTAATAAAAGTTAGCCAATTCGAAACTTTTTTATGTAAATAAATTTTAAAAATATAGACTTGTTTTAAAGATATTATACTTTACAGAAACTATTGTTGTATAGTAAATTTTGACTCTGACTGTAGATTACAAAATTTTCATTGACATAAAGCCCTTTCAGAAATGGTTTTGGAATTAATTGAATTAGCTGAAAGATATTTGATTTATAATGTTTTCAATTGATTTTCTAAAAATAATTCAATTACTGTATTTCAGAAAATATGCATTATCAAGTAGATTGCCAAAAATATCGTTCAAGAAAGTATGTATTTTGTATTTTGGCATTGCATTCTAAATCGAAATAAAGAAATCCATTCATTTATACAGTAATTGTATATTGTTCAGGTATGGAAAAGTCGCTACCATCGTTCTTTTTTAGATACTAAATAAATTTCAAAAGTAGGGACTGAATTCATATTCTCAAATAAAGTTTAGTTTTAAAAACGCAAATTTGCTTGTTGTTATAGACTCAGTATATGAATTTCTTTTCGAAACAAGCATGTCAGTTCATGGCGTATTTTTCTTAATTTCGCGGTATTGAAAGGAGGAGAGGAACACATGCATTGGAATTCCAGAAGTTAAATTCATTTGACTTAATGTTAATTTTTGTAAAAAAAAATATTTTCTACGGAAAATGTTGTGTAAATCAATATTTTCTATCGAATATTGCCAAAATAGAACTAATATGACAAAAGAAAAAAATTTTAGAACCTTGAGGCTAATAAGATTCCTGCATACATATGTACATACGTATACGATGCCGCACAATTTCACAACTCTGCTGCAAGTCGTATATCTTATCAGAACAACAGGCAAAGAAACACAAGGCAATCTGAAAGATACACATCTCTGTTGGATAGGAGAGGCAACAATGTATCTGTAACATCAATAACTTTGACTATAGAACAACAGATGGCGCATTTGATAAATTTCACTCATGAATATGCGCACTCATTAAAATAACACACACTCTGCAATTCTCATTTGAAACATTTATGTATATGGTTGTGGTCTTGGATACATAGAAAAATAGCTCTTCAAATATTTATTTATACTAACATCCATCCATATGTGCTTTCTATTAAAATGTTATTTATTTTTGTTTTCTTTGCAGCTCACACCTCCTCTACAACAATTCTTCACTATATTTTGGATTAGCTGTGTTTGAAACTGCATGTGAAATTTCTTTCTTTTCTTTATTTAAATCAGGTAATTTTGTAGTAGTTTATGTTTATTTCGTTTTATAATTGAATTTAAATTGAAATCATTGTTATATTGATTACAAATTTCCGGTCATACTTTATATTGAAAAATGAACAATAACAACAACAACAGCCGACATTTGGGAATCGTATGTAAATTTTGTAAAATTGCAATAATAAAGAAATCGCTTGAGAAATAATGTAAAAAAATAACAGCAACAGCATTTTGCACAACATTTTTTTTTATTATTTCTTAAATGACATTTTTATGTGACGTTAAACACAGCTTTAAACGCGTTTTGTTGTTTTATGTTTAAATGTTTTAACATGGTATGAATGGAGCCAACTTAAGAAAGACATTTACCCAGCCAATGTCGTCCAGACAGTCCAAGATCTTTCAGGGCTCTTAAAGAAGATGTTAAAATTGCATATTTAACATTGCAAATGCACAAACACACATATCCTGTGTATTACACAACAACAGCAACAACAAACAAACTTGCGAATTGTACTTGTTGTCGTTACCAGCAAGACTTATATGGCCAACCTGAAATGTTGTTCACATAAACAACAACAATTTAACTTTTGACAAAAGACATTTTCATTAAAAACATAAGAACAACAAAAAAAGCTAAACTAACTAAACGAACGAAAATAAATTTAATTTAATATAAGTTAACTTAAGTAAAACAACAGTAGAGTATGAGAAACAATATAATAGATCTGATTTTACACTTGAAGACATTTTAACTGTACTATGTGAAATTAACACTTAATCGGTGATGTTACCAAGGATATTAAGGATTAAAGCCGCCTCTCGTTCACAGTTCAATCTAAAAGCTTCATCTAGACGTGCAATAGGCTGAGTCATACAATCATGATTTCGCCTATAATTTGGCCACTTATCAACCTATTTTTATGACTCCTTTAAAACGGACAATTTTGATAGAAATTTTAGTTATCTATGAACTACCAATATTTTATTATAAGTAGAAAATCGAGGTAGTACATAGAAGTTTTTTGTTTATAAGTATTTTGCTTAAAATTTACGTGACTATATAATGTGGCAAACTGATATTTAAACTAACTTATATGATATTCTTCATGCAGGAATTACAAACTGAATGACTTTTTCTCCGTTTTTAAATTTAATTTCTTTGAGTGTTTAAATCCTTTTTAATCGAATTATAATACGTCTTCATAGGAATGCTTAAATATCTTTAAGTTTAAGTTTTATTCTTTCTTATATGCAGTTGTTGCTGAAAATAATTAAGTTTTCAAAAAGATAAAAATCTTGTTTGGTGCTAATCAATTAGTCTTATTTGGTTCTCTCGCATTTAGATTTCGCATTCATTCATTTTATAAAATGCCAAAATTGAATTAAATTTACATATGGAAATTGAGTTTGAAATCAATATTGGAAGGCGATGAAAGGCAGCAGGCACCAGACACACTGAGTGGTGGATCTTTGGAAACCTGCAGTTTGAATAACAAATTCAAAAAGCGCACACAGCCTAACATGTGCGTGTGTACATTTGTATGTATGTATGTATGTATGCGAGTTCAGATAGATTCATTCATGTTTGCTTTGGTTTTAGGTTTCCTTACTGATAGAAACATCAGACTTCACAGTATCGTAGAGACTGTAGACTTTGTTAAAAACATTTGTTGCACTAATCTTGGTAAAACTTACTTATGAGGCGAGTATCACTGCACTGCAGTATGGAAACATGCATTTGAAGAGTTTTTCAAATGGGGCCACAAAAGTTTATCACTTGTCTGCCACATTCTCCAAAGAAGAAGCAAGAAATGAATTCTTTGCAAATGGGAAGGGAAAGAAAACGATGAAATATTGTTGTTGTTGTTGCTGTTTAGGTTTTATTTCATTTGCTTTTATTTATCTTTTTAAATGTTGCGTTTTATGTTGGTGCGTTTTTTTGTTAATGTTGTTGTAGTTTTTGGTTGCTGTTGGTTTTTGGACATCGAATTTGCATGAGTTTAAATTGTGTTTGGAGCCTTGTTAATTTTGTTTGTTTCTTTTTTTTCGTATGGGTTTTCTTTCAACTTCAGAACCTAATATTGTGCATTTTTGGAGCTGTTTATCCTTTTGCTGAAGAACTAAGAGAAATAAAGTTGCGTGCGTGACCATAAGATGGAACAGTAAAAAGTGTACGCATGCTTGCACACATTATCTGTTTGCTTAAACGCAAGCTTAAACATTTAGTAGAACAACAACAAAACACAATATCATTTACCCATTAAGAGGATATTATGTAGAATGTAAATATCTTTATACAAAATTTTACAAACAAAAATTAAAAATTATGACATGCAAATTTTAAAAAATTTCGATTTTTAAAAATTTATTTAAAAAAACACAACAACTATAAGTGTGATTATGTTCTATTTGCCGAACAAGGCGTATGTACAAAAACGTTGTAGGTAATAATTATTAAGTGTTTGAATATTTTAAACTAATGCCGTTTTCTTCCTTAGCAGAAAATGTTGCGCTTTTGGATCTAATTTTTAAAATAAACCAATACACGTATAAGGTACAAAGGGTGATATCAAATTAAAAGTCGTTTCCATATATAGTACTGTAAATATAAGCTAGATAAATAAATAATGGAAACTGTTAAACAATATAGTCGATCATATAATCTAGATTCAAATATTTATACACAAACTATTCTCACAAAATATTAACGTACTATGTCCAAAAATACTTACGAGTATATATCGACAGTTCAATTCCAAACCATGCTATTTCGACTTAGCATGTTTTTAATTTTTATGCGTTTTTTGAATTTAGATTTTTTCAAATTACATTCTGTCAAATTTTGGTTGTGATTGGCTAGTCCAATCAATAGTTATAGACAACAAAGTTCTACCTCATATGGTTTTTTAGATATCGCCTGTAAACTTTAGGAGCTTTTCCTGCAAAACTCACTTTTTCGACTTAGCATGTTTTGGAATTGAGCTGTCGATATATAGAATTGGACAGGTCTTATACACGTGTACATAGTTATAATGCCAACAAGTAAGAGTGTTATATTCTTCATCTTATATAACACCGACCAATATTTTGTGCAAATTTCAGCTATATTCTAGATTCTTTATTCATTTAAATGTATCGAGCAAAATATGTATAGTTAAAAAAGATTTTCATATATTTTGATTTAGAACTTTCAATCCAGCCTATGTGAACATTTTTCAATTTTGATTTTTATGTACCTGAGAATTATATAGATTTTTTCATGTTCTTTATATGGGGGTCATGGTCATAAATGTACCGATTCAAATAAACTTAAGAAATCATGGACCATTTCCAACAGCCTTGTCCATATACAATAAACATAATATGTGCAAAATTTCATGATATCATTTACCATATATTGAGGTTGTCTGAAATTTTGGTATATTACTCTAGTTCTACTGAAACGATTTTGTCAATTTTAAATCAACAAAGAACGTTTGCGAGAAATTTCATTCTTATAAGTTTTTTCCTTCAACAGACAGATAGACGGACGGATATAGCTAGATTGTCTTGGTATTTTATAAGTACCTATAACATGTATACTTTTTGGCTATACGACCAATGTGTTGCAAACGAAATGACAAACTTAATATACCCCCGTGGTGGTGAGTATAAAAATACAATCTTGTAAGTAGCCGACAAATGCCAGAATTTGTCTATGAAAAGAAAAAGGAATAAATACGTATTTTGAAAAAAAATGTTTGAACAATTTTGATAACGCTTTTTAATTTAAGTTCCTCATTGCTCCTGTACGCCGTTAAAGGGTTAAATTATTACAACATACTCAACGCACTTTTTAAGTTAAAATGTTCATCCTTTTTTTTCGAATAAAAAACATAATAATAACAACAACGACAACAACAATAATAAAAAAGTAACAATATCAACAACAACTAACAAGAGCATTACAAAATGTTGCTTGTTTCCGTTTCAAACTTTGCTAAACAAGACATTTTGTTTGCAGCATGTTACACAAAGCAAAAGCAACACAAAAACACCAGCACCATCAAGCAAACTCAGCAGCCTCAACAGCAACAGACAGACTACATAGACAACTCAGGACTGGACCCAGAACAAACGCTCCACTTATTTAAACTAAACAACATTCCCTTATATTGTGAGCAACTCTAATATGATATTTGTGTTTGCTGTTGTTGCATGTACAACACGATGTATTGTAAACTGCTTATTTCGTTGGCTTTTTTCTTGAAGTACATATTCTTATGTGCGTCTAGTGAATCGTTTGTTCTGTTTCTGTATGTAAACTGCCTTTCCTTTTAAGGTTAGTGAGCAAGTCAGGCTGCCGGCTTGAATGTAAAATGAATACGAGTATGCGTCTACCACAACTCTTGACTCTTTAGGCCACAAACCTATTTAGCCATTGTTAATAAACCTTTTGGTTTTCGTATGCATGTATGTCTGTCTGTCCGTCGGTCTCTCGGACTGACCATTTAGTAATACTTAATTCACTGACAGCCTGTGTTTTTCTCTTTGCAATTTTTCCCAAAAAAGATATTGAAGGTGTTTGCCTTTACTGTTGAGGCTATTTATTTGGCCTAAACAAGTCCAGCTTTTTACCAATATTGTTTTTAAGTAGCTGATATAAACGACTTTTGTCTGTAGGTTTACAGAATTCCAATTTGCAACCAAATGAATTGATCATGTTGTTAAAATATCTTTAGAATGATCACCCATTTTTTTATGTTTCTAAGTACTTGTAAATGAGATTATTATCTGAAACATGTGAATGTATTTCTGATTCATTCATAGTATTAATTAAATATTAAAGTTGGAAACAAATTTTAATAATTACAAACGAATCAAATTATTGTGATAAAACAACAGTTATATTATTGCAATTAACGTTGCCTTTTAAGAATGGGAAAAAACGTAACTAAAAGCATAAAATAAAATTAAAAAGGATCGGTATCATTCTATGGCATCATTCATGAATTAAATCAGAAATCGCCCGACAAAACACAGACCGTTCCAGGGGATAATACCAAAAATTGCTATCGTTTGAAATTTCCTTGCCTGATGTTGAAAGAACGCTGCAGAACTTCTAAATCTTAAAAATGACTGAACGATTTAAATCTCAAAAAACCTAACATCAAACACATCCACGCATCTTCTCATAAATTAAATAGCCAACACAATGGCATATAACATTATACTAAACCATCAATCGAGAATTGAAAAATTAATTGTGAAGTGTAGAAAGCACTAAAACGTATCCACATTCTCTGAAAATTTTATTTTCAACTAAGGAAAACTCTAATCATATTTTTATAACTTTCTATAACCAATCCTTAAAGTATTCCAGTTTGAATACTTCTCTTTTAAAATTTAAGAGCATTCTTCCAGTCTCAAAACAGAAACCAACTAACTCTCTTAAATTCTAAGAAAGAGAAAACAACTTTGGCGGGAAACAGCTGATTGAGTGGTAAACAAAAGAAACAGTTATTTATTTCCTACTTGTGGAAAAGAGACAAACAATGAAGTAATTATTCATTTTTACGCTTACTCATAAATACATGCACACACATACGTACAGTTAATTTACAACGGTAAACAAGGATAAACAAATAACTAGAGAGTTCAGTAAGAGAGCAGGAGAGACACTTTCCATACATTTATTACAAACTCACCACTAAAACTTCTTCCATATTTTAACTGGCTGTAAGCACTTTGTTGGCTGTTGGCGCACAGAGCTGAAATCAATTGAAGTTCTACCACTGAAGTCACATGCAACACCAGAAAGCAGCAACTCTATGCGGCAAGCACAACAATGGTTGTTGGATTTTTTCGATTTTGCCGACGGCATTCAATGGCTGGCAAATACGTTGATGCCTGCTTGATTTGCATTGTTGTTGTTTGTTCGTTGCCATGTTTACTCGTTCTCTCTCTCAGTGTATGTGCCGGTGTGTTATTTGAATTGTTGTTGTGAAATGAGTTCGTGTACGTGTGTGTGTTTGCATGTTTGAGAGTGAATGTATATTTATGGGTTGATCAATGTGAATCGACGGATGTGTGTTTTATGGAGGTCGAGTAACAAAAAGCAGCCATTATTCATTTTTCTGGGTATTTAAGACCAAAAGCAACAATAAGACAAACGTAGAATTCTGTTGTATGATTTTATTTTGGAACTGGCAAAAATATTTGTGCACGTAAAAATAATACACACAAGTCTAAGAGAAGCTACGTCATCATTTTTATTTAAAGCAACAGCATGTTTCTTTTAAATCGCAAAAAAGTAATAAAAATAAATTTTTTACCGACGGTAATGGAGAAATCTTCAATTTGGATCCTTGTTATGTTTATGTTTGTTTCAAAAACAAACTGCAATTATTTTTATACCTCACTGATTTCCAAACCCCTTGAGAATTCTTTATGTTAATTTTTGTTTAGTCTGTCGACCGACTACAGGCCGATTTCCAGCAGGCATCAAAAGCTTATATGCTTCAGTTATTTCAAAAGTACATTTACATAGTTTTCAGTTAAGGGAAAACTTATAAGAAATCCACGTGTACAATAATATTGCATTTTGTTGTTGACTTTTCTCGTTTGCAGAAAACTTCCCAAAATCAAATTTGTTAAGAAACGCCAAGTTCAAGACTATCTTCTATCAACTGAACTGTAGAAGGAAGAGCGGTTTAAAATCTATTTATTTAAACAATCCGTATTGAATAATTTTTTTTACAAATGACTGAATTTTGTATAAAAAAGTAATTCTAACAGATTTAAGTCTTTTAATTTCTGGCCGTTATCTAGAAGCTTCCAAAATTTAATTTTTTCATTACTAAAATTCTCATGACTATGTACCTACCTATATCTAATTTTATTAATAACTCATACCTATATACATACATATGTATGTCAAACATATACCTAATTGTATGAATTAAAAACGGGATGACAAAATAATATAATGAACAAGTTAGAGTGCAATATTCGGCTGTGCCGAATCTTAAATACCCTGCACCTAAACGTAATAAGAAATACAAAAACTGATTTTAGGACTAGAATATCCTTATTCTGTGTTTCCTATTCAGTCTTAGTGCAAATTTTGTTATTATTTTATTAAAAACATTTACGACCATCAATAACTGATGTAATTACCAATTCTCACCATAATTGACAGAGTTTGTCTGAATTTCATAATAATCTTGGGTGTAATTTAAAAATTTATAAAATTAAAAGAACATTTTTCAATATTTACAATAAGTTAGAAACAGAGTAGAAAAAAGGATAAGATGTAAGATGAGGCTTTTTTGTTTGAATTTGATCTCAATAACATAATTTACAAAAGATTTATGGGTATTATAGAAGAAATGGACCAATTATGGACTGATAGCTTCTAAATCCAGTATCCACTAATGTGATTTCTATGTATTTTAGGCTTATTTGGTTAAAATTCATCTCAATAACGATATTTACAAGAGTTGCATGGTTGGTTGTTATCGGAAATGTTTTTCGGAAATGGTCCTTATATGGCAGCTATGACAAATCATGGGCCGAACTTCTGAAATATTGCAACAATGAATTTTATGCATATGAGGATATCTCACGTCCAATTTCAACGTAATAACGCTATATTTTAGCTACATATTTGTATTAACGTGAATTTTGAAAGTGGGCCTTCTATAGGAGATATAGTCAAATATGGACCGATATTCTCAAAATCCAGTAGTTGAATTTTGCCATGTACGTAAATAATCCGTGTAAAATTTTGGATAGCTACCATTATTTATAAGAGATTTATGAATATGAAGTGAGAAGAGGGTTTATATGGACCGAAATTCACAAAATTTTGTGGAACGTTTTTTGTGTATATTTTATTGATATATATAAAGTTTTGAGTCGGTACCGATATTTATAAGATATATATAGAGAATATGAATTTTGGATGTGGACTTTATATGGGGTCTGTGGTCAAATATGGATGGAAGAAAACAAAATTTCGTTTTGCGATTTCTGTTTACATGACACTTATTTTTGCCGAATTTTGTATTAATATTATAATTTTACAGGCATTTATTTATCATTAAGCCATATTTCGGGGAGATGTTTGTATGGGGGCTATGAGAAATCATGGACCGATTTTTACTATTTACTCACACTTTCTTCTTTTATCATAGAAATAACGTATACAAAATTCAATGGCAATATCTGCATTTCAAAAAATTGCAAGAAAAATATTTAAAAATTTCAAATTTTTATGGAGGTTCTCTCACATTTTGGTCCATAACTCTGATTCTACTATACCGATTTTGGTAATTTTTAATACCAAACTGCTTAGGAGAATTACATGCTGGTTTTTGTGAACTCTGTTGATTTTGGTTGTGTCGTTTGGACGTGACACTGTTTTACAGAGACAGACAGACAGACGGACATAGCTCAATCGACTTCGAATTTCATATGGAGCAAGAATATATATACTTTGTTGGGTCTCAGATGAATATTTCTCAATGTTACACACGGAATGACAAACTTATTCACTCATTCACCACTTATGGTGGTGGAGGGTATAAAAATAGTGAATGTGTTGCCAAGTGGGGCTAAAATTGTATTAAACTTCCAGACTTATATTAATTTGTTAAAACATTTATTAATTACAAAAATATTTGTGGTGAAGATAAATTGATTTTTTTAATAATACCTAGTAATTTAAGTCTATTTAGTAAAAATTATGATTGCAGTTTCAGATTTTTTCTTTAAAAAAAACTTCCTGATTTATATTAATTGCAGAGAACATTAATAATAAAAATAGTTGTATCTCTACGATTTATCTAGTACCAACTAAAATCTTTATCTAGACACAACAAACAATAGTTTTCTCTAGATTCACTAATTAAACAATGGCAATTGTTTTTACATACTTACAAACATTCATACATATTGTATGTAACTGTACGAGTATGTGCAGCATAAAAAAAGCAAAGAAAAAGCGTACGAAAATGAAGTGAAAACATAATTTAAATTACAAAGAAAATTTCGCAATGCTTCGTTGACTGGCCACCAGGCTTGTTGGTGGAAAAATATTTTTTGGGTGCAAATATTACAAGCTCGTATAACAAGAGGCATGTGGTAATTACAGTCAGGTTAATAAGTAAATAAAACCAAGTATAAAACAAAAATGTTCGTATGTATGATGCTACATTTATTTTTAATTGGTGTTTAACTAAACGTATACGCCATAAAGAAAACAGTGAGCCCTTTAAAACAATGGTAATACCTAGTGGGGAAAAATAACTCTCAAAGCAGAGAAAAGGCAGTAAAATTTTATATTCGTGTCTCGTATGAACATTTTTGGGGACATTTTGAAAATTTAACACAAATCGGATAATATAAAGTCGTTTAATATGTCATTGTTTTATATTTTTGCTCAATTTTAATAAAACTAATTAAGGACGTCCGTGAACATTATGATATTATTCGATTATATGCATTACAAATGGGATACCTGTCATTGCTAAAAAAAAAAATAACTTACTTGTAGTTTTACCCCTTTAGTTATTGTAACAAATGAAATAAACCGCATTTTTTGCCAGTTTAAATAAAATTTATTTTTTAATACAAAGAATTCACACTTTCATGACGGAGTGTATGTATGTAAGTTTCACTTTGGTCGGCATTTTACGCTTCGTACCCTGTAACTACGCTTTGACACAAACTTCCTTTTCAACATGTTTAACTTGAACTAAGTACAAATTTTTTCCATATAAAAAAAAATAAATTTTTTCGTAAATATTTATATTTCGTATAAAGAATCCAGTTTTGTTATTCATTTGAACAAAAATGTTTTAATTTTATTTGAAACTTTCTAAGAATATCATGTCAATGTGTTGTTTGTTTGTTTTCTACTAACGAACAAACTAAAATGTCAAAGTTCTCATTTAAAAATTTTTTGTGCTGTTTGTCGCCTGTATTTTTAGGGTTTTTGGGTTGACTTTTTCGTTTGCTATACCTTCTATTAGAGTTTGTATTATACAGATATTTGTTTATTATATATGTATCCTATGTAGATATTTTTTTATTATGTTGTATTTGTTATTTCTTAGAATTTTTATTTCAGAATTTAGCACAAATAACTGAGAAAAAATACAAGAAAACATATTCAACATAAATACATACTGCAAAACAAAACAGCAATAACAACAATAAACAGAGAATATCAACAAAATGTTGTCATTTTATCACATAAAATATGTTTAAGTTTGTTGCTGAAATTTCATTTAATACAATCATTATTTAAGGTGACCAGGCAATACCATTTTATAATAGCATACATATGTACAGTGTTGCCATTTTAGCACTTTCAGTGCTAGATTTAGCATTTTGTTTCTCGAAAATGCATTGATATTTTTAAAAATTATGCTAAATGCTTTTTAGCATAATTTGCTTGATAAAAAACATTTTTTTCTCGAACAAATTTTTACTTTTTTACTCCAAAAAATACTTTTGTCGAAATAAAAAATAACTTTTATTAATATTTCAACTAAAATTTCTTTCTTCTTTCGGTGTGGTAAGTAAATGAACACGGAAATTTATCTATTAAAAATGTAAATCTATTAATCTATTAATGTTAATGTTATCTATGTAATTATTAATGTAATCTATTAAAACAAGTCAACAATTGTTATGAACAAAATTTGAAAAAACTATAATTTATATTTGTAACATTTGAAATAAAAATTGTATTGTTACATTGAAGAAATTTAGAACTTATTTTTTCTTCTGTAGAACATTTTAGCACTTAGTTTTTCAAGTTTTAGCATATTTTGAAATTAATTTTCTGGCAACACTGCATATGTATATTATTTAATATACGTAATCATAACTACGATAGTATTAAGGTATCCATCCCTTATGCTGATAATAAAAGAAAAAGAATATTTGTACAACTATTTTAAAATCAGACTAGATATAAAACAGTTATGTGGTCACTCGAATTTGAACCGGAAATGTCAACTTAACTTGAGGAAGACCATATACTATTTTGCAGAATTTAATAACTTTAACCGAATTATATTAATATTATAATATTAATTTCTTTCAAAAATCAGCTCATAAAAATAACAATAACTTATAGCTACATACATATATAAACCTCTATTCATTTAATAATTAAAATAGAAAGCAATATGTATCTCCTCTTCGAAGTCTTTTACAGCTGTCTAATTAAAAACGTTTTCAAGTATTTGCGTAAATACACATGTACATTGTGCATATGTATATGCATATACATATATATGTATGTTCAAATTACAATAAAGGAGTAAAACTCAAAGCAAACTCCCAACAATAAAGTGCTCCAATTTCCTGCATATTTTGCACTTAATAAAAAATTGCTTAAATTGCTTCAAATTGACTCACACTTCAAAATCATCGTTCGCTTTATTCATTCCCTCCAACAAACAAAATTTTTCAAAAAAAAAAGCAACCAAAAAAATCACATTACAAGTACCGACATAAACACCAAACATTCAAGCATACGTGTGTGTTCACATAGATATAATAACAATTTTTCGCACAAAATTTATAAAATGAAAATAAGGCAACTACATAAACGAAAAAAAAGTACAGAAATTCATTGCTGCCCCTGTCAGTATCAGCTCAGTTCTGCTTGTCTTATTCTTTGGCATTTTGTTAGCTCGAGTTTTGCGTTTTAACGTTTTATACGCTGACTACGACGATGACGACGACCCTTGTAAATGTATCCCAAAAAGTAGCAATAACAACAATAACAAAAACAGCTCAGAACAAAAAAAATATTTGTAAAGATAGAAACTAAAGAACATTCACAAGTCCAGCCCGTCCGTCAGTTACTTCGTTATTAGAAGAATAAGAAATCTTGAGCAGAACTGTAAAAGAATTATTTCTATACTTGATTTTTAAAATTTTTCTTTTTAAACATTAATTAAAGACTTTTACATTATTAAGTATGTAAATTATTATTATTTGATGAGTACAATATTACGATTTTTATGTTAAACAACATACATACTTCAATGTTTCATTGTATGTAGATATGCAACATGTTGACAGGAGATATTGAATGACACATTTTTCAAATTTGAGAACACTAGATTTAAGGTAATTTTTAATAATAAATAATTAATTGAAGATCTTTTAGCACTATTTAGTAAAAATCTACAGGAAATGATGTCAAGTTTTAAAATGTTTAGACAATATTTTATAACGAATCGAATTGTTATACATACTCGTAAAATAATGTCGTATTTAAAGTTTCAGATAAAGTTCATTATTTAAAGATCTGCATATATGAAGGAAAATGACTAAATAAGCATACATACATATGTACATGTGTTTGTATTTGCGTGTGAGTATGGGTATGATAAAGCTTTTAAGTAGAATATACCAACGTCATCATCACCATTGTCATTATATTCATTTCATGTAGATATTAAATATAAACGTTTACATACACCCCTTTAACTACACAGACAATATATTTTCAGGAAAGCCTACAAAAACACTTCAAGTGCTAAAAATGTTTTTCATAAAATTGGCCTATCACCGATCTGATATTATGGTATTGCTGATTTTAAACACTTTCGAATGCCTATTCCGATATAGTTCCGTTCAGGATATATGGAAGTCATCATCAAGTCACCGATAGTGAATGAATGGTAGATTTATCATAATGGATAAATATTTGCTTTTTATAGGAAGATAGACTGTTGGACTGTAGAAAAGTTGCACATTAAAATGGTAAATGGTTGCGATTTTTTAATTTTTAAGAACGCTTGTTTTTAATGTAAGGAGTTAGTTATGTAAAGAGAGCATCCTTGCTAAACGAGTGTTTAGTGTAGTCAGCGACAGCGGCAGTTAAAGCATCCTTAAGACAATAGACATGAGCTGCAAAAATAAAAAATTAAGAAAACTATAACATAAGAATGAACATAATAATAACAGCAAAAGCAAAAACAAAAACAACAACAGCAATAGAAAATACGCCAACTCTAACCAAAGCAGCAAAAAGTAAAGAATAAAGAAAATACTCTTAACATGAATATCAGAATCATGAAAAGTTGTATGCTTTTTCTTGAAAAATTGTTAAACGCAAAATAATGTATTGTGTCTCACAAGTCAAGTCCACATACATACACACATGTACATGCACAAAACACATACATACCTATACACCAACAACTCCTAAAAGTATGTGTAATACATGTAAAGAAAGCATTACGAAAATATTAAGTTTCCCTGCAGACATTTTCAATCGCCTAATGATCGCCCGGGAATCGCCGTTGAGTTGTGTATAGTCGCGGCGATTGATCGCGTACGATCATTAATCTATGATCAGGCGATTCGCCAAAACGATCGCCTGTGTGCTGGCGAATCATCATTCGCGAATCGCTGGCGAATCGCGACAGTCACACAGGCGATCGTTTTGGCGAATCGCCTGACCATAGTTTAATCATTTGCACTTTGCAAATAGTTTTCATATTTAAAAGCGCTTACACCTTCCAGAGATCCATATAGTTTGGCATTTTCGTGAAGGTGTAAAAGACAATGAAAATTACATGTTAAAAACGATACGTCATATAGTTGTGGTATTTTTCGACAAAATTATAAAGCAAATGGTGACTCATTGTTTGCCGAACTGTCATCTAATAGAATTCTGACTGCAAGTGATAAATGAAGAAAATGCTGATACCTCTCGGGAGACAAATTTTTTTTTAATATAAATGGACCCGTGTATAAAAGAAATTGTCTGAATTCCGTTGCTTTAAATCTGTCAAGTTCACTAAGTGCCTACTTCACTACTAAACTCACAAGGAATGTACGTTTTATATTTGCTAATTGTTCTTGAAACCAAATATTTATTTTACCGTTACGTGAACAAAACCACAAGAAAAAAATGCACAGAGAAAACATTGATGACTCATCTCTAAACGATTAAGAATACAAAAATATTTTGATTGTTGTGGGAATATTTCCCTTTACTTGTGTGCGCTCGCGTATTCATCGCTTAGGTGTAAGGCGTAGGCGATAGTTAGCGATTCGTCAGAAAATCTCAAAAATGTTTGCAGGGTTTCTTCTTCTATCACACATACATACACAAGATTTCAAACAGTTTTCATTATTAGAGAGGGTTTCTTAAAGTTTACTTTCTATGTTGGCGGATTTGAACTGAATGCGTTGTTTGGCTCTGTGTCAGACCGTCAGTTTGTCTGGCAATGTGTCTAACTTTACGATGTAGGGTTTGTTGTTGAGCCATCCATTTAAGACTTCCGAAGTTTTAAACGCTCTTACCGTATGTATTCCCCTTACGTACATCCATTCATACATAGATACAGCCAAACACACGCACCAACACATACTCGTACACGGCTACTGATATTGTTTTGTGTTTTTGCTTTAAACCTTGTAGAGAGTTCATTTCTTTTTAAAACTTTCAGTTCGTTCATAGACTAAAACGGAAATGACAGTTCCGTTACGTAAACGTAACACAGCAGCAAGAAACACCATACAAACCCCTTGGTATGGTGTTCTGCTACGTCTGCCATTGTATTCATATTTAAGAAAATGCTTGTCTAGTAGGTAAAGAAACTTCCACTTGTTTTATGTTAAAATAAAAAAAGAAACACTCAGTCAAACAAAAGCTTGACGGAATGACGTTTTGCTTGCCTGAATAGCTTTAGCTATGCTTTTTGTTGCTGTTGTTGTTGTTGTGTTATGTTGTGTTGTGAAAAGTTAAAGAAAGGCAAACCTTTGGAAAGCATAATAGTCTGTCAAATAAGCTAAAAGTGCTATATTATAATATACACATACATACATACATACAGACAAACATGTTTATGTGTACACAGCAGTTCGGGATACTAGAACCACGTTGATGAATTTGTCAACCACCATTCGTTAGAAATTTCACTAGTATTATGTAATTTGTTAGAACAGCCCTACAGTTCAAACCCTTGTTCACAAATTCGTTAGATTTTATAGATTTCCACTAGTTTTTGGTATGTCTACTTCTGCCATATATTGCTGTACCTATCTCTAGGTACACCACTAGTACTGGTGTAAGTAATTTTTTCCTTTAATTACATTTAAAAAAATTATTAATGCAATTTTAATATACATACATACATATATGTATATTATATACCTTGTTAGGTTTGTATGTTCGCTTGTTTACGCCTTTAGAAACTTTTCTTTTGAAAATGTAAAAATAATAAAATAATAAAATATAAAATAAGATTTATCAACAATTTTATTAATAAACTAACTATTCGGTATTGAGAATACGAGGCCAATTGGATAAAATTTCCATTCTATGTGTTAGAGAATTCGTTACTTCTCAACATAATTCTTTAGAAAATACCATTACATACTCGTAGAGGTAATATGGCAAATACTACCATGTAACTGAAATCTGCAGGGTATATGTTTACACTCTGTATATTTCTTAGTTTTATCATCCCATTAATGTTGAAATCTTTAAACATGATTTTCATTATCCTCTCAAAAGTGTATTCGTTGCTTTTAACAAACAGTGAAAATTTAACAAAAAATAGTTAAGAACACAAAAAAAATCAAATTTATTTTATAAATACTTAATTCAAAGGAAAATAATATTCCAAAATATTTTTTGAAAAAAGAAAAATTAAAATAATTATATGTTAGGAGTTAAAAAAAAGTTTGCAATTTGCATACGTAGGTAAAAATACAGTACTTTATCGCATAACATCAACCTAAAACCTAACACAATCTACATTTAATATATTTTACATTGATAGTTATTTAAGGGGAGTTTGTTTGGAAAATATTTTAAAATGTTTTTAATCTACAAGCTCTTTTTCAAGTTTACGCTGTTCCAAAATCTCAAACAGATGCATTAAACAAAAGCAGCTTTTCTTATGAAAACTTTTACAATAGAAATATGTAATTAAATTTCATACTTAAATAAATTTAATTAAAGATTTTTTATTGTTCAAACTTCTGTAAACAAATTATATGACAAAAAAAAAAAAAAAAGGATTCTAAAAATGACCCTTGATGTCCTTTTCTATTGGCTTAATTTCAGTTGTAATTTTTGGTTGTTTAGTCTACATTTTACATGTATTTCGTAATAAGTCTGTCTAATGATAGAAAACAAAATATATATTTTCTATTTCCTTAGACATACACACACACAAATTCATAGACTTACATATTTATGCATCCATATACATACATATAGAAAACATTGTCTTGGCGTCTCATTTCCTAATTATGAGGGAAACCCAAAAATTGTGTCATTTTATGAGTGATTTATGGTTTTTGGAAATATGTCAAATATTTATGTATTACTTTTAATACATAGCAAATGTTGTATGTGTTTCTTTTTGCTTGTTGTTATTATTGTTTGTTGGTATTTATTTTAATTTCAGATTTGCCACTTTTTTGTTTTTGCTCCCCTCCTGCCGTCAAATATCGCTTGGCAATTTGTTAAGGCACCCTCAATGAAACTTTTTTGTTTGTTTACTGTTTTAGTTATTGTTGTTGTATAATTATTAGAAGTTTAAATGTGCTGAAACAATATTCTTGTTTTCGTTTAATATTTTGGCTGTAAAAAATAAAAAAAAATAAACTTTATATAACAAAATTCCATGTGTGCTCGCTCGATAAAGGCAATCAACGTTTTAATAAAAAAAAACTCTAACAAAACTAGCTGATAAATCATAATACGGCCATATCGGAGTTTCGAAATGGTAACAAATTTGGCTTGTACTATAATTTCAGTTTGTTTTTTTGTATAAAATAGGTGCTTAGTTTTGAAAGTAAATTTAAAAATAGTTTTGTTTTTGTTTCGAATTCGTTTTTTTTTTCTTTAACACCCACCACTCTTTTCCTATTTTGTTTAATGTCTCACTTTGTGAGTGTCAAAATTAAAATTCCTTTGTAGTCTTTTATAAAATCATTCAGCACTTTGCTAAACATGTAATAAAACCAAATAGTTTGACGTTGTAAATGTGTAGTATGTTCTAACATTCAATTATACATCCTTACAAACTGGTGTTGTACTTGCAGTTTGTATTACAAACTAAAAGCATAAAATGTTTATTAAAAAAAAATTATATCAAGAATATAAAAGGCTGTCTGAACATGGACATGACATTATTGCGGAGCAGATTACAGCAACACCAGACGACAAAAAAGAGAAGAAGTCTAGAAAAAATACTTTGAATTTTAAAAACACTTCAAAAAGAATATTTTCTGACAAGCATGCTGACAATTTTGTCTTAGTTTGCATATTACATACTGTACTACATTATATGTACATCTATCTATCTACTCACACTAATTCCAAAACGAGCATACACAAGTCCATTTACAAGTGTGTGTGTGTGTGTGTTAAACTAACACATACATTAACAACTGGGTATTAAAAATTAGCAAGACTATGAAAAGTTTGTAAGCTGCCTTATTCCACAAAAAACTGGCCAGGTGAAAAGTACATTAAAAATGTCTAAAAGTATGCAACGAACATATGTTATATACTACTTGGTAATGTATAAAGTAAGGTGCTGTCATTATTATTCTAATACATATATTTATTTTGCTCAAGAATAATTCATATTCAGTTGTATTCAGCTGTATTGTTAAATCTATATTATTAGAATTGCATATATTGAGAATTTCAAATATCAAATATTATTATAATATCTGAAAATTTTTTGCAACATGGGATATAATAAACATTTGAATTATTATAATTTTGGCTATGATTTATTATTATCTAAGCATTTATATAATCTATATATATAAAAATGAATGTATGTATGTAACGTAGGGACTCCAAAACGGCTGAGCCGATTTTGATGAAATTTTCAGAGCATGTTACTGTGACTCTGGAAGGAATAATAGGCTATATGAAGTTTTGATTGTACAAACGGGGGTGGGACCGCCCATATAACCCAAAAATTTAAATCGCCATATTTTGGACATTTTTTGACCTACGTTAATGATTTGTGTTACATATGGTACTGGCATAATTAGGAATACGTACCAGGAGAAAAGTGGGTGGGACCACGCCCCTTTTTAGGAAAATTAAAAATCGTAATATAGTCTTAACTACTGGATCGATCGTCATTAAATTTTCTTACGAAATAATTAATTCTTAACTATGTAAGTGGGCATGGCTTCGCCCACTGAAATGCATCGCTCATATGACGTATCCTATTGTTTTTTCATATGGAGAAGATGGATATCACTTTGAAATGCGTCAAATCAATCAAGCAACCCGTAAGGCCGTTAATTGTCCTGTTGAGTTCTTAAATTCACTCGACGTGCCAGGCTCTCCACCACATGTGCTACAACTTAACATTGGAGTGCCAATATCGATCATCAAGGCTTTGCAATGGCACTCGACTTGCAGTAAAAAAACTGAGAAATAATTTAGTAGAAGCGACCATTATAACAGGAAAATATAAAGGTACAGATGTACTTTTGCTACGCATTCCAATGCTACCAACAGATTTATCAAGGTTAATATCCCGTGTATATGTGTATGCTCCTGATGGGCAAACTAAACCTAAAGCATTGTAATAAATACATTAAGATTAAATAAATAAATGTTTGTAAATATATAAATACGTTTTATTTTATTTTATACATGTTCTAAAATCGTGCTTACCATAATTATGGCATAATTAATTAATTTTATATTATGTTTAATATTTATTTGAATGACTTGAGACATTTATGCCAAAAAGAGCAAACAACAATATTGAAAAATTCAGCAAAAAATCAATAATAATTTACATAAGTTATTATTACCCATAGAGTCTAAGTATGAATGACTGAAGGAATAAATATGATACGCTGTGTTATTTAATTATGCGATTTCCTTTTCAAGTTTTTTGTTTTGTTTTTCCTGTTAGATGATTTTTGTTGGCATGTTTGCCAAGTAAACAATATTTCGTTTTCTATTTCATGGCATTATAAACATTTGCTCCATTCCATTTTTAACATCTAGAGCACGTTTAATTTTTTATATTGATTTCAATTATCAGAGATTTGCTGGTGTTTTTCCATTTTTTGCTCTTTCATATTCAGGTGACATACAAAACAAGCACTTACAGTCTTTCCTACATTGGCTGCTTCCTTTTTTTATATTCTTGTTGTTGTTTCTGGAGGGTACTCCACAAGTACTTTGGCTGTCTTGTGTTTTTTTCTTCTTCTATTTTTGCTGGGGATTTTTTGGCGCTTATTGTTATCAACACTGTAAATATGGCAAATGTTTATAAAAACAAACAACTACAACAAAAATAAAAAGTACAAATTATACTAGATTTGATAATAAAATAATGGCAGTTAAAAGCCTGCCCGATTTTCTCTCTTGTTTTAATTTACAAGGCGCATGTTTTGAGTTGCAAGAGATGTTGAAAATTGATTGTTCATAAAATCTATATAAAAGACTTTGGTATATAAAAAATATTTCATTTTAAATAGATTTATTTCTCTTTCTGGTGGGAAACAAACTCTTGAATGGATGCTGCCGGGCTTTTTTAGGTGACCAGTTTAAATTCAGTGGAATTATTATTTGGTAAAGACAGAAAATTAAAAAAAAAAATTCTTTAACAGTATTGGTCAGAAAAAATGCAATAAATTGTAATATGTTAGAGAAGAGTAAAAGCACCAATATACCATTTAAAAGCGATGTGTAAAAATGTCAAAAAAGTACAAAGTATTAAATTTTTCTTTCCGCATGTAAAAGAAAGATAGTTTTTAATATCGTATATTTTGATTTGTTTTATTTAAAAATATCTTAATAAAATCGTAAATTAGATTAAATGCACGTTTTGAATTATTAATAAAGACACAGTTTAGTTTTAAAAATGTCCAGAATATAAGGGAAACCTGGGCACTTAAACTTCGCCAACACTTCACTTAAAATATTGTTCTCTCTTTAAATGGCTTCTTATCATTCTGGATGTTTTATTACCCTCATACTCGTATACTAGAAATACAAAATGCTCTTTAGCAAAATATTATTATCTCCATCATCAATGAAATTTTGTTCCATAGGCTTGTTTGTTATTTTCGGCTTCAAAAGATTTTCCATTTTTCACTATCATCGAAATAATTTCGTTTTTATTATTGTCCATTCTCGCCATATAAAAACTCCAATAAAATTGTAGCAATGAAAATGAGCAGAAAATTTTCTCTGATTTCCTTTATAAAATTACCACACATTATAGGAAAAATACTACCAAACTCTTGAACAGGCAAGAGGGGCAGAGGAGCTGAGAATAAAAATAAAATATTTTATTTTAAGGTTGGCAAAAAACAAAAACTCAAGCAGTTGGAAATTTACGAGACTGCGATGGGGTTGACAGACGAAATACTAACGCAAAATTAAGAAAATAAAACATAAAATGTATTAAACAAAAATAAAAATCAAAATTAAAATCAAAATCAATAATAATACTTTTAAACAAACATTTTGAAGTGAAGAAAGAATTTGTGTTAAAACCTAAAAGAAAGAAATAAAATTAGAAAACAAAACTTGCGTTTTACCGTCGGCTTAAGAAAACGTTTAATTTTATTGCAGCTGCCCCAAATGAAATCATCATGATTTAAAATGTTGTTTCTTACTTCTATCGAGTGTTTTATTGTGCGTTATTGTGGGAATTGTTGTAAATTACGAACATGTTGCTGCCATTATTAATAATTCCTTCAAAATCAGTATTGTCATCATCAGCACTATTGTTGTTTACCAATACGACAATATTGAGAAAGTGTAAAATTCGTATTAGAACTAAACGTAAAAAAATACGCAAATAACGAAGATTTTAAACAAAAAAGTTAATTTCTTTTTCGCATTCCCAAATTTGAATTTTGATTTTGTCAATTTCCGTTTACGCGGGTGCCGCACTACTATTATCGAGAGGAAATTGCTCAAGTAGGAAGGTAAAGGAGAAAAACTGCTACTTTTTATCGTGCTTATGTGAGAAATAACATTTTAATTCAATTTGCTGTTTAGTAAAGGTTTGTATTATTCCGTAACAAATTTCTATAAATTGCTTCGAATGAATTGGATTAGATGTTTGTGTACATATCAGTTTTAGCGCATTGCTCAATAAACCTTTAAATTATTTCACACATAAAATATAAAGATTTCAAATTGAGGCATAATTTTTATTAAACTTTCCGACAAACAAATTTGCTTTTGATGTTAATGATTTATTCTTAATTCTGTTAACCCTGATTTAATAATTATATTCGAGTATATATATAAATATATTGTGTATTAAGAACAATTTTCCTGATTCAATACTTTAGTACGAGTATTTTCAACTCCCTAACAGATAATTGTATTTTAATATCCGTCTATTTGATCAATTATATAAATCTTGTAAATTTATGGATTACAGAAAATTAAAATTTCTACTTTAAGACTTGCATTACTTTACAAATTATTATAAATTCAACTTAAAAATGTCATCACTTTGTACGTGCATAGTGATGCAACAAATATTTTATTTAATTTTTTATTACAATTTTAGTCATGTCTCTATGTCAAATACAAAAAAAAAACACTAATAAATTGTTCAACTCTAATTATAACATCTTATTAGCCAACAACCATGTACTAGTACCAGCCTTAATAAATTTACCTCAAAATCCCCTTAAACAATGAAATGAAAAAATCAGATATTTTTGCAAAAACTGAAGAAGTAAAGGCAAACTATAACATCATTTAATGTAATATTTTAGCAATATTACATGGAATTTGCAAACATAATTGAGCTGCAAAAGCCAAGCAAATCATTGGCAACCAAACCATATTAGCAGCAGTGGCAACAGCGTGATGCCATAAATTTCAAATACTAATGATTTGAAAAATTACAAAATCATGCACAAAATGGTCATTTCGTAAGACGGAAAAAATATGAAGAGAAAAATACTTTTAACACAAAGTAAAGAGGTGTTTAAGAGACACACAAATAAACTTTCAAATACAAAATGGGAACTGAAAAGAAAGAAAGAAAAAAAAACTAAATAATAAATAAATACACGACAAATGAAAACAAGCCCCAAGGTCATTAAAATGTAACTAGAAGTATGAAACAGAATGCGTTCTATGAACAAGTTTAATTTAACTTTAAACCATTAGGGCAACAGGTGCTTTCTCATATCACATTTGAGCACGTTTTACCAGAGCTTACTGTATGTAGCCTTGTCATAATCACATGATGAGGAGGAAAAATTGTTACGAATTCACATATGTATTTATGAACGCAAAAGGAAAATAGCCTGTTTGTTAGTTGTTGGTTGTAACATCGCAGTCATCTACTAGTTCGGGTATTTCACTTTATGCACCTATAATAAATTATGTGTAAAACAACGTGTGAACTAACATAAATAATTTTCTTAATCCATCTGGCCACTTCATAGATGATACAAGCACTCGTACACACTCACACTTATTTACGAACAAATCTGTACGGAATCGTTTAAATGCAGTTTTACATGTTTTTTATTTTTGTTTTTACTTCTGATCTATTCCCGCTTTCGTTTGCTGATTTGTTTGATTGAGGATCCTGTTAGTCTGTAACACAAGGTAGACGAGCGTATAGTAAATGATCAGCCCCCTTTATGTTTTTACAGAACTCTAAAATAAATGCTTCTTTAGAACATTATTTTGGCTGCAAATGTTGTTGAACGAATTCTTAAAATTATATGCCATTATAAGCCAATTTCACAGCAGGCAACATATTATGAAGATTTTATTTAAATCATAAAACATTTACCAATATGACATCGGGATCTAATGTACACTCTTATAATATTTAGGATTTTACATAAAAATGTATCAAATTGCCCTAATAAGGTCATTTTTATTAAACCTTGAGCATTTGATTTTGTGTTGAATTTATTAATTATTTTACAACTCTGACAATATATGTATGTAGGTACTTACACACACTACCATTCTCATGTACATACATATATTACGTTCCTGTATGTGTGATATTTTTTGTGGCAAAACAATCGATTAAACTTTGATAAAAATCAATTTGCAGCAATAATGAATTGCTTAACTATAAGCAAAGTGTGCTTGAGTCTACCACTAACTATGAGTGCCTGCAACTAGAAGACTACAGAAAAAATACACTATAAACCACCGACAACAGATGTGTTGTTGGATTTTTTTTATATAGTCTACGGATTTTACTCTCCTTTAACAATTTTATTTAAAAGTTTAGCAAATGATTAACTTCCACACTCCGCCAACATGTTTCATTTAAGTTGTTTAAAACTAAGCTGGGTATTTCTCATCGTCATCTTTAACATCTTCTGGGTTTTTTTTATAATTTTTTTTCATTTTTATGTTTTTACTGCACTGTTTAGTTCATTTTGTACAAATTGCCCACAAGGTGAAATAAAATTTACAAACATTATAATCATCGGTTAAGTATCACCATCACACCATTCAAATCTTCAAGACATAAAACAACAACAAAAACAACAAAAACAACAAAAGCAGCAGCAGCAGCAATACCATAACATATTTACAACGTTGTAGCAACATTTCTGTTCTGTTGCTGTTGAATGTACACGTTCGTACATACATACATACATACATATGTACACCTACAGTGAGTTTAACCACAGAAATTAAACATTAACCTGCTTTCCATGGAAACTCTTTTAGTTTGAAGGCGAGTTAAGCCAGCTGTAGCTGTACAACAACTACGAGAGGAAGATGCGTGTTACTTGAGTGGCCGATTTTGTTTTAAACAAAACAAAAAATTCTTCTATACTCCACCTTCACTTTATTTTTTATGCTGTTTATATTCCTATTTGGCCCAAAGGCAACACTTGGCCGCCAAATCACGATTCACAACTTAATCCACAAGTTGGTTAAGGTCGCTTTTAGTTTACTTTAACAATCATTTTACTACTCGTACTTGTTTCTACTCCCCTTTCTAACTATAACTACAAGCTTAAGTTGAACTAAGTAAAGTTCATATTAACAAAAAAGTTTATTATATATTTATATATATTTATACATTTATATATTTATATCTCAATACTTTAGTAATCAAGTCGATAGTATAGGTAAGATTTTGGTTTTGTACAAAAACAACCACAATTTCCAATGTTTTTACTAAAATATTCTGGATTTCCTGTCATTTTTAAAATTATATTTTTGAGACTTTAGTATATTTGAACAAATAAGTTGAAATAAATTTTTTCTGAGCTCTTGAAAAGGCCGTTTTTACTTAAATTTCTAGAGGTCGTGTTCGGATTATTGTAACAACACCCACCTCTGAAGTTTGGAAATGTGTTTACAAGCAAAACGTACAAATCTAAATCTGGAAATTTGATTCGAATCTGATAATATTAACTCCTGTAGCATCGCCTCTGAAGCTTTTTTCAATTTAATTTCTATTCAAATTTCTATTAACTTGTAAATTACGTATTTAGTTGTAACGAAATCTTAATCTACCAGAATTGTCTTGCTAAAAAGATAGAAAATCAGAAAACGGTGGGAAAATTATTTATATTTTTACTTTTCTAAGATTCATAAACAGCATATCATAGCTTTTATGGCATGAAATATCTTTTAAACTAAAATTTCAAACAATGTAGGTATTTAAAATTTTGTTAAACAAATTCTACATTATTGAAGGTGGGGACAATAATACGTCTCTTAAAAATATAATTGTCACTCATTCCTTGATAATGATATCCGCAGGATATCGAAATATTGGAATAAATACTTTAATAAATAATATATACATTTTTTACAAATAATTGGCCTCGAGCTCGAAAAAACTTTTTATTTTATCAAAAGAAAGGTCGAAAAAATCAAAATTTAATTTAAATTCTACAAATTTTAAAATCGCTCTTTTGGGTTTTATTAACGATATAAGGACAATAAAAGCTAAAAATTCGCCCATTTATAACAATTGGCAACATTTTAAAATAACTGGAGTTAATAGAGTGAAATTTCAATTCAGTTCGCTCAAGTGCTGCGATTGCCCAAAAATAAACCTATGCAGGGTATTTTATGATTCGTCTCAGTCTTTATTTAACAGATTTGCTGTTTTTGTTTTAACGTTGCATTTCGGAGTAACCTTTAGAAGAACTTTTGGTTGCAATCACGTTTTTTTTTTTTGCTCAATTTTCTTCTTCGCTTGTTTTTATTTATTTCAGTTCTTTTTTGCCGGTTTAAGTAACGATTTACTTTAGTTTTTTGTTTTGATTGTGGTTTGTGGTGATGTTCTCCACAGCAATAGCAACAGCATTAGGTTTTTTGATTGCAAAATGTTTGCATACATCCAGTGTAAACCTTGTGTCTATGAAATAGAGTTAGCATCCTTTTTCTTTTATGTTTTTGCTTCTTTTGTTCCTTGCGGAAATGTTATTCTTAATCATGTAAATATACACGATCATTATTTAGTTGTTAGAACCACTTAAAATTAGACAACAACTGAAAAAATTTAAAATAATTTTGGAAAATCTTACAGTGGCGTAAACTTGATTAGCAACATTAGTTTTTCAAACCCAATTGCCAAATTATTTTCTTATTTATATGTTCTAAAAATCTAAATGAATTCTTCACAACTCATTACCCAATAATAATGTCAATACGGAGCCAAACAATCAACCTCCTCTTTTTTAACCGGTTAGAGGCTGCAGTCGGTTAATAATTTTACGAATTCTATGAGCATCATGTTGCATGAAATGCTTAAAATGCAATCCATGATATCGCAAGCTGTACTTAATAGGTCATGAGCTGTTTGAAATGTGTTTCTGGAACACAAATGGCATTCACAACGGAAACACATTTGACGTCTAGAAGTTTATTTCTTATAAACGGGTACCTAATTTATGATACTAAGGACAACAGAGGCAGGGCTTGAATTTAACACTACTTAATGTGTGAGTTCTGTGAACATTATCTTCAAGGCACTACGATCTGTATTGAAGATTGTTATATATATTCATCCTCTAGATTTGTAATTACAGAAAGACAATATAATTATGATGACAGGCACTAGTATAAATTGTTTTAAATATAGAAAATAGATCCCACCAGCCTATTGTCGAATATATCAAAGCTATTAGATTTTAATTGAAAGTAATTGTAATCAACAATTTTATAGAATAATTATTATTTCATAATCGAACTGGTAATTTTTACTTTTTGATAATTTTAGTTAGGCTCGAGTTCATTAAATTTAATTTTCATTAAATTATTTTTTACTGAAGTTAGGAATTACAACTTGAAAAATTTATTATTAAATATTTTTTTTGATAATTTTTCTTGACTGGGGATCGAACCTGGGTTGTTGAATTTACATATGTTTCGAGAAATCCCACTTTCTCTCATCAGAATTCTTTGCGTTCTACCACCTGCACCACTGCGGTGCAGGTCAGCCAACAGACAAACATCAATCCTTTAACCAGTGTTAGTTCTGGTAGTTCGAAGTTTTGCTGTAATTATCATTCTTTATTAATTTCTATTCATACCTAGTTGTTTTTTTCCTTTTCTTCAGTTTTTTCGTATTCATGTCAAGACTTTGTCTCGAAAACTTGAATACATTTGTTTTTGTTTATTATGTTTTTTGTACACTTTTGTACAACATGTAAACATTATGGCTTGTGCCCTAGCTATTTTATAGAATAATTATTCGATCCCCAGTCAAGAAAAATTATCAAAAAAAATGTTTAATAATAAATTTTTCAAGTTGTAATTCCTAACTTTAGTAAAAAATAATTTAATGAAAATTAAATTTAATGAACTCGAGCCTAACTAAAATTATCAAAAAGTAATCAACAATTTATATTTAGCAGAAAACACAGTACTATCGAACAAACCCATAGACTTTTAAACATCGTAAAAAAAACGTTTGATGAAAAAAATATTGATCTGCTCTTTTTATCCACATTTATCAAGCGTTTGACATGGTGGTCCAATATACAAATTGAAACTAAACTTATCCGTAATCTATTGGAAAGCTATTTAACTGTTAGAACATTTAAGCTTAAAGAAGGAGATTTTTTAAGTTCCGCACAACATATTGAAGCAGAAGTACCCCAAGGAAGTATCCTGGGACCCTTCTTGATATGCCAACAAATAATCGTACTCACACATCAACATTTGCTGATAATGCTGCTATTCTAAGCATTCATGAATATATGTGATTTAGAAAAATGGTTACCGAAATGAAGGATAAAAGTTAATGAGCAGAAATGCACACACATAACCTTTACTTTTATTTATATCAATAATCAAGCAATAACACGGCAAACCGAAGTTAAATCCCATATATTGAAATATTGAAATTAATTCAAATTAATTGTCTTGTTGACAGAATTTCTAAGCTTAGTTTAGATTGTAAGCTTCTATTTTTTACCTATTCGGTGTTATGGAATACAGTTAAAGGGATCGGTCTCAATTTTAAATCTAGACAGAATTAAAAGACACCAAAACGAATTGCTAGAAATAATATCTACATTAATTATAGAAGTAAAGAAGTAGAAGAAGCCAAAGACAAGAAGAAAGAATGAAAACTTAAAACATACATACTACCCAGTAAAAAAATTCGTGTTTTTTGAAGCACTTAAGAGAAAAAGCGCTTCAATAAAAGCGCTATTTTAAAGCAGCAAATGCTTACGAATAAAATATACAAAAAAGATGTTTTTTTAGTGCTAACAACGAAGAAGGTTTTAAAGCAAAAAACGAAATAATAGCCTATAGATTAACGTATGACAACGAAAGTCAATTACAAACCGAATACCTCGCTTCTCAGTTACTATGAATTTTTCTTAAGCAAAAAAATAAAAAAAACCCTTTAGAAAATTGCTTTATGTTTGATTAGGTTAAAAGAAGCGCTTATTGTCAGCAGAAAGTAGTCCTCCAAAGCTGGAACACCTCATACAAAAATCATGCATGCCATCAGCAGGTTTGAAGCGATTTGAGGTATGAATTCATAAATAGAACCTGCTCCTTTTAGAGCACATATTCTACTGGGTATATGTATGTATAAACTGGTAGGTCTAAATAATAAAAATTCTTTAGAAACATATAAGATTTCAAATACTTAATGTTAGTTCGTTTTTTTTAAAGAAGTCATCATTTAAATAACAAGAAATCAACACCAATATTTTCAAAATATTCTTTTTCAGGGGTTTATTGTGTAACACATTTCGAAATAAAACTCGTTCGAATTTGTATTTCGAAAACAATTACTTTCGAATCGAAATACACAATTACCCCCAGTATTGTTTATTAATTTCAATTTATTTCATATTAAGAATTACATTGTAACAATTATGCTTATATGATATTTCGTTTTCCACCAAATTTTCTATTGAAATTAAACAATACAATTTGTTTGCCATTACAATTACTTTAGCCGCCACTGCTTAGTCTAACTTACATGCAACTGCCACATTGAAAAATCTTTACAATTTGATTATATGCTTCCTTAACTATTTCACAATAAAAGTTTTTCTAAATAAAGTTATTTAACAAACTATGTTTATTCACATTCTAAACTGCCATTTATTATAAAGATGTATCAAACGTCATATTTTCTGCAAATATTCAAACAGCAACATAAAATTTTCATAAAAACGCAAAAAGGTTAGACCAAAGATAAAAAAGTTCAAGACAAAAAATAACCATTTTACAAGAAAACATAGAAAAAAATCGCCTTTTTCCAAAGCTCGTAAAAAACAATATTGGTAATGAAGATGTTGAATGCAGCTGTTGCCATTAAAGGAGTTTGAAATGAAAACGTTGCAAACGAACGAACAATTGCAGTTGGAGCAAATAAAATAAGCTTTGCAAAGAAAATTTTATAAAAAGTGCAAAGTTCATAATGATGTTCGTACGAAGAAGATTTATTTAGTAAATATTTACTAAAGATGAACTTCCATTTCATTTAATGAACTCATCAAACTAAAATAGACGAAGTTTAGACAAAGCAGCAATAACAACCTCCAATCAATCAAAGATGAAAGATAAAAATATTATTGTTTAACAAATAAAATTAATACAATTACTTTATTTAAGGGGTAAACATTTATACAAAAAGGTAGACATTGTTAAAACGAAGACTTAAACGAATTTTGTAAGCTCTATTATAACAAGTAAGAGTGCAATATTCGGCTGTGCCGAATCTTAAATACCCTCCACCTAAACGTAATAAGAAATACAAAAACTACACTGGTTATAGGACTAGAATATCCTTGTTCTGTGTTTTCTATTCAGTTTTAGTGCAAATTTAATTATTATTTTATATGTATATTGTTTGAAAGAGAATTTTACGACCAACATAATTTATGTTAAATATTTTGAAATTTTGTCTAATTTTCACCATTTTTAATTGATTTAATTACCAATTCTTATCATAATTTACATAGTTTGTCTGACGTTCATAATAATCTTGAGTATAATTTAACAAACAGAGCCACAGAGTTGCTTTGCTCAAAAAAAAAAATCATCAAATAGGGCTTTTAGAAGAGATGACAGCAAAAAAAAAATTGTTGGCGGTCACGCATATTTTCGAGGGGGCGGGCCCGTAAAGTTTAAAATATATAGGCCAACAACTCGGGAACTACTGGGTGTCTGATAATTTGTAATACATTTAATAAAAGGTATTATTTAATTTCCAACGATATATATCATGATAATAAAATATGGACCGAATATGGGTTAAATCCGAAAAGAATATTTTTGGAAATGGTTTTTATATGGCAGCTATGACAAATTATGGGCCGATCTTCTTAAATTTTGGAAGATATATATTAGAATTAACGTGGATTTCGGGAGTGGACCATATGTAGAGGATATTGTCAAATATGGACCGATGTTCTCAAAATCCAGCAGTTTGATTTACTCATGTATGTAAATGATCCGTGTAAAAGTTTGGATTGGTACCCTTATTTATAAGAGATTTATGAGTATTAAAGTGATTTTTGAAGTGGGATTTATATGGGGCATACGGTTAAAAATAGACCGAAAATCAAAAAATTTTGTGGCATGATTTTTGTATATATGTAAATGATCTATGCAAAGTTTTGAGTCGGCATCGATATTTATACAACATCTATAGGGATAAATGTCTTTTTGAGATGTGGTCCTTGTATGGGAGCTATGACTATTTGTGGGCCTACCACCATAAAATGTAGTACAACAATTTATTTGCCTGTATGGATTATTCAAGTCAAATTTTAGCCGTTTAACATTATTATATCTGTTTTATACGTATTAAAGTGAATTTTAGAAGTGGAATTTATATGAGGGCTATAGTCAAACATTGACCGAACTAAAAAAAAATTCGTTTTGCGATTTCTTCTGGCATAAAACTTATTTTTGCAGAATTTTGTCTTGATATTCCAATTTTATACGCATTTATGTATAATTGAGCAATATTTCGGGAAGATTTTTGTATGGGGGCTATGAGAAATCATGGCCCGATTCCTACTATTTTCCGCACACTTTCTTCTTTTATATATTTCAAGATATTGCACTAAAATGGACAAAAAATATCAAATTTTTATGGAGATTGTCTTACATATTGGTCCATAACTCGGGTTGACCTAAACCGATTTTGCTGATTTTAAATAGCAAACTTCTCGAAAGCATGTCTGACAGAATTGTTGAAGATATAATCTCAAAGGTATCTGGTGACTTTAGAAAACTGATTTCAACATCCAGACATACAGACAGACAGACGGAAATGGCTTAATAGACTTCGCTATCTATAAGTATCCAGAATATATATACTTTATAGGGTCGGAAAATTATATTGTGGAAATTACAAACGGAATGATAAAGGGTGAAGTGTATAAAGGGTATAAAAATAGATAAATACAGGTAAGAGTGCATTTGGTTTATAAATTAGTATACTTAAACAAAATTAGTGAAAAACTATTTTTTCAACGCTTAGTTGATAATCGAAAAAGTCGTGTTTTCTGATAATATGTATATCAGCCACATGCGGACCCATGTTGCTGATTTTTAATACAAATGGCGTGAATCGCCAAATATTGTTTTTAATTTTCTAATTGATCCGTATTGAAACTGCTACATATTTGGCAATTCCGGAATCAAATCCCATTGATAAGGCCGTTAACTGCCATATTAAATAACGATTATCAGAAATCGATTAAAGTCAGGTAACATCGACATAATGAACCAGTGCAGCCGACCACAAAAACATTGTTTTTGAATCTAATTATAAATGTATGTTGGGACAAGTATTCCCGAAAATACGGTATACTGTATTTCATTTATTGCTGATATAGCAGAAAATACTTTACTCCAGTCCTACATAAAAATTTTAAGGCGAACAAAAAATGATTTTCATAGATTTTCACAAAACAGTCAGGATCACAGGAATGACGATTTAAAGGACAATTTTGTTGGTTTTGGTCTTGAAGAAAGTATAAGTATTAATTAACATTAGTTCGGCTTCTTGAAAAACTGTAAACAATACGAAAAAAATCGTCCTAAAAATTATAAAACTGATAACAGCATGAAAAGCAAAGGTTGGAACTTAAAGAGTGTCATTTATTGATATGTATGAGTTTAATTTTACACGATTCAGCCAGCTCCTAAGGTTGTTACTCTTGTAGATTAGTGTTGGTGAAGAAATATATTTCGTGAAAAAATAAGTACGGGGTCAAAATTTTAGGTAATCATTCGGTGTCAATGGCATTGTTTTCAAAAATTAAAAGAAACTTGAAATTTGCATTAGGGAAGTTAAAAGAAGTAAAACGGTCTTAAAGAAAAGAAAGACTGGCCCAATATACCACAGAGTGGTATAAATATTTATTAATTATTTACAGCAAAATGTGTTATCAATTTTTGGTCTTAAGTTGGAGTGAAATCCAAATTAATTTTAAGCACTGACGGAATTAAATTCCCTATTTCATTTTTTATTTTTGTGATAATTGTCAACCTGTGTTTTTTCCTGAATGTTATTTCGTTTTTATTTTTTCAAATACTGACAATTGTAACGGATATAACTGCACATTTCTCATGGTTGCATTTTTATATTTCTGCTGTTGTTCTTTCAATATTACTCTTTTTTATAAACTAATGCATTTGCAACAAAAAAAATAATAATATAGAACATGGCGAAAACATAATGTCCTGCATCCTTGTACACGTGTCCTTTGTAACAAAAAAATACATCGAACATTGATTTATGACTGTAAATTTAAAAAAAAAAACAAACAAAAAACTGTAATCAACTATAAACTACAACATTGTAAAAAAAAACGCAGGAGCCTGCAAAAAAAAAAACAAAATCAAAAAAGTAGTGAAATGTTGAAAAACACATCCGTTAATGTGAATACGCCATGAGTTGGACGATGAGGGCGATCATGATGATGAGGATAATACTGATTACGAGGTTTGTGCTCTATATATGATGGCAATACCAGTTTATGATGATGACAATTCTCTTAAATGACAACAATGCTTGTCACACATACATAGGTACATTAAATGAGGAGGACTAAGGATTCCACACTCATGCCACTATAAATTAATGAAAATCAATGTGTGTACGTTGTGTACTACTTGCATTTTCAACAAACGAAACCTTTCGAAAGTAAAATGTGCATTTACTCATACGCTTACTTACTACTTTGGACGAGTGAGTACTAATGGTTGCAGTTATTATTGTGGCAATTTTATTGCTGTTGCATTCTGCGTATGTATTGTTGTGTTTTACCACATTGTTATACCGTGTACTGTTTGTTTCTTTGCTTGTTGTTTTTGCTTTTCTTTTTCAATTTTTGAAAATTGTTTGTGACAAAAAAGGATGTCACCATGTCTCATGTAATATGCACACATACGCATTTACTCTCATATGAATATTTAAAATGCATTTGTATATGGGTATTCGCTTTTATGTACGAGTATGTTTGATTGTCTGTTTGATTGTAAATTTCTACATAGCGAAAAGCCCCTTTATGTCGTTCAGCTACCACCAACCCATCAACTGATTGTATGATTTCAATTGTTAAAAGGATGTTGGATTTATTTTTTTTTTTTATTTTGTTGCTGCAATACATGTGTATGAATGTTTTTTGTACTATGTTGCATAAAAGCGCAAAAATGTTGAATGTATGTATGTCTTCGCAATTCGTTGTGCATTGCATAAATTTGCAACAAATAGAATGACAGAAAAATACCAACAAGAACCAAAAAAGCGAAAACGCGTGTCACATGTCGATTTTCAATTGTTCACAAATTAATAAATACATTCATTTCATATTCGTGCAACACATTGTACACTGTCTTCAGTTTTTTGTACTGTTACTTGCCACATACAATATTGATGAACATGTGTGTCATAAAAATTGAATGTTAAATGTAAATACATATATATTTCGTTTTTGTTGTAATTTACAATTTTAAAATCTATTTTGCATTTACATATTTAAGGTAAATGACATTGACTGTACATTTAAAAACATGGAATTGAAAATATCTTGTTCATTTCTTTCTCTGCTGAGTCAATGTTTTCGATTTAGTATAAGAGAAAGACAGCGGCAAGCGACTGTTCCAACTAACAATTTACAAAATAATTAAAACTTTGGCTGCAATATAAAAAAAAACACATTTAAATTTGTTGGTACAAATTAGAATGGTAAAAGTTATCCTGGTTAGAAAAAATTCATGTCAGAGTTTTTGCAGATACAGTGAACTCGCAGAAACGTGAACTAATCTTTACCGAGGGTGTTCACGTTTTAGAGTGCATTTTTTCTATAATATATTTTAGTATCTTATCTTTTATTTAATTTAAAATAAAGTATGTACGTTATTTTTCACCTATAAAACATGTTTTGATGCTACTTTTTGTAAGTTCCTGTCATATTTTAATATACATACGTAGCTACTATGGTGTGCAAAAGGATTCCTAAGATACTGATTTCTAAAATATGTTATTGAATTCATAAAAAATAGTGGTTAGTTGAATTTAAACTACAATAATTATAAATTTGTTTATTTAGTTTTTATTGAAAAGGAGCAACTACAACCACAAACGAAGCTATTTATCATGCAAAAAAAAGTTGTTTACAACAAACATACATACTACGAAATTCTTCTGCGGGAAATCCCAAAATTTTTAAATAAGCTTACAAAGTTGAATTTTAACGTGCGAATAAAAGTTCACGTTTTAAAGCTTTCAGCCTATGTTCACGTTTTAGAGTAGTCAATGTAAAAAAAAAAATTTATGTTTTTGGCAGTTCATGTTACTGGATGTTCACGTTTCTACGAGTTCACTGTATTAGGAAGGTAAAACTAGTCTTGAACTACACCTAATTCTGTGTTTACGCGATAAATACGTTCCTCGAAAACTCGTGTAAAAAACCGCATAAAAAAAGATAGAGTATCCATATTAAATGAGGGAATTGGTTTCACGTATGAAACATCAGGTACAAAAAGATAAATAATTCAAATTCATGTTGCATACACATATTTTATTTAAACAAAACCAATAGAAAACAGTTTTTATTTAGAAAAGTAATCACAAAAAAAACATAAAACTTAAAAATAAATATTTTTGTTATATAAATATGATATACATACATATATTTTTTATTCAGTATCACTTTCTGATAATCGCATTCGTTTACGAAAGACATCACATTAATCGCTAGAAATATTTTCGAAATCATGATCAGTTGCTGGTGATGGTTCAGTGATTTTGGTCACAAATTCCGTTATTAATCGTTGACTTTCAGTTTTTATAAGACTGTTATGTAATTTACGATAGCTACCCATTAATAATTTCGGTTCACGTTGAAATTTCGTAGTTGTTTTTCGTACCAGACGATGTTTAGTGCTGCCAACTATGTGTTTAATTTAAAATTCTCCAAAACCAGTGCAAACAACGTTTTTTTCTGGTAAAAATAGATACATTTTTAGATCGCGTTATATCAAATCTAGTCGCATAAAAACAGAATGAAATGAATATTTATTTGGAAAAGCGTTAAATCAAATTCGGGTAAAAACAGAATTAGGTGTACTTGTAAGTTTCTTAATTTTTTTTTTTGTTTTTTACAAAGTTAATTCTGTATATATTAAGTTTATATCCTAATTAACTGCGAATATTTATATTTAATTAAAACTTGTATTTTAAACAAGCCTGAAAAATATTAATTTTCGCTTTAATAATCTTCTTACGTTAAATTTCCTTTAAACAAATATCGAAAAGCTTGAAAAAATATAACAAAAAGATTGTTGAAATCATCACAAATTCACACTATGAAACTTTGCTGGTGTGAGTTTTTGTTTGTTTGTTTGTTTTTATCGAAAAGTAATAATTCATTACCAAAAACACAAGGAAAGAAAGAATACAGATTTTCAGACTTTTTTACATACAACAAACCAGTCATTGCGTTAAGCACATTTTCTACGCCAGACACTGTGAACTAGAGATATAACCAGACATGATTGCGAGTGAATAGAATGGTATAGAATTGCAGAAATTTATTAAGAGTTGAAGACAAGAGCCAAAAAAAAATATATAAAAAAACGTATAAAACAGGTGGATAGAAATCCTTTAATATGCTTTTCTGTTTTGTTCTAAAACTAAGAGCAGAAAAAATTTAAATTGTTTATAGAAATTTAAAATTTTTTAATTTAATAAAAATCTCTAGAGATTTTATTTGGAGGCAAACTGAAGGACACGTTTTAAATATAAAAAAGAAACACAAGCAAACCCCTTGTCAAAAGTTAAAAAAAAAACAATGGAAGTTTGTTTAATTAAGTTGTGTTTGAAAAAATACACACATAAAACAATTTTAAATCTACTTTTCTAGAAATGACCTTAAATGTTTGTTTGTTTTTTAATTTTTTACTTACCAACGAAAGACATTTACATAAAATCGTATAATATAATTCTCTTTTTTGCTAAATATAATACTATTTTGTATTTAGTCTTTTTCATATGCATACATGATGTAAAGGGGGTCAATTAACTAATTATACCCAAAAGGATACGCACTCCTACTCCTGCAGCATGTCTCTTTTAGTTTACTGACATCTATGACTTGTTTCGCCGTATATACATACATACAGACATATATACATACGTATGTACGTAGGAGTGTTGTGGAGTGTGAGACAGACGTGTGGAATATTCATTAAGAAGCTATAACAGACTATTAAATAGACCAATATTTGTTATAATATATTTCATTATATTACAAATAAAATTCCCTTGTTACAATATTTTTAAGGATGTTAATTGAATCTAGTATTTAATATTTCATTATTGCCAAAAAAAAAAACATTTGTTAAACTCAGAAAATTTTAGTTGAATTTGTGCCACACAGCTCTGAAATAATTAATTTTACAAGAGGAACTTTCGAATTATTCAATTTTAATTTTTATTATTTCTCCCACTTTTTTTCTTTCTTTTCCACTCTGAAAACCATTTGCTTGATATCCTTATATACTATCTATACATTCGATTTACTAATCCAAAAGTAATCATGTGTTTACGTTTCTCTTATATACCAGATTCTAAAAAAAGTAAAATCTAAATTGCAAATTTAATTCATAAAAAAGTAATGGCTGTTCTCGACGCTTCCTCAGGCATCATCATTTACAAGCATCATTAATAATCACCTCAATTGCATTCTATTAATTTCTTGGTATTCATTATTTCACTCCCTACTCTCTAACTCATTACAACGATTAATTTATTCACTTTATGAACTTTTTTTGATAAGGGAGGAAAAATATACAATTGCACAGCTTCGCAAGTTCATCTGCTCTCTTGTTACCTTGAATATTTTATAGCCTATTCTATTCTATACTTGGTTGTGTAGACTATTTGTATACCCACCACCGAAAAGATGGGGGGATATATTACGTTTGGCATTCCGTTTGTAACACATCGAAATAATGGTCGTAGATCCAAAAAGTCTGTATCTTATGGGTCCTTATAAGATTCTAAGCCGATCTAGCCATGTCCGTCCGTCTATTGAAATCACATTAGAACTTCGAAAAAAAGACATAGCAGAATAATATTTGTACCAAATATTCTTCGATCTACCGATATGTTTGGTATTGAAAATGGGCATAATCGGTCCAGTAGGATCCGAGTAATAGATCAAAGTTTCAGACTACCTTGATATTTTTTAAGTAGTTTTTGCTATTTTCTTCATATATAAAAAAGATAATACATATCATGAAAATTTGCGCACTTTATTTTTACTATAGAAGGACAAGTTCTAATGAAAATGGTAGAAATCAGTGCACGATTTCTCATATCCCCCATATAAATGTCTTCTCGAAATATGCCTTTATGGTACATATATTTTTATAGTAATGCTAAGTGAAATCTCAAAACGATGTTTTTGTTTGCATCGCTCCATATTTTGACATAGCCCCAGACCACTACCAAACATCACTTTAATAGGCATAAATCTTTTATAAAAATCACTATCAAATTCAATAAAAAATAATTCAAATGCATAATTTCATGATTATCGGCCTATATTTGACCATAGCTCTAGTCCAGTTCCGAAAATCATTTAAATGCACATAAATCACTTATAAAAACCACTATTCAGTTGGAATTTAACACAAATAGTTCCTACATATGTATAAATAGTCACTCTCAATATGATAATGATCGGTTCATATTTGACCGTAGTCCCCATATAAAGACCACTTTCGAAAACCACTTAAATGCGCATTAATCTGTTATAAAAATCATTATTACCTTTATATTCAACACAAATAATTTGCATATATGTACATATAAATCATCGTACAAAATTTCATCATGATTGGCCGGTAATAGGTCATAGTTTCCTTATGAGGGCTCATTAACCTACATAAACATCCATATCGAACCGATATTTTAAACAAATCAGTTATAAATTTGTAAAAATTATCCAATTGACTATTGTGGAAGTTGGTCCATAATTGGCCAAACCTGCCACTTCCGAGAATAACTGCAGAGTATACAGAGGCCACAATTTTGACGAAAAGCCAAAATCAGGTTCCTTGGGCTTGTTGGTACTTAATTTATTTGTGTTACATGCTGCAAAAATATAAACAAAGTGTAAATTCTTGATTATAACTTGAATATGATTATTGAGATGAAATTCTACTAAAACAAACCTAATATAAATAGAAGTAGCGCTACAATATTTTATGAAATTCGCCTCATAATAGGTGATTTGGTGGTGGATATATACGAGTATAAACTTTTACTAGTTTTTCCTAAGAATTACAAAAGAATTGATATGCATTTTTGTTCATCTATTTTAACGTTTACTCATTCCAATTGGCAATTGCAAACTTTTTAAAATTTTGTTAATCAAATTCTAAAAGTATTTCATTAAGGATTTATACTACTAAAAAACGAAAAAGAATTAGGTCCATACCGCTTTCAAATATTTAAAAAAAAAATACCCCTGTGTTCCAAGCGATGAATATGTTTTTTTTTTTTTAACTAAGCAGCCGTATACATTAATGACATTTCCTGACGTCCTTTAAGTTTAACTAACTGGTAATGCAATATTGCAAGATATATTGGCCTAATACTTTTTGGTTTCTATTCTTGTGTATATCCTTAATAAAATCTTAAACAGTTATGCCCTTATTCATAAAACATACAACAGGTTTATAAAAGGTTTATAAAGCAGATTTTCATACAAAATTTGCTTTATAAACTTCTTACAAACCAGTTGTAAGTTTTTTGAGTAAGTGGATTATGTTGTAAGTTTTTCTTTACGGAATTGAATTCGAAACTGAAGTAGTGAATGGGATATAAATATGGAAATATGGGGCTGTATTATCTACTTAGGATCGAATAATTTTTTAAAACGCTGTATTTTTAGTCTAGTTTAAAATGCTGTTTAAATTAAATTTGTAAATAAATGTTAACAACTTTTCTATGTCAGATTTTAAATATGATTTGATTTCAGTTTCCACTGTAAGTAGCAATAAATAAATCATTTTTATAAAATTTATTATTAAACTAAATCATTATCATCATCACACTATAATCATAATAATTGATAAAATTCTGTTCAACTCTTTACTATTTCAAATCTTAAAATAAAATCTGCAAACAGCATGATTAATGTTGTTTCATCAGTTGACTGCCTGCTAACAACCCTTAAATTTATAAATATGTTGACTCTATTCTACTTACTACTTATTGACTCCGCCCGTTGAACCCACCATATTGTTAGTTTTTAAAGGTTTCATTGTTGTTTTTTTTTCTTCTTCTTAGGAATAATATGTCTAGTGTCACATAATCATATTTCCTTTTTGAAGACTTTTCCAAATTTTAGTTATTTAAATAATTTTCCCTAATAAAATTATATCTTGTTTGCCAGTTGTTACAGGATATTATTGCGACTCAACTAGACTTGAATGCTGTTGGCTGTTTTATGAAATGGGAAAAAATGTTTATAAAAAGGAAATTGGATCTTGTTTAACAAGCAGACATACATATGTACATATATCTTTACTATATGTATACGTACTTATACAAATACATTTTTGTTCTTGTACCATTAGTACTCGTATTTACATTTATTTAGTTGACTGTCTGTAATAGAAAACATGAGTTTTGTACTGTTGTACTCTTTAGAAAAGAAACAAAATTTACATGAATATATGCATGTATGTATGTATACTTTTTTTTTCCTTTTTGTGATTTCTTATTTTATATACGAGTATGTATGTATCTAAGTACACACATACATACTTTGGTATTATTCTGTTGTTGTTTAGTAGTTGTATAAAATATTCTCAAGAGACTTTTGATGCTGTCGGAAGTATCTAATAATTGAAAATGTATCTACTCTGGTAATTGTAACTAGAATAATGCTTGAAATATGAACTTAAAATTATACTCATACTTATTTTTATGAGATTATTTAATATTTAAAAACAAATAATAATTATTTTTAGAATATGACATACATACAAAAGAATTTATTAAAATGTTTATTTTTCTTTTCTAATTTTAGGTAAATTTATTGAAACTGTATTTTAAGGTAAATTTTACCTACACAATCACATACCGATATTGTTATCTACTGCGTGAATATTTATAATCTTTCGGCCTAAGCATGTAAAGTTATCACCTTTAAATTATGACAGCAGGCCCTTCCATCAAATATATCCACTTAAAAAACGATGAAATACTTTTATATCTAACAAAATTTAGAATTTGGTATTTGTTCGATGGGTTCGATTCCCAGCCGCTGCCACTCAAATAACAGCAATTTCTGATAATTATAAGTTTTCTATCATAACTTATATTTATCACAGCGCCCTCCTTCGGTGGTATAGCATTGAAACGCCTCCGAAGTAAAATAATTAAATAAAGGCTACAAAATCAAGCTTTAACATTAATGCGCCTACTCGCCACCAGAGGCGCTGCAATTCTGCACTAAAAACAAATATAATGCGCAATTGCAGATTTGTGATATAAAAAAGCTTTCTTCTTTCACCACCTTTACTTCTCCAAACTATCCCCTTTCCAAAGAAAGTAACGCAATTATATATAGGCATATTAATTGCCTATATATCAATTAATGGTCTCATGCGTAATGTGGAAGTTAATTTGGTAAGTAAGAAAGCATGGGACGACTTTGTTAATATCTAATATATTCGCATCACATTTTGCTCTGGAGCTCTTGAAATCGTTATCAATAAGGATTAATAAAGGGAATGAAATGTATATATGAATGTAGTTCAAATCGTTGAAGTTATTGAATGGTTCAGTCGAACTAGTTCGTTTACTAACTATCCAAGACTACACAAGCAGCTGGTTTTAAGCTTAGATGGTTAGATTTTTCATTGCCGAAAGTTGGTAAACTTTTAAAGTACATTTTCGATATCTAAATACAGAATTATGAAAAAATTCTAATATTCTGGAAATATTTTGAATTTATTTATAATTTATGTATTTATTATTTAAACGACTTTGAGTGAAACATTCACTAAAGATCGATCTTATTGTGTTTGTACTATAATTGTAGTAGTAAAAAACCCACTAAATCACAAATTTCAAAATTATACAAAATTACTGGGTATTAATTAAATAAAAATGTGATCATAAATGGCAAGTCAAAAGTATAATAATAATAATAGCAACCTTCATACTAATTAACATTTGAAATAGAAAAAATCATATGTACAATTTATGCAACACACACATGTCTAACAAATTTTAATTACTTTAACCTTGATCCCTCTGCTAAAATGAAGCAAAAATTAACTAAATTTAAAATTTCCCAACGGTTATAAAAAGTATTTAAAACTAGAGCACTTAAGGATTTATGTCACAGTTTCACATCGTTTTGTTGGCTTGAAAACAAAAAAACCAAATCACTAAAATAAAAAGGGACTACAGCCATTAGACTCATAAATTTATGAAATATTTAATTGCTTTTGCATATTATTTGTCAACAATCACAAAATGCAATAAACAAACAATGACCTTGCTACAATTTTCCAACCACACACACTGATGATTGAAATCCAGACCGTTTAAAAGTCATCACGATATGAAATGAAAGATATGCTTTGAGCCAACATTTTAGCCTGAGTGTACAATGGACGAGTATTGTTTGCAACAAATGTTTTTTTTTTTAGATTTTATTTTAAAAATTCAACCTTGACTTTGTTGGATCTTTTTCCTGCTTTGTGTGTGTTGCACGACGGCATTATTGCATAATATTGTATCGTTTAGGTTTTAGAAAAAAATAAAGGAGACGATGTGCATGACTTCTATGTGTTGTTATTGTATGTATAATGTTTGTCTGAGTATTTGTTTCGGAAACTGGGTTGGTTTTTAGTGGACAAAAATCCTGTTTTTAGCAAATTACTTCAAAATAAAATATTTGTAGAGTTTTCTTCTTTTCTTTGTTCCATTTGTCTGAAGTTATTTCTCGAAACACTCAAAACATTTAGTAAGTAGAAAGGAAAAATAAGGACAAGTTACCACAAATATTTTTCATTTGAATTTTCTAGCAATCATATTAATTTGGTAAAACATTATTTTTTTCCAATTACATATGTTAAAAATGTTTGTAAATTATATATAATTTTAAGATTTTTGTATGTTTGTTAAAGATGATCAACAAAGTTGGTCGAAATATTGGAAACAAATAAAATATAATAAAAATTAAAAACGAACAAGAGTTTTTATATTTTTAATAAAGCCGAATTAATAAAATAAAAAGATTTTTGTAAATAGAAAAACAAGTAAGAAAGTATAGTCGGTCAAGCCCGTCCATATAATACCCTACACCCAGTATATGTATAATACAGTTTTTCAGAAATGGGCGTTATATGGGAGACAATAGGTTATATTGTGGACCGATCATCCAAAAATTTAGTGTCATGTAAGTTTATATGTGTTAAACTTCATCTCGATATAAATACTTTTAAAAGATTTATGGAGCTTTAAGTGATTTACGGAGAGGGTCTTATGTGGGAATTTCGACTAATTATGGACCGACCATTGTAAAATTAGGTGTCATTATTTCTGTATATAAGAAATTTATTTGTGTCAAATTTTATTTGGATTCCCTGGGAGCTTATATGACTTATATGGGAGCTACGACTAATTATGGACCGATCATAATAAAATTGTACCGTATTATTTGCATGATTTTGCATGAAATATATTTGCGTTAAATACCAACAGTTTTGAGTGAGTTAAAGCTCTTTAAAGTGATTTTCGGAAGTCGGTCTTATATGGGAGCTACGAGTAATTATGGACCGATCTGCACAAAATTCGTAGATGTGATTTGGTTTTATTTATCACTCATGTGTGATGAAATTTGTTTGAATACTTGCATAATTCAAACATTTATGATCAGTAAACCCCAATTTCGGGAAGACATTTGTATGGGGGCCAGGTGAAATAATGGACCGATTTCCACCAGTTTCAATCCCATCCATCCTTGGGCCGAACAAATTTCACGAACCGAATTTTATCCAAATATCTGCAAAATTGCGACCTGTACTCTGCGCACAAGCTTCACATGGACAGCCAGCCAGACGTACGGACGGACGGACATCGTTAAATCGACTCAGAAAGTGATTCTGAGTCGATCGATATACTTTAAGGTATTGGACCAATATTTCTGGGCGTTACAAACATCAGCACGAATCCAATATACCCTCCCCACTATGGTGGTGTAGGGTATAACAACTGCTATTTTTTTCTGAGTGTAACTTAGTAAACTAGACTGACTTATATTAAATCCCATAAATACCTTTAATAGTAAGTAGTTTGCTCTTAATCTTAACTAATTTCTTAAATTGCATAAATTTACATAACTGTGACCTTTCTTTTTCCTGGACATGGTCATCAGTTCCAGGTAACACGAAGTAAAACAATTATTGCGAAATCTTTAAGGTATAATGTCAGGGATAATTTCGTTTTCTCTTTCTAAACCAAATTTGAAAATTGACAATAAAATATTCACTACTCACTTACTGTACTGTACTAGTCTCATATTCACTTTCACCCAACGATTAAAACTAAACTGCAGTTAAAATGTAGGCGTTATGTGTAACCTTTTAGTTAAAAGATTAAGCCACCTTCAAGTAAAAGGATTTTGTATAACAATCAATTTCCCTAACATCATAAAAACACTTTTACTGATTTCAATTCAATTGTTTGCGAACATGATTTGTAAGGGGAAATACCTAAGGTACGTAAATGACAAGCAAGGACATGAAAAGGTTGCAGCAACACTTGTTTAAATTGAAGTGTGTGTGCAAAGGATGTTTTAAAATAGAGTAATAAAACTGCAGGTTTCCTTTTGTTGTAACTTTTCAAAAGATTTTGTTTTTGAACTCACAAAATAAATATTTACAAACTTCAAACAAAAAATTTGCATTGAAGGATTAGTAAATTTGCCATAGAGTGTAGATACATATATTCTTACAGTTCCCGCCAACCGTTTTAAATTCACTCGACTTCTGTTTGTTACAAATTTAGCTAAAATTGAAAGTAATAGATTGATTGTAACATCGCATAATACATTTGTTTTATCAACAGCGTCTAAAAGCAACACCTTCCTTAACAATTGCAATTGCATCCTTTTTGATCCTTTTTTGTACGTTTGTGTGTGTGGTTGTTATAAAAACTATAAAACAGCTGTCCGAGTAGCACATACTACTTTCCTTTGACACAGCTTTATCAATATTGCCTTTAGTCATTTTTGTATCAGCTGTTGCCATGTGCTTTACTGGTTTTCTCAGTTTTTCTCTTTTTATCTTGTTTTAACTGCTTATTGCTGGCCATTTGGTGACTTTTAGTTCTCCCTGTTAATGATGGTCAGGCATTTATTAAGTTACTTTTTTCACCCTTGTTGCAAGAGTTTGATTAAAATGGGCACATGTCTTATCTTTATTCTTATTGTGTTGCCGGTTGTCGCGTCTGTTACCAGAAGAACATGTTTATATTTTTATTGCATTTGGCCTTTAACAGAAACATTTATTTTATTTCTTTATTTGTCGATATATGGTAATTGTAATAGTATATTGTAATAGTGAGATAACAATTATTATTATTATGAAATGTTATTGTTGCATGAAGTGATAAAATGTTTATCTTTACTTAAAGTTGTTAAAAGTTGTAAATATACACACTTTCTTCAGCCTTTGGCTATTAATTAAAATTACTACTACTGGTAATAATTTGAAGAACTATTTGGTATAACCAAATTAAATTAAAAAACATGAAATTACTTAAAATTATTGGAAAAAAATCTAAATATATTTATTTATTATAATTTGTAATCCAAATACTGTACTTCCGATAGTAAAGGCAGAAATATACTTAACAGCATTTTGATTTTAAAGATAAACGTTTCTAAAACCTCAGTAACACTGCGCAAATATTTTACGAAATATAAGAGTTAAATTTATATACACTGCTGGACAAAATAAAGTGCCGTTTCAAATATTTCCTGTTTTTAGATTAAAACATGTATTTATTATTTTCTAATAATTATAAATTATAGTATTATTTTTAAATCAGTTACTATTTTATCTAATATTTATGTATTTCTTTGCAAAGTCTAACAGATATTTTATATTTGCAGCTCGTAGAAGAGGCTTTTTCGTAGCGCACGTACTTTTTAGACCGCTTTTTGAAGTCTTCTTTGGACAGTTCGTGTCGAAATATTTAATTCTAGTTCCTACTTTATATCTGTCGTAAAAGAATTTATTTTTGCTAGAATTGAGGGTGCTGTAGCTTAATTGGTTAGCGCATTTGATCATTAAGCATGATTTGGTATTTGTAGCCCGGGTTTGATTCCCAGCCGCTGCCACTCAAACAACATTAGTTTCTGATAATTATTAGTTTAATTTCTATCCATCATAACTAATATTTATCACATCGCCCTCCTTCGGTGGTATAGCATTTAAACGCCACCGAAGTAAAATAATTCAATAAAGGTTGTAAAATCAAGCTTTAAAAATAATGCGCCTACTTTACCACCAAAGGCGCTGCAATGCTGCACTAAAAACAAACATAATGCGCAATTGCAGGGTTGAAATATAAAGCTTTCTTCTACTTTCACAACCGTTACTTCTTCAATCTATCCCATATGGTCTTATGTTTTCTGTCACATAAAATCTTTAGGCATTTGTTTGACTTTCTTATTTTATACAAAGCACTTATTTTTCTGACCGCTGACCGATTGCGATATCTTATACTTAGAACTCAAAGCTTTCTGTTTCATCCCATTTTCACAACCTAGTAGCAACAAATCTTTCTTTTCCTTTTCGGTTAAAGTCCTCATTTCCAAAAAGTCTGTGTCTAGCCTTATTTTATATTAAATTAAATAAATAAATACTTTACTATAATTTATTATTTTTTAAAAACTTACCACAAATTTTTCAAATAAAAATCAAGAATACAATTCTTATTTTAAGATTAACAAAAAAACACACTTCTACACACACATGTAGAAGAAAAATATTAAAAAGGAATGAAGAAGGTTACAAAACCGCACTTTATTTCGTCCGACAGTGTATGTCAAAATTAATTATTTTTTTTTTATTTATATTATTTATATTTATTTATATTTTTATTTAGTTATTTGTACTGTACTAAATTATTATGGCCCTAATTTTGCAAAACGCAATGCCACAATTTTCTAAGTGTTGTGTTAAATTACATTTTGCAAATCACGGCGTTCAAGCAAGTGATTGCCTGCGTTATAACAGCTGATTTTACGTTGTTATTATTACAACTGTTTGAAATTGTGTATTTTGTAAAATGCAACGCTGAATTTTTAATCACTTGCGTTGTCAAATTTAACGCCTCTATTTTCTTGGCGTTAGTTTATTAATACGATAAATAAAATTTTTCTTAGGGCGAAAAAAGAAGCCACAATGACTTTGCAGAAGTGTAGGTGATGCGTTCAATGCAAGTAATTTACAAAATTGGGGCCTATATAATTAATACACAATTTCAATTCCCCATTGTATATTAGGGTCGCCCCGTTTGTATGGAGAAAAAATAAGGTATCGATGTTCCCGACTAATATGAAAATTTGATTCATTTTAAGACTACGTTTCTCAATTTTATTGTCCTGGGGTCAATATTTGGTGAGCTGGATCAAAGGAAAAACCATTTGGGTTAATTTGCATGATGATTATAATCAAGAAATTTCAACTATTTATTTAAGTAAATTCTATGAAAAAATAAAATTTTATCTGAAATTTTGAAAATTTTTGAATTTAAAAAAAAATTTTTAATTTTTGATAACAAATTGAATGCGCCTCTGAAAGACCTTTCATATGATACCAAATTTACATATAGTTCCTTTGGAAGAAATGTGAAAAAATCAAAAAACTTCTAAAAAGGACATTTTTATCCTTTGATCCAGCTCACCAAATATTGACCCCAGGACAAAAAAATTGAGAAACGTATTCTTAAAATGAATCAAATTTTCATATTAGTCGGGAACATCCGCAACTTTATTTTGGGGCCACCCTAATGTACACATTATTGTACGTTTAAAATTCTATTAATTAAAAAATGTAAACTAATAATGTTAAATATTTACTGCAGTATTTATAAAAAATAAAGTAGGCTTGAAGTGTGCTTTAAGACAAAATTTTCATACAAAATTTTCTTAAAGTACACTTGAAGTCTACTTTAATTTTTTATAAATACGGCAGTTAATATTTAAATATGTTTTTGGACAGATTAAGGTTTTTAGGCATTTACGTTTAATTAGGTAAACTCAATATTTTTTAAAAAATCTTTTAGCTTGTGAACAGTGTTGCCAGTTTAGCCTTTTTATTTGCCTTTTAGTCTCGAAATTTATGTTTTGGCTTGTGGCCTTTTTTATTTCTAAAACAGCCCAGAAAAGGCTATTGTTATTTAAAGTTAAAAAATATTTAAAGTACAATTATGTAAGCTCTCATTCGTTCGATTGGTAAAATAGTAAACTATAGTTATGTATAGACGGTCGTCAGATATTACAACGTTGTGCGAAAAATGTTCAGAAAATGTCTAACAACCGTGTGAACTTAAAATTTTTGTCTTCCAACGTTGTAAGAAAAAGCATTTTCAGTACATTGCAAGACAAAAATATTGTCAAACATCTAACAATCGTGTAAACACAAATTTAATGACAACTGTGATACCTAGCATTAAGAGACAATCTACTGTGATATTTCTAATTAATTATTTTTGCATTTGTTTCAAATTATATGTTATATGTCGTATTATTTGTGTCGTGAAAAACATCTTTTAATTAAAACTAAATGTAAAACTGAATAAGAAACGATATATTTAATAAAAATTCATCCCCTGAAGATGTTGGCAAAATACCAACGAAACGTCGGATAGAAAATGCATAAATAAATCAAGTCTTTATTTACATTTAGGAGGACAACTGGCCTTAAAAGCCTGTTAGAAATAATTTCTATAAAAACCAAGATAATTAATAAAAAAGGTCGATTAACTTATAAAATCACAAATTTTTGTCATTGTCATTGTTTTAAGACAATTGTCAAACACTTTTTATTGTCATATGTGCAAAGTTTATGCATCTGCCAATGGCAGCATTGTCATAGCAATTATTTCTAAATGCAATTCTGTATATACATAAATAAACAAACAAGTGTGCATTAATAATATTTTGGAAAAACAATTTCGCTTGACAGATAAATTCATTGTGTAACAATTGTGAATTGCCAATGAAATTTTAAGTTTTCTTACAGTCAGTCGTCTGAACTGACAAATTAAGTTTTGCTAACAATTTTTCAATGTCAGTACATTGCTAGCACATTGCTAGATCTGACAACGTTGTAATATCTGAGTACCGTCTATACATAGCTTATTTCTAAAACAACCCACAGAACCATTTACAAACTTAACAATTGTTACTAAACTGTCAACTTGAATTTTATCCATTATAAACCCCACTTGGAAATGACGTCGGCACATTTTTTTGATAAATTTTAACAATATGTATATGAGAGATAAATTAAAAAACGAAATACTACGTGAAATTTCTGAAAAAATAGAACGGCAAAAGTGTAAAATTTTTTAAGACAATTTAGCCAAAGGTAATTATCAAATATGGATACACTTTGGAAATCTTACTTTTTATCCATTGATTGAAAATTCACTAAAAATAGTAGAATCAAATACAATAACTCATACTGAAATTGAAAAATTTATGATGACGTTGATGTAATAACAATGATTAAAGCTCAATATCAAAGTTTTTTAAATTTCACAAATTTTCAGAAAAGACTAAATTTATACACGTTTTCTTTATTCATTTTTAGTACTCTTATAAAAATAAGTTGATGTATTGATGATATACTTACATACATACAGGAATGATTGCAAAACCATTAGTGTTTGACATTTACATGCAATTTTGAATTTGCATTAAACACCTTCTAGAACAGCTTCTGAGAGAAGGCATAGTGAAATGAGTATTGAATCTTTAAGAATGTGTAAACAGGTATTTTACAGCTGGGTATTATTACTAACTAAATACTAACTAACCTGTATGTAGACGTTAATAGTAACATTGTTACACATCTTTTTAATTTTATTACGTTATAATAATTTTATTTTTAATTCGAAAAAAAACAGAAAATTCGAGATAAAAGTGTGTTGATCTCTTTTAGCCTTCTTTTTAAAGGGATTTAACTTTTTCTGGCTTTTTTTAAAGCCCAGTAGTATGTACAACGTTTGTACAAGAATAATTTGAATTGTATCGAAAAAAATAATAGTATATATACATTCTTTTCGTTCTTTTCAATTTAATTTTAATAATAATTCAAAATTATGTATGTACTTTAAATTACCAACACTGAAATTTATATGTACATATGGCAGTACTATTGTTTTTATATTTCGGTAATTTCCCTAAATAGAATTCAAAAATTTACGTACAAAGTTCTTTTACGCTAGTTATAAAGAACAAACAAACAATATCGTATTAAAGTAGAATGGCACCGAAACGTAATTTACCAGTTGAAGTTTAAAATAATAAAAGAAATAGACAGTGGATCAAAGAAAACAAACGTCTCAGAAAAATATGCAATTTTGTTGAATCCGGAACATCAAATGAAAAAAGCAATGTTGTTTCCGAGGAAGGCTGCCAGAAATGGAAGTATTACACAAATTAGAAACACTTTTCGCTCAAAGCAAATGTGAAAAACATCAGTCAAAAACTACTCAGTATTTTAGCAAATAAATAAGTAAAGTACACAATTAAAAATAATAGTAATTTGGTGATAAATAAAAAGGAATTGGTACTAAAAGTATGTTTATTTAATTTGGAACATTTTTAAATTTTATTTTCAGGATAATGGTGATTGAATTTATAGAAATTCGACTGTATGTACATATATGCAGAACATAAAAAAACATCTTCTGGGTTCACGAATTATTTAAGAACTAAAATGGTTTTAGGCAACTAAAACTACTTAATTAATGGCTAGAATATGATAAAATAACAAGTGTTTAAAAATGAATAACATTCATATAAATGATACAATTGCATCTTCTAAATGCCATCATGTCCACTAAATAGTTTACAAACCATTTTCTCACTTAACAATTTACGCATTTACATAAACACATTATTAATAAAACTGAAAGAATTGCAATAATGATTTTATCGTTCAGAAATTAAATTCACCAATCTCATTTATTTATTTATTTATATTTAAAGAAAATGACTTATTTAGCAATTCATTATTGGTGCACCACAAATCGCTTCAACTCTTATTGAAATATTGAAGGAACTGCGTATGCGAAAATCACCATAATTTACATTTTTATTCATACGATTAGGAATTATCAACATTGTCATCTGTAAGTGTTGAACTGCATTCTGATGTGATGTTTTTCTCTTCACTTTACATAGTTTTGGCTTTATAATGCCGCCAAGACCGAAAACGTATGAATGACTCGGCTCCTCTAGTTTAAACGTTTGCATGTGAGAATGTCTGTTTGGCTGTTTGGTCGGTTGGCTGAGTGTATTTTTTGGTCGTCACACACTCACAATACATACAAATGCATATTTATGTATGTATGTATGAAAAAAAACACTTTGCATTTTGTGATTTGCTTTTGTTGGTGTTTGTCTTTATGCATAAGTGCAACATATTGCCTGAAAACCTTTACAACCGGCAAATGTCGTACATTTTTATCACACGTTTACAAAATTCTTAACGTTTTCAACGTTTCAGTTTTACTACTTACAAAGCCACATCTACATATAGACGTATTAGTGAGTGAGTGGAGTGTGCATACGAGTATCAGACAGTACACTTTTGGCATTGGCTTTGGATTTGTGCTGCATTGAATAAAATCGGATTCAATGTTGCAAATACTTTTTGTGTGTTATTGAATGTTGACAAGATTTTGGACCATAAGCAAAATGAGAAAAAACATCTGTAGAAATGAGAAGCAACTCTTAGACAGTACAATCACTTGAAATGAAATTGACTTAAACGTAGAGACGTTGGAATAATTTTCATAAGTAGTTCGTTTATTGCAGTCAAAGTAAAGTGTGCGTTTTATGTTTTAGACAATAAAAATGATGATGACAACACTGATGATGATGTCGATGTAAAACTCATTTGTATTTTGTCATTTGTTTTCCATTTTTTCAAACTTTACATGAAGATACATTTACGAGTATTTGAGTATAAAGATGTTATATGTTGTACTTACGCGAATATATATTTTTATTTATTTGATTAAGGAGGAGTTGATTTGTGTTTTATGAACTCAATTTCAATTTATAATCATTTTGCGGGTACTCAGGAAATTTAAATATTTTGCATATTTTTATACCCTCCACCACCAAGAGTGATGATGTCATTCCGTGTGAAACTTTTTTAATATTCATCTGAGACACAAGAAAGTATATATTTTCTTGCTCCTTATGAAATTCTAAACGATTTAACCATGTCCAAACTATACAACTTAACTCAACGAAATTTCCAGAAAATATTTCTTATTTTGCAGGTAACTTTGGTATTGAAAATCAGCAGAATCGGTTTAGGCCAATCAGAGTTATGGACCTCCATAAAAATTTGATAGTTTTTGTCCAATAGTAAGAATCGGTCCATGATTTCTCATAGCCCCCATACAAAAATCTTCCCGAAATATTGCTCTATTATACATAAATGCCTATAAAATTGGAATATCAAGAAAAAATTTAGCAAAAATAAGTTTTATGCAAAAAGGAATCGCAAAACGATTTTTTTTTTAGTTCGGTCCATGTTTGACCATAGACTCCATATAAAGTCCGCTTCCAAAATTTACTTAAATATGTATAAAACAGATATAAATAATGTTAAACGGCTAAAATTGGGCATAAGTAATCTTTATAGGCAAATAAATTGTTGTACTAAATTTTATGGTGGTCGGCCCAGAATTGGTCATAGCTCCCATACAAGGACCACATCTGAAAAAGACATTTATCCCTATACATATATATTGTACAAATATCGGTATCGACTCAAAACTTTGCACAGATCATTTACATATATACAAAAATCATCCCACAAAATTTTGTGAATTTCGGTCTATTTTTAACCTTATGCCCCATATAAAGCCCTCTTCCGAAAATCACTTTAATACTCATAAATCTCTTATAAATAAAATTAAAATCCAAAATTTTACACGGTTCATATACATACATGCCTAAATCAAACTGCTGGAATTTTAGAATATCGGTCCATATTTGACTATATCCCCCATATAAGGTTCACTCCCGAAATCCACGTTAATACTAATTTGTATCATAAATATACAGTTATTATGTTGAAATTCGACGTGAAATATCCTCATATGCATGAAAATAACTGTTCCAAAATATAAGAAAATCGGCCCATAAATTGTCACAGCTGCCATATAAGAACCATTTCCAAAAATCAAATAAACAGACAAAAATGTCTAATAAATATCGATATGGATCAGAAATTTTAATCCAGAAATCATATTAGTATCGGTTATACGGCAATTAGGCTACTGGATTTTGTAGTTGTCAGCCAATAATAGCTCCTGAATTAAGTCCACTTCCGAGCATAACAACAAACCATGCAACTATTGTAAATAACGCTATTGAGATGAAATTCAACCAATATAATAATCCTAAAATACATAGAAATCACATTAGTGGATACTGGATTTAGAAGTTCATAATTGGTCCACTTCTACTATGCCACCTTTAAATCTCTTGTAAATCATATTCAATTAAGAAGCCTCTCCTTATAATTTTATCCTTTTTTATACTTTGTTTCTTAACTTGTTGCGAATATGAAAAAATTTTCTTTTAATTTAATAAATTGTTAAATTACACTCTAGATTATTATGAAAATCAGACAAGCTCTGTAAATTGCAGTAAGAATCGGTAATTTCATCAATTATAAATGGTTAAAATTAGATAAAATTTCAAAACATTCAAAATAAAATTAGTGAATTACGACCAACAGGTAATATTGTTTGAAAGACAATATATAAAATAATAATATAATTTGCACCAAGACTGAATAGAAAACACAGAATTAGGCTGTTCCAGTCCTATAACCAGTTTAGTTTCTTTATTTCTTATTGGGTTTAGGTGGAGGGTATTAAAGATTCGCCACAGCCGAATATTGTACTCCAAACAAGTTGGATTGTTGTTTATTACATTATTACAATATTCTAAATCTTAGCAAAGAATTGATTCGATTTAACAATAAAGAGTAAAAGTTGTTTTGCTGAATGTTATGCACTCTTCAACTTAGTATACTCTAAGTGATAAAGTCATTTGTGTTTTTAGGAGGAACGTTTTTTGCTACTTATTGTAGCCCTTTTAAAAATCTTTTACTTGACATGTGTACTTATAGTTTGTGTACAGAACTTATCCGGGAAATGTCCAAAAGTCGATGTAGCCGTGTTTTTTTTTTTATCATATCTTAGAATTTATAAACTGCTCGCTAAAATATGGACCTAAATATCAGATCAGATTATCAGATATCATGAAGCTTTGGAAAATTGTTTTCAGCATGCACACAAATATATGGAAATCCTTATTCATACATATGTATAAATACATATATTCTTCCCCATCTGTAAGAATTCTGTATATATACCATTAACATACATATTAACCACTTGTGGTGAATGGCATAAATTGACTTTGAAGAAGGCTTAATGTTGGTTAACTTCACTACTTATCCAGGAAATACATATAATAGCACTAATTCATGACAACATTTTAGTCTGTATTTTGTTTTAAATAACACACAATTTTTCTGTAACTGTTACTACAATTAATTTAGAAAATTCCTTTACAAATTTTTAAGTTACAAATTGTGATCTGTTGTTGGTGTTTTTATTTCGAACAATAGCAAAACAATGTCATACAAAATATGCAAACTGCAGAAAAACAAATGCAAATGCAACATTCCACAAATGTTATGATCATAATTCACAGAGTCTGACAGCAGCCAATTTCAATTATTTAATCAATAATATTAATTTTCCAATTCATATTTTGTCACAAACAATAAATGTAAAATTTACACTTTGCAGCCAAACTCTCACACTATCAGACACACACAACTAAACTCTCATGTTCAATCCAAACAAACTGCCTCAGCGTAACCTCCTTCAGTCACTGTTGCCGCAATCTAGAAAAAAAATAATAATAATACAGATAACAATTGTTATAGAAAAGGGGGCACCATCAGGGGAGAATTTTCAAAATTGTTTTAATTTTTTTCATGCCAAATACCAAATACCGCCACCATCAACACTTGTGTGTGTGTTATACAAAATGTTGCAAGGAATCCTTTAATAACAATGACATTGAGTAGGAGTTTGAAACAAGAGAGACAATTTTTTCGTACCATAGAATGTTTGCAATTTGTAGTACACTCAGGCCTATTTAAACGTTTTAATGGTATGGCATATAATTATATAAATATTGTCTGAATAATTTAGAAAACCAAAATATGACACACAAAAATATATTTTTGGAAAACTTTGATTATTTAAGTGCAAACAAAATGGAATAGACTGGAAAACCACAATACAATTTTAATTTAAGTATTATAATTAGAATTTTCATTCTGACTCGGATTTGACTAAAACAAATGTATTTTTCGAACATTCCGTTATTTTACTGCAACCAAAATGGTTTGTCAAATTCGGATCAAAAATTCCCGAGGTACATATATAACTATATCTATTTTTCACCCAAAATTTTTACACAAAGACGAGCTTTTGATAGCTCTCAGCACGCAAAGAACTAAACATACCAAAATCTGGCAAAAATCTTCTGAATCTTTCTGAATTATCGGTGTTTTACTAAAATATTTTTTTTTTTTTTTAAATATATATTTTTTTTTGTATTATTGAATCTTTCTTATCGAAATTTACAATATGTATTCAAATCTTAATTCTACTTGTTGTTTATTAGTTGTTACCAATGTAACTACTAACTGCTGTATTCAAATTTTAAAAATGTCTTCTAGTTAGGCTCAAAGTATCGGTTCTTTTTAGCCTCTGGTGACCTTCGAACTGAAGCAGACCCCGAGCTAGGTAGTTAGGGTGGGCCATTAATTTATCAATGTAGCTAGTTGAATATTTTTTAATTTCCTCCTGGATAGTGGGAACGTTGAGATCTCTGTGGATAATATCATTACCTATATACCATGGGGCGCAGACAATTTGTCGCAATATTCTGGACTGTCTTCTTTGAAGCTTTTGGATGTTAGATGAGCATGCAGTTCCCCATAATTGGATGCCATATGTCCATATTGGTTTTATGATGGACTTGTATAAGAGAATTTTGTTGTCTAACGACAAGTTTGAGTTTCGACCGAGAAGCCAATGTAGTTGAGATGCTTTAAGTTTCATAGCCGTTATTTTCGCTTCAATATGACGAGATCAGGTCAAGCGTCTATCTATATAAATTCCCAAGTACTTAACATGGTTTTCTACCGAAACAGTGATGTTATTTGTTTTTACAGCTGGGCAGGTTTGTCTTCTGAGCGTGAAAGTTAAGTGAGCACATTTAGCCGGGTTAACCTTTATTCTCCATTTTTCTAGCCAGGCCTCTAGTTCATTGCTGTGGGACTGCAGATTTTGGGTTGCGACTTTTGGGTCATGGTTAACGCTAATAAATGCTGTGTCATCTGCAAATGTGGAGGTATGCGTGCTCAGGTTTGTTGGCATATCCGCTGGGTATATCCTAATATGCTGCCTTGGGGGACACCAGCAGTAATTTTCTTGAGGGGGGAGTATTTATCTTGCGATCTTACCATGAATGTCCTGCCTGTTAGATAGCTCTCTAGAAGCTTGTGAGTGTTTTGAGGAAGCATTCGTTTTATTTTGATAAGTAGCCCATCATGCCAAACTTTGTCAAATGCTTGGGAAATGTCTATAAACAGGGCTGAGCAGTATTGCTTTTTCTCAAACGCCGATCTAATTAGGGTGACAATTCTATGCACTTGTTCTATTGTACCATGTTTCGCTCTGAAACCGAATTGGTGATCCGGGATGATTTCACGTTCATTTAGATGAGGAGTTATACTTAAAACAAATATTTTTTCGGTCTGTACGACGCAACCTGGCTAGCATCTTTTCCTGGCTTGGGAATCATAATAATTATAGACCTCTTCCATGAGGATGGGAAGTATCCGACTCTATCGCGTTAAAAATGAGCAGCAATATTCTAGAAGCAGACGATGGTAAGTTCCTTATCATTGACCCTGTGATGCGGTCAGGTCCGGGAGATTTTCTAATATTCACTTTTTCTATTGCAGATTTTACTTGATTCATGTTAAATTTTATTGGATGGTTTACCTTATCAGGAATGATTGGACGACAGAAACATGTATGTGCATCATGTGGGGTGAAAACTTTCTCAAGGTGGCCCGCGAAAGCGTTTAATTTTTCATTTTGTGTTTTTGGCCCAAGTGCGGTTTTCCAGTCTTAATGGAGATTCTTGGGTAATAGGGCATTTCATATGCCGTACAGCCTTCCATAAGCTGTAATTGGAGTTGTTTGTGGCATCTAGGCTGTTTAGATAGCCTTCTATTGCAAACTCGTGATTCTGTCTCAATTTGTTGCGAAGAGTTGTCAGGCATAATTGTAGTTGGGCCTTAGTGGTTGGGGAACGACTGTTTTGCCATTGTCTTCTTAACTTCCTTTTTTCTCTGATAAAGGTCTCTATATCCGTCGATGTATTGTAAGGAGCACGTTTAATTGTCCGCTTGATCGGGGTTGCATTTCTTGATGCAGATGAATTTTTTAGGGGAATGCACTGAGCTCACATACATTTTATACTTTAACCAATTTGTGTTTCTGTTTGGATAGGAAATAAAATTTTCAGCTGCGGCGTCGGAGTTTCCTTTTAAAATTAGGATTGAAGGTGAATGATCAGACGATAGATCATAGGAGAACCTAACTAGTATCTGATCGCGCTTGATGTTTTTAATTACAGCAAAGTCAATAAGTCAATAAGGTCTGGTAGCTTGTTGAAGTCGGTTGGCCAATAGGTAGGCTCACCACTCGATACGACATCAAAATTATTTGCAGTTACGGTATTGTATAGCTGATTACCTCTAGGGTTAATAAGTCTGGAGCCCCAATATGTATGTTTAGCCCGCAGCAATGAATTTCTGGCCCAATGTAGAGAAGAAGTTGAGAAATTTATCGTGTACAATATTGTGCCTCGGAGGACAATAAATGGATGAGAAAGTAGTTTTGAAATCAGTAAGATTTATAGATGTGGCCTGGATACAATCTTCTTCGAACTCTGGCAATGGTAAGTGTCTGATGTGTTTTTGCACAATTATGGCTGTGCCACCACAAGCCCGTCCGCTGAGATGTTTTGTGTCATACGTAAGGTATCCATTTACCCTAAAACAGTTTTTATGAGTAAAGTGTGTTTCATAGACAAGAAGTACGTCGATTTCATGCCTATGAAGAAAGTTTGCAACTTCGTGTTTATGTTGGGATAACCCGTTTGCATTTCAGAAACATATTTTTAACTGGTTCATTTGTTATTAAGTAGAACTTGCAGGAGCATGTTCTGCGTTCGCATCATTTCCTGAAACATGTTCTGCATAGTGGCCATGAAGTTATTCATAGTTTGAATTAAATTTTCAATTGAGCCAGAAGGCATTTGTAGACCTTCCCTAGTAACATCAGCGTATGAAGGCTGCTTTGCGTTAGAAGTACACGGGGGATTTTTCGAATTAGGGTTTCCTTTTAAGACCTGAGCATATGATTGGTTTTGTTTGTTTGTTTGTGTATTACTAGCAACAGAGCCAGGGGCTTGGCTGGGCGCATATGACGGACCATATTGGGAGTGAGTATATTTTTGAACTAAAGCAGGTTTTTTTAAATGCAAGAAGACTTTACAACCCCTATAGTTTGCCGTGTGATTTTTGCCACAGTTGCTGCATTTCTTAACATTCGGGTCAGCTTTAGAACGATTACATTCGGCTGTTTTATGAGCGTCGCCACAAACCACACATACGTGAGGCAATTTACAGTATGTTTTTGTATGCCCATATTCCTGTCAGTTTGTGCATTGGGAGGGACCCTTTCGTTTTAATGGCTCCTCAACAGTTATTCTTCTGTTGAGTAGGTAACGCAAGTTGTATAAAGGGATGAACTGAATTTTTGGTTTTGTGAACCGATGAATCAAACGATATCTCAATGCGGTGCATTGGTTGAGGAACTTTATTCCTGTTCAAAATGTTATGAACTGATTTTACCTCATACCCCTCTTGCTCTACGGCAGATTTTATTTCCTCTGTAGGAACAGAACTATCTATGCCTTTTATGACAATAATTAAACCCTTAGCACTTTTTAATTGATATGTATAGTAACTTTTATTTTCTGCGTCCAGGTGTCTTGATATAATACGAAAGTTCGTTTCTGTTCTGGCTTGAATTTTGGTCTCTTGAAATAAAATATGAAATATCATTGCTTTAAACAGGGTTAGATGTATTGCAAACATGCAGTTGTATGTGTTATGCTGTGTTAAGCTGACATTTTTGCAGCCGCAGTTGCTGTTGCTAATTTTACTGCTTCTCTCTGATGTTGACTGCTGCTGCCAGGATAATAACAATAATGTGTGCTTATGCTTTATGCATAACTTAGTAACAAATAAATTCCTGTGTATAGTTTTCAATATCAACATCCATGTAACAGGACATACATACAAACACACATACATACGTACTAACATCTCACATATACAGTATCATAGGCAGCCAAATGCACACGCATACCTCCATCCATACACACATTAATTTTATGCTCCTATACATGTAACAATGATTGTGTACGAATGTCATTTGTTAAATTGAAATTAGCCACTTTAAAGCTTAAAAGAGCTTAGAAGCTTGACTGGTTCGTTCACTGGTACAATGATGCAACTACAAGAGTGAGTGTTTCAGTGTGTATGAATGTGGCTCTAACAATTGTGTGTGTGTGTGTGCTGGAACCACAAAATATGCGCGTAGATTTAAGTGGATTTTCTTCCGATCTTCCTCGTTGCATTTTTATGGTCTGCATTTTTGTAATTAATTTGTTATTTTTACTACAAACGAGCGAACTACTTTTCCTGTCACTTGTGCTGTTGGGTCATTTTAATTGAAGCTGTTTTCTATTTAACAAATATCGTTGTTTTTTTTCTTTAACATTTTTTTAATCAAATTGTCACTTTACATTCACATGTCACAAGGATAAAGTGTTGTATTTTTTTTATAGTTTTTGTCTCTAATTTATGGCCAATTACTTTTCATTTATTGATGCAAGGATGTGAACAAGTATTTTTATTTTAATGTCTAATGTCAATATCGCTTGTGTTATGCAGCAAATTTATCAACAACTTTATTGGATTTTTTATTTTTTAATTTATTTGGTGTTTGTTTTTCTTTACGCTTAGAAAGTTTTAAAGGCCATTTTTATTGGAAACATATAAATAAACAAGAGTTTTAGGGTATAACGTTTTCCATGAAAAATTAAGTTTAAATATGCAATAGATTGAAATAACACAAATACAGTATTATACACCATGTAAAAATATTTGCTTACATTTTCAATAGTAGGTTGATTTAATAGTCGAGAGTTCTAAAAATCGCGGACTTACAATATTTAATTCCCAAAAAATATTTTTAGTCCATAAACGTTAGTTTTTTTAACTTTATAAATATTGGCCCCTATTATGAGCTGCATTCGACAATCTATATTCGCTGGCTATCGAAAATCAACTATCGAATATAAAATTTGTATTATGAGTTGGCATCGCTGTCGAAAATTTTTATCGAACACAAATTTGCTGTCGGCGCTGTATAAAACTGTGAAAACTTATTTAAATTGTAAGAATTTGTTTGTTTTTTGGTTTTAGTCCACCAAATACTACTTGTAAATTACTTTTATTAATATCCTGCGGGTCGTAAGTAGAAACAGCAATTGGAAAGGCTCCTTTCTCTCATGGAAGAAAATCACTGTTGGCAAAATGTATTTGCCAAAAAATGGGAGGGCATTACACAGAAGCTTAATTTTATTCATCAGACAAATCATTAAACCATAATTCCGTGGTGGTCATTTCAAATATAATTAAGTTTTCTTTAAGAATTTGTAAAGTAATATAGAGCCAGTTGATAGAATAACCTAAAAAGATGAGCGTTTTTTCATCGAATGTGCTAAATGAAAATTCGTTTGATAAGCATTTTCGACCACAGTCGAAAATCGAATTTTGCTAATAATAGGCACCAATATTAGCGAGTTGGAAATCTCTTTAAGAAGTCTTATATAAATACTTTTTTTTAAATATATGTAATTAACTAACACAAACTGCAAAGCTTTTTGGCTTATCTGCAGAAAAACACCCAGAGTCTTTGGCGGAATTCGAACCCGCAACCCTTTGACTGATAGTCCAGCAAACTATCGCCTAGTCTATCGGGGTACTTAGTGACGTATCTGAGACACTACTGACTTTGTTTCCCAGTCTTTCCTTATCAGAAAAAGTTCTAAATATATAAAGTCATCCGATAAAAAGAGTCATCATCTGATGACTTTAATATGAAGAAAATAAATTTATATTGTTGATAACACACACTATCCAGGGCTTTTCCTGTCTTTCTGTTTTCAAAATTCGTATTTCGTGGAGCTACCCATAATTCTCGAAATTATAAAATTTCAAATAATTGTTGTTACTTGCTTTGTTGTTGTCTACAATTTATGCAAATAACCATGAAATGGATAAAATTGATTGCCAAAGCAAGGATTTCTTTGATTATATGTACATACTCGTATGTATGTGTGTTTGTATGTCACTTCCTCCCCACTATCACTTAAAATGTGAAATTAGAGAATTTTTTTAATTCAACATACCAACAAATGAACAATAACAACAACAGAAAAGTGTCTGCATAAGAAATGCCGAAATATTTGTTGATTTTAATTTATTTTGGAACTTAATTGAATTGAATTTTTTGCTAAAGTCACACTTTTAGTTGTTAATTTAATTTTGTACCAGAGTGTGTCCATGTATGTACTCGTATGTATGGATTTATGTTTTTATTAATAAAAAGAAACTCATAATTTTTATTTGAGGTAACAATGCGATTGACATTTTGTTGAAAATAAAGAAAATAACCAAGATGAAAAAGAGTAAACATAAAAAGATGAAGCCGAATATGTGTATGCATACAACAAGGTAAAAAGAAATAAAATCAAAATGAAAATGAAAAGATTATGATCCTGCTGTGTAAGCACACACATGCAAGGAAGACATCCGAACAGCCAAACAGTCAGCCATGGAGCACACGTGAATAAAGGTGCTCACTGACTTGACACACGCTCTCCTCATATACTGCAGCAACTATGAGATAATAACGGTGAAAGATCTACAAACAACATGTGAATGAAACAAGAGTAAAATGTGGGTGGTAGAGGGAAATACATATGTATGTAGATATGTATGTACCTAACAACAACAGCAACAACAACAGCAAAATAATAACATGGTGGCATGAGTATAAAAATATGAAAGTATGATGTACCTAATGAAAAGAAGATTTATGTGTAACTGAGCGTATGTAAAAGAGCACAGGAAGAGGTGAAATAAAAATAAACAAAAACAGTAAAAAGAACAACAGAAAAACTCTCATGGTATGATGCACATTTTACATTGAATTGATTTCAACTGAGTTGATGGTGTTGACACAAAAGCTTTTGTTGTAACAATGGATGATATTAACGGTTTTTTTTTGTTAATATTGTTGTTGTTGTTTTTGTTGTTGCTATTGTTGTTGACGGTGAAGATGATTCCGGCTGATGTTGCTGTTGATGATGATAATGATGATGCGACGACGACGACGACGACGACTACACAGCCGTAGCATAGTTAAAAGGTATAAAGTCTACTTATAGCATGGGTAAAGATGATGTTGTGTTGCGTCTGCCTATTGACCACCCATTGTGTATGACTGTGGTAAACCATGGTTGGTTGGCTGGTGTTATAAATATGCACACACAAAATTTATATACTCGTATGTACATACCATACATACTTGATATTAAATATATTTATGTAGGTATATATTTTTTTCGTCATCATCTTTTTTGTTTCAATTTCCACACCCAGTATTGCAAAATATTATTGTTGTTGTTATTCTTGTTTGTGTCTTTTTCCTCACTCATCCGTACATATTTTACATACCACTGTAATGTAGAAAAAGTAACAAGCTTTCGCAATATAAAGAATGGGTAAAAATAAAAAACAAAACCATCTGTGGTATGTTTCGTTGAACAACAACATTGTTGAAAATTTCAGTTTCCATAAAGAATTTCATCTCAGTTTTACAAAAGTTTATCGTTTGTGGTAGGAATCGAACAACCAAAAAATATGGTTGGAAAGGTATGTATAGTTTATGTACATATATTTATGTACATATGTAAGTTCGAATTAATTTTATTTTTACCTTCTTTCGAATTAGAGGAGTACCGGTTAAATTAGTATCACACTTCAATATTGATCATTGAGTGCCGCTTTGAAGTTTTTCATTTACAAGAGAAGAAAATATGTATTTATGTATGTATTTAGTTTTGAAGTTTAAGAAATATCCTTTCTTAGAATATATATTATATAGGAAAAAGCAAGAAAAATTTTGTTCCGTTTTGGAAATTGTAATTGTTTATAATGTTAATAATTTTACACCTTTTTCAAAACTCTAATAGGTATCAATATTTTTAAAACGTTGTTAAATAAATTTTCCGTATCTCTAATTTGAACTTTAACAATACCATACAAAGTTTTAGTGAAACATACTGAGAACATTTTTATCCAATCCATTGGAAATATATACAGAGGATTTATTAAAAAAAAATCTAGTAAAACAGATTTATAAAAAGTAAAGGGTTTAAATCATAAAATAATATAAATAAATTATAATATATCCACTCCTTTACATAACTGAGAGTCTTCTTATTTCAAAAGTATATTCGAATATGTAGTTGTAATGCTGTAAACAGAATTGTAGGAATTGAAAGCATGAAATGAAATGTTTGCATATATTTTTTTCAACGGATATCCTGGCGGGGTGTTTGCAACTTTGCATGGTATGCGTGTGTGTTTGTGTGAGTATGGCTTTAACGGAAATTACAGTTATGACAATTCCAATCCTCTTTAGTACATAATAAAAAGTAAATATTCGTGGTATGTTGAATAAACGAGAGAAAGAAATCACAAGTTTGTTATTTTTATTTTCTTTAATTTTAAGGCAAATAATATTTTTTGTTCGGAAATTTAACAATAGCTGTGTTCCCATACACAATACAATTGTATGTTTTGTACAAAATTTACTACCATAAAAAGTAACTAGATCTTTCTCAAGTAGTATAACTAACACTACTTAAATGTATTTGATATTGATATTAAATATTACTTAAACTTGAAAAAAGTTTCAAGAAATTTTAATTTTATCATTGTAACGAATTTTGCCAACAACATCATATAAATATTTATGTATGTGTAGCATCGTCAGCCTTGTAGTTTCTATCAACTGATGCTGCTGGAGCTGTTTGTTGATGTTGGCTGTTGCCGCTGCTGCTGCTGTTGCTTTTGATGATATTGCCCTCCAGCTGTGTCAGTTTCCTATTTAACCAGTCGCTGCTTGCCACAGCCGACACAGACTTTTGCCTCAGATGCCTGTTTGCCGCATTGTTTGCCGTCAACTCCAACCATATTATCATCCTTGTCATATATGTATGTATGAATGTATGTATGTACTCGTGTGTGTGTTTGAAAGTTCGTCTGTACGAGTGTACGTACTTTTGTTTACTTCACTTCACTTGTTTTCATAGTCAGTTTTTTTTCTTGTTGTATGCTATATGCAAAAGGTTAAATTTGTAAATATGTAGCGGGTCCAGTATGAGTATCATCGAGCAAACTAACTAACTTTACCATACTAACAAACAAACAAATAAACGGACGAACGAACCTTTCCAACCCATTCCCAATCAGCCAACCAACCATGCCACTCATACCATTCATACCCAACTCATTCCCAGCATGCCAGAAATCACAACGTCACAAAAATTTCCGCCTTTGTCTGTTGTTGCTGTAATCATCCATTCCATTCGCTCGCCTCTCTCTCTCTCTCTCTATCTCCTTCAGCAAACTTAATTTTTGTCTTTCCTTTATGTTGTGTTGTACTTTTTTTTTTTTTTTGCAATATTTTGTTCATTTTCAAACAGTGCGTTCGTTATACTTTTTTATCATCATCATTGTTGTTGTTGCTGCTGCTGTTGTAGTGATGAAAACAGCAGAATTCATATTCTTTAGTGAATTTCATTTCATAAAATGTTCGCTTTTTTCTGTCGTACTTCCAATCATGATATAAAACTCACTCTGCTTTTTTTTTAATTTAAACGACAATTCCTTTTAAAGGATACAACATTTTTAGCACGCATCACTGCCAGCCACTGTGATGAAAAGCATTTTTCAATTGATTTTTACTCCACTCCACTTTCCACTGTACTACACTACACTACTCTACTTTATTTTACTTACTTTATCATGCTGTACTAGTTGCAAGTACGTATTATGTACAATATTTCGATGTATTTTGCAAATGGATGGGTGGGTGTCAAGCTAAAAGCAGTCAGGGATTTCAAGCAAGGGGTTGTTGCACGATTAAAATCAAGGAAATTAATATTTCAGGGAGTTTGTGAGTTGTGTTTTTGTTAAATGTTAAAAACACATTTTTAGTTAAATTGATTGCAAACAAACAATTTGAATGAGGAGAGTAAAATGTTTCATTTCGTTAAAAGTTTTTTAGTTTTTTTTTGGGAATTGATGTTTTTAATTACTGAAATATGTATGTGCTGATTGAAAACAAAAGTGACAGAGAAATAAGGCTGTAACAACTCTCAATAACTTGTAAGTTTATTTCTGAATTAAGTGGAGACTTAAAATTTTCTCTACCGATTTTTAATTCGATATAGACTTTGTATTCGGCTTGTCAAAATTGTATCTTCTGTGTACTCTATGATTATTCTCGGAAGTTGAGCTTCAATGGGCGCTATGGCCAATTATGTACCAATTTTCACAAAAGTCAATAAATTTTTACATACTTATAACTGATCTATGTAAAATATCGGTTCGATATGAATGTTTATGAAAGTTTATAAGTTTTCGGGATGGCCAATCATCATGAAATTCTGTACGATGATTTATATGCAAATTATTTGTGTTGAATTTCAACGTAATAATGGTTTTTGTAAGAGATATATGCGCATTTAAGTGATTTTTCGAAGTGAGCTTGCTACTGATGCTAAAGATTAGATAAGAGATTTATCAAGTGAACTATATATGGGGGATATGGCCAAATATGAACCGATCGTCATCGTATTAATGTCCAGTTTTTAACTTGATGTTTAAATACGAATTTAGTTAATTTTTCCTTAAATTTAAGTTTTATTTAAATATGGTTTCATTTTTTCAGTCTCAAATTGCGTTTGGTATTTAATTATGATAAAAGTATGGTAGCACTATTAAATGTCAAAAAAAATATAAACAACTTCTTCATTTACCAGCTGATTTACTGTTTACAAATTGTTGTAAACTAAATGGAGAAAAGCTGCATCATTCATATCCTCTTCATCTAAATTCATTGTTTTAGTTGATATTAATGACACAATAGCACAATGTTTTTATTCGCGGCGAGTTTATTTATTGAACATTTTTAGCAAATAATAAAAAAAACTTCAATGCGCAATTTTCATAATTTACAGAACTGTCAAAATCATAAGGTACTATGAACAACTTAAGTTGTATTTAAATGGACGTAGTCAGTGATTATGGTATTTAAACAGAACTTAATAGCCCTTTGATTTTTAAGTTAAAAACTGGCCATACGAGTGACCATTTATATATTTATATGTATGGACTATATGTGTTGAATTCCAACTTGATAGTGATGTTTATAAGGAATTTATGCGCATTTATGTGATTTTCGGGAATGGTCTTTGAATGGGGCCATGTCAAAATATAGGCTGATGCAAAGAAAAAATCGTTTTGAGATTTCACTTGCATGATATTTATTATTGCAAAATTTTGCATCGATACGGCTTTTCTATAGACATTTATGTGCCATAAAGCCATATTCCGGGAAGACATTTTAATGGGGGCTATGAGAAATCGTAGACCGAATCCTACCTTTTTTGAACGGGACTCGTCCTTTTATAATCAAAATAAAGTGTGCAAAATTTCATGATATTACATATCTGCATAACATTTGAAGAAAAACCAAAAAATATCTGAAAAATATCGAGCTTGCCTGAAAATTTGATCTGCAACTCAGATCCTACTAGACCGATTTTGCTCAAAATCACCAAACATTTCGGTGGACCAAAGAATTGTTTGGAAAAAATTTTTGGAACAAGTCGGTTTTAGTGACTGCTCAAAAAAAAAATTCATCAAATAGAGCTTTTAGAAGAGATGCCCGCAAAAAAAATTTGTTGGCGGTCAATTCTCCTCCTTGGTATAAATTAAATTAAAATTAAAGCTTAATTTCTTGACCTAAAAATATTGTAATTTATCTACTTAATCATATGGACCTTTTTCCCGGATTTTTTAGATTTTTTTAAAAAATTTCGGATCAAAAAAGGTCTTTAAAATACCTAATTTGATATATATATATCGTCTAATAAAAAAATGTAGTTTTCAAGATATAGCTAAATATATTACAAACTTTGGAGCCCCGCCCACTCGAAAATAGGTGTGACCGCCCCAATTTTTTTATTTTAATCAGAATTTAAAATTCTATTAGTGATAAAATTTTGATAGGGATTTGAAAAAAGTCACTAAAACCAACTTAAGCCAAATATTTTTGTTCCATGTCTTTTTTTTCGAAGACGTACAGACATGGCTAGATCGTCTTAGAATCTTATAAGGAACCAGAATATATAGACTTTTTGGTTCTACGACCATTATTTCGATGTGTCACAAACAGAATGACTTTTTGGTGGTGGGTATAATTAAGAGCCGATTCGATTTTTTTACTCACTTATCAGTTAGAAAAGTTAAAAAAAAATCTATAATATTTATATTAAACAATAATATAATAAATCTTTCACTTAACTTACAGTTATCATTTTGATCCGAGACACTCAAATTGAACCCACTTTATAAGAAAGCATTTACGTTTTAATGTGTAATTCAAATCCAATAGAAATAATAAACACATTGAATTAACACACTTCTTGTATTTAATGGCAAATTAAATGTCACTTTATTTTTTATGGCCACATAATTGAAAAAAATGAAAATAAAATCGCAATAAACAAACAAACCAACATCCAAGGCAAGTGCAACCAAAAATATATAAATTATGCCACAACAAGAGAGCAACAGTTTCCTAAATAACAATAACCAAACAGCAGCATAAACACAACAACAAACAATCACCAGCCATCCAGCAACAAGAAGATAAATGTCGACAAAACCATTTGTTGTATTTAATTTTATGAGGTCATAAAAATGTTTGTAATCATTTTGCAATTTACAAGCAACTTACAAACACGACAACAGCAACAGCAAACTCTAAATATTACGAAAAGAGAGAAGGAAAATAAAAACAACACAACTACAATTGCAATATGTATACGACATTGAATATATCCCAGCAAGCCATATGAGTCCGAAAACAGTCTTTTCTGACACCTTTTTCGGAGCGTTAACGCTCCTAATGAGCCCAAAAAACAATCATAATTGCTCCGAAAACCTTCAGAAAAGAGGGTCATTACGTTCGAAAATGGTCCGTCAGAAAGAGCTCTTAGATAATGTCAGAAAAGAGTCTTTTATGAGTTTTTTTTTTGGGCTCTGTGTAATCTTGTTTTTATCATTCTTGTGTGGTACAGCTAAGTTTTTTTTTTTGTTCAAAGCACAAATAACAGGACAACAACGCTTTGGTACACACATCATTAAATGGAATTTCTGAGTCATACTGCACGCCGACTCAGGACAGTAACAAGCAAATTTTTCTTTCACTCCGAAAATGATCTTTGGTTGGACTCTTTTCTGACTCTTTTTTTCGGAGCGCTCCGAAAATGCTCTTTTGTTGGACTCTTTTCTGACTCCTTTTTCGGAGCGCTCCTAGAATGGTATGCTGGGATGAATGTATAAAACTTAAGATACAAATATGTCTGTATGTATGTACACTCAAAAAAAAAATTGAGGTATCCGTACTTAAATCAATCCGTAGCGGTGTCAATAGTAGGGTAAGTACGGATTTTCTTATACCGAGTACAAAATACTTGATTCAAGCTCTCCTTAAGAATGGCTGTGATTTTGTTCAAAGTCAAATGAGTATGAATCGTACTTAAATTTTTAAGTACAATTCTGGCTAAATTTGAGTAAAATAAACTTAACTTTAGAAGTGTTTTTTTCTTTCTGTGTATGTGTGTATGTTTACAAGAAACACAAAAATCTTTTTGCTGTAAACAATATTTAAGGAAATACTGATGATACTTTGATGGGAAGTTCTCCATAAATGATTACTAGACCCAATTTTAATAATTCCTTTTTTTTCATTATATATGTACCTTAGGCGCCCAATTTTGTTATTGTTGCTGTTTTCTAATAAAAAACAAAACACATGTTTTCCATCAAACACTATTTCTCTAACGAAAAATATGTATGAGTTGTATGTGTTATATATTTCTTATTTATTGTGTTGTTTTTGCCTAAATAAAGTTTTCAGACGCCACTTCCTAAAAATATTGGTTTTATTTTGAAATACCTACTCCAAAAGCAAAAAAAAAATAAATAAATAAAAAAAGAAGTGAAAATGCCTTAAGAGTGTGATCTTCAATTATGATCATAAATCAATCGTCGGTCGCACCGTCCGTCCGTCCCTTTATTTGCTATCTGTGTGTATATACGAGTATTTTCCATTTCGTTAAATTTTGTGTTATTATTTCAAGTTCTTTTTCTATACAATTTATATTTTGTACAATTTTCTTAATTATATTCCAAGTTAGAACTTTTGTTCTTTAATGGAGTATAACACTTTATTAAAAGGGTCGGCCGCATGGTCGTTGGTTTGGATTCTTTTATATGTATGTTTCATATCGTTTCATTCAATACCTGGTGGTGGTGGTGAAATTATGTATGAATATTAAATACTTTTGGTACAAAAAGGAAGTGAGTTTTTTCCAAGTGGCTAACAGTGGGAAACAGAATTACATATTTTAATATATTTGAATAATATAAGAGCAATTTGTTTGAGAAAAGTTTAAGAAATTATCTATGTTTTGAATTCTCCAAGTTTTCTAAAAGACTTAAACCATTAAGAATAAAATTATGTTCTTGTTATAATTTACACCTCAAGAAGAATACTTAAAACTTTTGGAAGAATATTTAGCGCTAAAAAAGAACAAAGTTTGGACATTTTCATTATGAAGGAAACTTGCAACATATTCCAATAAATAATTTTCTCCCCTAATCAACATGCATTGTACAAAATAGCACTAATGACAAAAATATATCTTTATTGACGATAGATTAATGGTCATAATTGAAGATCACACTCTTGAGACATTTAAAGTTCTTGTTTACGAGTTTTTTGTTTTTATTCTGGTCAACTCTTGTACCGGCAAACTTATTTATCTATGCTTCATTTAGGGAATAGTGAATAGAATAACTAGTGGCTCTTAGAATTATCGAAACTCGATTCGTTGCATATAGTATATTGTACATCAAAAATATGCTCTCAGATGCCCCGATAGACTAGACGATAGTGTGCCGGACTATCAGTCAGAGGGTTGCGAGTTGGATTCCCGCCAAAGACTCTGGGTGTTTTCTGCAGACAAGCCAAAAAGCTTCGCAATTTGTGTTTGTTTGAAAAAAAAAGTCATATTTAGATCAACTGATCCAATTCAATATTAGAATATTTAAACCTAGAACGTTCAGCTAAGTTGATAATTATTATATGCCGATATATTCAAGCGATATCACCTGGTAATCAAACTGTGCTGGATAACTGGTAAAGAATAGAGGTAAAGAAAAGTGTTCTCATTACGAGGCATAAGTAAACCTAAATTAATAGAAGATATATCCTAATAAACAAAAATAGATGCGTGCGCGGTTGTAATTCGGTATTAACGATGATTCTCTTTTTTTGCTTTTAGAATCTAAAGAACTTCAACAATAAAATGTATATAGTAAAATATATGAAGTTAGCAAAAATTATCTGAAAAGATTACTAAATATTACTTGGGAACACGATTGATTATGGGAAAGCTTTCAACTATACTAAGGTGATCCTCATTTAAGCCTAATATAAACTTGCTTTGAAGCTATAAAGTTTATTGTTGTGAAATACAAACACATAAAATTTCGAATTTTAAGCTTTTAAAATATATTAAATTATAATCGTTCCACTTTTGGTTGCAACTGTTCATTTACTAAATAAGACTTTGCCTTTGTTTGAAAGACATACATTTATATATTTTGGAGTTCTGCATAATTTTAGATAATCATAGAGTTCGTTTTCTTTTGTTTTAGCGGTATGATACAAGAGTGAAAGCTGTAATTTTGATGATTTATGTCTAGCAATGATTAGAGTGAAATTTCATTGGAAATGAAACTAGCAATTTCTAGCAAAACTTGGTCTGACTATAGACAGCAGTCCAAACAATTATTAAAATGAAATTATAAGGGCTTAAAAAAATTTTAACCAACAAATACTTAAAAATTCAATCATTTTGAAACTTTAAAGATCTATGTGTATTGATAATTGTATTTTAATACATGTACTTACTTAAAATATTAGTAATATTGCAAAAATACATAGTATATCTCTACTAGTTTCGTTTTAAATTTTTGTTAAATACATGTGTGTACATCTGTAGACAAGATTTTGAATTTTTCATCTAACAACAATTACCTTTTAAAGAGCAAAAAATAATTCTAAATTTTGCCACTTTGAGTTAACTGGGCATTAAAATTATTTTGCTCTAGTTTTGTGCAAACTGGGCCCGGAGGCATTTCAACGAATTATCTACTTCTATTTAAGCTTAAAGTTCAATTACAATAATCGTAATATAGTAGAGAAAATCATCAAAGTAGAATTAAATATAAAAGGCGTTTAAAATTGATTGAAAATCGCCCAAGGTACCAGTGTGACACAAGACCTTGAAATAAAACAAATGTTTTATAATAAATACTATCATATTGAAAATAACTCATACTGAAACTACTGAATACCTATAAAAATACTAATAAATAAAAATATTTAAAAAATTTTCTATAGTTTCAATAGACAACAATAGCAAAAAAATATTGTTATATAATATCAAGCTTTTAACCAGCCATATGTATGTGAGTCAGTAACATGGCTTCTTGGCTTGGATTAAAAAAAAAAAACTAAAAAAAAATAATATTTCAAAAGGAAAATTACCAACCCGGTGGTAATGCCATATTCTATATTAAGATTTTTATTATTGTAGTTTGTAGTTACTTTTATAAAATTTTACTGAATCCAGTATGAGTAAATGCAGTCAGTCATGTGTATAGAAATAATACGCGCCATTCCGTCCGTCATTCATTTAGCCAGTCAGTCACTTTGTGCCAGGCATTAGACGCATGACACGGACACGTACAAAATCGTTTCTAATACACAAACACATTCTCTAACACTTTACTCACACACACATATGGCCAGGAAGACATGATCAACAAAAAACCAAAACAAGGAATCGATATGTTAATATACTGCAAATATTAGATAGTCATGCGTTAGCAAGAGCTTTTTCCATTTGTTTTTTTTTTTTTTTTTTGCCAATGTTCGATATTTCTGTTTTTGTTGGTTAAAATTTTTATAACAGAACACACACTTGACAGGTAAGCTTAGAAAAACACTACAACAACTACAGCTCAACATCCATCGACTCCAACTCGTAGTGAACGAGAATGACCATCATGTGAGGAGAGCCAAACAAAAAACTAAAACAGATCTTAGACAGGAGATAGTGAGGCGGACATACACAGGCATAAACACACTTCTAAAAATTACAACAACGACAGCAACAACAAGAAAACTATATCAAAAAAATGTTGGAAAATGATTCAACTAAACCAAGCAATGAGTGTTGGTACGCTCAAAGAACTTGGTTGGTAAAAAAGTAAAAGAAAGTTATTTTCTGGGAATCCACAATTTCATTTCTATATTGTATTTGTTGTGCCTAGGTATTGGGATTTCCCGGACTATTTTTTCCTGGGAAACGGAAATTAAATCACTGCTTTACAAATAAGTTTATGTATTTTATAAAATTGTGTAATTTAATTAAAGCAAAACAACACAAATTATCTTAAAATGTGTATCCCACATTTGTTACTAAACAAATTAAATTATATTTTAAAGAAATACATTTTTTTATATTATTTGCATTTAAATTAATTAAGGCTTTAAATAGGACATCTTAGATCCGAGCTTGCAGTCTTTCACACTATACAGCTTTTTTATCCGCTTACTTCAATTGTATTTTTGGAACTCTTTAGGTAATTTATCAATGACATCAATATTGTCCTTTAAATGTGGAACAAGCTTTTTATCTGCTCTTTCTTTATATAATTATTTGTATAATTCTGAAAACAGCCGGCTTTTAAGAAATTAAATTTCTTTAAAAATGTTTATTTTATGTTTCATACAATTAATTTATATATATTGCGTGTATAACTTAAAGTGTATTTTTTGAACACGGTTTTTGTCTTTAGTAACTTACATGTCATTTTAAAAGGTACATATCAGTAACTTATTCTTCCTTAGTTATTGAACATTATAGTGTAAACAACAAAGTTTCTTCAAAAGTTTTTTTCTTCAAAAATTACGAACAAAGCGTCATATTTTTTGTTTTACTTTTTTAATTTATAAAAAGTGCCTCCGAAACAAACCGATTGCTCAATTAAGCTTATGGCGAATTCTATCCATCGGCATTACTATATAAAGATTGTGGTCAACAAGAGCTTCCAAATGTTTTCAAAACGATTGTGAACCAGACATGAAAGCGTAATATTCCATCATGACAACGCTTGGACACATGTGGAAACACCTGTTAAAAATTATTTAGAAAAAGCCTCATCCAAATACTTGGATATATGCATTACGTTTACTCTGGGTGTAGCGTATACTTCAGATCAGGGTATCCGAAATTGGTTTAATTTTGTTTTGCCTTAAAAGACGAACTGTTCTTTTGACACAGACTACATATATTGCCCCAGAAAGATAGAATAAGGTCATAGCCAATAAAGCCTAATACATTGTATAAATTAATATTGCAGAAATGTTTCTAAACAAAAGCTAAACATGTTTAAAACACGGCATTTTTAAATTGTATATCCAATACATAAACGAAAATTGCAAAAAATACAAATTAGAAGAAAGATAGGAAATTAAAAAATATTTAATCATTTATCAAAAATCGCTAACTTTCGTAAAATAAATTTCAAGTTATTTTAGTTTAAATTTCAGAAACTTAATTCTTGTAGGTTTTTTTTTGATACCTATAGGCAGTTATTTACAGCAACAATAACTTTTTATTAAAATTTAACAACGTCAAACATTTAAAAAATGCTAATTTTTAGCCAAAATAAATGAAACTTTGTTTCCCCGGGAATTCCCGACCATTGCTTTATTACCATCGGGAAATCCCGAGAACTCCTGAACCCTAGTTGTGCCAAAATCTATAAATAACATTAAAACTGGAAAAATTTTGGAAATTTTTCCAAAAACGCAAACAACTATTTAGTTATGACTAAAAGTACATTCAAAATTCATGTAATAAACAATTCATGTAATAAACTTTAAAGCAATTAATTTTGTGGCACATGGGGCCTTTTTAATGTATTTAGGTAATATATTTTTAAATATACATATGAATGTTTGTTTTATTATATTTTTAACAAACATTTATCATATCTTACATGACATTACAAATCTAACAATTTAATAATGAAAGTCTTCTGTGATCTTTTCTAAATCAAAGCTTGTTTATTTAAATTTTAAAACGATATTTGTCGAGGAATATGTAATATTAATTATAGTGGTCACACATATTTCATTGAATGATTCGTCAAATTTGATGTTTTATGAATAAAACTACTTGTACTATTTACAATAACTGATCTCAATATATGAAATGTTAAGTCTAAGATAGTATTTCATATTAAATTTCAACATTATCTAAGAAAGGAAGTGTATTTGTTACATATGAGAACAGAGGTTTAATACTGTAAAGGCTCTGAATAACTGCATACCTTCTCACATAATTATGTGTAAATTATAGATGTTTACTCTAAAATAATTACGACCAAGATTGCTAGAAATAAAGATTACGATATGCGCATGATTTCTCATTTGATGACGTAGATTGTGCTTTTTCAAGGGTTACCAAGTGTAGAAATCCCTAAGGTTTTCGATTTTCTTATAAAAAAAATATAAAATATAAATATTTTCATGAAGTGTGCAGTGGGCACACTAAAAAATCAAGTGAGAAATTGTAGTAAAATACTTTATTTTTCAAGGTACTATACTTAAGAATATAAAACCTGCCATCAAAGAAGACGTACTACTAAAAGAAAATTATGAAATTGAGCTGGAAAACCTGCAATATGACGGCTTGGAAAATAAAAAAATACAAATGCTGGCATTGCTGTTAATCCTCTAGCGGACATGACCTACTCATGTATTAATCACCTAAACGAAGGTGGTCTAAGCAAGCCCTCAAAATCGTAAATGGTTTAAGCGCTTCCACTATGTGATGCCATTTTCATTAAGTTAAATGTTTATAAGTTGTTACTGACAATTTTATATTTGCAAATACATATGACGGAAGCAAAATAAATTGAAGGAGCAGAAGAAATAAAAATAGATATTTACTTTAGAAGCTCACTTAATGCCGAAATTTCTCTGAATATTAATAAAGAAACAAAACATTTAATAAATTAATGTATAAAACAAAAAATTATTATCAAAAAATTAAAATTGTTTCACTGTTATTTACGACATTTTTTTTTAATTATGACAGCTGAATTATAAGCCAATAGGCATGGTGCAAATATACAAGGTGAGTGCAGTAGCCCAACTGACTGACTTTGTTTACAATTTACTTATGTCAAAAGCAATACTTTTTCAATTATTTTTGACAGTAGTACATTATTTTAAACAAACAAAATGCCTGTTGTTTCTGTTTTGTGTTGTATTTGTTGTCGATTTGCACTCACCTTGTATAGTTGCATCATGCCAATAGGATTGTTTTTTGCGTGACGTCATTTGTGCGCATAAGTTTAAAAAATTTAAATTGTTTCACTGTTATTTTACAACATTTTTTTTTTTAATTTTGACAGCTCGAATTATAAGCCAATAGAATTGATTTTTGCGTGACGTCATTTGTGCGACTTGCGCATAAGTTTAATATTTTGTGTTCGGGATGGCGTGATCTTTATTTCTATCATTCTTGATTACGACTACACATTTTTACTCAAAAGTGTAAATGTTGCTTAACTATGAATTAATCATAAACTTAAAGTATATTAGTAAATACCTATATATTTCTAAGAATATATATATCGCAGCAGATCTGTCTGTCTATTAAGAATCAAATAGATTGAATCATTTCTTGGGTGTAGTTCAGTGAGAGAGTATGTGTAAATTAAATAACACATATACATACAGAAAGACGGACACATGGACATACAGACGGACAAGCAAACAGAATAACAGAGCAATTTTAGTTTTAGCCAAAGCGTTCGTATTTTGATTGATTTTAAATGATTATGGCTGACATTGATTTATGTTTTAAAGTTGCATATATTGGGCCAAAACTAAGACAACGACCACGACGATGATGGTGGTGATGGTGATGGCGATGGCGATGGCGACGTTGAAGGGGATGTCTAAATACTATGACTACAATAACGATGTCCATGATGATGACGATAAAAATAAAGACGATGATGATGATGAGTAACTACAACATTGACCGCTAACAAATACAGCAAATGTTCTAAGTAGACCCCAAAATAAAAACACGCAAACAAGTGGAGCAAACTACATCAGACAAGCAATATTTGCAACAAATATTACAAGAGAAATGGAACACTGAATTTTAATACGATTACGCACTTTATATCACAGACAAACACACGAAGACATGCGGACAGACAGACAGTCAGACGGTGAAACTTTACTGTTTCAGTCAACAACATGTAGAGTAATCGGTCATAATGTTACTTGATTGGGTTCTCCCCTCTCTGTTGTGTGTTTGAACTTAAACTAAACCAGTAACAAAAAAGACCTCACTAAACTTCCTTCTTTATACTCCTGCTTGGTTGCCGGTTTTTGGCAAACATTTCAAAACACACTACAAAGAATACGAATATTTATTTATATACAAACGAACTTATGGATTTGGATTTTGAAGTCAGAAGTTTTGAACTAAAAGTTCTGTATTGAAAAGTATTACAAAATATCAAGTTATTCAAAGCACGTTCTTGACCTAATATAAGTAAAAACGCCCACAAAATTACCACAAGCTGAGCCAAGCCAAGAAAAAAAAAACAAAAAAAAAAAAACAGATACAAATTGTATAAAAGAAAAGCTGGCCATTTGACTGACCATGCGACGACATTCATATACGTTCGTTCGTTCCTTCGTACATGTGTGTTGTCTATATGGATTTTATTTGATTGGCTTTGGATTTCTATTGCAAATATTTTATGGGTTTTTTTTCTCTTCGCAATATTTGCACAAAAAAGGGATTTGCCAATTGCCTTTTTTAATACATTCAATCAATGAATAGATTTCGTTTAAGCCTTTTTTGGCTTGTGTTGCATGCAGACTTTACCAATGAATATAAAGATTATCAAGGTCTTTTATTTAGATTATTTCCTTTAAACAGAGTGTTTAAATCTAATTTAACAATTCATTTTTGAATACATTTTAAAATAAATGTATATATAATTTAATTACATTAAAATCCTATTCATAATTAAGTTATTTATTAATTAGAGCTTATATGACGACAGAGATGAGAATTAAATTTGCGGCCAGAACTTACAGTAAATTCAACTAGTTCTTTATAATCAGATCTATATTCATAAGAAAGATACTTTTTGGTAGTGGATAAACCTTTTATATTTTTAGTCATCTTATAAAATTTCAAATTTTATTGTATTATGTTTAGTTATTGTAGGTGTAAGAAATTTCAAGACAAACGCCATAAAGTCAAATAATTTTTTCTTTAAAAAACTGCAACTGGAACTAGGAATATGCCAAACTTTTCGTACAATCCAATAAGAAAAGCCGACACAATGACCACATAAATACTGGCAGCTCAACAGGTTTCAAACTCCAAGTAACAGATATAAAATGCAGCTAGATCAAACACAATTGCTGCTTAAAACTACAAAGTGGTATAATTAAGTTATTTTCAGCCTTAATTTTAAAAAACCCAAACAATTGTCTAATAAAAATGTTAATTGATATGAGACTTGTACATAACTAATAGTTTTATTCTGATAATAAGACGAGATATACAAACAAATTTTAAATCAATTTCTTTTAGGAACCAAATATATATGTATATAGCAAGTAAAAGGACATTCCATACAAATTTGTTGACAAACAAAATGATATAACTCAGTGTAGTATTCCAGTGCTAATTTTTAGCATATTGTCATATTTGGCACATGCAAATTAAAGAAAAAGAAAGAGTACATTATAACTTAAAAGTACTCTTAAAAGTAACTTAATGTACTCTTGAACTCATCACTTCATAAATTATTATTTATTGTTTTTAGAAAATTCTTTTTAGAATTCCTATATATTTTGTCATCTTGAAATCAGAATGCACGTTTGCTCAAATAAAGCAGATTGATTAAATAAATTTTTAAATTTTAAAAATGTAGTTTGTCATTATACTTTTAATCATGCATAATCATTTAGTTATTATAAGATTTTATTCCTAAATTTAATTTCTATACAATATCTGTCCTTTTTTGTAGAATTCCTTTACAAAGCTCGTGCAGTTCGTTCACATACTGTGGTCTGCCTTTTGTTGCCACAATTGTGTTCTATTTCATTGTCAACAAATTTATTGGAAAGTAAAAACTGCACATAACTTGTGTACACTTGCGCCTTGAGTTGTACTTGCAATAAATAAACGCACTTTGCGTTATTTTCCAGAATTTATTTAAGACTGGCTTTTTTTCGTTGTCCATTTGTTGTCCAAACAATTGTCCTCTTTTCATGGGATTTTGTGGGATTGTGAGCTGTAGTTTTTCTTGTTCAATTCATTAAAGTAGAAATAATTTTTTTCACGTAGAATACAGTTGAAATTTGTACCCCCATAAAGAAGGCAATTTTTTTTTTGTTGGATTTGTGCAGGACTTACTACTGTGCTACCCACGAATAGAAAAAGATGTGAGTGACTTAAAGAAGAGACGAAAAGGACGGACAATCTTTGGAGTAGCTCTATAGCGACTGATGGAAGGTATCTGATGCAGATGCTACGACTACGGCTGCTGCAGTATCATCAACAACAACTGGTGACTGACTTTAACACACGTTTTCACGACAATGATGACAACATCTACAACAATCGTTTGCAAGAATTGTTGTCTTCTGTTGTTATTTACAATTTGACTGGGTTGTTTGTTGTTCAAATAACAGAATATATATATGAATGCATAAACATACGAAAAAAATTAAGTTGTTTTGGGTGTCTGGTTGTAGTTAATGCTGCCGATTGTGGCATGGCCAGCAAATGGTAGTATTGCATTGCAAGAGTGCATGGCATCTTGTAAGTTATGTACTCACTGTATGTATGTTATCAGTTCAGGTGATGTACTGCGTTAACATGCTGCTGTTTTTTTATAGTTGTAGTATCTTAATATGCTGTTGTTTTTGTTGCTGATGTTACTGTTGCAGCAGCGAACAATTGATGAAGTTGTTATTACTGTTGTTTTGTGTTAAGATCATTGATCTTAACAAGTTTATAAATTTATTATTATGAAAGTAATTGAATGCAATTGTTGGCATGTTGTACATCGTTGAATTTGATATGTATGTCTGTCTATAGAAGAAAACAAAAAACAAACATATACGACAACATCTCTGACAATAATGATAAAATAAAACAAAAGTCACTCAGTCATGTAGTCCGCTTTGTTATTCACCTCATATCGATTAAGTCTTCATAGTTTAATCTGATTCAATTATAGGTATAAAAGAATTTTTCTAAAACGGCTGCTTTCAGTCACAAAAATAACATCAAAAATTTTAAGTAATGAAGAAATTGAGAAGAACAATTGGGTTCAAAACCATTGCAAAAAATATATTTTTATTAGAACGTGAAATTATTATTCATATCGTCATTTATTTGGTTATTTAAGTGTCTTATTCGTCCAAAAATAAATACAGTCATTTACAGCTTATTTTATGCAGTGCAATTTTTTTTTCAAAGCTCCATAAAAAGAAAAACAACTAAGAAAAAATAAATTGCTTCATTTAACAAACAAAACACATTAATTGCAAAAATGTATATTGCACGTTTTGCACTTCACTCCTTATTTTATGCTGGCAGGTATGGGTTTCGAAAATATTTGGTGTGATATCTACAACAGATTTAAGGCAATTTTGCGACCACTCCGTCAGTAGCGCTTTTTTAAAATTGTTTTTGTTAGAAATTTTTGTTTCTTTGTGTTGTGTTGCTAATATCATTCAGGTCGGGCGACTGTGCTGTCGGTGTCATTAAATGTGGGCAGTTATACGAGTATTTTAGGCAAGCTTGCACAATACCCGAGCGTTATCCTATTGAAATCGAAAATTTGATCTTATACCCTGGTACTCTTCCATCAAGTTGTTCTTTAGAATCTAAAAGTAGTTGAACTCTTACATGGTTCTTTCAACAAATGTTAAATTCCCAGTACGAGTAGCTGATATACAGGCCGAAACTATGACATTGCCACCATCATGCTTCACTGTTGCCTTTAGGTTTTCTTTGCCATCAGAAGTGAATATGTTAAACTTAGATTCATCGTCGAAGATTACCGATTTCCAAAATGCAGATTCCTTGCAAACATGTTCTTTGGTGCAATTTGGACTGCACAGTATTTTCTTCGGGTTTATAAACGGTTTCTTGCGTGCAACTCGGCCTTTAAAACCACGTTGTCGCAAGACACAACGAACAGTTTCAATTCAACATTATTTGCCCAATTCAGGGGCAATACAGAGTAACAATTGCGATGCGAAAGCAAATTCGATGCGATAAGCGTACAACTCTTACGCATCGAATTTGCTTTCGCATCGCAATAGAGAGTAACCCCCCTGCTTCAACTTCGGAGGCCAGTTGTGAAGCCTTTTTTGGTAACCTTTTCAGCTATTTTTCCTTGTGAGTGGATATTTTAGAAATGATTTTAAACTAATTCTTATTGGTTTTTCGTTGTATATGGACTCATTTGAACTATTTTAAATTGATGCTTGACGTTACAAAATCGAACTCACAATTCAACAGAAAATATTGAGGAAGCAAAAATAAAATCGAAAAACCAACAACGCTGCATTAAGCTATCGGTATAGTAGTAATTGACTGCATGAAAAAAGCTGTGACGTTTTTTGTTTTTTAAATATATATGAAAATGTATGTACATTTCTGCAATAAATGTTGTTGTTTGTTTGACTATAACATGTTTTCTGTTAAATGACACCAATTCCTCTTTAAGTTGCTGTTAGTTTTCTTTTTATGAAGCTTTAATAACAAAAAATGTAATGCATAAAATAAGCTGCAAGTCACTGTATATTGATCTATTGAAGTTTTCACAAAAGATCATATGCATATTTAAGCAGCTTTCGTATAAAAATAAAATGTGTATTATTAAACAATTTTAATAAATCCTATTGACCAAAAAATTTTAACCATAAGATGTATTTTTTACAACAAACATTAAATAGAAATTCACATTAAAAAACAAACAAAAGAAACATTAAAATTTTTTGTTTTGTTGAAAATGTTGATGAAAAAAATACTCGACCGACTGAAAATAATCGAATTATTTACAACAGAATAATTTCTAATTGAAAAATATTGTAACTCGACTATATTGCAATCATGTGTTGGTGAATTTGTGACTCTGTATGTGAAAAGTTGCAGACAAGAAATGAAATGAACAGAAAACAGAATAACAAAAAATATTCTGCTATTGTTGTTGTTTCTGCTGCTGTTCTATATGACAAAAATAACTTTAATATGTTCTCTGTAATGTGAACTCAATACACAACTACATATGAACTTGGTAGTAAACACCAACAGTAACAAAAAAAGTGGGTATAAATACGCCCACGTTTACACTAAAAGAATGATGAACCGAAAAAAGTTGTAAGTAAAATGAAACATTTTTCGTTTGGTATTTTTCTATGTGTTGCAATGTAGATGGGGGAATACAAATAATGTTTGAGGGTTCCCCATTTTGAAATTGGAAATAAGACCTGTTGGAAACAGAAACATTTTCTTTACACTGTGATACACAATATTAAGTTGTGCATTATACACATGTATGAATATGAATATGTTTACAGAATCATTTGAGTTGCTCGCGGAGTCCAGATTGTCAATTGGTGTAAGAATTTTTATGTTCTTGTGCTCGTGAGCAAACATTATCTACTGTTAATGCCGGGAAATTATCAGATCGGGCACTCGGATTACTTGAGAGTCAACCTGCAAAGACATCTGAAGGTGATATAAGTTGAATTTTAAAAAATGTAATTCCAGTAGTCACTTCCATTATGTAAATTTTTCCTTTGGGGTTTTCATAACTTTGCTGCTTTTTGATACTTTTTGGCTTAAAAAGCATAAAAAATGACATTCTTGTCATTTTGAAAATTACTTTACTTACGACGGCTATTGTTGCCAACAATGTCATGTAGATATGTTTGCAAACTCTGGCTGGCTGGCTGTCTGTCTGTCTGTCTGTTAGTCCGTCTGTCTGAATAGTTACAACGCCATGAACCATCATCATGCTGGGGTTGCATCGAATATTAGAGAAGTGTGTGTGTGGGGAAGGGACATTTCTCGATGTATGATTACGACATTTAATTTAAAAGAATTGTTAGGATATTTTCGACATGTGACAAAAATGCTTATTTAGGCGTAATACTAATAAAATTAACAAATAAACAATTTGCTGATTATTTTCTTGGCAATATTTGCTAGACAAGACGTTTATGGAATTATACAAGAAAATACATTAATTTTGTTAATATTTAAGTATAAATTAACTTCCGCTTGTTGTACAGATATTAAAAAACACAAAAATGCTTTAATTACCCTACTTGAGATTTTCTGTTACTGATTATCTTCTGTTTTATAAATTGACCAAATAAAATATTAATTAAATTTATCTTTATCTGTTTCTTTTCAGGTGTGTTGCTTTACTAAAATATATTTTCTGTTTGTAAATTCAATGATTGGCCAGCTAGGTAAGCTTTACTCTTGTAGAAAAATACAAAAACAGAAACTAAATTATAAATTATTTTTTTTAATGTAAATGTTGACAAAGGGGAGCGGGGAAATTTAAACTTGTTCGCACATATTAAAACCTTAATTTTAACAAATTTGTAAATACTGTCTTACATGGAAATATTATAATTTATGTAGACTTGAATTAGTGTGTTCTTTTTGGTGCATTTTGAAAATTTTGTTTTTTTTAGGGTGTTTCGAGCATGAATAAACCTTAATTAATTCTTCTCTTTTTGGGATACATGTATAAATTAAACAAAGAAAAATAGAAACACCAGTAGGTAGGTAAATAAGAAGTATAGTTTCTAAAATTCCAGCGGAACTAACTAATAATTCAAAGATTCTCTTTTTTTATTTTAATTTTTTTTTATTTTGTTTCATTTTATTTTATTTTGTACTCGTAAGCAGTTAGTTGACTGGGTGAGTTTTACAGTTTTTTCCGTATTGTAATCTCAATGGCCATCAAGCGCAACCAATTTAAGACAAGCAATACCCCAGATCTAGTGTATGTACCTCTCGCTCTATGTGTGCTATCTTTAAGTAACAAAAAATTAAACAAAATAATACCAAACTACGCATCTATTCAGCTTATGAGCACTTCTTACCCCTCAACATTTTCGAAAAATATTGTTCATGATATTTTTACCTTAAGTTATTTTTTGCTGATTATTCGTTGTCTTTGTTTTAATTTGTTATAACTACCTATACATACGCATTTTCTTTACAATGTTGTTCTTGTTATTTTATTTTGAGTTTTTTATTTTTGTTTTTTCAAATGATAAACCTGACTGATTTTCCACAAATGCGTAGACTTGCTATTTTATTTCAAATTAACATTTGTTCTTATTTTCCGGTTATGATTATGTTACGAAGAAACTTTTATATGTTTTGTCTGATAATTTTAACCCTCATTTAAAATAATACCAAAAGTATAACAATTTGAAATAAATTCCATATTCATTGTTAGTGCACAGTAGCACGCAAGTACTTTAGATAATATATGTAGGTACTGTTAAAAAACATCAGATTTTTTACATACTTTTTATACCCTTCACATTCATGAGAAGGGTATATATAAGTTTGTCATTCCGTTTGTAATTTCCACAATATAATTTTCCGACCCTATAAAGTTTATATATTCTGGATCCTTGAAATCAATTTTGTGAAGTCACCAGATATCTTTGGGATCGATATCTTCAATAATTCTGTCATACATACTTTCGAGAAGTTTGCTATTTAAAATCAGCAAAATCCGTCCATAAATAACGAAGATATGAGCAAAAATCCGAGACAATCTCTGAAAATTTCATCAAAAAAAAAACTAACAAACAAAGTGTATTAATATTGTTACGAACAAATTCATCAACAGATGGCGTGTTTATCGACATATAACTTGTTTAGCATTTGTAGTAGTTTTGATTTATAAACATTATTGTAATAAACTGCTATAAACATAGCAATATGGCAACATTGAATATAGCACTCTTACTTGTTAAATCTAGAAACAGGTAAAAAAGAAAAGTCAAGCATGATTTCGAGCTGAAAGAATGCATTAATGCAAGTTCTATTAAGAAACAATGGTCACAAAATTTGTCAGAGGGAAAGATAAAACTTATTTAATTCAAATATTATTTTGATGCCAATATTCGTAAGAGATTTCTAGGGGAAAATGGTTTTCAGGAGCACCATGGCGTTTTTTATTTTAGCAAATTTTGTAATGTAATCTGAATTTAATCATATGCATAAGCATTCAAGAGTGATTCGAGAACAACATTCGTATGGAAGCTGGGTGAATTCATGGTCCTTAATTCAGAACAATTATAAATCGATTACCAACGAAACAAATGTAATCAATGCCTTTTCGGAATGGACGACTTTTAGTAAGTGGAATTGATGTTTATTTGTATTATTTATTTATTTCAATATATTTAATCAATTTCTTTACCAAAAACTTAACACAATTTTTAAAATCTTTGGAAATGAACAGAATCAAAAACTAATTCAATCGGACTAACAATTAACCCCCTTATTCAAAAATGATTATTAAATTTAACAAACGTTTATTAAGACAGACTTGCATATAAAAATTTGCTTAATAAACGTTTGTTAAATTTAATAATCGTTTTTAAATAAGGGGGTAAGTAACTGAAACCATTCCGAAATAATAAGTGTCAGGCATATAAATAATTTTAGAAACCGATTTATATTCAACTAAGTTGGAAGAATTAATTAAAATTTTAGCTACTTTTTTAAACCTGTTACTATAATATTCACAAAGATAAAGAATAATTTACATTTTAAAAAATCTATCATTAGCCTATACAGAAGATATGTATGTACTATATAACAGGAAAGCCTTTTGAATATTCCCCAACATCGCCCAGGAAAATTGGAAATATGTTGTTGTGCTTTTTCATAACAATCGCTAAGAGAAAAAAACCAAAAAAAAAAACAAAGTGTCATGTGTTGTGTGTGAAATGTCAGAGACATGTCAAATGCAAAAAAAAAATTAATATCGAAAGACAAGTCAAAGCAACTGGCTGTTTCTGTTTTACTAGAATTTTATAGTGGACTAAAAAAATGTAAAACCGAAAATCGATCTAAAAATTGAATTTTTTTTGCTTCTTTTGATTTCATTCTGTTTTTCAATTGAATATTCAGCATGAATGAAAGGAGGGAAACAGCAAAAAAAAAACAACTTTAAATTGTGTTACAAAACATGATATTCTGGAGCTGTACATATTTTGTTTTTTTTTCTTGTACTCTATAGTAGTTGTTGCTGTTGTTGTATTCTTTTTTTGACCCAGTACCATGTTTTCGAGTTATTAGTATTTGTTGTTGTTGTAGCTGCTGTTGTTGTCTTTATATGGCTGCGTGTACAAAGTTTCGATTACATCATGTGCGTTAGATACTGTTTCAATTTTTAGAGTTTTTTTCTTCCTAGTGCTTGTGATTTAGAATTTTCGTTACACTTGAATATTCTTTTTTAAAATACAGTAACAGCTCTATCTCTATTATCATATAATAAATATGTTTTAAATCCTCTAAAATAGTTTTTTATTTGAAGGTTTCACTGTAGTTTTGAGAAGAATGTAGAATTGTTTTTTTTCAAGTTCCATCATTGATTGGCCTTTTGGAGGCGTAAGACCGGACAAAATGACAGGTTTCATTTTTTTTCTTTCAAGAAAAAACATTTCAATTTACACTTGTAGTTGTTCTAATTCCAAATGTAACTCCATATAGTGTTCTGCAAGAATAAACTCATTGACCATGATGTATGGGAGGGAGTGCTTTACTTCTTCTCCATGTTTTTTTGTTCCATCATCTTCAATAAGAATTTGTAATTAATCATTTAAAACTACAAACAATTAATCATTTTCAGCTCAAAAATCAACCACCTCTATAAGGAGAAATCATTACAACTACAAAAACTAAAGATAAGGAATTGTGTAAAATCCACCACCATTTAACAGCTAAAGTGCCATCACCAGCTTACGCATCAATTTTGATGGCAACATGTCATGTTGTATGTCAGTCAAATTTGTTTTTAGAGCAAATCAAATCACTCGCATACACAGCCATTATGAAAGTATTTTGTTTTTTTTCGGCATTCATACTCATGTTTTTAAATGTTTGCTTCCATTAGAGGGAGATAGGTACAGTAGAAAGCGAAACAGTAATACAGTCGAGTAGCCCATTATGGATTAATGAATGACAGTTATAGGCAGCCATGCAAAATAATTTAGGTACCTACATATTTTTCAAAATATGAAATATATAAAGTAAAAAAGTACCTATAATGGCCAGTTTTTAACTTGATATTTAAATATGAAATTAGTTAATTTTTCCTTAAATTTAAGTTTTATTTAAATATGTTTTCATTTTTTCAGTCTCAAATTGCGTTTGGTATTTAATTATGATAAAAGTATGGTAGCATTATTAAATGTCAAAAAAATATAAACAACTTCTTCATTTAACAGCTGATTTACTGTTTACAAATGGTTGTAAACTAAATGGAGAAAAGCTGCATCATTCATATCCTCTTCATCTAAATTCATTGTTTTAGTTGGTATTTATAACACAATGTTTTCATTCGCGGCGAGTTTATTTATTGAATATTTTTATCAAATAATAAAAAAAACTTCAATGCGCAATTTTCATAGTTTGCAGAACTGTCAAAATCATATGGAAGTATGAACAACCTAAGTTGTATTTAAATGAACGTAGTCAGTGATTTAAGTTATATTTAAATATGATCTATAGAAACGAATTTGGTATTTAAACAGAACTTAAGTTTAAAAATCCTTTGACTTTTTAGTTAAAAACTGGCCATAAGTATAAGACAACGTAGTCATTACTCTATAAAATGCTTGTGCTATACTTTATTAAACATCCGCCGACTGTCTGCCCTTCACTTAATTAAAAGCATAGAATGTCAAATAATACTTCTACAAACTAAAACTATGTCTGTCATTTAGAATAACCTACCAAGCGTTTTCGTCATTTAATTTTATATATAGTAAAACGGCATCTGTTTCAAAAATTAAAAAAAAAGAAAACATGAAATTACAAAAATCATTTAACATCCATTAAGCAGGCAATTCTCTTAATTGAACAAAGTAACAATAACACAGCAATGACAATTGTATATGATTGCAAGACCATTTAAAATCCTGGCGATACCATCACCATCATTGTCGCTCAGCAGCATCATTGCCGTCGAAAAACATCCCCCATAGAAACTGAGCCAGCATATAGAAAAACGACTCGTATGTGAAAAGCCGGGAAATCACAGTGTTAATTTTCAACATTTTTACGAATATACTAAAGTGGGAAACATTTCCATAAAAAAAAATGCAAAGCTAACTTATAAAATGAGGCAAAATTTTACTTACATACATGTTAAGTAATGCAAACAATTCTATGCGAATCTAAAACTCGTAGTTTTTGTCAAAATCTACGCCCCAAAAAGAGGAAATTTGCTTAAAAGATTTTTTTTGTTTTTCATTTCTTATTCTTTAGTTTTTGCAAATTCATAACAAAGTTACTAATAGTGTTTTAGTTGTTGTAGTTTTTCTTACTGTCAGTTTGATTGTGGTTATTTCAGTAATTTTTTTGGGTGACTCTTAAAAGTGTAAAGGAACAAACACAAAAATTCCGAATCATATACATATGAAATGGATTTTATTTGGATATTTTTATTGTTATTGTTCTTGTTGTTGTTCAAAACTCAGTATTTTGGATATTGAACGATGATATGAAATGGCCATAAATCAAAATGGCAGGACGGACATGCACACATTCACACATGCACAAATAGAGAAGATTTCATTTCAATTTATGTTTTGTACATATGAGTGTATGTATGTATGTATGTATGTGTATGTGAGAGGTATAAAATTCACAGGCATTTAGACAAAAACAACAAAAGTTGTTATTCATATATTTTTACCGAAGGCAGTCGAAATAGTTCTTTGAATACAATAGAAACATATGTATGTATATAATTTTTGATTAACCGATTTATAAATCTTACGAGTAATTGTGTCATTTCGTTTAAGCATATTTCCCAAAAAATCAACTTTTCAAAGACCCCATATTGCTGACAATTTGAAGCCTATATATCATATGAAAGGTGAATTCGTCAACTTTTAGAAATATTTTTGAATATAAGTATCTTTCATTTTTCATTCAAAGTTTAATAATAATGTATTGCTAATTGTATTTTATACTTTCGTAATAAGAAGAGTTTTAAGTGATAAGTCCATTGTTAAAGCCAAATGCGTTCATTGTTTATTTGACCATTTAGTATTTAGCAAAAATATTCATCAACGATTTTATATATTTCAGTTGGTCCGCTTTCATACTCTTCAATTCTGACAAGTATTTTTGAATGAGAAGGGAAATAAGAAATAATAAAAGGGGTACAATTTTGACGGTACTAGTCAATTTTCTTATTTCCTTTTGTTTTTTCTTTCATGCATGTACGAAAATTTAATTGACGTGTGTGAATGAAATGCAAGGTCGGCAAAAACTGAAGAGTGTGAAACAGGTTTCAATATTTCTCTTAGCTAAAAATTTGTACGTAAACATGAAGCTCAATAAAAAATTGATTTAAACAAATTTTCATTTTATCCTCGTATGTGTTTGTAGTTTGTTTTTTTGGTGGTAACCACTTACGGGAAATGAAATTGTTAAGGGTATAAATGGGACATACAAAAGGGACAAGAGGGAGTTTAGTTCGAAAAATACGAAAAAAAAAAACAGAAATGCCACAAGAGAAGGGTGGTGTTGGAAAACATATAAAAACGGAAAGAAAGCAAGAATGAAATAATAACCAAACACGAATTCTCTGCTACAAGCAAGCAAATGAATGAATTTCTGAAACAAGAATAAAAATTTCAAACAAAGACACATAAACATTTTGCCCGCTTTATGCGAAAATATGAACACGAATACAACAAAACAAAAGAAACAAAAAAGCAAAATAAAAAAGCTATAGAGAAATAGAAATGAAATGACGACGGGTTGACTGCTGTCAAAAGAACAAACATGGGCTCACATTATACTCTCTTACAAACATTCATATCCATACAAAAACCTTCCGTTTGTTCCGATACCCATGCTCCTTGCAATACCGTACCCAAAAAAATAAAAATAAAAACCAGAACAAAATAAGCGGCCTTAAAACTCAACGAATCAAAAAACAAAAAAAAGAACAAAAACATTGTTGTTCGTTCGTTACTGCCAAAAATGTAGGAAATCATGCATACATGAAATGTGAAATGTTCAGGGAATCAACGTCCGTCCGTCTACCAGGCCCAACAAAAATCCTAAAACAAAAACCAAATAATCATCAAAACATGCGAATAACAAAAGCAAAAATGAATTAAACTTAGCATACACACTGACTCTCTCTCCCCCGTCTCTTTTGCACTCTCCCACTACGTTCAACCAACTGTCAGTTAAACAAAAAATAATAACAGTGCAAATTTTCATCATTGTAATCATCACTAGGACTAATACCATAGTCAAACATATCACATATTTGCGATGGATACATTTGCGTTATTTGTTTGAGTTTTTTTTTTTTTTTTTTTTTTTTTGAAATGTCTGCTTCATACAAGGTTGATATTGTTGCTGGGTGTAGCAAAGGTATGTACATATGTAGCATGCAATATCTAATTGTTTGTACTGGCTTCTGTACAAAATACTGGCAAATGTTTAAAATTTTGAAAACAAATCATATCAATTCCAGTCATATACTCGTAGTTTAACATTTGCTTAGAGTACCCTACACAGAATGTATGTAGGTATTAAATTAGGCCTTTCAATTTATTTAAGACACATAGACAAACTTTATGCATCTACTGAATGAACTTTGTATTTAGATATATACATATATACAAGAACTTAGATGCAGTCGAATAATGACATACATATTTATAATCAATTATGTATTTACTTAATATTTAAAAATTAAAATTCATTCTGTTTGTTTTTCAATCATTGGGTTAATAGGCTGATTAATGCCTGAAAAATGTTCCTGTTTAGTTATAATGTAATAATTACTTAATTAGTACTTACCTCTAATGACATCACATTATTAGAATCAAAAGTTTATTGGTACTGTATATGTGAACTACAAGCATATTATCGATTTTAATGATATTTTCAAATTCAAAGTATTTATTATACCCTACACCACCATAGTGGGGAGGGTATATTGGATTAGTGCTGATGTTTGTAACGCCCATAAATATTGGTACAACACCCACCTTAAAGTGCACTGATTGACTTAGAATCTGGCTGGCTATCCATGTAAAGCCTGTGCGCAGAGTATAGATATTTCGATTAAATTTGGTACATGATATTTTTTCGGCCCAAGGACAGATGGGATTGAAATACAATACAGATAAATTGAATACAAATATGTTCTGATCTGGTTCTGGTTCTGGTCTGATCAAAAAATAACCGTTATTTTAAAATTTTTTTCTGTTATAGTATTGGTACACATGTCTATTATGTATGTTGGCAATATAAGCCATTTTGAATTGTCAGTTTGTTTTAGACAGATAACAAGGTTAGTCGTGTTATAGTGTGCTCTTCGATTTTTTTTACTATTCGAAAAAATCGATCAAAGAAACTGTATTAAATTTTGTGTAAAAAATTAAACTAAATGCTCAAGGACATTTAAAATTTTGACTGTGGCGTTTGGCGAGTCTACTATGAGCAGAACACAAGTTCAATTGTGGTATAACCGGTTAAAGGAAGGCCGAGAAGATGTCATTGACGATGCTCGTCCTGGTAGCAGATGCACGTCAACAACCCATGAAAACATTGAAGCAGTGAAGAAAATGATTTTGGATAATCGTCGAATCACTATCAGAGAGGTTGCTGATGATTTTGACATATCGCTCGGCTCATGCCAAGCAATTTTTGCGAATGTTTTAGGCAAGAAACATGCGGCAGCAAAGATTTTGAGTAAAAACAACGACCCATGGACATCGCTCAGAAGCTGTTACACATCGTCAACTACGATTCAGATTTCGTCAAAAAGGTCATAACTGGTATACGGCTATGACATTGAAACCAAAGCCCAATCATCCCAATGGAAACGTCCAGAAGAGCCAAGACCGAAAAAAGCACGTCATGTTCTCTCAAATGTGAAGGTTTTGCTCACTGTTTTCTTCGACTGCAATGGCGTGGTGCATCATGAATTCTTGCCACAAGGTCGTACGGTCAATAAGGAATACTACCTTGAAGTTATGCGCCGTTTGCGCGAAGCAATTCGTCAGAAACGCACAGAAGTCATGGCACTTAATTTTTGGATGACCAACAATTTAATTTAATTGTTTTATACATATACTGGGTGTGGGGTATTATATAGTCGGGCTTGACCGATATACTTTCTTACTTGTTCATAATATTCATTTTATTCTTAAAAAATCCTTTTAAAAAAGCCAAACAAAATCATTCAAGATATCATATTCTTATCACTTATATTTTCTTGCCACCTGATTAATAACATTCATGCCTCATGTATACATTTCCAAAATAAAAAAACAAAAAACAGGAGGAACAATAAATAAGTTTGCACGTTTTTATGTAGAATTATGCAGTGTTCATAATTACTTGTCTCGTACCACTTATCTTAGGTCATAATTTCCATAAATGCAAAAAGTTCTCCCCTATTCAAGAAAATTAAATTAAATTTCGAGTGCAGTTTTTAAATAAAACAAACAAATTGGGGTGGCAAATATGGTGTACATTTTTTAATACATTTGTGACTCAGTACAATTTCAAATAGTCCAATTTTTATACCCACCACAAAAAGGATGGGGTATATTACGTTTGTAACACATCTAATTACTAATGCTCGTAGAACCAAGAAATCTATATATTCTGGGTCCTTATAAGATTCTAAGGTGATTTAGCCATGTCCGTCCGTCTGTTAAAGTCACGACAGAGCTTCGAAAAATGACATAGAATGGGCAAAATCGGTGCAGTATTTTTGAAATTTTTCACACTTAATTTTTATTATAAAAGGACAAGTCCTGTTAAAAATGGTAGGAATCGGTCCACGATTTCTTATAGCATCCATACAAATGCCTTTCCGGAATATGGCTTTATGGTACACAAATGTCTATAGAAAAGACTTATCAATGCAAAATTATGCAATAATAAGTTTCATGCAAAATGAAATCTCGAAACGATATTTTGTTTGCATTGGTCTATATTTGACCGTAGTCTCCATATAAAGTCCACTTCCGAAAATTAGTTAAATAAATTTCGGTTTTTGTTCTCAAATACATGCCGCTATAATATATTTAGGGGAAACTTAATTTAATTATTTATTTATGATTTAATGAAATATTAAAAATATTTTGATGCTAAATCCAAAAACAGAACAAAAACAGTTTTTAGAAATGGTAAATTAAACATTTATTAACGATACATTTCTAATTCGGAAAGACATTTGTATAGTGACTAGGAGAAATAATAGACCGATTTCAACCAATTTCAAAAGTTTCATCATTCGGCAGAAAAAATCGTATACCAGATTGTGTTTACATGAGCAGCACATCAGTGTGGTGGTGTACAAATCCACCATTTTTACATCCACTATGGTAGTGCATACCATAGTGGATGTAAAAATGGTACCATGAATGTCTAAAAAGTACATTTCATTTCTATAGTTGGTACAAGCTGTTTTCCATCCCTGATACAGATAACTGGAAATTTACTTATACATATGTGCTTTAAAACAATTCACGATCACATACATAAATGATATTTTATATTTCATGAAATTACCCTGCCAACATTTTCTATTGCGGAAGTGATTCAGAAGTGACGCTAAGAAGTTGAAACTCATCTTCTGCGATACCATTTTCTCATCGTAGAAGCGTGAATAACTTCAAGAAGTCACTTCTGAGTAACTTCAAGAAGTCGCCTATCTTTTGCTTTTGATTTTTTTTTGCCTTTACAGATAATACACTCATATTGACTATGGGATAACAAATATGTAAAAACTACAACAATAACAAAACAAAACCACACTTTACCACTGACCGACCACAGCAAATGACAAAATAAAACTAACTTCTATGATGTCGAAAATTTCTTTTTTGCATTCTTTTCATTTCTTTTATAACGGGACATGTCATTTTCGGCTGGTGTTGCAAACAACAAACAATCTTCCAAACGTCGTCTGGATGATTAAAAGACAACTGCAATGTAAATTGTTATTGTTATCTTCCAATTAACGTCTGGAAGTGAGTAAGACGTAACGTCTTTGACGATGGACGGTGAAAGAATCTTCCAATTGCTGGCAGGGTAAGTTTCAATGCGGTTACACAAACCCTTTTATTAATACGTATGTAAGTTTGTATGCCTGCACAGACATACATACATACATACATATGTGTGTAAGTAAGTAGATAGTTCATACATAATTATGAATGAAATTTAAACTTGAATCTTTTTTTTTTGTGAATTTTTTCCCGTAGTTTTTGTATGTAAGTAGATACCGAAAAAAGCACTCAACCAAAAGAAACTAAAATTCACATATAAAAACTATGAGGAAAAAACTAAAATTTAAAAAAAAAAAACTATGCCGTTATTAACAAACAAACAAAAAATTGAATAAAAATAAATAAATTCATTACTAGAGAAAAACAGCAATAACAAAAACCAACCAACAACAAGCATAGTGGAACGGCGACAACAACAACTACAAGAAAAAACTACTAATGAATTAAAAACGTGTACGCACAGCATTTTTAAGATTTATGGCTTTTTTGTTGTTTTTTTATTGTTATTTTTGAAAAAACTAAAACAACCAAACCGAACCGAACCAAGGAACCAACCATGCCTGCCTGCCACACCAATCTCTGAACTCAAAAACGTATGGCAGGCAGGGGAATAAAAAGCAACCAAATCTTTTACTACATACATATGTATGTATATATGTAGTTATAATGTAAAAAAACCTCTAAAATTTTTTAGAAAAATAAAAGTTGTTATAAATTAAGAATCACAAAATTGTAAAACTCGCTTATAGAATCACTCGCTCAAATAATCAAACACTCACTCAATAGAAACTTTCAGTTGAATTGAAAAGAATAGTAAAGTGGTTGGCGAATGTCACATGTAAGCAAGTATATACATGGCATAGCTTAGCACAGCAAATACGGTCAACGTTTGAATGCTGCAGCAACATTCAGCTCTTTTTTTTTGTACATTTGAAACAAATTTCCATTGTATTCAACTTTTGCCTTAAACTTTATACCCTCAAAGAGCCCTTAGATTCCGTTTTGTTGCATAGTTAATTTACGCGCTTTTTTGTTGTCAACCATTTCCAAAATTATACAACTCTATTTATGCATTAACAAACAATTCGACTGACTGAATGAATGATATGGAAAACAACCTCCTGTTTCTGTTGTTTGTTTCTTTTTTCAAGTACATACATACATTTAAATATTCATAATTTTTTGAAATTTTACCGTGAATCTCCTCTAAGAGTGTGTTGATCCGTAATGTGTTAATTGCGTGAAGCAATAAATTTTATTTTTTAATGTATCTGTCTGTATTTAAATAAAAAGATTTTTGTACACAAAACTATTTAGTTTGATAATTTAATTAAAAGTGATATTAAGTGAACTTTTATGCAGTTTTGCGGACTAACTGCCGTATTTATAAAAAATAAAGTAGGCTTGAAGTGTGCTTTACAAAATTTTCATACAAAATTTTCTTAAAGTACACTTGACGTCTACTTTAATTTTTACTACTTTACTACTTTTAATTTTTTATAAAGTGTACAAAAATAATTAATATCAGACAAAAGATTGAAAAATATTAATAAAGTCTCCATAAAATTATACATTTTTGTTGAGATAAAATTTACATCAAAGGGATCTTGTTTTTGGCCATAATTCTTCAATATTATTTAATTTATACTACTCATCATTTTTTAATAAAAACATATCCCAAATACAAAAATCCACTTTTCCTGTGGATTATATTATATTCAATTCAATTCAATTCAATTCAATAACGGTTAACGTTAACCATTTCACTACAAGAGTCAAAAGTAAAAAGTTTGAACATTTTAATATTGAAAATTAGTGGATTTTAAAGAAACTTCAGAAAACATTTCACTTGGTTGAGAAATTAGTTTGGCAGCGAAAAATATGAAAATTTGTTGCTTTATATCCTGAACGACAGTATAAATACAGGCATATTGACCAAAAATTTTGTTTCTCAAAGTTCTAAATATGTATAATAGTTGCGACGAAATAGTGAGAGCTATTGACCAAATTCTTGTTTTTTTTTTTATTTTCGTAAAAATCTTAAAAAATTAAAAATTAAAAATTTTAACAATTAGTGTAAGAAAATGTTTAAAAATTGGGAACTGATGTTTTTTAAAATAAATAAACAAATTATTTTTTCGATCGCATATGGGAATAGATCATAATATTGCATTAAAAATCGAGTATATTGTGGTTTTCTAAAATATTCCAACCGATTTTTTGCTTTTATATTTTTTTTAAATATATAATTGTAAATAGATTAAATTCCCTTGTAATCAAAGGCAAAAATGCCGATTGCTTTAATCAAATCAAATCATTCAGCATTACAAATTTTTATTTACCTCAGTGCAACACTAGTTCTATTCACGCTAATGTACATTTTGCAGTTGTATGCAGCTTAATTTTTTCAAGTAATAAAAAAACTACTTTCCTCGTTTATATGTATTTAAGTTATTTATCGACCTTTTCCTTGTTTAGAAAATTCTAAATCGGGCTTATTAAGGTCATGTATTCTATGTAAATAAAAGATTATTTCCTAATTTCTTTTTCCGACGTTTCGTTGGAGATTCCCAACATCATCAGGGATATTTTATTAGATATATAATCTTTCGTCAATAGTTCTGCATTTAGAATATTTTATATACATTCTGTTTTACATAAACACAACATAAAACATAAATTTAATTTAACAAAACAAATGCAAAAATATAAATAAAAATAATATCACAGTATAATTAAATTGTATTAAACTAAGTATCACAGCAGTAAAATCAAACTCGTTATTTATAAATAATTTAATAAAATTTCTAATTCCCCGACTAAACAATTCGTTCAAAACAATTTTGCCATCGGTTATAGTTATTTCATTTAATTTTAACATTTTAAATAATTTTCCCAAATTTATCTAATGATATTGAATTCTTTAAACGATAGAAATACAGATAGATTTAATCTGCTATTAAAAACTCATAAAAACATTCACTTTTTTCTTGAGCTCTTCAAATTATCCTTTCACAACAATTATAAGACCATAAATTGTGAATTTTCAACAAAACCATATAAAAGCGAAAGTGTCACAGGGGCCAACATAGAAATAAACTCATTATTATTGCCAACCAAATCTGGAGAGAAAGAGAAGTACAAAAAAACGTATGTAAGAAAAAAAAACTCTGCGAGTAACACAATAATGCAAAAGAATCAGTGCACGTGCTACAAAAGTATTCTTTTTTCCTCCTCATTATTATATTTGTTGTTATTGTTATTAGCATTGTGTTTGTTGTTGTTTCCTTAAAGATGAAAAATGAAAGAAATGTACGCATAAAATACCAACAAAACTAAAAACAATTCAATAAAACACCAAAAAAGCCAACAAAACAACAAAAGATGTTTACAAACCATATAAAAACAAAATGTTGTTATACTTTTAGCTTCCAGTGCAACATGTTTAATTCCAGTTTACTATGGCAACATTTGTATGCAATGCTAATATGTATTATGTATTGAAAATGTTTCAGAGAAATGTTTCATGTTCAAAAAGCTTCCAACTAGAATTAAGTAAACACAATGAATATGAAGTTGTTGTTTTGTTTAAGAGAGTCTTATGTGTGTTTGTTTTTAGTTTTATTTGTATTTCCTTAAGCAATTCATCATTTTATGTGTCTATGCAACACACACTTAAATAATGTTGCTGGAGTTATCGTTTGGTTGGTTGGCAACATGCGAAATAGATTTATTGGAATGTTTACAAAATTGTAGCTCATTGTGAATTCAGTGTTAGCGGGTTTGTTTAGTTGTTTTTGAATGAACGTGCAAAATAGACGTATTTTCAGCGTAAAAACACAACGGGCGCGCTTTACGACCAAAATCCAACACACTCTCACAAAAACACGATATTTCAAAAAGAAAACGAGAAATATTTTTTGCTTTCTGAATATAAAACGTAAAAATCTGTAAAATAAATAAAATAGAAATTCATATAAAAATATGTACATTGTTGTATTCCCATACAAAATGAGAATATTATTTATAAATGTGTGTTTTTAGAATTTCTTTTAAATGCCATGGAAAGAAAATATGTATTTATTTTGCGTGACTGCTTAAACAAAAACAAAAATTCCAACCTAGGTACATTTATTCAACGAGAAAAGAAAAAAAATATATGTATAGAAATGTGTGATTTAATATAAAAATGATATTGTCATCAAAATATTTAATATAAAAACAAAATTTCAAACATTTATTATTGAAAAACAACTGATGGAATAGAACATCAACATTAAAGTGATTTTAATTCTTATCATTTTTAACCTTGAACTGTTTAGCTTTTAAAACCTCCAAAATAATTGTGTGTTTTTTGTTATAAAGAAATTGAAATCAAAATACAAAAAAACGAGACCTTCTTGCAGTCTGTGGCAGATAAATGGAATTAATTGTATTGAATAGTATTCAATTGAATAAAAAACAATAAAAGTGTATGAAGAAAAAAAAATATGTGAAAAATGTCACCAACACTTGATGCTTGTTTAAGAAGGCCACAATGTTGCCAAAATCTGTGCGCAGCAGCATCTTTCTTATCATCATTATCAGCAGCAGCAGCCGCAGCTAAAAGCTAATTATTATCATCATTTATAGAAGCAGCAACCAAAAGCCACTGATAAACTTTTCTATATATTTTATGTGTTTATTTTTCGTCACATCCTAATCACCAAACCAAATTTGATCAACGTAATTAAATGTTGTGTTTGTTGTTTGAAAAAACTAATTTATTTCTGACATTTACAAAATTCTCCATGTTTATGGGTAAAAAACGAAAATCTTTAAGATATTGTCGAAATTATTTACGTTTGCATTTTATCATTATTATCAAAACGCTTTATTATCATCATTATTATTGTTATTACTCCAATAATTATTCCAACTCTACGAACATCGCCACAACGTCAAACAACTCTAAGTTTATTGCTACAACAAATTCTTTAAGTTTTCTTTGCTGTAATACTTTCAACAATAACAACAACAACTACTACTACAATAACCACAGTTTATTAACAATTTACCGAATTCTATATTTGTATTGTTTTAAAAATTATAAAAAAATTCTAAAACCTTCAACATTTCGTTGGTCTCGGATAATCAAACAAATTTCAAATAGGAAAAAATAACTGAGTGCATATAGAAAATAGATAAGTTACCAACAACCACACCACGTCCTTAATATTGTTTCAAATAAAAGTGTAAATATCTAATTGTAAAATAAAAAAATAATTAAGTGTATAAAATAAAATATATTGTGATATTAATTTTAAAGAAATCTACGTTTAAGTAAATTTTGTTGTAAATATTTCAAACGGCAACCAAGCAAACCAACCCGTTAAAAAGAAAACAACTACGAATTATATCAAATTTTAAGCCTTTTTGCTTTATTTTTTCTATCAACCTTAAAAAGTCAACTCCAAAACAACACAATTTTTTCTACAAAGCACAAATAAATCCCAACTAAAGGTATGTATGTATTCCGTTGTTAATGTATTCCTACTCTAGGTTATTTGATTCTACATACATACATATACTCTTATATATAAATACTTTATGTATGTATGTAAATTTAGTCCTTTATTTCAATTTCAATTTGGGTTTCCTATATTTATTCATGTTTGTTGGAGATTTTTTTCTCGTACGCTCAATGAATAAAATTAAATTCAGGATCTTGTTTACTTAGGCTGGCTGACTTTTAGTGCTTTATAACTTAATGTAGAAACGATTTGATATAGAAATTTATACCTACATATTTATTTGTCTTTTAAATATAAATATAAATATTGAATTTTTATGAAAGTAACTCTTCCATGAAAATTATTAAATGTGTTTTTAAAATTTCACAAACACAGATTTGAATTAAAGCCAACATTAAGATGTTTATGTTGTTATCACCGCCATCGTGCGACAATTAAATTCATATTCATTCCATGGCTGGTTTAAAACCAATACTTGTACAATTTTTATTAGTTTTAAATAAATGTTAAAAAAATGTCAATTTAATTTAAATATAAAAATCAAATATTAAAAACAGTAAATTATATTATATTAAAGATCTGAACTCTCGATGCCTAAAACGGAAATGCTAAAAAATAAATTTTCATTAAACAATAAGTTATCACAATACCCCTTTTATATGAAACAAACTGATGATACTTCCAGACCCCATCTCAGTTATTAGAACTATAAGTCCGAAGATTAGATGTCACTATATTCTTTGTGACAAAAGATCTTGTTACCAAATTAAAAGCAACCGAAATGTGAATTCAAATGTTTTATAGTTTATTTATTTATTTATATAACACATCTATTTTAACACACAGATTTTTTCGGTTCTAGTTACAGGTTTGTATTTAATGCAGATTTATTCAATGGGCAACACATTCAATTTATGCAACTAAACATACGATATTATGTACTTCGTGAACAAAAATGTTTGTAAACTGTTTTGTTGAGAATAAAATGATAATAAATAAATAAATTTGTATATAGTAGTTTCAAAAATAATCCGTAGCAATTATATTTAGTTCTTTAATAATCTATCAGATTAAATTATATTGATTCCTTTTTTTGTTCAGACCTGTGTTAGATCTTAGTGAAACAAGTAAAAAAGTATAGTCGGTCAGGCTCGTACATACATTACCCTACACCTAGCATATGTATAAAACAGTTTTTCAGAAATGGGCGTGAATATAAATATTATATGTGTTAAACTTTATCTCGATATAAATACTTTTAAAAAATTTATGGAGGTTAAAGTGAATTACGGAGAGGGTCTTATATGGGAGTTTCGACTAATTTTGGACCGACCATTATAAAATTAGGTGTCATTATTTCTGTATATAAGAAACTTATTTGTGTCGAATTTTATTTGATTACCAATATTTTTAAGAAATTTATGACCGTTAAAGAGATTTTCGGAAGTGGGCCTTATATGGGAGCTACGACTAATTATGGACCGATCATAATAAAATTGTACCGTGTTATTTTCATACATATGAAATATATTTGTGTTAAATATTATTTGGATAACAACATTTTTGAGTGAGTTATGCTCTTTAAAGTGATTTTCGGAAGTGGGCCTTATATGGGAGCTACGACTAATCACAAAATTTTTAGACATGATTTAGCTCCGTTTGCTACTCATTGCTGGTGAAATTTGTTTGGATACTTGCATAATTCAAACATTTATGATCGGTAAACCCCAATTTCGGAAGGACATTTGTATGGGGCCAGGTGAAATAATGGACCGATTTCCACCAGTTTCAATCCCATCCGTAATTAGGCCGAAAAAATATCACGTAAATATCACGTTAGCGAAATATCTTCAAAATTACGACCTGTATTCTGCGCACAAGCTTTACATGGACAGCCAGTCAGACAGACAGACTGACATCGTTAAATCGACTCAGAAAGTGATTCTGAGCCGATCGGTATACTTTAAGGTGGGTCTTGGACCAATATTTCTGGGCGTTCAAACATCAGCACAAATCCAATATACCCTCCCCACTATGGTGGTGTAGAGTATAAATACATTCAGAGGAAATAGACCAAATTTCTTGTCAACTGAAATTCTTCTGATTAAGATTTTTGCCAGCCAACTAAAGTTTTGCAGTCACAACTACAGAATCTGTTAAATAAAACTAAACTAAATTCGATTGTTAACATTTTCGGTTATCACAACGAAACGGGTATGAATTACAAGGAGTAATAAATAACATATATACAAAGTAAGGCGAAACCTTTTTTCTAACGAGTTATAAAAAAATAAGGGAACTATAAACAAATTATTTTACACAGATTTGAAGCAGATTTGAAAGTTTCACAAAAATGTAACTATTGCTTCTAATTTCTTTCAATTAGAACAATAAAGACGATTAATAGATTTATACAAACAAAAATTGCCACAACTTATTTACAACTGTAGATTATTAAAAATTCTAATTCTAAAAACTATTCATATTTTTAAATAATCACTTATGTAATTGAAAATGAACTAAAATCAAATACATTCCAACAAAAATGCGATTATTTGAATGAATTTTAAAAAAATGGTGTGAATTTAATAAATACATATAGGTACATACATATTTATAAATAAATAGAACATTTTGTGTGTGCCATTTTAAACAATTTCATGCGATTTTATTTGAATCTTTAAATTTAAATGAATATGTGTAAGTGTGCGTGTACGTGTCTGTGTATGTATCGTTTCAATTCTGTCCAACATACATGTACAATTTGCATAATCGAATAAATGTTGTTGTGGGTATTCAGATTATTATCAGCGATGACATTTAAAGCAACAACAATACTATAAGAAAATTATCAATAAAATTTTAAATGAAGCTACAAACTAAAAACGAAAAAAAACAACATTTTAATTAAACCATTTCTTAAATTATCAGCAGTTTTTTAATTTAGTTTGTCTTTTTTTTTCAACAAAATACCTACATAATTGGAAGAAATTAATTTGAATAACATATTTGAGAACATTTAAGTAGGTACCTATATTGTACATTTCATTGATTGAGAAGTATAGTTTTAAACCTACCATAAATTAACATAATTAATTATTAACTTGATAGTTAATCATATTGTAATAATAATTGCAATTTAATTAATAAGAGCGTTTAATTGCAAACATAAATCTTTCCCAAACACCCATAATCAAATGGAACAACAACAACAACTACAATAAATGAGCAACAACTTATTAAAACGCCTTAGAAAATAAATTGATTTCAATCTCCTCTCTCTGGTGCGCTCTCAGTCTCGGCTGATCTCTTTCGTAAATCATCCGTAAATAGTGATGGAATATGCATACATATGCATGTAATAATAAATGTACTATTTATTAGTACTTTTTGAATTTAATGAACATGCCGACTTTTTGAAGATTGTACTTAAACCCAGGAGGATTTAAGACCAAATCAAACATATTTTATAGAATCGAATAATAAATTTTACACGATAGTATTCTATATCTTTATACCTTTTTTATAAATTTTCAAGCAAAACTTTTGACTTAAAAATAATTAAGTACTTTCAAGTACATTTGTGGTACTTTTTGTTTGTCAACCCTGTTTATAGCAGTAAGTTAATCTACAAATTAATTAATAATTGTGTGCAATTACAAATCTTTAACTAAATAAAAACGTGTAGTATTTTTCAATATTTCATTTCATTTATTTATGTGAGAATGACTATTTCTCTGTTCATTTACAAGCATTTTTTCCATTTTTTGCTTTTGTTGTAATTTCGTATTAACATGGGTCAAGAGAATCAAACAAGTAGTCGTCGTTGTTGCTGTTGTACACACAATTTACAGCTGAACAGAAAACAAAAAATTAATTTATTATTTATAAAAAATACTACGACAAATGTGTATGGGTAGAGTGTAGAGAACAAAAAATAATATAAATTTCCATATGAAAATATAATTGATAGTTTCCACACATACAGACATTATATACATATGTACTTACACATACTTACTTAAACAATCATTTTAAAATAATTAGCAAAAGAACAAAAAATTATAAAAAACAATTTAACAAGTTTAATACTCAAACGCATAATAAATAATAAAAATAAAAACATATACTCAAACATGCCTGTATGTATCATCCTTTTAATGGCAGTGTGTCAAACTACTACTTAATTCCAGAGAGGTCCCCTCTAGCCAGTTAGCCAGGCAGTCAGTCAACCAACCAACCAAACAAACTTAACTTGCTCATCTTCTTCAGTTCATTCCAGTCACAAGTACTCTGCCGCATACGAGTACACTGTGCCTCAGTAACAGCGTTGTCAATTTGGTGCGTTTCGCATCATTTTTGGTGCTTTTTTAAATTTTTAGTGTGAACAGTTCTTTAGTTGGTGCGCGGTGCGCTTTTTGTTAAATTTTGGTGCGCCTTTTAATTTTTGGTGGCACCAAAGCAAATTCAACACAACTTTTTATTTCAGTGTGAGAAAAAATCTTTCTACAATAAAATAAATACACCTGTTTGAGTACCATTTACAAATTTTTTTTTGTGTATTTCGGTGCGTTTTTTAATTTTTTCGAACATGTGATGAAATCTTTATTTTTACTAATTATTAATTGCAGTTTTCTAATAATTCATAACTAATGAAATCTATACGATGAAAAAATGTATTTTAAATACGAATGTATGATAAATGAAATCAAATTCTTCAAAAATCTTTGTTTGAAAATCAAATTAACATTTTAAACATGTAAATAAAAATTCTTGTATAACCCGATGGTTTGGTCTACTGAACTGTAGGCGAACAACCAGGTTGGAATCCTAACAAATTTTATTGGAAAAAATGAAATAGAAGTACTTTAACTAGAAAAGAAAGATGTATAAAAAAAAGTACCAAATATGTACTGAAATTAGCTTTTTTACCAATTAGTACTTTAGTTCCGAATATCATATTGTGAGTCAAATTTTGAATGGTTAAATGCTTATTTTATCTTTATTAGCTCATTTATTAAAAAAAGGCTTTTACTACTATTACTTTTACTAATAATCGTTGATAAAGTTTTTTATAGAATTTATGATATTAAAAAATTTCAAATTAATTCAATAAATATTTAAAACATGTAAATGCTGCGCTTTTTTCTCCATTTTGGTGCGTTTTGAAATTTCAAAGTTGACAACGCTGCTCAGTAATACGTCTGCATGCAGCAACAACTACACTCATCATTGCTGGCAATAAATCATTTACCGCTCATATTTACACACACACACATTTACTTGAACATCATATTTTTATTATTTGCATTTTTTAAAATTTTTATAATACTGAACATATTTGTTTGCAGTTTTATTAAAATACTTTTGTTTTTGTTTTAACTTGTTTCGAGGTTAATTTTTGCTGCACAATCAAGCCAGGTTCACACTTGCAACGAAAATTTTATTTGTATGCAGTTTAGTTGAGTCATATTTAAAACAAAATCAACAATTAAGTTTATTTGTTGGTAGCGTCGCAAATTTAGTTAAGATTTACAATATCGCATTATTTGAATTAATTTTCTTTTTTTAATTCTAAAGTGCCACAATGATTTCTGCTCAAGTAATTGTCTAAATTGTGTTTTTTCTAAAGCTATCGATAATATACATTTATGTCGAAACTTTTAGCGATTCCTCAACTAGTGACTACCAAATATATAACAATATTTACAATACAACAATTGTACTACATACAAGCTCGAAATTCATACATATGTATTTCCATATATAATTTCGTTAATTTGTTGCAGAATTAGTTGAGATATCAACAAAATATTCAAACAACAAACTTCACGAACTAAACCAATACAAAGTAGATTAAAATTCGTAATCTGTATTAAAAGAAAAACATGCACTCAAGTTTCAAAAGAATTACATGTTTCTGATATAATTCAAAAGTTAACAATTTGAATTTCAACAACCCAACTGCAAATTCCGAGTTGGAAGCTGTCGAAAGTGTTTCATAGTTTTCACTTTATCATTAATAATGTACAAAGATATTTTATTCATTTTATATTTATATTTCTGTATTAGGACACAGTGGCAGACACAGAATGCTGAGTTGAATATTCGGGACTTTTTCCACAATCTGTGCAAAGCTACAGAACTATCTTATGTGAAGTTGTTCCCTGCATTATATTAAACTTCTGGTTACAACATTAGATTACAAATTAAAAGCCAAACCATATTAGGTTAAAATTCATTGAAAAAGTAAAGATATTTTATCACATTTTTAACCCTTACAGGGACATACTAAAAAAGTACAGTGATTTCTTTAAATTTCAAAATTATAAAGAATTCAGATTACAAATAATTTTAAAGATTTTTGGACTTTTTTTTTAAAAAAAAGATATATCACAATTGTTCATTTTGGGCATTACACTATAATGCAATATCTATATTTTAATTTTAATACATTTTACTTTATTAATGCAAAACTATATTCGAAACTTACAGATTTATAAAAAAAACTTTTCATAGATTTTTTGTATTGTATACATTTTCTTAGAAATGCAAAAGAAATAAACTAAGAAACTTTATTTTAATTCCAGTTTTTTAATATTTTTCAATGATTTCTGGTTTATAATGATTAAGTTAATTAAGATGAAATTCTTTAAAGTAATTATTATCTTTTGTTAGATAAAAAAGAGTTTTTTTGCATTCCTGGTACACTTGGTTCTACATCTGCCTTTATAGTCAGAATTGCGACATTTTAAGGGATTTACTTCAGTAAAATCTGGCCATACTGTCTTGTCGAATTCTTTGGGATTATGAATGGGTTGGCGTCTAATTATGCCGACAAGATTATCTTTGACTTCAAGGGAATCTAACTCATCCCGCTTTATTTCTGGATATTGTTTATACTTTGTCATTATTTCCCCAATTCCCATTTTGCAGTGTAGAAAACGTTGAATCTTTTGTTTTGCGATTCCTAGTTTCTGAGCATCTCTTTTATATTCATCCAACTATTATATATTGCCAAATCGAGGAAATGAAAAAACACTTTCACTGGCCATTGTTTTTATTTTGGTCTGAAGGCGATAATATTCTAATACTAAATCTACTATGTCAACACCATCCGTTTTTCTATTATATTACTGAAACACTGCAGAAATGGAACTGGCACACAGACTTTTGCAATCCGGACCCAACGGTTAACTACTTCTACAGGGTCTTTACCACATAAAGTTGAAGCTATTATTACAGCTTTGTTATTCAACCATTTAATAACAGCCACATTGTCATCCTAAACCACCTTTTTTTTAAAGAGAAGTAACACTCAGGCAATTAATATGCCTATATATTAATTAATTAATTGTGTTACTTTCTTTGGAAAGGGATAGGTAGGAGAAGAATAGGTTGTGAAAGTAGAGAAAAAATTTTCGTATGACAACACTAATTGCGCGTTATGTTTATTAGTAGCACAGTATTGCAGCGGCTCTGGTGGTGAGTAGGCGCATTGATGAAGACCTGATTAATAGCCATTATTTATACCACCGAAAGAAGGAGCTGTGATAAATTTTAGTTGTGATAGGATAGAAAAACAATTAAGCTACAGCACCCTCAAACCACTTGATATACTAGCGCAATTCACAATCTTGTGCAAATGGTATTGCATCATTGCATTTGAAAAAAGGTTTAGCATACTTTTGCTCTACACTAACAAAATACATAGCAAGAGAAAAAATATGCTAAATCTTTTTGGAAATGTAATTATGCAATACCATTTGCACAAGATTGTGAATTGCGCTACTATGTCAGCTCGTATCATTTGTAAATAATTAGGAAGTTTAACAAGCTTACCTAATCTATTAATCATTATTGTTCCTGTAGATTTATATATTATTCATTGATTTTTTCTAAAAGAGGTAGCGTTGTAAAAAATTTATCAAAAAAAAAATGCATTTAGTGAGACGTAAAACTCCACTATTAGAAAATGTCCCACCTATTGGAAAGATTTAAAGACAATAACTAAGCCATTTAAAGTTGCACATACAATATTCTGTTGTATGAATTTCGATTTTGAAACTTGCCGAGCGGGACACCGACCCGTGAATGGAAACATTTGCTCATCGACTGAGTAATATATAATTTCTGTAGCCAGTCAATTACAACATATATATTACAAAATAAATATTATTTCTAATTTTTGTATATTTAGACCCCGACATTGTTTGAGAAACCAGTTTATTGGAAAATCCAGTAGCCCAGTACATTGTCATTTGAGAATATTTTAAACATGACATCATTATAGTACATCCATCGCTATTTTTTATGACGGTTGCGAATAAAGTCATGTCGATTCCAGTTTTAAGAAAATTATACTTCTTGGTATAAAAAATGGCATCTTTGTAATGATTCTCATAAAAATATCTTGAAAAATATTTATAAGGCGAATGCACCACAACTTCATTGTCGCATCCGTAAAAATCAAAAACGTTAGAATTTATGAATTTTTTTATTTCGCCTGCTGCCGTGTCGCTGTTAATTTAGTTCGTGGCAATATTGGTTCTATCTCGTCATCGAAAGCCTGTATGACCATTATCAATAAATGTGCTTAAGTTTTTACATTTTTCTTCATCGTCTGCAGAAAAGTCAATATCAATATCATCCATTAAATCTAATAATTCTTCTCATTAATTTTCCATTTTAAAATGATTAATTTTGCTAAAATAAAGCAGAAGTCAAATTTGTGATTTTATGTTTATTGGTGAAGTTTATGTTTATTACTAGGGCAAGCAATCTCATGCACTAAAAAAAATGGAAAATATGCGCTTAAAACATGCACTTAAAATTAGAAAATATACACTAAAAAATAAAATATGCACTTGTTTTACTCGACAAGCCCTACAAGAAAAATAATATCTGGTCCCAGGTTTTTAGGACTGGTGCGACAGTGTTATGTGTCAACTTTTACCAGAAGATGTCGCACTAAGTATTAGGGATGCTGTTTTAAATGGATGCTAACCAAAATAGTAAAACTATGCACAAAACATGCATTTATTGTAAAATGTGCTAAAATATGCAAAAACGGGTATTTTTAGCAAAATATGCAAAAACGATTGAATGCCATTTTGAAGGTAATTTCACGATTCGCAAAGATAACTTAACTGTTTCCGTTTTGGGATGCCCAGTAAAAACATGCATTTGCATGAGATTCCTTGCCCTATTTATAGCTCACAATTGTAAAATAATACATTTGACAACAAATACCTCAAAATTCTTTAATTCCACATAATTTTTTTGTTTACGTTTAAAACACAATAAAGTATAAATTATTAAGTTGAATTACAACGGGACAAAAAATTGTAAGCTCACAATCGTGTAGTCTGGGTCTCAAAGCGTTAACAGCTACATACACAAATTTTCAGCAGGGTTATTTTTAATAGATGTAAAAGTCGTATTTTGGTAAAAATTGTTGTGTTGCCATGCTCAATGTTATCAATTGCCAGTGGGCAGTTAATGTGTATTTTTTAATCATACTTATTTTTGTTAAAAATTACTTGCTTATTAATATGCATCACATAAGAATGTGCTTTCGATAAATTATAACGTTTGACTACACGTAATAATTGATTACAGTCACTAGCAAAGTGTTGATTTTAATAATTTGCTTACAAACGATCAATATCAATCTCCTATAATTAATTATTAATTATAAGAAAGATAAAAAATTGTACTATAATTAAGATTAAACAAAAAGTTCAAACAGCAAAAAATATTTGCTAAACCTCTCCACTTATTTATAATGGAATTTCAAATTTATCAAAACCATGTAAACAAATTTATCACAAAATTTTGGATTACAAAACCTTAAAAAAGTAAACAATATGTTATGTTGGAAAATACAAAATATTGAGGATATAAATTTTTAAAAACTCATCCTTGAAAATGTATATAGCCCAAAACTAAAATACTTTGCAGAACCTATTATTTGGTCCAACCCTATGATATCTATATACTCGTATGTAGATGGCATGGTAGAAGTAACTTTATTACCTTATTTCATTTTTTATAAACATATTTATCACACAAAAAATATCTTATTGTTTATGACAAAAACATGAACACATTATGTACAGTAAAAAAAATATAATAATAATAAACATTATGACAATAAAATGATGTTATATGAAACTTGCACACACGAGCACATACATATGTACACAAATACTTTCACACAGATACTTGTACATAAAAGCATGACTACATATGTACAGACATATTAGATAATCACAATTTAGAACAAAGAAAGAAAAGATAGATGTTTTTCAACAGATTACACTGACAGGTGACAATGACAGCTCAATTATTATTAATATTATTACTGTTGATGTTGTTGTTGGTGTTGTTGTTAGTAGGTATTATTATCATCATCATTATTTTCATTAAACTTCTAACGAAAACAATTGAAAATTAAACAACAATAAAATGACAACAGCAAACAAACATCAGCATCATCTAAAGTGTAATTTTGAACTCGACAACTAAAAAACATGTTGATGGTGTTAAAATTGATAAAAAAAAAAACTAGTTGTTATGGCAACAACTACAGCATGCTATAGTTTTTAAACTTTAACTAATAATTTAAACAAAAAAATTGTGTATGGATTTAATTATTTGTTTTATTTTTTTTTATTATTGTGGCAAACTATAAAAATCAATTTGAAAAATATTTCAGCATTGTTTTAGTTCTGTGTCTTTATTTTTTTCTTTTCACGTCTGTTATCTGAAGCAATGAAAAAAAAGAACTAAGAAAAACATTATTCAAACATTAAGTTAAGTGAATGACTGACTGACTGACTGACTGGCAGAATGACTTGACTGCCAGCGACTCTAACTCTGAATGTGTTGTATTGTTGTTAAAACGTCACTTGTAAAACAACAAACAGTTAGTAAAAACTTACTAAGTTGCAGAAAAATTTGCTTAACAAATGCACAAAAGAATACAATAAAATCTACATCTAAAAAAACTAGAATAATGAATTGTACGAATAGAAACAAAAAGTTTCTTTTTCTTGCATCAAGTCAACAAACAAGAGTTGTTTTTATTATAACAAAATCATACTCAACTTGTATTTAAAACGAAAACATGCTCATGACTGTTAAATATTCAGCCCAATTCCGAAAAGTTCTAAAAAAAATATGAATTAAAGTAATGGAAAACCTTGAAAACTATAATCTGTTCTCTCTCTAGACTACAAGTAATAATGCCATTCAAATACTATTTTCAGTTGTCCAAGGGGTCTGGTAAACATCTATTTAACTCACCAGTTGAGAAATATAATTCCGGATTTATTTCTTATTCCCAAAATCATATTACATCACATGTTCTGAGTTGGACGTAATTCACTTTCATTACATTACATTGTGTTTGTGTATTCTTCTAAACATTAAAAATTATGTTTGTTTTGCCGCGGTCTACGCTTTTTACGTAAATTTATAGTATTAAATAATAAACAAGATTATTAATTTCTTGTTCCCTCTTCCGGCGAAAATCAGACCTAAAAACGTGTGATTGTTGACTTTCTGGTTTTATAGAATAGGGCTGAATTTGAATTAAAGGTGATGAAACCCGATCATTATTTTAACTATGTATTTTCAAAGAAAAATTATTAAAATATAAAATCAAAAAAAAAAAATACTTTTGTTTGATTAAATGGTTGACCTTTGTTCCAACAAAATTTTGCGTTTGCTTTAAAACTGTTAATTATTGTTCTTCAGGCAGCATTTTGGAATAGAGCTGAAAATTTTGTTTTTGTTTCTGATGTTGATGCATCACAATTCAAGTAGATACTATGAAAGAAAAGGAATATACATTTACTTGTTTTACTTTTCTATATACAAAAGCTTTTTTTCTATTTTCGCAAATTTTTTCTATACGACTGTATATTGTAAATGATATTTGTATGAGCAAAAATAGAAAAAATACAACAGAACAGAAAAATGTCAGTCAAAATGTCGCTTCCAACACGCGCTTACAATATTCAGCTTTATTGTCTACATATGTTTGTCTAAAAGTTTCTACGTTTGTCTGGCTGTGTAATATCACCCAGTAGTTTTGATGGTGATAAAGTATCGTATACCTATGTGGAGACAATATTTTTCACTAAAGTCTAGTTACTTGGCTGGCACTAATTTGTAGGTTTTCAGTGAAATTCAATATTAATTATATAGATTACATAAATAATTCTACGTAGGCTAGCGTAGAGTCAATTGTCACTTTAGTGTCCCTAAGTAAACTATAGTGTAGTCTGCCGAATGTTTGTTTCTCTTACGAGGGACAGTCAGAACTGCTGGGATGTCTGTGTTTGCCTTTGAATCTGTTCTTTTCTTTTTATACTGTTTATTTGTTATAGGTACATATGTATTCTCATACAGATATATGCACACTTGTTAATATTTATATGTATGTATGTATGTATTAATGTTAATATGTCTGTCTGTCCATCTGTCTGTTTATGCAGGCATCTCTGAGAAACTGAATTTGAGACTGGGACTGAGCAAAAGTAACTTCGTAGTCAAAGTACTTGACTAACTGAATCACTATGACTATCAAATAACAACAAACAAATGGTTGCGTTGGTTGTATTTCAAAAAATATTAAAATCAAGACACTTTTTAAAGCTTCCTTCCACACATCGTTGGAGATAATGTTGTTTTGTTGTTCATATATACTCGTAGAATATTTAAATATATGTATGTATGTATGTATATACAATTTACATGTTGCAGTACTGCTAACTTTTTCATATAAACTTTTATTTTCTTCTTTTATGATATTGAAACGAAATAGAACTTTATTTTTTAAAAAGTTTTTTAAAAATATTTAATTGCTTTTGCTGCTCAGCAAAAGTTTAATGACGTTTTTACAATATTGTTGTGTTGTAATGAAATCGTTATTTACTAAGGTTGTGCCAGTAATGATAATTGTTGATACCTATCTGATGGCCACATAATTACGCCCGTGAGGAAATTTATATTATCTAGACTTAGCTCATTATCCTTTGCAGTACAACGCGGTGAACATTTTATAACACTAAAGGCTGATAAATTAAAATATGGTTAATTTCATTTAGGAAATTCAAAATAAAATTTATTGAATATACTTTGCATTGTCCCCACAAATGTCAAGTCTTGGCGGCTCTGTTTTGCTAATGACTGGCAACAACTTGATTTTATTTTAAAAATTTCTGTCAAAAGTAATTAATGTTCTTGTTGTAATTGACATTTGTCAATTCATAAAATGCTGACATGAATATTACTTTAAATTATTATTATTACTATTAAATTATTTTTGGAGAAAAAGGCTGTAACAGATTTAAATTATGTTCAAGACATCAAAAAGAAGCCAAACATTAGGTTATTTATTTTCAATTATTGAACCATCCGTACAATAACGATTCAATAGGTGGTCAGTTTGAAGTTTGCAATGTATTTTTCTATAATGTAATGCCGCCAAAAACAGACTAAATTGTTAATGAAAAAATGAATGTAAAGTTTATATTTTCCTAAGTAAAAAAATTATGAATTAATTTTACTGAGACATGTTGCTAAACTTTTTCTTTGAAAACATGTAAAATCTATGATTAATTTTACTCTCATTTGCTTAAATTGGTTTTACATATTTATTTTATTTGTATTATCTATTATTGGGGATAAGCAGAATGTTGTAGCCAAAAAATTGTTTAACTCTTAAATATGTATATAATATTTTGGCAACATTTTTACTGAGAGATATATTTGCAGAATTTTACTTTCTGTTTAATTTCCTTAAAATGTGTTTAAACATTTAACAAGTTGATTTGTTTATTTATTTCAGTTTTATTTTTATGGGGTTATTTAGCCAAAAAATAAACAAACACACAACAACTGTGTTCACCACTTGTTAAAAGGAGTCTTTAACCAATGTGGCAACTACCGAAGCCATTAAATTTTCAGACTACTTTGTCTCGTTATTTTTTTTATTTATTTATTTTTTTTTTGAATTCCCTTTATTTAACAACAAATACAAACAAAAGTATATGGCCAATACATTCAGCTGGAGTTTGTACACAAAATGACACATGCATATGAAGTTGTAGCCGTAAAGTAAACATATGTATAAAAAATCACACAACCATACATACATGTACATATATGAGTAAATACTCTCTCGCATGTGTGAAAATTGGCAAAAATGTCAGATTTGTTGCTTAAAATAGTGAAATTAACTGCAAATAAATATAATTAAAGCTTTGGAAAACAACAGCAAAACTAACAGAGGAGACCATTTAAAATAATAAATCATAATTCTATTTAACACAGACAGGCTCATATGAATGCAAAAGAGTTTCAGCTAATATGTAATTTTTCGTTTCTTGCCATTATAATTATATAAAATGTTTGATATTTTTTCCACTTTTTACTGAACCCCGAAACCACCACCTTCAATATTATGTAGTATTTGCAACCTTATTTAAAATACTAAATGTGGCGTTTGCAATTTTTAGCTGTTTGTTTTATATTTCCAATATTGGCATGAATGTTGTATGAAGAATAAAAAAATTAGGAAAAACTACATAAAAATTGCATGATAACACGCAATTTTAAATATTCTTAGCTTTTTTTTACCACAATTTTGTAGTTTGTTTTTGCTCCTCAACTAAACACCAAAAAATATTATAAATCTCATGTTAGCAATATTGTTTAGAGCAACTAAAACTCTTTAGGTTTAGGTTGGTTTAGTTATATAGTCAGGCAAGAATTACAATTACAGCGACAAGCGTTTAGAAGGCAAGCTAATAGTGCAAGAATGTTAAAACAAATGTTTGCTAAGAGACAGTACATAACACTAAGGGCCAGTTTTTAGGAGAAGAATTAAACTTGGTTTGTTAGTGGTTTAGTTAAACTTTAATAACATTCAAACTTTTTTTAATCCACCTAGTCGTTTTTCAGTGGTAGTTTAAGAAACGTCAAATTATTTGACGTTACCATATTTTACACATAATAAAAATATGGCATCGTTAAAAATGTCTTATATAAATGTATAAATGTGGTAGCATTATAAAATTTCTCTAAAACATAAACAAATAAAAGCGGCAAAAGAAAAAGTAAAACATTGTAAAATCAAAGCAGCAAAAGAAAAAACCAACCCACCATCATATAAATGAGAATGGTTTGGATGAGCTCTTAATGTCCGCGGTTTTCTTAATATAATTCTATTTAAATTATTACATATATATTTCCGAATCACTACAATCCTCATCATCTGAGGAAAAATCCATTTCATTATAATTTATTTTATGTTATAAGGTAAAACTTAAAACAATCAGCTCTTTTATTTTATAGTAGGTACTTTTAAACAGCTGATATGTTTTGACAAATATGAATCGAGTTTAAACGCCCATTCTTGAAGGGTTAAACGCCAATTAAAACAAAGTAAACTACATCCTAAAAACTTAATTGGAAGTTTAAGCTAAGTTAAAACAATAAACATGTTTGAACTACATCCTAAAAACTGGCTTTAAAAGTAAAATCAAATGAATGATTCCAGCATGAAATCAAGCTACTGTTTTATTGTTTACTTTTGACTCTAATTTTTAAATATTGCAGATATTTTTTAAAGCGTTATGGAATCATTTTATTGTCGTTTAATGAAATGTATGTCAAAGTACATACATATGTATGTGTAAGTATGTATATGACATAAGTGTAAATATTAGACGTTTTATTTGACAATTTCAGAACCTTATTTAATTTCAATTATCCAATATATTTCCAAATACATGTATGATATGTATGTATATACCAATTCCGCAATATAATGTGCAAATTAGCGTGGCATCAAAAAGAAGCCTTTTTGTAGGTAAAACGCCCGCCTCTCGAATTGCGTTTGAGTTATTATTAATAATAATGTCTGCCATTTTAAAAACATTTGAACTATGTTATTTTCCTCACTTTTCCATTTTTTCTCCCAGTAGCAGTTATTTATTTAAACACTTTTTATAAATATACTCGTATGTACATATAAACAGCAATCATGATGGTAACTTTAAATAAAAAAAATGCGTTTTCAGAAAAATATAGTGAAAATAAAAGCAATACCGAAAAACATTTGTGTTACTTACTTTGTTTTAGTTTATTATAGATAAATATTTCGTTCAGTACAATTTATCTTTAGAACTTTCATGCAACATGGGCCTATTAAAAAGTAATAAAAAATTATATGGTTGAGAAATTTTCATAATACTAGTATGTATTCGTTTGTACATGTTACAAATAAGCAGGTGTAATTTTCAACATTTGCATAAACACTTTGTTTGAAATGCACACATACAGCCAATAAATAAATAAAACATGAATAATAGTAAAAATAAGTAAATTATAATAGTTTATATATAATAGTATATATGTATACAACTAAAATGAAACATGTGGAAAATGGAGGAGTAAACCTAAAGTGTTGAAAATTATCAAACATGAGAAAAAACATAAAACACAAAAAGAATTAAAAGATCTTAAGTCTAGATACAAGAAACACTTTTAGAACGGCCTTAAAAATTGCAGTAAAGGAAAACTAATTTAATTTGATATGTACATACTGACTTTCTGAATAGAACTATCGCAACATGCTGCTGAAAAAATGAGGTTTACACTACTTTACTTTGATGGTCCTTTCATTTGTTTACACTCAACCTTTTAATAAACATTTACTAGTATTTTTTAATATTTATTTAAATATTAAATTTTTAATTAAAGATATATTTTTAGCACGTGTCCTTTAACATGACTTACTTAAACAAAACCAGTTTAGAATTGGAAAAAAACAAAACGAATTTTTATTAAATTCCGTTAAAAACAAAACTGCCTTGTTGTTTAAAAACAAAAACTAAGAATTATTATGTGTTGAAAGGGTTAAGACTGACCAAATAACCTTTAATTCAAGTTATTTATAAACTTCCCTATTGCCACAACAATAACAATAACAACAATCCACTAGAGTAAAAAAAAAAACAACAACTGCTTATGCGCACAGTTGGCGGTACAAAGACGCTATAAAAAACATGGCCAAAACCCTAATACCAAACGAGAACAAGGTTTAAACCAACCATCCCTTTGTTCAAGAACTGGTAGAAGACAGCAGAGAACTAACTGCTGTTTTGTTGTGCCTTTTTCAGGCCGGTACATTATCAAATGAAATAAAAAAGTTGCTTGACATTAATGTAGTCTGAAAATAAAAAGAAAAAGGGAAACATTTTCAATTTCAACTAAGTAAAAGGACTAAAAATGTTAAAGGCGCGAGCGCACATGTTGTGTTTTTGTTTTTTTTTATCGTTTTTTTTTTATTTGTTTATTTCAGTTTTATTTCAAACTTAAAACAATAGGAATTCCCTTTTGGCAGACGTGTATCTTTTTTGTTTGTTTTCTTGTAGACGTTTATATTTGGTCTCGTTCGTTTCTTCAACCAAGGCATGTGTTTTGTTTGTTGTTGTAAAAATTAAAGTTTAAACACAGTTTGTTAGTGTTTTATTTAAATAAATTAACATATTTACCACCACAATTTACAAACCAAGCAACTTACAGCCATACAAATTAACAATGTGCAACATGTATACACGTTCATAATATTTATTATGTTCATAGCAGTAGTTAGTTGTTGCCAGTTGCAACACAAAGTTTTACTAAAAGAGAGCGAGAGTACAGTTTGGTTTTTATTTATATTTTTAATTGAAGTTAACAACTTAATACTCTAGTCTTATTTGCTGTTGTTCTTATTGTTGTTTCTGATGTACAAATAAGGATTAACAATACTATTAACAAAAGTAACAAAACCGAAAACAATTAGTAAATGGTTTAACAATTTTGGTTAACAGGAAAAGTTTTGTAATAATTTTTAAGCTCATTTAAAATGTTAAAAGCTGACATATTTTATCATCCATTGATTTTGTGAAATTAATTTCAGAACTGTTTTACATTTAAATACAGTTTTACAAAATGCTTTCTTTAACTCGCAATGATAAATTGAGCCTTCAAAAGAAAGCCAATGCAATGCAATGCAATGCCAAACAAACACATACAACACGTTGGAATTGAATGAGTAAAAACAGCAGAGCTGCACAATTGAAAACTAAATAAATTGTTAGTCAATTTCAACAGCAATTTTTAATACAAAATCATTTTATGTAAATTTGTTCAACTGTAAAAAAGTTAATTGGGCTAATAGAGTTTTATTATTTTGTTAATAAATATGTAAAACAAATGTTGATAATTTAACTAAAACTATTCATAATATTGAAGAATTTTATTAAATTAAACAAATATAAATCCATAGTTACTTCTGCATGAGAAAACTTAATATTCTTTGACGATTACTTATCTGTAAAAAATAATTTTACAAGATGTAAATGCTCTTCTTACTAAAACTGAAGCTTAATTTTTTTTTTTTATTAGAGAAAATTCTTCTCTTGTAAAGTTATATTTTCTAGATAATTTCCACATTGCACAGTGGTTCAGCAGTAGGACATAGTGGTTAAATGACGGTCTTCGATATTTTCACCGTTAGTTCGCTCTAATACCCATTATTAGTGGTACTACTAAAACATGCAAAAATATTTGCAATCAGTTGTTTTTTACATTTACTTTTGTGCATCGGAAGTGAACAAATCAAAACAATATTCCTTATCTTTTTCATTAGTAGTTTCAAAGAAACAAACATTTTTGTCTTATTATTTTACAATGGATATTTAAGTTGAAGGTGTTTACTATTATTATTATGTATTTAAAAATTGTTTAAGCAAAACGTATTTTACGGAAAACGGTTTCACGACAAATCAATTTTCACGTATATTTTTGCACGACGTTTTTTCCCCCTTAGGGTATTAACTATGTTGCCGTCTTATACCGCTTTCCAGTTACATATCGAAATGTTACGTACTTTCAATTTAAAAAGAATTTATCTGCGTTTGTTTGCGAATGTGCATGGTACAGAGGGTCTTCGTCTCTACGACTAGATTCGTAGCACATACATATTTTCCACAGATTTTTTCAACAGATGAAAAGGAGCTTCTTGCACAGAAAAAACTATATGTTCAGCAGCCCTTTAGGACACGATTAGGTTTAATTGTCGACAAAGCTCAAAGTGGCGGAAGTGGCACATCCAATGACGGAAACACTGCAATGACTTTTTTGAATTCAGCTAAATCAGCTGAAATAACTGGCTTAGATCAAGCAGTTATTGATCGGTGTCATCATCTTTTGCAATGTCTTTCGTCGGAATACAAAATAATAGTGTGGAATTTAGAGATTACTCGTAAGAAACCGCACTAATGCTTATTAGTACGTATCCATGGTACAATTTGCCTGCTTCAGTTCATAAAGTGTTAATTCATGGATCGGAAGCAGTTGAACACTGTCTGTTCTGTTTCCATAGGATAGCTCTCTTAAGAATCCGCTGAATCGTGTAATAAATTATTTAAGCAATTTAGACGAGACAACACTCGAAATATGTCTCGTATTGTCACTAACACTGATATTTTGCTTCTAAATTCCGACCCGTTGATATCTTCTTTACGTAAATTACCACAAAAGAAGAGGCTTTACGTATGTTAAGTTTTTGAAAATAATGTACAAATGCTGTATTAAATTGCCGTTATAAAATTTATTACTTTTTCTTTAATTAATAACTAACATTTTTGTGTAAATAAATTATTATAATATTATATTTAAACCTGCCGTATTCAGAGAAAATAAAGTAGGTTTGAAGTGTGATTTTAGACAAAATTTTCGTACAAAATTTTCTTAAAGTACATTTGAAGTCTACTTTATTTTTTTCTGAATGAGACTGAAAGACTTTTTTAATCTTATTTTACCCTAATTGGCCCAAAAATAACGTAAACATAAACATCCTTAGAAACTTGAACCACTGTGCATTGAAATGCATTCTCTACCCTGCCAAAGGCGTCATCAGAAATGTTTCTTGTCCAAGATCTACTTGTAAACATTATCTATTTAACTCACCATTTATTGAGAAATAGAATTCGGGAATTAAACATATTTCTAATTACATGTCATGAGTTAGAACGAAATTTACATACGTTTACAATGTGTGTGTATTCTTCTTTATTATTATTACAAATCTTGTAATATTACAAATTTGCTGTTAATTTTATTGTTGCATCTACCGTAGGTTGATATATATTTTTTTTTGTTTTAATTTAAAGTTAATTTCATAGTGATTTTTTGTTCAGTGTGTATGATGGCTTTTAAGTTTTAGAGTGTGTTTATGGCAATCGTCAAAACCGTGAATTAAATTTGTAGCCGTCATAATTAGAATTTAAATGCTGTCTTTTATATTTTACAAGCTAAAGTTGTTTTATGTTTTTAAATCAAACTTTATGTTTTACTCTATACGATTTCGACATAACCACTCCCCAGAGATTTTTTTTTATATGCAATTAATGCGATCGGTCGCTTGGTGGCTGGCTGCTGCTGATGCTGACGTTATTGCTGATGTTGCCACAAACAAAGTTGTGACTACCGATGTTGCAGTTTAGCTGTTATTGTTGCTGATTTCGTTTCGTTTGCTTAATGTTGGCTGAAGTTGTTTTTGTTGTTTGTGTCGCACGAGCTGATCTTAACAATGGATTAAGTCAATTGTTCAATTGTTTTACAACACGATAACTTAATTAATGTTACGAAAAACTACTACTAACCAAGGAAGATGAAGCAGCAGCGTATTGAACAGAGTATTTTTTTTAAACTTTACAACAAAAAAAAATGCTTAAAACATGACAAATTTTCAAGTTTAAAAATACTTGTACTTATATGAGTGTGTGCTTTGTACTTTGATCTGAAGCGCCAGTAATTTGCTTATCTAAATGCTTTTTATTTTTTTATATTTTGTCTTACTTTATGGTCTTTATAGATTTTTAGCAGTAGAGTATGCTATTCGTAGTCTGGTAGTCATGTTTCATGTAGAGGTATTAAATGTGCAAAGACTTTATATACTTTTTTTCGGTTTTATTGTGTCTCTTTTTTTTAAACAGTATTGTTTGAAATTAATTAAAAATTCACTTGTTCGAAAAAGCTATACAAAATATAAGCGACATACTGGCATACAACAACACAATTCTTTGTACAACATATTGTGGCAAATAAATATGTTTTTATATATGATACAAAAAGATACACAGTTTAAGTCACTTAACTGAAGGATAGACAGTCAGTTGGAGAGACAAACGTAGCCAATACAATACTGTTTTATAAAAGCGGATACCGAAATTGCTGATGGCGCTGATAAACTTATTAAAAGCACATTAAATGCCACCAGCGCAGTGGCAACACTAAAATATTTATTTATTTCTTTCTTTATTTGCTGCAACAAACAAACTACTCATACTCGAACAAAGTAAACACATACACTTTAATACACTCAAATAAAAAAAATGCCTCTTGTTTATATTTACTACAGTTTGATGAAAGCAAACATAATAATTATTTGAGTTTAGTTGGGGCAACTATAATTGTACAAAATTTATACTTATATGGTTCAAATTGCAATGAAATGTAAATAATGTAAAAGAGGGTTTAAATAATGAAAGCAATTCAATGCATCGAACATTTTTAGTAAATAATTTTTTGATTTCAAATTAGAAAAAATAAAAAAAAAAAATTCAGTTATTTCTAAAAATGTGAATATTTGAAAATTTTACTAGTTTGAATAAAGAACTAAAAACTATTGTAAAATTTCTCTAAATGTATCCTCGTTTATACTCGTTTGTATATCATTTGTTATTCTAGTTACTATTTCATTTAAATTTTCTTATTTAATATTGCATGTGAAGTTTGATTGACAATTATTTCAAGATTTCTATCAATAAACACGTTTAGTTTTCTATTTTACTGAACGTATTCTTTTGTAGCAACTAAATGCATATTCGAATTGATTCGCAACTCTATGACTTCAGTTGCTACTGACTGACTGTTGCTGTTGCTGTTACAATAAAAAGTTTTAGCATTCGCTGTTTATGCATGTTTGCAAAGTATTCATTTATTTCACGGCAGCAACAAATTGTCATGTTGTTTGTAGTAGCTGTTGCTTTAGATTTTCGTTTTAATGATGTATGTATTACATATTTATGTAGATATATTTATTTGTAATCTCAAGATGTCCTACAAATTGTACAGAACATTGTTTATGTGTTCTATTTAAATTCGTGCAAATTGCCTACTTTATTTAACATTGTTCAATAAATGGCGTTTAATTTGTTGTGTAATTTTATGTAGTTGGCAACAATAAGAGCTATTAAGTTTGCAAAAAAGCTGTTCCTTATAAATCCGTCACAGTGATAAATAAAGATGATTTGAAGCTAAATTACAACAATTTCATTAATAAATATGTTTTACTTCCAGCTTAATTCTAGAAAACGTAAATTTATTAAAAAAAAATATATAAAATAAAGTTATTTTCCCTTTTATTCCCCACTATACAATACATTCGTAGTTTACGATCTGTTGTAAATCATCACTTCTACTCAATTTAAGTAGTTGACATTTTTTCACAACGTCATTGTTTCCATTTCAATTTAGTTTCTTCAAAGGTTTTGCGAATCATGACAATCATCAGCTCGAAATGATGTACATACGAGTATAAATAAAATTGTAAATTATATTTATGATGATGATCATGTCTCGTGAACTCAAATATTGTTAAACCATTCATTTCGTTTTATTTGTAGAGCAGAAATAAATAAAAAAAAAAACGATACAATAAAGTGAAGAATAACAAAATAAATAAATTGTTGTAATGTGTTGAACAAAGCAAGAGTGAGTGAAATGAATTAATGGCTTAATTGAAAAATTTGTTCTGAAAATGTTGTTTAAAAGTGGGGAATAGTACATACATATAGTACAAGGTGGCGCAAAAGTAAACATCCGATGTTTTTTGGCTGTAATTAAAAAAAAATGAAAAACTTTGATTCTTCTTGTAGATTATTTTTATTTGATCTTTTATTTTTTTTTTTTTACATCAAGTCGAGAATATGATGTCATTGAGCTCTTTTTATGGCATTTTCCATCACTTTGGCCAAAGGTCCTCACATTCTTGACGGATATTGTCTTTAAGAGCTGCAAGAGTCTGAGGCTTGTTGACATGAACCCGCGACTTCAAAAAGCCCCACAAAAAGAAGTCTGGAGCGGTAAAATCAGGCGAGCTTGCTGGCCAGTGCAAATCGCCAAATCGGGAGATTAGGCGCCCGGGAAATGCATCCTTCAGCATATCGGTTGTGGCACGTGCAGTGTGTGCCGTTGCACCGTCCTGTTGGAACCACATGTTTTCCAATCCCAATTCATCAAGTTGCGGCAAAAAGAACTCGTTGATCATTGCTCTGTAGCGCTCACCATTCACAGTAACCGTTTGGCCCGCGACGTCTTTGAAGAAAACAGGTCCGATGACTCCTCCAGCGAAAACAGCATTCCATACAGTGACTTTGAGCTCTTCGTGGGTTACACGCGGATTTTCAGTGCCCCAGATGCGTAAATTTTGCTTATTTACATACCCGCTTAGATGGAAATGGGCCTCATCACTCATGATTATTTTTGATGAAAAATCATCTTCCTCTTGGTGGTGATTAAGGATGGCAATATTCCGCGTTCTGGAGCAGTGTAGCGTAACATTGTTTATTAGCGTGTATTTCGCATGTGTTTACTACCCAAATGTCAAAACAGAACTGACATTAGGGGCCAATCGCAAAATTTATTGCATTTTCTGATAGGAGGATTACTTTTGCGCCACCTTGTATAAGAGCAGTACGAAGACATGTTTATGTGAAATACACTCACAGATTTAATGTTAGAAGCCAAACAGTTTTCTGAAGTGAAGACAGTGACAAAATTACAGAGGTATCAAAAGGATTAGTTACAGTGAAATAAATGTGAAAACCTTCAGGAAATGAAAAGAAAAGCAAAAAGTTGATAATAATTTATAGATAATTTACAGCTCGTTAATAGTAAAGACTTACTTAATAGTAAAGACACACTTAAAATTGGACTTAATGCCTTCTTTTTACGTCTGCATGATTCAATAACTGGGCCGTCCTCTAGATGTGTGAATTAGATCTACACTTTAGTTGTCAGACTTATACTTACATTTAGCCTTTTGAAAATCAAATATCGGATCAGGGGTCCCGGTACTTGATTACTTAACTCCAACTCTAATACATATACATATATATATAAATTACTGTTCCTAGAATGGGATGACTGGCTTGGATACTGTTTAAAAAGTATATATTAAATATATAAATATCTTCATATGATCGGAACTGACTTATCATGTTCTCTTTTAGAATCATTTTAAATTTATTGGATTTAATTTAAAGCATCATCGTTGCTACCCTTTTGATTTTGTTTCTGTTGTAATCAATAAATGCGCATTTTAATGTTTTTATTGACAATCAATAAATATTATTCGTATTTCATTCTTAAAGATTGAGTTATAAAATTCATTTCAGTATTTTAAATGTGACACATTAACAATTCTTTTAACAACATTCATTATTAACACTTTTAATTTAATTACATTTAATTATTAAGAGCTTTTTTCTGCTGTTCTCGGTGGCAGTTGGCTGTGTTCTGAAATAACCGCAATGTTTGATTGGAAACCAAAAACGTTTTAACAAAAACAGTGTTGTTGGTATTAAAGCGCGAAAAAAACACTTAATTAAAAATTCTGTTATTATCACTTTTTTATTAAAGACAAACTAAAAAACACTTTAAGGTTCTCACCATTGTGGTGAGTGAGATGAGTAGTGAAGTTTGCAGAAGTCAAAGTCGAAGTGGTCGAAGAGGGAAAAAATAATGAAATATAAAACAAGTTTTGCAACATGTTGTCGAACAAAAAGATTTTAGTTGAAACAGTTTGTAAAATAATGGAATTGTTTTTATATAGTTCTAAAATGTTTGATTTTCTGTTGAGAAAATGATTTTGTTTTCTATTTTGTGTTCTTCCAGTTTTGATTACAAATACGTCGTTCTACAATTGAGCAGTTAAAGTACAAAAGACTTGTATTTCTAAATACGCTTTAATAAACTCAACAAACAGTTTTGTTCCTGTTTGATAAAGTGTTTAGATTTAAGCAATTCATCCTATTAAAGAACTGCTTTGAATGTTTTGTTTTTATTTCTCTCTTTTCATCATTTAACAAGAAAGTCTTCATGGCTTAAAGCACAACAACACACACAGCTTCAGACAACAGTAACAGCAACTAATCAATTTCATATCAATTTGTAAATTTAAGCAATAATTGTGATAATTAGCTAAACGTTCCTTTCATATGTTCCTGACATACTCTACCTCGACAACAATCTGGTATGCAACATGTGACCAATGAATGAGCAATGTTTCAAACATCATTGCTGTTGTTCTGTTGGCTGGTTGTGGCACATTTTGCAATTTATTTCTCTGCAGCTCCTTTGATTTCAGTTTGAAAATTCAAGTGAAATTGAAGTATGTTGTTGGAGGTGATAATGAGTGAATTCGAAACGAATAAATATCAAAATGATTGAATTTTGAAATCAATGAACAACACAAGCCAATGTGAGTCGCTGGCATCAATGACTGAATGAATCCATCATGAACGAATGACCTAATGAATTTTTCATTATTTCAATTTACACCTTAAGTTTTCTTTGAGTTTTTTTTTTTTTTTTGCTGTTAACAAATGTTTTAAACATTTCTGTTGATTGTGACTGCAAATGTATCTGGCTTTAATTGTTGTTCATTGTTGTTGATACATGTGAACGTTTAAATGTAAGTAAATGCCATCAGTAATTAAGTAAATATTTTTCGTAATAACTAATATTTCTTAAAGTTGTTGTGGGCTTTTGTATATTTTTGCTCTCACTCTGTCTTGGCAACACCTTTTTATGGTTGGAAGCCGCCAAATAACAAAATATTTCATTGGCGTGTGTTTTACAGGTTCTTGTTTTCGTTTCTAACTACCCCCTTTTGCTATTCACAAAAAGTTTTGTGCTTAATTGCAATTGAATTATTTTTGTTGTAGGTAGTTAAGGTGTACAACAATAGTTGTACAACTAACTAACTCCTTAGTAACTGGCTGGCATTTAATCCAAGTAAATAGTCATTGTATGGTCAACTATTTTTATTTTCAAAATTAATTAACTCCAGTTGATTTAGTGTCGTTGGTGGGTTGGGTTTCTCGAGCCATGTTGACATTCCGACTATTAATTGTACATTTTCCCATTCCTTCCTTCATATTTGGGGTGATTTTTTTCTTTAATTGGGGAATTTTTTTTCTGTAAGATTACTGGAATTTTAATTATGTATTAATGCAAATGACATTTAATAAAACAATTTTCTTTTTTTCGTTTCGTTTCAGGTAAATATTCAAGAGTTTTTTGTGGCAATATTTCATAAATAGTAAGTTTTTATTTTAAGTAATATATTTTGGTAAATTATTGCTTTTGACAAGCACTTGTTTTATGAAGGTTTTACGCAAGCATGCTATGATTTGAAGTTAAATTAATGCCTTATTATATGGTCCTTCGAATCAAAACACGCATTGAATAAAGTGTAGAACTTTTATTACACATATGTATGAAAATGCAATAGACACAATTTGATTGGAGTTTTTACAAAATTTTTTTGACGTTCTCTAACATAATACTGTACAAAGTTATTAAAGATTCAGGAAAATGTAAGAAAAAATTGAACTCGTTTGGAAATTTTTGTAATGAAACCTTCCTAAGATTTACAAAAATCTTGTATGCATTTTGACTAACTAAGATAATGCTTACTAATTTCTAAATACGGACAATAAATTAATTTTTTATTAATAATATTTAAAATTTTGTTAAATAAATTCTAACAGAATAAAGACCAAAAAATTTGTCTCAAAATTTCGTCATACTTTGACGTTGGCAAAAAATTTTCATTATCTTAAACTGTCGCTCAGCTTTATGAAAAAAAAATTGAAACATAGGAAGGAAATATATGCCGAACATTTTAAGCAATCGGAAATCTATAACACTTTCCACAACGAGTACAGAAGTCAAGTTTTGGAATAATTTCTAGAAATGTATAGAAATGTATGTACTTTTGTAATTTCAGAAAAAAATACTGCAAATGGTGTTTATTGTATTTGTGTTTAAATTAATTTGTAGTGGGGTTTTTTCGCTGTTTATAATTTAAATTATACAAACACATGTCATAGTTTATTTAAACATTTTAATCCACTTTTAATTAAATTAACAAATTTTTTTTTATCAAACACTTTTCATCTTTTCAAATGAGAGTTATAATACAAACGTACAATTCTCACATAAATATAAAATAAAGTACATTTTTTATAGCTGTGCACACAAGTAGACAAACGATATACATTTTACAAATAAAAGTTTTTTTTTTAATTTAAAAAAAAAACACACACACAAAATTTTAATTACAATTACGTGTTATTTTAATGACTTCATTTACTGCTTTTTTTCTAAGTTTAAAAATACTTTAGTTACAGACAAATTTGCCCTATACTCTTTAGAGTTTTATTTTATTTAGCAATTAAATTCACTTACTTATGACTTATTAAAAGTACTTTAAGTACATTTTATACATAAAACACAAATTACGTACATACATAGTAATAAACATTTAGAGAGATACAGATACATGGACAGACGGAAGGACGGACACTCCACAAGATTGTTTTTATAAGTATAAGAGCCAGTGAGTGAGTGGCAATAAAACAAGGTTAATTACTTTATAACTCTAAAATAGACACTTCTCAATACTCACGTTAAGTGTTGGGGTTTTGTTAAACAAGACATTAAAATTAAGTAATTTGTTTTAGCTAGATAAACATGTTTTTGTATCTGTTTTACCTGACTTTTAAGTTCAATTTTGTTAAGCAGAACAGAAATTACTAACCTTGATCTATTTTGTAAACCGACATGCAAAAATGTTTTGTTTCTTTTATTATTTTCTAAGTACAAAATAACAAACCTAGATGATGCAACATTAAATGCCACACAACATTCTAAACATTTCCTATACACACTTTCTCTTAGAGCATCTCGTTCGTTATTCCACCTCTATTGTTCATGGGTTCTAATAATAATATGTATTAAAACAAAATTTAACATAATATTAAGAATGCCCGCTGGGCAGGCGCAGTTGTATTAAAAGAAGATTGCCCGTTGTTCGAACGAATCCTAACAGCAGCAGGTTCAGCAGGTTTCTTTCTCTATTAGACAAACGCATGAACACAATCGGTGGCAGCAAACGAAATACAGCTGTTCTATTTAGTCTAAATATCCATGTTTTATTTGTGGTAGAATAGTTTAGTGAGAGTTACAATTGTCTCTGGCATTTTAGGCATGTTGATTATGTAATATTACACATACTTACTTCAGGCGAAATGACAATTTAGTGACTTTTATGGAATTTTAGAGATTTTTGCTATTTGGAAAAACTCCAAAGAATTAAGATTTGAGTTTCTGGAGGTGACAATACAAGTGACATTAACAGGATGTAGAAAGGCAATATTTGAAAATCCCCTTCTATTATCGTTCCAAGTTTTAAGGACTTCTGAGCAATATTCTGGCAATGTGTGTGCTTAAAACTCATACATCCTAAAGCAATGCCATAGAAATCCAACTTCTCCTCTAACTATTGACGTTCCAAGGTTCAATTAAATCTGATCCGTTATAGAAGTTGTGTATTTTTTACCACTGGAATGTAGTTATCTGTAATTCTGTAATTTGAGTTAATTGGAAGAGAAAAAAATCATATTTAGGGGTGTCATAGAAACCAATATTGTCAGATTTGGTTTCAAAACCAAAAAGAAAATATTCGTTGGTGTCATACGGCACTGCTACACGTTCAATAAATTTCTAGATATTTCTAGTATCACGATATTTATTGAACGTGTAGCAGTGCCCTATGACACCAAAGCATTTTTTCTTGTCAGTTTTAAAACTATTTCTGGCAATATTGGTTTCTATGACACCCCTGATTAACAAAAGAACAGAGAATTTGAAATTCAGAATTAACTAAAAAAGCCTCCTAAATATATTTTCTTTTTGATCCTTTGTTTTTTTTTAAGTGATATAAACTTAAAATATATCGTCGAGGAGACAATAGAAAGGCCATATCGCACCTGTTCAACAAAAGGGTAGTAACACAAAGTTTTCTATTTTTCAGTAGAGACAAAAAACTGTTTATGTTTTTGTTGATATATAAATAGTAACTGTGAAGATATGAAGAGTGACATAACGGTATTTTTTGACGAAAGAGTAGACAAAGTAATGGGTGATTTTTACAGTGGGTAGAGTAGATCATTATGTATCGTTTTTTAATAAAAAGTGAAAATTTTAAAATTTTGAGTTAATACCCTTTTGTTGAACAGGTGCGATATGTGTTTTTGAAACTTATTCTTAAGAGTAGTGTAATATGGGCTATCTGCAGTACAGATTGACCTTACCGAAAAAAACCCCCGATATATATTCTTTTAATTTTTCAAAATACTGGAGTTGTCTTTAATAACTTTCAATATTGGAATAATATATATAAACTATTTCAGAGATATTAGCGTTTTTATTTCTGTTCTATTGGCATTACTGTTCACACCAGCAGCCTTCATTTTTTGGTTTTAAACACATACATATATATGTACATTTGTGCCCATATCTATGTGCTTAGTATATATATAAATCCTTATCCTTAAAATATGAATTCATGTTAAAGCATAAAATATGAAATTCAAAATAAATTTCAAGCAGAACATTAGAAAATGTTGTTGAATATTCTAAATCTGTGTCACACATGTCAAACGTATGCACTTGTTAAAAACCAAAAATTCAAATTTTATACAACTTTTATCTTTTTCTTAATATTTGTCTGTCAACTTCCAAAAAAAGAATAGAAAAACTTTTTTTGGTTTTATTATTGTTCTTTTATTTAAGAATTAATAAAAAGAAACGAAAAATAATAAACTTTTTGTGTTGATATAAAATATCAACTCCCTAAAATCAAGGAAAAAAGAAACACCGAAAAAAAATCTTAAAAATACGAAAGAAAAATAACCTTAAAGTTAACCTACAGAAATGTTAAGAAACTTAAAAATACAAAAAATATAAACCAATACAGAACAGAACAGAACAAGACGATGTATTTTTAAAGTAAATTCTATACATTCGAAGTACATACTTACATATGTACGTATGTATATAATTTCTGTATCCCCAAATACCCTTAAAAATAAAAGTATTTTTTTTTTCGCAGTCAAGTTCAGTTTCACAATTTGTTTGGCGCGCGCATTAATTTCATTTATTTTATTTTTCATCATCACTAAAGTATTTTCGAATCTTTTTGTTGCTTTTGTTAATGTTGTTGTGGAGTCTCAGGAAAACAACAACAGCAGTAACAAAATCATGTGATTATAGTAAAATAACAAACAAAAAAACAAAAAAAAAAAAGAAATACCTCCCAATTTTTCGGAAAATAAAACCAAAAATAATAATAAACTCGGTGGATTGAATCCCCATGTTTTCAGTTCTCTTGTATTTTTTATACATTCGTACTACACGTTAAAGTGAAAAATATTTTGTTTTACTTTTATTTATTTATTTTGATATATAAAAAATATTTCTTATTGTAATCTTTAAAACAGACACCGTTGACAAGCTGCTGGCAATACAGGCAGCACTTTAAGCAGTAAACGTAAAGATTTTGGTGTTTATTATTTTACGATTAAATGTTTTTTTTTTTTAATATCTTAAAGTTAATTTATATAGTGATTACCTAGTTAATAGATATCTTGCGTTATTCGTACTAATCTGATGACTGAGTAGTACAAATTACGTAAGATATCTTCATAATTAGTCATGTTCATTGGGGGTTAGGGACTGGAAACTGATACCTTTTACACAATGTAAATGGTTTTGGCTGTTTCAACTCCTACATTGATACATGGCGAACAAAACTCCTTAGACATTCGAATGAAAATCACTCAGTTTTTAAATATTTTGTTTTACGCACAAAATAGTAAAAGCGTTTATTATTCAAACAAACAATTCCTCGAACTTTTTCATTTCATTCAGTTCAACTTTGTTTAGCAATAAAACACCGAAATACAATTTTCAAATGGTAGTTAGAATATTTTAGAATTCAATAAAATAGTTGTTTAATCGATAAACCATTCATTCATACTTTAATGCCAATTGTTTTGTTTTCTAAAACTCTGTCTGTTCTTTTTTTTCTTTGCTTCATAACTTCTATTGAAGCACAACAGAAAAAAAAAACAATTCCTGTTTTTATTGGAGAGTATGGTTTGTTGTTTTCTACTGACAATACTCGTATCTCTAGGGAACCAACAAAAAAATCATTAGAATTTTTGTTAAGGGGTTTAAAACAACAAACCCAAAATAGAAACCTGATACAACCTTGACTACTTGCAGGGTGGATCATTCTTTTTGGATTTTTTATTTTTAACCTAAAATTCAAATGGAAACACAAATAAACTTTTTAAAACTATTAACAAAAGTAAGATACTAATACAAACTCACACATATGGAATTGCACTTGAAAACATTCTACACAAACAGGGGAACCTTGATAAGTTTTAAGCCTAAAGTGAATTTAGGAAACAAATTAGGCAAATTTCTAATTTCTAAAGTATAGTCGACCAAGCTCGACCATATATGTGTAAAAACAGATTTCTAGAAATTGGCTCTATATAGGTGCTATGACCTATTATGGACCGATCATCCAAAAATGTAGTGGCAATACTTCTGTGCATATAAATATGATTTGTGTAAAATTTTATCTCGATATAAACACTTGTTAAAGATTTATAGAAGTTAAAGTGATTTTCGAAGGGGATCTCATATGGGAGGTATGACTAATTATGGACCGACCGTTATAAAATTAGTGGTCATGATTTCTGTAGACATGAAACTTATTTGCTTTCAATTTTATTTGGATACTAACATTGCATATTAAGAAATTTATGGTTGTTAAAGATTTATAAAAGTTAAAGTGATTTTCGGCAGCGGGTCTAGCTCCCATTAAGCTGAATTATGAACCGATATGTACAACATTCTTGGGCCAACACAATATCATGTACACATCATATACAAATATTATTGTAACATTTTCAAAATTGCGACCTGTACTCTGCGCACAAGGTTTACATGGACAGCCAGCCAGACGGACGGACAACTTTAAATCGAATCAGAAAATGATTCTGATTCAATCGGTATACTTTAAGGTGGATGTTGGACTAATATTTTTTGGGTTACAAACAAACATCAGCACAAATCCAATATATCCTCGCCACTATGGTGGTGTATGGTATAACAAAGCATAGCAAAATAAAACATACACCCGCCATTGTAACTTTACACTCCATAGTAGTTTTACAAGTTTCATGCCATGTAGAGGGAGGTTTTCCAAATAGAAAACTATTACATTTAGGTACACACCACTGAAGACTGAAACATCCCCGACATATGTCGGTATTCGATGGCAAATTCATTTGTTGTTGTTTTTTTGGTTCTATTGATGTTTGTACACACTCACTTACCCACTCTCATACGATTAATCGCATTATATGAATATCAAAAGTGGAAAAAAGCATTGATATCAAAATGTGAGAAAATAACAAACTAAATTGTTAGTTTATATTTCAAAATAAACACACACACATGAATACATTTCCGCACACATACATTGTTGTTCATGCAGAACTTTGAAATGATTTGTTCTTAAAGGACAATTCTCATACATATTTTGTATACCTTCATTATGAATACTATTCTGGATCTATGTATATCCGAAGCCCCTCATAACCAACGGATCAATAAAACCATCTTCAATGACAGAGTCACAGTGCGTTTTTCATTTGGACGCGGGCTTAAATTTGCTAATATATATATTATATTATATATACATTCTTATAATAAAATAATAATAATAAAATGTCGCTTCTAATTTATTTGGAGAATCTCCTACATTAGATTTTATATTCAGCAGTGACGTAGAAGTAGTCATCATAATAAATTCATTCCTTTAAATATATTTTTCTTCTCCCTCATACATTCTCATTCACATAATCGTGTGTGCTTGTAAGTGTGCGACTTTCATTTCATTTCCATTCGATTTGATTCCTTCTCCTTTTTATTGTTGTTGTACTATTTTCCATAGTATTTTGTTATCAATGCTTTTTGTTGTTCTTCTTAGAAGTTTGTTTGTTTTTGTAATTTTTGCTGATGTTGTTTCACTATAACAACAAAAACCAAACAAACTTAAAAGTAGAGAAAAACAAAAACTTTATAGTTTTTCCTACCCCACCAAAACAAAGTTACAAAACAAGTTTTTCACACTTTTCCATAGACGATTTCTTCATCGGTGTCTTCCAAAGAGCCATTTTAATTGTATGTAGATGAGATGCACTGTTGAGTTAAGTTTGGTTTTTACTTAAAACAAAGAATTTATTTAAGTTTTTGTAGTCGAAAACAGAAATGTGTTTGTTTTTAAGGATTGATTTACTAATAGCATTATAATGTCTTTTAAAATTGAGTTTCATTTTGTTATTTTGTAAATAAGTAGCTTTTAAAACATACTATATTGTACCTATATACTAAAAATAAAAAATCATTTAATTTTGCAGTCATCTAAACTTTTTTTTTCCAAATATCAGCAGCAGTAACAACAATAGCAGAGTTGTTAGAAGACTGAGAAAAAATAATACATCCCCGACATACATACGTATATATGTCGGTATTCGGTGGCAAATACATTTGTTGTTGCTTTTTTTTTTTTGGTTCTATCGATGTTTGTACACACTCACTAACCCAATCTCATAGAATTATTTGTTTTTTAGTTTTTATATTACTCTAAATTTGTCTTAAGTTAGGCAAATATGTAAAAGCGTAACCACTTCATTTAGCACAAATTTGTTTGAGTTTGTTTACTAGTAAAAGTGTTTGTAAGATCAAACATTCATCAAATTTCAACATTCATCACTTGCCTTAAATTAAAAAAAAAAAACTGTTTTAAAGAAATAAACGAATTTAAATATATATGCATGTACATAAACTTTTTCATAAACATTTTTAATATTGTACGACTCCTTTTGTTTCCATGTATTACTCAATGTCCTTGTACAAAGAAACCTCTAGAGATTTAATTTGGTCATACACAATTGTTGTGTATTTTTAAGATTCCCACATTAATTTAATTGCAAATGATGGAGTGTGCGTAAGTGTGCATATGTGCGTTAGCTAACACAAGGTTGACATTTTATTTAATCAGAGTAATTTTTGCATTAAGACTGATTATGCTTTTAGTTTTGTAAATGTGTTTTATGTTTTATGTTATTTTTTTGGTCATTACATTTCATTTTGTTTCGTTTGTGATGGGCGTGTTTGTAATAATAACCAAAGTACATTTCAGTTAACTTCATTCGCTTCACTTCATCATGTTGCCAGCTAAACAAATTTTTTGAAAGTTGACATAACCACATATGTACTACGTGGAACCTCAACAACCCCACTCCGCTGAACTAAACTCAGCCAAACAAACATCCTGTTTTAATCCCTGTGTACAACTAAAAACAAAATGTAACAAAATAAAACTATTCAAAAAACAACAAAAAAAAAATCCTATTTAACATTAGTAACATTTACAAACAAAAACCACGACCATAACAGAACTACAACAAACCCGGTAGTTGAGCTTTAGAGTCTAAAACACACATGCCAACACACACACACACACATATCCATACAACAACAAAGTGTATAGTAAGTAGTAAATGCCCCATGGAATTGCCCCATGGTTGCCTGTTCATTTAAACGTTAGTGTTTGAGTTTTTTTCTTTGCTGTTGACTGAATTAACATTGACGTGTGCTATTTGTGCAAGCTCTGGCCCAAAAAACCAAAAGCTTTAAGGCCAAGGCAGTCAGGGCAGGCTGAAGCAATATTACATTTGTGTAATGTAGTTGTTGCTGGTGTATTTGTTTTTGTTCCAGCCATGTTAGCAAATGAGCATGTATTTCGGTATGTTGGTTTATAGGAGTACATTACTTTTACATTATTACATTTTATTTTGTGTGCTAATATTAGTAGGATCTCTCATTGGAGTGGTGTTACTTCAATGTGGCTGCTTGTACGAGTATTTAGTACATTGTTTTGTTGTTTATTTGTAAATGTTTTAAAGGTTTACCGCAACAAAACATAATTATCAAATTAGTGTGCAACCAATGGAGGCTAATGAGTTTGTGGTTAACACATACATATATTTTAATATAAAAACACACACATGTGCAAGCACACCCAAAGTATGCCCCCAGTATGCTTTTAACAGGTCATTTTTTTCCCAATGCTACAAAAAGCACTTTATTTTTCATTTGTCATATTTTTCGGCTATATTTATCTTGGTATTTTTGCTTAAAGTTAAGAGAATAACTTAATGGTTGGATTTTTTACTATATTTTCTCAATTAGCATCCATGCCCTGAATCTATGCAATTTTATTTTCTGGCAAACAATTTTACCCTATTTCTGCTCCTTCAGCTCAACATTCTAAAATTACGTAATTTGTATCGAAAGTGTCAATAAAATGTATAATAATACTATAGATCAAAATTTGTGTGTTTTTTGTTTGTTTGGTATGTCGAGGAGTGCGTATCGTATTTTGACATGAAAACGTATCGTATTATACACGTGCAATAAATGCTTTTTTTATTCCTTTTTTTCTTGTTTTTGCAGAAAATCGTTTTCTATTTTAATAATTTTGAAAGTTATAGAATATTTAACTTTCGAAATTATCATGTTAAATTATATTAAAATAAAATATTGGTTGAACATTTTTCGCATTATTAAAGTTTTCCCGATCATTTTTTAGCCTTCCTTTGAGAAGCTTTGATACGAATTTGAAATAGGGCATATAATGTTTTTTGTTAATTGTTTCATCTAAATACAAATACATAAACTAACAGAAGAATTGTATCAATGTCAATGTCATTAGTTTTTATAGTTTTTTAGATTTATTAAGTTTGTCATTCCGTTTGTAACACACCGAAATATTGGTCGTAGAACCAAAAAGTCTGTCTGTTCATCTGTCCGTCTCTTGAAAACACAACAGAGATTCGAAAAAATATCTAGAACGATGTTCTTTGTTTGTTCGGTTCCAAAAATCAATTGAATGCGCATAAGTCTCTTATAAAAATCACTTTGTCCATATTTAGCCGTAGCCCCCATGTAAAGTCCACCTCCTAATATCACTTAAATGCGCATAAACCTCTTATAAAAATTATTTTCAAGTTGAAATTGAACACAAATAATCGTTGTACAGAATTTCATGATGATCGGTCCATAATAGTTTATAGCTCCCTTATGAGGACTACAGTCGAAAAACTCATCAGCCTAGATAAACTTCCATATCGGTATATAAAATTTATTCTATTGGCAATTTTGTGACAATTCTGACGTTTGCGAAAGCCGGAAATCAGTTTCCTAGGGCTTTATGTTACATGCTATAAAAATATAAACAAAGGGCGGTTCTAAAAAGAAAAGATTAATATAATACTTGATTATCTTCCGCCTCATGACACCTCCTTACACTTTGTGGAATAACTGGAATATGCATAAAATTCTTGTAAATATTGTTAACAATATTTAACTTTCTTAAATATTCATAGCAACTTAACAATTGTTGCTATGAAATTTAACCAAAATAAATTTCAAATAAATAGAAATTACGGTACAATATTTTATGACGAAACCGCAAATTAAAATAACCAGTATGTATTATTTATTGTTAACTATATAAAATGTAATAAAAATTAGTTTCAAGTATTGGTAGATCAGACTAATGGTACAGCCGAATATAAACTTTTAAGCTTGATTTACACGATTGAAATGTTCTTTAAAATGCTTCAAACTCGTGTAAACAGCAAAATTTCTTCAAAATTTATTTATTTAATAACTATTAATAACTATTAATCAAATAAATTTTGCTGTTTACACGAGTTTGAAGCCTTTTGAAGAGCAATTTTTAAGAAAATTTCAATCGTGTAAATCTAGCTTTAGTTGTTATGATTCCTATTGATTTTTGTTGTTCCGAATCACAAACAAATTTCTTTGCGTGTAAATAAAAAAATGATTTAAAAAAAAGAGTGAAGAAGAAAGAAAATAGCGGTAGCAGCTAAAAACTTATTTGTTTTTGTTAATATTTTCTTATTGGATTTTTTTTTGTGAGAGTAAGTGTGTTTTTCACAACGTTATTTGTACTTTTTGTTGTTCATGGGCCTGTCACAGAAATGTCAGCCTTCAGTAAGACAAGCATAAGCAAATCTTCTAGACTTGAGATATAGTTACTCACTCATTCCAAAGTAAAAATACATACTAACACACTTCAGTGAATAAAAAAGAATAAGAAAAATTAAGAAAAATGAAATAAATGAAATGAATTATTTAAGTCTTTAAATATGAAAAACGAAAAGAAACAACAACAAAAATAACAACTGACAGTAAAAATTTTCTTTAAGTGAAAGAGCAAAAACTGTACAACAACAACAACTACAACAAGTAACCAAGGAAAAATTGCAAAAAAAAAACTGAAAGCATGCAACAAAATATTTGTCAGTTTTGTTTCATGAAATGGTGCCAAGAATATTATAATTTCTTTCAACTATTTGTTGCCGTTGTTGTTGTTGTTGTTGTTTATTTGTCATTTTATTAAACAACAAAGACGACATATTTTGAGTAGGCTTCTTTTTCTGCTTTCGCCAGCAGTACAACAAATCAAGAACAAAAAAATATTTTATCTTTTTTAATAAATGATTCTTTAAAGCATGAAAAAAGGCATAAGAAAAAAATTATGAAAAATTAATCTACAATATAAAAGAGACAAATGACAATTTCAAAATGTCTTAAATTGTTTGTTAAATTTAATCTTTAGTTAAATTGAACAATAATTATTAATGATGTTGCTTTTGTTGTTGATTTATGAATCAAAGTCAAAATACAAAGTAAAATTTAAAGAAATGTCCTAAATATCTAAAAATAATTTTTACAAACTAATTTTTTTTTATTAAATAATAAATTTAGCATTAAGTTACATATATGATAATCGCAATCTTTACAGAATTACCTTTCTAAAAAGATATAGAAGTAATTACTAACTAAGAACTAATTGAATACTTTTGCCATTAGAAATCCATACATGAAAGAAATTCACGTGGCTTATATGCATACATATACAAAATTGTTTTATTTTTATTTTTTTCTTAAATCTGCAAGCATTAGCTGACATCTTTTCTCTGAGTGTATTTCGTAACTCAATCATCTGTCCGTAATTCCCATATTTCTTTCACCTCTAATAAAAATTGTGTGAAATACGATTGAGTGTTTTTGTTGCCTCTACGAATACATTAGTTATCTGGCATTAAATCCCTTTCCATTTCTATTCTGAAAGCAGTTTTCTAGCTATAATTGGCAAACGGTTTCAAAATTAGCATTTAAAAATGGTAAATATAATCAATCACCTACGGAAACTGCGGGAAATATATTTTAGTTTTTCAATTGTTATTGAATTGCATTGTAAATGTATATTCGTAAGTATAGTTATAGAAATATACATGATTTTTATTTGATAATTGTATTAAATTATAAATAGTAAATGACACCAAAGCTCAATAGCAGCAGTGGAAGCTGCAACTAATAATAATTGTGGCACAATGAGTAAAAAAAAAAAACACAATACAACGACGAAGAAAAAAACTAAATAAAACTGACAAAAAGGACACATTTCAACAACATTTAAAGATTCCAAGCAAAAAGTGCGTCTATCGTCTTGTAACCATAAACAGTATTGGAAACTGCCACAAATGACGGACTGCAGCAAGTATGAACGTATTTTAAGGCAAAAAACATAAATAAATATAAAACAAACCCAAACATTCAAGCCAAGCGTTGAGGTGGAAGAAGCGAGCTACATAGAGTAGTAGAATTGGAAGGCAAAGTTACAGTGTGCCTGCCTGGAATGGCAGACAATCTCTGCTTGCACCTGTTTAAAAGTTCAACACCACTTCACACAATCAGTATGCGCTGTCAAAGTTTGACAGTTAATATACTTTAGCATTAATAGCAAAGAAGTATGGAGTGCAGTGCAATGCTTGGTACTGGTACTCATACGTACAGTGTAGTCTAGTGTAGTATAGTGGTGGTTGGCTGGTCGTAGTTGTGTGCTGTCGAGCTGGAGGAGGCCAGTTAACCAAAACCATTTCAATTCTTCTGCACACAATATGTGAAATCTTTTCTTACAAAAAGTCTTTCGTCTGTCTGTTCTGTAAGAAAAACTAAACATTTTAAAGTTAAGCTTTACTAAATGATTGCGTCAGGGGAGAAACAACTACAAAGTCTAGATTTTTTTTTTTATTTTATTACAGCTTTAGCTTTTTGTCTTCATACTTGGCTGTTTTTGTATTCATTTTTGTTTTCTTTAAAATCAAGACGTGCATCTTAAAGATTGTTGAGTTGGTTTTTATAGACAAACGTACAATGTAATATTATTACCATTGGGAATATCTATCTACATGTAGTAAGACATGCATATACACCGATATATTTTATAAATGTTGCTTCGTTTGTATGTATGGTATGTACATACATATGTTTGTATAAATATTTAGTATATTTAACTTGTTTAAACATTTTATAACGCGTGCACAAAGTTATGAAAACAATACAAGAGATCAACTGAAGAAAACTAAAATAAAACAAAATCGAAACTCACACGAAATGAACTGAAAAAAGAGAAAAAAAAAATAACGACAAGTAACAGTCATTTGGACAGTTAAAGTTAAAAACTGCATAAAACCAACAAACGAACGAACGAGTAAATTGAACAGGAACAAAACACACAAAAAAAAAAAAATACACAAATCACATCAACAATTTTGATCTGTAATCATTTTTTCTCATTTTTTTTATTTCGCCAACAAACTGCATTAAATACTAGGTACATGCATACTTACATACATTGGAAACACATCAGAATATCTTATCTTTGACAGTGAATCAGTTAAACAACATTTTCTGATAATAAATCTAATTGTCACATAACAACAACCACATTGAAATGAATTGAATAAAAAACCCCCCAATTGTTTTATCGATATCATTATGATCGATTAGTCAGAAAGAGTTGCAGAGCACGAGAGGGCGACTGGACTGAACTGGAAGACAAGACGCGACGAAACCAGTAAAGACACTGTTGTGTAAAATATTATTTATTGTTGAACATCAGGTAATTAAGTTTCAAAAACATAAACAAACTGTATTATCTGATTTTTAATTATATTAAATGATTACAATCATTTATTGTAAAATCGTTTTAATTGTTAAATGTTTCTTTAGATTTATTGTGATAGATTTGTGTGAGCGTTTAGTTGATGGAATATCAATTGGCAACCATACATATATTTAGACAGAACTTTAGCATGTTTAAACATTTAAAAAAACTTATGTATGTATGTCTGTATATTTGGTGCTGGAAATGTTTCAAGTAATTTTAAATACATCTGAATAAATATAAAAATTTGATTGAAATGTTCATCTCATGTGACTTATTTCCAAACGTTAAAACAATGAAATTAAAAATAAAATGTTTCTCAAAATACGTTTCATCCAAGTGGAATATCAACTAGCCATACTGTCGCTTATCAGATAAATGCTTATAATTCCCTTATAATTATTCGCACATTGAACTAATTAAATCCCAATATATTTAAAATTATGCTCATTATGATCATGATTCACAAGTATTTATATCTTAATTAAACTCAACACAAATAAGTTCCAAATGTATGAAAATATAGGGCCTATTTTTGAAAAACATTTTAGAGCTAAACAAAAAGTAATCTTAACTCACACTAGCTCTAAATCTCGTTATTTACGCCCACTAATCCATTTCATATGTCCCTTTTAATTCTACTGTAACGGTCCATTAACCATTAAAACTTAAGAATCATGATGTAAAATGTCCCTTTTGAAAAGATGTTTCAATAAATTTGATTTCTATATAAGTTATATAAAACAAAACCAAAAAAGAAAAACTATATACAACAACGTCTGATCAAAATCGTACATACAAACAAACGATCGATTACATTACAAAGAAGATCGATAAACCAGGTTCGTTATTTGAGTTTAGTTGAGCAACAAGGGACGTAACATAAACACAACAATTTCTACAACTGATGTGTTATTGTGTTTGCTGTCTGTTTTGTCCACACTCGCGTCTGTAGCGCCTGAGACTGCGGCTGCAACAAAAAAAGTACCAAAAAGAAAAAAAAAAGAAACATTTAAAGAAATTGTAACTTCATCATGGCACTTTGATTGGCACATGAGCACGATTCATCCTGAATGAAACAGCAGAGAGCCTAATGTCTGCTGGAACAGCAAACAACTACGGCCGCAATAATAAAGTTTAAACTTTAAAGTAAGAACTCCATTCATTGAGCACGATCACAATTTGATTTGTGTGAGACTTTTTATATTTCACCACTAAAGAGTCGTTCCAACAATTTCGTTGCAGTTTTGCTGCGCCACAAATAAACTAACAAATCTAAAATATCTTAAATAAATACGTCATCATCAGATGCAGCAACAACAAAGACAAAAAGTAAAACAGATGAAGAATCAGCATTGGCAGCAGCAAACGAAAAAATAACATCATGATATTTATATAAAAATCTTACAACATTTAAGGAGAAAATGCCAGCACAAAAAAGTTAGCAAAAATGCGTAAAAACACGCATACTTAGTTGCTGCATGGCCATGCAACAGAGAAGCCTGCACAGATAACAAGACTGCAACAATTGAAAGTTGAAGGCGAGTACAGTGTTGTCAATTGATGATGACACAAAATTGCTTAAAAGTCACAAATATCATCGTAATATTTACATACATGTTACAAATAATTGGTATATAGTTCACTCAAATGCTTTGTTAATCATTAATACTCGTATTACTCCGCTTGTTGTTTACTTTTTGTAAAAATTTTGTTTTGTTCCAACTTCTATAGTTGTAGAAAAATCACTTTATGTAAAACAAAACCAGCCAAATGAGCATCACTTGATACTGATAATGTTCTTATGTCTGTGTCTTTTATAGTTTTTATCACTTTGAAAGTGCGTTTTTTGTGTGTTCTATTTTTTGTTTGCTGTTTTTAAGATTCCTGCCAATTTTCTTTATTAAATCTATCTACTATAAAAGAAAATGTAGTCAATGCTGGTAAAAAGAATAGAAGCTGAATCTAGTTAATGGCTTTTTAAGTGTTCTATCAAAAGCCAATGTGTTGTGTTTTAATTTTTCGTGTCTTCTTTGGTCACCAATTGAAATGTTTAATCATTAAACAGTTTTATTATTTTTATTTTTGTTAGCTGGAAGTTTATTTTTTATGTTCAGACAATTATGTATCATGAAGTTTTTGCTGGGCCAACTAAACATTTTTGTTTCGCAGAGTTTAGTTTTAGGTGAGAGAGGTGGGGTGTTAGACAATGATTGCGTGTGAAAATTTTGTTTGAGTTGTTGCGCTTTAATACTGCCAACAAATGTTGGTGATATTATTGGGTTTGTTAAATTTAATTTTTACAGTTAAGTTTTGTGTTGCAAAATAAACCAACAAAATATATATATGTAAAGAAAAGATTAAAACAATATAATAGAGCTGCATGTTTGCATGAAAGTCTTGTAATTATTTCTATAATGCGAAGAACACAAAACATGCAATGACTTTTGGTGTTTTCTCTAAACTTAAAAATGTAAACATATTTAAAATTTAGCCTTAGGTTTGGACTGTTTTTAAAACTAAAAAAAAATATTTAATATGTTATTAAATGAATTGTTAAATTATTTCTGAAACATTTTAAGAGGCATGTTCTAATTTGTCCGAATGTCAGTTAGTCTTATACTATTTGTAGAAAAAGGCATAAAAGCATTACAATCTTAAAATGTGAAACAATACAACAAATTTAATCAATTCAGGAGACATTTTTAGTAAACAATTTTTAGTTTTAGTAAATTTGTTAACGTGAAGAAATACGTTAATTACAATGTGAAATGTTTAAAAGTTTTTGATATTAGAAAAATATTCGCCATATATTGCTTTTAAGCTAACCAGCAATTTAAGATAATGCGTTCTACCGAAGTCCTTAAAGCCAAACTGCAACAGTATCAGGTATTTACCTTATTTATTTCGGCTTTTATTCTCGTATAATAAAAAAAATTCAGAACTATTTTCTGAGTCGATTAAACGATGTCCGTTCGTCTGGTTGGCTGGCAGTCCATGTAAACCTGTTACGCGCCGGCCAGTTAATGATTAATAAAAAAAAATTGTTTTCTATCAATTGAAAAATAACCGCTCAAAACGTCAGTTAAGGGCATAAAAAGTTTTCCCGCTAGCTTTTATTTAAATTTGGTTCTTAACCCAAGTAATGACGCGTAAACATATACATACTCTTCATACCAATAGAGTATGGAAAATAAATTCTAAAATTGAAAGAATATATGTTAAACAAATAAAACTAATAGTTTTCACTCCCAAGTTAATCATAAACACCTTTGACAGATTTAATACTTTGTTTTGGCTATCCTTCCCATTGAAGAAAAGAAGTTAGTGTTTCATTTTAAAACAACAATTCATAAAAATAAATTATTGAATAAGAAAAAAAAATAGTAAAGCAAAAAAATAACTAATAATAATGAGATTCTATGATATTCATTCATAAATCTGTATAAAGAAAAATTTGATCATAACAAAAAAAAATAATTCTTAATATGCACTGGGACAAAATTGAAACGGACCGACAGACGAAAAATAAATGTAAATGATAATAACTAATAATCTATAAATAGAATGGTTTCATAATAATTTATATTTGTTACTCACAAAATCATACTGCAGAGATGTTCCAATTCATGTTGTCTCATTGATGTTGGGCCCAGCAATCAGGAGTACATGATGAAGTTGTTGTTATTATAAATAAATGACAATGATTTTGTAAATTATAAAATTATGAATCAAACAAAAACAAAAAAATAAGTAAATTACAATAAAGGTTAGCAGAAAAGATATTTTAATACACTAATGAAATAATGTTAGTCAATTCAATTTAGTAGTAGTTTTTTTTAATGTAGTTATTTAGATGATAATATGAGAAAAAAAATAATTTGAATAAAGTTTTGAATTATACTAGTATACATTTTAAATAGTTAAAATTATATATTAAATTGAGTTAAATATTATAAATCTAATATAACAGACATATTTACATTTTATTTATATTTTAAGACAAGGTTTTAATTTTGTTAAATATAAATTTTACCGGGTTTTTAAAAAATCATTTAGAAAATTAATATAAATAGTTTTCTTAGATTTTTAAATGCAATTAATTATTGATTGTTTTAATAATTTAGATATAAATTTAAGTTCATTTTGATTATTATTTAATTTTAAGACAAAGTTTTAGGTGCAATATAGATTTTTATGTATTTTAAGTGTTTTACAGCTTTAAGCTAATTTTACATAGGTATTTTAATAGATTTTGAAGAACATTGTAAATGAAATATATATAATTGAAATACTAATTTACAAATTTTGATATTAATTGTGAACAGGCATTTGAAATAATTGGAATATCTTGGTTGTTTTTTTTTTTATATTACATTTTAGATAAGAAATAATCTACAAAGTTTTGACTTATAGGTTGTTTTATATTATAGGGCACATGGTCCACATTGTACTAAAATTGGTGATTAAGATAAACTTGTGTCATTAGTTATCAAATTTTTAGCTGCTCTATATACTTCACAAATGATCTGTCTAAATTGGATACTGGTGACGATTATTATGTCGTATATTTGGAGTTATGGCTAATTTAAATGTGTTTAAGTGGGCACACACGAGGTCCGTGTTGAAGGAAAAGTTTTGAAGCTTGATAAGATTATTGTTTTCACGAGGACTTTTCCTAAATAATACAAAATTTCCTAATGAAACATTTAAAAATTATATGGAAATAATTTATTAATCTTACTTGGAATGTAGAAAGGAATATATTAAATAATCCTGGTCAATTCTGGTATTATATAATTTTGATTACACCACATGGACAATTTTGATATATAATTAACACACTTTAATAACTTATTTTTTTCACGTCTTACTATATTGACTTTCAACTTAAGAATGATTTGAAAATGTCAAAGTTAGCTGTTGCTAAGTGAAGCGTGTAATTAAAAAAAATATAGCCACGTACTTAGTTTCCAATGAGGGCTTAATAAAAGCGGAATTACAAATATGTTTGTTGAAAGGAGACAAAAATATTTCGACTTAAAACCATGAGATTGATACATACACAATGTTACGTACATATCAAAGCGTCAGAATTAAGATGAGATGCATAAAGAAAAAAAAAAAAAAAAACAAAATATATAGCATGCTAGTTACTTGGAAATGAAACCAATCTAAAATATGTGGAAATATATCAAGTTATTTGCATCAAATAGGTAAAACTTTTGAAATCATATTTCCCAAGTGAAAATCGCAACAAACCTTGTACGCATAGTACGAGTACATGTCGTAATTTTGATGATATTTGATGACTTTTGTTCGGGTCCCAAAGACGGTTAGGATTGAATTTGGTTGAAATCGGTTCATTATTTCACATAGCCCGAAATAGCGGTTTATCGGTCATAAATGTTAATCACACCTACAAATTTTGTGCAGATCGGTCCATAATTGACCATAGCTCCCATATAAGGCCCACATCCGAAAATCACTTTAAAAAGCAAACAAACAAAATACAGCAAACAAATAGGTATGTCTCATATATACACAAATCATTTGGTCAAATTTTATGATGATTTGTTCATAATTAGTCAAAGCTCCCATATAAGATCTTCTTCGAAAATCACATAAACATGTACATATAAATATTTTATCGAGATACAATTTAACAGTACATTGCACAGAAGTCATGCCACTAAATTTTTGGATAATCGGTCCATAATAGGTCATAGCGCTCATATCTGGGTGTTGGGTATTATTTGGTCGTGCTTAACCGACTATACTTATTTTTTATTAATTCAGTACATACTTTTATCTTGTTGCCAAATGCCACATTTTATATTTAATAACCAATTTGTCACGAAACTAAAAAAAAAATGCGGTTAACACAATTATGAGTGGTGTAGTAAAAATGTTTGAAAAAACCCTAATAATATACATATGTATGTATAATATAACTTCTTTACCGTCGGCCATTACTTTTCAACAAATGATTAATTTAGCCAAGTCAAACACCACCTCTATATGTATATGAAAACCCAGCCCCCATTGAATTTTACTCACTTTCTGTTAAAAAAAAAAATACCGTTATACTGTTCCTTTATCATTTTTCCACTACGGAATACAACATAAAATTGTATGTTCAAACAAAAAAAAAACTGTTTTTCTAAAATTAAGCTCTTCTAATCTACTTTTAAAGCTTAAGTAGGTAATAGTTATCTCTCAGCCAACACTTCGTGAAACTACACATTCATATGTACATACTGCCAAGAAAAAGAGTTATTTTTATGAAACCACAATTTTTTTTTATCAACCATCACACAACAAACAAATCATAAAAATGCAAAAAAATTACAACAGAAAATCATTTGTTGTGCAAAAGAGACACAATAAATACAAAAAAAAGTAAAAATGTTGCTCACTCTCTTAAAAACAATCAATCATTCTTCATTGACATGCATTCATATCAATACACAATCATTCATACATGCATGCATTGATATGTGAATAATGGAGAAGTATGGTGAGAAAATTTGAAATCACATAGATACATACATTCACACATTTACTTATTCGTAGCTACACATCCCCATTCATATATACGAGTAAATATGAATGTGTTTACTTACGTCTGGTAAGTGTGTGTATGTACTTAGTTGTTTGTGTAGTTTACTTAAGAGATTTGTTGTTATTGCTTTTATTTCTGTCCAATCTAAACTGTTTATGCAGCCATAGTTAAAAAGCAGATGCACCACATTTAAGGAGGAGTTAGGGGGAAATAACTCAAAACTAACAACAAAGCTATTAACTATTTAATACCTATTCCAAACAATTAAAATACAGTGTACTCTCTCTTAAGCGGACGCCTAAGGGACTGACGAGTTTGTCCGCTTATGAGAAGTGTCCGTTTATGAGAGAAACACAAAATAAACAGAATTTTCTTTTATGTTCTTGCGAAAAACGAAAACAATTTAAAAATAGGGCAACAAAATATTCATTAATATTTTTGCGAATAAAAAAGAAAAAGCTTGAAAGACCAGATATTCAACTGGATTTAAAAAAGTCCGAAATTTTAGCTTGGCAAGTTTTTCCTTTAATTTCAATATCTTGGAAACGCATTTAAAGATCAGTCAGAATTTAAACACTTTCAAGGTTGCTGTGATATAAATAAAACCCTTTAAGTTTTCTTATGACTAAATAAGCCTCTTTATAAGAAGTTAACTTGTCTTAAATTTCATTTTCTAGCTCATCTTCTGACGACCTTTCCACCATTTCTGCGGAAGCTATTAAGATTTCAGTACTAATGCTTTCCACATCTTCATCATTAATAACTATGTCATTATCTAAATTGATATAATCTTCGACGTCAACTTGTATCTGGCGCTGAACTCGATTAACAATATCAGAGAACTGAGCAGGAGCTGATAGTGGAAGCTCATCTTCTGCAGTCCAACAGCCGTCATCATTTGGACTATAATTTTCTCTAAAACCAGCCTTTCTGAAACAATTTTCACTGTCATACATCGTGAAAAAAAGTGTCCGCGTCCTGTTATGGGAGGGTTGTCCGCTTAAGAGGGAAATATTTTTAAAATCCCTTACAATTTGTTGGTACTGAAAAAAGTGTCCGTATATGGGAAGTGTCCGCTTATGGGAGGCGTTATTTAGGAGAGAGTGCACTGTATTGTTAATTTTCTTGTACCAATATAAAATTATAAAATAAATTCTTGAACAGGAAATTTTTTAAGCCAACATCACTGCTTTTTTAACAACATTTTGGGGTATTGTGTTGTTAAAAAATGGCATTGTGAAGTTGATTGAAGTCGAATGAACGATTATCAACTTGCTTCGTTTGCCTTATGCTCTTCTTTTAGATTTGAGTAGTGTGTTTGTGAGCTTACTTCTTATTTTTTCCATGCCTCTAATATTACTCACTACAGCAATTGCTGTTGTTGGTTGTGTTTAGTTTTTTTTCTCGCAAACATTTAGCTATCAACCATTTTGATTTACGACTTTTATGTATTGTTTGTTGCTTTGAAAGCGTAGAGAAACTCAGTGATGCGTCGTCATCATCATCATCAACACCACCGTCAGTGGTGCAACAACGCTTATTCGCCTTCACTATCACATTATTGCTGTTTGTTGTTTACAGTGTGTGATATTTTTGGTTTTTTACTTATTTTTTCGTCTATTGTTAAATCTAATGTTTTATTCACAACAGCTTTGAGGGCATTGTATTTAACATTTATGCATGGCTTGAGCCAATGTTGCTCCCCTTTTTATGAAGACAATAATGTCCCCCAAAAATAAAGGCAAAAGCAAAATTAAACCAAAAAAAAAAACGATATAAAAGAAGAAAAAAACGCCGGTTTATAAATGGTAAATTTCTTCGGTGACTTCCGTTTTACTTAAAGCTGATTTTGACAGTCTTGGTTTTCTTTTGTACCTATCTCTTAGATAAAACTTTTAATTTTGCTTATTTTTTTTGTGTACGTAATATGTAGATAAGTAAGTACATATTCATTCTTCATTTTATTTATATGCATACAAACATACAACCATTTATCCACTTAGTTTGAAGTGAGCTTAAAAACAGACCCATAATTAAAATAGTCTAGTTTTGTAGAAAAGAAAAAACATACACACACCAACAAATTAAAAGTTTTATTCTTATTGCCTTGAAACAAAAACAGAAAAAAGCAACCAAAACTACACACTTGAACGCACATTTTGTATTTTTTCTAATTTCATGTGATTGCCGGTGTAGGCCAGATCATTTGTGTGAGGAGGGTATTTTTATTTCCTTGCTTTTGTTTTAGTAGTTTTATTGGAATTTGCCGCCATCACCATTATATTATCTTTATCATCATCGAAAATTGTAGGCGTTTTTTCTTCAGTTGTTGTTGTTCTTACGTGTACGGTCAAACAAAGTTTCGTTTGTAATGCCATTTTATGGTTTGTGATTTCACAAAACGATTTTTATGACGTTGTCGCTTCTTTCGTAATTTTGTTGATGGGAGCGGTCGCATATGCGGTGTTTTAGGAATTGAACTAATAATAACCGTAATAAGAAAAGTGGTGGTGTTTTCTTTGCCAATTATTATTAGTTGTTGTAGTTCCTTTTATGGTTTACAATTATTTTAAATTGATTTTTATTTATTTAAACGCTTTTCCATCGATCTTCACTTAACTTGAATCTGATTTTAAATTTTGTCATGATGTGAATAAGAGAATTCAGAAAGTGATTATGAGTCGATTGGACCAATATGTTTGTGTGTTACAACGATAAACACGAACGCATTATAGGCTTTCCACTGTGTTGGTGAAGGATAAACAAATTTATTTAGGAAAATACAGTCATATAAATGATATAAATGATTTTTTTAAATGTGATATAATTTATAAATCTTTTACTAAAATATTGACAATATTTTTGTGAGTGTATTATTTCTCACCTATTGACAAGTAGGATAAACTACTTTATTACTAAAGACTACAACCTCGATGGCTTGATTAGTAAATACAACAATGATTGACATTTAACACCAGAGGGTGCTGACAGTCATGGGTATGAACAACAGCCCTAAGATAGGCTACGTTATTTTATAGTTACACAGAATTACACATACTTTTAGTTACCCAGATGGCAATTTCTTAGGATTTTTTTAAAATCTTACGAAATGGGAAAAAAGTTAAATAATTTTATGCAAAATTGTATGTTTTATTTTTATATTTACATGCAATTTTTAATAACTCATATTTTAAAATATTATCATACTAGTTATTTCAGCAAAACACTCTGAAATTGTATTACGGAAATTAATTTTTTTTTTTCTTAATTTTCTGAACATTTTCTTGCTAACCAATTCGAAAGCAAATGTTTTCTGGGTAGTATCCTTCAAATAATAAATGTTTTATCTTAATACTTCAACATGAGTGAATTTTGTAGTTTTATGCTTTAATATGATGTTAGAGCAACTCTATACAAATACACAATAAATATGTTACTACTCTGTACACACACATTTATTCGTTAGAGTAAAATAAAACTATTTCTTTGGTTTTGCAAGTTAAATAAAGATTTTTTCTTTTGCTTGCCAACCAACAACCTAAAGAGAAATAAACGAAGGGAGCTGATAACGCAACAGACTTTGGCCAACATCCGTTTGTAAACATGTCTATTATTATTTTCACAAACACACATTCATATGCAGTTTTACAAAACCTTTGTATTGTTGTTCTTCAGTGTGTCCATACCTAAATATGTATGTCTGGCTGCCTTGTTTGTTCTCGAGGTCCTTTTACTTTAAATGCTTTTTTGCTGGTTTGCAAATGTTTAACTGCCTGCTGCCATTTTGCTGTTTATTATTTCCATGTTTGTTTTTGTATTTTACATTGTTGTTGGCGTTGTCGCATATTTGTTTCCGGTTCGGCATTGTTCTGCCATAACGGTATTTCACTATAATTGAAACGGAAGCTTTGGTTTTGTCAGTTTTACTGTATGGTTAACTCAATCTCTCTCCAACTACTTTATCACTCATTCTCTCACAGTAATAGCAGAAGTGGAAGTAAACATTCTTTTGCATTACTAAGGGTTGTAAAACATTTTAAAGGAATCTTTAATTATTATCACACTACATATAAAAAATGTAAATGGTTATGAGTAATTAAATATGAATCTCTTAAAACATGATGCAAATTTTAAACTCTAATAGATCTCTAGCAGGAATACATACAGATTTATATTTTTTCTTTAGAAGTAAAAACTTTTTTTCATAAGTTTTCCATTCAAAATCTGATTGCAGCAAATCATCGCATGAACTCCCAGCTTTTTATATTTACCTTTTCACAGTTAGATCCTGATTTGTGTCTGGGTTTATGGCAACCACTTGTAATCTGCTTGCCAGGGTTGAACTAAATGTATTTGGTATGAAAATTTCTATAAAATTCCTTTCACATGTTGGAGTCTGTAAAACAACGTGCATGTATGAGTATTGTTTGGAATTTTATGATTTATGGGGTCAAGTGTTATGTTAATAATACAAAGGTCTAGGAAATTAAATCAATTTCAACGGAAGAATAGTTGGGGTTACATTGATTACAACAATAATGCAAAAAACATTCATACATTATTTGATGACAAAGGTTTCTGTTGAATAATAATGAAACAATTGAAAATAAATACACATTGAAAACAATCTATACATAATTTAATTAATTCCTAGGGTGATAGTAATGCAACTAATTATTGCATTAAAGTGAATTTTATTTAAAATGAAAATATTTTTTAAATTATTCAATGAAATTTAATTTGTTTATATATTGAAAATAAATATTTGCTATGTCGAAATATATGTATGTAGCTATACATTTAATGTCAATTTCTTGCTAAAAGATTTTGCCTTTACTGGGTATATATTGTAAATAAATTTGGTAACAAATTAGAAGTATGTATGTATATAAATATCATTAGATCTTTGACAAATTATATAAATATTTGAATTTAAATTTAAATTTGGACCATCAAATGTAATATAATATTTTAATTTGTTTATTGAGGTGGTGCGTATTTCTTATACGAGTAGAATATCTTTACATTAGCTATAATTTAATACCTCATATGTCTGTCCATGTTTAAGGCTCATAACTTTATATTTAACAACAATTATTATTTTTTATTCGAACTGTTAATTTTAAATTTTTTGATATTTATTTAGTCAGGCTCGAGTTCATTAAATTTAATTTTCATTAAATTATTTTTACTGAAGGAATTTTTTTACAACATGAAATCTCTATTGAAATTTATTGATAATTTTTCCTGGCTGAGCTGGGAATTGAACTTGGGTTGAATTTACATGTTTCGAGAGTCACCACATTCTCTCATCAGAATTCTTTGCGTTCTAATGAACTCGAGCCTGAATAAATAAATATCAAAATAATTTTAATTTATTTAATTTATTTATTCAATATTTGGAATATCTAGAGTCCAACAGTACGGCTTCCATAGAGAACACTCTACGGGTGACTTACTAGCCTTCCTATCGGAAAAATGGTGTTATTCATCGTTTTGGCGAAAGTAACGTGGTTTGTCTAGATATATATAAGGCGTTCGGCAGAGTCTGGTATGGTCCTCTTTTATCGAAACTCATTGCTTTTGGTGTCGGTGATAAATTTTCTCGATTTGTGTCAAGTTTCCTCAGAAATCGCTCTATACGAGTTGTTATAGATGGGATCTAATCAGACGAGCTCAAAGTTAATTAAGGGGTGCCGCAAGGCTCCGTTCTTTCTCCAACTTTATTTCTTATCTTTATAAATGACCTCCTTTGTCAAACTTCCTATCCTATCTATTTTTTTGTGCAGATGATAGCAACATTTGCCATTCATACTCATTTAACCATAGACAAAACCCTTTGGAGATTGGGGAAATGAAACAAAACATGAATGTTACGCTTAGCCAAGATCTTGAGACAGTCTTAGAATGGGGTTGTGCGAACAGAGTCGATTTTAATGCACGTAAGACTCAATGTTGTATGTTAACATACAAACGCACGACAGATGATGATGCTTCATCCGTTTTTATGGGCGGTGTATGCAGAAAAATCCAGTGTGATGTCCGCTGGACAAAACACATTTTTCAAGTGTCAAAAGAAGCGCTCAAGTGCCTTGTTTTTTTAAAACGGTGTAGAAAATACTTTACTCCATCTGATCTTCTTACTATTTACGCCACCTATATTCGACCGAAAATGGAATACAACTCTCATGTATGGGCCGGTGCTTCGAAGTCTATTTTGGAGTTACTCGACCGCCTACAGAAGAGGGCGAAGATGCTTATCGGTTACAGTAGGGATCCAATAGAGGTTCATTGGAGCATCGTCGCAATGTGGGTTGTGTTTCACTGTTCTATCGATACTATAATGGAGTGTGTTCTGCTGAAACCAGGGAACTTGTTCCTGAAACACGCAGTTTTTTACGTAATACACGTTCTTTAGTCAGGACACATCCATTTGTGGTCGACTGGACAGTGGATCGCACAACACACTACATGGAAAATTCGTTCCTTAGCCGTACTGTCCGTATGTGGAAGAAACTACCCAGCAGAATTATTCACTGCCACGTTCAATATAGGAAAATTCAAATCAAATGTTTACAAACACTACTCCCTCTATCCTCCCTCTCATAACCTATTTTCCTAGTTTCAACACAATGCATTGCATTAGTAGGGGTCGCACAGTGCTTTGTCCCATAGGCAAAATTAAAATAAAATTAATTGCTTAGAATATTTAAGTAATATAGGTACATTTTTGTAAAGCTAACAAAGTACCTTAAATAGATTCGTAAGTAGAATTTTTTATGATTATGAAAGTCAGAAAACGTTTGAGGTAAAACTGTTGAACGGAAAAACAAAAACTTACCAAAAATTTAAAGAATTGTTTTCTTTTTTTTTTTTGACGGAAATATCTAACCACTATTAAAAAAAATTTAATTTAACCGGAAATTTGAAATTTTTATTTTTTAGTTTTACAAAGACCAAAAATATGATTATAAAACATTTAAAAAAAAATCATGTAAAAATTGGTGATGCAAATATAAAATTCGTTAAGTTTTATTAGATTAATATTATTTTATTAAATCATGATAATCTAATCGAAACAGGTTTCCACTCTTTTGTTCGTAAAAAGTACTATAACTTCCTCATTTCTCAACCGATTTCAACAAATGAGCTCTCATTTTACTCAGAAAAATAAACTAAATTCGGAAAAAAGTCTTGTAGAAATTTTAAAAGTTAAAAAAAAAAATAAAAATTTTCCAAATTAATTGAAAAAATCTATTTAGATTTGTGCTAATATTGTATATTTAAAAATAACAATTATTTTGCTTTCCAAAACTGTTTGAATTTCAAAAATCGGTTAATAAATAAAAAAGTTATAAATGTTTAAAAGTAGCAGCCTCAAAAAAATTTCTTTGGTCCATAACTCGAAAATTTGGGGGTATATTGAAACTTTTAAAACCGGTTTTGTAATACACTCTTTTAGACCTTTAGCATACTCTAGGTCACTTTGAAAGTGCTTGCAGAGAGCTCAAAAATATAGTTTTATAAGTTGTTATAAGTTTTTAGTGCATTCTGATCACTAATGTAGTTACAATGTAGTTTTTGAAAAAAATTATATATGGGAGGTAGTCATGTCCTTGCAATGAATGAAATAAAATTAACCACTAAGCTAAAAGACATATTTTAACAGACAGTTAGTTACCAACTTTCGATTTATTCTATTTGCAATTATAGCTAAAATTCAAGGATGTATGGGAGGTAGTCATGTCCTTGCACCGATTTTTCCGAAACTTCGATTTTTTCTTAATTGACATATTTTGAACCAGCACACCAAATTTCATTCTTCTGCGATAGCTGCTCTAACTTTGCCGATTCACTATATGGGGCCAAAGAACTGTGGGTTGTCCCCTGACTGCTGGTTGAAGCATAAAAAAGGCTTTAATTTACCTTTTACTTACCAAAATAAATTTATAGTTTGATCCAATCTTTATAATATAGTTCAAAGTTTAAATATTATATTCACATTTATGTATTCTTAATTCTTTGCAGAGTTTCAAACACAAATCACATTTTTTGGAAAAAATATCACCTAAAAGCCTGAAATACAAAACTACCACAAGAAATTAACTAATTTTTGGAAATATATTTTTGCTGCTAAATCTCTAATTTATCCTACTTATATGCACCTTATACACCAACTTAAATATATTGGATTTTTCTACAATTAAAAAGTTTCACTCCAAAAACCCAACATCAAATTTGAAGTAAAAAAGGAAACGGAAGAAGAAAACGAAAAACAAGAAAGTAACATCAAATAAACGTAATAATTTTATACCTCAACTCTTAAACGCTAAGATCACTAAATTGTAAATTTGTACTTAAGTGTTTAAATTTTAAGGTTAGTATTCAAAAAACAAATAAATTATTTATACGTACTTATTATAAATTGTTAACTTTTCCAGGTTTACACTGAGAAAATACATAAATAAGGAATCTAGTAATTTATATTTTAAATATAAGTTGTATAGAAAAAATTTAGCTTCAAGCAACTTCAAGAAAAACAAAAAAAAAGAATAAAAAATAAAATTAATAGATTAAATTCTAAAAAACAACCACCCGGAACAATAAAAGAAATTTAAGAAAAATAAAAATTATATAAAATTTAAGTCATTTGCTTTCTAGCAAAGAGTCACTAGATTTTAAGTTCTAAAAACGCACTTATAACACACAACAACCCACAACACCCTCAATTCACACAAACAACCTTCAAGATGACTATGAGTACAAATAATTGCGAAAGTATGACCTCGTACTTCACCAACTCTTATATGGGTGCAGACATGCACCATGGTCACTATCCGGGTAATGGTGTTACCGATCTCGATGCCCAACAAATGCATCACTACAATCAGACACCAAATCATCAAGGCAATATGCCTTATCCACGTTTCCCGCCTTACGATCGTATGCCCTACTACAATGGCCAGGGCATGGACCAGCACGGTGTCTACTCGCGACCTGACAGCCCTTCGAGTCAGGTGGGTGGCATGCCGCCTTCGCAGGCGAACGGTGGTCAAATGGTCGGACCACAACAGCAACAACAACAAGCTCAACCTCAACAGCAACAACCATTAAGCGATGCCCATCAGCAACATCATCCGCAAGTGACGCAACAGGTGACAACGCATCAACATCTGCAGCAACAACAGCAACCTGTCGTTTATGCCAGCTGTAAACTACAAGCGGCCGTCGGCAGTTTGGGTATGGTACCTGAGGGCGGCTCACCTCCCTTGGTCGATCAAATGGTGGGGGCACATCAAATGAATCCACAAATGACAATGCCACATCATATGCAACATACACAAGCTCAGGTGAGTGAAAAATCAGCGATAAATTGGGAAAACAATAAAATTATTAAAATTTATATTAAGTAAATTTTATTTTTATTTAAATTTATTGATTATTTATTATTCTTAGTCGAACTGTTAATGTTTTAATTTTTGATGTGTTTTTAGTTAGGCTTGAGTTCATTAAATTTAATTTCCATTAAATTATTTTTACTGAAGAAAGGAATTACAAATTGAAAAAATGTTTATTAAAAATTTTTTTGATAATTTTTCTTGACTGGGATTCGAACCTGGGTTGTTGAATTTACATATGTTTCGAGAAACACCACTTTCTCTCATCAGAATTCTTTGCGTTCTAACCCTCCACACCACTGCTGGTGCATGCTAGTCAACAGATAAACATCAATCCTTTAACCAGAAACTGGTGGTTCGAAGTTTTTTCTGTAATTATCATTTTTTTTAATTTCTATTTATAGTTGTTTTTTCCTTTTTTCTTCAGTTTTTCTTTCGTATTATGTCGAGACTTCGTCTCGAAGACATGAATACATTTGTTTATTATTATGTTTTTTTGTTGTCCACTTACGTACAACAACACATGTAAACATTATGGCTTGAGCCGTAGCTATTTATAGATTATTTATTATTCTTAGTCGAACTGTTAATGTTTTAATTTTTGATGTGTTTTTAGTTAGGCTTGAGTTCATTAAATTTAATTTCCATTAAATTATTTTTACTGAAGAAAGGAATTACAAATTGAAAAAATGTTTATTAAAAATTTTTTTTTTTTTTTTTTTTAATAAACATTTTTTCAATTTGTAATTCCTTTCTTCAGTAAAAATAATTTAATGGAAATTAAATTTAATGAACTCAAGCCTAACTAAAAACACATCAAAAATTAAAAAATTTAAATTTATTTTAAGTAAAATCGCAAAATAGCTTCGTATTATGACATTTATTATTTTCATTTTTACATACAGTGGCTCGCATTCAAAGTCGAGCATGATGAGGTTAAAAATTAACCTTTAATTAACACTTGTGGACTATATCTATCAGCACTTTAAAAATTTACAGGTTCTTTTCACAGACAAATGCCAATGCAATTTATTTGGGTCCGATGGCCGGCGTTATGTGTGGCGCAAACCCTAAAAATACTAAGAAAACTTTTAAGCACGGGGGCTTGCCAGTGATGGTGTGGGTTTACATGGCTGCTTCCGGTGTCGGAAATCTTCATTTTATAGTAGGCATAATTAGTAAAAACATGTACATATGTGTCTTGATATTTGCAAGGTAAATGTTAAACAAAATGCTCATAAATTGGGGATTGCCAATAACTTTAAATTTGACCAGGACAAAGACCCGAAGCACACATCGCTGATAGCGAAGAACTGGTTGTTGTATAATTGTCTTAAAGTCCTCAAAACACCTGCACAGACCTTAGCGTAATCGAGCATTTATGGGATTAGCACGGACGTCGCAAGCAAAATAGATTATGTACCAGTAAAGACCAGCTCAAAGCTGTGTTACTGGTAGAAGGAAACCAAATAAGTCCTGATGTGTGCAGCCAACTGGTTTAATCGATTCCAAAAAGACTTCAAGCTGTCGAGAATCAAAAAGGATACGCAACAAAATACTTAATATTTTATAAATAATTGAATTTAATGACCTGACCGACTTTCAGTGTGATCATACTACATATTAAGGTTTTTATACCCTTCACCCTAATGAGAAGGATATATATAAGTTTGTCATTCCGTTTGTAATTTCCACAATATAATTTTCCGACCCTATAAAATATATATATTCAGGATCCTTATAGATAGCGTAGTCTATTAAGCCATGTCCGTCTGTCTGTCTGTTTGTCTGTCTGTGTGTCTGGATGTTGAAATCAATTTTCTGAAGTCCCCAGATATCTTCGGGATCCAAATCTTCAATAATTCTGTCAGATATGCTTTCGAGGAGTTTGCTAAATAACGGAGATATGAGCAAAAATCCGAGACAACCTCTGAAAATTTTAACAAAAGAACTAATGGTATTAATATTGTTACGAACAAATTCATCAACAGATGGCGCAGTTTATCGACAAAATTATGCATAATAATTTTATGCATCCACAACAAAGGTGAAAGGTATATATAAGATTCGGCATAGCCGAATATAGCACTCTTACTTGTTTTTTAATTATTTTCTGTTTGTTTCTGTTATATTAATCGTATAGTAGTATTAATTTGTTTTTGTGTTTAATAAAAAAATAATGTATTTAATTTTTTCAAATAGGGTTTAATATTATACAAACAGTTTGCCCGACTTTCAATGTGAGCCACTGTACACATTTGTTAAAACTTTTAACATTAAATCTAAATTATTATGTGTTAATGGATTGTTATTTTAATGTTAACGATAATATAAAATAAGATTATTTATATAAACCTTTTCTATTCCGATTAAAATTTTTATTTTCCAAATGTATGTGAGCGGGTAATATTTGTAATTGTAATATTTAAATAATGAATTAAATCTACATACATACATATGTATACATATAAAAAGAAAATAGCTTAAGAACAATTTTATTTACTGCCCGATCTTACTTGTCATATTCATTTTAGTTGGGTTACAATGATGTCGGAGTACCCGATGTTACAGAGGTAAGAGTCAGATGTTTTTAATATAAACCTCCAGTATAAATGTTAATTTTTGAATAACCCTTAATTTTAGTTTTAACATATTTATTATTATAAACTAAGTAGTTTTTAATTTAGGGTTAATTAAAAAAACTTTTTAGTTGATTTGGTATTTTATGTTTAATGTTTTCCTTTCGATAATTTCCTTTGCATTAATATTTTTATTTTTCGCCGGTCTTAGGTCCATCAAAATCATCACAACATGGGCATGTATGGTCAGCAACAAAGCGGAGTTCCACCTGTTGGTGGTGTACCACCGCAAGGCATGGGCATGCATCAAGGTCAGGGACCACCACAAATGCATCAAGGACATCCTGGTCAACATACACCACCATTACAAAATCCAAATTCGCAACCATCAGGGATGCCTTCGCCTCTGTATCCCTGGATGCGAAGTCAATTTGGTAAGTGTCAAGGAAAGTGATCGACAATTCCACGAAACGTATTAAGTGGAATTTTTTTTCTTCTACAAAAACAGTAGTTCTTTGAGTGTAGTTAGCGAGTTTAATTTAGGGATGCCAAATTTATGTTTTAATAATTCACACAGTATCTTTTAATATATGATACATGTATCTGGGGTTTTTTTTTTCAAAGTAGATTCTTTAATGTTTTTGCTTTAATATTTTGATTGGAATAATTCTCGTTACATTTATGAATGTAGTTTTAACTTATCCAATGCATGGCAGAGCAGATCTACTGTATTCCCCTTCTGGGAATAAATGGTGACTTTTTCTGTCCCTTTGCTTACAACATCGTATTTTGTACTCTAACTGATATCTACTGCAGATACAAACAAAGATACTATATACACATTTTTGGAAATACTTTACGAGTTATATAAATATTTGAATTTAAATTATATTTTCAATCAAAATTAAATTAATTTTCAAATATATATTGTGTCAGATCTTGAATATACCTTGGTTTTATTTAGTGTTTTCCAAGTGAGTTTTGAATTAGAAAATGTTTAGCAAAATGATGACATCTTTTGAGACAGAAGGTTTTTTTATATACATACTTGTGTTAAAATGTTGCCGAATTGCATTAAACAAGTTTAAATATTTAATAATAATTACAAAAAAAAAAAAACTAATTTGGCATCCCTAAAATAAATGTTGTTGTAAAGTAGTTTGATTTGGAATTAAAGTAGTATTTTTCATTTCATTTGGTTCTATTATTTTTTTTTTACTTTTAAACAAATTTGAAAATCTTAATAAAAAATTGTTAGAAATTTTAAAAACAATAAATTCTCAACATTTTAGTACAGGTTTGTCAATAAAAGTAGAATTAGCTGAACGTCCACGTACCGTACTGTACCATAACGAAACAGCTGATCCCGTTTTGTTATTTGGTATTTATAATGCTTACCGAACGTCTCAACCTGTATAAAATAAGGTTCTTCCGTGACATTTGTATAGCAGTGATGGGCTGTTTGTATATTAAATTGTATAGGGGTAAATTCTCCCTATTTTTATACCCTTCACCTTCATTAGAAGGGTATATATAAGTTTGTCATTCCGTTTGTAATTTCCACAATATAATTTTCCGACCCTATAAAGTATATATATTCTGGATCCTTATAGATAGCGGAGTCGATTAAGCCATGTCCGTCTGTCTGTCTGTCTGGATGTTGAAATTAGTTTTTTGAAGTCCCAGATATCTTCGGAATCCAAGTTTTCAATAATTCGGTCAGAAATGCTTTCAAAAAGTTTGCTATTTAAAATCAGCAAAATCGGTTTTGGCCAACCAGAGTTATGGACCAATATGTGAGACAACCTCCATAAAAATTTTATGTTTTTTGTCCATTGTATTGCAATATTTTCAAATATATTGCAGATAATATCATGAAATTTTATGTACATTGTTTTTACCATAAAAGAAGAAAGTGTGCGGAAAATAGTATGAATCGGTCCATTATTTCTCATAGCCCCCATACAAAAATCTTCCTGAAATATTGCTCAATTATACATAAATGCATATAAAATTGGAATATCAAGACAAAATTCAGCAAAAATAAGTTGTATGCAAAAAGAAATCGCAAAACGAAATTTTTTTTAGTTCGGTCCATGTTTGACCATAGCCGCCATATAAAGTCCACTTCCAAAATTCACTTAAATACGTATAAAACAGATATAAATAATGTTAAACGGCTAAAATTGGACATAAACAATGGACATAAAATAGGCAAATAAATTGTTGTACTAAATTTTATGGTGGTCGGCCCAGAATTGGTCATAGCTCCAATACAAGGACCACATCTGAAAAAGACATTTATCCCTATATATATTGTATAAATATCGGTACTGACTCAAAACTTTACACAAATCATTTACATATATACAAAAATCATCCCACAAAATTTTGTGAATTTCGGTCTATTTTTAACCGTATGCCCCATATAAAGCCCTCTTCCGAAAATCACTTTAATATTCATAGATCTCTTATAAATAAAATATAAAATCCAAAATTTTCCACGGATCATTTACATACATGCCTAAACCAAACTGCAGGATTTTGAGAATATCGGTCCATATTTGACTATGTCCCCCATATAAGTTCCACTTCCGAAATCCACGTTAATACTAATATATATCTTAAATATATGTTGAAATTCGACGTAAAATATCCTCATATGCATGAAAATCACTGCCATATAAAAATTTCTAAAAAAAACAAATAAATTCGGGTCAAAAAATAGTCTTTTCGGATTTAACCCATATTCAGTCCATATTTTATAATCATGATATATATCGTTGGAAAGGTATTTTTAATACCTTTTTTTTTAATGTATTACACATTATCATACACCCAGTAGTTCCCGAGGTATAGGCCTATATATTTTCAAATTTACGGGCCCGCCCCCTCGAAAATAGGCGTGACCGCCAAAATTTTTTTTTTGCTGGCATCTCCTCTAAAAGTCCTATTTGATGAAGTTTTTTTTTTTTTTTTTTTTTTTTTTTTTTTTTTGAGCAAAGTCACACCCTTTTTATACTCTGTTTGTTAAATTACACTCAAGATTATTATGACCATCAGACAAACTCCGTAAATTATGGTAAGAATTGGTAATTCAATCAATTAACAAAATTTCAATATATTTAACATAAATTATGTTTTTCGTAAAATTGTCTTTCAAACAATATATCAAATACTAATAAAATTTGCACTAAGGCTGAATAGAAAACACAGAATAAGGATAAGGATATTCTAGGTGGAGGGTATTTAAGATTCGGCACAGCCGAATATAGCACTCTTACTTGTTTTTTTGTACTTTTTATTTAATAATAATGTTTGAAATTGAGCAACACGATATCTGCATCTGCAAATATTCAATTAAATTATAGTAAAATATATTAAATTGATAATATAAATAACTATCAAAGTGCTAGATTATGTATGTAAATGCGTATGTGCATACACACACACATACACACAATTTTACTTCTATTAAAGCCATTTTGGTACGAAGCATCCCAGCAAGCCATATTAGTCCGAAAAGAGTCTTTTCTGACACCTTTTTCGGAGCGTTAACGCTCTTTATGAGCCTAAAAAACAATCATAACTGCTCCGAAAACCCTCAGAAAAGAGGGTCATTACATTCGGAAATTGTCCGTCAGAATGAGCTCTTAGATAATGTCAAAAAAGAGTCTTTTATGAGGGGTTTTTTGGGCTCTGTGTAATCTTATTTTTATCATTCTTGTGTGGTGCAGCTTTTTGTTCAAAGCACAAATAACAGGACAACAACGCTTTGGTACACAAATAATTAAGTGGAATTTCTGAGTCATACTGCGTGCCCACTCAGGACAGTTACAAGCAAATTTTTCTTTCGCTCCGAAAATGCTTTTTTGTTGGACTCTTTTCTGACTCCTTTTTTCGGAGCGCTCCGAAAATGCTCTTTTATTGGACTCTTTTCTGACACCTTTTTCGGAGTGGTCCGAAAATTATCTTTTGTTGGGCTCTTTTCTGACTCCTAGAATAGTATGCTAAGGTGTACGAAAAGAAACTTTACAATGACCATCACTGTTTCGAACAGAGGACTGTTTATTTATTGTATGTTTTGCTTTGTTTTTCTGAACATATTTAGTAATTTTAAAAATATTAAATCAGTAAATAAATCCTCCGAATCCTTTATAATTGAGATTAATTGAGTTTTAAAATATATAATTTAAACTGAAGTAGAAAACAAACAATTAAACACAAAACACAATATCATTGTACCATGTGTTTGTTTTTATTTTTTTTTTGTTTGACGTATTGCACGTTTTAATTTTAATATAAGCCTCAAAAGTGCCTACAGTAATGTACGGTACAGTACGTGGACGTGGACGTTCGGCTAGTTCTACCTAATTTCTGTGAATTTCCGTACTGTTGCTACATTGGAAGTGTCCAAAAACAGAAAGCTGTTGGAAATTTTAATGGATCTAATTGGAAGTCACATGCTATGGGTTTTTGTCATTGCTAAACAAAGTATGTGTAGTTTTTTAATTTAACACAAGATGTCGCATGTACACTTTGTTTCTGGGTTGGAAAAATAGGTAAAACTTCATTTTTGTGTACCTCATCTAAATAATATATGTAGTTAAAATAAGTAAAAAAATGTAGATAGCTTTGCATATCGATTAAACATTTGTGGATTACTTACAAAACTGAAACAGAGTTTTCATCGTTTTTTAAAGAATTTTTTGATATTTTACATTTTATAGTTTTTCGTACTAAAGATACTTTTTAAGAACCTGGCGCTATCACAGTTTTATTAGTTCTAGGTTACTGATTTTAAACAATAATTTTTGAAACTTGAGTTAAGAAATTTATTTCTTTATACAATTTTTTAAACATATTTGGCCTTAAATTTAATGGCATTCAATTTCAAGATTGCTTTATTTGTTAAGCTGATTTATTTAATTATTTAATCGTAAAACGAAAAGGCATGCAGACACTCCTTTCCAACACTTTCCTTTAACTAGACAATAAATAACCTTAAGTCAAGGTTAAGCAGTAATTTTTGCAAAGACCTTGATAGTAGACATTTACATTTATGGGCCTTTACCAATCAATCAATATTTTGGCAAACTACAAACATTATAAAAGACGACAGAATACCTGATATTTGCACAAAATGAACAAAAGAATGTAAGAGAACCAAATTGTATCGTTTTTCGTAAAATTTTTAACACGCAAAATAAAGGATTCTAACGAAACAGGATTAAATTAAAAAAGGATAAAAGCAAACAAATTCCCATAAAGACATACAGGTAGAGAGAGAGAGAGAAAGAAAGAGATAAACAAAAGCCAGGCAGATTGCTTTCAAATCAAAGGATATTGTTTGTGAGAAAGGTTGATATTTGTAAGAAAAAAGGCGGCCACACAACTAATTTAATTTGTCTACATTACAATTTTGCAAAAAAAAAAAAAAATGTCAAAAATTAGAGCGTTACTAATGCCTTCACTTTAGTTAACAGCATGCAAAATATGTTTGTCCTAGAATCTTTGAAATTATTTTACCAAAAAGTTATGTAAAATTCTGTAATGTTTACATGTGTAAAAACTAAAGAGTTTTAAAGGAAATGTCATGTTAAAATTTTCAAAATTACTTGTTAATTTTTGTCTTCAAACTCATTGAGTTTGCTGACCATATGTTGGCAAAAAAAAAAAAACAAACAAAAATTTGAATATTTCTTAAAAAAAAAAAAATGATGGTGTTTTTATTTTTTTTTTAATTTTGTTGTATGATCCTGGTTACAGCAAACATTTGTTTGTGTAGTTTAGTTTTCGTGTTATATTTGGTGTTGTTGTTGTTGTTGTTGCTAGATTGAGATGTAAAGCAAAATTGATTACAGCCATTAGTTACACGTTATGTGCTGCAATGGATGCCATCAATTTATTAATCTTTGGAACACGACGGTTCGCGTTTTTATACTACAAACACAATATTTTCTTTTTTCTGGATTTATTTTTTTTTTAATTTTTTTCTCTCGTTTCATTTATTTGTTTGTTGCTGTTTGTTGTCCAAATACAATTCCATTCATTCATGTTTGTGTAGCCTTTTTATTGTGGCTGTTGTTGTTATTGCTGCAAAAATGCTTTGGCATATTCTCAAGTTTAACAGTAGAGAACGCACGCATTGTGAAATGGTTGAAGATTTTATGCCTACTCTTGGCTGGCTTTAAGGTGAGGGTTGACACTGGCAAAGGAAATTGATTTATTAAACTGTCTATGAAAACAGAAATCTCCTAACAAAATAATTTCAGACGACCCTTTTCTGCAATAGACCAAAATGGAAACATATTTGCAGAGACAACCAATTTTCAAAGTAACTAAAAACAGTTAATGTAGAAAAAAATTTGTAAAAATCTCAAAATTTCGTCTGTTTAGAATTAATTTTTAAATGCAAGTGTGCACGTCTTTCAACCAAAAAAAAAAAATATACAATATCTTTTATACAGTATTTTCATTGTACAAACCACAAGCAGTCGTTGTGAAATCTAAACACTGTGGTTTTATAACAGCTTAAACCAAACAAAATCCTAATATATTGCCACACATCGAAATGACAGACCTTACAGGCCCACTGTATTTTGTCGTTTATAACCACTTAACGCCTGTTTAAGTTGCTTGTATCCATTAAAATTATAAATGACCAACTATGGTCTCCAATATCATACGAAACAAAATAAGATGAGAAAAACACAGATACCCACAGTACATAAACACTAAAGTTCTATAAACGTGACTAAGTTCTAAAATATGTTTGGGCCAACAACAAACATTTAAAAAAAATTGCAGAATTTTAAGATCCCCTGAAAGGAAAGTTAAGCTTCACTTTGATCTAAGGTCACGATTTCAGACAAAACAATTCAAAGTGAGGAAGAGAAAAACCGAAAAAAACCTCTACATATTCTGAATTAAGATGTTCAAGAGAATTAACAAACAAAGATTAAATTACTTTTAGTGAAAAAACAAAAAAATTATGGAATTTAGAAAGAAAATAATAAAAAGTATTAAAATGTTTTGCTGTAAACAGCAGTATTTATTTTTATATCCTTCGATTTAAGGATAATTTTTTCTTTACTCCTTTCTTTTTATTCATTTTTTTTATTCATGTTCTTATGTTGAGGTCATAAATTTGTTATTCTTCCTTAAGCGACATTCAACAAATTTACGCAACAAGTGTCTTACTATACAAGTTTTTTCTTCCATAATAATTTTCAAGAGCAGGAGCAGAAGAAAATTGTGTTTGTGGTAGGTATGAAGTATGAAATAAATTTGTATGCAACACTTGGAGTACAAATATTACGAAATTGTTACATGCAGTTTGCTTATTTTTTGTGCTCATACTGATAATGTGCACATGTTTTAGATATTAAAGGCAAATTATATTCACTACAAGTCAGCCAAGCATATGTGTAATAAAAACGATGAAATAATATTTATAAAGGAGTCACATTTTACGTTTATAAGTATTATATTCTAGGAGCTTAAAAAGGCAACAAAATTTTAAAAATATAAAATAATTTAAGGGAATTTCATAAAAATTAGAAATTATTCTTAACCAAAAAATTTTATAAATAGAGTTTAAATTGAAATTTCAAAAACCATCCCATCATCAAATTTCGAACTGTTGTATACATCAATAATCAATCCAAAGCATCCCTTAATTACGCGTCTTGAAATTTTAATAATTGTTACCTTGACTGTTTCCTTAGTATGCTGAGATAAATAATTTCCCCTAGTTTCAACTGTACTTCATTTTATTTTGGCCAACTCTCTTTTCTTGGCTCCTTAACAGGATTTATACTCATTTTCAAAAAAAAAAAACTATTCAAAGTCAACTTCAACTTTTACTTAAACTTTTCAGCGCTATTTTTCTGCAACAACAAAATCATCATCAAGCCAAAAAAAAAACTTTTCTTAGTGCTTTGTCAGTGTTTCTGTTCAGTTTTTTTTTTTTTTTTGTTTCCTGTTTTCACTTTGTCTGTCCTACTGCTGTGCTTGAGTATTTGGAAAAAGTTTTTTAAGGATTTTCCTAAAGCGCGCTAACGTCAAGGATCTGCTCAACGAATAGACAACAACTACTTAAAAAGACGATTTTCTAAGCTTAAAACTATGCAAGAAAACTAAAGTGACGTAAATGTGTTAAGAAAATCGTATTTTAAACTAGTAGAGGGAGCGACAGAAGAAAAAAAAATAAATTTCAAAGTAAAACAATGGAGTGAATCTGTTTAAAATATTAGAAAATATTGTGCACAAAAGAAGTTTAAGTAGTTAACCTAGGTTTAGTTAAACTAAGAAGAAATATGACTGAGAACTAAATCAAAAGGAGTGGTAATAGTTTAATATAGTAGTTAAGACAATTTCCATCAAAGTCTTACAACATTTTATTCTTAGAATTGACAAAACTTTTCACTTTAAACAAAAGTTTAACCATGCAGGTTTATTTAAGCATTTAAACTTTTGTTTAAAATAAATCAGTTATTATTTGCTTTTCTATTTGACCTTAGATTACACCACCGCTAAATCAAGAGCTTTATTTTTGTTTCAAACTCTAGATTTGTTAAACTTGAGCTCGTTTTCATATGTATTAAAAATCTTTAGCATAAGAAATCTTCCGTTAAGCTGCTCTTGCTTTTAAACTAGATACGTAAAACTACAACATTTCTGTTTAATATGTTTTATTATTTCGGTCATCTCCATAGTGGGTAGGGTATAATGCTTTCGTGCTGATGTTTGTAACGGGTCACAACTTTCATAAATATATCGCACAATTCCGAAAAGCTCTTAAAAACTAATAAATCGACTGCTTAAAAGAGTACCGTTCCATATACCTGTTTTTGGATCATAATTAATCATAGCTCTTGCATTTGACCCACTCTATTTGAATCATTCTATACTTTGTTAAAAACTTCTGGTAATGGGATGACTGCAAAGATTTCTCGATAAATGACGCTGTATTTATGCTTTTTATTTCTTTTATTTATGATTTTTAGTCCTTAAATGTTATTGTAAGGTGAAAGTATTTGCTTCACTATACTTTCGTATTTGTTGAATTATATTCAGTTGAATTATTAAGAAGACATTAGGCATAATGATGAAAGGGAGAAGTGAGTTTTAGGAGTTCCATCATATATTAGAATTATTTACAACTTTATGATGCTATTGCTTAAACTAAAAAAAAGCAATAACTACAACCATTTGGCTATTAGGTAAAATGATTTAAAATTCAAGTTTAGCCAATTTTATTTACTCTTATTTCCGCTTCCTTTGGCTCTATTGCAACACTTAAGTGTGCGGATCAAAAGATAATTTTCAACTTGTGTTAAGATGTTGTGAAGATTTTTTGGGAAGAAAAAAGTATTTAAACTTTTCTGTTTGTCGTTTTTGTTGGTAGACACTCAATGAATACCAAATACTAGTTGAGACAACAAAAAAGTGTGAATAAATTTAATACAAATTTAAAGGGTCACGAGTAAAATTTTAAAAGAAGGATAATAAGTTGTTATGAAATGACAACAAAATTGAAGTTTGCGCAGAAATATTAAGAATATAGAGCTAAAAGATTTCTAAGCTATTTCAGAGTTTAATAATTTTTTATAAATTGTTGTTTTTGTAAACTTTCAATGGCTGCCTTTGAATTACAAACACACCCATAACAGCTCTATAAAATGGTTTTATTTTGTACAAATACAATTCACATTCATATGGCCAAAATTTATATCAAACTATATATGTACGTAACATTGTGCAGCAACAGCAATCATTTCTTTTAGTTGTATTTTTATTTTTAAACAAATACACATAGAGAATCTATGTGCATTTGTTTGTGCCTCACTGGACGCTTCGCAATGGGACATGGGCTTCACATGGCATGTTTTAGTCAGCTGTCAAATATTTTGACATGGGTTCCACAAGCTGAAAATTCCAAAATGGTATTGTTGCCATAGCTGTTACTGGTTTCTGACAATCCAGCAAATATATGTAAATGAAATAAAGAAAACAAACAGAATAGGAGCCAAAAAACTATTTTCTTCATTAAATAGAGATTTGATAACAAACAAAACCTTAAACACTAATGAATAATTATAAACTCTTAACAATTACTATTTTCGTTAAACAATTTCTTTACCACCAAATTATTGGTGTTTCAAACAGGTTAAATTTGAATTTAACCCCTTGTTTAAAGCAACATTAATTAAAGATGCATTTAATTCCCTATAGATGTGTAGTGTAAATAAGTTTGAAAAAAGCCAGTAATTTTTTATATTTTTATTTTACTCCCTTAGAAAAGATGAACAAAATGTTAATTAAATTTTCAGTTATTTAATCAAATTTGTAATCAAGTATTTTTGAGATACAAATTTTCAAACAAACCACCAAATCCCTGGAAATTGAGAAAAGCAACAAAAAATTACTAAAATTTTTATTTTTTTATAGTATTAAATCTTCCTGTTATTTTTATTCTTTATATATTTTTTTTTTGTTTTAACTGACTGACTGCCTGACTGACTATCTTCCATTAGGTTTTTTTTTCTTATAAATATACTGCATGTATTTTCAAATGTGATTTTTCGACACACTTCTAATATAAAGTTTTGTTGTTGTCGGTTTTTTCGTATATATTGTATGGTCAGACACTGTCAAGAGCCATCAAACCATTTTTGCATTTGTTACAAAAATATGTGTATTTTTTTAGATGTTAAAAAATGTTAAAAAGAGGTGGGCAAACTTATGGTTTTGTTTGTAACAAAACTATCCTCTCAAATGTTATGAAAAATGTTCCCAATTAATTAAATTTCTGGTAATTATAAGTATCGTAATAAAATTAAACCCCGATTCTTTACATATTAATTAATTAATGCCATTAATATGATGACCGGTATTTAGTTTATATAATAATAAAATAATATATAATAACCTGTATAAGTTTTATTTCCGAAAACATGAACTTCTTCGAAACTTGTAGAAAGAAGATTGTTTACTTGTCAAATGTTTACTTATACATACATATTCCTATACGAGTGTAAATTTTCAGAGAAAAATTTGAAATCATTTTGAATAATTTTTAGTTGTTTTTTGGAAACTTTAAAACATCAACAGCCACAAAGTAGGCGTGGCTGGTGTCTAATAATAGCAATCCATGCTTAAATCCGGCACTTGTATTTTCTTTCAGTTTTAAAAATCTAAAATCTAAAGTGTCTTAATCATTCCCTCCCCTGCTATGATGGAAATATTCATGAAAGTATCAGCAGCAGTAGATGTGGGCAACAAAAAAGTTAACATAACAGCTGAAATGTGTCAAAAAAGTAAAATGAAAGTTCTTTTTTAGGAAGTTGACGTTTGGGAATATCATTCGGTTTGGTAGCACTCGCTCAAAAGAGGAACAAAAAATATGAAAAAATATTAGAATATTATTTGGGTACATCCTAAGAGAATTAAAATGATGTTTTCATTTGTTTCTGCTTCTTTTTTTTTTTTTTGCTATCAATATGAGTGTGTGGTCTTCTTTGAAAGTCTCCAAAGGTTTGTGGAACATTTTTTTCTATTTTTAAATAATAAAATTGATAAATCTCTGATGTTTTTTTAACTGGCAATTTTTTTGTTTCTTATTATTTTGTAATCAAAATACAGAGAGAAAAAATCATTATTGCATTTTAATTTCTTAACTTTATACAGATTTTTCACCCTGTTATTATACCAACCATCAAAAAGATGGGGGTATATGAAGTTTGTTATTCCGTTTGTAACACATCGAAATATTAGTGTTACGACCAAAAGTATATAAAAAGAAGTATTATAAGATGATAGGGTTTGATATTGAAAATGGACAAAATCGGTCCATTAGGATCGGAGTTATACCCAAAGTTTTAGACAACCTAGACAATTTTCATATATTTTTTGCTATTATCTTCAAATATAATGTGGTTAATATTATGTACATTTAAATTATTATTATAGAAGGACAAGTCCTTTTGAAAATGATAAGAATCGTTCCACGATTTCTCATACATAAATGCCGACTGAAAAGCAATATTCATACGAAAATCAGCAAAAATAAAATTCGAATAAAGAGAATATACAAAACCTTATTTTGTTTGGATCGGTCCTTATTTGAACAATAAATCTATTATAAGAACGACGAATAGTACCCATGCACATATAAATCGAAATGCGTAAAATAAAATACATCGTTATCAAATTGAAAATTGTCATTTTTATATAAAAATCTAGCTAATAGACCATATTTTATCATGGCTCCCATATAAAGTCCATTTTGAAAAATCACTTGAATACGCATAAATCTATTATAAAAAACGTTATGGAGCGTCCATACCAACCTGAACTTAAAAAACATGACTGCCGTGAGTACATTTTAATATTTCAGACCGAAAGAAATACAACCAATCATGTTTAAAGCTATGAATTTTTAATAATTGAGCATTTTGTTTCATAACAACGCGCCCCACGCTTTTCTTTAAGGGATGTATGAGATTTTTTCCATTTTGATTTAAAAGTTTATGTTGTTTGAAATGTTCTTATTTTTTGACTTTTCGTCGATTTTTTTAGTAGTCATATTTATTTTGTGTTCACAACTGATCAATTTATTAAGGTAAAGAAAAGCGTTTCTTAAAAAGAAATTTTTTTTAAATTTATTTTTTACGTTTTAGTAACCTTAGTAAAGTAGGAAGAAAATATGATTAAGCGTATAAATCGGAATGGAAGGATGTTTATTGAACCGGGTCTACCGCATGTGTCCAAAAAAATGTCCCAAAGTCTAACGCAAATATTAAAGATCACCTTCAGACACTTAAGAAAAAAATTTTTTTTTTGCGATCGGAACCGTTATAAACAGCCAAAATCGTTGTTTTTAAATGCTTTTATTTAGCTTCACTTCGGAAAATCAAATCTTTTAACGGATTTTATCCTGGTGAATGCCTGCAAAGTTTTATCCAGTTTAATTGAGTAGAAGACAGTCAAAAAAGAATTCTACAAAAAAAAAATTTTACCACCCCCCACCCCCCGCTAAGATTTTATCCTGGTTACGCCCATGTACTCGTGTATTGTCATCGGTAATATGTATGCGTGCAAAGTTTCATCCATTTGCATTGAGTAAAAGACGGTTATAGCAAAAACAAAATTTTTGACCCCCTCCCCCCCCCCCCCCCTCCACGAGATTTTATCCTGGTATATGTGTATTGTGATCGGGAATATGTATGCCTACAAAGTTTCATCCATTTCCATTGAGTAAAGGGCGGTTAAATTAACGTTACAAGATTTGGTTTTCCGAAGTGAAAGTAAAGAAAAGGTTTTAATAATAAAAAAAATTGGCTTCGAAAATTGACGATCGGCCTATAATTGGTGGTAGCTTCAATAAGCAATTTAAGTACGCATAAATTTTAATAAACGTCGTTTTAAAATTGAAATTCAATTCATATGTATATAGTATATAAAAATCGCCTTACCGAATTATATGACCATTATACACAGAAAAAAATAAAAATGAGTTTCAAATAAAATATTTGTGGAATCAATTAAAAATTTAATTGAAATCGGACCTGTAAACAAAATGATAGTATCAATTAAAAAAAAATGTGAGATTTAATTGAAAATATCAGAAAAAGTAATTGAATCAATTAAAATTTTAATCAAAAATTATTTTAAAATCAATTAAAGGTTTAATTGAAAACAAAACATGATTTTTTTTTCTGTGTAGGCGATATAAGGACCACTTCCGAAATTTATCTACATATTCTTATAAAAAGCGATACCAAAAAAAATTTACACTTTATAAAACAAATAAGTTTAGAACAAAATATCCGCTTGGCCGTCATTTGAAAACAACAAAACCACGATTGCTCCTAAACCAGGATACCTTGAAAAAGGTTGCTGCAGTAGTTATTGCTAATATGTCCAAAAACAAACAAACAAACAAATATGTAGGTAGCATTAGAAAACAAATTTAAATCAAAATATATGAAAAACTTTGTGCAGATTACAACTACTATTTTGCTCTACGCGCCACATAAATGTTTAAAATTCTAAACAAGTTGAAATTTACAGGTAATACAGGTAAGGTGGTGGGTGTATGAAATTCGGCACGGCTGAATATAACACTGTTACTTGTGTTTTTTTTTTCTTTTTTATTAATTTAATAATATTGTTTTTAGTAAAAGAATCCCCATTCTGGCTTTTATTTCCACAAGTCATTTAATGATGATTTGGCAGTTTTAGGTTTTTGTTTAACAAAGTTATGGAAAAAATATCTCTTAAAGATGTTTGGAGTAGTTACACGAGAGGTGTGAGTGAGTATGTGGCTCATGGTTTCATTGTTGGGTTGTTTCTTGATGACATTACAAATGCCACACACGAATTTTTATAATATTTTTTTTTTTTGCTTTGTTTTGTGTCTTTTTTTTTTTTGCACAATGTTTCGTCTTTTGTTGCTGTTGTTGTTGGTATAATAAATTTATAAACATTAATAAAGTGTGGTTTCTTGTGACCATTTTGGTATAAATGTTTGTATTCTGCAGATACATTCATACGCACATACTGTGATTCATTTGTATGTTCGAGTACAATAATTGTGCTGAACAAAAGTCTTGATAGAAGAATGTTCGTTCATTCGTTGCTTTCGGAATGACAAAAGAACGCCGTGTCTGAATTTAGCAGGCATTTGCATTTTTGTTGTTTTGTGTTCATAAGAGAATGATTTTGTTTCTTAAGCTTGTAATTTCCGCAATTATAAAAACATTTAGTGAATTCTTTAAGAGTTCTTTTTGCTCTTTGTGCCACAAATCATTTTGATTGATTTCAATTTTCTTTTATAAAGTGGCATCATTGCACTCAGGTCTATTTTGTGTGCAATTTCAAAAGATAAATTTTTCTAAAATTTTGTAGAAGTAAAAAATTAACATATTAAAAAGTACAAGTTATAGAACATTGACAAGAGTTAAGATTTTTCAGGGAAAGTTTCGAAAGCATGTATCATAGTTGCCTATCTGTTAATATTTAATCTAGATAAAAAAACAAATATTATTATAATTTCTTTTTTGTTTTCACAACAAAATAACTTCTTTATGCCAGACTGAAAACAATGAATAACTTTTTTTATTATAGTATTTTTTTTTGTATACAAAGAATAATTATAATAATGACAAAAGATGGAAATTGATAATATTCCAAAAAATTAAATAAAACAAAAAATAAAAAAATAAACTAACAACAAAATACTGTACGGAAGTAATTACACACGTTTAATTGTTTTTTGTTTTTTTTTTGTATTACACAAAAAATCTACATAAACTACAAAGAAATGTAATTGTCAACCGTGAAATTTTTAAATCAAATATGTTTTCAAACTTGAGGTTGAATTTTGTAAACTTCGAGGTTTTTTCTGTAATTACTTTGTACACAAAAGGTTAATTAGTGTGAATTCGAAACAGAAGCCAAAACTTCAAAAGCCACAAACAATTTTTGTTTAAGTCCCACCAAAAAAGAAGTTAAAGACATTTATTAGCAATGCGTTCATGAAATGACCACGCCAAACTCTAATCAACTGAAAAATTTTAGAAAATTATTTTGAAAAAAAGATGTTTAAATTCCTTTTGAACTGTATGAAATAAAACCACTTCCTGTTTGATAAAGCTTGAACAAAGCAAAAAAAAAAAAACCAACTGAATTATAAAAACGTTCAATGGTTTTTTGTTGTTTCTATTTCTATAAATTTTCTTCTTATATTTTTTGTAATTTTCTTCTATTTTGTTAATGACATGACCGAGCGAGCATTGAAAGCCACAGCTTTTTGGTGCTCTAAATGCCTGTCTATCTTGTATCCATGACTGACTGACTGTCTGTCTGTCTGTCTACAACCTAAGGCGGCCATATTTAATCATTGGTTGTTGTAAAAAATGGGATTTGTAGCAAACTTTGTGTATTTTTTTTTCTTTCTATTTCATCTACTACAACTTCTATATTATTTGATTTCATCTGTTTTTATTGTAGCTTATATTCATTTTGTGATTGTAAGAAGGAAGTCCTTTAAAATAGTGTTTTCTTTGATTATGCTTAAGGAACAAAAACTACTGAATTAATTTGTTATACCCCTACACCTCCATAGTTGGAAGTTGGAGCATTACACCCACCTGAAAGTTATCGACATAACAGGTTCTTAATTACTTTCTTAGTCGAATTTTTGTTATCCTTACGCCTGTCTGTATGTCATCCATGTAATCGTTTTAATCAACTACGATTTTAATAAAGTAACAAACTTTTACCTTTTTTAGATATAGATTTATACTTTTTAACTTTTAGTATTATATGGCTTTGACTTTTAAAGCTATTCTGTTGACTGGAATATGTTCTTTATCTTTTGTCGAGAAGTCAATAGGCGATATTCAGCAGTCTATAGAGATCGACAATTTTCTGATCATTCTTGATACCCTGACATAATTGTTCAACATTCATTATATCGAGCATGAAATTGTTTAAACATTCGTTATATAAGGTAGGCAATGTTAGAAATGTTGCCGTGCGTTATATCGAATTTTCGTTTAAGTGAGATCCGTTGTAACGGAATTTGCCGGTATATATTATCTTTCCAAGTGTTATGTTGGCTGAAATCAAAATTCAAAAGAAATGGTAAGTCTGCAACTAAGTGACTTTTTTCAAAATGCATGAAAGAAGCCATTTTAAAAAAGTTTTCATTATCTTACTTCACTGTTTCTGTAAGCAGTTTTTGGTCTATGATTTGTTTGAGTTTATATTTTTGTTAAGTTTAATATTATTTCTTGTATTTGGTTTAAGACGATCTCCCATGGCGCTGGTGCTGTATATGATTTGGATTTGGTTGTGTTTTTTGCATTTTTTTTGAATGAAAGCATGCCTGCCTTAAATACAGTTGATAAATTACGCAAAATCCTATAAAAAAGAAACCAAACAACAACAGCAGCATTATAAATATGAGTTTTACACCTTGAATTATTTTTTCTCGAATACGTCGTTGTTTTTTTTTTGTATATTTCATTATTAAACCTCGGCAGTAGTAGTAGTAGTAGTTGGGCTTTGTTTTAAGCGCACAGGGGGAAGGGCCGTCATAAGCAAAATTACATTTTAATGACTTTGGTTTTGAAGATGACCTGTAAGAAGAAAAATAATCTTTAAAATAAAAAAAAAATAATAATAATATATTTCCACATGGCGCAAGGCGCCTTTAACGCGTTTATCATTTTGCTGTTTTTGTTTAGTTGTATTTCTTTTTTTGTTTTGTTTGTTAGTTTAAAAAAATAAAGTGATAAATTTGATTAAATTGATATTGTTCATCAAACTTCAAACGCTGAACATTTAAAAAGCGGCCTTAATTCTTTTTAGAAGAAACAAAAATGAAAAAACTTAAAAAATCTAATAACAACAAACTAATGAAAAATTGTTTTAAACACCGTAAACTGCTCAAATCATATAGACAAGATCTTTGGACAACAACTCACACGCATTCAGCTAATAATTGGTAAAAAAAATTACCTTCAAAGTTAAAAAAAAATAATAAATAATTTCTATTAAATAAAAGACGCACGAAAATTGTTATTAGAAAGAATACCAACAACACATATTCATAAAAACACTAAACCAATTGTGGAAAAATAAAATTTATATAAATTATTTTTGTTTTTTTTATACATGTAATGTTTTTTGATACGAAAGCGTATTGTAATTAAATAGCGATTAGGCCACCATTTTTTTTATTAAACAAGAAAAAAAACACAAAAATAATTTTTACCAGTAGTTTATTTTTTTCTTCTTTATACATTTTATATTCTCCATATTAAATAAAGTTGGCCATTGGCCATGTTTGGTTTTAACCACCACCAACAACCAACACTACTGACGACTGGCTGCCACAGCTTTTGATAATGAAAGTCTGGCAAATGGGTGCGTTTTGTAGTTTGTTTCCAACTTAAACTCAAAGGAAATCATTAAAAATAATTATATTTTATGGGTTTTGCAGTATAAATTAATATTGCTTTTTAATTATGGTAAAATGAAATATAAAACATCATCAACTACAAATAAAATTAAATCAACACAAGAGTTTCGAAAAATCTAGCAAATAAATATGTTTGTTTTTAAAGATTAGAAAATCTATTGTAGTGGTTTGTAACAATATTTGGGAATTATTTTGAAATATGCCAAAAGAAAAGTATGAAAAGGAAAACAACCAAACCAAATATTGCAACTCAATCTAAAATTCAGATGTTTTCTTTTATTTCAAATTGAAAAAAAAAATCATTCGGCCTTTGGAATTTCAGTTCAGTTGTTTAACTCTTGTAGTTTTTATACATAAAAATTAGGTGAATTAGGCTATTTATTTATATGTTTGTCATATCACGGAAAAATATTCATTTAAAATCGAAGAAATCAATGTACATTGTACATTATTGATCCTAATGGAATTCTAACTCTACTTAGCTATGTTCGCTTGTCACTTTGTATAAAACATTGTCGGCTCCAAAATACACATATGAAATAAATTCACACACACAAATATTTATTAATGAATTTGTTGAAGAATTTGTAATGAAAAAAGAACATTTAATTTAAATTTAACATTTTGTACAGATCGGTCAATAACTGGACAAAGCTCCTTTATAATCTCTACTTCAGAAAATTATTTAAATGTCACAAAATTTTATGGTTACAGTCATAGCCCTCATATAAGGTTCATTTCCGAAATCAAATTCAGCTCAAATATATCCCATGTGGTCATGATCCTTAAAAAATCCCTTTAAAAAGTACGCTTTAGAACATATAAAAGTGAGAGCAAACTGTTTTTGGCTTAAAATGAAAAGTCTTTTTTCTAATTTTTAAAAACTTTTAACGATTTTTTATTCCAAATCTATGACTTTTACAAATTTGTTGATTCTGCCAATCTACAAAATTATGATTTATCATGCAGTACTGATACTTATCTTAATTTAAATGCATAAATTTAAAACAATTTTACGCCAACTACAAATAGCTACACATGTGCATATTTATGTGTTTTTAACACCAAAAAGCTTAGAATATCATTCTTCAAATATCACCTTGTTTTAAAAATTGACAAATACTCTCACAAATCTTGAAAACATTTAAAGGTGACACTTGCATTCAATCTTGATTGATGGACACTTGTCTAGGAAGCGTGCAAAGTGCATCATACATTTGTTTTCTTCTCTATTCTTAGCTGTTCGTATTTTTTTTGTGTAGATAAAAATTAAAGGTAAAAAAATCAAGAAGAAAGAAATCTTTTGATAATCATCAGCCAGTGTGTGTCTGTGTGCCAGCGTTTTCCTCTAATTCTAGGAGTAATGGTTTGATGTGCAGCAAGTTTTTAATAAATGTTTCTAAAGGCAGTGCGTATAATTATTTAACGTTTTGATTTAAAATGAAATGAAACAAAAAAGACAAGGTTGTATAAGTCGCAATACAAATAAGATTTTTTCTTCATTTTATATTTTGGTTTTTTTTTTTTTTTTTTGATCATGCCTGGGCTGTATTTGTATCTGTATCTGTGTGTATGGTGTTTGATAATGAGCATAAAATCCCATTTTGGATACACAACACATGTTGAGAATTTGACAAGTACAAATGCCAAAAAGGGGATTCAAAACAACAACAACCACATTTCAAAGAATGGTTGTGTCTTTTTTCTTTAATTTTATTTGATATTTTTCTTTATTTTATAAAAAAAAAAAAGGAAAAGCATGTTGCTGTGTTTTTTTTTTTCTTTTTTTTTTGTAATATTTTGAAAATATATTTGTTTTAAATAGTAGTTTTGCTGCTTATTTAGTTGGCTTGTGATGTGATTTAAGTTTTTTGATAATTTAAAATAATTTTGTGTTTTTCCTTGTCTTTTTATGAAACAACAGAACGCAAACGTGGCCGTCAAACTTATACTCGCTATCAAACTTTGGAACTGGAGAAGGAGTTTCATTTCAATCGCTATTTAACCCGCAGAAGACGCATCGAAATTGCTCATGCTCTGTGCTTAACCGAGCGACAAATAAAGATCTGGTTCCAGAACAGGCGCATGAAATGGAAAAAAGAAAACAAAACCAAGGGCGAACCCGGTTCAGGAGGCGAAGGTGATGAAATTACACCGCCAAATAGTCCACAATAAAACTGCTTACAACCACCACAGACATTATAATAATATAATACAAACAAAATTAAAATAAATAATACTAAACATTTAATATATTATGCATAAAACAATAGTCTAAATTTATATATTTTCAAAGGGTTTTAATAACTAAAAATTATCTATGTATCTTATTTAATAGAAATTAACATATTTATGTTGTTTTGTTTTAAATTAAATTTGTTTGATTTGATGTGAATTTCATACTATTTTCATTTTCTCTGTAATTATTTATATAATCTTGTTTCTTTCTTACTTTTTTTTTTCTTTTGCTAAATTATTACTTTGTCTTACAATACAATTTGTTTTATTATTATTTTTTTTGTAATAATTTTTATATGTGTAAAATAAATAAGTGAACAATTAAAAATAATAGTAAAGTAAACTCAAACAAAACCAACTCATGTGACCTCAAATTTAAATAAGTTATTTAATATAAAAAAGCAAAAAACGCAAAAATAATAATTAAAAGAAAATTAAAAATAATTTTATATTAATAATAAGTAAACTATACTATTACAATAAACTTTAAATAAAGCAAAACCCCCTTAGAATTACAATTATATTAAATTAAAAAACGTTACTTACAAAACAAAAATAAAAAATTCAAAAAAAAAAGTTGCAATGTATAAAATTTAATCAATATGGTGTATTAAAATAAACAAACAAATAAACAAACAAAAATCTATTTATATTTATAAACAAAACAAAACAGAATAAAACTAATTAAATAATAATAATAATAATTAAAATAAATTAAATTAAACTTAAAACAACAAAACTTAAAAGTTGCATGTTTTTTTTTTTTGCAAATCACACATGTAATTTTGATTGTTCTTTTTTGTTTACATTTTGTGTTTAATTGTACACACAAAGTATAAAACAACAAAGAAAACAACAAAAACACACACATAAAATTAGACAAAGATATACCAAACGATATACAATAAATAATTATTAATAAATTAATGAATGAATTAAATAAATAAATAAATTTAACCTGTTTTTAAACAACACTTCACTACTGCAACACACTCGACTCAACTCAACAAACAAAAATATTTAATTATTAAATAAATTTTTATTAAAATCGACATCAACAACAAAATTTTTCAAAATAAAATAAAAAAAAAATCAAAGAGAAAAAAAAAAACAAAATTCTTATTATTTCCCTACGACAGACACTTCTATTTAATATTTTAAAAATATATATTTTCGGTTTTATGTTTATTGTTAAGCTTGAAAAAAACACAAAAAGAATTATTCAAAAATATCTAAATATATTTTTGAAACAGGATATAATGTATACCGATTTACATATATAAACACCAAAACAATTGGCACATTTTTACAATATTTTTAAAATTAATTACGAGTAACAAATACACAATCAAATAAATCACAATCTTATTCACACGTTTTTTTTTTTTTAAATATTTTCTTAATTTACTTCTTGTGTTTCTCTAAGTAATCTTTGTATTTTTAGTAATTAATGTAAATTAGAAAAATTTTGTAGAATTCAAGGTATTTTTATTTTTTTTCATATGTATATGTATGTATATTATTTATAATTTAAAATTAATACTATTGAAGAAAATATAATATATAAAAAAAACAATACCTTTTTAAATACCAAAGTCCCATAAATGTATAATAAACACTCTTTGTAAACTTTAACTGTCAACTTTTTAGTAAGACTTTCAAAATTTAGATATTAAGAAATTTTACGAATTCAAATTTTCAAAATGTCCATTTATTTAATACAATTCTACCCACCCACAGAGGAATTGCTGAAGTTTTTAATTTATATAACAAACAACTAACTTTTTTTTAAAAGCTTTTTAAAAAATGACAACCTTTCTGCTTTCTTCTGATCTTTAAAATACTTTATTACATGTACATAATGTTTTAAGCAGTTTTCTATTCTCTAGTTATTTCTACAGCTCTTTGTTGCAACACATAGTTCATTGCTATTTTCAAAGTTCTCAAACAACGTTGCTGGTTTATAAATTTGTCGTGATCAGTGATGCCAACAGCTTTAAAATCAAAAACACAGTTTTTACTTGGTATATGTATACCTATACATACATAAAAAGCAAACATGTTTTTGCTTATTTCTTTCACTGAAATTATACTGTCTGATCGGTACTGACCGGTAAATCTTTAAAAAGTATTCGTTTTTAATATAAAAGCGATGGCATAATAAGTACTTGATTAAAATTTGAGACACTTTAATATTTAAATAGTTTATTTAAAACTCTCGATTACAATTTAAGCTTCATAGCTTCCTTCCTATATTCAATATTTCTACAATTTTCTTTTCTGAGGAAAATGTTGTCCATTTTTCAAAATTGTAATTTTTTTATTATGAAATAACTTCTAATCGTTAGCCAGCATTCCTTCAATATTTTATTTTTTTTTTCAATATTATTCTCAAAATATTAGAAATTTTATAAAAAAAAATATTTTTGGCAAACTTCGTTTATAAACACTTTGCGTGATCAAAAATAATAAAATAGAAGAATTTCGAATTTTTTAATTCTCAAATTTAAGTAGATACTGTTACATTTTCAGTTATAGTAAAAGTTTTAAGAAAAAATCAAAATATACATTTGTCTCAAAAAAGAGCATACTCGATACCTTTGAATAATAAGGCCCCTTTCAGATTAGGCAACTATATTTGCGCTAGTCTTGTGTATGTGGGTGTGAAGGGGAAAGAAACTGGAGTAATTGGCAATTCTGTTGCTGCTGTCATTCTTGTCTTGGGATATTTATTTATTTGTTTTTGCCATTGTCCTTTATTTCTTCTTCGGTGTGTTGTCTAATTTTGTGTTGAGAAAATTTTATATTTGTGAATAAATTTTTATTAAATTAAAAAATTATGAGAAAATGGAAGCAAAATGAAACGGAATAACTAATCAATTTAGTTGAAAAAAATTAATGTATTTTTAATGTTCGTTCATTTTCATATTTAGACCGCTTCTATGGTTTCTCCAAGCAAAAAATGGCTTTAAACTACACAGCAAAACTGGAAGGAATTTATGGTTTACAAACCCGTTAGCAAATCTTCTTTATCACTGTCATTGGAATCTTTATTAACCGTTTCTCCGATGCATTCAAGTATATTTTTAACTAACACCGAATTTCAAATCACTTTTCCAACAACAATGAATACAGAAATGAAACAAAACGTCAACAAATTTAGAAAATTAGAGCATTAGAAAATTAAACTTGCTCAACCAAGTTGCTGAATGTGAACACAAAAGCAAGTTCAAAAGAAAATAAATAAAAATGAAAATTATACTTGTGCAATTAAAGTTGCCTAATCTGAAAGGGCCCTAAGGAATCGTAAAACTTTTTAATACATACTTTTCTTTATTTATTGTATCTTCATTACATGTATGTAATAATAAGTATTTCAAATCTTACATATGTACATATATCTAATGAATCTTAATTATTTAGTCCAGCCGTGCGTTGAATCGTAAAAATGTTTCACATTATTGAAATTTAAGAAACAGAAATACAAAATAAAAAAATGAGAAAAATATCTAAGTACACTTATCCATAAATACATACATACATCAAATAATGGGAAAGTAAACAAAATCTTAAGAAGAAAAAAAATTCAAACTACAACAAAATACGTTTCAAAGTGTTGAGGCTCTTTTTGCAAGAGGTTGGTTACAAATGTTCTACATATATTATGCATTAATATAAAATGTTTTCGTTGCCTTCACAGGATGCATATTCGATAATAAATTTAGCTGGAAAATCGAATACAAAATTATTATTAATTAGATTTTTAATTAATATTACCTTTGCACATCCACCAGCTGATGAATATTTAAAATATTTTCATTTTATTCCAAAACAACATTTATGTATCTACCATACGAGTACAATATTGTATTTACGACATGGGTGTAGAATCTACACTGTAGATAGAAAGAACTTATTTTGTTTTCTACATTTTGAAAGTCCTACCTTGTAAAGAGTGTTTTACGTTTTATTTTGTAAATAGTTTTATTCAGAATGAAATTAAAGTTAAAGTTTTATAACTTTGTTTTAATTAAAAGATGAAGAAAGAAAATAATAAAGAAAAAATCATAATATGTATTGCAAAAAATAAATACGTAAAAGAGATTTTTTTATAAAAATATAAATAAAGAAACAAACCCAATTGTGATTGTTTTCCTCTAAGACAACTGAAAATAATTTTTAGAAAATAAAAACAAAATTATGCAGTTCATTTTTGTATTTATAATTTCTTTTTAATTCGATGTTTATGATCAAATGAGAAAATATTTCAAATACTCATTACATTAATTGGTATTCAACAATATAATAAATAATTTTCAAAATTAAAAAAAAAAATCTTCAAAACAATTATTAATAAATATTTGAAAACGGTAGTTGGCACAAATTCCCCCTTGATACGTAAATTAAGGCCTGTTTCTGTAAGAAATTATCAAAAGAAGAAAATAAATTTATTAAGTATTTTACAAGAAAAGAAAAATAACCACATAAATACAAAATTATTATAAAAATCTTAAAAAAAAGAAAATTATAAATAAACTTTAAATGTATTTACATACAATAAATTATATTAAACTAAAGAAAAAATGCAAAAACAAAATAAATTAAACAGAAATAAATATTTGTAATATTATTAACAAAATAAAAACTATTATTGTAAATAAATAAAATAATATAAATATATACATTTTAGAGTAAAGAAATCAGAAATAAAATAATAAAAAAAAAACACAAAATATTAAAAAAATTAAAAACGTACGTTTATTTTATTTGAAATTATTATTATTGGAGTCCAGTAATCGAAGGGTCATTGTTATTTGTCATTTGCTGGGCAAAAAGTTATACTTACATGCGCGTGGCCGACTAACATTTAGACTAAGTGAATCCAGTGTTGACCAAGTAAACACCTTGAGAGTAATCGTAGGATAGTCTGTTGAGTGGAGTCCCTTTTACCCAGTACACTGTGTTGCATAACTATAAATACATACGACTTTTATCAATTTTGCAAGTTAAAGAGAAAGTAAAATATTTTAACCAACATGTACATAAACTAGTTTCTTATAGGTGATATACATATGTAAGTTTTTTATATTGTCGGTTTTCGGCAGAAATTTGACGGCTTAATATTCCCCAAAAGGTAGTCAATGGGGTTCTGATCTGGAGAACATGCGGCCCGCATTCATTTTAAGACAACCATTCCTTCGCTTGACGACTTTCATATACATACATATGTACATGTAGATGCTTTGTCTTGTTGAAAATTAAATTCTTTTTCATGACTATTTTCTAAAACTGGCACTAATTTCTCATCTAATCGCAAAAAATCATCTAGGTTTGAATAATGCAACTAATAACAATAATTATCGGTTAGTTTTTAATTCTCTTTTAGTAAATTCAGCAGTTTTATGGTGTAGCCTTGGCACAGACAACAGCTTTTGAAAAGTAATAGTCTGGTATTTTTTGGCAGTCTATTATGGCCACATTTACCACACATTCATTAATAATTTGACCAAGCCTCTTCATTGTGTTACTAGTACAGTTTATAATTCTGCGACTGTTCCTTTAAGAAATCTTTTTGTTCGGGCAGCCACTTTTAATTTTATCATAATAATTTTGATTATTTGCAAAATTTGTTACTACAACACGTGATTGTTTTTTTTTAGCTTTATTTCATGCAGACCAACTCAGCGACACAATAGAGTTCAAAACTGGCGCCTGACAAAGTTGCGTTATCTCACTTCTATTTATTTAATGTAGTAATGAAAAACGCCACAGAAGAATCCAATGGCATACAGTGGACTCTCTACAGACGGCTAGGGGACTTAGACTACACAGATGACATCTACCTCCTGTCACAAACATTCAGAGACATCTCCCATAAACTTCGATTGCTAGAATCAGCGTCAGAAGAGTGGTTTCAATTTCAAATAACGCGAACCGTATCAACTGCACCAGGCATTAATTTGGCCTCCTAAACCCAGTGTGGAAATCATCGCATATATTAAAAAAAAAATTCAAATAAACACTAACCAAAAAGTACGTCCTTTTCAACTTAATTTGCTATAAAATTCGCAAAATTTTATGCAAAAATATGTACATCAAATTGGCAGCACTGAAATTCATATGTACATACATATGGCAGTACTATTGTTTTTATATTTCGGTAAAGTCCCTAATTAAAATTCAAATGTTTACGTACAAAGTTCTTTTACGCTAGTTATAAAGAACAAACAAACAATATCGTAATAAAGTAGAATGGCACCGAAACGTAATTTACCAGTTAAAGAAAAGTTTAAATTATTAAAAGAAACAGACAGTGGATCAAAGAAAAAGGACGTGGCAGAAAAATATGGCATTTCAGCGATTACGGTTTCTATGATTTTAAGAAACAGGGTAAAAATATTAAATTTTATTTAATCTGGAACATCAAACGGAAAAAGCAAGAGAATAAAAAAAACAAGATACGATAACATCGACAAAGCTGTGGTTTACGGCAACAAGAGACTGGAATATGCCGATATCTGGAGCAATATTACAAGGCAAAGCCAAGGAGTATGCAAAGGAAGTCAAGGTGTATGTATGACTTTAAGGCAAGCAATGGTTGGTTAGATAAATGAAAGATAAGGTAATGTGAGGGAAAAAATAAATGTTAAGTTCATACATACATACATACATATATATGTACATAGTTACGCTATTTGTTGTTTTTTAGACATAGTGTTTGTTACAAAAAAGCTTGTGGTGAAAGCAATGATGTTTCCAAGGAAGCCTGCCAGAAATGGAAAACCGATGTTTTACTTTCTTTATTGAAAAAGTACAATGAAAGTCACATTTTCAATGCAGCTGAGTCTGGGTTGTTTTACAAATGTCATCCTGACAAAATAGGAAGGAACGTGTGACAGTAATATTGGCAGGAAATATGAATGTAGGGTAGCCAGATTTGAAATACGGAAAAACAGCACATCTTATACAAAAATACAGTACAATTCAAAAAAAAAAAAAAAAACAGTACATTTTATTTTTTAACGAAAACATAACTCTTTTTCATGTAATAACATTTTTTTAATATTAATTTAATAAGCAACAAAAACATTGTTAAAAATACTTAAAAATATGAGAACATATATTATAACATGACTACTTTAAAATTAAATGTGCCATCAGCTTTTCGAAAAATGTATTTAAATACGTTGTATAAACAACGATATATTTATGATATCCAATTTTTTTTTAATATTCTTCATGTTAATCTACAATGTTTAATGGTTAGAAATGCCTTTAGAGCAATGATGTCCATTTCATGAAACAATTGTTGTTGTATTCATTTCATATGGACAAACAAATTTTTTTTATTAATATTTTTTTAAATTTTAATATAAATAAGCTTTTAACGAAAAAACAGTACATTTGCGTACTGTTTTGAGTCTTGTGCATAAAACAGTACATTTGAAAAAAAACAGTACGCGTATTGCTAAAAACAGTACGTCTGGCACCCCTATATGAATGGGACAGAAAAAATTAAAATTTTAGTAATAGGAAAACAGTAAGAAACCTCGTTGCTTTCGTGGTGTCAAGTCGCTACCCGTCGATTATAAAAGTAACAAACGGGTTTGGATGACAGGCCAAATTTTTGAAGAATGAATGGTGAAGTTAGATAAATAATTTTCTGCTACAGGAAGAAAAGTGATATTCTTTATAGAAAATTTTCGGCACATCCTTAATACATAAGTATGTGTATACAAAATAAACTGAAATCTATTGAACTGACATTTTTTCCACCAAATATGACATCAAAATTAGAACCTTTTGACCAGGGAATAATTCGACGTTTGAAAGCTCATCATCGAAACAGAATTTTAAAAGAAGCTATAATTCGAATTGAAGAAAATTGTAAACACGCTAGAATGCATTCATCATTTATCAAGCGCTTGGGATATTGATGTCACTAGCCAGACAGTTTCAAGCTGCTTTACAACGTCTGGATTTGGACAACATTTAGTGTGGGACGAAGAAGATGACATACCTTTATTATTATTAAATGATTTTAACGACAACGAAAATGTATTAAAAGCTAACTATGAAGTCTGGCTACATTTTAATGATGTGGAATCTAAAATTGTACTGTTCAAGACTTTTTGGGAATCGACAATGAATTGATAACTTCTGAGTTTCCAACTGATGAAGATATTATCAATGAATATGCCGTCGAATCAGAACCGCATTCTGGAGAAATAGTAGATAGCGATGGGGACGAAGTTGAGGAAACAGTTAGACAATCATCCAGAGAAGTTATAACGGATTCATTTAAGAATTTAAATGTATTCTTAAATACAAATGAACACGCAAAAGATGACCACTACATAGCATTATACAAATTAGAATCACTTTTCGCTCCAAGCGCTCAATAAAAGTACTTTGGTGATAAATAAAAATGAATTGGTATTAAAAGTATGTATGTACATAGTTGTTGTTTATTTAATTTAGAACATTTTTATATTTTATTCCCAAAGTTGAATTTTCTATAAGTAGAATGGTGATTCAATTTATAGAAGTTCGACTGTACTTATAATGTGTTAGGCAACAAATTAAAATTTGAGAATCAATATCGACTTTAATTTCTCTTTACACATCTACACAATAAATTCAGAAGGATTTTCAACTTTCTTCTAATTTTTTTTGTATAAGGATGAGAAATATTTTAGTAGTGTCGATCTTATTATTTTAGCCCGGTATTGCCCAGAACGTTTTTTGTCTTATATTTTGTTGGAAAGACGTGTATTTAAATATTTCGCCCTTCGAAGCACAAAAACGAAATCCGTTTGTCAAAACTAGCGTTACCATATGGTAACCCTGGGTCGCCTAGGGTACAGGTTTTTTTTTATTAAAAAGAAAATATTTTTTAATGAGTTTTTTTTTTAAATCACAAAACTGGTTGCTTTAAAAAATATTTTTATTGCAATTATAAGTACAAAATATAAAGATACTCGTTGAACTGAAGTAATGAAATAAATCATGGTTTGGTATGATAATCGGCAAATCACTTTACGCAAAGTCCTCGTTGCATTTTATACATGCTGTTTGTCCGTTAAATTTTCATCGTTCACCGGTATATACAATGTCTACGATTGGATGGTACTACAAAATGACTAATCTGATCATAACGGGGAGTGTGTTCAACAGTTTGTTGTGCATATTTTTTAGGAAGGCATCGGACCAAATGATTTATCTTTTCGACAGTAATGTTGGCAGTAGTATACTGTCTTGAAAATTGATTTTGGCTCATAGTTTTTTGCACTTTTCGATAAAGCTGCAAAGCATTTTGGACACAAGCAAGTAGACGGATGGTGTGCAAAGAGACCAAATTTTATACCCAAATCGTAATGGTCTGCCTTTTATGAATTCTTTAAATCAATGTGTACCAAAGTAAGATATCATATTCTCATCAAAAGACAATAATTTTCCATAATTTTTGGTTTTAAATGATCAGTAAGAGGATTTGCACCGTTTTTTAAGAAACCTCGTAGTTGTCTTCAAAGTGAAGACTTTGACAAATTTTTTAAAATCGATTCCAACGCATTGTGTCACTTACAAGATTGTTGCGAATGTCTTCATCCTGATTCGATTTATCTTCAATATCATCTTCGCCAGATATGTTGCCATTTACAGGAGGCTTGATGTAAATGCTAGTTGGTATATCATTTTGCTCTTCTATTTCATGGAGCTCTTGAATTTAATCAAGCATTAGTTGCAAGATAAGAAGATAAGACCAAGTTGATGGTTTCAACGAACAGAGAATCTACTAGATTAGCCAACTTCTACAACTTCGAGGTAGTAGATGAATTTATATACCTCGGTTCCGCCATAAATAAAACAAAGAACATCAGTTTGTAAATAAAACGAAGAATTGTACTTGGTAATAGACGCTATTTTGGGCTAAGCAAACAATTTAAGAGCAAGCCCCTCTCTCGGCAAACAAAGCTTATACTCTACATGACGCTTTCGTACCTGTGTTAATTTTCATCAAAATTGGCCACGCCCTCTACCTACCGCCAATAGAACCAAGAATTTATTTTTGGTCCAAAGTTTTTGAAATATAAAGTTTCATCAAAATTGGCCACGCCCTCTACCCACCGCCCATAGAACCGAAAATTTATTTTTGGTCCAAAGTTTTTGAAGTTTGCTTTTGGTTAGCTTAATTAACGCCCCCCACTTACTGCCCATATAACCCTACTATACTATATTTTTTCCCACAACTTTTTGTTTCTTTACCAAAACTAATTATTTTATAAATAAATTTCATTACATGCATTTAAATATAGACTTTTATTCATCATCTATCATTTCAGTAACTATTTCATCAAGTTTCGCTTGCCTATCGTATACCCTTCTTACCTATAGTACAAATTTAAGAATAATTTTATTTGAGTATAAATAAAATGAGTAAACTTTTAAACTCATTTTAAACTTTTTATTCATCAATTATCATTTCTTTTACTACATCATCTAGTTCCAAAATATATTTACGTGGTTGACGTCTTATACTACTTATATAGGGATCAGATGATGCAAGCAAACGATGCAAAACATCAGTATTTGTTGCAGTTCTACTACATTTTCTGGAAAACATTAATCTATAATTTCTGTAATCCTTATTACGTGCTTCTTCCGCTTCCTCGGAGAGCATGCCTATAGGGAGCACTGCTGCTTCAATTATGTCATTTCCATGTATCAATACTTTATGGACAGTAGCTGGCATGAAGTACCAATTTTCAATTATATTCAAAGTACACATTAATTATTTTGTTTTGAAACCTACTTCTTAGCCAAGCATAATTTTTCTTAAAAAATATGATTTGTTTCTATGACATTCGGCCCAACGTTTTAAAAAGTGACTAACAAATCGCTTCTGAACTGATTTTTTCACAATTTGAATTTCATTAATAGTAAGCACCATGTTTATAGTTTTTATGAAATCAGTTAATAAATCCACATTACTATTGCAATTTATAAGTACCTTGCACAATTCACTATATGAAACACAAAATGAATTCATTTTAAAAATTAGTTACGTTTAATAATTTTCTTAGACTTTTTTTTCCAAATATTATTATTTTAAATAACGGTTTAATTAATCATATGGTTTTGTTTTTCTTTAGTTGTTATGCACATTTTCGATATTGCTGTCAATCAATTATGAAAAAGTAAAAGCGTAATAGTATACAAAACCTTTTATTGTAAATATGCATTGCAATTTATTGTAAATATTCATAAAAAATACGTGAGTTTTATCACAAAATTTATAAGTCGCAGATTTTTTTTACATAAAATGAAAGAAAACATTTCAAACTTTCATTTAGAAGTAGTACTAACACGGACGTAGACCGAGCTAAGTAAGTAAGTAAGTAAGTAAGTAAGTAAGTAAGTAAGTAAGTAAGTAAGTAAGTAAGTAAGTAAGTAAGTAAGTAAGTAAGTAAGTAAGTAAGTAAGTAAGTAAGTAAGTAAGTAAGTAAGTAAGTAAGTAAGTAAGTAAGTAAGTAAGTAAGTAAGTAAGTAAGTAAGTAAGTAAGTAAGTAAGTAAGTAAGTAAGTAAGTAAGTAAGTAAGTAAGTAAGTAAGTAAGTAAGTAAGTAAGTAAGTAAGTAAGTAAGTAAGTAAGTAAGTAAGTAAGTAAGTAAGTAAGTAAGTAAGTAAGTAAGTAAGTAAGTAAGTAAGTAAGTAAGTAAGTAAGTAAGTAAGTAAGTAAGTAAGTAAGTAAGTAAGTAAGTAAGTAAGTAAGTAAGTAAGTAAGTAAGTAAGTAAGTAAGTAAGTAAGTAAGTAAGTAAGTAAGTAAGTAAGTAAGTAAGTAAGTAAGTAAGTAAGTAAGTAAGTAAGTAAGTAAGTAAGTAAGTAAGTAAGTAAGTAAGTAAGTAAGTAAGTAAGTAAGTAAGTAAGTAAGTAAGTAAGTAAGTAAGTAAGTAAGTAAGTAAGTAAGTAAGTAAGTAAGTAAGTAAGTAAGTAAGTAAGTAAGTAAGTAAGTAAGTAAGTAAGTAAGTAAGTAAGTAAGTAAGTAAGTAAGTAAGTAAGTAAGTAAGTAAGTAAGTAAGTAAGTAAGTAAGTAAGTAAGTAAGTAAGTAAGTAAGTAAGTAAGTAAGTAAGTAAGTAAGTAAGTAAGTAAGTAAGTAAGTAAGTAAGTAAGTAAGTAAGTAAGTAAGTAAGTAAGTAAGTAAGTAAGTAAGTAAGTAAGTAAGTAAGTAAGTAAGTAAGTAAGTAAGTAAGTAAGTAAGTAAGTAAGTAAGTAAGTAAGTAAGTAAGTAAGTAAGTAAGTAAGTAAGTAAGTAAGTAAGTAAGTAAGTAAGTAAGTAAGTAAGTAAGTAAGTAAGTAAGTAAGTAAGTAAGTAAGTAAGTAAGTAAGTAAGTAAGTAAGTAAGTAAGTAAGTAAGTAAGTAAGTAAGTAAGTAAGTAAGTAAGTAAGTAAGTAAGTAAGTAAGTAAGTAAGTAAGTAAGTAAGTAAGTAAGTAAGTAAGTAAGTAAGTAAGTAAGTAAGTAAGTAAGTAAGTAAGTAAGTAAGTAAGTAAGTAAGTAAGTAAGTAAGTAAGTAAGTAAGTAAGTAAGTAAGTAAGTAAGTAAGTAAGTAAGTAAGTAAGTAAGTAAGTAAGTAAGTAAGTAAGTAAGTAAGTAAGTAAGTAAGTAAGTAAGTAAGTAAGTAAGTAAGTAAGTAAGTAAGTAAGTAAGTAAGTAAGTAAGTAAGTAAGTAAGTAAGTAAGTAAGTAAGTAAGTAAGTAAGTAAGTAAGTAAGTAAGTAAGTAAGTAAGTAAGTAAGTAAGTAAGTAAGTAAGTAAGTAAGTAAGTAAGTAAGTAAGTAAGTAAGTAAGTAAGTAAGTAAGTAAGTAAGTAAGTAAGTAAGTAAGTAAGTAAGTAAGTAAGTAAGTAAGTAAGTAAGTAAGTAAGTAAGTAAGTAAGTAAGTAAGTAAGTAAGTAAGTAAGTAAGTAAGTAAGTAAGTAAGTAAGTAAGTAAGTAAGTAAGTAAGTAAGTAAGTAAGTAAGTAAGTAAGTAAGTAAGTAAGTAAGTAAGTAAGTAAGTAAGTAAGTAAGTAAGTAAGTAAGTAAGTAAGTAAGTAAGTAAGTAAGTAAGTAAGTAAGTAAGTAAGTAAGTAAGTAAGTAAGTAAGTAAGTAAGTAAGTAAGTAAGTAAGTAAGTAAGTAAGTAAGTAAGTAAGTAAGTAAGTAAGTAAGTAAGTAAGTAAGTAAGTAAGTAAGTAAGTAAGTAAGTAAGTAAGTAAGTAAGTAAGTAAGTAAGTAAGTAAGTAAGTAAGTAAGTAAGTAAGTAAGTAAGTAAGTAAGTAAGTAAGTAAGTAAGTAAGTAAGTAAGTAAGTAAGTAAGTAAGTAAGTAAGTAAGTAAGTAAGTAAGTAAGTAAGTAAGTAAGTAAGTAAGTAAGTAAGTAAGTAAGTAAGTAAGTAAGTAAGTAAGTAAGTAAGTAAGTAAGTAAGTAAGTAAGTAAGTAAGTAAGTAAGTAAGTAAGTAAGTAAGTAAGTAAGTAAGTAAGTAAGTAAGTAAGTAAGTAAGTAAGTAAGTAAGTAAGTAAGTAAGTAAGTAAGTAAGTAAGTAAGTAAGTAAGTAAGTAAGTAAGTAAGTAAGTAAGTAAGTAAGTAAGTAAGTAAGTAAGTAAGTAAGTAAGTAAGTAAGTAAGTAAGTAAGTAAGTAAGTAAGTAAGTAAGTAAGTAAGTAAGTAAGTAAGTAAGTAAGTAAGTAAGTAAGTAAGTAAGTAAGTAAGTAAGTAAGTAAGTAAGTAAGTAAGTAAGTAAGTAAGTAAGTAAGTAAGTAAGTAAGTAAGTAAGTAAGTAAGTAAGTAAGTAAGTAAGTAAGTAAGTAAGTAAGTAAGTAAGTAAGTAAGTAAGTAAGTAAGTAAGTAAGTAAGTAAGTAAGTAAGTAAGTAAGTAAGTAAGTAAGTAAGTAAGTAAGTAAGTAAGTAAGTAAGTAAGTAAGTAAGTAAGTAAGTAAGTAAGTAAGTAAGTAAGTAAGTAAGTAAGTAAGTAAGTAAGTAAGTAAGTAAGTAAGTAAGTAAGTAAGTAAGTAAGTAAGTAAGTAAGTAAGTAAGTAAGTAAGTAAGTAAGTAAGTAAGTAAGTAAGTAAGTAAGTAAGTAAGTAAGTAAGTAAGTAAGTAAGTAAGTAAGTAAGTAAGTAAGTAAGTAAGTAAGTAAGTAAGTAAGTAAGTAAGTAAGTAAGTAAGTAAGTAAGTAAGTAAGTAAGTAAGTAAGTAAGTAAGTAAGTAAGTAAGTAAGTAAGTAAGTAAGTAAGTAAGTAAGTAAGTAAGTAAGTAAGTAAGTAAGTAAGTAAGTAAGTAAGTAAGTAAGTAAGTAAGTAAGTAAGTAAGTAAGTAAGTAAGTAAGTAAGTAAGTAAGTAAGTAAGTAAGTAAGTAAGTAAGTAAGTAAGTAAGTAAGTAAGTAAGTAAGTAAGTAAGTAAGTAAGTAAGTAAGTAAGTAAGTAAGTAAGTAAGTAAGTAAGTAAGTAAGTAAGTAAGTAAGTAAGTAAGTAAGTAAGTAAGTAAGTAAGTAAGTAAGTAAGTAAGTAAGTAAGTAAGTAAGTAAGTGGGTTATTTCGGGTTAGTTATATTCAATAATTCCAACGTATCAATTTTCTGCTCTATAGAATAAAATAAACTATATTTTAAAGAAAGTTATGTATATGTTCCATATAAGAATTACAGTTCAATAGGAACATTGATCAACAACTATATTTTTATAAAACAAAATACTTTTAAAAGAGCACAAGTTAAGAGGTAATTATATTTTCTCAAAATTTATTTAATTATTTCTTTCTAAATGCCTTTCTTATTGCAGGATCTCATATAAAACATGCAAATACAACAATTAACTTCACATCATCGTCATCTAATCGACTAAATTCAGTAAATCTATTCATACTAACTAAATACTAAATTACTTAAACGAAAGTACAACTAATGACATTTTAATTAAACCACATTTTTATTTACATTACACATACACACATACATGACGTGTATCTTTTGTACACATACATATACCAATATACATATTTAAACATAAAAGCAAATGTATTTTTAATTATATTATAATTTATTGTACAAAAATTAATACGAACATTGATTTTCACAAAACCATGCATATCGGCAATTCTGAATATTTTTACAAAAAGACAAAAAATAAAGAAGAGGCAAAGGAAATTTGATGAAAATATTTGCATAATTGTGAATGATTTAATTAAATTTCTATTCGTTATAGGTCATTTATTTAAACAAGAATTTTAAATTAATTTCAACAGACCGACAATTTAGCATTCTTCATAAAATTTACAAAAAAAAAACATGAAAGAGCAGCCATAACATCACACATATTACCCAGTCTTAGTGGATGGTAACGACTTTGGAAATCTTCTACAATCAAAAATATTGTCGTTCCAAATATATTTGACTACTAATTAAGTGCTTGTGGGCAGTATACATAAATAGACATACACATATATTAATTTAAATTTCAATTTACTTAAATTAATAATATTTGCAACTTAAATATGATTTCATTTTAACTATTATGTTTTAAATAATACCTAAACTTTTTTATATAAAAGACCTTAGCTTAAGTAAACCTTATTTAAAAATATAATAAATAAAAGGTCCAATCAAATATAACAACTATTTATATGTAATATTTCTAGCTTCTGTAGTGTAATTAATGCTCCATTACACGTGTATTTTAAATTGGCTAAATTTCAAATTATTTACACTTTTTCTAAATTAAAATTTCTTTAAGTTCTAAAAATATTTCAGCTTTTATAATAACATTAACATCAACTGTGAAAACAACTCACAGTACACTGAGAAAAAATAAATCAGGTATCTGTACACACTGAGTTTCTACATACAAATATAAAATCTTAATTTATACTTTATACTATAAAAAGTTTTTAATAACGTTTACTATAAAATTTAAACTTTTTCTTACTCTAAAAAACTCTATGTCTCATTTTACAAAAAAAAAAAAACGTGCGCAACGTCTTTTTTAGTTTTACTCAAATAACTTCTGCATTCCCATAAATCTAAATTAATTTGCATTTATTCGTATACCCTACACCACCATATAGACAAAAATTCAAATTTGTTTGTACAATGTACGACAGTTTTTACTGTATTTAAGTGTAAAATTGTTATTTGGTACAGGCTTTGCACAGTGAAACAAAATGTCAACGTATCAAATTTACCATTCCATAATTTTGTTTTTTAGGATTTATTTTGGGTCAAAACTGTTAAAGACAGTAAAAATTCGTTCAAAATATCTACCTAGTGGTAACAAACCACAACAAACGAATACACGGTACCAGCCTAAATTGTTTTGAATTAATTTGAGTTTATTGAAAACTCGCGGCGTTAATTTGACAACAGAGAAATGACACCATAACGTTGCCGATTTGACACCACCCGTTACCAATTTGATCAATTCACACATAGTGTTGTTGAACTGTTCGGACGTGTTATTTTTAGTGCGGCTGAATTTTCGGTGAAAAAATCGTAATAGGTGAAAAAGTGTAATAGGTCGAAATAAAACAAAAAGTTAAAAAATAATTCGTAATAGGTAAAAATACCTACGGTAAAAAAAAAAAAAATAAAAAACATTAAAAAATAAAAAACATTAAAAAAAAAATAATAAAAAACATTAAAAATCGCATAAAAACTGTATGAGTGTTCCTCTCAGATGTAATTCTGAGAAAGAGCTTAGCTCGACTAGAAAATCTTTATGGATCTCTGAGGAAGAATCCTTAAAAAAATCTGTGGAGAATCTTCTCACTACAAGAGCCGTAGAACGGCGCCGTTCCTGTTCGCCCAATATAGTGATTTCATCAGATGATAAAACATCAATATCTTCTACATCAAATAGTGCAGTTAAACCTAGAAAACAAGTAGGTATGGATAAATACGTCACAGTTCTTAAGCGACAGAGGAGCCCGACATCTGCTCAAACGTCATCAAATTCAAAAGCTCCCAAGACCGTGAGTATTGACAATCCAAATGATCAAAACAGGTTTGCTCTCCTCCAGACGGATGATCCAGAACTTCCTAAAAAAACGTTTAAGCCCCCACCAATTTATCTGAGAGAGCCCACTTCCAGTAAATTGGTACAAGGAATTGTTTCGGTAATAGGTGAAAATATGTTTAGCGTAACCTCAATTAAACATGGAAATATCAGCGAAACCAAAATTCAAGTGAAAAAGGAAGATGACTTTCGAAAATTGTCCAACCAGTTGGAGAGGGAGAGTAGGGATTTCTATACCTACCAGCTGAAAAGCGCAAAAGGACTCCAAGTCGTTCTAAAGGGTATAGACCCAGATGTTGATCCTGCCGAGATAAAGACTAGTTTAATCGAAAATGGCTTCAAAATTAAGAACATAACGAATATTAGAAACCGTGAAAAGATTCCTCAGCCTATGTTCAGGGTGGAATTGGAACCCGGAGATATAGTCTTAAAGAAAAACGAGTCCCATCCCATCTACAATCTGATTTACCTTCTGCATCGTAGAATCACCGTGGAAGAACCGCATAAGCGTCAGGGACCCGTCCAGTGTCTTAATTGTCAAGAATTTGGTCACACTAAAGCATATTGTAAATTGCCGTCAGTTTGTGTTGCGTGTGGGGAACTACATACAACTGCTCAATGTGATAAGTCGAAAACCGACTCAAAAATTAAAAAATGCAGTAACTGCGGAGGTAATCATACCGCAAATTATAGAGGTTGTCCAGTTTACACTCATTTGAAAGGCATAAGGACCAACAAGACGTCAGTATTACCTGTTCATCCACAACAGCCTAATTTTGCATCGAGTAACAATTTTCCTCAATTGTTACGGCCCACTAGTCATGAAAACGCGCCTAGTTCTAGACAAGTTTCTTACGCTAACGTGGTTAAATCTAATATGCCAGGTTTGGAGCAGGAACCTAAATCTCAATATTACGAGCCTAATATTAACACTCTAGAGACTACTTTGCAGACACTTGTCCAAACTATGAACACTTTTACGACCACTATGACATCCATGATGCAGGAAATGCTGAAAATGCAATCCACTATCTTACAAGCAATTTTAAAGAAATGATTTGTTTAAAAATTTGTTTTTGGAACGCGAACGGCCTCCGCCAACATAAAAACGAACTGGAACACTTCCTGATGGATAAGCAGATTGATGTCATGATGATTGCTGAAACTCACTTGACGGCGACAGGGTACTTCAAAATTAATGGATACGTGTTGTATGATACTAAAGATCCCCGCGGAAGAGCATGTGGAGGTTCGGCAATTCTTATAAAGAACAGAATAAAACATTATTTAATGAACAACATATGTGAGGATTACCTACAAGCAACAAACATTTGTATTGAATTCTGTCAATACAACTTTGTTTTATCATCAATTTATTCGCCGCCTCGATTTTCAATAAAAGAACATCAATACTACAGCTTCTTCAATTCCCTTGGAGCTAGATTTTTGGTTGCTGGTGACTTTAACGCCAAACACACATTTTGGGGTTCACGTCTAGTGACCCCGAAGGGTCGTGAACTCTTCAACACCATTGCCAAAATGGGCTTAGATGTACTCTCAAGCGGGCATCCCACCTACTGGCCGACGGACCGACGGAAGATTCCCGATATTATTGACTTCGGAGTAGTGAAAAATATCCCTGTAGAATCGATACAAGTGGAGCCTTCATTAGACTTGTCTTCAGATCACTCTCCTTCTATTATTTCAATGCGTTTCCTTCAAGGGTATGGCTCTCCATTTCGGGACATGTCTAAATCCAGAGTAAGTTGGATAAAGTATAAAAAGTATTTAAGTTCCCACTGCACGGAAAATGTAGTGTTGAGAACTACCGAGGATATTGATGGGTCGATTGGCAAGTTTACTGAGGACATACGAAGAGCTGTGCATCACGCTTCCACATATGACGTTGAATGCAGAAATAGGACAAACAGAACTTATTTCGCTGAACTCGAACATCTCCTGACAGAAAAAAGAAGAGTTAGAAGAGAGTGGCAAATTCACAGGTCTCCTCAACTGAAAGCTAGGCTACGGGAATGCAGAGATATACTAAGAAATTTCTTAGAAACCCAAAGAATGGCTTCACTTAAATCATACTTGGAGGGAATTGACAGTTCCCCACAATCTGACTATTCGTTATGGAAGGCGGCACGAGGTTTAAAAAGACCAGTTAGAGGAAAGCCTCCTTTGCGAAATCCGATTGGTGACTGGGCTAGAAACGATTCCGAGAAAGGGACTTTATTTGTTAACCATTTGAGAAATGTGTTTACTATAAACAACTCAAATAATGCAACTGAATTGCCACCACTCGTTATTAGACCTCCTGTACCTCTAAGACTTAGCTTTAATGATATTCAAAGCGCTATTGGTACTCTGAACCTTAAAAAAGCTCCAGGTATGGATAAAATCAGCAACAAAATGCTCGTGGAGTTACCTCGTGTAGCTAGAAGAATTATTCTCTTTATCTTCAATGCTATTTTACGCCTAGAATACTATCCTGCAGATTGGAAGGTATCTATGATTACCATGATTCCTAAGCCAGGGAAGGACCTCACCAAAGTAGAGTCATATAGGCCAATTAGCCTACTGCCGACAATTTCAAAACTGTTTGAAAAATTGTTAATGGCTAAGTTGATTCCAATTCTGAACGACACTCAATGTATTCCAAATCATCAATTCGGGTTCAGAGCTAAACACAGTACCATCGAACAAACACACAGATTAGTAAATGTGATAAGACGGTCGTTTGAAGAGAAAAAATACTGTTCCGCGCTTTTCATTGATGTTTCCCAAGCGTTCGACAAAGTCTGGCATGAAGGTTTAATGCACAAAATAAAATTAGCTCTGCCTGCTAACACCCACAAACTTATGAAAAGTTATTTATATGGTCGCAAATTTACAATCAAAGAAGGCGATTTTTTAAGCCCCGCTCAGCCAATTGAAGCAGGAGTACCCCAGGGTAGCATACTGGGTCCTACTTTATATTTGATTTATGCATCCGATATGCCGTCAGACCCCAATATACATACTTCAACTTTTGCTGACGATACAGCCTTTATTAGCGTTCATAAGGACCATCAAATAGCATCACAGAATTTGCAGAATTATATTTATAAACTAGAGAATTGGCTTGAGCTTTGGAAAATCAGGGTTAACGAACAGAAATGTATTCATATAACTTTCACATTGCGAAAAGATACCTGCTCGTCCATCAGAATAAATAACCAAATTATTCCGCAACACAATGAAGTCAAATACCTCGGAATCCACCTCGATCGTCGTTTAACCTGGAAGTCTCATATTGACGCAAAACTTATACAGATGAGATTAAAAGCAGTGCAACTTAATTGGCTAATCGGCAGAAATTCTACATTAAAGTTGGATTGTAAACTTTTGTTGTACAATGCAATTCTAAAGCCAATATGGTGTTATGGAATTCAATTATGGGGTACTGCCTCAGCATCCAACATTGAAAAAATTCAAAGAGGTCAAAATAAAATTCTACGTATAATTACTGCAGCTCCATGGTACGTTAAAAATTCTCGAATTCAAAAAGATCTAGGCATTCCTTTGGTGAAAGACGAATTTACAAAATACGCCTCAAAATATGTCAGCAAACTTGAACACCATCCAAACCCACTTGCACGAGACATCCTTAACTTTAGTGGCCATGTTCGGTTGAGAAGGAGGGATACCCTTGCTTTAACTCAAACGCAAACCAGATGACTGGATCAGTGGATGTAAATTTTTTTGTAGTATCATAATATTTTGTCTAGCACTGGCTGGACTTATTATTTTCTTTTAGTATTAAGATTCGAAAACTTATTGTCATTTCAATATCTGAAGATTCAATAAATAAATATAATGTATTATAAAAAAAAAAAAAAAAAAAAAAAAAAAAAAAAAAACCAATTTGATACCGAACATTTGTCGATTTTAAGTCCATACCATTGCCGATTTGACAAATCTGAGTTATTTTTTGTAGACTTGACATTTTTTATTTAGAAACTCGTAAATCCTTCTCTTCTATAAAACTTATAAAGAATAAAATAAAACATAAAATACTTTATATTTCATGACTTTTTACATTTATTTCATAAAAAAGTGTTTTTATGATATCTATAAATAATAATGTTTCATTATTTTATTTATGTTCTCATTAGTTACACTTCATAGTGCACGGTGTCGATTTTGCAAAATAGTTTTTATCGTTAATGTACCACATTTGTCAATTCGTTTTTTTTTAGCAATGATTTAAATAAAATGAACAGAAAATACCGTTACCGCTTAAACACCGTTACCGTATGTCATAAAAAATCTCCGACTAAGTCCAAATATAGGTGAAAAAATAGGTTGATTGAAATATAATATTTTACAGTGGCAAATGGTAAATATTTTAGCCAATTATAAGCATCGATGGATAAGTTTTTGATTCGCAAAAATCTTAACCAGTTAAGAACGTTTGAACGACAGTGTCTTAATAGTTGGTCGGCCTCAGTAAAAAGGACATTTAGACGTTTTCATTCCTTTTATTGTGATCAAAAAATATAGATATTTTTTATTTAAAATTCTTTAATATTTGGAAATTTCCATTTTAAAATATGTCTGTATGTATATTTGAAGATTTCACTCCCAACCTCTTAAATTTTATAGAAATTTTTCAGTTTATTTTACAGTTTACTTGACTGATCTAATAAAAAGCATACATATTCCATTGAAAAGCCATTTAACATGTTGCCAATTTAAGTAGTTAGAAAGATAAAAGATTTTTTATACAATTAAAAAGTAAATTTTACAAATGAGTAATAAAAAAAAAATAAAAAACAATCGCAACATTTCAGTAAAATTTATAGAAAGGTGAGGTTACTAACATGTACATTAAATTCCATTTGACGTTTCTCTTGTTGTACATATATCGTAATATTATAACTATTTGAATTAATCAAATCTTCTAAGACCTTCCCTCTAGGCCCTCAATAGACAGACGTACGGACATATACTTTTGTTGGTGTTCGACTTTAAATTCCATTCAGCATTATGTTGAGCCTCAAGGAATATTTCAATTTAGGAATATTTTTATAAATATTTTGACAACCAACATATAAACAGTTTTGATCATGGTGTAACTATACAAGGTGAGTGCAAATCGGCAACAAATACAGAAACAACAGGCATTTCGTTTGTGTAAAATAATGTACTACTGACAAAAACACTTGAAAAATTATTACTTTTGACATAAGTAAATTGTAAACAAAGTCAATCAGCTGTGCTACTGCACTAACCTTGTATGGTTACACCATGGTTTTCAGCTTTACGTACATATGTTTTAAATTATACATAATGTATGTAAGTATGTATTTTTAAATTCAAATATATTTTGAAGAAATTTTGTAATTTGAAATAGTCTGACATACATATTTAAGGGTATGTATATGAAAGGCCATTTTAATAAAATTGTCATCAAAATTTCTTCTTCCCCCAAATAACATACGACATCTGTATCAGTGAAGGGTTATACAATGTTCCCTTTTAACAAATCGTGGGCCAGTACTTTTAAAACAATTAATAAAAATTTCGATATCCCAAAATGTTGAATACTTGTATTTAATACTAAAGGTCACTTAATCAATGTTTCCACTTGATTAACTAGATAGGACATTATTGTGTTAATCTTCAAGCTCTTTGTACCAAGACAATGGTTTTCCGCATTCTTCTTTAAAATTCACTTTTAAGGAATAATCTATAGAATCTGTTAAAGATTTTCAGTTTCTATCTTTAGAGTTGTACATTGCTAATTTATAAAAATACTTTTGATGCTAATTGAAAACACTGTGCAGCGTCCATTATTCGTAATCACACAGAAGTGGTTACACCCATTTTTTTCTCGTTAAATAAATATGTATAAATTTTAAAAACAGAACTTTTATACTCATACAATTCGCATTTGGTAGATGTGTTTATTAAATTTTTAAATTCTCTTATGATTTTGCAATACAAGATGTCTGTCGTACAAGTAGATTTTTATATTTTCATACGTATTTACGTGGTTATGACAAATGTCTTCAGAAATTTATCATTTTATTTCATGTCACACTGCAGTTAACAAAACGCTGAATGCAAAAACAGCAGCAACAGCAACAACAATAAATAAAACATATTCAAAGAACAAAAGTTGCATATAGACGGATACTTTGGATACTTGTCTACTCACAGTTGGTATCTTTATTAATTGAATGTGTTTGAGTTTATAATAAATACGAGTGCATATACATATGTACATATGTATATATTTCTGTTTCTCCATATGCGTAAATACATTCGAGAATATTAAATTGTAAGCACTTTTATATTGGCCATTGTGAGTCCTACATCTAACTATAAATATTAAATCTAATTATAGGGAGTTGCTTAATTTACTAGAAATCACTAGAATGTGTGAAATTAAATGTTCATCAGCGTTTTCCTTTTAGTTTATTATATCAGCAGCTATGACAGAAATAATTTTGATGAAGTTTTCTGTTATCACAGGCATAACTACATAGATATGGCTTCTAGTTATTGTCGATTCGTACACACAAATTAAAGATACTGGTCTTCCGCCATAAAATGTAGCATCGTGAACCTTTTTGGTTTTATAGAGATTTATGTAAAAGTCACCTAAAGAAGAATTTAGCCAAACAATCCTAGACTTCATCAGCATCGTAAGGAAACGTTTATGAATCAAAATATCCGAGGTCCTTAGCCACCTCATTCAGTTGCAATACAATTATAAAGTCGAGCTAATGCCGTTTATAGTAGAAAGCTCAAAACTGAGGAGATACTACTGTTATTGATATACCCAATTTCCTATCTGAGCATCAGAACATAAACTCTGATCGAACAATATTCAAGCTTAGTGTGACCCCGACACCATTTAGAGTATTCTGATTTTCATTAGGTAATTTTTTATGTAAACTATAAAAAAAAAATATTTGAGCATGAATTTTCAAATCATTAGATTCAGACAGGAATTGTTATCCTCTCCAAATTTCCCCAATACAAACTTCATTGCTTGTTCCTATTTTTTCTGACTTTAGGTAAATATTCAGGAATGTATCTACATATTCATACAGTATGGCTTCTAAAAATGAGAACAACAAAGATTACAAATATTGGCTGGTTGGTTGGCTGAGATTTTATTTCTTAATTTTGTTCATGTTGCTTTCGAAAACAAAGTCGGATTTTTGGAAATATGCGAGTTGTGGTATTGGTCAACATTGTTAGTCGGTGGCGAATTACGAAATCAAACTCTTGCACAATTATACATACATATGTACGCACAAATAAACTAATAAGAAACTACAATAATATATAATGTGATTATAATACCGATTGATTAATGACTTATTATGATGTCAGATTATTGAGATCGTTTTAAAGAAGGACATATAAGTAATCAATTTGGTTTATGTATTTATGAAATTGTTAAGTTGTTTGTTGTTGTTTCTTGTTGCAAGTATTCAATAGATACAAATGAAACTCAAAACAAACTAGGCGGAAAAATAAACTGTCTTGAAACTTTGTGTCTACTATTTTATGCGGGATAAGAAATCATTTTTTACATATGTATCGATTCAAATGTGAAATATTGTAACGGGTTAAGGTTATCTTAATTTTTTTTGTTATACAAGCAGCACTATATTTAACAATTAACAACCCAGCAATATTTCAATTACTAAATAACATAATTTTCAATGAATACATCATATCGTCAGCATTACAGAAAAGTATTCATATCATGAGTTATTTATTATCTGATAAAAATCTACTTTTTTTCTAGCTATAATGTCTTCTGTGTCAAAAAGTATAAATGAGTTATTTAAAAGAGGTATAGTCTATTGACACTTCCAAAGAAAGGATTTATGTATGTTTTAAATTTCAACAGAAACCATTTAGTCGTTTGAGCATAATTGTTTAAGAAATAGTTATAAGTACCAATTTTACCGGTTCCTTCCAATTTTATTCCTTCTTGATCAAAGCATTGAATAGAGATATAGCCTATTGGCGAATCTAAGCTTGGTTTTATCTACGTTGAAAATTTCAATAAAATCTGTTTATGAGAGATTGCGGAACAATCTAACAATCTTACAACGACATTTAGAATATTAATATAGTATAGCTATAGCTAAAATCATAAATCTTTTAAAAGTATATATTCACAAAAGTCATGGCACTAAATTTTTGGATGATCGGTCTCCCATATAGCGCCCATTTCTGAAAAACTGTTTTATACATATACTGGTTGTAGGTTATTATATAGTTAGGCTTGACCGACTAGACTTTCTTACTTGATTTTATTCGTGCAAGGCAATCCGACCATAACCATTCGATTGTGATCTTGTTCACGGTGCAAGTCCATTTGCTGATATTCCAATCCACTGGCATTGTTTGCGAAAAATTGTTTTTGCATCGTTCTCAAGTCATATTTTTTCCAGATACATACTCGTGATGTGATAGATAATATTCCCATGTCAAATATTTTCCAAAACCGACTATTTATGATTCGAGTATATTCCTAAAACATTTGTATTATTCAAGATATACGAAGATGGGCTATATAATATTTTAAGATCCTAACTGTTGTATTACTTACATATTATCATACTGTTACTCACACAAAATTAGACCATTTTTCCTATTGTATTATTAAAGAAATACTAATGGATCTTGATAGTCCGCCTAATTTGCACTCACACATCAAAGTTGCCCTTACACAATTTGAGAAGTCTAACTGTTTCAGATTTCCCGATAATTAAATTTAATTTATATTTCGTCCTAAATATACATATAAACTCTTTAGATGTTATATTTTCCCAGATATACGAATTTTAGCTTTTATATTATGTACCACGCCTACTATTTCTAGTCCGCCTAATTTCACTGTTAATACTTTTTCCATACGTGAGCGTGGACCTTCGCCCACTTGCAATTTCAAAAGAAATTGTAGCGTATGTTTCTTTCCAGACATACACAAATACACTGTGAAAATTTAAGAAAATCGGTTCAGCCGTTTAGCCGATATATATTTACGTTGATCAGTAATATGACAAACTTTTTAAAATCATACGTCTAGTTTTTGAAATATCTTCCTACTTAAATTTTCACTAAAACCAAACCTTGGAATACGTTTATGGATTTAAATCGACAGAACTTGCCCAACAAACTAAGCGTTAAGCTTAGAAAAGTGTTGTGATTACTATTATAAAAGGCTTGTTAAAAATAGTTTAATAATGAAAACTGAACATCTACGATAATGTTACTTGTATATAATATACAGTAAGCTTTGAAGTTTAATTGTAAAATAAGCTTAAAGACGTATGTATAGTTTTCTAATCATGTTTGTAATAAGCTTACATTGGTAATATTTTTGTAAACTTAAGAATACAATCTATTAATAATTTTACACTGTACTACGGTAGTAAATTTGTTCATAAGAAGTTTATTTGGTTATTATTTAATAAAATATTAGTTAAACATTTATAGTTGCTGTATTACATAAAGCATTTTTATATATTTATATGTATGTTACTATTTTTCTTTTGTTCAGTAACATAGTTTTTTCAGGACGAATTGAAAAAAGATTTTGTACTTCATACGAATTCGTCTTCCCCCACTCCAATATAAGTTGCAGCATCTGTAAAAAATGTATATTAATTTAATTAACATAATTAACAAAATAAGTGAAACATTTTACTTCTTATTAAAGTTCTGTTCGTGCACTTAAAATGCTTTATAGCCTTTTCACACTTGCATACATTTTGGAGGAACGCATGGAAGATGTTGAAAATGTGAAACATGCATTCACAATTGCAACATCTACCATCACTTAAGTTGACAAAATAAACAAAAACCACGCCGCTTTTAAAAAGTAAAATGAATTTTGAAAAAGATTTAATAATAGGATTGATTATTCGTTTGCAAGAGCAAACCCAGATATTATTACATTGTATAGAGTTATTAAAAGAATGTATACTGGAGGAAGATGATGATGAGGTTGTTTTACTAAATGCTCGCATGCCTATTTCAAGGAATATATGGATGTTATACAAATTTTATTTTAATATTAACAAATAGTTTTTTAAAGAATCGCTATGGTAATTTCTACGCAAAAAAGACACACGATTTAGGAAAGCTATAGAGTTAGAAAAGCGGATTGCAATTGCCCTCTACACATTGGGATCTTCATCAGAATATCGAACTATTGGAAGACTCTTTGGCGTTTCAACAAATAGCGTTTGTAATATATTACATGACTTTTGTAAGGCAACAATTGAAAACCTTTCCGAAGATTACCTTCCACCCAATTTCATAACTGAATCCAAAGTTGACGAATGTGTGAGAGGATTTGAGGATATTGGTTTTCCACAATGTTTGGGAGCAATTGGTAAGCTAATATGTATATCATAACAAATGTTAAAACTAATATTTCTTAAACATTGAATGATTTTTAAAAGATGGATCCCATATTGAAATAAAGCCATCTGCTGCTGAGGCTGTCGATCATTTTAATTACAAGGGATGGCACTTAATTGTATTATTTGCGCTAGTTGATTTTCGGTAAGATTTTGAGATACATGCCCTTGAGCAATATATTTACTCCACATTAAGTTATAGATTTCTTTATGTAAACATTGGATGCCCAGGACGATGTAATGACTCACAAATTTACCGCCAATCCCAACTAAGCAAAATGATGAATTCATCAAGTGTTCTAAAAGAAAAATCAAGAGAAATATGCGGAGCTCAGGTTCCCGTAGTTCTCATTGGGGACTCAGCATTTAAATTTTCTCCAACACTCATGAAACCGTACCGGTTTTCAACTTCTACTTCTGTAGAACAGCAAATGTTTAACTACAATTTATCCAAGGCCAGACGAGTTGTTGAGAATGCTTTTGGCCACTTAAAGTCCAGATTTCGGCGAATTGGAAAAGGTTTAGAAAATCATCCACGATTTAATAGCAGAATTATTATGAGTTGTTGTATACTACACAATTTTTTAAATAATCATTATAGCGCTATAAACGAAAATTGGAAAATTGAACAAAACAAATGTTTGCCGCAACCAGAAGGTATTAATATATCCGCCGATTGGTCTTTGCCAGCAGAAAATATTAGGAAAGCAATTGCTACATATGTAATGGAAAGGGACACTATTACTACTACTACAAGTGATCACAACTTTTAAACATTGTACACACTTTTTTATAAAATTCATTTTATTTTATCATTTAAAAATAATAATATACATATAAGTATGTACTTAAATATTTATGTATATAAAAATAAAAAGGGACACAAGAATTCAGGAACATTTTGTTTTTTTTTACTTTAAGTAATTTGTACTTTGTACATCTGGTACCCTATTACTATTATAAATTAATGTATTAGTTTTACTTTTTTTCTTTTAAAATTGATAATAATTGGGACTGGAATTCCGCATTTTGACTTGCAATGGTGTCAAGTCTCTTTAAAATTTCATGTACTTGTAGTTTTTTTTCCTTCCTGTTGCTGCTTAAGTATGTCAATGCGTTCTTCGGTCAGCTTTAAAAGCTTAGCATTGACGTCAACTTTTTTTTCTTGGACGGTGGTGTTTGAGTGGGTTCATATTCAATTATATCTTCAGCTTCGTTTATTAGTGAAGACATATCTGTAAATATGAATAAACAAGACATTAGTTTAACATCATATAAATAATTCAACCGAACACAGAAAACAGTTATAAATATAAATTATAAAAACTAATTTTTACTTTAAGGCTTAAAACATTTCTTGTAAAATTTTAACTTACATAGATAATTCTATGTTGTGAAGCTTAAATGAACCTAAAATATTATGAACCTTATTATAGTGTTCCCAATTAAATGGTGTTCCTCCAGTCGCTCCTATTTTGCTTTTTTCAATCCTGCATTAATTAAAAATCATCTGTAATACTTTATGCCGCGAAATATGTTATTTATACATTTACTTACTTATACTTTCTTGTTAGATTGTCCACTTTCGTCCTTATGTCTGTCCAAGTACCGTTAAAACCTGCATTATGCATTGTTGCGGCCATTTCCTGGTAGACGTGCGAATTTTTGCGGGAGCCTCGTAATTCCTCAATTTTTTCCTCCCAGAGATCCAGCAACATGCCTTCTTGCTCCGTTGTACAAACAGTTCGGAGACTAGTATTCTTTTTCACTGTAATTGGAAACATATTTTATAAATACATATATTAATAAAAATTAATTTAAAAATACTTACATGCACCACCGCCGCTCATTTTGTTCGTTAAATTTTTTTTTTTTTTTGTTGACTATAAATGTCACTTTTGTTAGTGATGTAATTTTCATTTCAGTTTTGCTAGTGATGACACTAAAAATATCGCAAGATGTAAATGGGAACAAAATGATTTAGGAACATCTTGTGAAGATGTTCAAAGATGTTGATTTTAGACTCTGTACATTTCTTATGGGAAAATTTCAACATCTTCGCAAATTGATGTTAGATGTTGACAAGTGTGAAAAGGCTATTAACAATATAAAGTTGGTAAATCAATTGTCATGCAAAATCGCTAAATTAAGTATACCAAAATCGCTACATTGTTTTACACCAGACTAGTTGGCACGAGATTTTTTTTTTGCGTACCCGTGGTGGACGAACCCCCAATTTCCGGCGAGCTCAAGCCTTATCATCGAAGTGTCATTTTCACCAAAAAGGAAGCAAGGGTACATAACAGAAAATTCCATAAATTTTCTATCTCTCAACGTCAAAGCATAAACATTACACTTATGGCTTTAGTTGATTTTTATCTGCCGTTCCTTTCCAGCTTAAATGCTTTGCAAGCTTGTCTTGCAATAATTTGCGCCAACAGTTTTTTGTGAAATTATGACTTTTGGTCACCGTAAGCAGGGACAAAATTACCGCATTCGAAATCGAGTAAAAGTTATCGTAGTTTTCTTATTTGAGATTATGGCATTCGATATCGAGGAAGAAATTTAGTACGTTTTATCATAATTTCGATATCGAAATCAGTTTTCGATACGATAGCTCATTCAATCACGAATGCGGTAAGTTCTTTTTCCTTAAAAGAAATACTTGAAATTAGAACACTCTTACTCATTAAGTATTTTTTTTAACTCACAAATGATTTCAAAAAGTTTATGTCTTCCTGCAATAAATTTTCAAATTTAAAAAAATTCGCCCATAACTTTGAAAGGGTTATATGTAGAGTTTTCCCGCAGTTTTTCGCTTTCCGGGAAAGCGGGAACAAATTTTTAATTTCCCGTAAATTTATCTCTATTTATGAAAAAACTTTTATTAAAAAACGTGAGGGAAAAACAAGATAAAAAAATACTTAAATACTACAAAAATTAATTGAAAGACGAACTTTAATTATTACATTACGCTTTTAAATGTAAATTTCTTATTATTATGCTCTAAATACTAGATAAAAAAGAAAGATAAACATAACAATTTAATTTACAAAAAATAGTAAAAAAAAATAAATTCAGGTACTCAAGATATGAGCTCTTCCTGATTTTCCCTTTCAGCTATATCTTTCTCCCAGGCTGTTTTGTGCATTGATTTTAAATGACGCATTAATCCGCTGGTGCTGCGGCCTTTACATGAGATTTACAAGAGCATACCGCAGAATCACTAGTTATTTTCGTAAAGAACTTCCATATAATTGAGTTTTCCATCTAATTTATCTAAATATGTATTTAAATATGTTTATAAAACAAAGTTTACCTTAAAACTTTAAGTTTTTTATAACAAAAAAAGTTTAAATGTAAAGCTTTTAATGAAAAATCACTGATCAAAAAATGTTTATAAAATAGAAAACTAAATGTCAAAGTATAAACAGCTGTTTTCTGAAAGTATAAGGAGCGAGTTGCCAGTTTTTGTATTTCCCGGAATCCTGCAAAAAAATCCCGGTTAACGGGAAATCATAACAATTGAAATCATTTCCTGTCCCGGGAATTCTCGGGAAAAACCCTAGTTATAATGTATTAATAATTTTACTTTCGACTTTCTTTTGTAAGGTCTTTAATTTCATTATGCATTTATTGATCTCCTGTTGCAATGAATTCACTTCGTTCGTGAGACGTAAGAACGTCACCTTAGAAAATGGCATATTTACAATAAATCTTTTAACTTTAAATATTTAATTCTTTTTTTAATTGTCCCCTTTTTAAAACACTTTAGTTACTAAAAAAACACAAAGACTGAAAACTTTATCTAATGATTCAAAATTGAGGCACATGCCAAATAACGATACCTCATTCTCAGAAACACTTACAAAACAATTGCGAGAATAAGTCATTTGCAATCATACTTTTTAAATTGTTATCTAAACAATTGTACTCGTATAGCAAGTAATATTGTGGAAAGTATTGTCATGTAAAGAATTTTGAAAACACTATTTAAAAATAGTTAGTTTTCTGTATTTTTATAAGTAGACTTACAAACAGTTGTAGAAAATCTCTTGTGATAAGCTTTATTATACAATATACACTAGAGCCTCGATTTTGCGTCGCCTTTCTAAATATGGTTAAATCCGCTTTGCGTCGTTTCGATTCCTATTTGCGTCGGCTTTGAAATTATGTATCAATCTGCTTTGCGTCGCTATATACCATAATTCCATTATTACATGTGAATATTTTGCCTACTTGTGTTTAAAAAGGGAAATTCCCATTTTATTCATAATTACCATAAGAAGTTACGTGCTATTAAATTAGTTTTGGTTAAGCTTTTATGTATGTATGTATGTACATATGTAAATAGAGTTTTTTCTACCTAAACATTTTTTTTATTCCATTCAACATAGAAAAAAGTGATTCGATTTGCGTCGCATTTCCCCGGTCCATATTAACGACGCAAATCGGGGCTCTAGTGTAGTTACATTTTTTTTAAGATTTGGTTTGTTGGGTGGGCTCTTCGCCATTTGTTATATTAATATTTAAGGATTTTTGCATAATTTGGTAAGAAGTTCACAAATTCTAATTTCAATCAGCTAATTTTTAAACATAGCTGAAACATTTTGCAATAAAGTTGAAAAAATATTATATACTTACTAAATACATATATAAAAAAGTAAGAAAGTATAGTTGGTCAAGCCCGACCCTACACCCAGTATATGTATAAAACAGTTTTTCAAAAACGAGCGCTATATTGGAGATATGACCTATTATGTACCGATCATCCAAAAATTTAGTGCCATGATATAAGTATTATATGTGTTAAACTTTATCTCGATATAAATACTTTCAAAAGATTTATGGAGCTTAAAGTGAATTATGGAGGGTCTTATATGGAATTTCGACTAATTATGGACCGATCATAATAAAATTAGACCATCCTATTTGTATACATATGAAATATATTTGCGTTACATATTATTTGGATACCAACATTTTTGAGAGAGTTATGCTCTTTAAAGTGGTTTTGGAAGTGGGCCTTATATGGGAGCTACGACTAATTATGGACTGATCTGCACAATTTGCATAATTCAAACATTTATGATCGGTAAACCCTAATTTCGGGAGGGAATTTGTATGGGGCCAGGTGAAATAATTGACCGATTTCAACCAGTTTCAATCCCATCCATCCTTGGGCCGAAAAGATATCACGTACCAAATTTTATTGAAATATCTTCAAAATTGCGACCTGTACTCTGCGCACAAGCTTTACATGGACAGCCAGCCAGCCAGCCAAACGGACGGACGAACATCGTTAAATCGAATCAGAAAGTGATTCTGAGTCGGTCGGTATACTTTAAGGTGGGTGTTGGACCAATATTTCTGGGCGTTACAACCATATGCAAAAATCCAATATACCCTCCCCACTATGGTGGTGTAGGGTATAAATATGTGTTTCAAAATCTCCTTCTAAGCATTTGTACAAACATCAATGGTATAATATTCATTGTTCTAAGCCTTCATATAATACAACTAGCATTTAATAATAGAATAGAAGATTTGAATAATTCAAAGTAAAATAAATTAAATGAAAATGAATTAGTAATCTAAAAGTAAAAAAAAATGATCAGATGATCGATGGTGTGAATCTGCTGTCCGTTCAACCACAATCCATCCTTTTATGTTACAACTGAAATTCCACAAAAAACAAACACATGATGAAATTGAACAAGTAATTTTATTTTCATCGTTGTCATGATCTTTTTTTGTATCTGGCACAGGCAATGTAAATTTCCATATGGAGTTGAGTGTTTATATTTCAAGTGCTATCGATTCAACGACAGACATCTTCCTTTTTTCCTACTCCTTCTTTCTACTCCTCTTTTAGCATCTTCTAGTACATCATCAACACCACTATCATCATCTTTGTATCGTCTCTATCAGGTTCATCATTGACAACCATGTTGAGTTGTTTTTGTTTTAGGTATTTTTTGTTAATTTTTCTCATTCTTTTTGTAGTTTAAAGTTTAAATTTTATATCATCTCATGGTTGTTGATTAATGATTTATTAGAATTCTATGTCATGTTGTGTTGTGCTACATGTTTTTTTTTATTTTTTTCTCTGAATCACCATCAATAGATTACTTAATTATAATTTTCGAAAAACACAAATAAATGAAGTAAAAATATAAATAAATTTGTGTTTTGTTGTGTTATGATGTTTTTAATAAATTAACGATTGTCTGTAGAAATTTAATAAAATAACTTTTTTTGAGGAGATTTTACGCAGACGCATAATTTCATATTTTGTTTATACTACTTGACCGATTGTTATTTAAAATTGTTGATATTTGATAATAGTAGTACGAATTAGCCGAAACCCATAGATTTTAAATGCATTTGTCGACGTCACCCGGTGGTTTAGAAACGTTTTATTTTGGAAATAATCCGGTATCCCGGGAGCTATGTATATCATATCGAAATTTCACAGGGTTGGAGGTGAAGCATTTTTGAGTTTATTTGCAGCTTTCTGGTATCGTAGTGAGTGGTCACTCAAAGTTCGTCACCTCGGGTCTCACATTCTTTTAAAAAATCCCCAAAAATCCATTTAAGACCCGAATAAGCTGAAATTTAAAATATAAACAGTCCTTAAGCAGATCTACAATAACTACACTTACATGTCAGCATGTCATATCAGCCATATGAATATTTGATAAAATTCTAAAAAAAGAACGTGCAAGCAGTTATCTCTTGTCTATAGAAAGTTATAAGCATCCAAAGAATACGTAAAAATGTGAAATTTTTTTACCTTTTCCCGTGACTATATTTTTTCTTTTAGAAACAAATTTTCTTCGGGACTATATGTACATAAATTGTATTAATATGATTCGAAAAGAGTACTTAATGCATAAGCGTGTAAAATAAAATTTGATTTATTAAAGCGGACATATCCCTGCACCCATCCAAACTTGGTCAATTTTGAAAATAAAAATTAGGTTTAAGTAAAAAAGGTTAAGAAGGCTGAGCACCGATCATCTAAAAAATTCGATATTTGTATAAACCTATATGTTACTTAAATATACAGAACATAATTTTACTATCACAAGGTAAATAACGTCACAGTGAGCACTGTTTTAAAATGTTGATGTCGTTGATTTAGTGTCATCATTTAATTTTGTTATTATATTTTTAAACATTACATCATATTTTCATTTTTATAGTTTTTAAGATAAATGAAATCCGAAAAAATTATAAAATTAATTCATTTTACTAAATTATCAATCTTCAAGTTCTTAGGTTTTCACCAATATTAACTATTCACACAAAAGCTTATACTTACTCTTCAGAAGCCACACAAACTTTTGCCCCCTTTTACAAATTTTAAGGTTTACATGGAAAATATATGTGCACACAATGGGGCAAAATCCAAATTTATTGGAAATAGAACTGTCATTTGTAAACCACTAGTCCAATCGAGATAAAATTTTACATGAGAATGGAAAAGTAGTATTCGTGTTTAAAGTTTGATGATGGACCCCACAAACCCTCCAGGAGTGGAACTCAGCAGTCTAAAAATAGGGCATATTTGTCATGTAATTTCATTAAACGTATGGAATTATTTTGATTTTATTTTGCCCAATTTTACGATTTTCCCAAAATTTTTTTTAGTTAAACAATAAAATTTGTCATCAGATGCAAAATATTTCAAGTAATGTCTTTTCTATATACAAAAATATACTATTTTCTATTGATGAATGCATACATCGATTATTTATTTATGATTTATGATTTATAATTGCCAAACCTTATTCTTTCCAATACAATAAAATAAATTTTTAAGGAAAATTAGTATAAATACTTTGTTTTATTTCGTTTCAGAAAACCAAATTCAGAGATAGAGGGGCGTGTTAGCGATCGTAGTATGTCTTTGTCATTGTGAAATTATTTTACCCGAAACCTCTCGAAAATCAATATCATTGTTTTATTTTTGGAAGCTACCAATTAACACAAAGATATAAAACTATTCAAGTAGATCAGAGATACTTTCATTAATATACATATATACATAATATATTAAACCGCACATATTCGTATTTAAAACTGTTTTTAAAAAGCCCGCTTTATATATTCTAGACCAAATTAAAAATTATTTAACGGTGACGCCAAGTTTGGAGTGAGTGTGGCTTTAAATTTACAAATAATTTTGCTCGAAGAATTTATATTTAGACAAAATGAATGAATTATTATGAAACATAGATATTTGGATCGACAAGTGTCCAATTTCGGAAAATTATTTTTTAAACTGATATTTTAAAGAAAATCTTGAAAAAAAAACTGTAATTGTAATTGACAAACAGTTTCGCTTACACATAGATTGCTTAATTTCCACTTAAGTTGGTGCAGCAAAGGATGTTTGATGATATCAGTGTCCACTAACAATATGATATATGTATGAACCTTCGAATATATGAATTAAAAATCGCCTATCCTTATCCACATCTAGCAAAAAGCATATATAAATACTAAACTATCATAGCACACGATTGTGAAAATTACATATAAGTTGCTTAGCAGAATCCTACAACAACTCTAGTTATTACTAGAGTAACATATATAGTGTCTAAAGAATGTGAATAATCGTGTTCTTAACAAAATCCAAGTATCAAGTTTCTTGCACTACGATCTACATTTCCGATTATATAAAACAAAAGACAGTTTTGTGAAAAAGTATTTCTCCGAGAACTGCTAAATAAGGTTCATTACTTGTCAATTAATAGTAATGATTCTAATTCAGAAAAATGTTCTTTATTAGTATTATTATTTGACTAGTGTTTACTGATTTAGAATATTGTAATACTGTTTGAATGTGAAATGTCGAATTGAAATAATTTATATTTCATTCAAAAATATTAGTTTGATCATTTAAAATTCATTTGTTTTTTATATTTTTCTTTTAAAATTCATACATCAAAATCTTTGTATAGGTATGTACTAAATAAATATGTACAACTGTATAGGATAGCTAAATGTACATCCATATGTATGTATGCATATAGAGTCTATTATATGAATATCTACATAAATGCGAAGGAATACTTTGTTGATGTTGTTATTGTGTGGTTAAAATAAAAAATTGCATTGTCATTAAACTAAATTACTAAAATGGCAGAGCGAAACGACAAAATAGAAATTCAGACATAATTACTAAGGACATTAGTATACATTACAGTCACTAACATACTACATACATACATCAACTCAGAGAGCAAAAAAATGTATTGCAGGAAATAAAACCTACAGAACGATATCCTTGTACATTTGATGGCAATCGCCACAAATGAACCTCTAATAGAATATTAACTTCAAAAACGCAAATTTGGTGTTGTGGTTTTTAGCGTAAATACACTCGTACTCGTCTTATCGAAATTTAGAAGAACGAACAAATGGGAACAAAAGTACTAGTAATAATATACCTACCTACATATGTATATTTATTTCATTGACTTGGTAAGAGCAAAAGTAGAAACAGGTAGGTGTCACTCTCTGTCAATATTTTCTTAATTTCGAAAGAGAATGATAAAATTTGAAATTCATTTCTGGTTTTGAACTCCTGACTTTTGAAGTATTCAACACAGTGACTGAGTATGGGTGAGACAAATATCGAAACTACTACATAGGCAGTTTTTGTACGAATTGCTTGCATTTAAAATTTCGAAAACCTTTACTACCACTACATTTAAACAAAAACCACTCATACTCTTACAAACATTAACGAAATTTTCGACATTTAATTTTAGTTAAATTCGAAATTTAGTTTCAGTTGACCAAAAGTCCTGCTACAGGCAACTTCACAATATCGAAGCATGCGCACGAGACACACTACATATAGAACAATCCAACGTACCTACAAACAGTTACGAAAATCATTCACCACTAAAATGAGACAATGCTGCTGCTCTGCTCACTCGCACACAACAGCCATAATGGTTTTCAACCATGCTGAACTATGGCTGCTGACATACACAGGCACTCACTTGTGTTTCTAAAAACCACTTGCTGTATGTAGAGAACAGTTACACCACCACTACAATGAAATACTATAGCAGAGCACCAGAAAGAGAGAAAAAACTCCGCCTACGGTTTTCGAAATACTTGAATGAATTTCAATATGGCTGCTTCACAGTGTGTGAGCATGGGGTATTAAAAAAGTGTGTGTGAGTAAAAAATAGAAAAAAACAAATGAAAAGCTGAAGCGCCATCGTTTCCTTTGTAAACACACTCACACACATCCTCATTCATACAACGTAATACATGCAGTAGCAGTTTTTGCTAAAAGAGGGAAATAGTGTTTGTGTTTTTTGGGGATCCCCAACTCAAAATTTCGTTTGTGTTCCAAAACTTTAGCAACAACAACCAGAACATAAACATGTGTGAGAAATGTGTTTATCAACCATACCGGTGATAAACACATTTCTACATTTATATTATGTAGAATACGCTGTTACGTATCGTTCTCGTTTATGGATTGAGAGTAAATTTTACGCATATAAAATATGCTACGTCTGCTTGCCAGGAGAAGAAAGAGTGTACATGAGCATTAAAATTTATACATACATATTTGTTCATACATACAAAAATGTTTTGAAATTTGAAACTTTCAGCCGGCGCGCGCCTCATTTACTTTGACATTTGTTTAAATGATTTCGTTTCTTTTTTTCCTTTCGTTTTTGGTGTGCGATATTTTCCCATTGTTGTTGTGGGTTTTCTGTTGTTGCCTTTCCGTTGGCTATTTCCATTTCCATTACGATTAAACATTAAACATTTTTTATTAGGAATAAAAAAACCAAAGAACAGCAACACAATGGACAAAATTATTAAGTGTTGACATTGATTTGAATATCTTAATTTGGTTTTTGTTTGTGTTTCTGCTTTCAAAAGAAATACATAAATTTTATTTGAATTAGTTTTTGTGTGCTGTTGGTTTCTTCTTTTATTGTTAAACAAATGTACAAACATTATTTTTAATTTCTACCAATATTCTTCTCCACATTCGCCTAACATTTATGTTTCTAATATGAACAAATTTATTTTATTTGAAAACAAAATTATTTAGATGTTTTCCCATTAAACCTCAATATACCGTCGCTTTTTTAAAACATTATTCAAATTTATTAAAATTTTTTTGGATTTCTTTGGATTTGTTACACAGATTAAATCTGATTTGAATATGTTGTCGTGATTACATTGTTTTCAAGTTAATAAATAAGAAAGATTTAAACAACTTAATAAATAATTCTTCTTAAATCAATTTGAATTAATCATCACACTAAAATACATATTTTCACCGATCAATTTTGTGATGTTGATGAGAATTTGCTGAAAAAAGATATTCTAATAACATTGTAGGAACGTTCAATTGAATCAACAAATTGGCGACACTAGTAAAGTTAAGACTTACAGTCTTATTCAGAAAAAATTAAAGTAGACTTCAAATGTACTTTAAGAAAATTTTGTATGAAAATTTTGTCTAAAAGTACACTTCAAACCTACTTTATTTTTTATGAATAAGGGGGGTTAGAGTTTTCGAAGCATTTTCCTAAAATATCAGCAAAAGTGGCGATACAAATTTGAAAATGCAACATCTCCTGATATTGATTAATATGTACCTATCTTTAATACAACCAAGTTATTTTGTTTAGTAAATTTTAACAAAATCTTAATTTTCAGTAAATTTTTGAAAGTGTGTGGTTAAGTTTTTTTTGTAATCACAATAAAAACTAATATATGTATGTATGTTCAAATATACATTGTATGTATTTATATTGTTTTTTTAATAATAATGAAAATACATTAAATCTCTTATCAATATGTTAGATTCTACAATCACTTTAAAAGTTCGGGGATTTTGGTGTTTTGCTGCGTCATTTCAAAAGTTGACATTTTACCTATAATGTAATAATTTTCTTATGAACAGATGATGCTTTTTTAAAACTGTCTTGATTACCATTATTATTTCATCGTTTTCTCAATTAACCACATTATTTGCTGCCTTTAAAATCTTAACCAAATACTTGTTAAAAGTTCGAGGTAAGACAAGGTTTGTGAATCTCCTAAATGGTAGTTTTGAGCATTATGTACAACTTTGATATTATTTGATATTACTAAAATTTTTATAACTTGAGGATTAACATTTTCGAGGAGACATGCGTCCGATTCATTTTCTGAATGACAAACACTTGAAATATTGTAAAATAGTGATTTTTCGTAAAGTAAATAATAATTTACAATTCGAACAGATTAAGATATTGTAATGAAATATTTAGACCGAAAGATTTAACAAAATACTTAAAACAGAGAAAATATGTTACTTAAATTTAGTTTTTACCTCTCTGTCGTTAATTACCAAGTGATATTAGCTTCCTGAAATAACCCAAGTTTTTTTATTTCAGAAATTTACACAAAATGTATACAATACATACAACTATTTTTTCTATAAGAGAAATAATATAAAGAACTTTTTGAAAAGGAAGTTAAAAATATATATGTCTATTTTACATATAACGAATTTGAATGCGTACGGACCAGTCTTTATTAATTTAAATTAACATTTAATTGAAAATAGAACTGCTATTTTAAATATGCAGAGCCTAGGTAGGTCCGTTACATGAAACCTAAATAACTCTTGAGCGTGTTTTTTTTTAGATATTTCTAAAAACTATTTAAATAAATAAAAATTTCTTGATATTCGGATAAGTCACCATCCCTCATGTAAATACAATCACCTCTATCGTGAATAAAAAATTCCACATGAAATTTAACTCAGCTCTGACTGTGTACAATTTTTGTTACGATTTCTCCAATTATTCAAAAATAAAATGTTTCTAAACCACTGTTCGCTGTCTTTGTTTGTTTATTTTCAAAGTCAGTTTAATTTCTATGTCTGCTATGAACGAATGTGGACAACCTCAAAATACAATTCCTACGATAAGATCGCTGGAGGATCTGTTCTGTAAAAAAATAACATTATTTTTCATGAGATGGAGAAGTTTATTCTCTCTAAGGATCAACTTTTTAAAGCCTTTGAATTAACTATTATTTTCTTAGGCAGCTCTAAAACTGGCTAAAATGTTAACTATTATTTAACATGATGTGTAATTAGACTTAGTTTAAAGTGGTTCAATTATATTTGATACCCCACCCTCATACTCCATTAATGGAATTCTTGTCCTGTTTATAAAATTAAATACTTCTTCCAAGATACTTTAAAATAATTATATGTATGTATTTTCAACATTATTTTACTTTGCAAGTTTATTAAATTAAATATGCGGTGTAAAGTGTTAATGGCAATCTTTTGGTAATTCGTTAAGCTTCTTTTAAGTTAACTATTACCATAAAAACCTATGACAACTAAATAAACTCTTTCTATTCCGACCCATAAAATCTAATCCAATGTCGTTTCTTTAAAATGGTACAAGAGATACATAAATAAAAAGTTGCTGTGCGACAGACTAAAGCTAGATTTACACGATTGAAATTTTCTTCAAAATGCTTCAAACTCGTGTAAACAGCAAAATTTCTTCAAAATTTATTTATTTAATAACTTTATTTTTTAATAACTATTAAATAAATAAATATATTTTGAAGATTTTTTGCTGTTTACACGAGTTTGAAGCATTTTGAAGAAAATTTCAATCGTGTAAATCTAGCGTTAGTATGAGAGTAAATCCTAAAAAGGGGTGAAATATTCCTCCAAAGGATTACATTGAATCTAATGAGAAGTCACTTAGCAATTTCAAGTTGTTTTATTACTTGTGTGGACGCTGTTAATAGATGCGACTTTTATTACAAAAAAGTTACAATAAAACCAAAAAATAAACTTACTGCTCTCCACTAACTAACTTTCGTCTTTATTTTCAGGGGTAACAGAGTCATCATTATGAGTTCATATACATACATTAACAAACACACACGTAAATAAATTCATTCGATTCACACACATACATGGAAACAAATTGCAGAAATAAAAATTAAAAGGATGTTAGTACCACACATATTGCAATTTTTACAGCCGCACAGTGTAACGAGAATGTTTGTAGTCTTGTATACAAAATGATTGTATGTATTTGTAATGAATATTACAACTACAATAATGACGACAAAAAAGGAACAATTTTATCCAAAATATAAGACAAAAGACACAAGTACAACATCAAACTGCTTGAGATTTTAGTGTTTTCAGTGTTTTTTTGTTTTAGTTGAATTTTGTATTTGGTTTTGGTTTGAGTGTTTTTGAAACAAATCGACAACAATTTCATTAAATGAGTATGATATTAAATTTAATGATGCAACATTATTTCAGTTTTGTTCTACTTGCTTTTTTATTATTATTATTATTTGCCCCCTTCAAACCCTCATTTCCTAGTTTTACTTTGATGGTATCAGCAACAGTAGCTGAAGTACAGGCAGACCCTTAAATGTGGCATTTACTGAATTTAATGAAAGTGTTGCAAAATGAAACAATGTGTTTCATACAATTGGTTGCTACTACCAACTAAACTAATATTAATATTTAAACAACGTGCAAAATAGATACATGTAAATTGCTTACATTTAGCTGTTGATTTTAATCAATAATATGTAAATTTGTTTGAATTTTCAATTAGATTCTAAAGATATATTCTATATTGAAAAATTTTAATTTTTCAGGAAGAATGAATTGCAACAAAAACGAACTTTGATTGCTATACCCATAGATTGTAACTATATATATGTTACAACTGAACTTGTGAAACAAATTATACGTCGTCAACAAAATTTTGTTTTGTAATTTAATTATATATTGCTGCTAATTTAAATGTTTAGTTAAATAGATAAATATTAACCTCATATTTACTGCCGGATTTAAGGTAAAAATAAATACAAATTTAAACAAGTAAAAAAGTATAGTCGGTCAAGCCCGACCATATGATACCCTACACCCAGTATATACATATATAAAACAGTTTTTTAGGGTCTTAGGAGAGGGTCTTATATGGGAGTTTTGACTAATTATGGACAGACCATTATAAAATTAGGTGTCATTATTTCTGTATATACGAAACTTTTTTATGTCAAATTTTATTTGATTACCAACATTTTTAAGAAATTTATGATCGTTAAAAAGATTTTCGGAAGTGGGAGCTACGACTAATTATGGACTGATCATAATAAAATTGTACCGTATTATTTGTATGCATATGAAATATATTTGCTTTAAATATTATTTGAATACCAACATTTTTGAGTGAGTTATGCTCTTTAAAGTGGTTTTCGGAAGTGGGCCTTATATGGGACCTACGACTAATTATATTCTTGATCCCTATGGAATCAACTTAGATTGAGCTATGTCTGTCTGCCAGTCTGTCTGTCTGAATGTGTAAAACACTCTCACGTCCAAAAGACACAACAAAAATCAACATTGTTTACAAAAACCGGTTATAATTCTTCTAAGCAGTTTGGTATTGAATACCAAAAAATCAGTACAGTGGATCCTGTGTAATGGAACAAAATATAAGACAACTCCATAAAAATTTCATATTTTTAAACATGTTTCTTGCAATTTTTTTTTTAATATATTGCAGATATTGCCATGAAATTTTGTACACATTATTTTTATGATAAAAAAAGTGCGAGGAAAATATTAAGATTCTGTCCATGATTTCCCATAGCTCCCATACAAATATCTTCCCGAAATATGGCTTAATGATAAATAAATGCATATAAAATCATAATATTAATACAAAATTCGGCAACAATAAAAGTGTCATGTAAAATGAAATCGTAAAACGAAATTTTGTTTTGTTCGGTTCATGTTTGACCATAGACCCCATCTATGGTCAGTCTACATCTAAAATTTACTTAAATACGTATAAATCTGATACAAATATAGTTACCAGTTAAAATTTGACAAAAATAATTCTTATAGATATATAAATTGTTCTACTTAATCTTATGATGATCGGTCTATAATTGGTCATAGCTCCCATATAAAACCCTCTTCCGAAAATCACTTCAATACTAATAAATCTTTTATAAATAACAATACCGATACAAAATTTTACACAGAGCATTTACATATACGCCAAAATCGAACTGCTGGACTTTGAAAATATCGGTCTACATTTGACCATATCCCCCATATAAGGTCAACTTCCGGCATTCACGGTAACACTAATGTGTACCTTCAACGTCGGATATCCTCATATGTATAAAATTCTCTGTTCCGAAATTTAAGAAGATCGGCCCATGTTTTGTAATTGCTCAGACATATACGTATTACTTTTGAAAAACTCTAAATAATCTATATATATAAAAACGAATGTATGTATGTATGTATGTATTAATGTATGTATGTAACGTATGGACTCCAAAACGGCTGAGCCGATTTTGATGAAATTTTCACAGATCAGAAATATTAATCCAGAAATCATACTAATATCGGTTATATTAAAATTATGCTACTGGATTTTGTAGCTGTAAGTCAATAATTGCCAATAGCTCCCGAATTAAGTCAACTTGTGAGTATATGAACCAATCATACAACTCTTGCAAACAACTTTATTAAAATGAATTATAACCAAATCACATTACTGGATTTAGAAGCTATTAGTTTTTAATTGGTCCGAAAATAGAGCTATTGAGATCAAATTCAACCAAAATGTCTCACCTTACATATAATCTTTTTTTACTCAGTTTTTTAACTTGTGGTGATTATGAAAAAATGATTTTTTTTTAATATATAAATTGTTAAATTACACTCAATATTGTTATAAATATGAGACAATTTCTGTAAATCATGTTCAGAATTGGTACGAGTAATTACATTAATTTTAAATGTCTTAATTAATTTTGTCTTTGAGAGTATTAAAAACACAGAATAAGGATATTCTAGTCCTGTAACCAGTGTAGTTTTTGTATTTTTTATTATATTTAGGTAGAGGGTATTTAAAATTCGGCACAGCTGAATATTGCACTCTAACTTGTTTAAATAAAGTACAAAGATTTACTTAAAGATTTTTAAAAAAGTTATATAAATTCTGAAACATTCAAAAACTCTTTGAAATTATAATTTATGTGTTGTCTTTCGGGACAATCTATGTCGTAAACAAGTAAATATTTGCATTAAAGTTACATTATTTTATTAAGTTTCAATAAAATTCATCAAAATATATTCCAGGTGTCGCAAAATGTATGCAAGAGTTGAATTAAATAAAACGTTCTTAGTTTTTTTTGTCAGCACATCGGGAAAATAATCTTCATGTCTTTTCTGTCATATTTTGCATTCCATATTTTGAATTTGAATTTCGTACTTTATTTTGTTATTTTCGATCCATAATTATACCTATACATATCCAATATCGAGAATATACAATAAACTCTAATATATTTCTTATTATTAATATGGTGAATATGATTTTTGTCATTCCGTTTGTAATACATCGAAATATTGGTGAGAAATCCATAAAAGTTTTAAATTTTTTAGTGTGATGTAGCTATGGCCTTCCATATGACTGTAAAATGCATGATATGACCTAGGGGAATGGACTTATAGGGGGATTACATTTTCTCCAAATATTCTATGTTAAACAGTAATATTTTCTTTTGAAACTGTACAAAGTCGGTAAAAGCAAAAACAATTTTAGAACAAGTTTTCCGTAAAACGATTAAAAATAAACTAGAGACCTAGGAAAGCAAAAATAACAAAATTTGTTAAGTTTTGGATCAAAATAATTATTTACCCCCTTATTCAAAAACCATTATTAAATTTAACAAACGTTTATTAAGACAGATTTGCATATAAAAATTTGCTTAATAAACGTTTGTTAAATTTAATAATCGTTTTTGAATAAGGGGGTTAGTAAATAAAAATATAAATTCAACCAAATCGATAGAGACAGTTACATAATACACGAAATATTGGTGGTGGACAATTTGTTAGATTTGATAGCAAAATTATATAATTTATTATTTAAACAGTGTAAATAGAAAGTAAATTTTCTAAAAGCTTAAATTACACTATTTAATGTTCACATGGACATTATTTTAATCAAAAGAACTTTGTCTCCAACCCGTTGGAACGGGGGCATATTGGAATAACATAAAAGTTTAGTCATTTGACTTGTTGATATATCAGTAGTATAAGCTTGGACAATGATTTCTATGAAAATGGTTGATTTGTAAAAGCCACATTTCGTTCGTCTAAAAGACCGTTATTAAGAATTAGTGTATAAAATTATCGTTTCGAAAGGTGATTTACGAAATATACCAGCCAATGTGCCACAATGTCATTTATGAAAATTAAAAAAAAAATCCGTATGCGTGGCGTTTTCAATACAACAAACATTTTAATGGTTTTAAAAAATAATTCTTGTTGGAAATCATATCTTTTAAAACATAACTTCTTAATTAAACGAGTGTCTACTTATTATCAAATATTTTTAAATAATATTTTTGAGATACATATGTATAGTATATGATTTTGAACTTCGTACCTTAAAGAGCCAGTGAATTGTAGCGAATTTCAATGAAGTTGGAATTGACAAGTGCCAGTGAATTGTAGTGAATTTCAATTAAATTGGAATTGATAAATGCGAAAATAGCAATATTTTATTCGTTTTGAGATCGATTCCTCACTTCAAATAATTTTGATTCTCTTCACAAATTAAAAATTATTACACAGATATTTAGATAATTAAAAAATCAAAATTATGAGAAAGATTTTACAAACTTCACACAAACAATATTAAATATTGTTGTTTATCTTAATATTGAAGGAATTAACTCTTTTAAGAAAATATTGCTAACAAAAAATAAACGCACTTGAAGTGTGTTAGTTGTTGTCAGCAATTAAATTGGTGATTTTAACTTTAAGCTCCTCTACATATGTATAATTTTTGGTTGGAAACAAAGCAAAAAGTACTTCAAGAATTGCACGTAAATACTTTACGTTTTTTTTTTCAAAATTTCTATTAAAATATTTTTCCACTTCAGGACAAAGAATTCAATTTTTAAAATGCCTCATACTCAAATGTATATACGAGTACTACTAAAATTTAAGAATGAATTTTCCTTTTTAAGATCGATGAATGGCTTGTAAGTATGTATGTATGTATGTGTATATGATGTAATGTGCAAGTATATGTAAGCGTGTGTCAATGTATAAATTATACTGTAAAGAAAGACGAAAAGGAGGAGTGTAATGTAGAGTAGCAGAAGTAGAAGTATATTAATAAGTTTAGTCCATTACAAGTTTGTGAGGCATCGATTGATGGGTGCACAACAATGACGAGGGGAAATTAACCAATTTATCTTTGTTTTCTATGCAGGAACAAAACAATCTAACATTTGCAAACATCCAAATAAACTCAAAAACTCCCATTCATACTTATTTACAAACAGAAACACTCATACACAGGAACTCATTCATAAAGATCTGAAGTTTTCTATACTATATAAAATAAACGAATAGAGTACACAAGAGTGTAAGAAACAAAGTTAACTTTATAATAGAAAAAAAAACACAAAAAATAAAAGTAAAAAAACTAAACAAAAAAAGCGAAAAAGCACAATCACAACCAACCATGATGATGATGCGATGCTAAAATCGAAAAGTATGAACAACAAAACTATCTAACATCGGCGACAATGATAGAAAGCTTTAGCGTAAAAACAACAAAACAAGTAAAATAAACGGATACAGCTATTAAGTACAATAATGTGTTTGTATGCTTATGTATATAAATGTATATTTTGCAAAAAATCATGGTAAAAATTCTTAAGGAGTTGCCAAGATTTAAATTGTCCTCATAGTTTGAATTAAAAAAATCCGATTTGGTAGATTTCCAAAAACATGTGTCGAGGTTTTGTCCTGCAACTCACATACCATTGTTTCAGTATCAATCTCTGTAAGTATTTTAAGTCCATTATTTCGGAACGTTAAAACCCTGTGCAATTTTCCACTTCTCAATGTTACAAAACTAAAGCGACATATGAACTTAGTCACGGAACCGAACTTTTCTCTGCCATATCCGTAAGAGAATTCAAAGAAAGCTCGGCTTCCACAAAGATATGACAAACTCAATTGGTGAGCAAAAATAAGAGTGACTTTTATTTCTAGTTATCCAACACAATTGCAACTGATTACGCTTCCCTGGTTCATCTAACATGCCTATTATGAGCACAATTCGATTTTCGAATTTTTAAAAATTAAGCTCCTGTGTAATGCGCTCCCATATTTTGGCTGCCTAAACTTTAGAGCAAATACCGTTTGCCAACAGCGGATCTTCTTCTATGAGAGAAACGAGCTTCTCCAAATTCTGTTTTCGACTTACGACCTTAGACCTGCAGGATATTAACAAAAGTAATTTACAAGTAGTATTTGGTTGACGAAACAAAAAAAAAATACTTACATTTTAAATAAATTTTGCACAGTTTTATACAGCGTCGACAGCAAATTAGTGTTCGATAAAAAATTCGTTGAACAACGAAATTTTCGAAAGTGAACCTACTCATAATACGAATTTTACATCCGACAGTCGATTTTCGATAGGCAGCGAATATTGATAGTCGAATGCAGCTCATAATAGGGGCCTAAAGATGCATTACATGATAACTCCTGAACATACTATATTTAATAATAAGGTCCTAAACGAAGCCGACATCAGTAGAAGTAATATAGTTATAATACGTATGGAAACCTAAAAAATCGAGTAAGAAATCAATAACCAGCATCCACAGTTGGGGCGAATAACCAACGACAAGTCATGATTCAATTATATTACTATCCTGTTATAGAAGACATGGTTAGAAATACGTCATGATAGCGCTTACAAACCAAGTATTTCCCAGAAAGTGCTGCCTGCCAAGCTTTATGTCAATACATTATCAAAAGGTAACCATGAAATATGTTTACAAGCAATAAATGAGTTGTACTGCATAAAGGGTAACTTCGAACTCTCTTCATTCTCGATCGCGTGGCCAGGTCTGTGTAGTTTGATTTTATAGTTTCGTATTGAAATTTGTGTTATGCCAAATTATTTTAAGAATAATTCAAATTTAGCAGTTGATGAATACCTGCATCGTATTAAAATCGTGTGATTTCGTGTTTGAAGTATCACAGGTATAAAGTAGAACTAATTCCAAGCAGATGTTGGAAACGAGAATCGGGTCGTAAGATAACAAACGTCTAGTTAGATTTCAAGGTACAGAAATATCATCACTGCAGCTCCGAGTTTTTGTTAGTATGCTGTCAAGGTAGCAGCATCTAATAACTTAAAACAGCTCAATATTCTCTGTTTTAAATTGACTGGTGTAATGTGTGTTGCAGCGCATAACTTCCAATTGATCAACTGATTGAATGCACGCTTCCAACTACAGGTTGATAGTCTTTAGAGCTTTCTGCATGTCTTGTGATACATAAGTAGTTTTGTAAGAGGTTTTATGTGGAAATATGGATTTCCGATCACAAGACTACTTCTTTCCAATAAGACATCTCCACGTCAAGACGAAAAAAACTCTGTTCAAGTGCTTGTAGAACATTTCTTTCTACGAGATTTCAGCTGGAACGTAACACTTAACACATTAAAGAGAATTTCTAGCCCTTGGAGTGTACGTTGGGGATCCATTGATTATATTCGACAGTTATTTTATTGTGGTTTAAGAATAATTTTTTTTAGAACAAATCAACTGATTAGGTCAGCTTGTTCGATCATAGTTGTTGGGCTGCCAACATCTTTAGGCTGGTAAGCCCTAAAACGACAAAACAGTTGAGTTTCAGTGGCAATGTCTCTCTTCATGCCAGCTAATTACTTGAGACGCTGTGATATTATCTTGGCATTAAGGCCTTAATTCCATAAGTGCATTCTTGTCATTGATCCAATCATCTTTTGCAAATTTATAAAACAAACGTTCCGCCTTTGTTTTCAATTTCCATGTAGATTTTTCCATCATCGGTAGGGTTTAGGATCCCCGCCATTTACCCGACCATTATTTTCCGGGAATTCCCAGGAAAATTTTTAAATTCCCGGAAAAACACGGGAAATTTAAAATAAACGTAGTCTATTTCAATAATAAGAAATTATTGCTGTAGATATGTATAATTAAGCAATAATTAAGTTTATGAACAAAAACTTTTAAATTAAAATATGATTTTTGACAAACAATTCATTATTTTTTATTTTGCTGTTGTTTTTTTTTTTAATTTGTAATTTTTCAATTTTTTGTATTGGGTATACAATTTAAAAATGCGGAATTTTAAAACATTTTTACATTATATATACATATATTAAAATTATTGGGCATTGTTGGTTAAGACCTTGTCACATCTTTCCTGTAACATATAGATTTCGCGCAAAGATATCTGAACATCTCTTGAGGCCAAGATCAACTACCCCGTTATGAAGTGAAGCGTATCCTAGAGAGAGAGTTCTGAATCTATCAAAGTAGTCGGACAGGACAAATCCTAGACTATAAATCGGATGAGGTAAAATTTCCCTACCACTTCTTTTTAAATGGTTTTTAAGAAGTATTGCAACAACTGGCCGATCGTTGTTATGATTCAATATTACGCTTTTATGTCTGACCGAATGGTCTGGATATTTTGAATGAATCGAAGCAAAAAAAACTTTGTTGTTATACTATGTTCAATGTTCAATAACTAAGTGAGAATATTTTACTGATATGTAGTATTCAAAATGACATATAAGTTACTGAAGACAAAAACCGCATTCAAAGGATACGCCATGTTTTATGAATCTCACATTTTTAAGTTATGCACCCAATACATATATATAAAATAATATCATCAAACACACCTAATCATAAAAAACAATCAAACATTTGAAACATTTTTGAAGAAATTTAATTTCTTGAAAGACGTTTCGCTCCAGAATTATATAAAGAAAGAATTCGGCAATGTATGCGTATTAAGTGGAAAAGAATGGTAAGATGATCCAGTCCAGCAGATGGAGGGCTTGTTTCACATTTAAAAATTTTAGTAAACGTTTCAAACAATATTAAGGTTGCAGTAGATATGTGAGCATTCTTTATGAGCAGTTATTATCTACAAATTCCATGCATTTTTAAAATATGTAAAGCTAAAGAACATAAACTACATAAAAAGTGAAAATCGGACAAAACATCTTTATAATGAGAAAGATCGGAAACTTTAGCTGTAAAATAAAATTAGGTTGTAAGATGATTTATTAAATGCATTAGTCATTTAAAAACAATTTTACTAGACGAACTTGCAATAATAAATTTTGTTTAATAAAATTATACAAATTTTTATAAAAATTATATAAAACATTAATGTCATTATTCATACAAAATTAAAGTAGACTTCAAATGTACTGTAAGAAAATTTTGTCTAAAAGCTTGAAGTGTGCTTTATTTTTTATGAATACGGCAGTTAGTTTTTAAACTTATTTGTTAAGCATTAATATAATTAACGGGAAATACAATTTATCATTCCCGTTTCCCGGGGAAAAAAATAGTCCAGAAAATCCCAAACCCTAATCATGGTACATCCCTATTAAACATCGCAGACTTTAAATGACAGCTGCTTACACAGAGAGTCATACCTCACTAGAAATCTATTTATCGTGAACCATATATGTGACCCGGCTTATGAGAAGGTGGCTTATGACTCAAAAAAAAATTTTGCACTTTTTTTTATTGGTTTCGATAGTTTTTGAGACGCTCTTTCACGTGGTGAAAACTAGAAAGTCCCAACTTGCTTAGAAGTGTACTAAAAATGTAGATAAAGAAGAGCACAAATGAAAGAAAAACAGAATTTTATTGAAAATCCAGAATCAAGATAATAAATGGAATTGAATTTTTTTTTGAGACATAAGACACATTTTCATAGGCCGGGTCACATATTATGATATTTTATTTACATTGAAAGCCTTTTTGTATATAATAAAAGAGTTGTAAATTGAAGATAGATGAAATTAGAAAGTCGACAAAAATGTTTCAATTTTTACAAAACTAAACACAAGTTTGTTTTGAAATGGAAATCAAATCAGACATACATAGATCTTTAATCAATCCCATATGATAATTTGAAACAGCCCACTCAAATCATGATCCGTTATATTTCCCAAGTGTAAATGTTTCAAAATATTGTTTAAAAATATTTCAACCTATTTTCCACAGTAAGTATGTCCTCTGCACGTGCTTTTAAATACAATGTTTTATGAGTGTTTTTCTCGCTATCTACATATCTGTAATATAGTATATTACTTTGGCAACTCTTTTTATAGAAATAGCCACAGGAAATGTGGTAATAGTGGTAGTAACAGTATGTGACACATTTATGCTCTTAAAGACGATTGCATTTGAAAAGCATTCGTTTATTTTGAGCTTTTAACTCTTGTGTAATCGATCAAGCATTTGATTAAGAGCTGTTTTTATTTCACTGCCACTATTTTTTGCGTTTGCACTACATACTTGTGTTTTAAACAGGTTCGCTACACTACACTTAAGGGTAGTTTCAGTATATTTTAGATAGAACATTCCGATCGTTCGTATAGTTTCTAAAATGTTTTTTTTATCGATTTTAAATACATTTAATAAGAAATAGAATTTATGGAATGTTTTTGTTAATATTTGCATATTTCATATTGAAGTAATTTTTAACAATGTGATTATACTAGTTATAGACATCAAAAAGTACCCAATTTAATCGATTTCCGGTTTGGGTTCTAATTAATGATGAATGCAAATCTAAGACTAGTTCAGAATATTTTTTTCATATACTGTATCCTACATTCGCTATAGTCTAGTTATTTGCAGTTTAACTATTTAAGAGTTGAAATTGTATTCTCGTATATAGTTTTTTTTGTATTCGCTTTATTCATATAAAGACATTCATTCATTTGCACATAAATGCGAAAAATTGGTTCCTTTTTTTTGTTTTATTCTGTGCATTTTTTGCTCCTCTCTCTGTCTTTCCTTACACACATATAAAAGTTAAAAGGTTTAAAAAAGGAGGAATGAATGTAAACGAATGAAAAAAAAACAGAGCAACACAACACTTCTAATGTGTATAATAAAAACCATAATGGGAACTCATTTATTAAAACCATAATGTAGATTCTATGTAATGTTATCCTCATGTTTTTAGCATGAGTTATACATTTTTTATTTTATTTGCCATTTTTTTCAATCCATACATTGTTAAATATACTCTGACATATTTTAAAGGTAGCATAAAGAAATTGAAAACATTTTAGTAAATTGTTTAAGATGTGTTTGAGTTGAGTGTGTCTGAATTTTGGTAATTTCTTATATTTAAATTTTTTTGGCAGTAGTAATCTTGTGCTCGTGTCCTATTGTTAGGTAAAATCTTTACTTCTGAATTTAAATATCGCTTTCACTTTCTCTTTTGTTTACGAGTATTTAATCTTTGTTTGTGATGTCATGCTGACTGACCATTGGCACGCGTTTTGTTGTGCAACGTTCTTGTGTATTTGAATTCTCTTTACGATGATGATGCTGCATAATCCAAATTGCATAATCCAGCATGAACAGCTAAATATATTATACATATTTGTTTTTACTACCTAAGAAGTAAAAAAGTCATTGCTGGAAATTGTTTATTGAAGAGGTCATCATACAATGTATTCTCATAAACCAAAATAAAATTTTTGGTTTTGATTGGTTTAAATCATTTTAGTAATATTTAAAAAAAACTTTTAACTAGATGTCGTGTTTGAAAAACACACAAGTTCTGTTCCAATGTTTGCCAGATTTGCAGGTTTTTCTCAAAGCGTTCCAATACTTTAAATTTTAGTCTTTCTTTTAATTTGCTAAATAATTTGGTCAGATACCAAAACAAGTAAGAAATAATAGCCGGACTAACCCGTCATATAATACGCACTACAGAAGGTTTTTCTAAAACCTTGAGGCAACACTTTCATTTAAATCAGTAATTTGTTTTTGAAACGTAGATAGTTATTCCTCCAAACAATTTAATCAGTTGGAATATATTTGTACGAGTGGTAAGCAATACGAAAGAAAAAATCTATAGCTTGTGAATGATGTTATAAAACGATATAAGCAAACCTCGTAAACAAAAAGAATGCAAAAATCATACATATCGCCAACATAAAAACGAACTCGAATACTTCATAAAAAATCATCAAATAGATGTGATGCGAATTTCGGAAACACATTTGACGTCTAGAAATTTATGTCTCATAAATGGATATCAAATTTATGATAAAGCAATTTTAATAAAAACTCAAATTAAACACTAATTAATGTTTGGTCTTTGTGAAAATTATCTTCAAGCCACTACAATCTGTATTGAAAATTGTTATCGAAGTACAGTGATTGCCAATAACAGATTTCCAATAACAGAAAGTCAATACAATATATTTTTTTATTTTTAAAAAATTATTTTAATTAGTAATCAGATATAATAAAATTTATTATGTGGATGTCGAATGAAAAAAGAAGAGTTCGACGATAATGGCAATTGCATAGATTGTCCCAACTCAAATCTAAGCTAAAAGACTGCATAAAGATTGAATAAATAAATATTTAGAAAATCTGGACGCAACTCCACGATCGGATTACTCATATGTAAGGCCTCTTTGCGAAATTTAGGTGGTGGGTGGGCAAGAAATGAAAACGGAATTTATTTGGTAATCATTTCAAAAAAGTATTTATCCCAAACGCATCAAATGAAACAATTACCTTTCAACCAGTTGAACACCATTTTAGAGCTGCTGTACCACTACGTTTTGAGATTGGAGAGATCGAAAATGCTATTGTTGATTTACACTTCTTATTTTTGATGCTATTACGCCTTGATTATTATCCATCAGTATGGTTGGTTTCACTGGTTACCATGATACCTAAGCCAGGAAAAGATCACAGAAAAGTGGAATCATATAGATACAACAGCCTATTGTCGAATATATCGAAGCTATTCCAGAAGATACACATTTTTACTGAAAACGAGTCATCAGTTTGGATTTGGAAGAAAACACACTTCTATCGAACAAACCCATATAACTTGTAAATATTATAAAAAGAACTGTTGAAGAAAAAGCCTTATTATGAGTGTCGTTTTCTATATACGATAACGACTCTTTCGTAATAGATTAAAGATAAAATTAAATTTGTTTCATGAATTTATTACGAGACAGTCGTTGTCGTAAAAAGGAAAACGACACTCATAATAAGGCTGATTGTTCCTCTCTTTTTATCGACATTTCTCAAGCGTTTGATAAAGTGTGGCATGATGGTCTAATATCTAAGTTGAAACTAAATTTAACCGTAAATACACATAAGCTATTAGAAAGCTACTTAAGATTATAGAAGGAGAGTACCTGAAGGAAATATTCTGGGACCCTTTTTATACTTGATATACGTATATATACATCTGATATGCCAACAGCTAATCGTACTCACACATCTACATTTGCTGATGATACTGATATTTTAAGCATTCATGAAAACCCTCAAGAAACATCTCGCTGCCTACAAAATCATACATTTGAACTAGAAAAATGTGTAAAGGATAAAAATTAATGAGCAGAAACACATGATATTGAAATTAATCCAAACTAAATGACTGATTGGCAGAAACTCTAAGCTTAGTTTAGATTGTAAACTCGTACTTTATAACTGAATCAAAAAACCTATATGGTGTTATGCAATACAGTTAAAGGAAACGGCCTCAGCTTCAAATGTAGACAGAATTAAAAGACGCCAAAACAAATTACTACGAATGATCACTATAGATCACTAGTAAAAACTGAGATTCAAAAATATGCAGAAAAATATTTAGAAAAGCTTGAAGTATAGGTACAATGTATTAAATAATAGTGCCTTTATTCGATTAAAAAGAATGCAGCGGATCTGAGCCAAACACAAGAAGGGAGAATGTCAACTTAATACATATAAACATCAATGGATAAACAATTTTCTTCCGGCACTAACTGGACTAAATTAATATTATTATTTAGATATAAGATTTGAAAAACTTATTGTTAGTTCGTTTTCAATGAAGACAGAATAAATAAATAAAAGTATAAAATAAAACCAAATTAAAAGATCAAAATTAAGCAATATATCTCAGACAATGGCCAGCAAAGCAATTGCCTCAAGAACGGGCACGCATTTTTTATAATTATAAAAGATAATGTTTGCAAAAACCTTTACTACCTCTTATTAGACGACACCACTCCTTAGTCAAGTTTTGGTCCAATTTAGATCCCTGTCATTCAAAACTTTTAAATAAGACCTGTAGTTCCTTATCTTTAATCAAGAAAGCGCTAAAGTAGTACTAAAATAAAACAATCTTTACGGCAACTATGATTCTCATAAAACAAACCTTAAAATTCGAAGTTTTTATCCTTATCGAAAAAGGACAAAATAACAGCAAACCTAGTGTACTTGCATGATCCCTATATATGACAAAAACGAAGAACGAAAATTTATGTGATTACATACATACGAGTATATAATGGTAAACATGGACAACTCCCACTCTCTCCAGAAAACACCTGGCTAGTTTTACTACGGATTTAATAAATTCAAAAAGTATTTGAAACGCAATTCTCGTATTTTTGGAACTACATTCCATAATTTACTATTCCCCATATAATACATATAATTTTTGATGAAGTCTTCTATTTTTGTAAAGGTTCGTTGAAATATTCAATTGCGCTTTTATTAAAAGTTTGAATTAAACAACAATTTGTTTAATTTTAATTTAATTTTATTAATTACACGTATTAAGAAACACAAAAAAAAAATTGTTGCTGAAGCAGTCCACATCATTATGAACGAAATGATGTTTTATAATAAAAATTTCTTCAGTTCAATAAGAAACTGAACTGCTCAGAATACATTTTAATGAATGATTAAAACTCATGTATAAGAGAGTAAGGTTACCTACTAATTGATTGATCCAGCCCAAAAGCTTTAACTAGAGACATTAAATTTGCCTCGTAGGTTCTGCTCCTGACAAGTAGATAAAATAAGATCGGATTTTTGAAAAATATACACCCCTATCGTGAATAAAAATTCCACATGAAATTTGTTCCCTTTTCACATTTTCCTATTAAAATTCAATGTTAAAAAAAATAAAAGGGAGCAAATTTCATGTGGAATTTTTATAATGTAATATAAATTGGTGAATAATACAAATCGGTAGCTTAGTGTACAAACGTGTCAAGTCCAATTTCTCAAATATTACGGAAGGCAATCAAAATGTTGTAAAAGTCTTTGTTTTATTTATATGATATGATTTGACATCACCCAAAACTTTACCTTGGGTCTTCACATTTTATTCATATAGGGTAAAGATATGCCAATTTATTGTATTTCATATCTGTCATACAAAGATTTACCTAAATGTAGTATTACGAAAATTTAATCTTTATGGGTGGCCCAGTGAAAACCGAAAAGCCTTCTAATAATTTGAATAAATAAACGAAAAAACATAAATTATAGCTAGTATGATCCCGAATAAAATAAGAGCCAAGGATATATGATGTTTGTTTTCCTTTTGTGGTACAAACAATTTCTCCTAATGGTATTTTTTTAATTTCTTTATAGTAGTTGACTTGAAAAAAATCAATATATGGTACATTTATTTCTTTGAGTGTAAAATAACATGAAATTTACTTAATATGTAGCACAATTTAGTTCTTTAACGTCTGTGATCAGAGGAAAAATAAAGAAGTACCACAAAGCAACTTTGAATAATATAATTATGTTTAAAAGAAAATCATAAATAAGTATTTCATCATGTTATTTTAAATGAATTCTAAATGAATATGTTTTTCATGACCATAATAACTTGGACATGGATGGGCATGATAAAAAAGAGCTCGTCATCTCGTCATGCACGTGGGGGTAAGTGAAAAGTGTATGATGGTGGCAATTACTTCAAATTGCTTCCTTGCACCTTGTAAATTTTTTTAATGTTGCGATTTTATTTAAATATACATGCACTTCTACTTCTCTAAAGAATGATTTCAAATTTATTTAATAATAATTTCATTTGTAGTACATGTACATATTTATGAATATATAAAACAAAATATAATTATTATTATGTATAATATGCACACACAACACTTTTTTATTTAATACGAGTATGAGCGCATATAAAATGAAGACATTTTCAAAAGTCAATCAACATCAAATCACACGAACATTGAGTTTCATCATGAAGGTGCTGATGATTTTGAATTTTTTATTTTTTTTTTTTTTTTTGATGCAACAGGTAGTTTGAATGAACTTTCACGCAACGCAGCTGATAAGAAGTTACGAAGTGATGCAAAATACGAACGAAAAACTGACAATATTGTTGGTTTTGTTGCCTACAGTGTGTAAGTGGTCATTGTCCACGCTTAATATGTTTGCAATCACTTTAAATATTGTAATAAGGGCGATATTTTAATGGCTTCATTAAAGTGGCCATGTTTCTTTTGCATTGTTGTGTTAATAATTTTACTCTGCTGCATGTATAACCACTTTTTTAGCTTTCAAACTGGAGGACTTTAAAAGTGGTCGTAATTGGCACTTACTACTGTTGTTCTGCTCTTTGATAAACCTTATTAAACGCAAGTATTTATGGTGTATGTCTTCCTGGCAGGGTACCATTGCATCAATGATGATGATGTTGGGTTTTAAACTTAATATGACACTAGCAATCAAGTACATTTTGTCTGGCTCAAAAGAAAAAATCAGTTGACAGTTTTGTTGACATTCGAAGCGTTTTTTAATGAATGTCTTTAGAGATGAATTGAACTTGATTTTCATTACAATTATGAAAATACTATTTTATAAAAAGCATCAATCTATGATGGCAACTTAACATGCAATGATAATAAATTGCTGTAAGTTTGACATTATTTGTTTATATATTAAGTGTAATTATAAAAAAATGTTCTTCAATTTACATTTCGTGCGAACTGAAATTTATGAAATACGGAAATGGAATGTTAAGATAAATTCAGGCTGGAAGGGTAACATAATTTAATTGCGATCAATCTTCTATGGGAGTTTTAAAAACCACCCGAATTTCTATATTAACAAACTTTTGGTAACATTCAATATCTATTCTACTATTCCAAATATCAGAATTTGAAATAAATGAGTTGAAGATCGAGTTTAGTTTGTTGGTTAAATATCGAATTCAATAGTTCTCATAACTCTTCTCTTAGCCAAACTGACTTATATGTATTTATCTATGGTATGTTTTTAAACCCATTTAGCATAATAAACAATTTTGTTTCCAAATATTTTTGAAATAATTTTTCATATTTTTGGAAATAAAATATCCTTTTCAACCCAGTTTTGAGCAATAGATTAAAATATATCAAATTTGCATAAATTATAAAATCTAATTCCACGTATCAGTAAAATATTTTTTTTTTAGTTTTGATTGAGAAATTTGGTGTTTTTATTAGCTTACTGGCAATTGTGTTATGTTGCAAGAGTCAAGTCATTATTCCACATCTATAAAAATGTTTTTTATATATTTTCAATTTATTTATTACTTTATTTGGTTAGCCAGAGTTAGTTAATTTTATATATTTCACCAATATTGATTAGTTATTTACCCGTTTCATACAATTTTATGAATTTTGGCATATTTTTGTTGAATACGAATATGTCCTTTTTTAATTTTTTTTTTTTATAATTTTGTTTTTTGATTTTGAATTTTTCGTTTCTAAATTTCCTTTTTTTTAAAACCCAGTATTACACATATACAAAACAGATTTTCAGAAATTGACTCTATATCATCCAAAAATGTAGTAGCATGACTTCTAGGCATATAAATATTGTTTGTGTTAAATTTCATCTCGATATAAACGCTTTTAAAAGGTTTATAAATGTTAAAGTGATTTTCGAAGGGGATCTTATGTGGAAGCTATGATTAATTATGGACCGGCCGTTATAAAATTAGTTGTCATGATTTCTGAATATATAAAACTTATTTGTGTTCACTAATTATTTTGATTGATCATCACAAAGTTGGGCCCAATGATTTTTGTATTAATTAGACAGGCTTATGTTGAATATGATTTGGATACCAACATTTTCAAGAGAGTTTTTTATTTATTTATTTATTTAGTCTATGGATAAAATCCTTACAGACCATTTACAAAATTATATACATATATATATTTTGACACAATTAATTATTTAGATTTAAGATAATGTTACGTTTTATGGTATTTACATTCAAAGAAAAGTCTATCAAATTAAACATTTCGTTAAAAAAACAACATAATTTTCTAAAGGGATCTGTCATAGCACGATTTTTTCGAAAAGTTTTAACATAAAGTGGATTGTTATAGATGCGTAGTGAACGTTGGGGAACACTAAATAATAATTTGTTTAATAGAAACAGACATTTCCATTTATAAGATTTACTAAAAAAGAGAGGTGTTGTTGAACATATTCAATATGATCAGTATGTACAATATAATGCGGGTCCCATACAACGGAACCATACTCAAAAATCGGTCTTACTAGAGAAGTATATAAACAGTTATGCTGTTTAAAGTGATTTTCGGCAGCGGGCCTTATATGGTAGCTATGGTCAATTATGGACCGATGTGCACAGAATATGTTGATGAAATTAGGATTCATATACAACTTATTTCTGGAGAATTTTCTTGGGATCAAACTTTTATGAGCGATAAACCCATATTTCTGAAGGACATTTGTATGGCAGCTAGGTGCAATAATGAACCAATTTGTACCAGTTTATTATACTACCCGGGAAATAAGAGGATACTTTATTTAGTGAGATCTTAATGTATCTTGTTTTTGAAATGTTTCAAATAATATACAATAACAAATTCAAATCAAGATCATTTTTAACAATTTTGTTAATTGACTGAATAAAGACATATTGATGCCTCCATTTTGTCCAAATATTTAAAGATTTCACTATATTACTTTTCCAGCAAACGAATTCATCCCTGTGTCAGTTTTACAGCGGCACCATTATAAAAGTCGAAAAATGTTTCTTTGATAAAATCAAATAACAACAACAATTAAATTAGAAACAACAACAATAACAAGCAAGTAACAATAGTAACAAACTATTTGATCGCCCGACCGACAAACCGTTCGACTTGTTGTCTTGACTGGGTCTCTGTATTCACGTTAGATACAAGTATTTTTTACTTTATTTTTCGTTTATCTAAATACAAATTTTGTTCATCTGTGTTCTTTTCTTTATTGTTGTTGTTTGTACTCATTAAGGTGAACGAGTCTTGCAGTAGTTGTTGTAGTGTTGGATGCCATTGACAGGTAGAAAATTTATATCTTTTGTATTTCTTAAATGGTGTGTGCAAGTCAGTAAGTCAGTCAGTATAGTTGAATGTATGTATGTATGTATGTATCTAGATACGAATTGATTCTACTAATATTTAATGCGTAATTATGAAAAACTGGTTAAAGGTTGATCATCATACTTCTATATACATACATACTTATATGAGTATTTCAAGTCTTGGTGCTCCGTTTTTAAATGTTACACTCTTCCAGGTCAATGGCTGATCAGATCTGAGCAATGAGTTGCTGTAGTATTATTGTTGTTAAAATGATGCAGGTAAATTATTCAATATTTAAATTTCGTTTTGTTTTAAGAATTTTTACATGTTTTAACTGCTGAGATTTTTTTTTAAATATTTAAGTCAGTGTTATTTGCATAGATAATAAATCAAGTATTTATGTTAGATTGGTATAAAATAGTTTTGTACGATTTAAAAAAGTAATAACAGTAACAGTATCCACCCCTACCTGTATGTAATGTAAAGCATGGTGGTGGATCTGTGATGTTTTTGGACCAGGACCTTTCCACTTCACAAAAATGTTAAAGGAAAATTTGCCAAAAAATGTGAATAGATATCGTTACATGGTTTCTAGCAAAGTTAAAAAGGGTCAAGAATTGAAAAAAATGCAACAAAAATATTGCCAAACACTAAAAGACTCAAAATGTCTATAACCATCATTATATGTATTAGCTATATGCGGATAACCAAAGCCTCGGAGCTTTCGCGTTTTATGTGTAATAGTTAAAGTCAAGCTTATTTTATGTATAAATGTATTTAAATTTTTTTCCGTTACAGGAAAAAAACTATAAATATCATCAAAAATCGTCCAAGACCCACCTTAAAGTATACCGATCAACAGAGAATGACTTCCAGGGTCAATTTAAAGATGTCCGTCCGTCTGGCTGGCTGTTCATGTAAAGTTTTCTCGCAACGTACAGGTCGTCGCAATTTTTAGGGTATTTCGATAAAATTTAATACACGAAATAAGTTGAAATCGGTCCATTATTTCACCTAGCCCCTATACAAATATCCTTCCGAAATAAGGGTTTATCGATCATTAATGTTTGTTTTATACACGTATCCAAACAAATTTCGCCACACATAAGTTTTAAATGAAGCCTACTCACATCTACAATTTGTGTAGGTACATATCGATCCATAATTGACCATAATTTCTATATAAGACACACATGCGAAAATCACTTTAAATGGCATAACTCCAAATAATATTCAGCACAAATATTTTTCTTGTATACAGAAATCATTCGACCCAATTTTATGATGATCGGTCCATAATTAGTCATATCTGTCATATAAGGCCCACTTCCGAAAATCACTTTAAGGACCATAAATCCCTTAAAAATGTTGGTATTCAAAAAAATTCACACAATAAGCTTTATATATACAGATATTATGACACCTAATTTTAAAACGGTTGATTCATAATTATTCAAAACTCCCATATAAGACCCTCGTTTAAGAAACAGGTCATTAAACATTCTGTACAATATATAACTAAGTATTAAATCAAATTTAATCTGTTTTAAATTTGTGTTTTTAAACCGTTTTAACTTTGACGTCAATGTTAAAGTTTTTAACGCATATATTGTTTATGGACTGAATAATAATATTATGGATTTATTTTATTAAAATTTAGAAACACTCTTCCCATATTAACCTAACTTGTTTTGTTTATGATTCTTTTATACAATCTTCAAAATCGATTCAAAAACTTTTAACATTTGTTTAAAAAAAAACTGTAAAATTGTCTAATTTGCTTTTATCTTTTTTGGTCGTAGAAGCCGTATAATGTTTGTAACATTTTATATATTTCCTTTACACGTGGCTTGAGTTGGTTTGGCAAGTTACAAGAAGAAAGTTATAGAACAAATTTAATAAAAAAAAAAGCTTTATTAAATACATGACTAGTTTCAAAAAGTATGCTCCTATGTATTGCTTTTACTCCTCCATGTTTAGTGTTCCGGCCAATAATTTCTGTTCAAACTGATTACAATTCACTACAAATCCATAATATACTCTACGGAAGTAGTTTAGTTTTAATATTATTTCACAGTTACAACTGTTTCATATAAATATTTAACGAATCTAAACACATTCTAAAAATCAATTGAAGTCAAATCCGCTTTTAAAACATGCCGAAGAAGTTTAATCTACATTTTCAATTTACATTTCTTCCAAAATATTGAAACAAACTGAGACTTTGAACTCATGTAAAGACTTTTATGAGAACAGTTCTAATAAAAATGCCAAAGTTTGTAAAGCTGATGCCAGTTTTGAACTATATACTACGCTGTTGCAATATCTTACTAAGAAGTCAGCCTATACTTGCTCTTAACTTGTTATTTGTTTTTTTTTTTTTTTGCCTATTTAGTTTAATACATGGTCAATGAATCCTTAATTTAATTGGTTTGCCTTTAACTTATTTACTCCTCAATTTGGCTTTAGCGTAGCTTTAAACTACTATGTTGGTTTCTTGTACTTATTTTATATTTATTCGTTTATTCAATTACAGTCATAAACACATTTTATTTCGACCACACACAAACATTTCTCTTTCATGGTCATCATCATTAGAAATTGGAATCATCCTTCATTGGTGATGCGGTGCGCACAACTTGCAACACGATCAAAATCTTAAGTAATTTTTGATGTTTGGCCAGATTTACTTGTATTTTATTTAATCTTTCTATCCATTTTTAGTTTGCATCCAATGTTTTTTTTTTTTTTTTTTGTTTGCCGCTTCAATTCACATGCAAACTTAACTTTAGCTTCAAATTTTTGCCAACACGTACATACTTGTATGGGTAATTGTATGTGTGTTCGTAGTTGATGTTAATGGTTCATGCAATTTAGAGAATGTTTGTGTGCAAGTTATTTTTTTAACTCTTTTTCGTAAAAAAAAATTAATGTAAAAATATTTTCTTTTCCACTTGATTAAAAATAATTAAATATAAATTACAATAATTACGAAGCCAGGCACTCTTTTGCCATTCCACTTTTATGCGCATTTAACACGTTAATGTGTTTTACTTAGAAAGAAGATTATGATTGTAACTCTGAGTGTGTGAGTATGTGAGAGAGTGTGTGAATAAATTCAAATATTCGTTTGATTAGATTAATGAACACTGACTAATTAATTTTTGATTACTGCCATCTGGCAAAGGAAATATTATTTATGGTTAAACTTGATTTTAAAGGATAAACTAGTATGCAAACATTAGAGGGAATTATGTTTAACCGAAGTAACAGGATGTGTATTAAATATTATGGTAGATATTTTGTGATGCCTCTCTTCCCAGAACACAAATTCAACCAGCTAAAAATTATATTAAGGGGATGTTTTTACCTTATTTTTCGAATTTCGAGGATTATTCTAACCTTTCCAATATTCATAAATGATCTGAGTTTTTGTCTAACTGAAAAACGTTTGCAATTTTTATCAGCAGACAAAAATATATAATTTCAAACCAATTCCGAAAGTCAATTTTCAAACTTTTTAAATGTTTTTTAAATAAAACGTTATAAACATAATAATTTATTCTATTAATGATATACAGTGGTAGACTATCGCCTGTACGTGGGAGTGGTAAACAATAATTTCTCTTATTTTTAAAAAAATTTTCAGAGTTTCTAAATAAACTTTTTACAGCTGGATTTGACTGCAACACAATTAATAATGAACAATTTCTGTTAAATATTGAGTTTACTCAATTTTTGGTTCACTTGAATGTACATTTTTGATTTAATTTTTAAATAATATTTCTATGCGATTAGACCGTCAATCCATGCATTCCATGTTCATAAATCATGTTAAGATAACTTTCTGAAATATAAACAAGCAATATATTTCCCATCCCGCATTCATAAAGTTTTTTTTTTTTTTTACTAAATTTGTTAAATTAACAGACATGCCAGAGAATTTAATTCCGTTCGGAAGTGGAATTTATTCCGTTTTTTTTTTTGCTTCTATACAAAAAGTAAAACCAACATTTTTCTCGGAATGAAACCCAGAAATGCTTAAAATTACAACTCCAAATAGCAAATTAAAAGTGGTTTCATTCCGAAAAATTTTTTCGTTTTGCTTTTTCTATAGAAGAAAAAAAAACGAATTAATTCCACTTCCGAACGGAAATTCATTTCTACTATTCTATTCTTGCAAACTATGCATCTGATCATGTTATTATCTTCGGCAAAGTTGTTGTTGTTTCTGAGTTGGTATGAACACACCTACTCTAACGCCCCGCTGGACCGATCTTACTAAAACTTTGACGGGATATAACTAAGACTCCGGCATGACTAAGAATACTTTTGGCGACCGCCTACTTTTTTTTTTAAATGAGCAAAATCAATAAAATTACTCAAAATTAATTGAATATTTGTGTAATGCGCATAGCAACGCGCGCTAATGCCATCTAGTAATTTCTATTCTTGTGATTTATTTCGAAAATATTTAATTTATCAAATGTTTGTAATCTTAAGAAAAATGTCCTCTTAAAATCGTTTGTATGTTAATGTAGTAGATCCACCGAATGAGTTTCTTTACTAACTTTCAATGAAAGTGAGAGCTCCAGTCATAAATCTCATCACATTTCATTTCACTCACACTTTGAGTTCGGAAAAGTAAGTGAGATAAAGTGACCTGACTTGTATAGAGTTGACATACATACCGCCTACAAATAATTGACTTAAACCCAACTAATCCTCCTGTTGTCCTTGACATTTTATAAAGAACGTGTATGTTAGTTTAGCTAAAATAAAAAGAAACGCAAATATTTACTTTAAATGTGATCCCGCCATAAAAGAAAAACAATGAAAAGTAAAAGTTAATCTCTTCCCAGTTAAATCCTTTTTCAATTTGCTCTACATTCATTATACACACACACATGCTGATTCAATGCTTCTGCTGTCGGACGCAGTCAGACCTACTGTTGTGTGTCATAAAGGTCAAAAAAGACAACCGTTTGGTATTGTATTGATATTTACATATATTTGTTTTTACACTTTCGTCCTTTAAGATACTTTGCCTGCGTTTGTTTGTTTTAAAATCCGTGCTTGGATTTTGGGCTATTGGGTGTTCAACACATTTCAGCATTATTTTATTGCATGTTTTCCTCTATTGTCCATTTTTGTTTGTTTTTACAATTTGCTGCTTTGTTTTTCTTGCACCAATTGAATTTGATTTATGGCATTTGCATACATACATATACATATGTATGTATCACAGTGCAATGTAATAAAAGAGACACTTTCTACACATTTCATTAGACTATTTTATAGAGGAACTCGTATGTTTGTGAATGTGTCTCGAAGTGCGTTCAGAAGTTATTGTGGCTTGTGAACGGTTTTGAACTAATTTCACTTTCAGTTTTGCTTAAACGTTTCAGAGTGCAACATGTTGAACTGGGAAGTTCAATCACATGTAAGTTAATATTGTTTAAGTTTGTTCAAATAAAAAGTGCAGAAATATTTACTATTTGTTGCAATAGATCCTACTGTAAAATATTATTTTTAGTGCGTCAAGAAAAGTAGTGAAAACCATTAAATGTTTAATACAACATTGTTATTTAAATAAAACTTTTAAAGCTTCATTAACCAGTTTTTAAAATATGTACCTGGAAAATCTGGAGTTGCTGGGAAAAATTGTATGATAACTTGGCTCTCCAAGGTCTTTAAATTTATCTATAATATGAGAAAAATTTCACTTTTAAAATTAAGTGTGAATTAAGTAATAAATATTCATTATTTATTTTATTAAATTTGAGTAACTGAGTATAGAATTGTGATAATAATATAGAACACCCTTTTTTATCCCGAAATAAATCAGCTGGTACCGATATGAGAGATATTATTTTATTTTGTTTGCTACTAATATTTCACCTACTAAAGTAAAAAAAATACAAATTTTTGTTAAAACCCAACCAATATTCTTAAATATTTTACATTATATTTCGAATTTAAAAAAATTGAAAACTGTAGCCAGCATAAAAGTAAAATTTAATAAAAATTTTAAAATCGGCAAATATTGCATTTTTTAACTTAAATAACGTAATTTCGTAATTTTATATAATTTTAAGGAAAGTCATCATGAGTAGTAATTTTTGAACGATTATAACTTTTTAATACAATTTTTATTACTTTATTTTCTCTGCAAATAAATCTAGTACATATTTATTTGGAAACAAATTCATAAATATTTTAATTTCCTAAAAAGCTCTCTGAATTGGTAATTCATTTAAGACAAAGCTGCTTTTTAAGAACTTTTTAAACTATCGACTTTAAAGCTCGATTTATAGAACGAAATTAGAAAAAATATTAACACAAATGGTTTTAGCATGCATAAATATTGTTTTTTTAGGAACTATGAAGACAAAAATCTGAGGAAGATAAAAATAGTGTTACATTGTAAGATATCCAAAACGATTAAAATTGTTACTTGCATTTTCCTTTATTCTCCTTGTAAAGGCCTTTGCAAATATCAAAACCGATGAGGCACGGCTTGACATTATCCAATCTGAATCAAATTCTCAGAATTGGACTAATTATTAAATGTAACAATAACTCGTAGTTAGTACAATAATAATAATAACAGACAAAAAACACAAATTTGGCCCTAGCAGCTGGCGATGGTCAAAAACACTTGGTTCCCAAAAATTATGAATTAAAATCAGAGACCAAAAATAACGGGTCCAAATAATAGGTTTTATATCGAGAGAGTGATTTATAAGAGAACATTTTAGGTTTGTGGTCCAATTGTGTGAAATGGAAATAAACAAGATGAGCGATTTAATATTATTTTTTTTTCGTAAAGTCAGGTAATAACTTTTATTTTCGAACTTTTAAAATAAATGGAAAAAGTTCATTTAATGGAAACCAATGAAAGAAACTTGAATATAAAATTCGCTTTTTTTTACTTCTTGCCCAATATCGGCTTTGCTTTAGTTCATATTCAACATATTCAATTTAAAATTTGTTATTAAAGATTTATGATAAATAGGGCCATACCCTAAATAAAAGAGAAAGAATGTTAGTTAACTTTTATTAAGATCAGCCACAATTGAAATAATTTGTCTCTCATCAAAACATTAAAAAAACAACAAAAACTAATTAAGGTCATACCAAACTGTGTAAACAAAAATCATTTCATACCAGTTATTATGAGTGATTTATTTTTTAAGAACAAAATATATATCACAATTTTGATTTTTGATTGTATGGACTAGTTATTTTCGGTCTCTGATTAAAATATCTGATGTTTGCCCTTGGATTTAAAATTTTAAATATGATTGCGTTATAACAATGCAGACTTTTAGCGTTTTCTCGATACGCAATCAACGCGTTTTGTGGGTGAAAATTAATCAAAATATATTTTCATCTTTCTTTCTTTTTTCTTTTTGCATAACAGATAATAGTGTTTTAAAATACATAAGTATCAAATATTATTAGTTTTCCAATGTTGGTTTACCGTTTAATGGGCATAATTGCAATAATGTTTGTTGTTTTATTCAATGGCTTAAAAATTCTGGCTACGGTACTCGTATGGGAAACACATTAATATCAAACCGATATTTTCCGTTTTAAATTTAACATTTTTCTGTTTTTATCATTCAGAGTAAACATTTTTGGTTGTTAAAAATCTTTTTATTTTATTAATTCGGCTTGAGGTTTCTTTTATTAAAAATATAAAAACTCTTGTTTTTGGTTGTAATAACTGAGTTTCTTACAAATCGAAACTGTGGCTGAACAATTCTGAATACATATTGCAACTATGAAAAGAATTTCATACGATTCTTTTGGAACACATATTTTTAACGATATATGTAATTCCGTCGGATTGAATAATGGAGTTAAAATTAGAAATAACTATTCAAATTAACAAGTTTTATATTTTCACTAGCAATGTCCATCAAATTGTCCAATAATTTTGTTAGTTGCATATTAACTAGGGTTTTGGATTCTCCGACTATATTTTCCCCGGGAAGCGGAAATAAAAAGATTACGTAAAGGTTACCTATTTTATAAAAATTAATTTTTTTATTAAAGAAAAACAACACATATGTTTCAAAAAAAATCAATTTTATTTTATAGAAATAAAGAATTGTTTTTAAATAAATGATTTGTTATTTTACCGATAAAGTTTCTAAAGTCTTTAGCATTATAAAGATTATTATGTTCGATTTGCATTTTTGGACGTTTTTAGGTAATTAATTCTTTAAGTTTACATATTATTTATAGATAATAGCTGCATATAATACAAATGTTTGATTGTTTTTTAAGATTAGTTGTATTTTTGATTAAATTCATTTACATATATTGAGTGTATAATTTAAAACTATAGAATTCATAACAGGTGGCGAATCTTTTAAACGCGATTTTTGTCTTTAGTAACTTATATAAAGGAAAGCGTAACATTTTATCATCACAAGCTCGACCAGATGTTGCAATACCGGTTAAAAGTTATTTAGAAGGAAGTGGTTGGGATGTTGTACCTCATCCGACTTATAGTGTAGACATTGTTCCGTCCGACTGCTTTGATGGATGCAGAACGCTATCTATGGAATACCCTTTACTTTAGAACGGGGTAACCAAAATTGATTCGTTCTTGACCTCAAAAGATCAGCAATTTTTTTGGCGGAATCCTAATATATAAACAAAAATTAAGAAATATTTAATTGTTTGTCAAAAATAGCTAATCTTTCGTAAAATAAATTTTAAGTATTTCTTGCTGTTTTTTCTTTGTAGGTAATTTTTTAAGAGCAATAATTACTTATTATTAAAATTTACCTATGTTAAACATTTCAACAGTGCTAATTTTTAGCCAAAAAAAATGTTAAACACATGTTAGTTTGAAATTTCACGTTTTCCCGGAAAATTTTAATTTCTGTTCCAGGAAGTCCTGACCATTATTTTATTTTAAGTTGAGTGTAAAGTGTTAAATTAATAACCGGCTTCTATCTCCAATAACCAGTGACGTGGATTTCTTAACTCTCAAGGTAAATATTTGTTGAAAAAGACCAATAACCAATAAAGAATAAAGTTGTTTTTTTTTAAACTTCGTTTATTTTGGGCAAGACACAACAGCTATTAATTTTGCGAAACTCTTATAAGAGTAAAACAACGTCAATAAAATTTGTATTAAAACAAGTGGCCAAGCTTTGTTGAGTAAATACCCAGCCTACCATTCTAGGAGCGCTCCAAAAAAGGAGTCAGAAAAGACTCCAACTAAAAAGCATTTTCGGAACGAAAGAAAAATTTGCTTAAAAAATTAATTATTTTTCCATTTTTATATATTTTATTTAAATGAATTCCATTTTATTTTTTTTTTTACTGTAAATACAATTTATTCAATTTGTTTCCATTTCAATTTAGTTTATTTGTAAATGAATTACCTTTTTGTTTAAGTAAAAACAATTTAAAAACATAATAAATGTGAACTTTTAATTTTTTGTATTTAAAATTGCAACGACTCTTTTCTGACATTATCTAAGAGCTCTTTATGTAATGACCCTCTTTTCTGAAGGATTTGGGAGCAATAATGATTGTTTTTTGGGCCCATAAAGATCATGAACGCTCCGGAAAAGGTGTCAGAGAAGACTCTTTTCGGACTCATATGGCTTGCTGGTTATTTGCAGGTTTGAAACATATTATAAACTTTGTTTTAATAATTTTTATTTTATTTCCAATTAACAACATAATTAATATATAACAATGGAACTAAAGATATATTTAAAATATTTTGACTTTTTGATTATTATATGGTTTAATAATTTGTCAAAATATTGTTGCTATAATTTATTTGATCGTGTTTAAAGTGAAAAAGATACTAAAAATAAATATAATAAATTGTTGAAAATGCGAGCAAACAACATTAATCAATAATTTTTAAAGCGAAAATACCACTGCGCACCTGTTGGCTAAAGAAAATATTGAATGATGAACAACAAAAAAAAAAAATTAAAAATAAACAAAAATATTAATAGAAATACGAAACGAAGAAAATGGAAAAAGAAACAATAAATAAAATTAATAACCACTGAACAGCAAGAACATCTTAAGTAAAATTATTTGAACGAATTCTTTACACATACATATGCATGTACTTGTAATCTTGTATTGACGTATGTATGTAGTATATATGTACGTACGAGTATATCCAGGATAATTAATGATCCGCGTTTAATGCAACAGAGTTCGATCGATTGATAGGTTTTTCATGTGTTTGTGTCTATGTATGCGAAATTGTACAAAATGTTGCTTGTGGGCATAATTTTATACATGTCTGTCGTTGTTGCTGCCATCAATTGGGACTGAAAGGCAGGAATTCAGCAAGTTAGTGAGGGGTTTATGAACTGATAGAGACACAGTGCGGTAAGAGGTCAGTTGTTATTGGCATTATGATCGTCATCATGATCACCACCATCATCATAAAAGTAGTGTAAAAGTTAATGATCGCATTATGTTGTAGTTGCTTTTGCTGGTAGCATGAGGCGTTTAGCGTTAAGCGTCAAATCAATCGATCTGTCATTTGTTACTTACTTACCACTTATTCTTCTTTTTCCAATATTTTGTTCGCATTTAGCCTTTGGTTTCGTTTGCCACTGCAACTTGAAAACATAAATTGTTTAGCACATCATTTATCAAAAGTAATAACAGAGCAAACAACAATATAATACGCACAAACAAACACGAACAAATTATTAAAATAAAATATGTAATTGAAAACATTGTATTGTATCAAAATGATTTTAAAGTGTTTGGAAGTTGCTTTTATTTTTTTTTGAACTGAAATTGTAAACGTTTGGCCCCAAAAATTAATTTTAGCTTTAAAATGTACAACTTTTAACTCTATACGAAACGAATTTATAAGAAGACATATATGACGGCCTGGCCATGACAATTTAATGCTCTAACAGTTAAAAAATCTTTTTTTTTTCAATTATCTTTGATTTTCATGCAATTATTCACTTTGTGTACACATTTCATAATATATTAATTACAATTGACGGTCAAAACATATTCCATAAAGCCATTATTTCCCTTTTCTAATAGAATGATTTACAGCAATAGTAATTTTTTGGTTACATTTTATGGTCACATTCTACAATAGATAACGCGACAAATCGACATTTTCATGAACTAATAAGCAAAAGAAATGTTCAGCAAAAATTCCTTATGTGGCTCCTTTTGTACAAATTTTATATAATTCACTAGAGTGATTTTCATTTCACAAAGACTTATAATAATTTTACTCAATAACTACATTTACGAGTTAAGCATGTAAATCATTGTGGTCAATTAAGAACGAAATCTGAAAATATTAACACTTATTTGTGCCTAATTTTATTTCAATATTAAATTTTTTGAATGCAATTTATGAACGTGTGCCTTATAAGAGAGCTGTGCTCATTTACGGACCGCACCACAGGGCCGCTTACATACAGGATTAGTGATGGATCACATTTTGGTCCATATATTTTTTGCTCTGAACAAATTAAATTATTATTCTTGATTTTAGTTTGGTATTTTCTACATAAAAGTATTTTCAACAGACAAACATAGCTAAATCTACTTCGACTTTCACAAGGATCAGGAATATATATATATATATGAATTCAAGGGTAGAGTAGTGAAAGTATTAGGTAGAATAGAATAGAATAGAATAGAATAGAATAGAATAGAATAGAATAGAATAGAATAGAATAGAATAGAATAGAATAGAATAGAATAGAATAGAATAGAATAGAATAGAATAGAATAGAATAGAATAGAATAGAATAGAATAGAATAGAATAGAATAGAATAGAATAGAATAGAATAGAATAGAATAGAATAGAATAGAATAGAATAGAATAGAATAGAATAGAATAGAATAGAATAGAATAGAATAGAATAGAATAGAATAGAATAGAATAGAATAGAATAGAATAGAATAGAATAGAATAGAATAGAATAGAATAGAATAGAATAGAATAGAATAGAATAGAATAGAATAGAATAGAATAGAATAGAATAGAATAGAATAGAATAGAATAGAATAGAATAGAATAGAATAGAATAGAATAGAATAGAATAGAATAGAATAGAATAGAATAGAATAGAATAGAATAGAATAGAATAGAATAGAATAGAATAGAATAGAATAGAATAGAATAGAATAGAATAGAATAGAATAGAATAGAATAGAATAGAATAGAATAGAATAGAATAGAATAGAATAGAATAGAATAGCATAGAATAGAATAGAATAGAATAGAATAGAATAGAATAGAATAGAATAGAATAGAATAGAATAGAATAGAATAGAATAGAATAGAATAGAATAGAATAGAATAGAATAGAATAGAATAGAATAGAATAGAATAGAATAGAATAGAATAGAATAGAATAGAATAGAATAGAATAGAATAGAATAGAATAGAATAGAATAGAATAGAATAGAATAGAATAGAATAGAATAGAATAGAATAGAATAGAATAGAATAGAATAGAATAGAATAGAATAGAATAGAATAGAATAGAATAGAATAGAATAGAATAGAATAGAATAGAATAGAATAGAATAGAATAGAATAGAATAGAATAGAATAGAATAGAATATAATAGAATAGAATAGAATAGAATAGAATAGAATAGAATAGAATAGAATAGAATAGAATAGAATAGAATAGAATAGAATAGAATAGAATAGAATAGAATAGAATAGAATAGAATAGAATAGAATAGAATAGAATAGAATAGAATAGAATAGAATAGAATAGAATAGAATAGAATAGAATAGAATAGAATAGAATAGAATAGAATAGAATAGAATAGAATAGAATAGAATAGAATAGAATAGAATAGAATAGAATAGAATAGAATAGAATAGAATAGAATAGAATAGAATAGAATAGAATAGAATAGAATAGAATAGAATAGAATAGAATAGAATAGAATAGAATAGAATAGAATAGAATAGAATAGAATAGAATAGAATAGAATAGAATAGAATAGAATAGAATAGAATAGAATAGAATAGAATAGAATAGAATAGAATAGAATAGAATAGAATAGAATAGAATAGAATAGAATAGAATAGAATAGAATAGAATAGAATAGAATAGAATAGAATAGAATAGAATAGAATAGAATAGAATAGAATAGAATAGAATAGAATAGAATAGAATAGAATAGAATAGAATAGAATAGAATAGAATAGAATAGAATAGAATAGAATAGAATAGAATAGAATAGAATAGAATAGAATAGAATAGAATAGAATAGAATAGAATAGAATAGAATAGAATAGAATACTACAGTCTATTTTTATACCCATGAGAAGGGTATATATAAGTTTGTCATTCCGTTTGTAATTTACACAATATAATTTTCCGACCCTATAAAGTATATATATTCTGGATCCTTATAGATAGCGAAGTCTTTTAAGCCATGTCCGTCTGTGTGTCTGGATGTTGAAATCAATTTTCTGAAGTCCCCGGATATCTTCGGAATGCAAATCTTCAATAATTCTGTCAGACATGCTTTCGAGAAGTTTGCTATTTAAAATCAGCAAAATCGGTTTTGGCCAACCAGAGTTATGGACCAATATGTGAGACAACCTCCATAAAATTTTGATATTTTTTGTCCATTTTATTGCAATATTTTGAAATATATTATATAAATAAATATAATATCATGAAATTTTATATACATTGTTTTTATGATAAAAGAAGAAAGTGTGCAGAAAATGGTATGAATCGGTCCATGATTTCTCATAGTCCCCATACAAAAATTTTCCCGAAATATTGCTCCATTATACATAAATGCCTATAAAATTGGAATATCAAGACAAAATTCAGCAAAAATAAGTTTTATGCAAAAATAAATCGCAAAACGAAATTTTTTTTAGTTCGGTCCATTTTTGACCATAGCCCCCATATAAAGTGCACTTCCAAAATTCATTTAAATACGTATAAAACAGATATAAATAATGTTAAACGGCTAAAATTTGACATAAATAATTTCTATAGACAAATAAATTGTTGTACTAAATTTTATGGTGGTCGGCCCAGAATTGGTCATAGCTTCCATACAAGGACCACATCTGAAAAAGACATTTATCCCTATATATATTGTATAAATATCGGTACTGATTCAAAACTTTACGCAAATCATTTACATATATACAAAAATCATCCCACAAAATTTTGTGAATTTCGGTCTATTTTTAACCGTATGCCCGATATAAAGCCCTTCTCCGAAAATCACTTTAATACTCATAAATCTCTTATAAATGAGGGTACCAATCCTAAATTTTACACGCATCATTTACATACATGCCTGCTGGATTTTGAGAATATCGGTCCATATTTAACTATGTCTCCCATATAAGGTCCACCCTCGAAATCCACGTTAATACTAATATATATCTTAAATATACCGTTATTATGTTGAAATTCGACGTGAAATATTCTCATATGCATGAAAATAACTGTTCCAAAATTTAAGAAGATTGGCCCATAATTTGACATAGCTGCCATATAAGAACCATTTCCAAAAAAAAAAAAAAAAATTCGAGTCAAAAAATATTATTTTCGGTTTTAACCTATATTCAGTCCACATTTTATAATCTGATATATATATTTTTAATACCTTTCATTTAATGTATTACAAATTATCAGACACCCAGTAGTTCCCGAGATATAGGTCTATATATTTTCAACTTTACGGGCGCGCCCCCTCGAAAATAGGCATAACCCCCAACAATTTGTTTTGCTGACATCTCCTCTAAAAGCCCTATTATCAATAGATTTTTTTTTGTTTTTTTTTTTGAGCAAAGCCACTAAAACCCAATTGTTTCCCTTTTTTATACACTATTTGTTAAATTACACTCAAAATTATTATGAACATCAGACAAACTCTGTAAATTATGGTAAGAATTGGTAATTAAATCAATTAAAAATGGTGAAAATTAGACAAAATTTCAAAATATTTTACATAAATTATGTTGGTCGTAAAATTGTCTTTCAAACAATATATCAAATAATAATTAAATTTGCACTAAAACTGAATCAAAAATACAGAATAAGGATATTCTAGTCCTATAACCAGTGTAGTTTTTGTATTTCTTATTACGTTTAGGTGGAGGGTATTTAAGATTCAGCACAGCCGAATATTGCACTCTTACTTGTTCACGCTGCTAAATCCCAAAAGAAACAACAATTAAGGGAAGAATCATGAATATTTTTAAGTGTAAAGAGCTACTGTTTAATGAATTTGTACACGTAAGCCTTTGAAAAGTTTTGAGTAGTAGTCGAGTACTCAAAAGAAGTTTATTGTGTAGGCAAAAGTACCAACTAGAAATAAGACTAATGGAGCGTAGGAGATATCATACACCGATTTGTATAATTTTTAACCAAGCTTGTGAGTTTATCATAAGAATTTCCTGGTATTATATTTTTAAAAAATATAAACTTTAGGGTATTTCACATTTTGGTCCATAACTTTGCTTTTTTCCGTTTTAAATATCAAACATTACTGATAAAAAAAGAATATATGGGGAAAATTAACGTATAGGATCTATCGTGCTTCAATAAACAGACATCTTATAAAGACCTAGAATATTTATACTTCTGTGTGCATACGATCAATTTTTTGTGTGTTAAAAGGTTGAGCAACACTGCTTCTAAAACAAACATTTCTACAGAACGAATATTTATCAATTCATAACAAAGAGTCTACTCGTATGATAAATACTTTTTAAAAAACACAAGTGGATCAATCCATTAAACAATTTGTCAAGTACTTGTATTGATCATTAACAAGATTCAATTAATTTCAAAACGATTAAAAGCAAAGAAAATTAATTTGAATTTAAAAAAAAACAACTTGCAACAGAAAACAAATAAAATGTAGCAACATGCAGTCTAGCAAATTTTACAAAATAATTATTTAAATAAACTTTAAACGGTAGACTCTGTGACTCTTGTCACTACTGTGCTTCATCCTCCCACTTTAATGCACATACATACTTATGTACATAAATACTTGATGAGTTGTCCGACATACATACATACATTGTGTTAACAATAGCAAACAATTTCTACCATAATACGGGGCTAATAATAATTACACGTACAATTAATGAATTTAAATGTTTACAAGATTTTATTGCTCTCTTTTTTTTACTTTAGAGATGTTGCTGTTAATGATTTCGAAATATTCACTTGAACTTAATAGAGTGCGTTCAAGTGAAGTTGAATTATTTCAACAAAACTTCATTAATTTTCCTCTTAAGGATCCATCAGTTACTGGATGGGCTTTACCCAGTGGTGTGGCCGACTAAATACTTATTTAGCACGCATTATTACAATTTCGATTCAACTACTGGCAGACTTCTTGGCAAAATTTTAAAATTATTTTAGTTTTGTTTCTTGTTGCATACGTAAGCAAATTGTTCTTTTAATTTATCATCAGGGAAAGGAAGGTGTTCTGGAAGTAAATTTCTTGAATCGTTCTCAACTCGAGTTGAAATCATTAATTGTTTTGTTTGTTTAACATACATACATATGTACGTACTCTTGTTGCATTTTGTTATTAATGATGTTCGACAAAATGTTTATTTTTTGTCTGAAACTTCGAGTGTAAAAATAAATATTAAATGTGTGTTTGTTGTAAAGAATTAAACATGTTTTTGTTATTGTTTGTATTGTGTTCTTTTAATCATAATAAAATAAATAATACTAATGATTATTTGTATTGCCTTTTGATATTTCATATCTGTAAAGACATTTTCAGTTAATTTATTTTATTTTTATTGTTTTTTGTGCGTTTGTAGCATGACTGTTTGTAAGTATTTGAGGAGTTGGTGTTAAGAATCCTTTTTAATGATCTCCTTTCTTGAACAACAACAGTATTTTGGTTTTTTTTTTTTGTTTTGCATTATTATTGCTGTTCAGAATGTTGAATGGTGTCGTGGTCATGTTTTGACAGTTCCTGTTGTCTTAAACTGTTACATTCGTCATGTTGGTTGGAATTAAGTGATTAATGATTAAATTGTTTTTTGTTTATGGATTTGATATGCGTTAAATTAAATAGTTCCTAATAATGTAATTAAATTAATATTTTTAACATGAATTCAGTTCATGATTAATGATATTTTGAATAACTAGAATTGCATTTTTTGTCATAAAAAGAAATTATTGAATGCGACAGTAGGCGATACGAAGTTTAACAGCAGATTGATTAAATTACAATTAAGTTTTTTCGACATTCATATGTTTACTATTCTTTTTAATCAGTTGTGTCTACACTCTGATAACTTTAGGGACATTAATTGTTCCAGTGTTATAGAGTATTCGTAAATGAATTCTCTTCATAGCAATCACGAAACTAAATTATGGTTTTTTATTTGTTGTTTCCTCTTAAGAAAAAAAATCTCGTAAACTCCGGAATTTTGTGACAATAACAAAACTAAACATACAAAACAAGCAGGAAAGTATAGGCGGTGAAGCAAGAACTATTCAAAAGTGGGCGATATATGACGGCCTATTATGAATCAATTATTCTCAGCATATACAAATTATTTGCATTGATTTTATCTTAAAATTATTTTTGAAAGAAATCGGTCCATATGAGTAATTATGGACGGATTTCAACCAATTTTATTACCAATTTCCGTGGGACGAAAAATATAATACATATATGAAATTTTGTTGAAATATCTTAAAAGTTGTGTACTGTGCGCACAAGGTTAAGTCCAGCCAGTCAGATGGACGGTCGGTTGGACGGATATCGTTATACTTTAAGGTTGGTGTTGTACTAATATTTTCTTTGTTAAAAAAAATATCTTCCAATTTGGCATATAGAAATATGATTCGACCAAATAGAGATTTTATATTGTTGTATAAATTATAAAAGTTAATACACCTCTGAAATTATAGCAAGTACAGAATGTATAGAGGACATATGACCTATTATAGACCGACCATCATATGGATATCAACACTTGCAAGTCAAAGTAATTTTTATTTTACATTTACGTAAAATTAATTTTAAATGCATATGGAATATAAAGGATTTGTTATCACTTTTGTAAAACATGTAATTAGTTGTAATTTAATGCAAGCCCCTATAATTGTTAATCTATTTTCATTTTATACATAAATATTCCATGAGATTTTTAATATTATAATTTTAACAAAATTAAAAATAAAATTTCATGATAGCATAACGTCTCTAGGTACTTTTTAAGCAAAGGTTATTTCGAAATTTACGACAGTTTTTAAATTGTTTTAGTTTTCCCAATAAACATCATTTTGACGGCTGCCAGTTTATAATTATGAATTACACGTAGCCTTCATGAAAAACGTTGCACTTCTTTGAAAATAAAGCTGGTCAAGCAGTGCTTGTTTGCTACTGGTGCCATTTCTGCATAAATTGCAAGATACTGAAGTGGATGACATCTGATTACAAGAAAATATTCAAGGGACACGCTCGATCCTGTGATCAGAACTGGGTCACTAGATGACTCAAATTCGTTATTGTGGATGATATATAAATTTAAAAAATATTCTACGTGTTGAAATATGTGTGAATAAATAAATATAATAAATGAATTTTAAACTTTATAGCAAATAAAGCTATATAAAAAAGAAATATAGTAGTTTTTCGTTTCGTCAATAGTGACAATTTTATATCAAGGATTTCTGGCCACCTAGAAGAAAAACTTTTGCGGAATTTTTTCAAACTTCAAACTTACAAAAGAATATTTTTAATGAAAAACATATGCACTTATGGTTATAAATAAAACAATAATGGTTGAACGTTATTCACAATTATTTATTGTTATTTACTATATTATTTTTTTGAAAAAACCAAAAACTGACAAACACTAGTAAATATTTTCGTAAATACATATTGTAAAATATGTAATGACACAACAACCATATTTTTTCTCTGCATGAAGTATGTCCCCCTTCCTAAAATAAATGTAACATTCATAAATCTTTTGCAAATACTGATATCGAGATAAATTTAAAATAAAAATTTTGTGATAATCGGTCCATAGAAAATCGTAGATCCCACATAGCACCAACTTAAAGAAACAGTTTTTGCTAAATACTCGGTGTAAACAACTTTACCTACAGTGGAATGTAAAACTGTCCGGATGTTTTGCATTAAGGAAGTAAGGTAATGAAAATAACACAAATATTGTTATATTATCATATACTTATTCTAAATTATAAAGCACAAAAACTCACATAAATTGTTTCAAAAAAAAAAAAAAAAAGAAATAAAAAAAAAACAAAAAATTCACAGTACAAAAAATAAACATTATCACGATATTGCTCTGTTGAAATGTTGGTTTTTTTTATTAAGCTTTTATTGCTCTATTTGTGCATTATTGTTTGTCCTGTGAAGTGATTAACTTGATTTTTAAATAAAAAATTAAAACATCTTTAAAAATGAGAAAAACGCCAACTGATATTGAAAACAAACATGCCGTAAAGTTTTTGATATTTATTTAGTCGGGCTCGAGTTCATTAAATTTCATTTTCATCAAATTATTTTTACTGAAGGAATTGTTTTACAACATGAAATCTCTATTAAAATTTTATTTATAATTTTTTTGGCTGAGCTGGGGAAAAATTAAAAGTAAAAAAGTATTGGTAAGGATGTCAGTTCCTAGACGGTTAGACGCGCATTAAACAGAATTGGTTTAGTAGCCTGTGTAAAAAAGAAAAAGCCAGCACTTTTCGATAGAAATGTGAAAAAACGCCTTCATTTCTATAAAACCCACAAGAATTGGACAGTAGATGACTGGAAACGGGCAGTTTTGCTTCCCACTGTATACTTTAATATCAGTTTTTTTTCTCAAAACTTGCAGCCAAATCATCTAGCAACTATTCTAATTTTGTTAAAATGTTTTCATTTTATTCAAACTTATCATATTAGAAATCGCATTATAGTTTAATTTTGTTTTTTTAAGCGTCTGATTGAAAAACAAAAACAATCTCAATACAATATTATCTACATATTTCTATTTAATTAAATAACAAAATAATAATTCAACATCACATCTATGTTGACAATCTTTAATAATTAAATTTTAATTAAAACTCGAATATTGTTTCAAACTTGTGTAGAATCAAGCGTATAGAAACAAATTTATTTACATTTTGCTCTCCACACCATTCAAAGTACATATAAGACACCTTAAACTTTCTTCATCTGTTTGGAATCGCTTAACATACATATATACATATCTATGTACGTAATGTTATATTGCTGTTGTTGGTGTTTGATGATTAATGCCTTTATCACCGCTCAGAGTTCATTCAGTCACTGCCAGAAGCTTAATCTGAATGCCATCTCGTCAACTGATGGCATCACATTAGTTTTACGCCAAACATTTCCATTGCCATTAAAGAACAAGAAAGTGGGAGTAGTGAGTGGATTTGTTTGGTGAACAACAGCAGCAACGAAAAGGAACACACCGCTATAAAACAACAAACACATACACACACAGAAATTAGCAAACACCGGAAGTTTCTTTATGATACCGAAAGGAAATCTAACTATGTACTGACTACAACCAATACTATACGAACGTTTATGTAAAGGTGTTTTCGTAACTACAACTACACACCGTCTCTTAGTGTGGCGAAATCGATGGGTATCTTGCTACAAAAAATACAAATGAAGAAAAAGTATTAGATGCGCCGTAAACTTCAACTTTTTAAAACCATAAAATAATTAACACTTGATTATTATTCTGGGAATTTTCAACACTTTACACAATTACTAACGACTTATAAGTAATTTGATTGTTTTTGTATTTGTTTGCTGAAAATAAACTTTTTGAATTAGAAATTAAGCAAAAAGTATTTTTTGGTGAAAATTGAGTTTTATGTATGTATGTAATAATTTTATTAATAGAGCAATTCCATATGAAAGCGATCACCTTGTGGACGACCCCTCTCCGATTTTAAAATAAATAGTCTCAATCGATTGCCCAGCAAAAAATAATGTACCTACATATTTTTTTTTTTTTATAGTGACTGGTTTAGTGGTGGTGTACACCACTGTAAGTGACAAAATTGAAGAATTCTTCATAAGGGACCTCATTCGCAACTTTCTTTTTCTAATAGGCGTTTCACCTAAAGTGGTAATAGCCTCATTCAAAGGACTCAAAGACATATTGACCATCGGAATGTCTGCCTTACTATCAGATGGTGGCAGGCAGACCATATTCACTACATACTCAACTTGGGGTTCTTAAAAAAAAAAGGTTTTTTCTTCATAAATGTATTTTTAACTGTAAAATAATTTTTAAAATGTATTTTTAACAAGGTGGTCTCTTAAATGCTCTTCTCCTGCCCAAACAAGGAGTCGGGGCCCATTTTTTTATTGCTGATTCTTAAAGCAAAAATTATGAGGAATCCAAAAAAAAAAAATTAGCCTGAAAATTTAGGAGCTTCTGTGGAAAATCTGAAAATTTAATTTTCATGGGAAAATTTAAAGGTAAATTTCTACGAAAAATTAGGAAAATTTTATTTTTCAATTAAAGCCTGACAATACCTTTCCAACGAGCTATCACTCGTTGCGATCGCTTTAGTAGTTTTTTTTTTAAACAACTTTCAATGAGGTCCCTTATGAAGAATTCTTCAATTTTGTCACTTACAGTGGTGTACACCACCACTAAACCAGTCACTATAAAAAAAAAAAAATATGTAGGTACATTATTTTTTGCTGGGCAATCGATTGAGACTATTTATTTTAAAATCGGAGAGGGGTCGTCCAAAAATTTGCCAATTTTGATCGTTTTCATATGGAATTGCTCAATATTTTAAATTTTTGAAGAAGATACTTTGGCGTATAATTTGAAAAATGCGCACATAATTGACAATCAATATTATAATTATTACAATTTTAATTTAAGTTATTTTAATTCCAAGTATCTGTAATGTTTGATCAATGTAAGCAAGCGTATATACTCGTATACAAACCACTTTCTTTCGGTTAACCAGTTTTCATTTCTTACTTCTCTTATTAATATACGACAAATTAAAACTAAAATTAACCATGAGATCTAGTTCAAACGATATTTTACTTGTACAAATTAAAAATTATACCAAATATCATCTAAATCGGGAGAGATAAGTGAAAAAAAAACAAAATAACTCTGGAATTCAGGAAAATTAACGAATTTGAACTAGGATGCACGAATATATTTTTACCAAGGTAAACTTTCTTATTTCATTAATAACCCTATATTTTGTAAATAAGAATGTCATAGATAATTGTGATTGGAAAGGCAAATAATATTCCTATATATGACATTTATTATAGTATAGAAGTTGCTGTCTCACTATAATCAGGAAAATTGCCAAGGCTTCACTTAAAAGGCCTTCTAAAACAAATGTTTCATGCCACACCGCCCTCTCTTAAAAGATATTCATATATGATTAAGACCTTATTCCGAATATTATCCCTAATATACCTCTTTAAAGACTTGAGACCTGCAGTTAAGCTTTTTTTTCAAGCATTTTAAAAGGAGAACATGGTGCTCCTTTCTATGAAGCATTACGTGTAAAATTAAAAATGTACTCTTTACTGCATATTTTCCTACTTGGTATATTTAAACAAATTCTTAACAAACATTCAAAGAAAAGGTGTAAAATGTACACTTTTTATATACGTACATACATACATAAGTGGGCGATTCTATTCTGACGGGTGCAACATTTCGACGCTTTAAACGTCTTTTACTAATAGAAAGAAACACATTTTTAATTCAGTTATTTCTAGAAGGGGTATATAGAAAAATATATATACTATTGTTATCTATTTACAAGAATTTATATGAAACAGCCAAATAGCCACGAGAGAGATTTAAAGTGCATGACGGGTTCAACCAAATTGGCCAACTTTCATAAGATCATACCACAAAAACACAAAACTCTGTTAATTTTTAAACTTTTATTGTATTATTGTTTTTTATTGTGAAAGATGAGATATCAGACGATGATTATCAAATTTAACATCGTAGAGAAATATTATAATCCAAGAATAAGAAATTTGCGCTTTAAGCCATTACGGGTGCAACATGCAATTATGACGGGTGCAACGCGTCTAAAATAACTAAACAAAAATCCATTTTTGTTTCTTCATTTTCACATAATTATTCAAAATATTGTTATTTATTAATCAACAAATAAAAATAAACAATAAAAATTTACTTTTCAATACGAAAATGATAGCGGTTACACCGCATCCAAGTTACTTCAATATATAAATCAGCATGTTGACATATATATTAAAGAAAATGTTTGTACAAAGTCTTCGCGCGACATCAAAAAATCTTGAGTATTGTTAACAAGGGCTTGTCGGGACTTTACAGCGGTCCATACTGTTCTTTTTATACTTCCAGCTAGTCTATCAACCGCCCCTTTGACATGTGAAGCAGCACAATTGTGGATGTAATATTTTCATTGATAGACTTTATGTACTGCAGAATTTTTTGCAGAAAGAGATGTACAGCGTATTTACTGTGTTTTAATTCGTCACTTATTATAATAACGGAATGGAGTGTGTCCTTCACCCAAATACAGCAGGTGAAAAGAGTTACTTGTCCATGACACCAATGTGCTGACTGAATTTAATCTTGACTGAGGAGCCCATAATTCTCGGCAAAGTCTATTTGTACAATATCTTTCTCATCAGTTAAATTGTGTTTTTCAGTTTGAAAGTTGTCTGACTGTACATTCTTAACAAAGAAATGTATATGGATATAATAAAATATGAAATATGATCAATTATAGAATATTGGTAAAAGTCACTGTTGCACCCGTCATTCAAACAACCATTTTGAAGTAACGTTAATTTCAACACTAACCAGAATATACACTTCACTTTAATATATTTCTATTTGTCTTTGACTTTTTCTTACATTCACAAAGTTTCAAAACATTGGCATTTCATTTCTACTTTTATACGTTTTGCATGACGGGTGCAACATGTTAACATTGGATTTTTAAAATCAATAAATTTTCTGATAAACTAAAAACAATTACTTACTTTTTTTAATATCGCTGATTGATAAATGTTTGCAGTTCAATATACAAAATAAAAAAATATGATCACAATCTGGCAATAACAGCTGTTAGTTACCACGTATGATATTCTGTTCGCGCCAAATATATGAATCTTAATGCTTCGAAGTGCACAACAAATTTATATTTAAGCTTACGTATAAAAAAATTATATCATTATAGATATTTTACTTTAAATTGGCATCAAAAGAAGTATCAAATAGTGTGATTTTGATTGAAATTGATGTTAAAAGTTGTCTAGAATAGCATCGCCCAAGTATGTACGTTTGTGGTTAAATTTTGTTCTAACTCACAACATGTAATACGAAATATGTTTAATTCCCGAAGTCTATTTCTCAATAATGGTGAGTTATGTAGATGATGTTTCTTGGACAATAAACATTGCTGATGACGCCCTTGGCAGGATAGAAAATGCATTCCAGTGTGCCAATTGTCTAGAAAAATATAACTTTACAATGGTATTCCTTGAGTTATTAATTACCTGAATGAACTCAAGCCGAAATAATAAGAAATTTTTATTTTATTTTTTTTAGAATTTTCAGTTATTTATTTTAATAGTTTGTTTATAATAAGCTTTTATTTATTTATTAACAAATGGACTTTAAAAATCAGAAATACAACTAAAATTTTCAAATATGTATGTACCATGGTGTAAATATACAAGGTGAGTGCAGTAGCAAAGCTGACTGACTTTGTTTACAATTTACTTATGTCAAAAGTAATAATTTTCAAATGTTTTTCTCAGTATGTAGTACATTATTTTACATAAACAAAGTGCCTGTTGTTTCTGTATTGTGTTGTATTTGTTGCCGATTTGCATTCACCTTGTATAATTACACCATGGTATGTACATAAATGAAAATTTGTTTAATATAATGGGAAATTCCTGAAACACAATTAAAAATGATGATGTAGTCAAGTAAAAGAAAAAATTCCTTGAAATGCTTATTAATATTTTAATTGCGTTTGGATAGTTATTGTGGCTATACTTCAAATTGCAGAATCGCTGTTGAAATAATAAATTGTTTATCGTTTGCTTTTGCAGCATACACATAAAAGAAATACGTGTTTTTGAGGAAGAAGTCAATCTATTGAATCTATTGTTTGTTTGGTTGTGATACACATAATTTGAAATATGTGATTATTTCGTCTTTCAATGCACATATTCATAAGTCGTATTAGATAGAACAATAGGAACTGCACAGCAGATGGGGTTGATGGGACTGATGTGGCTGACGGACAGACGTCATCGTCGCTCGTCATTTTCTACGTTGTGATGCGTTGTATTGTAATTTACGGTTGTTGTACGCACTATTATGTGTATCTGTGTATGTGTTTTTGTGTAATTGTATTCATTGCCCTCCATTGTCAATCGTATGCAGAACGTTGAGTTTTTATCCGAGCTGGTTCACTTTTGTATGCCTGCCAATGATTATGGGAACGATGATTGCGTTGAATTTGATGTTGACGATGATGGTGGTTGTTACTGCTTGTGCCTGTGTATTAGTCTATTTTAGTTGTTATTGTTTGTGCGTATTTCGTTTATTTGTGTGTGTATGTCACATTCCAATCTATATCAATCTTATGTTCGCAATGACGGATGACATTTGTCAATGTCAGACATTTTTGTTTTTCCATTTCATTGTGTGAAGAAAATTTCTAATGGCAGGAGTGTTGCAAAGAACAATATGTATAAAAAATTCAACAAAAAAATACTCACACACAAACAAGTTAAAAGTGTCATTGGGGGTTGTTGTAGCGAGTGTAATCTGAAAAGTACTTTTAAAAAATAACTCTCACGACTATTATATGTTTGATAACTAAACTTTAACAAACTCCAACATAATAGAAGTATTTTTAGTTACATTAATGTTTTCATTTTTATGCTTTATTGATGTTAATTTTTTTTTTTTTTTTGGTTATTTTGTGAAAATTTTGTATTTAACACCAGTCGAGAACTGCTCATTGAAGCATCTACAGCAAATAGGAGCGAATATTGCACGAAATAGGCTGACACTTTTCGGGAATATCTAGCCTTTGGGAATGAAATATAGCCTAGAGGATTCACCCATTCGTTCCAAACAAAATATTTGTTCGGACAAAGTTGTTTTCGTATGAATATTTTCTCTCTCTCAAAAAGAAATGCGTCAATCTTCATATGAAAAAAACTTTGTGCAAACAAATATCTTGTTTACGTCAAATGGCTGAATCCATCTTAAAAACGTCGAAATCCTTGTGTGAGGATTTATGAATGTAGAAAAATAAACTGAAATTATATTTAATAAATAGTTTTCGTGTCGAAATATTTATGTAAGTGCTGCTACTTTAATGTCATAAAATCTACATTATACAGTATTAAAAATAAGAAATATGAATGTGAGTCAGTAATACATTCGCTAAGATTGAAAAGAGACATTTTAAAAAAGTACAAAAATATTTTAATACGTTTTACATTTTTAGTATTCATTAAGGTGGGGGGGATTCATTGACTCGAACATTGCTGGTTTAATTTTTTATAGATATCGCGAGTACTGTGTACTTTTCAAACTGCACCCGAATTTTTGTATTTAACTTGATATTAAAGTGTCGTGTCTAACGTTTAAGGACAACTTCAGTTAGTCAATAATTTAGAATTCATCAAAAACTGCTTTTACCTTGGTGTTTGTCAACAGCAAACACTCACAGTCAGTCAGACAGACAGACAGGCAGCCAAATGTAACTACTACTACCACCATCGCCAGCAGCATTATCACACAAAAATAATTCAAATAGATATAAAGAGAGTGAAACACCACCGACTTATGTAGCCACCCTTCTTTCACTTCATGGATTTGACGAATTTCTTGTCAAATATTTTTTTGTCATGTTTTATATTTTTTTGCTTTGCTTTTATTAAAATTATTTCCCAGAATTGGCTGACTGACTGAATGGCTTCTGTATTTGTGTGCATTTTGGGAGTGCCAGTCAGTGTTTCTGTTTGTCTTTGGAAATTCTTGTGGGGAATAAATATCCGCTGTATTGTGTTTATTTTAAGTGCTGCGTTTTCATTTTTTGTTTGTTTATTTCTTAAGCAAATATTTGCATTCTTATGGGCACAGATACAAACACCCTCACTAGCTGCATGATTATTGTGAACCACTTTCATTCATTTCACTTTCGAATATGTATTAACTTTATGGAGGGGGGGGGGGGGGGTGTCGTTGACATGTGTGCGGTATTTGTCATTGATTTCCTTCTACTAAAATATTATTTTACGATTCTACGACGACGACATTTGGCATTTTCTTCCCCATTTTATAGTTATGTACTACAATAATATGTTCATACCTATATTTGTTGTTCTTTATCAGTTCTGTATTGATTCACATACTTCGGTGGCATTAAAAGCATTAAGATCATTTTAAAGCAGGAAAAGGGATTTTGAAATTGTAATTGATGCGTAAAGTGCCTAATTTTGTTACTGTTATTTTGACAAATGTGACTTGTCAATCTGTGAATTGAACAACTGGCGTAATTTTTTCAAAATTGCATAAACATGGATAGAGTATGGCCAAAAAGTATTGCATTTTAGGCATATTTGATTAAGAATTTTTTGTATGTATTTGTGAAATTCGTATGTATTGTAGTAGAATTTTTTAGAAGAATGTTATTTTCGAATTTATCATCTCCTGTTTTACTGAAATTCAGATCTGCCATATGTGTCATCATTTGTATATTTTGAGAATATGATACATTCGGACATTCGGACGAGTCCGTTTTGAATTGAAAATATAACGTCTTAAAATTGGAAAAAACTTTAAATGTATAGTCAAACTGTATAAGAAAATCATTATGTATGGAATGTATTGAAAACTGGATGTGGAATTTATAAAATACAGGTCGGGAAATCTGAACCATTAATAGAGGATCAGATGCCATATAAACTTCACTGTCAAAATTGTGTATAAGTTTGTGAAATTAAAATGGTTTTTATTAGGGCTGTTAGATAAATCAAACAGCCTTTTTATAAAATTATTATATTTACTAGTATATACAGGTAGGTGTCTTTTTGCATTTTTAATGCTCTTGATTTTAAAAGATCAGAATTCAAATTAATTGGTTAGTCATAGTTCTGGTTAATCATAGTGTTTGACAAGTTTATTAATAATAAAGTCGCTTTATATTTTTTTATATTATGCGATAACCAGAGATCAAACAAACATCAAAAACTTTTCTTAAACTTGTAAGAATAATTTTGTTTCGAATTATTTTTTTTAATAAAAGCCACAAAAATATGTAATTTATGAAATTAATAAAAGTGAAATTTATTTAGCATTTTAAACAAATTTCACTAAGAACAAATAAACTTCCCCAAAGAGACGGCAACAATCTATGTACATATATAAAACAGTAACGCGACTGACTAACTGATTAATTCATCACTGTACAGTCCAAACCGATAAAGTTGGAAACTGAACATTTGGGTATTGGATTGCTTTTACATCAAATATATCGACTAAGAACTGCTTTTTGGAAATTTGAACGTTAAGAGGGATAAAACGAGCAAAAATGGATAAAAATGATAACAGTGTATCTCCTTATCTAATAAATTCTAGAGTTAAAATATTTTAAGTGTCTTTACTTAAAAAAGGAGAGGACAGGTGATGATCAAAACTAATAAAACCGGTACCTGAGAACCTTCAGTTAACTTGCGTATCTACTCAATAAATAAATCTAGAAATAAACTTTTTATTGCATGCGGCTAATATCAGTGAAGAGTAGAACATTTTTTGGTACTTTTTTGAAATTTGAATTTTGTAAGCCTAAATTTTTTTCTCTTTTTGGTATGTACTTTTTTTTTTTGTCAAAACCGATTTTCCTAATAAAATATCTAGAAACATTATTCTCTAATTTCAGGTCTTACAAATAATTACATTAATATTTTTCCAAATTGCTAAATAAATAAACATAGAAATAAAAATAATGAAAATATCACCTGCATACATAAAGGGTGATTTTTTTAGCTATTATCTTTTTGGCAACACTGGTTTAAACAGCTGACGCACGTTTCGTGTTTTGTTTCACTGTCAAACATCTTCAGTTTGGTCTATAATTTAACCATGAATTGTCTTACAAACGAACAACGCTTGCAAATTATTAAATTTTATTATCAAAATGCGTGTCTGTTAAGAAAATTCATCGCGCGATGAATTACCGAAAAATTGTGTTCAGCAACGAAGCTCAACTTTGGCTCAATGGGTACGTAAATAAGCAGAATTGGCGATTTTGGAGTGAATATCAGCCAGAAGCATTGCAAGAGCTACCAATGCATCCAGAAAAAGTCACAGTTTGGTGCGGTTTATTGTACTTCTTCAAAGATGATGCGAATCGTAACGTAACTGTGAGTGGTGAGCGCTACCGTGAGATGATCCAAATTTTTTTTGCCCAAAATGCAAGAGCTTGACTTGCATGATATGTGGTTTCAACAAGACGTTGCCACATGCCACACATCACGCGCAACAATGGACTTATTGAGAGGCGAGTTCGGTGAACATTTTATTTCACTAGATCTTGCGATTTAACGCCTTTAGACTATTTTTTGTGGGGCTATGTTAAAGCTCATGTCTATACAGACAAGCCCGCTTCAATTGACGCATTGGAAGACAACATTGAAGCATTTATTCGTGAGATACCGGCCGAAATGTTGGAAAGAATATGCCAAAATTGGACTAAGCGGATGGGCCATTGGAGGCACAGTCAAGGTCAACATTTGTATGAAATAATCTTCAAACATTAAATTATATGGACCGTACTATGGATTCAAATAAAGATTTCATGTTTTTTCTGAATTCTATGTGTTTTTTTTTTAAACTTTCCTATAGCTTTTAAAAAATCACCCATTATATAAAAATGAAGGTGCGTTTGTATGTATGTTTGTTTGAAGTCTATAGACGGTTCAACAGCTGAACCGTTTTTCTTATAATTTTCAGATTGTATATCTGTATGAAGGGAAACATATGTCATGTGAATGTACGAAATTAGTACTAACAGTCGTGTATCTCGGAAACTGTTACAGCTGAAATTTTCAAAATTGTGTACGGGCAATTTCCACATCCATATAAATATTTAAGAAAAATTGCCGAACTACAAATATTGGGCATTAACATTATGGCCTAATATAATGTAATTGCTAAAAATCTGAGAAAATATTATATCTAGAAACTTTAAATTTTGTGCTATTAACTTTAATGACAATATTGGCAAATATTGGGCATGGTACCTCACATATAAATTAAATTCCATTATCAAGGCTTCTATAAGTTTTTAGTAACTTTGATGTATATATAAATGGTGAACATTTGGACGGACTATGAAGAGCGGTAGTGGCACTCAACATACAAAGTTAATACTAAAATTAGTATATCTTGAAAACAATAGGAAACATCTTCAACTTTCGTATGAAAAATCTATTAAAATGAATCATAAATGCTTGAGTTTTGAAAAATAGACGTTGTAACGTTTATACGAAGTAGGTACTAAAATTCATATATTAAAAAGCATGCAATAGTTAGAATCTTAAAATAGTTGATAGTACATCCCAAACTGTTATCTGTTATATAAATGAGCTTAGTACTAAAATTCGTATGTCTTGAATAATACAAATGTTTTATGAATAAATTCGGAATTAAGCATAGATGGTTTAGGAAAATATTTGACATTAAGAAATTATTAATAACATTATTGCATAGAAAAAGGCCAGGGTTCGAACACTATCACAAGGACTGTTAACATGATAGAACAATTGGACTTACGCCGTGAACACTATCGCAATATAATGGTTTATCATCGGATTGCCTTCAACAAGATAGAAAAAAAACTAATCTACAAGAAAAAGTGTGGATAATAATAACAAAATAGTATATTTTTGTACTCTTTACTTTTATTTCATTACGATGGGGGTAGCGTAGCCCACCGGGTTTTAGCCAGTTTAAAAAAAAAAATTAAAGCAAAATTTTGTATAAAGCAAATTTGTAACGGAAATTTAGAAATTTGTCCCCAATCTTACAATTTTATTATTTCCATTTAATGCAAGCATATTATAAAACGAAACATAATAAAATAATATTAGACAATTATTTTTAATTGATCTCAAAATGTACTAAAATTAATAAAAACCTTAAAATTTTTTTTAACCAATTTTTAAGTTCAAAAATATTTTGTTTGAACAAAAACCTTATGCGCCAGATCCATAGTAAATGAATATTATTGAATTGTGTTATTAATATGAACCACATCTAAATTTTTATGATTTTTTACAGCAATATTATATTTAATATAATCTTGAACGGATTTATTTCGATTTATTGTACACAAATTTTATGAATGTTAAATGTCATCTTAAAATTGACCATAAAAACAGTGCTACCCTAAGTTATAAAACTTTTATAGACATACATTCATACATGTATAAACATAGCTGTGCAAATATTTACGAAACACTGAATAAAAATTAAACCCAAAAACAAAAATTCTACAACATTTGTTTGCTTCACTTGAAAATGTTTTCCTGTTCGCTCTGTTCGTTTAATTTTTTCTTTCTTTTTTTTTTTTTTTGTTCACTTTGTTCTCGTCATGTCCATCGAGTGATTTTGATGAATTGCTGTCATTAATCTATGACGTACACAGCTCAAATGCTACAAAAAGGATACACGTTCATGTTTGTACACACACATACATACGGCCATTTCCACCATCATCATCATCTCTTGGGTGCTGACTCTTTTCTTTGCTGCTACATTCTGTTCTGTACATAAATAAATAAAATAAAAAAAAAAATAAAATGAAACTCGTATTATGACCAAACTGCTATTTATGCTTTGGCTACCAACAACGAATAAAAATAACTGGGGAAAAAACTTATTTGAAAATTCAATGGTAGGAAATCGTAACAATAATATCAAGGGATTACAATAAAATAAACCAAATAACCACGGAAGACCTCATCGGGGTTGATTTTGGTTTAACATTAAAGCTGAATTTCATTTCATTATTTCTATCTCATTCAATTTGGTTTGTTTGTAGGCTTTTCTTTTCTGGTATGATAGCGAATTTCATTGGAATTTATAGTCTGTTTCTGTTGCTGTTGTTTTAACAAATTCATAATGATTGTCTGTAATTAAAATTACAATGTGTGAAAAGCATCATGTGTGTATGAGTGTATGTACAATTAATATCCATGGAAATCAATGACTAAGTTTAAAAAAATAAAATGAAATATTGAAACAAGTTGCTGTGGTTTTAATTAAGTAAAATGTAATTTAATATGAAAATCTATTACTCTTATTTTAGAAAATTTTATAAAAATATTTTCAAGTTTTTAATAAAAATTTATAAAACAATAAATGAATGTTGAATGCCGAACACTTTACATACTTTTACAAAGTACAAGTTCGAATTTCAACGAAAAAAAAAATAAATTTTTTGTCCAAAATGTCCAACGCATTGAATTGAATTCCAATAAGATTTTAACTCTACTCTACTATTTTATAGCAATTTATGACTTTTTCATGCAGTTTAAAATCTAGAATACTTAGTCTCAGATATTTAGTCCTTTTGTACAAGAAACTACTATGAAAATTTATGCCATATTATGTACCATAGTAACATTTACTAACTTATTTACTAAATTATTAATATTATTTATTCCTGGATTGTTAAAAATTAATGATGATAAAATTTATATAATTTAAAACCAGATGTAAGCAGCTTATGCTAAAATTTGCTTGGATTTTAATTTAAAAATACTTAATGCATAGTGGGGCAGAATCTATTTTTTTGAAAATAAATCTGGCATTTCTGAAGGATGATCGGGCTGATCGAGGTAAAATTTGTTATTGCTAAGGACTGTGTTGAAGATATACTCCCATAAACCTTCCAAGGGCGAAGTTGTGAGTGTTTAAATATGTCACCTTTGACATGTAATTTGTTTGTTATTCAACAAAATTCCAAATTTTTTATATTATCAAAAAGTCCCAGATCTTTAAAAAACATACTTGCTATTATTATCTCATATGATTTTCGAGTTATACGCAATAGAACTTTTTTAAATATCGGCAGAATTTTAGACCGATTTTCCTTGAATTTGCTTTGTTAGTTAAACAAAATTTTTTATTACATATATTTCAAATCAATATCTTTTCAATTCTAAAAAATAAAAGATTTTAAATCTTTTTATATTAAAAAAAATCTGTCTTTAATAAAAAATTAACACCGTATTTAAAAAAAGTACCCAAAAACAGGGATTTAGGAATTTGACAAATCCCGGGATTTTCGGGAAAAAATATCTCGAGAAAAAGTATTTTTGTAAATGACACACTTTCTTCAACATTTTTATTAGGCGATATTAAAGGAGATCTACTGACAGATGCCACATTCAATCACTAATTGAAAAGTTCAGAAATATTCGAAAATTTTTTACAAAGTCATCAACAAAAATTTAAATTTTACAAAAGTATGTCGCAGAAATAAAGGTGAAAAAATAAAATTAATTTTGGATTGCCAAACTCGAAGTCACTCTTAGATGTGTCTACGGTTTTTAGAATTGGAAATGCCTATAAAAACGCTTTCATTGATTTAGAAGCTCAACAGATGATAGATGAAAAATTAGTTTTACTTAAACAAATAGTTGTCATTTTCATTTCAATTAAAGTAACAGATGAAGCCCTTTATTGCAATGTTATTAATCTCTGCCGATGTTGCAGTTTTTTATGCCCAAAGAGATATAACAAAAATTGATTGCACATTAAGCGATATACTGGTGAAATCTCTTCTTAAAATAAACCAAATAAGAATGATGTTTTACACAATAATTTTAATTTTTTTGAAAAAACCTTTAAAGAGTGAATTTGATAATGAGATAGAAATGTTTGCTAATAGAAATGTATTGATTGCAAAACGAATGAAAGAATTAAATGTAATTGAAATACATATGTACGAGTATGTTTGTAAAAGGCCCCCACAATACCTAATAATGTCTGTAATGCCTGATATGGAATCAAACATTTAATAAGAAATATAATTATTTGTTTCAGAGGGTGAGAAAGGATTGTTTATGCAATCAGCATTGAACATTATGATAACAATTTTGCCCACTAACATTGATTGGGAACGATGCTTTTTGTCAGCTTCATATATTGATAAATTAAATCAATATTCTCGTTATTTCATATGCCTTCATTAATTTATGACATTTTTAAAAATTAAAATAAACATATATTTATATTTTAACAAAAACTTTCCATAATTTGTTTCAGTGTACTTGATATTACATTTTTTTTTTGAAATTTCTACATATTTACAAATATTTTATTTTATTTATTTTCAGATGTTCGATAAAATTTCTCACTGATGTCATAAAGTAATTAATCAGTTTAGCGGAGGAAGTAATATTTACTCGTACAATCTATAGTACAATAAACCATTTACCATTCTCCATTTACCATAAACTCTTACAGGCACCATATGTTCGTATTCAGTCCTCAAATTCAACATTTATTGGAAATAAAATTTCAATGAAATACAAAACTCAAGGAGAACCAGTGCACTGAACCATGAGCATATTGTTATTTTTGGTCATGAAAAATAAGACAAAAATTATAGTTATAAAATTTTTAAACACATAAATAAATAGTACAATACACATACAACTGTATATCATTTTAAATTTAGAAAATTTATAAATAATCCAGACTTCTAGAGGTACATAATATGTATATTTGGAAAGATTTGTTTTCTTTATTATTTGGGTTAATAGATTTGATTTAAATCATATGTACATATGTCTGTAAGTTAAGATTGGTGTTTAAAGAACTCTTACATATTTAAATTTAAAATAGGTATATTGAGTTTGTGTCATCTTTAATGATCTACACCATTTAATACTTTCATCAGTAATTAAGAATGTTTCTATTTCTAGTAACATACGAGTAAATAGGAAACAATTTCACTTTTTTCACTGTTAGACTAATATAAAATGGAAAAAATTTCTAAAATATTCGACAGCACTGAATAAATAATAGTGTGAAAGAGACCATGATTTTTTACACTCGGAAAATTAAAGCAGTGGTAATATGAGTAAAAGTAAAAAAATTTAATAATCTAGGATGTATGTACATTGATTTTGTTATTCTGTTTGTAAAACTTCGAAAGGTTTGTCGTAGACGTAAAAAAAACAAAAGTATACTAAGTATATACTGAGTCCTTATAAAATTCTAATTTAATAAAGTCACAAATGAATTTCGAAAGCTTTATGAAAAAATGTATTTCCTTATTTTTTCGAATTTAGTAACTCCACAAATTTAAAATGTTTGGTGTGCATTTTATTATATATCAGTAGTATCAATAGTAGTATACAATACAAATTAAAACAAGTTAAAGTGTGTGACCTGTGTCGAATCTTAAATACCCTACACCAATACACCTATTTGCTTAGCGCAAATTCTATTAGTAGTTTATATATTGTTTAAAAGACAAGTTTACGCAGAACATAATTCATTTCAACTAATAAACAACAAGTAGAATTAAGATTTGAATACATATTGTAAATTTCGATAAGAAAGATTCAATAATAAAAAAAAATAAATTAAAAAAAAAAAAAAAATTAAAAAAAAAAAAAAATTAAAAAAAAAAAAAAAATTAAATTTTTTAAAAATTGTCTTTAATTTTAACCATAATTCTTACAATTATTTACAGAATTTGTCTGTTTATCATAAGAATATTGTATGCAATTTAACAATTTACTCGTATAAAAAAAGAGTATAAAAAGAAAATACCCTTTTTTTCAATGAACTTGAGTTTCATCCTAATAATGATTTTTGTAGGGGTTATAGTGATACTCGGACCTTATGTGGAAGCTACGGCCAATTATGAACTGAGAGTTACAAAATCCCGTTCAAAAAGGAATTTGCATAGCATTTTATCTCTATGTCGATTTTCTAAATTGATTCTAATGCATTTATGGACCGATTTTCGTAAAATCCAATTGCATGATTTCTGGATGCAAATTACTGATATACATACTGATGTCATATGTTGTTTTGATATCGATGACTCCATATGACAACCCGTTTTCATACAATTGCCAACAATTTGAACAATTTGACAACAAACATGACATAGTGAATGAAAACCAAGCATAAAACTCAGGCAATTAATATACCTATATATATTGTGTTACTTTCTTTGGAAGGGGGATAGGTAGGAGAAGAATAGGTGGTGAAAGGAGAGAAAAGCTTTTCATATGATAACACTGTAATTGAGCGTTATGTTTATTAGTAGTACAACATTGCAGCGCCTCTGGTGGTGAGTAGGCGCATTAATGTTAAAGCTTAATTTTATAGCCTTTATTTAATTATTTTACTTCGGTGGCGTTTCAATACTATACCACCGAAGGAGGGCGCTGTGATAAATATTAGTTACGATAGGCTAGAAAACTAATAATTATCAGAAACTGATGTTGTTTTTGAGTGACAGCGGCTAGGAATCGAGTATAGGCCACAAATACCAACTCATGCTTAATGATCAAACGCTCTAATCAATAGCGCTACAGCACCCTCAACGATATCTGTAGGAAATATATGAGTTATAAAATGTATTTCCGGAAGTGGACCTTATATAAAGGATACGAATATGGACCGATATTCACAAATTTCAGCAGTTTGATTTCTGCATACATATAATTTATGTGTGTACAATTTTGGCTCGAATTCGAAATTTATTAAATATATACATACATATCGCACCTGTTCAACAAAAGGGTATTAACTCAAAATTTTGAAATTTTCACTTAAATACGTATAAAACAGATATAATTTTGTTTGTTGACATCTCCTCTAAAAGCCCTATTTGATGAAGTTTTTTTTTTTGAGCAAAGTCACTAAAACCGAATTGTTCTTCTTTTTTTATACTCTGTTTGTTAAATTACACTCAAGATTATTATGAACATCAGACAAACTCTGTAAATTATGGTAAGAATTTGCAATTAAATCAATTAAAAATGGTGAAAATTAGACAAAATTTCAAAATATTTAACATAAATTATGTTGGTCGTAAAATTGTCTTTCAAACATTATATCAAATACTAATAAAATTTGCACTAAGGCTGAATAGAAAACACAGAATAAGGATATTCTAGTCCTATAACCAGTGTAGTTTTTGTATTTCTTATTACGTTTAGGTGGAGGGAATTTAAGATTCAGCACAGCCGAATATTGCACTCTTACGTGTTTTGTCTACTCTTTCATCAAAAATACCTTGATGTCACTCTTCATATCGTCAGAGTTACTATTTATCATTTTGCCTCTACTGAAAAATAGAAAATTTTGTGTTACTACACTTTTGTTGAACAGGTGGCAAGTGAAGATGAATGAATTGGGATTATTTGCCTTTATATGGGAGCTATAACCAATTATGGTTATAACTTTATCGTCATAAAGTTCGGTACACCAATTTGTATGTAAATTTGTGGTTTATTTGTGTCGAATATTAATCTAGTGGAGTTTAGATGAGAGCTATGGACCGAACAAAACAAAATATGGTTTCGTTATTTCCATTTGAAGTGAAAATTATTTTTGAATAATCTTGTAAGAATATTGCCATTTTATAGGCATTTATGCACCATTTTATACAGGAATAACGTGTATAAAAGCACAAGATGGCAGAATTGCTGAAAAATATTAAATTTTTGGTGGTTGTCTAATATTTGAACTCATAACTTTAGTTCTACTGTTCCGATTTTGCTGATTTTCAAAACCAAACTTTCTGAGAAAATAAAAATTTGTTCACTTTAGTTGTGTACTTAGGACGTAAAAATGTTTTACACAGTCGGACAGACATACAGTCATAGCTCAATCACCTAAGATTTTTATAAGTATCAAGAGAAGACGAATTTTTCTCAATGTTACATACATAATGACAAACATATAAATACCCTCATTCAACAGTTATGGTAGTGGAAGGTATAACAAAGGAAAAGCGATCCTCGTGCAAAATGTTTGTTATACAAATCTGGCCAAAATAAAATCATATTTCTAGATAGTTTTTAATAATAGATTCTCAGTAAAAAATCCTATTTTGAAGGCGTAAAAACTTTTTCGGTTAATTAAATATTTAATACAACAATCAATATACGAGCATAATGATTTTGTTTGAAGAGTATCAAGAACATATTTGCAAATATGTCATAAAACGATTGCTTTCTTGCAATCCTCGAATCTGAATTGCTTTTATATGGGTCAACTCTTCATATAATAATAATCTTCTATATCCCTCTACTGCATGCATTATGATCCAGCTACAAATTAACTTTTTTTATTAATTTACTTTTTAAATTGCATAATTAAGATATGCAAAGAAAATTATTTCAGAAAAGCAGGTCAGTTTTCTGAAAAAAAAAATCCCCATATATGGCTTCATATGCACTCCTATCTGTATCACCCTAAAAATGTATTGCCATATATGGCGTTTCATGCAACAAAGATAAAATAATTTTTTTTTATTCTGACTGTTCCTAATGCATGTAGACCCGTTTTGGCAAGATGAACTTGAAGTTTAGGACTGTTGAAAAAATTGTCAAAAAATATCTTATGATTTTTATGTAGCAGTTAGCCGAGAAACTACATTTCCGCTTACACCAAGATCTGGAACACCAGCTGAAATTGTGTTGCTTGGGACTAGATCTTTATCTTTAATCCTGTTCAAAAAGGGCCTTATTTTGAAAAGATTGTCATGTCCAGGCAAACCATGTTGGAGAAATTCGTCATAATTCGCAAAATGAAGAAAGCGTTTTATCTCTTCCCATCTATTACAGGTCATGATATTAAAAACGAAGAGCTGATCGAGTTCTGAATTCCAATAACGTCTAGCAGAAGGCAACTTCAATAATGACATGAACAGACATACTTATACCAAAGAATTATTCCAATCCGGCTCGCGTAATATTGGCTGGCTTGTTGATATTGTCTTGTAAGGCTTTTCTGTTGGATTCTTCTACAATCAGATCAAGTAATTCGTCGGGGAAAAAAAACTGAAAAAAATCAGCTGGTGTTTCCAATTTAGACATCTCCTCTGGCAATTCCTTAGTTCCCAAAAAAGGTAAATCGTCTTCCTTGTATGCACCAAATTTAGATTTCATCCATCGTATCTTCTGTTCCTTCTTTTAATTCGCTACTTACATCCGTTTCAGGTATCACCAGTGAATCCTGCCAAGACTGATTTGATACTGATTCATTGTCTGACTTAGGTAATTCTGCATAGCTTTCTAACCCATCACAAGAAATCGAATAAAAACGTTTTGTTGCCATCGCTGATGTCATGCAAAGAGTTGCTAGTATGAAAGAAATGAAAACACAATATACCGTAATGTTTATCAGTAAATGCATTTGAAGCCAAATATGGCACGTCAAAGTTGGACGAATTTTTCTGTGAATGCATGAGAAGCCATATTTGGCTGTTCTGAAAAATGCATGATTTTACGAGTTCTGCATGCACAATTGAAAAATGTTCACATAATAAATGTTTGTAAATATATAAATACGTTTTATTTTATTTCATAACGAGAGGGAGAGGGGGGTAGTGAAGCACACCTGGTTTAGCTAGTATCAGATAAAAATGGTATTCATAAACTGATCGATCAAAAATTGCATCATTTAAAAATATATGCATACATTTGTATGTATCTATATATAAAAAGTATATTGAAAATTTGATATGAATTTTTTATATGACTAAAAAAGTCAAATCTATGAAACTAAGATTCGCTTAAATATTACTCATGTTACATCGATACAATTTTGAAACGTAGCGTGCTCATTAACATTGTTGCTGTTTATTAGTGCTCTCATACCAAACAGGGTTGGAAAATAGCTGTTTGGTTTTCGTACCAACTAGATAAGTAAAATGTACTTTTTACACCACCACGGTGTCATTTTAAACATATATTAAATATGTAACAATGAAACTCACGGCAACATTTTTAACATTGACATTTATATCAGGATATCAAGAATGTCTCAAAAATGTGAAATAATAAATGAAAGGCTATCTTTGTTCGACAACTTTTCTTAGTGATAATCATCTTTTAGATGCATATTTAAAGATCATATGGATACCAGTTTCAAAATGTAAATGAAATTTGATAAAATTATCTCTATATATTTCACCTCGAATACAATTTTTTGAAGCATCAATATTTTAAATTGTACCAAATGGCTCGTGCTAGTAACACGACACCAACTGAATCTAAAATGTATCAAAAAAGTACAATTCTGCCATGTTTGCCAACTCTGGTTCCCATATTGTAATATATTCTAATAAAATTTGTATTATAAGTAATTGTAAAGAAAATAAAGTGTGTAGAGAATAAAATTTAACATTTATACGTTGGTCAAAACCTAATAGCCTGAGCCTTGTCCCGATTATTTGATCCATAAAGTGTTGTCAGTATTTATTTGGCTCTCATTCCCAATTTTTATATCCCAAAAATTCCCAATTAAAAATTTGTTTTAGTTTTTTTCATTTCAGCACTTGTACTGGTATTTTGACAGCAAATTGAATTATTTTTAATAATTCATATTCATTTTGTTGCGTATAATCTTTTTAGTAATATAAATTATTGAAAAAAGTGCGTGTCCAACACAAGCGTTGCTTTTTGGTACACAAAGTAAATTTTAAACTTGATAATGAAACCACGGCATCTTTCAACCAAAAAAATGAGTGGTATTTGTTACACATCGAAATATCGGTCGTAGATTACAAAAAATTATATATATTCTGGTTCTTATAAGATTCTAGGACAATCTAGCCATGTCCGTCCGTCTGGTGAAGAGCTTTAGTTTAGTGGAGTTATAGATCAAAGTTTCAGACATCGTTCATATTTTACAGATATTTTTTGCTATTTTCATTAAATATAATGCTGATAATAAAATGTAATTTTGCACACTTTATTTTTATTATAGAATGCCAAAATGATAAGGATCGGTCCACAATTTCTCCTAGCCCTCATACAAATGTCTTTACAGAATATGGTTTTATGACACATACATGCCTATACAAAAGCAGTATTCATCAATCCAATTGTATTTGACCATAAGGGGCCTTTATACTTCCGAAAATAACTTAAATGCTCATAAATCTATAATAAAAATGACTATATAAAGTCCATTTCCGAAAATCAATTAAATCTCTTATAAACATCATTATCGAGTTCAAATTCGACACTAACAATCCACATAAACATATAAAACATCGTGAAGGACTTTATGATGATCGGCCTATAATTGGTTATAGCTTCGGATCACTTCCAAAAACATTTCAACCTACGTGAATATCTTATAAATATCGATATCTAACCGAATTTTTACACAGATCAGTAAGTCAAGTCCAGTTCATAATTGGCCATAGCTCCCAAATAAAGTCCGTTTCCGAGAATAGCTCTAAAACTCTAAAATATGTAAATCGTTATTGGCATGAAAACATCATTATTGAGATGAAATTCAACTATGTCTCAAATACATAGAAATCACAGTAAAATATTTTATAGCAATAGTCACACAACATGTAATAAATCCCATATAAGGAATATGAAAAATTAAATAGCTCCTATAGGTCAAAAAAATTAAAATATTTTTATACCTAAAAATTCCCCAATAATATTTGTTCATTTTAAAAAAAATCCCCAGATCCCTAAATTAAAAATTGTATCCCAAATTGTCAAAAAATAATCCCCTATTTTAGGATAAATCCCCTAAACTGGAAATAGTGGATCCGAATGAGAAGTGCCGTTTCTTAAGCCGGTAGAGTCCGAACAAGTCCCAATTTAATTCCAACAATCTTTGCCCATGCTACTTATACTGCAATTTATAAATTTAAAATATAGAATTGAGTTTCCTCAATTATTTACTCGAAAAAAGGGTAAATAATTCGTCTTATCGCTTAAGGTTCTTAGATCCGCAAGTACAACCTGGGCACTACATAGCTACTGCAGCCAATGGCAAAACCACTTTACAGTTTAATTAAATCGTTTAAATGAATTATAAAGAATTTCAACACATTAGCCGTATTATATTTGAATAGGTTCAGTGATGATAATTGATTCCTAAAAAGTTTGTAAGTAGACTTATCGTCCTCTGCAATTTATTATTATATTTATTGTAACACTTTAAAAATTATGTTGAAAAGAACTTTTCAAATAGCAGTTTAAATTTTAAATCAGAACAAATAATTACTATAATTTGTATGATAAATAATCAGCCCAATAATGAATAAAAATCCGCGGGAGTTTTTTCCCTTTTCGCATTTTTCCTATTCAAATGCAATGTTAGAAAAATAAAAAGGGAAAAAACTCCCGCGGATTTTTTATTCCTTATTGAGCCAAATATACATAAATAAAAAAACTTCCAAAACATAAAATTTATTGATTTTATTGAAAATCAAAATGATTAATTAAGTAAAATTTAAAATTAATTCGAAATATAATCTTTAAAAGTAGCCACATAAACTTAGTATAAAACGTGAATTAATTATAAACTTTTTATATTAACACTAGGCCTTTTCTCAATATTAGAGGGAATTTATAAGCGCAAAGAAACTAAGGCATGACATTATTTCACAAGTTATGTATATCCATGTGTCTTTTAAAATTTGGTTTGTACTTCGATATCAAGGTTTAGCATGGTCCTGACGGAAGGAATAAATCAACTTAGAAAGTGATTCTGAGCCGATTGGTATATATCAATGTCAAATATTAATTTAAGGCGTTGCAAGCATCAGCATAAACGTACAGTGATGTTGATAATAGAGCATAATTAAAAAAATGCCAGAAAAATCTTTAAATCGTAAACATAAAAATAAATTATTGCATTTTGTATGCACACAGGTCTAGTCAGGTCTAAATCCACACTCTAGAATTGAGAATGTTAATAACCGGGAAAAGACGATGAAAGAGTACTAGAATGAGGTATTGAATTCGGATTTTCTCATGTATAGTCGTCACACCCTTGGAAATAGAACTACACCTTCGTAATCGATATAATCAATAGTATAATTTTTTATCCTATCAACAATATTTTATTTTAGTGAATTTCTAACACTCACACATCCATGAAACTCATATGAAAAGATTGGAAATTGTTTCCGTATAAGACTGCAAGGAAACAACTTTTCATACTTGATTGGTAGTGTGACTAAATTCAATTTATTTAAGAATGAAAACGACAACAATCCAAACAACAAATAAATAATATCTTCTCTCTCACTTGGAGATTGTTCACTGGTTTATTTTTTATTTTTGTATTTAAAAAATCTTGTCGTACTTAATTCCACAATCGAAATGTGATTAATAACGATTGTCACTCTGCTGCAGTCTCAAGGAACATGCGATTGCGATTTTATTAAATAATACAAAGTCTCTGATAACTGAAATACATTTCCAGTGTAAATGTAGTATCTGTTGGATTGTATTTTTTGTCCGACAAACTACCATCTATAAAGTACTAACAAATGCATACTGATCGTACTTGCTGAAGAAAATGTACGCGTAAATATGTATATTGGATTTATTCATTTTGTCGACTACAGTTTTGAATTTCATGTGACTCCATTTTACAGAAAAGTAAAAATATTCCGATTTACTTGGCGCATCGTTGAAAATATTTCTCTAGACTTCTTTATTTTATTTTTTTTTTTGTTAGTTCGTTCTGGTATTGAAATCAAAACTCTGTTGTCCCTCGTAATTTTAACACAAAATTCTCTAGACAAAGTCATTAATAATAATTCTTGGAGTTTGTATTGCTGTTCTTAATTTTATACTTTTTTTTATTTGTCATGGTTTGTATGTTTTCGGCTTGTTTTACATGCCAAGAAATAAAAATATCTACATTTGTTTGAGTTTTTTTACGTCTTTTTACAGATTAAAAATTGTGTTTTGTTTATTAATTCAGACAACAAAATAATTCCTTTTCATTTCTTGTTGTTGTTGTTGTTGTTATTTTTGGGCAAGTAAATAAATATGTTTTACCAAACTTAAATATTAAAAAGACGGCATTTAATTCATGTGTTTAAAAGTTTGTTTCTTGTTTACATTAGGGTAGTACAATACTAAATATATTACCCAAAATTGTACCAAAGATTGAAAACAATTAATAAGTTTTGATTTGTTAATGAGATTAATTTAATTTTCCAATTAAATTATTAAATTAACTGATTTCAACTAATTTGCAATTTTTTCTAAAAAAAACGAAATTCTGTCCTCCAATATTTATAGCGTTAGTGCTGTTCCCATTTACATTAATTATAATTATAAAAAAAATTCAAATTATTGAGTATTATTCATATCCTAATTGAGTCAAAACTACAGTAGCCATAACCAATTTCTATATCTCTTAATACTCATATTTTAGGTCATTATTACTATAATCACTTTAAAACCAATTAGAAGGATTCAAAAAAATAAAACAAAACTAAATTTAAAAATTTGATGCTAAATTAAACAAAGAATTAAAACTTTGAAATCATGATAGCAAAAACCATTTATTAAACGCCATATTTATTTCCTATTTTTTTGTGTTCTGGTTGTTTTGTAAAAAAAATACAAAACAAAAATTGTTTAAAAATTTCCAGAGCAAAAAAAAAATGGTAGATTTATTTTTTATTTTGGTATTTATCTGAAACAGAAGGGATGAATGTACGAATAAATTTATTTAGTTGGGCTTTCAAGCCTAGAAATAAAAAAAACAAAGCAACAAAAATAAACAGAAAAATAGTCGAATATTGCATAGAATGTTCTCTGTGGAACATTTTGACAAATTACCTGATTGGACATTGAAACATTTTATCTGGCAATGCGTTACCATTGGGATTTCGACGTGATATTTTGGCCATTTATTTGGACACTTACCAGCAGCCCTTCTTTTTGTTACCGATGCTGCTATTGTTGTTGTTCTATTTAGTTATAGATGATATGAATATGCCAATGAAGGTGGAGGTTGCTAGTGAGGAGGTCATTTTGCACAAAGTTTGTAGGCTATAAAACGCTTTAGGCTGATTGGCAGTAGACCTTTCAAAACATATATCTACATACATCCCATTTCACCAAAAAGAAAAAAAAATACTAAAAAAAGATTTAAGAAAAATAAAAAACACTGACCAAATGATGTATTGTCACATTCTCAATGGTTATTTATAACAGAACTATTTTTACATAAAACATGAGCCAAAATAAATGTTAGTGATGCTAAGGAGTAGGTTAACGAAAACAAAATAATCGCAAATACAAGCAGAATTGTAAATCAGTTATGTTTAAAAATTACAAAACTTCAATATAAACATTATTATTGCCGTAAATATGGTTATTTCTAAAATCGAAAATCTTTCAAAAAATAAAATGTATTAAAAAAGATTAGAGAGATTTCACAAATGTTGATTTTAATTATTACATGTAATAAAACTGAGAATTTGTTAGACGTGACTGTTATTATTTTTCTCATCAATTGAAAATTATTACAATTGACAAGTATTTATTTCTCTTATTCATAATTATTATTCAACAGTTTTTATTTTTCTGATCATAATTGTTTTTTAATTTTTTTAAATAAAATTTTTAATTTAGCCACTTTTAACAGAAATATGTGTCTTATGTTATAGTAATTATTACTTAAGAAACTTAAACCAAAAAAAGTGGTGGCCCAAAATTACCGATGGTGTTTAAATTCGCTATAAATTTTTATTTAAGAAATAATTATTAATATTTTTTAAATACAGTTTATAAATGGGGAATATTTTTAGTTTATTTATGAAAAATAATATCTCACAAGTGCTGGTCATTTTCTGCTTCCCAAATTCGTGCTCTTTCCAACACATTTTCCATAATCTTTGGCAAAACTTCAGGTGTTATTTTGTTTTTCCTACAAATAATCCTTTTTAAATGCAATGAATGTGGATGCCAATTAAAATCAATTGTACGCGATGTCCGGTAAAAGAGCCATTATGTCCCTTGCAGTGTGCGCTGTGGCTCTATTTTGTTGGAACCATACTTGCGGATGGTATTGCACGGCTGGCCTTAAAAATTTTCCAACATTGTCCGATATCTGACACCATTGACGGAAACGGCGACCCCGTGTTCATTTTCAAAAAAATAAGGACCAATTGTTCTTTCCGAAGAAACGCCACACCAAACCATACACTTAGGTGGATGTAATTCTCACTGTTGAACTATTCTCGGATTTTCCGTATCCCATATCCTGCAGTTTTGCTTAATTGGAAATGGGCTTCGTCGCTCATAATTGAATTATGAATAAAGTTATTATTTTCTTCTGCTTTTTGCCGGAAAAAAAAACTACATAATCAAGTCGTTGCTGGCAATCTGTCGGTTTCAATTCTTGGACAAGCTGTATGAAAACATTCCAAGGCTAAGTTCTGTCAGCAACAGGAAGGTTCCTTACTGCCCCTTATTGTCGAAAATTTGCAACCAGACATATTCTTGTCTCTGAGGGTCCAACCCGCACATTAAAATAACGACGATATGCACGTTGAGTCGAAACAATGGATCGTTGATTTGAAAAATAAAGCTCAACAATTTGGGCACGTTATTCAATTGAGTATTGCTCCATTTTAAATTCCCCAAGTCTTCTTTACAAAAACTGAAAAAAAAACTATAATAAACAATTTATAAGCAATTCAAACCCCTTCGGTAATTTTGGGCCACCCTGTAGAAACTTTATACCTTTATTACGAAACAAAATAATTTTATGATTTTAAACGAAATTCGTGAATCATTTATAGTTTTGCCCTTAAAAATATGTGTAATATTTTTCAAAATTTGTTTATATTTGTTATTTTATTATTATTTCATTGTTTTTTTTTCCTAAAGTTGTCTAACATACTCGTACATATGAGGGTTCTCAATATAATCATTATATAATTTTAACTTTAATGAAATTTACAAATAAAGAGTGTTTAATTCATATATTTTTTAAAAATTTTAAATAAATTACTTGAAGTTACATTTGATGTCGTAATCTCGCAACTATGCTGTAGGATGTCCATGCGTAAGGTCAAATACACGATTACTCTCTTACCCCCTTATTCAAAAACGATTATTAAATTTAACAAACGTTTATTAAGCAAATTTTTATATGCAAAGATGTCGTAATAAACGTTTGTTAAATTTAATAATCGTTTTTGAATAAGGGGGTTAGCATTCAAAGCGGCATTGCACAATTTGAGCGAGTAAAAGTGGCTTCGAAGTCTTGAATCATAGCTGGAATATTGATAAGACTTATGACTTCTTAGCCCGACCATATAATACCCTACACCCAGTATATCAATTAAACAGTTTTTCAGATATGGGCGCTATATGGGAGATATTATCTATTATGGACCGATCATCCAAAACTTTAGTGCCATAACTTCCGTGAATATAAATATTATGTGTGTTAAACCTTATCTCGATATAAATACGTTTAAAAGATTTATGGAGGTTAAAGTGAATTACGAAGAGGGTCTTATATGGGAGTTTTGACTATTTATGAAGACTTATTTTTGTTAAATTTTATTCGGATAACAACATTTTTAAGAGATTTATGGTTCTTAAAGTGATTTCGGGAAGTGGGCCTTATATGGGAGCTACGACTAGTTATGGACCGATCATCATACAATTCTACCATATTATATGTATATGTACGAAACATATCGGTGTTTAATATTATTTGGATACCAACATTTTTAAAAGAGTTATGCTCTTTAAAGTTATTTTCGGAATTAGGCTTTATATGGGAGCTACGACTAATTATGGACCGATCGTCACGAAATTTTTAGATGTGATTTAGCTTCATTTATTACTCATTTTTGGTGAAATTTGTTTTCATACTTGCCTAATTGAAAGATTTATGATCGGTAAACCCCAATTTCGGGAGAACATTTGTATGTATCAAATTTTATCGAAATATCTTTAAAATTGTGACCTGTACGCTGCGCACAAGCTTTACTTGGACAGCCAGCCAGCCAGCCAGATGGACGGACAGACGGACATCGTTAAATCGACTCAGGAAGTGATTCCAAGCCGATCGGTATACTTTAAAGTGGGTGTTGGACCAATATTTCTGGGCGTTACAAACATCAGCACAAATCCAATATACCCTCCCCACTATTGTGGTGTAGGGTATAAAAATAGAAATCACACGATCAAAGTGGGCATTTGTTCGAAAAATTGAATCAGACAAAAAAAAAAATTGGAATGAAAAAAGTGGATAAATGCTTAAAACACTGTGAACGTCAATTTAAACACCTAATATTGTTTAAAAAATGTTTTATTATGTCTACTACAAGTACAAATTGAAAGCAAAATATATTGCATAATTCATAAGTAATTTAAGCAAAATATAACACCCATTAATAAAAACTAGAAAAATAAGGAACAAATAGAATAATTAAATTTTACGAAAAAGTATCATAGTTTTCCCGTCAAAATAAAGTAAACATTTTGTAACAAATTATATTTAATATTCTGACAAGCTTCTAGACGTAGAATCAACGACTTTTTTCAGGCCAACTTTTGTTTCATTTCCCCCAGGTGCTCTATTGGATTGTGGTCTGGGGACTACGGAGGATGATCTAAAGTTTTATACAATGATTGAGCAACCACTCTTTCACAATTTTTGAGGTATGCTTAGAATCATTGTGCTGTTGAAAAATCCAATACTGCAATAGTTCTAGTTTCTCTACACTATGGGTTACATTTTTTTTTTTTTGAAATGTCGAGATAATCCTCGTTTTTCATTGTAGATTCTATAAATTGAAAATTACCAACCCCTGATGCCGCCATACAACCCCAGGCCATTAGTGAGCCGCAATCATGTTTTACCGTCTTTGTAACTTATTAATTACTAAAGGATTCGTACGTAGTTGGTTCTCCGTATTTTGGAGTTTTTGACTCAAAATATCTCAAACTTTCTTCCTTCGATAAAAAGAATATTATTCTGAAAAATTTTGAGGCTCGTATATACATACATATGTATATTTTTGTTTACAGAAATTCTAACGTTTGGTTTGGTTGTCCTTTAATATAAAGGATTCTTACGTGACACTCTCCAATATACGTCATTTTGATGCACAGATCTTCTAATCATACTCGTGCTTATAAGTTTCCAGAAGTTATCGTAACATTTTTAGTTAAATTTGTATACGCTTTTGTTTCTGTTTCTTTTTTTAATGAATTCAATTCTACTTCAATTCTAATATAATATTATATATATTTATATAATTAAGTTTTTCTTTTAATAATATGTGGTGTTGACTTTATTTTGACGCTCACAGTACTTAAATTTACATTAAAAGAGTATAAAAGCCAAATTTACATAAATTAGCAAAACAACACTTCAAATAATGTTACTTTGGAAAACTCAGAGAATTCTGAGCATAAAAGTAGCTCTAATGAAATTGTGTAAGTTACCATGACTCGAAATTGGGATTTTGTGACGAAATAAAAATTAAAACCCCTACAGGGTTCAATTATGGAACCCTAAAGGTGGATTCACCCAATAGTTCTTAGCAAAAAATTTTTCCGGAAAAAAAATTTTTTACTGAGAGTTTTTTGCAGCACGATTCACCCATTTCGAACGATTTTTCAGAAAAATCACAGCTGCCATATGTAAACAAAATCTATTATTTTAACAAGTGGTAATACTGCGTCCGTTGATTACTTTTGCTTTGGTTTTTACGTGTAAAAAAAACAAATATTAAATTAACTAAATATTTCAAAATGAATAATTTAATTTAATTTCACAAACAGAAAACAAAATGAATATACAAATTTTATATGATGTTGTTCCATCAATACTATTCAATACAACTTTGTATGAAAAAATGTAACCTATTGGCAACTCAGTTCATATTGGTCTAGAAAAAATATAAAATTAAAGCAATTCAAGTTCATAAAAATTTTTTTCTCTCTCTCAAAAAGAGAGACGTCAAACTTCATATACAAACAAAAATTGTTCGAACAAAATTTTTGTTAAGAACGAATGGGTGAATCCGCCCAGTGTTGCCTTTTTAGCATAATTTGCTTGATAAAAAACAATTTTTTTCTCGAACAAATTTTTACTTTTTTACCCAAAAAAAAATACTTTTGGCGAAATAAAAAAAAAACTTTTATTTATATTTGAACTAAATTTCTTTTGGTGTGATAAGTAAATGAGCACGAACATTTTTGAATTAATATATGAAATGTAATCTATTAAAACAAGTCAACAATTGTTATGAACAAAATTAGAAAAAAGTATAATTTATATTTGTAACATTTGAAATAAAAATTGTATTGTTACATTGAAAAAATTTAGCACTTATTTTTTCTTCTGTAGCACATTTTAGCACATAGTTTTTCAAGTTTTAGCATATTTTGAAATTCATTTTCTGGCAACACCGCCTTACTACTTCTTTAATCACAATTGTAAAAAAATGCTAAAGAACCATAGAAAGATGGAAAATAAAAATTATTTCAAATCTAAAATACCTGTATTTTATTGTTCATTATTTATTCAAAAACGAATATTAAATTTAACAAACGTTTATTAAGCAAATTTTTATATGGAAATCTGTCTTAATAAACGTTTGTTAAATTTAATAATCGTTTTTGAATAAGGGGGTTAAACTTTAATCAAATACAATTTATTATTAAGATTTTAAAATGATTATTTATGTTGCATTAATAGTATTTAAATAAAAAGTAAATAGAACTAAATTTATTGGACTTAGTAAATAAAAATAATTCTGTTCTTTTAAAAATTATACATGGGCGAGGTATTAATTTTTCAAAAACATTCGCATCTAATTACAAGTACCAATAAATACATACATTCATACTAAATAAAACTACAAATAAATGAGGCTTATTAAACTAATTACACAACTACATCCAATCATTCACTTTCCCTTTCATTTTTTTCTCCATCTGCACAAAAGCAACTAGCGGTCAATTACAAAGTGAATGAAACACTCTCAAATATATATATTTCAACGTACTAAAATGCAAAAGAAAAAAACACAAGAGACCGAAGGCAATGAAAGGAACACAAAAACTAATTACACAAAATAATTATTGCAACTTCAACTACAGACATTTTTATCGACAAAAAAGAAAGAAAAAATATACAATCATCCAATTGATTGTAACAGATCAGGAGTATTGAGTTGGCGCTACCACCACTAAATTATTTACCTGACTGGCGTACTGTCTGACACCATACTACGACCAATAATCAAAAGATTTAGTTAAATTATTTTCAAATTAGAAACATACAAACAGAACCACCATGTGCGCAGGCTGATAGAAAAGGGAAAATAAGGACATATTTAAAGTTTCACCCCTTAGTACCTGTATTAGAAATATAGAACAGTACATTGCAAGGCTAGTAATTAATATCTACCATTTGTTAAATTTGTTCTCCATAATGTACAAAATCTTAATCAAAAAACGTTTTTTTTTCTTTGTTTGTTGTAAACTTACATGTTGTTGTCAGGAAAAGTTTCAGTTCATATTTTATCAACTAATTATTACAATGCAATCATGTGAATAAAATGATACAGAGTGATTTTCTGTTTGTTAATTATATATTAAAAAAAATAAACTTTTACTATACATATATGTACATACATATCGTCATATTAAATGCAAACGGACGTAACTACACAAAATTTCGAAATTGAGTTTTTTTTATCGATTATGGTTCGTTTTAACAAAATACATGCTCGTGCCAAATTTATCATTCCTACGATCAAAAATGCTGATTTTATTAACGAAATTCAAACGGACGTAACTACAAGTGCGTGTATTTCTAAATGCAAGAAGACGTAACTACACATTTATATGAAAACCTTACATACAAACTCATTTGTTGTACATAGGGATGATGCCAATCCTTATATCTCGATCCTGAAAATAATATGATTTTCGGGATTTACGAAATCCCAAATCCCAGGATTTGCCAAAAATAAGCCTTGCATTTTCCGATTAACGAAAAATCCTGAAAATAATGAAATTTTTGCGAAGTTTGCCGATATTATTATGTATTAGTCGTAAGTAAGAATTTATAATTTTCTAGTTTATAATTCAATAGTTTTATAATTTTATAATTATATAATTTTTTAATTTCATAATTTTATAATTTATAAATTATTTATAATTTCAAAATCCCGAATCCCATGATTCCCCAAAACCAATCCCTATTGGTAACACTGATTGTTAACTAGCGGTACATTTTTTCTTTTTTGTTTTCTATGTTCTTTCATTCACAAAATTCATAATAAAAAAGTTAAAAAAGGAAACATATTTTTATTCAAAAGTGTAAACAATTTAAAATGGTAACATTCAAAACAATAAGTAAGGTTTTTGGCAGATTTCTGGTAAACTATAAGAGATACCATAAATACTAAAGACAAATATCTCTTAAACTGTAAGAGACTTAAATACTAGTATATAGTGAGTATGTATTTTCATAACTTTTTCAAGTAGTTTTCGAAAATTCAAATTTATTTTTAATCGGAAAGTTATACGGACCAATAGATTTCACATACCCGATTGTCAACTTTGTTCCACTGTAAAATCCACAGTACTAGAAATACACAAGAACTAAAACTTCGCTTTGAAAGTCTAACATCTCTTTTGCTGAGTCTTCAAATTTCGTCAAAATCTGTTCAGAAGTTTAGAATGTAATGTATTAATACCAAAAAGAAAACCTTTTACCCACTACTGTGACTTTTTGCTGTTACGTCTTTTTGTTTAAAAAAAGTGGAATGTCAAAAGAACGTAACTAACATAAAAACTTAAATGTTCGAAAAAAAACTAAAAATATCTTCACCAATAAATAAATCCCCACAACTTAAGTACAATTTACAAAATATGCAAAGAAACCATAATATTTGTTGATTTTAGAAGGTTTTTTGCTTCTCCTGTAAAAAATAAAAAGTGTAGTTACGTCTGTTTGCATTTAATATTACGATATGTACTCTTAAAAAATAAAAAATGTATAGTGTATTGTCTCATTGTATGGATAAAAGTTTAAGACTAAATTTAAACCAGTGATCTTTTTAAGAAACAGATTGTGTGTTGATTTATATTTACTTGAGTTCGTATTTAGAATAGCGGTTAATGATCTGATTCCCAAATTTGTTATCCCCGATTCTAAAAAATTATAAAATAAGTAATAAAATATAGTCGGTCAAGTCCGACCATATAATACCCTACACCCAGTACCTATATGTATAAAACAGTTTTTCAGAAATTACCGTTATATGGGAGAAATAACCTATTATGGACCGATCATCCCAAAATTTAGTGTCATGATGTCTGTGAAAATAAATATTATATGTGTTAAACTTTATATCGATATAAATACTTTTAAAAGATTTATGAAGCTTAAATTGAATGGGAGTTTCGAATAATTATGGCCCGACCATTAAAAAATTAGGTGCCGTTATTGCTGTGTATAAGAAACTTATTTGGATATCAACATTTTTTTAGAAATTTATGATCGTTAAAGTAAATTTCGAAAGTGGGCCTTATATAGGGGCTACGACTAATTATGGACCGATCATAATAAAATTGTACCGTATTATTTGTATACATATGAAATATATTTGGGTTCAATATTATTTGAATACCAATATTTTTGAGAGAGTTATGCTCTTTAAAGTGATTTTCGGCAGTGCCAATTCCATACATCCTTGGGCCGAAGAAATATCACATACCAAATGTTATCGAAATATCATAAAAAATGCGACCTGTACCAACCAGCCATCGTTAAAGCGACTCAGAAAGTGATTCTGAGCCGATCGGTATACTGTAAGGTGGGTGTTGGACCAATATTTCTGGGCGTTACAATCATCAGCACAAATCCAATATACCCTCCCCACTATGGTGGTGTAGGTTATAAAAATGTGCAGAAATTTATATTGTCTAAATACAAAAAATTTTGTATTTAAACAGATCTACAAAATATTAATACATAAATGTATTGAGTTCAGAAGATATTTCAGTTAAAATTCTACACACACACTATTAATTTGAGAAAAATTGGTATTTTTTAAATTTATTAACTTTTAATTATTAAAATAAATTTTAAAAATACCAATTTGGATGGGCAAATTAAAATTTCACTTATATTGAGACCATTTATGAAGCGATTTAAATTTAAATTTTGATACAAGAATTTTATATTAAATCAAGTCAATCGTGGCTTGTATGTAGATCTTATATCTCAGCCATTTATGGACGATTTAAATGATTTTCAATACAAAATAACAATTAATAAAATTGATATATTGATGTCACCTGCGTGATGGCAGGGTATTTGTTAGAAAAAAATATTACCACCAATATACCGACTTCCGATCTATAAGAATCCAGAGTATATACACTTTAGAGGATCGCAAATTAATTTTTTTTTTGAAGTTACAAACGAACTGATAATCTTTTTTGTACCTTTACCAATCATGATGAAGGGTAGACAAATCGAGCTTAAAATATATTGATAAAAAGGTTTTGTTTTCATATTTTGCTGTGTTAAATTATTTTGTGACTTGATGTAATCGTATCATGATAGTTGAAACAGAAAGTTAATTTTCACAGTTTTCGCATCCTTACATCCTTAAGAATTTCATAACATGTTTGAGCCTTCATACATCCGCTAAAGAACCATCAGTTAATCTTAAATAATAAAATTAAACAGATTTTTTTTTGCATATTCAATCAATTCTTTGTACCACATTGCATCTACATCTGAGATCGCAAACATTTACGAAACATTTTTTAAAATAACTAAATAAAAATCTGCTTAAATTCAAGAAAAGAAAGAATAAAATCTAAATAACATATTGAAGTAGAACTGTTGCAAATAATTTCTACAAAAGCTACTGGTAAAGGTACACAATTATAATATTTCAGATGGAAGATAAATCCGCAAGAATAAATTATTGAATAAAAATATCGAAAGAAACAAATATTTTATATAAGGAATTACATATTTTATATTTTAATTATTGGCGAAAATTCGTATTACGGCAGTATGTACTACATAGTATAAATTTGGCTTTCAATACGTTTTTGAAATAACAAAATATAATTCCAAGTTAAAAAATGAACAATCAATTCATTCGCACATCTCTTATTTGGCTTGATTGTGCAACGTTTTGCCATCATATGCGAGTATTGCTCCTGAGCATTTTTCTTATGAGTACACGAGTATTGTAGATACTTACATATGTATGTATATACTCGTACAGTGTATTACGAAACTATTTTGCCAACTGATTTTTAAGAGAAATTTGTTTTTTATTTTTACATAAAATTGTAAAAACATGTGATTTCTTTGAAGTTGATAATAGAGATTGTGCAAAATGAGAACACCTCAAAACAATTGTAACAATGTTTTCTTTTTGTTTAGTCGTTGTTGCATTTTATTAATTTGCATCACAATTTCCAAGTCACAAAATTATTTTGCCAGTTATTTATTTTTGGTTTTTTACTTAATTATTCTTGTAATTTATTTATTATTTTTTTTTTTTGATATTTTTATTTTTCAATTGATATGAGTAATAATAATAATTTAATCCTTCTTGAGACAGTTTCTTAAATTGTTTGTGCTAAAACTGCCGAAACGAAAATAATTTAACATTTGCGAGAAAAAAAAATATTTTACAACTTTATAACAAGGGCAAATCAATTAAATATATTTACGATATCTTTAATAGAGGTAAGCAAACTATAAACAATTTAAAAAATTGCAATAGGCAATTAAAAAAAAATATTAGAAAGACGGAGACGAAATTGTCTTCCAATGGAAAACCGTGTAAACTTTTATTTATCCGGTCCAGAGGTCAACTACGATAAAGTCTATACACAACTGTAAACAACGAAACAATCCATTAACCACTGGTTAATGGTGCAGGGGGGGGGGGGTTCTATTTGGTTTGGTAAAAGTTAAAAAGTGCAAATTTCTCGCGTCGAAAAGATGTGAAACAAAATATTTCATGGTTTCTCGAAAAGTAAGAAAAGTACGTGTCTGTAACTCATGTCGTAAACTATCAAAAATGATTACGTCGATGTAAAATTTTAGTATTTGAACCCCCTAATCACAGATATCGTTGACGGTGAACAAACTTTAATAAAACTTAAAAATTTTCAACGACCTTCAGCTATGAAAAATAATGTATGGAACAACTTTAGTGTTTGTTGTTCACAAAATAATTTGCAATAAAAATAGTTTCGTGGTGTAAAAAAGAAAACTTAGTTTTGCTTAAAGAAAATTCTTAAAGTGGTACATAAAAAATAATTGCATAAAATGTATAGTAGTGTGTTACTATTTATTGCAATTTGAATATTTTTCATTTTTAAAATTATATCTCTGTAAACAGACGAGTAGTTTTCTTACGTGACAGCGATTACACGCCAAAAAAAAAGTTACAGACACAGTTTGGTGAGAAAACAGCTGTGCGTTTCAATTTGTGGCATTTCTGTTGCATTTTACACATTTTAATCGAAAAGTTTCTTGACGCGGGAAGAACATGGGCAGTGGTATTTTCTGGTAGTATTATGAATATTTATCCATTTTGAATAAAAATCGCTCAGTATTTTTACAAAAAAAAAAAATAGCTTTTATTTTTAACATGACAATGATGCTAAACACACATGTTTACCTCGAAATGTGACTTTTGTACAATACCAAACACTTCTCAAATCCTCAACCTGAGTTCCAAAGCACTTGTAAAGTCTTAAAATAATGTTTCTCTTCGAAATTATTGACACAAAGATCTGCACGATCGCTCAAAATCAGAACAAAATTATTATTATTAACAATTGGCAAATAAATAAAATTTATCATTTAAAAACAAATTCCTAGAAATATTTAAAAAAATACCAAAAATCTCTAAAAATAAACTGGAAAGCAAAATACTTTTGTGATGTAAATTTTTATAAGAAATGACAACTAAACAAAACTTATGAGTATAATTGTTATTTTCTTTTTTTCTATTTTATATAATTTTACAAAATAAAACAATTTTTGCCATGTTATGTATGACTGAATAACAAATTTCTATAATAAACATATGGGGTATTTCAAATGTTTTGAGCACCTGCTGAAACCGACATACTATGGCTCTTATTCTGTTTAGTTTTATGAATTGAAAAAAAAAAACGTTGTACAGGGTTTGGATGACTATACTTGAAGGATATGACATGCAAAGTTTTACGTTGAAAAGTTTGCACCTTAAGAATTGGTGGTCATCTAAAATTCGAAAAATTAAAAAAACGACTTGAAACTTGCAAAAGTTTTTTCATCCATTCCGTTTTCTTTATAATAGTTTTTAGCTTTCAGATCCAAACCAATACAAAATATAGTCACTAGACTTAGAGAATATACCCACAAACAAAATTTTTTTGATATCGCTGCTGGGTGAAAAGTTGCATGTGGTTTACAAGTGAAACGAAAATTTTCCGAATTTTGAACTTTTTGAAGATTTTACATAAGGTTTTTGCGCTGTTTAATAAACATGAGTTTTAAGCGCAGAATTAAAAAAACTGCGTAATTTTATAAAGTTTGAGGTAAATCAAGTTGGTGTCAGCGCACCAATAACGTATCACGGAGATCACAAACTTAAAAGAAATTAGAGTAAATTTTTTAAAAATTTATCTTTTTGCCGTCTGATAATCTGAATTGTCTTTTAAGTTGGGTAGTATATTGCGTGATGTGAGTAACTTCATAAAGGGTACCTTCGAGGCGAAAACGCACTTTAAAATTTTGAAACCCAAAAATTTTATGAACTTTTGAAAAGTTTTGGAAAAAAAACATTTTTTGTAAGCTTTTTTTATTCAAAACATGGCATGGGAACATGTTTAGGTATCTAAATAGATTCTTCGCGACGGACTAAACTGATAAAGTGCAAAAAAAAAAGAATTTTTTCAAAACGGTCGCGTGCTGCGGCAGTTTTTCCGCTTTGTGACTACTAAAGCGCTGTATCAATTGCGCTGAAACGTACATCGAATATAAGACTTTACTGAGCTTGATACTAAAATTGAAAACGCACGAAAAAATTTTAAAGATTTAAAATTTTATGGAGGAAAAAAATGTTTCTAACCTCAAAAATTGCAATTTTTATATTTTGTCTAACTTAAAACCGCAGTAAAAATGATTAACGTGAACGGGTGTCACATGCTCAAATATCGGTTTATACACACGCAAATCGACTTTGATGTCAGACAAAAAAAAATTAAGTGCGTAAATTTTTGAAGTTGCCCATATATAAAGCAGTAGATAACATTGTTTTGTGATACACTGTATGTATGAATATATGTACATACATATGTACTTATGTTGAAAGTATCTACGTAGAATCTACGTCGTAGATACATTCGCGTAACATCATCTCATCATCATGCTACGCAACATACTACAATGACAAATACAACAACAACATATAACGAAATGTTGTTTTTTTTTTTTTTGAATACGTTCATATGGAAGTCTTTGTATATTTGTGCATTCAACGAATACAACAAACTGTTTTGTAACAGTCTGATTTTGACATTGACGAATTCGTCGCCATTTGTCATTTGCACCCATACAAGAGCGAGGCATACTCACTCATACTTGCACACAAATGAAAGTAACACAATACAATAACGAAAACAGCAGAAACAACAACAATAGTAGTATATTAGAAAAAAAAAAAACAAGAAACGGATACTCCTACCCTAAGCTTGACATCCTGCAGGCAGCATTCCGTCAGCCATCAGTAAAGTAGTAATTTTTCTTTTGCATACAGACTAAAAGAATACAAAAATATTTTTTGTTGTTGTTACTATAGCTTGCAGTATTATTGTACTTTATAATATTTTTCTTATTTCTTTTTTAATAAAAAGTTATATTACAAGCCTGATTTTAATTTAGGTTAAACGAAACATTATCCCAATAGTATGAATATGTTTGTATGTACGTCTTTTAAAGATGTATAGAAAAATACAAGCATCTGTTTACCAAACAGGTGTATGTGGACTTATCAGGGAACAAATTGAAAATTTTACTTTTATATTTTATTTTGTACGAGAAGCTGATCTTGTAAAATAAAGTACAATGGGACATTACACTGTGGTTTCGAAACTTTTTATATTGGACAAAAATCGGTATCTCGGGAGCTGTTATAGATATCGTAACGAATTTTCACATGGTAGGAGCTGAGGTGTTTTACAGTTTACTGGCGCCGTACAAAGTTCGTCACCTTAAGTCTAAAGTTTTTTTTTTTAAAATCGCCAAAAATCCATTTATGAACCGATGGGTTGAACTTTGAGGGCCACCCACTGGCACCCCGTACGACGCGAAAAAAAACTGTAAATCAACTCGAAAACACCTCAGCTCCCACATGTGAAATTTCATTACGATATCTGTAATAGCTCCCGAAATATCGAATTATTTCCAAACTAAAAAGTTTCTAAACCACTGTGCATTATTAATACTAATTTAGTAGGTCATTTGCCGCTTTTAGTTTCGTCTTTCATTCATTAAAGAGAGCAATATGTATTAGGTATACGAATATTATTATGAAGAATTTTTTGGAATTATGGTGTAATTTAATTTGAAAGTATTGTCTTTATAATATTGAAATTGTTGCAACAGTAGTTCGAAATAAAATTATTACTGGGAAAACTCTATTTCATCAATAATTCAGTAAAGTATTTTATTTCTATACTTAATGAAGAAACGATAAACTTTTCACGTCCGGTATGAAAATTTAGTTCTTTTTTAATAAAATCCCATATCTTTAATTTAAATTTTGATTTTCAGACAAGTATTTAAATTAGTTTAAAAATTATATTGGAAAAAACTGACATTGTTTCAAAATAGTATCTTATTATAGCGTGTGGGTAATTCTATTTTATTTCGACCCGTTGTGGATTTTTAGCAACTCTTTGGGCTGTCCATGTCAAGCTTGTGAGCAGAGTACAGGTCGCAATTTTGAAGATATTTCGATCGAATTTGGTACGTGATATTTTTTCGACCCAAGGACGGATGGGATTGAAACTGGTGGAAATCGGTCCATTATTTCACCTGGCCCCCATACAAATGTCCTCCCAAAATTGGGGTTTACCGATCATAAATGTTTGAATTATACAAGTATCCAATCATTTTTCACCACAAATGAGTATTAAATGAAGCTTAATCACATCTAAAAATTTTGTGAAGATCGGTCTGTAATTAGTCGTAGCTCCCATATAAGGCCCACTTCCGAAAATCTCTTTAACGGTCATAAATTTCTTAAAAATGTTGGTAATCAAAAAGAATTCGACACAAATAAGTTTTTCATATACGGAAATAATGACACCTAATTTTATAATGGTCGGTCCATAATTAGTCGAAGCTCCCATATAAGACCCTCTCCGTATTTCACTTTAACCTTCATAAATCTTTTAAAAGTATTTATATAGAGATAAAGTTTAACACATATAATATTTATATTCACAGAAATCATGACACTAAATTTTAGTCCAAAATAGGTGAAATCTCCCATGTAGCGCACATTTCTGAAAAACTGTTTTATACATATACTAGGTGTAGGGTAGTATATGGTCGGGCTTGACCGACTATAGTTTTTTACTTGTTTTGTTATGATTTAGAGTTTCGCATTGTTTTACTTCAATCAAAATGCATTCTGTATTACATGTACATCGAAATATTTTAAGCGATTTTTGAAACAATCCGTACGAGGAATAAAATTTCCGCAGCCTAATGGATTAATTTGCAAGGTATAGATTGATTGTCTTTCATTATAAGTTATTTCTTTTATGTTCGTTTTATATTTCAGAATGTTATTTATCCCAATGAAAACATAAATGTACTCCTCGCTGTCAAGGTTTATAAACAGAGATGGCAGTTTTTGACGGTTAATAAAAAGCTACCAAAAACTAGTGAATTCAATACCTAACACAATGGTTTGAATATAAAGGGTATTTTTTTTTAGACAAAATCGCCGCCAGTTAAAAAAGTGTTGTCAAATTAAAGTTCTATACATATAAAAAAAACACCCTATATTCCCGTATAAATAAGAAAATTATCCATCCAAAAATATAAGGAAAAATTTAAAGGTCATAAAAAATGCAAAGCTCAAATAATTGCATCATTGTACCATTAATTAAATAAAACATGTTAACTCTTCTAAACCCTCCAAATTTATTTAAAGTACCACCAAAACTATTCAATTAGATTTTAAAACTCATTTTTCTACATGCTAAAATATTGTTATTCAAAAATATTATTTATTTTATAATTAAAACCACAAAATCATTTAAGACTCATAAATATTCAATGAATCCTCTGTTTTTGTTCAGTTAAAATCATATTTACTTCTTTAGTAAAAAGAAACATAAAAAGCTCAAACATTAATAATACAAGAATAAGAACATGTACGGAGAAGGTGTGTAAAAGCATTAATCAAACTATTAAAACGCCATTAAATGTATGCGCCAACTTGGCTTCCCAAAATTAAAAAAAAACAACAACCAGCAAAACGCAAAAGTAAGACTAACAAAAACAACAAAGCAACTAACTGAAACAAACCGAAATTCATGTATATCGGTATATGGCCAGGTAATATGAACAATTCTGTTATGGGGCACAGTAAGTGCGATTATATGAATGGCACGACATTGCCACGATTACATCATCATCGTCATCATATATGTAGGCATCAGGGATGGAAATATTGATATGATCGTGATAATATTAAATGGACCGTAGACTCCCTGATTCGTTTGCTATCGTTTACTATCCCATAAGATACTGAAAACTGCTTCAAAATAGCAACGATTCACGGGCTACGAGTCATTTGTTAGCCGGTAACAGCGTGTTTTTACAGTCAGAAATTAACAAACGGAATTTTTCTTAGGCAGTTACTTCACTGAAATTCTTCTATATAATTGTAATTTTTAGGTATTTCTAAAATTTCATTTTCTAAACATTATATGTACATCGAATACGGTTAGCTGATAAAAACGCTAAATGTTTCTTAATTTTTACATTTAGTTAACAATTACAACTGTTCAGAAAAATGTCTAAAGAATTTAAGAAAAATCTTTTTGGCAACTCGAAAGATATCTAAGTATTCTTAACAAAATAGTTTTGTAAAAGAAAAACTATCGTAATATATGCCGAAAATATGTTGGAATTTAAAACTACTTATGCTTTTTACAAAGAGACTTTTATATTTGTTTGATTATTGAAACCAAAAAAAAGAAAGAAAATTGGTCAAAATCTATAAAAAAAAGACAGGTAAGGAAGTACAAGTAAAAAGTAAGAACAAATTTAATACCAAAAACCCCTTTTTCTGGAATAATTCGAAAATATAGTGTATTCGAGACATAAAAAAACCCGATTAACCGGTACCCGATTTCATTTTTTGAATAATTTACTCTGGAACCACTGTATCTACCATATATGTATGTGTAAGATTTTTTACCGCCATGTATAAATTGAAAGATTATACCTACATACATAAGAATCATTGGAAAAAGGATTTATCAAATATATCAAATTATATTACAGATTTATCAAATTCAAAGATCTTAGCAACTACAAAAGAACACAATTATAATTTCCCAACTCTGGTATAAAAGTGGTCGCAGTCAAGAATCCACTATAAATAGAGAACAAGAATGAAACAATAACAACACATTGATTGTTGGAACAATAACATAACAACCGTTTATGGACTGACAAATACTCCTACACAGGGTTTCAGTTTATATGTATTTTGGTGAACCGGAAACAAAAAGTTTCCTTCGCTGATTTTCTCTGATTTTTTTTCAATATAACATCTCTCCCTTTTTGACTCGATATGAAAAAAAACAAATGAATTCGTAACCATACTCGAAAAATATTTACTTAGAAATCTAGTTTAATTATGCCACGTCCAGCGGGTACATTAATTAAAAATAGTAAAATAGCTTTTGTGATTTTAAATATATAAGACTAAAAAATTTAAAAATTGATCTTACATATAATTGAAACTTTATGTGAATATAAACATTTGTATTTATAATCTCTATAATATTAAAAATCGCAGTTTGATAAAAGAAATATATAAATATCGTGGTTCCTTCCGTAGTTCTTTCCAATAGCTTTTGGAACCATCTGGACTATTAAGATTGAATTTTGTCTCATCGGTTAACAATGATTGTTGGCTTACCTGTTTTCAGTTTGCTTTGAATTTTCTTTTAGCGTATTCACGACTAGAATTTTTGTGGTGGAGTAATAGCCTTGGCACAGACAAGAGCTTTTGTCGAGAAAAAGTCTGATATTTTTTTTATCAGTTGTTGATTTAGACTCATTTAGCTTATATTCATTAATAATTTGACCAATACTCGTCAGTGTGTTGCTATACAACATTTTTTTTTTTGTACTTTTATTTGGTATTTTATAGCAAATTGTTGAAAATTGCATAATTAGAATAAACAGCAGTTAGTTATACTTTTGTGTTTCTGTTCTTTTTTGTTTATCATAAAATGTAATTATAATTATGAAACACTGACAAAATATTAATGCACAATTTCTCAAATAAATTAAGTTGTCTCAGAAATTTTGGATTGAAAGAGATAAGATAATGTTACACGTTTTAAAAAACAATTTGTAACTTTACAACAGATAACAAAAATCAGGTGTAATTATAGTCATGCAACACAGTGTATTACAGGACATTGTAGCATACGAACGCATGTTCAGAGTTTTGTATGGACCAATGTGAACAGTTTGTCATATATGGTTGTATATATATTCCAATATTAATTTCGTAAACGAATTTACCTGAGATTTTACTGACAATTTTAGATTTTTTATAAGAAATATGTAGGAATTATATTATTTTTTAATGTTTGTATTTTATTCACAAACCTGAAGGTCAAATAATAAGGAAAGATATAAGGCTTCAAGTCAACTAATTTTAAATCATTTTAATTTATATATTGGTAAGCAATGATATAGTCATAATTCGGTAGACTAAGAGCTTCTGACTTAATAAATTAATGCAACTTTAACGGCCCTTTTAACAAGATAGATAGACAGACCAAGCCAGACAGTTAAAACTTTTTTAAACGCTAAAACAACCACAATGGAACAAGCAGTCAATAACAGCAACAGGAACCACAACAACAATAACAATGATGAAAACGGCAAAAATCCGACAAAACTAATTAAATGATAAATACCTGCAATTAATCGTTTTATCATGTAAAATTTATATTTATTTTTATTTATACGAATACAAAATATTTTCAATTTAAAAAAGTGACTGCCAACAATTTTCACCAGAACTTAAAGTTGTCGCCTTTTAATGAATGTCATTTATTTAATACAACAGAAATTAAGAAACAGACCACAAATAAAACCAAAAATTAAAAAAACAAACCTTAAATATTTATTCCAACTTTATAAAACTTAAATTTACACACACACATATTAGTATATACATACATACATACTTACATAAATATGTAGTTTATTCCAAAACTCTCAACAAGATCCTTTTCTGTCGCTGTTGTGTGTTTCTGCTTTTTCGTCATTTTCGAAGATCTTTATCGATAAAATCCCAGTCGAAAAATGGTGATTGTATCTTGTTGCCTGCATCTGTATCTGAGACAATACTTGAGAAATTTATTTGTCATTTGTGGTCTTTTAAACTTTTAACAAGCGAGTGCGAGTGTCTATTTTGTAGATGTGCAAGTTGGCTGACATTATGACGGTTTTTTTTTTATATACAACTCGTATATGTACGTGGATACTGGCTGCTTGAATGGCTGTCTGTCTGTATATGGTTTGTTGTTATTACTTTTTTATTATGTATTGTACTCGTATCTGTTCCAAGGTATTTCAGTATCCATTCATACGCTGGGATTGTTACTTATAAGTATGTTTGAGTATACGTTTAGTTGTATGTATAGTATATGTAGATGGATGTGGGAATGAGTTGTAACCTGTGAAAATTAATTGAGCTGTTTAACTTTAAGATACAGAAAAGAAATGAAAGTTAAAAATTTAAACGACACAATAATTAATATTAACTTAATTAACATATCAATGCGTATTTTATTTAAGTGTGTAGGTTTGTATTCAACATACCACAAATACAAACACTCAAGTCTTGTTAAATAACACAGATACACAGATATCTAAAACAAATTATGATTTCTCGTTAGTGTTTATAACATGTTGACAACTAGATAATTGGTATTAACTGCTAGATAATGTTACGATTATAGTTATGAATAAAATATAATTTTGTCAAAAATTAACACAATCATAGTGTCGCAAAAATGCTAAATAAAAAGTATGTATGTATTTTATCCCTAATTATATTACATTAAATAGAATTAGGGATAAAATACGGGAATTAAATCTACCATTTCCCAATTAAATCCTCTTGCTTGTTAAATTTATGTTTAAGTTAGGAATAAGGACATGATAATGCAATTTGACTGTAACACAATATCCCACTTTGTGCATGCAAATTAACCCACTTCAGCATTAATGGGTTCTAAAATTCTCATTTATTTTTTACCAAATTAAGCAAAATGTAGGCTTTATTTTATTTAAAGGCATTAAATAAAACCAGTTTGAATAGATTTCAACATTCTTCATCCCATTGTGTCATTACCCAAGTAATTTCAATTATATTTTTAACTATAATTTGGAAACTTATTAAAAATTATGTCTGCGTGTTTAATTTTCTTTCGATAAACATATGTTAAGAAATATGTACAAACAGGAGAATTTTATTTGAATTACCTCTTTTGGAACAAGTAAAATCAGATCCGCATTTGAAAATAGTGATATCCGACGACTTCTACATCACGTGCTGTGGAAAAATATTGTGAAGCCAAAGTACTTCTATAGAAGTACAGGTTTGTATGATGCTTAAAATCTAACCATTTAAAAAATTCAGGAATTGATATGTAAGTATTCCTGCAGTAGAAATATGTTCCTTGTTTTTTATAATATAACTAGATGGCATTTGCGCGCGATGCTACGCCACCAATTAAAATTAATTTAAAAGAAAGACATTACACTAATATTCAATTCATTGTGAGTAATTTTATTGAAATAAAAAAGTAGGTGGTCGATAAAAGTATTCTTAGTCATGCCGGAGTCTTAGTTATATACCGTCAAAGTTCTGGCCTTCCTGGCAGTCGTTGTAATTAATTAAAAAAGTTGGCGTTAGAGTAGGCGTGTTCATACCAACTCAGAAACCTTCCCGGGCTCATGCACAACAACTTTGCCCAATCACATGATCAAATACATAGTTTGCGATTCTATAAAGGGCATACAAACATTTATTTTTTAATATGGGGCATTAAATTGGGCGTGGCACATATTATTTTTATTTTTACCTCGCCTTCAGTAAGATGTGTATACAACTTGTTTGCAGTAAATCTGTAAAAAGCCATGCAGAAGCAATTAATCAATTTAAAAAAGTGGGCGTTAAAGTAGGCGTGGTCCTACCAACTCAGAAACCTTCCCACAACATCTTTGCCGAAGATAATAACATGATCAGATGTATAGTTTGCGAGAATAGAATAGTAGAAATGAATTTAAAAAAGTACCAATATAAGTGTACTGAAATTTGGACCTTTTTACCTTTATATTTGAGTCATGAATAGCATGTTCTGGGTTCTTTTTTGTGTCGATGGAAGAATATTTAAGCGTTCATTGAATAAATACTATTAAATGTCAGTTTTTACCCCGTTTTTGTCACTTTTTGTCACCCGTGAAAAAATAATTTTCAAGAAAGTACATATTAATTATCCCTAATACGTACTATTTTAAAATAATAGTTCATGAAATTTTTAGTGAGAAAATACATTTTGATAAAAAACTACCAAAAAAGAATACAATTTTTAGGCCATAGGAATTCGAATTTCAAAAAAGTACCAAAAAGATTTCTAGTCTTTATTGATCTGAGCCAGATGCATTTAATATAGTGTTTCTATGTTTATTTATGTAGGCGGACGCATTTAAAATATTATTTCTAAGTTTATTTGTTTTGGAGATATAGAGGTACTGGTTTTACCCATTTTTGCCCCATTAGTCCCCCTCAACGACCGAATTTTCAAAATCCCTTTTTAGGTGGATCTACATGTTGTAAAAGGAACCAATTACCCGAATTTCAAGTTTCTAGCTTTAGCGGTTTGGGCTGTGCAATGATGAATGAATCAGTCAGTCAGTCAGTCACGTTACTCTTTTATAAAATGATCGAAACTTGTTTTAAAAGTGTTCATAAAAGTTGATGGTTGGGTTGGAACGGACAAGATAGTATCGGCTACGTAACGATTCCATAAAAACTGTTCCGAATTAAAATTTCAAATAATAACCATTGTTCGCAACTTTTAAAATCCACAACTATATTAACTGCATGTCTAATTGAAGACATTATGTTAGAATGAACTTAGTTTAAAGGTATGTATGTATGTGTAAACTGAAGAAATTTCACAAAAATTAACTAAATTAGTTTAATCAAATTCTATACAGCTGTAATTTAAAATAATTTGTTCTACATCTTTTTTTTTTTTTTTTTTTTTTTTTTTTTTATAGCCTTTATTTATTTATTGAATCTTCATATAATGAAATGACAATAAGTATTCAAATCTTAATACTAAAAAGAAAATAATAAGCCCAGCCAGTGCTAGACAAAAATTTTATGATACTAAAAAAATTTCACATCAACTGATCCAGTCATCTATTTTGCGCTTGAGTTAAAGCAAGGGTATCCCTCCTTCTCAACCGAACATGGCCACTAAAGTTAAGGATGTCTCGTGCAAGTGGGTTTGGATGGTGTTCAAGTTTGCTGACATATTTTGAGGCGTATTTTGTAAATTCGTCTTTCACCAAAGGAATGCCTAGATCTTTGTGAATTCGAGAATTTTTAACGTACCATGGAGCTGCAGTAATTATACGTAGAATTTTATTTTGACCCCTTTGAATTTTTTCAATGTTGGATGCTGAGGCAGTATCCCATAATTGAATTCCATAACACCATATTGGCTTTAGAATTGCATTGTACAACAAAAGTTTACAATCCAACTTTAATGTAGAATTTCTGCCGATTAGCCAATTAAGTTGCACTGCTTTTAATCTCATCTGTGTAAGTTTTGCGTCAATATGAGACTTCCAGGTTAAACGACGATCGAGGTGGATTCCGAGGTATTTGACTTCATTGTGTTGCGGAATAATTTGGTTATTTATTCTGATGGACGAACAGGTATCTTTTCGCAATGTGAAAGTTATATGAATACATTTCTGTTCGTTAACCCTGATTTTCCAAAGCTCAAGCCAATTCTCTAGTTTATAAATATAATTCTGCAAATTCTGTGATGCTATTTGATGGTCCTTATGAACGCTAATAAAGGCTGTATCGTCAGCAAAAGTTGAAGTATGTATATTGGGGTCTGACGGCATATCGGATGCATAAATCAAATATAAAGTAGGACCCAGTATGCTAGCCTGGGGTACTCCTGCTTCAATTGGCTGAGCGGGGCTTAAAAAATCGCCTTCTTTGATTGTAAATTTGCGACCATATAAATAACTTTTCATAAGTTTGTGGGTGTTAGCAGGCAGAGCTAATTTTATTTTGTGCATTAAACCTTCATGCCAGACTTTGTCGAACGCTTGGGAAACATCAATGAAAAGCGCGGAACAGTATTTTTTCTCTTCAAACGACCGTCTTATCACATTTACTAATCTGTGTGTTTGTTCGATGGTACTGTGTTTAGCTCTGAACCCGAATTGATGATTTGGAATACATTGAGTGTCGTTCAGAAATGGAATCAACTTAGCCATTAACAATTTTTCAAACAGTTTTGAAATTGTCGGCAATAGGCTAATTGGCCTATATGACTCTACTTTGGTGAGGTCCTTCCCTGGCTTAGGAATCATGGTAATCATAGATACCTTCCAATCTGCAGGATAGTATTCTAGGCGTAAAATAGCATTGAAGATAAGGAGAATAATTCTTCTAGCTACACGAGGTAACTCCACGAGCATTTTGTTGCTGATTTTATCCATACCTGGAGCTTTTTTAAGGTTCAGAGTACCAATAGCGCTTTGAATATCATTAAAGCTAAGTCTTAGAGGTACAGGAGGTCTAATAACGAGTGGTGGCAATTCAGTTGCATTATTTGAGTTGTTTATAGTAAACACATTTCTCAAATGGTTAACAAATAAAGTCCCCTTCTCGGAATCGTTTCTAGCCCAGTCACCAATCGGATTTCGCAAAGGAGGCTTTCCTCTAACTGGTCTTTTTAAACCTCGTGCCGCCTTCCATAACGAATAGTCAGATTGTGGGGAACTGTCAATTCCCTCCAAGTATGATTTAAGTGAAGCCATTCTTTGGGTTTCTAAGAAATTTCTTAGTATATCTCTGCATTCCCGTAGCCTAGCTTTCAGTTGAGGAGACCTGTGAATTTGCCACTCTCTTCTAACTCTTCTTTTTTCTGTCAGGAGATGTTCGAGTTCAGCGAAATAAGTTCTGTTTGTCCTATTTCTGCATTCAACGTCATATGTGGAAGCGTGATGCACAGCTCTTCGTATGTCCTCAGTAAACTTGCCATTCGACCCATCAATATCCTCGGTAGTTCTCAACACTACATTTTCCGTGCAGTGGGAACTTAAATACTTTTTATACTTTATCAAACTTACTCTGGATTTAGACATGTCCCGAAATGGAGAGCCATACCCTTGAAGGAAACGCATTGAAATAATAGAAGGAGAGTGATCTGAAGACAAGTCTAATGAAGGCTCCACTTGTATCGATTCTACAGGGATATTTTTCACTACTCCGAAGTCAATAATATCGGGAATCTTCCGTCGGTCCGTCGGCCAGTAGGTGGGATGCCCGCTTGAGAGTACATCTAAGCCCATTTTGGCAATGGTGTTGAAGAGTTCACGACCCTTCGGGGTCACTAGACGTGAACCCCAAAATGTGTGTTTGGCGTTAAAGTCACCAGCAACCAAAAATCTAGCTCCAAGGGAATTGAAGAAGCTGTAGTATTGATGTTCTTTTATTGAAAATCGAGGCGGCGAATAAATTGATGATAAAACAAAGTTGTATTGACAGAATTCAATACAAATGTTTGTTGCTTGTAGGTAATCCTCACATATGTTGTTCATTAAATAATGTTTTATTCTGTTCTTTATAAGAATTGCCGAACCTCCACATGCTCTTCCGCGGGGATCTTTAGTATCATACAACACGTATCCATTAATTTTGAAGTACCCTGTCGCCGTCAAGTGAGTTTCAGCAATCATCATGACATCAATCTGCTTATCCATCAGGAAGTATTCCAGTTCGTTTTTATGTTGGCGGAGGCCGTTCGCGTTCCAAAAACAAATTTTTAAACAAATCATTTCTTTAAAATTGCTTGTAAGATAGTGGATTGCATTTCCTGCATCATGGATGTCATAGTGGTCGTAAAAGTGTTCATAGTTTGGACAAGTGTCTGCAAAGTAGTCTCTAGAGTGTTAATATTAGGCTCGTAATATTGAGATTTAGGTTCCTGCTCCAAACCTGGCATATTAGATTTAACCACGTTAGCGTAAGAAACTTGTCTAGAACTAGGCGCGTTTTCATGACTAGTGGGCCGTAACAATTGAGGAAAATTGTTACTCGATGCAAAATTAGGCTGTTGTGGATGAACAGGTAATACTGACGTCTTGTTGGTCCTTATGCCTTTCAAATGAGTGTAAACTGGACAACCTCTATAATTTGCGGTATGATTACCTCCGCAGTTACTGCATTTTTTGATTTTTGAGTCGGTTTTCGACTTATCACATTGAGCAGTTGTATGTAGTTCCCCACACGCAACACAAACTGACGGCAATTTACAATATGCTTTAGTGTGACCAAATTCTTGACAATTAAGACACTGGACGGGTCCCTGACGCTTATGCGGTTCTTCCACGGTGATTCTACGATGCAGAAGGTAAATCAGATTGTAGATGGGATGGGACTCGTTTTTCTTTAAGACTATATCTCCGGTTTCCAATTCCACCCTGAACATAGGCTGAGGAATCTTTTCACGGTTTCTAATATTCGTTATGTTCTTAATTTTGAAGCCATTTTCCATTAAACTAGTCTTTATCTCGGCAGGATCAACATCTGGGTCTATACCCTTTAGAACGACTTGGAGTCCTTTTGCGCTTTTCAGCTGGTAGGTATAGAAATCCCTACTCTCCCTCTCCAACTGGTTGGACAATTTTCGAAAGTCATCTTCCTTTTTCACTTGAATTTTGGTTTCGCTGATATTTCCATGTTTAATTGAGGTTACGCTAAACATATTTTCACCTATTACCGAAACAATTCCTTGTACCAATTTACTGGAAGTGGGCTCTCTCAGATAAATTGGTGGGGGCTTAAACGTCTTTTTAGGAAGTTCTGGATCATCCGTCTGGAGGAGAGCAAACCTGTTTTGATCATTTGGATTGTCAATACTCACGGTCTTGGGAGCTTTTGAATTTGATGACATTTGAGCAGATGTCGGGCTCCTCTGTCGCTTAAGAACTGTGACGTATTTATCCATACCTACTTGTTTTCTAGGTTTGACTGCACTATTTGATGTAGAAGATATTGATGTTTTATCATCTGATGAAATCACTATATTGGGCGAACAGGAACGGCGCCGTTCTACGGCTCTTGTAGTGAGAAGATTCTCTACAGATTTTTTAAGGATTCTTCCTCAGAGATCCATAAAGATTTTCTAGTCGAGCTAAGCTCTTTCTCAGAATTACATCTGAGAGGAACACTCATACAGTTTTTATGCGATTTTTAATGTTTTTTATTATTTTTTTTTTTTAATGTTTTTTTATTTTTTAATGTTTTTTATTTTCTAATGTTTTTTATTTTTTTTTTACCGTAGGTATTTTTACCTATTACGAATTATTTTTTAACTTTTTTGTTTTATTTCGACCTATTACACTTTTTCACCTATTACGATTTTTTCACCGAAAATTCAGCCGCACTAAAAATAACACGTCCGAACAGTTCAACAACACAATGTGTAATCCGATTATGACCACTAAAGTTAAGGATGTCTCGTGCAAGTGGGTTTGGGTGGTGTTCAAGTTTGCTGACATACTTTGACGCGTGTTTTGTAAATTCAACTTTTACTGATGGCACGCATAGATCTTTGTGAATTCGAGAATTTTTAACATACCATGGAGCTGCAGTAATTATACGTAGAATTTTATTTTGACCCCTTTGAATTTTTTCAATGTTTGATGCTGAGGCAGTACCCCATAATTGAATTCCATAGCACCAGATTGGCTTTAGAATTGCATTGTACAACAATAGTTTGCAGTCCAACTTTAGTGAAGAATTTCTGCCAATTAGCCAATTAAGCTGCACTGCTTTTAATCTCATCTGTGTAAGTTTCGCTTCAATATGAGACTTCCAAGTTAAACGGCGGTCGAGGTGAATGCCGAGGTATTTGACTTCATTATGTTGAGGAATAATTTGATTATTTATTTTGATGAACGAGCAAGTTTCTTTTCGCAATGTGAAAGTGATATGAATACATTTCTGTTCATTAACCCTGATTTTCCAAAGCTCTAGCCAATTCTCTAGTTTATAAACATAATTCTGCAAATTCTGTGATGCTACTTGGTGGTCCTTGTGAACGCTGATAAAGGCTGTATCGTCTGCGAAAGTTGACGTGTGGATTTTGGGGTCTGACGGCATGTCGGAGGCATAAATCAAATATAAAGTAGGACCCAGTATGCTACCCTGTGGCACACCTGTTTCAATTGGCTGAGCGGGGCTTAAAAAATTGCCTTCTGTGATTTTAAATTTGCGACCGTATAAATAGCTTTCCATAAGTTTATGGGTGTTAGCAGGCAGAGTTAATTTTATTTTGTGCATTAAACCGTCATGCCAAACTTTGTCGAACGCTTGGGACACATCAATGAAAAGGGCGGAGCAGTATTTTTTGTCTTCAAACGACCCTCTTATCACATTTACCAATCTGTGTGTTTGTTCGATGGTGCTGTGTTTAGCTCTGAAGCCGAATTGATGATTAGGAATGCATTCAGTGTCGTTCAGAATTGGAATCAACTTAGTCATTAACAATTTTTCGAACAGTTTAGAAATTGTCGGCAATAGGCTAATTGGCCTATATGACTCTACTTTGGTGTGATCCTTCCCTGACTTAGGAATCATAGTGATCATAGACACCTTCCAATCTGCAGGATAGTATTCTAGGCGTAAAATAGCGTTGAAGATAAAGAGGATAATTCTTCTTCTAGCTACACAAGCATTTTATTGCTGATTTTATCCATACCTGGAGCCTTTCTAAGGTTCAGAGTACCAATAGCGCTTTGGACATCACCAAAGTTTAGTCTTAGAGGTACAGGAGGTCTAATAACGAGTGGTGGCAAATCAGATACGTTATTTGAGTTGTTTTTAGTAAACACATTTCTTAAATGGTTAACAAATAATGTCCCTTTCTCGGAATCATTTCTAGCCCAGTCACCAGTCGGATTTCGCAAAGGAGGTTTTCCTCTCACTGGTCTTTTTAAACCTCTTGCCGCCCTCCATAACGAGTAGTCAGATTGTGGGGTACTATCAAGACCCTCCAAGTAGGATGTAAGTGAAGCCGTTCTTTGGGTTTCTAAGAAATGTCTTAGTATATCTCTGCATACCCGTAGCCTAGCTTTCAGTTCAGGAGACCTGTGGAGTTGCCACTCTCTTCTCATTCTTCTTTTTTCTGATAGGAGATGTTCGAGTTCAGATAAATAAGTTCTGTTTGTCCTATTTCTACATTCAACGTGATAAGTGGAAGCGTGATGCACAGCTCGTCGAAGGTCCTCGGTAAAGTTGCCAATCGACTCATCGATATCGTCGGTAGTTCTCAACACAATATTTTCCGTGCAATGAGAACTTAAATACTTTTTGTATGTTATCCAGCTTACTCGGGTCTTAGTCATGTTTCTAAATGGAGAGCCACACACTTGAGGGAAATGCATTGAAATGATAGTAGGAGAGTGATCTGAGGACAAGTCTAATGAAGGATCCACTTGCATCCATTCTACAGGGATATTTTTCACTACTCCAAAGTCAATAACATCGGGAATCTTCCGTCGGTCCGTCGGCCAGTAGGTGGGATGTCCGCTTGAGAGTACATCTAAGCCCATTTGAGCAATGGTGTTGAAGAGTACGCGACCCTTTGGGGTTACCAGACGTGAACCCCAAAATGTGTGTTTGGCGTTAAAGTCGCCAGCAACTAAAAATCTAGCTCCAAGGGAATTAAAGAAGTTATGGTATTGGTGTTCTTTTATTGAGAATCGAGGCGGAGAATAAATCGATGATAAAACAAATTTGTATTGACAGAATTCAATGCAAATGTTTGTTGCTTGGAGGTAATCCTCACTTATGTTATTCATTAGATAATGTTTTATTCTGTTCTTTATAAGAATTGCCGAACCTCCACAAGCTCTTCCGCGGGGATCTTTAGTATCGTACAACACGTAGCCATTAATTTTGAAGTACCCTGTCGACGTCAAGTGAGTTTCAGCAATCATCATAACATCAATCTGCTTATCCATCAGGAAGTATTCCAGTTCGTTTTTATGTTGGCGGAGGCCGTTCGCGTTCCAAAAACAAATTTTTAAATAAATCATTTCTTTAAAATGGCTTGCAAGATAGTGGGTTGCATTTTCAGCATTTCCTGCATCATGGATGTCATGGTGGTCGTAAAAGTGTTCATAGTTTGGACAAGTGTCTGCAATGTTGTCTCTAGATTGTTGATATGTGGCTCAGAGTATTGCGATATAGGTTCCTGCTCCAGACCTGGCATATTAGATTTGACCACGTTTGCGTAAGAAACTTGTCTAGAATTAGGAGCGTTTACGTGAGTAGTTGGTCGTACAATTTGAGGAAAATTCTTACTCGACGTGAAATTAGGTTGTTGAGGATGGTCAGGTAATACTGGCGACTTATTGGTCCTTATGCCCTTCAAATAAGTATAAACTGGACAACCTCTATAATTAGCGGTATGATTTCCTCCACAGTTAATGCATTTTTTTATTTTTAAGTCCGTTTTGGACTTATTACATTGAGCAGTTGCATGTAGTTCCCCACATGCAACACAAACAGACGGCAATTTACAATACGCTTTGGTGTGACCAAATTCTTGACAATTAAGACACTGGACGGGTCCAACACGCTTATGCGGTTCCTCCACGGTAATTCTACGATGCAAAAGATAAATAAGATTGTAAAATGGATGGGACTCGTTTTTCTTTAAGGCAACATCTCCAGGTTCCAATTCTACCCTGAACATGGGCTGAGGAATCTTTTCACGGTTTCTAATATTCACTACGCTCTTGATTTTGAACCCTTTGTCCATTAATCCGTTCTTTATCTCCGCAGGATCAACACATGGGTCTATACCCTTTAGAACGACTTGGAGTCCTTTTGCGCTTTTGAGCTGATAGGTATAGAAATCCCTGGTCTCCCTCTCCAACTGGTTGGACAATTTTCGAAAATCATCTTCCCTATTCACTTGGATCTTTGTCTCGCTGATTTTTCCATGTTTAATTGAGGTTACGCTAAACATGTTCTCACCTATTACAGCAACAATTCCTTGTACCAGTTTATTGGAAGTGGGCTCTCTCAGGTAAATTGGTGGGGGCTTAAACGTCTTTTTCGGTATTTCTGGGTCATCCGTCTGAAGTAGAGCAAATCTGTTTTGATCATTTGGCTTATCACTGCTGACGGTCTTAGGAACTTTATTGGAATTGGAAGACATTTGAGCAGATGTCGGGCTCCTCTGTCGCTTGAGAACGGTGATGTACTTATCCATACCTACTTGTTTTTTGGGTTTGACTGCACTATTTGATGAAGATGATGATTTCTCATCGGATGAGATAACTATATTGGGCGAACAGGAACGGCGCCGTATCTCGGCTTTTGTAGTGAGAAGAGACTCCACGGATTTTCTTAAGGATTCTTCCTCAGAGACCCATAAATTTTTTCTACTGTAGCTTAGCTCTTTCTCAGAATTACATCTGAGCGGGACACTCATGCAGTTGTTTTGCGATTTTTAAATTACCGAAAAACCACTATTTTTCCACATATTACGATATCTTTTTTTTATATATATATATTTTTTTTTTCACTTATTACAAGTTTTTTTTTTTTTTTTTTTTATTTTTTTTTTCACCTATTACGAAAATTCAGCCGCACTAAAAATAACACGTCCGACCAGTTCAAGCAACACTATGTGAAGAATTTCTTTTGATATTTTTTTTATAAGACATTTGCAAAAAGTATCCAATCTTTTATACCTTTACCAAGTGGCCAAATAGCATCTCGAATTTCATAAAATAACCTTAAGTATTGACTACCTCTGCATAACATTTCATTTTATCTACATAAATAAATACAAATTTTAAAGTCGGTGAAACCATAATTTTTAAAAACTAAAATATAGTGACGAATATTTATTTAATTTTTTCTCCAACTCATTACAAATTATGACTCAATAGAATATAGAAATATTCGTATAATGCCTTATTTATTATCTGTTATGTTATATAAGGTAATGCTTGGTTTTCACTATGTCATTTTTTTTTTCAAATTGTTGACAATTGTATGTTTGCAATCATGAATGTAAACATAGATGACGCCATATGACAATCCGTTTTCATACAATTGCCAACAATTTGGACAATTTGACAACAAAAACTACATAGTGAAAACATAGTGATAACGCGGCCTAAGCTGTTATCTGTAGCTTAAAAATTTGCGAGTGCTAATAACGGCTTCTGTGAGATTATTTCTTGTAGCTAGTTTTAGTAATATTATAGTAAAGACATATTTACATATATCGTGTTAAAGTAATGAGTTAATTGCTATTTGGTAAATTTTGTGAATTGAACATTTTAACTCATTACTTAGCAGTTGTTTTAGCTGGGATATTATTACCACATTTCCAAAAAATTTTATAACAAATTCGTCACAATTTTTTTCAATTTCAATGTACTCGTACATATTTACTATAATTTTTAAATATATAAAAAATATTAGATTTCAGATGTTTAAGTATCATATGGGTAGTTCCATTAAAATGTCAACCACTACCAAAAAAAATTAGAGTACTAGAAAAATGTTTCCAACATGATTTAATAAGAGAAAAATATTCGATTTTTCATAATATGGAATTTATTGGAATTTTAAAATTAAAAAATGGAAGAGAAAAACTGAATGTCTCTTCGACTCAGTTTTTGGAAATAAAATAAATTATTTTCTCTTTGCTATTAACTAAATTAATAGATTTGAAACATTACAATTAAATCTTAATAATAAATTTGCAATAACAAATAACTATAATAATGAGAAAAACGAGAAGTTAGAGCTCGAATAACGGTATTTTTTTGATTTGCTTTTGATGATATTCTAATGTCACGTGCGTTATGCAAAAACATTGTTTAACTATGTCATTTGTATATTGGCAGTCGCAGATAAAAAAGATTAAAATTCTAAAATAAGAATTCTTCCAATTAAAGATATTAACTAAAATTTCCTTTTAAATCGAAATAAAAAAAAAGTTATTACCTTTTAAAATTTGTCGCATGCGTTATTGTAAATACGATAATTTAAATTAAATGCGTCAAAATCAAATTTAAATGCAAATTTTCTATTTAGATTATTTTAAATAGACGTAAAACCATGAAATGGTGGCGGGAAGAATTGAAAAAAGATGAAGCAAAACTAAAAGAGCACCAAGAAAAGAAGGCTAAATTAATATTAATAAACATTTTCTGAATTTGATATTATTTTTATTATTACACCGTTTTTTGAATAAGTAAACACTTTTATTTTCTTTCCCAAAATTATCTACAAAATACATTTCATTATTTATATACGAGAAAATTTGTCACGTACGTTATTATGTTTTTCTTTTATATAAAACTAACCAATATTAAATATTAAAAGATTGTAAAGGTACATTATTTAGCTTATTTTAGGAATTTTTAAAGAAAAGAAAAACTCCCATGATTCGCAGACTTTCGCATGTATTTACGTAAATATGCCTTAAAACCACTTTCGTTTTTGTCACGTAGGTTATCACCTTATTTTGATCGGATATTTTCGACACCAAAAATTCGAGGCTGCCCATTTTTTTCTCAAACATAAAAGCTTTTGTAGAATAATTATTATTTCATAATTGAACTGTTAATTTTACTTCTTGATAATTTTAGTCAGGCTTGAGTTCATTAAATTTAATTTTCATTAAATTATTTTTACTGAAGTTAGGAATTATAACTTGAAAAATTTTATTATTAAAAATTTTTGATAATTTTTCTTGACTGGGATTCGAACCTGGGTTGTTGAATTTACATATGTTTCGAGAAATCCCACTTTCTCTCATCAAAATTCTTTGCGTTCTAACCACATACACCACTGCGGTGCCGACCAGTCAACAGACAAACATCAATCCTTTAACCAGTGTTAGTTATGGTAGTTCGAAGTTTTTGCTGTAATTATCATTTTTTTTTTATTAATTTCTATTCCTAGTTGTTTTTTTCCTTTTCTTCTTTAGTTTTTTCGTATTCATGTAGCTTTTGATTGGAACATAACTGTATTATTGTTTTTCATTAACTTCTATTTTTGTGAAATTTATATTACTCCATATGCGTACGAATGTCACGTACGGCTGTATGAAAATACCCATATGTCAATTAAATTTCTTACCAGAAAGTTTGTATTTGGGAAAATTGGAAACAAAATCCATGTTGTTTAAAAAACATTCGCATTAAAAACATGATTAAAATAATATATAAATTTATAACAACCACTGACTGAATGATATTACATTTAATGATTACTATTACAACTTTTTCTGTGTGTAATTATTACGGTATCAAAACAATAGACAAATAAAATCAAATAAAAAAAGGAACAGAGAAAAAGAAATGGAACATTAGCGACCGTTAATTTTTTTAAGAAAATGTCTTCCAAAACAAAGTAAATACTTATGTATGTACTATATATACTATGTACATATGTATAGAAATTCATACTTTTACAAAAAAAAAAACTATTATATACCATATACCTACATATGAATATGAAACACACACATAGATAAATATGTTTAACATACTGTCACATGCATACATACAACATTAATGATATTTTTTTGTAGTGTTTGTTTTTTGTGTAAAATACACATTTTTAATGACACAAGAAAAAGTAAAAGAAAATTATTTCATATTCGTTCGTTTTGATTGACGTATTGCGTGCGTATAATTGATCAAAGATACACATTTTATATACAATATTCATTCATACATTATACCTACAAATAAAGTTTATGTACACACGTACACGTGTACATAATGACAGCAGCAACAAAAGTACCGCCATATTTTCCACATTATTTTTTTTTAGTAATTCGATAAGTTTAATTATTTTATATAAAGAATGATTTTTTAAAAGCTTTTGGATTTGATTTAAAAAAAATACAATACAGAGAAATGCATGAAATCTTGATTTGAGTCTATACAACGATCTATATACATAATTAAATGTTTGAAGATGATTTCATGTAAATATTGACCGCGGCTACGCCCTAAATGGTTTATACACTGGGTCCAATTTGGCTCACGAATAAATTCTTTAATGTTAGCTTCCCGTGCGAGATTATCCCTATAGATATGAGCCTTAACATAGCTCCACAAAATATAGTCTAGAAGCATTAAATTGAAAAATCCAGGCGGCCCATTGACCAGCCCAAATGTGAAATAAACTTTTCACAGAACTAGTCTCTCAATTAGACCATTGCTTCACGTGCGGTGTGGCATTTTACACCGTCTTGTTGACCAGCACTTCCATTTTAAGCAAAAAAAAATTGTAACCATCGCACGGTAGCGCTCGCCATTCACGCTCCTTTCGTTCATGGTTTAATTATAGACCAAACTGAACATGTTTAACAGTAACAGTATATTACACGTAAGCAGCTGAGCGGCCAACAACCGGTCTTGCCAAAAAGAAAGTTGCTAAAAAATCCTCCTTTATATGTACATATGAATGAATGTTTTCGTATAGAGATTTTAAGATCTACATACATACGAGTACAATTAAGTACTTATGGAAATCATTTCTAATGTACATTGTAAAAAATAGTAAACGTTAGTATTTCTTTGCAAATCACAAAACGCACTAGATTAGTGTGAGGAATATTTGAGAATGTTTTATTTGAAATCATTTTTTATAACAATCTATACAACTTTAACTTTTAATTGTAATTCCATTTTGTATTTGGATGAATTTTCCTTATTATCTAATGGTATGCTTAGACCTTTCTTTCCCAATATTTTTTTTTCATATTTTTTAGAGTGGTAGGATATCAGCTGAATTTGAAACCGTATAGTTACAATTCTTTTTGAAAAACTAGTTCCGAAATATTTCCGATTCCATCAAAAAGGTAGTAAAAGTCGGTGGTACAGTTATTGTCAAATGTTATTAAATATTCTAAGATTAGTGATTTTTCAGTAAATATAATTGAATGTATAGGTAACAGTGAGTACAAAATATGCGATTACTTATCTATATATATATAAATGGTGTAAAAAATGTATAGTAATTCATAAAATAAGAACGGCTGGGCCGATTTCTGTAAAAAAAATCCCTCTGGAAAAGTCGAAAAATTGGAAAAATCGAAAATCGAGTTTTCGTACGAAATTTTGTGTGAAATTATTCATTAATGGAAAAATAGAAAGTCCTTGGTGTAAATCATGGGAAATTGTGGAAAATGCGAAATTCAGAAAATTGGAAAAACTCTCCGCAAAAGTCGGAAAATTGGATAAATTGTAATATTGATTTTTTGTACCAAATTTTGTGCAAAATTATTCCTGTTGTGTTTTTAAAACGGGTTCCCTTCGACTCTACTTAAGTGTTTGCACGTAGTGAACTACCACGTATTCCAGTTGTATTATATTATTACTCTAAAGTTTGTCTGAAGGCTTAAAATTGGGGCGAGGCAAAGTTCGCCGGGTCCGCTAGTTAGTCATAAAATATATAGATTTATAAGCAGTTCTTTATTTCTTCAAAAGAGTGCTTGAATACAGCATGAAACATCTAGTAACGCAATTTGAATTTATTCGTCTCAGAGGTCTAGACGAAATTATATATTTTGTTGACTAATAATTTGCGCAATAAATATTCTCGCAACTCGAAAACTGTTTCGTTTATTAAATTAAATTAAGAAAAAACGAAATTCGGCAAAAAATTATCTTTAAGTATGACTAAATTTTTTTAAAATTCGAGCAGTCGTTTTGGAAATAAATTTCAAAATTCCACAATTTGCACAAAAAAAATATTTATTTTTGCAAAAAAAAAAAAATTATTTCCAAAACGACTACTTGGATTAAAAGAAATTAGTCTTACTCAAAGAAAAAATTTTTTGTTTATTGAGCAAATACTTATCCATAGGTTCGTAAGGGAATGAACATCCCAAAATTCACTTGACGAATATATGTACCAATTTAAAACAAATTAAAGTGCTATATTCAGCAGTGTCGAATCTTCAATACACTACGCCCACATATAATAGAAATTATAAAAACTATACTAGTGGACTTGAATATACTTATTCTGTCTCAACGCAAATTATATTAGTATTTTATTTATTGTTTGAAAGACAAGTTTACGCACAACATAATTTATTTCAAAACATTTCAATATTATTTGATTTTAACCATTTAAGTATCATTGTAATTATCGATTCTTACCATTATTTATAGAGTTTGTTTCTTTATTTGTGTGCAATTTATGAAATTAATAATTAGTTCACATTACTCGATTGGTTAAAATTGGTAAAGTTGATAAAGTAGCCTCACTTTTTAACTGAAATTTCATATTAAAAATGTTATTTTCAAGAGTTTCATAGGTGTTATAGTAAAAATCGACCTATTTTGGATTGATGTCTATAAAATCCACTATCCAATTACGTAATTTCTATGTATTTGGGCCTTATTTTGTATAAATTTCATCTCAATAACGTAATAGTGATACTAAGATAAGATTCTTCATACATTTCGTAACAGATAATTGATAATTTTATGTATATGAGAATATATCAAGTCGAATTTCAACACAATATCGATATAATTAATATATATATGAGTATTTAGTGATTTTTGGACGGGGTAAAATATAGACCGATATTCACAAAATACAGCAGTTTAATTTCTGCATAATTTGTGTACAATTTTGGTTCGAAATCGAATGTTATAAGAGATTTATGAGTATGTAAACGATTTCCGGAAGTGGACCTTATATGGAGGATATGTTCAAATATTGATTTGATATTGATTGTGATTGATCTTATTGAAAAAGTTAAAATTTTAGTATTTTGATATGTATTCTACAAGAGACTATATGAACTTCAATTTTTATGTTTTCGTTTAAAAAAAAATTTAGAAATGCTATTAGAAATAGTGACTTTTTGCTTTTTCCATTTTTGACGATTTTTTTAAAATCGAAATGACGATTTTTCCGAAATTCATCTGGCAGCCCTGAAACTTATATATAATAATTATTTGTTTCAAAATTTAACCTGGTATCAATTTGTATAATAAATGTATATCTTTTTAAGTGACTTTATATGAGGGCTATGGTCAAACATAGACCGATCCAAACAACATTTTGTTTTGTAATGTCCTTTTGCACGAAACTTATTTATTTTATATAGTCATTTTATAGATAAAGTGGGTTACAGCTTATTGTATGCAGTGCATTTTTTGTTTTCAAAGCTATCTAACAGGAACGTAAAATTTCAAAAAAAAAATTTGCCATTTAAAAAAATGTTATGGTCTAACCAACAATTTATTGCAAAAATGTACATTTTAATATATTAAAACTAAAATAATAAAAATTGCTTGTTTTTTCAAGTCTCAGGCACGTATGGGTTTCGAAAACTTGAAATTAAAACTGGCAGTTACACGATTTAAGACGTTTTGCCATAAATGCGACCAGTTTTTGGGTAATACTCTGCGAAATATTCGCTTTTTTAAATCGTTTTTGTTAGAAATTTTGTGTTCCTTATGTTGATTTTTAAAAATAAATTTTCGATAACACTAATTTATGGCGACTGTGGTGGCGGTGTCATCAAATGTGGCATATATAAATTAAACACATTTGCACAATACGCGATTTTTGCTTTGGATCGTTATTCTGACAAAGTGCAAAATCTGATCTTATACACAGGTTCTTTGCGCTTTCCAACAAAGTGTTCTTCAGAATCTGAAAATACTTAAACTTGTCCATGGTTGTTTCAACAAATGTTAAATTCCCAACTTCAGCAGCTGACATACAAGTCCAAACCATGACGCTGACACCACCATGCTTCACTGTTGCCTGTTTAGTTTAGTATTTGGTTTCCGCCAAACATACGACATGCCGTCTGAACCGAATATATTAAAATTAGATTCATCGCCGAAGATGACCAAATTACTAAATGTCGATTCCTTGCAAACATGTTCTTTGGCGAAACTTAGCCTGCACGGTCTGTTTTTCGGTTTTTTAAACGGTTTATTACGTGAAACTCGTCCACTAAAATCATGTTCAACGCAACATTGTTTGACCAGGTAAACTTCAACTTCGGATGCCAATTTGCTTTATTTTTCTTAAAATGTGTCGCTCATCATGCTCATTGAATATTTTATTTGGCGCTTTTCTGCCTTTGTTATGGAACCGATTTTCATGGATAAAGTGCTGAAGGATTTTTTTGGATTGTGGAAGCTTTAATGTTAAGCATTTCTGATATTTTTCGCTGTGAGTGGCCATTTTGAAAATAGTTTTAAACCAATTCTCGTTGTTGTATCGTTTTACGTGCTCTCACTTGAACTATTTTAAATTGACACTAGACGTTAAAAAATCGGACTCCCAATTTTACAGGAAATATTGATAGAAGTAGAAAAAAGAAAAGCCAACTAAACTGCATTGAGCTGTTGGTAGAGTAGAAATTGACTGCATTAAATAAGCTGTGATTTGAAAAACGAGCATTTTTTAGTTTTAATATTTTAAAATGTATATTTTTGCAATAAATGTTTTTTGTTTGTTCGACTATAACAGTTTTTCTTTCCAATGATACAATTTTGTTTGTTAGTTTCTGTTAGTTTTCCTTTTATTGAGCTTTGAAAACAAAACAAAAATGAACTGCATAAAATAAGTTGTAAGCCACTGCATTTATGTTCCTTTGAGCCATGGGGGCTAGGAGATATCATGCACGGATTCTTACTGTTTAGTCCATAAATCTGGTTCTATATATACCGGTTTTGTTGATTTTCAATACCAAACTTTCGGGTAAAATAGAAAAAAATGTTTCTGGAAATTGCGTTAAATTTTGTAGTGTATTTTGTACGTAAGATTATTTTTTAGACAGATGGAGAAACGGAATCTATAGATGATTATTATGAATGTTTTGCCCGAAGTGACAAACGTGTGAAATAATGGTGGTAGACCTTCGCTAGAGTGGCAGCATAAGCCAACAAAACCAATCGTCAACTTTGTGCCACAATAAAAATATGGGTGAAATTTATTTGAATTTGAATATACAAATCAGGCGAGGAAAACTGTGAACGGAAAATTTAAAGTACGTAAAGGTTTTTTTTTAACGAGAACTTTGTTTTTCAAAATAAAACCAAGAATTTCTTTGAAAATCATTGCAATTTATAAAGAAACTTGATAATTATATCGGCCAGATGTCAACATTCTATCACATTTTAAATAATTGCCATGTCTATTTCGTTATTCACATCACGGATTTTGAGTTTTAAGGCTGTAATCGCATCGTTTAACTCTGTTGGACTTTATCTCTGACTTGGTTCCGCAAAAAGTAATCCATTGTTTTGGTGGCTGTGTGACAAGTGATACCGTCTTATAAAAACCACATGTCAGTAATATCCATATTATCAATACAAGATGAAAATTTAGTTGTAAACATCTCTTGATTGCGTGTTCCATTCGCTGTAAATGAATTTCCAGCCAAATTTAAAAAAAAAAAAATCAAGTCCAGACCACACAGTGACATGTTCAGCAACAAACTTACTATTCCCAAGAATGTTGTTTAAAAGATACGAGTTCATAAACTAGTAATAGGTTAATAATTACTGTAAAAATCGAAAATCAAATAGAGTATAATTATCTTGCAAATTATATAAATAATTTTAATTTTGCAAAATATACATTGTTTTTAATTAGTTTACAAATTAGTTGATTATAAAATAAAATACTGAACAAAGTATAGCAGTACTAACATATCCAAACCTGATACAAATCTATGCTAAATGCGTAGCAACATTTCATGTACATATTCTTTAATCTTATTTACTTGCATAGCAACATTTAATGTTGACTCACATATACATAGAACAGAGTGAAACATGTTGTTTAACTACTCAAGCACTGCATTATCCACAAATGAACGAAGTTATGGTTTGTGTCTAAACTAATTTGCAAATCATTGTCGTTAAAAAAGTCAGGAAGTTGGGTAATGTCTATAAACATGACAAATGTCACTTTGTGCAAAAAGAAAAGTACGGAAAGCAAAAAAAAGAAAGATTTTTTCTAACTGGTTTCATTTTTGAAATTCTAACTGGAATTTGATCCTGACAAGAATTTATATACATACATACATAAATTTCAATGTGGTTTTCAACTTTCACAACTAGATGTTGCAAATATTTTTCTAAACATGAACTGTTATTTGTATCTGTTAATTTGAATTTAATTTGATTTCGTTCAAATGTTAACAAATAAATAAAGCTTTGGGATATTAGTCTTGTTTTTCCATACACATGTTGTCTTAGCTCGGCTTCTTTGATTTTTATCGTATGGTTGTTTGATTTGTATTTTGCAATTATATTATAGTTGTTGTTCTTTTTTGCAAATTCTTCATTTCATTTTGCGTTTATTGACTGACTTGTTTTTTTACTTCATTTTATTTTATTTGCCGCATCTTACGCTCTGGCTGCCGTTGATTCACATGTGGTTGCGTTTGCAAATTAAAATAATCTTTTGCGGCCCATTTAATTTTAACGGTCCTTGAAAGTCACCACATTTAATACTAATTTGACTTTTCTTTATAAAATTCTTGAATTTCGTATAAACAAAGCTAAAATAAATAGGAATGCGTTATTCTTAATTCTCTTAATACAAAAAAAGATTTGCTGTTAGTTAAAATGAAATTAACAGTGAAGTTTCATGTGGCATAAAACATATTGCGTGATGCACATGTACTTATCTACATTGTGTCCGTAATTGAAATATGTTTTCTTTTTTATTTTTTCAACAAAATATGTATATTTCTGGTACTCTAAATATTCTTCATACAAAGTTTATATGTAAATACATATGTACATATATTTTGAATTGGTCCATCTGTCCTTGGTTGTATGGAAATAATTCATAGCAACGTTTTTGACCTAGTAGTACTAGTCGATATAATGAAGTTGTCACGCTTGTTAACGAACAAATGAAAAGTTCGTTATATGTAGTATTAAATATTAATTAACAATATTCGGCTGTAAAGAATTCTAATCTTTCATTTAAATAATAATTTATTGAAATTCCTATTTAATACAAATTTAGGAAAATAGTATAAATACATTTATTTAGACAAACTTCAAACGTAAGTGTTTTTATTACAAATTTATGTAGATTAACTTTTTTGAGTCATAATATGTGAGCTATGACTTTTATATATGTCTTTGGGTGGCGAAAACTTTCAAGACGTTCTTCGTGCTTTAACGATGTTTCCGTAACTGGTGGTGTTATGGTACAACTCCGCTGACTTTGAAGATGTCCTTCGACAGTGTTTCTGTGGCCTCTAGGTGAGTTACTGCATTCTTGGTGTTTTTAGAGGGAGGAAAAGTTTTACTTTTAATTTTTCACAATATATATTCAAAGATTTAAATGATAGAATAAATTGATTGTACGTCAAATTTATAATTTTTAAATCTTAGGTTACAATCTTCTGTACAGGTCAAAGTCTTTTCTTCAACTAAAAATTATTACGGATTACTAAAATTAAAAAAATCATACATGCAATAAAAATCGCATTGTTTACTGTACTAATGACATGCCCATTCATGGTCTAAATAAAAAAGTTGATAATAAGAATTAAAAATTAATATATGATAAATAATGTTCACAAAAATATTATTGTTTGATGTAACATATTTTCCTAACCATTTATGATACCATATTTATTTATGCAACATTTCAAGATATACGAGATTTTATAAGAATCTATATACAATAGGTATTTTTTTTTTACTAATTTTATTGTTTACTTTGTTTGTGGGAAGCCACTCCCACTCTCAAAAGTCTGCCCAATTTTATCCATTCATATGGACATCAAAGTCCGTTCAGAAAAGTCAAGCAGCTAATCGACTTTAATTTATATGGGAGATGCCACGCCCACTATGTTTTATATATAATAATTTTTTGTTAAAAACATTTTTCTATGTTTGCTTCTGCTTTCAATTTTCTTTAGTCCAGCACTGTATTTGAAAAATAAATAATTTTAAAGGTTCGAAACGAGGAAAAAGTATTAATAAATACTGCAATACTGTTCCAAAACTAAGGATTTCAGCAATTTGCAGAAAAGAAAAACCAGTGACAAGAGGCAGAAAGAGAGAAGGTGGGTTTGATCAGTGTTTAATACGTAAAAACAAAAGAAACCCATTTTGGTAATTTGTAAAGCAAAATTAGAAATAGGCTCTAGGAAGCTGGATTAAAAGTTCGTATTCCGAAAGGTACCATTTTTTTGAGAAGAAAAGTTCTTTAATCAGATGAAACGAAGATACATTTTTTGTTGCTTCTAATTACAAAACCTTCGTTCAAAGACGAAACAAAGAATTTGGCCATAGGTATATCCAATTTAGTGGGTAGATGTAAAAATATGCGTTGTAGGTTACGTAGAAATATTACAAAACCAACTGCCACAGAAGAAGTGCTGCACCTATGGAAATTCATGCAGGACAAGGATCCAAACTAGTTAAGTTGTTACGGTGTGGCCGTTACAATCCCCGGACCTATTAAACACATAAAAATTAAAATTGCGGAATATTTTCAAAAAACAAAAACATGAACAAATCATGTTGCACAAAATCAATAAGGAATTTAATTCCACATCTCCCGAAATATGTTCTAAGCTTGTGAAATCTTTTAAGTGTAGGTGCAAACAAGTGTTAAAAAAGGATGTAAATTCAACTAAATATGAATATTAGATGAGCCATAAAGATCGCTTAGTAGCAAGTTATAAATACATCTAAAAAAAATATTTTGTAATATCTATTCCAGCATCTTATGAATAAATTCAAATTCCTTGCTGAAGAAGTGGTAATATAATGTTATTGGTTGTTTTGGTTGTTTTTTCCTGAAGCACTTTAATTTGACAGATTTTTTTATTATTGAAATAAAAACAAAATTGAAAAGTATGGTTCGTATTATTTGTTCTGCTGTATATGAGGATTGTCTGTTTGTGTTGAATTTTAAGCTGATAACTACATTTCTGGGTATTAAAGTGAGAGCTATGGTCAAATATGGACTGATCCAAACAAAATACATACGTATATATTTTTATGATTTATTTTTACAACAAACTTACCAATGCTTAATTTTAATGTTTTTATTGTTTTCGTTACATAGAAGTAGCATGTGCAAAATTTCATTGTATTATTTGCAATATGTTTTAGCAAAATAGCAAACAAATTGTAAAAAATAAACAGTTTTTAAGGTTGTCTCAAATTTTGGTTCATTGTTCTACTGATTTTATTAATATATTGATCAATAGTTGCCATACAGAAACTAATACAGATTGATTTTTATTATTTAAAATATATTTTAGTTTGTTGTATGAGTGCCCAATCTAAGGTAGCAATCCGTAGGTGGAATAGTATTCCCTGGCAATATCCATATAAAATTCGGCAAAGCCAAGTTTCATGTGAAAGAAAAATTAAGTTTATATTTAAACTTATCAAAACTCAAACTGGTCGCACGTAAATTTTTGAAGCTCCGTGTTTTTGTTAACCTTTAAACATTAAAAACTTTGTAATTTAAAGAAATTAATAGAAATATCTAGAACAAATAAATATATAAACTAAAAGAAGTAAAATAAGAAGAGTACTACATACTACAACAATAACAAAATAACATAAAAAAATAAAAAAATAAAAAAAAAAACACAAAAAACACGAAAGTGCAACCAAAATATACAGAGAAAAATAATTAAACCACAAATATTAACAATGTCATCACGTAGAACTAAGAGAACAGCAAAAGAAGCTGATATTGATTTGCCAGAGAATTTTAATGCGGATTTAGTTTTTTCAACTCCAAGAGAATCTTTTTCGTATAGCCGTTTATGGAACTGGCTTGACAGCAAATTTTCAAAGCAAGACGAATATGTAAAAGAACAAACAGAAATCATAAAAAATCTAATTGCAGAAAGTAAGAGAAGTTTGTTAACTGAGATTGAAGAAAGATACGAGAACATAAAAACAGAAATTATAAATGATGTTAAAAGCGAAGTAAAGGAATTAAATGATAAGGTGAATAAGCTGGAAATGGACAATACGGAAATTGAAAAATTGAAGTCGGAGGTTGAAAGCCTAAAAGTTAAGTGTCTGAATCAAGAAAATTCTATGGTGGCTACAGATGTACGGATCACTGGTATTCCATTTTATAGCAATTAGAATTTAAACAATATTTTTGGGAACATTTGTAACACCCTAAACATTACTCCCCCATCTTTTAAAATTATTTTCCGCGTTAATAAACCAACGTAAAGTTGATGATCCACCTATTGTAATAAAATTCAACACACCCTATGATAAGAATTACTTTCTTAAAATTGCTGCAACCCACCGTCGCAAACGTAAGTCGTCGATGCGTTTATCGGATGCAGGTTTTCAAAGTGATACCAATTTTTACATCAACGAAAATCTCACTTTGCATAATTATGGAATTTTCAAAACAGCACTTGGACTTAAGAAGGACATGCTCTTAAAAACAGTTTACACCTATCGAGGTTTAGTATATGTTAAGTATAATGAAAGTGATGACCCCATTAACATAATTTTTCCAGAGCAACTAAAACAGTTTTTTCGCTCTGATGAATAAGTATCTCATTGTTTTTAAATTATTTTTTTATTTTATTGTACTTTTATTTATTAATTTTTTAATTGCCTTAATATTATTTATTAGTTATGTCTTCTTAAAAACAGTTTTCCATATTATTCTCCTGAAATTAATTTTACATTTTGTGTTTTTCAGAACATCTATTATTATTAGCATTGCACATCTTATTATATTTTTTTATGATTCCTAACAGTGTTGAAGGTGGAAGATCCTAAATACAAAAATGGGTTCAAAATAGTCCATATAAATGCCCAAAGTCTAAATAATAAAACTGATGAACTTAAATTAATTTTTGAAAACTTGGTTAGTGGCATCTACTCCATATGGTCTTTTTTGTCCTTACGGCTATAAAGTTTTTAGATGTGATAGAGGAGGGCATGGTGGTGGTGTTGCCATATTTGTGAAAAATAATATTTCTTGTAAAATTTGCAGCAAATCACAGTTCATTTTTATAGAAAAGCTATTGGTCGGTTGCGTCTACAGGCCAAATAATAGATTACCCTTTTCTGTTTTATTTAATACTGTTGAAAGTCTTACCTCTGAGTATAGTGATATAATTATCACTGGTGATTTCAACACAAATATATTAATGGATGCCACTCTTCCTGAGAATATGCTATCTTTTGGCCTTTTTCCAGCTAATACACTATATCCAACGCACTTCACATCCACAAATAGTACACTTATTGACCTTTTTTCGTATCCAACACTAGTAGCATAATTTTGTATGAACAAGTATCGGCTCCATGTTTTTCAAAACATGGTTTAATTTTTGTAACCTATGATTTTCAACTCCAACAAGCTGAAAAATCTATAACTTATCGTGACTTTAAGCATATACATAGATACTAATTATCTCAGTCAATGTTCATTGCTTATTGCTTGGAATGAAATTTACTTTATGCCTACAGTTGATGAACAATCTACTTTTTTAGAACGTAATATTCATCACCTTTTCGACTTAATTGTACCTCTTCGACAGAAGAAAATAAGACCTAAGCAAAATCCATGGTTTTCAAATATTGTCAAGGATGCTATACATAAAAGGGACCTAGCATATGCCAGATGGAAGAGATATAACACGCCCGAGCTGTATTTGCAATTTTCTGTTGCCAGAAAGAATGTTACTAAGCAGATAAGACATGCAAAAACTGAATATTATGCTAATCGTTTTAGTAGTGCCGTTGATTCCCAACAATCATGGAATACTATTCGCGAAATAGGAATTGGCAATGCGAAAAACAGTGTGGACTGTCAAGTAGATACAAATATGCTTAACAAAACTTTTACTAACATCCCTGTTATAAAAGCAAACTCCAATTTCTATGATTTTTCCTCCGAAATTGTAATTAATAATGACGGGACTTTAAACGGTTATTTAAATTTTTCTTGTGTTACACAATATGACGTTATGTTAACAATCTCCTCGATTAAATCAAATGCAGTAGGAAGTGATGATATGCACCCAAAATTTGTACGATTACTTTTGCCCCTGATTCTTCCTTATATCACACATTTGTTTAATTCAATTATAATGTCTGGTATATATCCAGTTAATTGGAAACATGCTAAAATTGTACCATTACCTAAGGCAAATGGTGAATATAGACCCATTGCCATACTTTGTTTTCTATCTAAAGCTTTAGAAAAGTTATTAAATAAACAAATGATCTCATATTTAAATACCAAAAACTTGCTTATTGACAATCAATCTGGTTTTCGTCAGAACCATAGCTGCGTTACAGCTCTTGTAGAGGTGAGTGAGAATATTCGTCAGGGACTTGAAAATAAATATATCAACTTTTTAGTGCTTCTGGATCACTCTAAGGCTTTCGATATGGTTGACCATGATATACTAATAAAAAAACTAAAACACTTTTTTAAATTTTCCAACACGACAATTAAACTCTTAACATCGTATCTTTCAAATCGCACGCAATCGGTAGTTGTTGCCGATAAATGGTCTGACAGACTGCATGTTAGTAGGGGTGTGCCTCAGGGTTCAATTTTAGGGCCCCTGTTATTTTCCCTATATGTCACTGATCTGCCATAAAAATTATCATACTGCAAAATCCATTTGTATGCAGATGACGTACAACTGACATTAAGTTGCTCAGTTGAATGTATTGCATTAGGGATTTGTCGACTAAATGATGATTTAAATAAAATCCACCTTTGGGCTAGTGCTAACAGACTCTGCTTAAATCCAAGTAAATTTAAATGCCTTATAATATGCAAGAAAAGTTTTTTTCCCTACATTACCGAAGATATCATTTTAAATGGCGTGAAGATTGAAACAGTAACCTCAGCGAAAAATCTTGGAATAATTTTCAACAATCACTTGACATGGACCAATCATATAAATTCACTAGTTGGTCAAACTTATGTGAAGTTAAGAGCTCTCTGGTTGACACAGTACTCCTTGAGAATCAGGATATTACTTGCCAAGACCTATTTAATTACATCTCTTCTATATGGATGTGAGTTGTTTGGAAACTGTGACTCAGTTAGCAAAAGAAAACTAAATGTTTTATATAATAATATAATACGATACGTATATAAATTGAAAAGACTTGACCATGTGTCCTCCGTCGCCAATATTCTCTATGGTGTTTCTTTTGAATGTGTGTTAAAAATCCGTACTCTTATTTTTCTCCATAAAATTATACATACTCAAACACCTAGATATATATTTGACAGAATACGTTTTTTTCGATCGCAAAGAAATCGAAACATAGTCATTCCCATACATCAGTGCCTTGTTTCTGAATGGCAGTTTTGCGTGCATTCTGCTCGTCTTTGGAACAATCTTCCATTAAGTCAACAACTTAACAGCAATTCTAAAAGTTTTAGAACATTTTTATTTGATTTCTTTATGTAATTACTTTGTTTTTTATTAATCTGTTATACTATTGTCGTAAACATTGTTGTATGCATATAAAGGGTGGTTAAATTGTAAGGGCCGATGTTGAATGTGAACCACACCTAAACGCTAAGCTTTTTCCAAAATTTATTTGACATTTCTCTATTTCAGACTTACTCAATTTGAACCATGGAGAGATACACAATCCAACAATGTGTTAAAGTTATCCAGACTTATTATGAAAATGTACATTCAAATCAAAATGCATATCGTGCACTTCGTGATTTTTTTGGTCAATTTGATCGTCCAAATGTGCGCACAATCGCAAAAATCGTGGAAAAATTCGAGCAAACCGGGTCTGTAGAAGATGTGAGAACACCAGTGCATGCTCGTACTGTTTGGTGCGGTTTATGGGCTGGCGGCATCATCGGGCCCTATTTTTTCCAAAATGAGGCCGGCCAGGCAGTCACTGTGAATGGTGTTCGCTATCGTGAGATGATAACGAACTTTTTATGGCCCGAATTGGAAGATATGGATATGGACGATATGTGGTTTCAGCAAGACGGTGCCACTTGCCACACAGCTAACGAAACAATGGCTCTTTTGCGCAACAAATTCAATGGCCGTGTTATCTCACGTAATGGCGATGTCAATTGGCCGCCAAGATCATGTGATATGACACCGTTGGACTTTTTTCTTTGGGGTTATTTGAAAGAAAAGGTGTACGTCGATAAGCCAGCAACAATTCAAGAGCTAAAGGATGAGATAATTCGACACATTAACGGCATAGAACCTCCATTATGCCTCAGGGTTATCAAAATTTGGACCATCGGCTGGAGGTGTGCCGCCGTGGTCGCGGTGCCCATTTGGCCGATATTTTGTTCCATACATAATTGAGTAATACCAATACATCATAATAAAATAAAATTACAATAATTTCCTAAATAGTTTGTGTTTTATTCAAAATCAACATCGGCCCTTGAAATTTAACCACCCGTTATATACTTTAATTTTAGTTTTTAACCTTATTTTCTCTTTTTGTTCATAATGCGTTCCTGTACTTTAAATATAAGATGAAATCTTGTTGTATAGGAAATGAAATAAATATATAAATAAATAAATAAATCAGCAAAAAAAAATAAATAAAAATATCTAACATTGTCTGGTCATGTTAGATATTTTTTATCAAAAAGCGGGATATTAAGGATGGAAAAGCGGGATTTGGAAGTAAATACGAGTATTATGAAAAAGCGGGTGTTTTAAATTAATCGGATATTTTATCATTAATTCTTGAACTAAGTCAGAATGACTGCATAATATTTAACAGCCTTTTAACAAAAATATGCTGCAAAAACTTAAACAAACTATGCAAAGGAATCTGAGATTGAAAAGGAATTGTGCTCTACATCTTCTGAATATTACTACAGTTCAAACAAATACTTGGTTTCAGATTGAACCAAAAATTGGATTTCAACTGGTATTCTATTAAAAATAAAAACCTTATTAAAACAATTTTTGTGAATTTCGTCGCATTTTTTGAGACTTTGTACTTTAACAATAATGATGTCATTGACAGGAAAATAAAGCAAATTAAATTACAATATTTAAAGAAGTTCAAATGTTATCATATTTTTTTTTTAATTTTCACATTTCCTTTAAAATTAGCAAAAAAAAAAAAAAGAACTGAAACATCAAAAAGCGGAATTTTGGTTTAAAAAACGGGTTATAAAATCTAGACGGGATGAGCTTTCAAAAACGGAATACTCCCACTAAAAGCCGGATGTATGGTCAAGTTAACCATGTTGAAAATTATTCAATTTGTTCTATAATTATTCATTCATCTACTTGTTACAAAATACTTGTCTTAAAATAGTTTTGTAAATATTTTTGTATATGATTAGAAGTCATATAAAATAAATATTTTTTTCACTCTTTAAACATTCACTGAAAAAATGAGACGTATATTTTCTCTGCTAACAAATCTTAATACACAAAAATCTTCTGTAAATGTATATTTCAAATCAATTAGATACAAATAGATTATATTTATGTAAAAATCAAACTGCTGGATTTTGCCGGATCGATTTACATTTGAAGACATTTCCCATATAAAGTCACTCCCGCAAATCATTTAAATACTAATTTGTCTTACAGAAAACGTTATTATATTAATATTACCTTTACATTGTAATTATTACCCCATGTATACAAAAATCTCAGTACCTACTAAATTTACTCCACTTCATAAAATCCTAATCCTATGAAATGCAATACAATTTATCAAAAATTATACTGGATGTTGTATTAATCAGTCTATAATTTGCCATAGCTTCCATATAAGGTTCACTTTCAAATAACACTATAATACCTGAAAAACTCTTGCACACAGCCTTTAAGCTAGAGGTCCACAACTCGCGTTTTGGCGTCACCGCGTTTTAAGCTTTCTAAACGTTTTAAGCGTCAAGTATTTCAAGTTACATGCGAAAATTTTTTATCGGTTTGTTTGTCAATTTCATATAAAAAATGTTTTTTCAACTGTCATATTTTTTTGGTGACATCACCTTTAAAATAAATTTGCTTTGCATTTGTCAATGTCAGCTGTTCGCTTTTGAGTGTGTAACTTAAAACATACAACTACATTGATTCTACTTTTTTGACAGTTGCTTAAGGTGCTATCAGACGGGATGTATTTTACATATAGCACATATAGCACGTATAGCACCTTTAGAACGCGTGAAACGCGTAGACGCTTGATGTGGACCTCCAGCTTTACCCTTTTTATACTAATTTTCTTAAATGTGGTCAATACACAAAAAATGCAATAGGGTAATGCAAACCATTTTTATACCCTAAAACACCATAGTGGGGAGGGTATATTGGATTTGTGCTGATTTTTGTAACGCCCAGAAATATTGGTCCAAACCCCACCTTAAAGTATACCCATCGACTCAGAATATCTTCCTTTCTTTCGGCCCAAGGACGGATGGGATTGAAACTGGTGGAAATCGGTCCATTATTTTACCTGGCCCCCATACAAATGTCCTCCCGAAATTAGGGTTTAAAGATCATAAATGTTTAAATTATGCAAGTATCCAAACAAATTTCACCACAAATGAGTGGTAAATGAAGCTAAATCAGATCTACAAAATTTTGTGCAGATCGGTCCATAATTTATCATAACTCCCATATAAGGCCCACTCCCAAAAGAGCATAACTCCCTCGAAAATGTTGGTATCTAAATAATATTGAACTCAAATATATTCCATATATATACGATTAATATGGTACAATTTTATGATTGTCGGTCTATAATTAGTCATAGCTCCCATATAAGGCCCACTTCCGAAAATCAATTTAAAGAGCGAAACTTACTTAAAAATGTCGGTATCCAAATAATATTGAACACAAATATGTCTCTTATATATAAAAATAATATGGTACAATTTTTTATGATCGGTCCATAATTAGTCATAGGCTCTAATATAAGGCCCACTTCCGAAAATCACTTTAACGACCATAAATTTCTTAACAATGTTAATCCAAATATAATTCAACACAAATAAGTTTCATATATACAGAAATGATGACATCTAATTTTATAATGGTCGGTCCATATTTAGACTAAACTCCCATATAAGAAACCTTAATTTACTTTAACTTCCATAAATCTTTTAAAAATATTTATATCGAGATAAAGTTTAACACATATATAATTTATATTCACAGAAATCATGACACTAAAGTTTTGGATGATCGGTCCATAATAGGTTATATCTCCCATATAGTGCCCATTTCTGAAAAACTTTTTATACATATACTGGGTGTAGGGTATTATATGGTCGGGCTTGACCGACTATACTTTTTTCCTTGTTTAATTTTATAAATATCTTAAATTGCATACAATATTCGTAGTTTTGCTTTAATTTTAAAGAAAAAAATACTGCAGCTGAGGCACAGCAAAGCTTATAATGAATGTGTTCCATGGATTTCAACGTGCGACAGATGCTTTGTGCCGTTCAGAAGTGGTGATTTTGATACCTACTTTTGGCCTACTTAAGCAGGATTCATCTAAAATCGGGGAAATTGGGTACCATTTGAATTAAAGAGATTGTATGTGAAGCTAGCCGAATTACACCATTAGGGTAATGATATGTATTTAGTGAGACCAGAAGGACACTGTCTATGATGAACTGCAGAAATCTGTTATGAGCTGCTGAATCCCATTATAGGGAACCTGTATTGAATGCAACTGATTAGTTTTAAGTAGATGGAACTATTTGCTTCACCCGCCTGATAGATGCTCTCTCTCAGAGATACGCTTCACTTCAAAACAGAGTATCTTGATTTGTTCGCAAAGATGGGCAAATCTTTTGGCGCAGAACTCATATCATGCCAGAAAGATGGGAAAATGTCATGCTAACAAGAACAATGAATAAATTTATGTTGTGCAAATGTTTAAAAAATTAAAAACATTTTTCGATTATTCTACATAAAATTATTCGATATAGGCATTTTCAAATTCCTCAAATAATTTTTTGATGATTATTTAAATCGATAATCTAGTAAATATTTTTAATTTATCCTAAATTTTCGAAGTGAAATTTTATCCAAGTCAACAATGTACTAGTCATCTAACAATCATATCAAATAATATTTATTTAATAGTAATACAAACTAACCTTATTATTGCTGTTTTTTTTTTTTTTGTTATTTTCAATCTTAAATACTAATAACACCATTATCTAGTTTCAGTAACACTTCAAAGTGCTCACAATCTATTCAAAGATTTCATAATCTAACAAATTATGTGTATTCATATTTTGTAAACATCACAGAATGTGTGTACAACGTAAAACACATTGTGTCTAAATATCCTTGTATACACGCGCACCTTTCCTGTAGACTAAAATTAAAGTAATCATTTCTTGAACTCCCACAGTTTTCAAAAATTTACTTCATTATTTCATAAATGTTCGCAAGTTATCTGCACCGCTTGACACTTTGCACTTCTGCCAAAAGACAACGTTTTTTCCTTGAAACGTAAAATGTTTCTCTAATTTATTTATTTATAATGCGAAACGTTAAGAAATATTTATTGTAATTAAAATATTTAACCTTGAATTAAGTTTTAATGTTAAATCCCTGAAAGGTGTGATAAGTAGGATTCAGAAATTTATATTTATGAACTCTGTAAGGAGAGAATAATAGAAGCTCCTTAATTAAAATCTAATATAATTATCATTGGTATGATTGATTATCACAAAGTAAAGTTAAAGTAAATATAAAAGAAAACTATTTATTTAGACATACAAAAACTCTCAAAATTATTGAGTTGTTATATAAAGTCTGGATAGATCAGTTTGTAACCTTACGTCTCAAGAAGGTTGTTTATCTTATCGTTATAATACCTTATCAAAATATAAACGGTTGATATCTGTACCGACATATACAGTAAGAAATATAATGAGAGATTTGATATCACACTTTTAATTCCATTTTTAAGTTGGTGTTAGATCACCTCCATGCACTTATTTTATTCAATGTCTACACTACCACTTCATCTGTCTTTTTTGGTTAGATCACGCAAATACAGATTTCTCTTGCCTCGATGAGGTTTCTTCTTCTTAGGCGTTTAGTAAGTACTTGGTACTCACTGTAAAGTGAAAACGTATTATATCTTTATCAGATATAATTGGATATTCATGTGATCTTCTTATGTGACTTATCTTTTGCTAGAAATCACATATCCAATGAAAACTTCGGTGGAATGATCCGGACTTCAAAATTTTTTTTATAAAAGTATTGCGCTTCTCTGTTTTCCTGGGAAGTTGCAAATAACATTGTTTACTGCGTACATCCTTCATCATCGTCTATGTATCTCATGCATTGAAAATATACTCGGACCAGTGTTGTCAGAAGAGTTTTTAGAAAATCCCTACGCTAATAAAAAAGTAATTTTTTAAATGCTTTCGGATTTGCCTAAGAAAGGAAATGTAATGAAATGTATGAAATCTTTATTTGAGTCGATAGAACGATCTATACATTTCAATGTTTAAAGATGATTTCATGTTAATGTTGACCGCGCTACGCCTCAAACGATTCATACGCTAGATCCAATTTTAGCATACTCTCCTAAACTTATCGGCCGGTATTAGCATCCATTGCGTCAGCCTTTGCGTGCGTAAGATCCTGCCTTCATCGTCTCTGAAAAAGTACGGTCCAATGATGCCACCGGCTCTTAATCCACAACAAACAGTGCATTTTTCGGGATGCATTAGCAGTTCTTGCAATGCCTCTAGCGGCTCTTCACACCAAAACGACAATTTTGCCTGTTTACGTATCTATTTAACTAGAAATGGGCTTCGTGGCTGAACACAATTTTCGGATCAAAAAAGTGCACGATACACGTTCTTAACCGAGCATGAATTTTAATGATTAAATTCAATAATCTGTTGTTCGTTTGTAAGTCGGTTCATAGTTAACCCCAGAATACTAATGCTATTTTATACTACGTTAATACTAACGTCACGTAAATTTTACGTACTGTGGAATTTTACCTAAAGCGCTCCAATTAAACAATAACAATAATAAAACTTAAAGCAAAATAAAAATTCATGTTAGAGAATAAAGCACTCCTGCGATAAAATTAAGGCTCATATATACCATGTATGTACATGCAGTCTGTTGCAACTTTTGTTTAATGACTAAGGCCCGGTTTACGTGATGATTTTTACGACGTCGTTTTTTATTAATTCTCAACAATAATAAAAAAACTACACTTAAAATTTACATGCGTTGGTATTTTAGGGTTAAATTATGGACCAAACTCAACTGTTTAACAGTAATAAAATGTTATACGAAAACACCTGAGCTGCCAAAAACAGTCTTGCCAAAAAGAAAGTTGCTAAAAAAGCACCCTTTACAAAAAATACCTCTTTTTCCCAACACCAAAAAATATTAGTAAACATTATTTGTTTTAAATAAAAATAAACGCACTGATTTTCACGGAGATCTACTTCGAGCTAGGTTAGGTTAGGTTCCGTGGGCAGCCATTCTATAAAACAGCTCACTTGGGTCTATCATATTGATCCCATTGTTTTACCCATTTTGGTAGACAGCCCGTCGACTCAGCACTTGTTGTTGCCCTATTAAACCAACCAGATTTCTTGGCGAAAGTGTAGATGCATTTAGGATTCATCCTCGATAGCTCCCCTAAGCATGATAGGTAGGATGCCCCAATATGCGTTTCCTTTTTGTTGATAGGGCTGGGCATTGGCTGAGAAGATGAATTATTGTTTCTTCTTCCTCCTCGTTGTGAATCATCGTCGTTGCAATAATCATTGTACAGTGACCTATAAGTAAGAAAACAATAAGCATAATTAGGTTACGACGAAAACTAAGCAATGAATTCTTCCTCCCCACGTTAAATACGGGCCATATGGCCCTCGCAATAGAGCAAGTGGTATCATTTGACCACTTTTCCTGAACAAGTCTAAATATTTCGTTTTGGATAGATATTTTTAGACTCGTAATTGTAATACCAATAAACTTTGTACCCTTCCTGGCCAAATCATCAGCAATATAGTTGCCCTGTACAGAACTATGTCCAGGGACCCATATTAACATTATCCTAGAACGTTTCGCTATCTCATTTAGATATACCCGGCATTCTGTGGTTGAATAGACGCTTTGCTATTAGTGAATATACATATATCTCCAGATATTCGATAATACCTCAGCCAGTTAGCAGCTCGCTTTATGGCAGAGATCTCTACTTGAAGAATAAAGCAAAAATCCGGAAACCTTAAATAGGATTTGATCCTAAATTCTTCAACCAATAATCCACCACCCACTCTATTTCCCCTTCTGGAGCCATCAGTAAAAATCCTTATTACACCATTGGGGGGATAGCGTCCATCTAGCCATAAATTCCTATTCTGGATATGTATGGAAAATCGCATATCGAAAAATGGTTTCGGTGTGCAATAATCGACGTTGCTGTGAGCAACTTCAAAGTGCCTCGTTGTTGCAGAGTGACTCATTGAAACCATGAGTTACCTACCAACTTTTAGTCTCCCAGCTGACTTGAGAGCAAATGGAGCTGGCATCAAATCCACTGGTAGCCAGTTCAACATAGTAAATGGTGCTTTTGATGGACAACCTTACATTTGGTCCAAGATGATGGTATATAGCTTCTTTTAATACAAGCTTTATATATATTAATGAGCCAAGAGATGACAATGTCTTAATTTTTCCGAAAATCTGCCGGAATAATACCATCTGGTACTGGTGACTTGTACGGACCAAAGCTGTTTATCGCCCATCGTATTCTCTCGTAATCTATCGGGACAGAGTTAATATGAGAAGCGTTATTATTACTGGATACTTCCAAGTCAAAATTGTTGACTGCCTGGGAAGTGAGTATCAAGTAGGACGTCAAGGATCTTACTTACTACTCAAGGTCCAGCTATCACAGGGTTTCTAATTGTAGCTTCGTACAACCGGTGAGGTTGCTAGCATTTTACGAAGTTTATTTGTCTCCGATGAGCCTTCCATACAACTTGATATTGTATCCGCCACTGAAGAAGTCCCTCCAAGCCTTTCTCTTCGCATTCCTTATTAGGTTTATAAAATGATTTAAAGAGGTTTTGTAGGCTGCCTAGTTACCCAACCGTTTTGCACCATTAAACAGTTTACGACATTTCGAGCTAGTTTTCAATTAATTATACCCTACACCGCCATAGTGGGGAGGGTATATTGGATTTGTGCTGATGCTTGCAACGCCCAGAAATATTGTTCCAACACCCACCTTAAAGTATACCGATCGACTCAGAATCACTTCCTGAGTCGATTTAACGATGTCCGTCTGTCCATCCTTCCGTCTGGCTGGTTGGCTGGCTGTCCCCATGTAAAGCTTGTACTTGTGCTTGTACAGATCGCAATTTCAAAGATATTTCAATAAAATTTGGTAAGTAAAATTGCTTCGGCCCAAGGACGGACGGGATTGAAACTGGTGGAAATCGGTCCATTATTGCAAATACAAATGTCCTCCTGAAATTAGGGTTTAAAAATCGTAAATGTGTGAATTATGCAAGTATCGAAATAAATGAAGCCGAATCAGATCTATCAATTTTATGCAGATCGGTCCATAATTTATCATAGCTCCCATATAAGGCCAACTTTCGAAGATCACTTTAAAGAGCATAACTCCCTCAAAAATGATGGTATCTAAATAATATTGAGCGCAAATAAGTTTGATATATACATAAATGATGACAGCTAATTTTATAAGGGTCGGTCTATAATTAATCGAAACTCCCATATAAGAGACCTTAATTTACTCTAACCTCCATAAATCTTTTAAAAGTATTTATATCGAGGCAACCTGCTGGTAGTTCTGTTCTCAACTATATTAACACATTCAGTCTATATCAAAATTCACTGTTTTATGTGAAATATAAAAAAAATTATATACTCCTTATATAAAATACATTATAAATCCTTTAAAACGTTTAAGGCAATTGCTGAAAACGAGAAAGTATAAAATGAGCAAATTTGCCTAGAAATGCAAATTCTGTTTCCTTAAATACATGTATAGTATATTTTAACCTATTTCCATTTTCAACACAATGGAATATTTTCCTACTCTAATCCAGCCATCCACAAAAATTGCTCTAGTTTTTGCATAATCGCCTTTATGTAATTTTACATAACAATACGCGTGTTTATGGTTTGTACAATGTTACACAATTGTTATGCAAACAAAAATTCATCGAAAGGTAAGAATAAACAAATATTTGCTTAAAATTCCGCAGAACATCAGTGGCATAAGGCTAAACTAAAACTAACATAGGAATCAATGCGAACAATAGATGGCGGATTGAAATTAGAGCACTTTTTCAAGAACACGTCCGCGTCCGAGTGAGAAACAAACAAAAGAAATTACTTCTAAATTAGTGCAATTTTGTATTGTTGACTGGTTGGTCAGCGAATATACAACAATGCGCCAACTAATCTACCTGTATTTATTTATTTATGCAAAAATGTTACATCAAGCCATTGTGAAATATTGTGTAACATAATGTAACGCGTTCGGTCGCTCGCACTCTTAAATACACATTGACATTGGCCCTTGTACTCACATGCAGTACGAGTAGGTAAAACTGAAATAAACTTATCCTAATTCAAACATAAGAACAAAACAGTTGAAGAAAAGAAACTAGAGCACAAGATCGTTTTGTTTTAATCCGTTAGAAATTACAAAGTGAATATTTACATTTATTATGCATTGGTTTGTTTGCATAACACGCACACACACTTACATATTTACAATTCTATTTATACATGAAACTCGCGGTCAGTGTCCTTGAATAACCAACTAATCGCTTTCAACAGCGACAAATACATGCAATGAAAATACATGCATGCACTTTATTTATTGTCCTTTATGACATCTTAACTGCAACTAGATGTGCAAAGTGCTCTAGTTTTATGAGGATACATTTCAATGACTGCCTAAAAAAACGAGTCATTTGTGGAAGTAAAATTTGTAACATTAAAATTCGACAATATTTTTTTATTGCAAATATTTGTGCAATACTACTTCTAAAGAAAATACCATTCTAATGCCAATTGAAAAGAGTACGAAACCAGTGTTTTAATAGCCCAGTTTGTTTGGCGCTGGCAGTTTAAACCTTTATATTACCTTTAAAGGTTAATATTGTTCATAAAATATATGAAATTTACTTAATTTATAATGATATATTATGATACAATTTTGCAAGGACTATTACATAGTATAAATCAAAAATTGTTTTATGGTGAATTTGAATGAAATTCAAAAACGTTAAATGTTGGAAAGCTAATAAGACGGACTCTTTTTTAATATTTTAGATAATTTCGGAAACGAGAGAATCCATTTCCAGGCAGCCTTCAGTTGGATTTGATACCTCTGAACTCAATTATCTCTGTCACAGATACTTTCTATTTCAAGTATGTATATATACTCAGAAACTGATTCTAAGTCGATCGGTATACTTTATACACCCAGACCAATATTTATGGGTGTTACAAACATCACCACAAATCCAATATACCCTCCCCACTATGGTGGTATAGGGTATAAATAGTCTAGAACCAAGGGGGTGCATGTAGAGATTCCGACATCACTAATTTTATGGATTAAAAAATCTGCAGTGATTCCGATTATACTCCTTCGAGAAGTAGAGATTTTAAAACAAATTTTTAAATATATGCTTTTTTATCCAATTTATAAATAAATGTTAATATTTAATTTTTATTAAGATTAATTAATTTATTAATAAGAAATATTTAATTTTTTTAAAATATATTGTTGTTATTAATAATTGATATTGTTGATAATATGCAAAGAAATATAACAAGATATTCAAATATGAACTTACATTAACTTTTTCCGTACTTTAATACCTGAAAGAATAACTTTTAAGCTCAAAAAGGGAAATAGAATTAAATATATTAGTTATGGTAAAAACTTAGAAAACATGTCCATCTAAACCTAATTTTAGAGAATTGTCAAAAATACTTTGTAGAATAAATCTGAACAATATTCATCCAAATATAATGAGATACAAGCAAGAAATTCTTTAAAACCAAAATACAAATAAAATTGATAACAATAAAACAGTTTTCAAACAAAATACTTTTACTTTCAATAAAAATATAATAAGAATTTCCTATTTTATCAAAATATTTTTTTGTATTAAAATTATATTTAAAAACTTTACGTTGATTTTGGTTAATAAAATCAGAAGCCTAGAAGAAAAGTTAATTTAAATAGGGGTTTCGGCAAAATAACTTTGAAATACCCGTGACGATGAGCCATATTTATGTTACAAAGTCATGGTCAATCACAAATTTCCATTTATTTAAAACATTCTACTGCATTTCTTTACTATTCTTTGTTTTTTTTTGTCGATGCAGAAAAAGAATTCTGTCTAAAAATGATAAAAACGTCATAAAACGATTGTCCTACACAAAATTTCCAATTCCAAAAAAGTGCCCTTATTTAAAAAAAAAACTGTATCACCTAAAAGACTTCCTATTTTTATGATCTCATTGTTTCAATTATAATTTTACATGGAATTTTCATATTTTCCGTGTTTTTCAATTTCTTTTTTTCTTCAACCTACAAACATAAACATAATTTCACTTGAACACAATTGACAATTTGTTTTTTTTTTTAGTTTGTACTCATCTCTAATATTTTAAACGAAACGAAATGAAACTATGTCAAAAAACTGGGTTTCTCAAGAATTCTATTCTACAAACAACGATTGTAAAAAATATAGTTCAAAAACATTGTTATACCTACTCTCATTTTTACCATTCTACGAAAGGTGATCGAACTAAAACTAATGCGCGAGTTTTTGTCGCGCTGGCACAAACAATGAAAAAATCTTCTAGAAAACTTAAAAAATTGGGTCGAATGTTTTATGAACCTAAAAAAATTGGAAGACTCACTGCAGCGTATAAAAATGTAAATGTACTTACAGAAACAACAAAGGCCTGAGTAATTAAACAAAAAGCAGACGAAGATCATAAAGACATTAAACACATTTTTGTAGCTAGAATGACCTTGTCACAAAAAATAAGTGACACTGCAACGACGGCAACGACAAAATGCGACGTATTCCGTGAATTTTATTAGTTTATTGATGCTTTGCGCTGTAAAAATAGTTAAAAAGGACTCTTCAAGGTATTTCGCGGAGTCTTGAAAATTTCAAGAAAAGCAAAAATTATCCATACCATACGCTCTCTCGTTCTCTGAGAGCGGAGAGAACATATTAAAAAAAAAATAAAACGGATAGATAGAGAGAGTGCGAAATTTCTTCTTCATGTACAAGAGCAGCGAATGTTAAACGTCGCGTGTATAGATTATAGTAGAATTCCAAGGTTTTTAGCATTTCACGCGTTGAATTGTATTCTAAATGAACCGTGTCATAGATTCTTATGCATTCTACTAATAGCTCACCTTCATTTTTGCCCTTTTTCACATTTCACGACGCTGTAAAATGTGTGCAGATGAAGACGATACTAAGGAATCCTACGTTGAAAATTATTGACAAGTCATAAAAATATAAAATTAACAACGGGAGGCAAATCAGGGAATGTTTTCAAAACATTTCTCCTCCTACTAGATTCGTGGAATTTTTCGCGCACGACTTCGTTACTTGGGCGTACGACAACTAACAATTAGACGGAATAAAATTTAATATGAATTTGAAATGATGATGGGCATCCTGTTCTTAGTTTAACTGTCAATGAAAATTATCAATATTAGTAGCTGAGTAAACATCCAGTAAAGGACATCATAGATTCCTTTTTCTTAAAAAACTATCGCATATTTTTGCACTAAGTAAATTATTATTTACTTTGCATTTAGACAATTAAATGTTTTTTTATTATTTCTTTAATTCAATATAATATTTATACAATAATATTTTCAACGTCTCAGCGCCATAAAGGCTTTGTAGAGGTAAACGGCAATTCTGTGTCTATACATATAAAATATTTAATTATATTTTCTAATTTTTTAATTTAAAATATTTACAATAGAAAATATAAAAAAAAAATTAATTATATTTTCTAATTTTTTAATTTAAAAATAAATAAATTTCAAAAATGAAAAAAAATAACTTGAAATAGTAGCACTAAAATAATTCTCTATATTAAAAGTGCTTCAACGTTACTAAGTAAAAGATCCTTAATGGATTTTTTGAATGTAGAAAAAGCTTGTATATTACGAATATTGACTGGAATAAGTTGTTTTGTCAAATCTAATTTATTTTTGAATTTATACAAAATATTAATTCCAGATGAAATTCTAGCTTTTAACAAGTTTATGTGCTCATCCCATAACAAATTGTATTTTAAGTGAATGCCTAAATAGCTCGTTCACCATCTCTGATTCAGTTATTGACGTTCCATCAATATGAACCACCATCTCTTCATCATTCCTTGATCGGTATCGTTTAAATCTAACGAATTTAGTTTTATTTGGATTTAGAACAAGGCGATTACATCGTGAAAATTCACTTAAAATTGCCGTATTATATTCAATTTGAGTTTGTAAAATTTGTCAATATTTATATTCACCCCTATTGTAAATAACAATTCCACATGAAACGTGTTCCCTTTTATTTTTTTAACATTGAATTTTAATAGGAAAAATGTGAAAAGGGAACAAATTTCATGTGGAATTTTTATTCACGTAAAAAATACAAACATCGTCAGCATACATATATATATAACTTACCAAAATGTTCTTTATATCGTTGATGAAAACCTCGAATAATAATGGCCCAAAGACACTTCCCTGTGGAACTCGACATTTAACTAAACGCTTAGAGCTGCTATATTTAACAATTTTAACAAATTGCAGGCGGTTTGTTAAATATTGACAAAATATTCCAGGGTTTTGTTTGCTACACCTAATATTGCAAGCTGTTTAATAAAAATGTCATGATTTACAAGATCAAACGCCACACCACTTTGCCGGTCTAAAACTTTCAATATTATTAGATGCAATAACTTTTTTATCGGAATTACCTTATGTACTTTTAGTACATCAGGATAATCCCCTTCGTCGATAATTTTAATAAAAATCTCAGTCAACATATTAACATTAACAAACGACATTATCTCTTATCAAAATCGTTTTAGCATTCTTTTTATACCCTGCACCACCTTAGTGGGGAGGGTATATTGGATTTGTGCATATGTTTGTAATATTGGTCCAACACCCACCTTAACGTATACCGATCGACTCAGAATCACTTTCTGAGTCCATTTAACGATGTCCGTCCGTCCGTCTGGCTGGCTGTCCATGTAAAGCTTGTTCGCAGAGTACAGGTCGCAATTTTGAAGATATTTTGACAAAATTTGGTAAGTGATATCTTTTCGGCCCAAGGACCGATGGGATTGAAACTGGTGGTAAGCGGTCTATTATTTCACCTGGCCCCCATACAAAAGTCCTCCCGAAATTGGGGTCTACCGATCATAAATGTTTGAATTATGCAAGGAACCATACAAATTTTATCACAAATGAGTGGTAAATGAAACCAAATCACATCTACAAATTTTGTGCAGATCGGTCCATAATTAGTTGTAGATCCCATATAAGGCACACTTCTGAAAATCACTTTAAAGAGCATAACTCTGTCAAAAATGTTGGTATCCAAATAATATTGAACGCAAATATATTTCATATGCATACAATTAATACGGTACAATATTATTATGATCGGTTCATAATTAGTCGTAGCTCCCATAAATAGCCCACTTTCGAAAATCACTTTAACGATCATAAATTTCTTAAGAATCTTGGTAATCAAATAAAATTCGACACAAATAATATACAGAAATGATGACACCTAATTTTATAATGGTCGGCCCGTAATTTTGTCGAAACTCCCATATAAGACCCTCCCCGTAATCAACTTTAACCTCCATAAATCGTTTAAAAGTATTTATATCGAGATAAAATTTAACACATATAATATTTATATTCACAAAAATCATGACACTAAATTTTTGGATGATCGGTCCATAATAGGTCATATCTCCCATATAGCGCACATTTCTGAAAAACTGTTTTATACATATACAGGGTGTAGGGTATAATATGGTCGGGCTTGACCGACTATACTTTTTAATTCGTTTTTTATTGTCCAAGGTATTTAAAATGTTTCCAACCTTAATTCTATTTACCTTCTTTAGCACAAAAGTTATTCTTTCAGGTATTAAAGTGCGGAAAAAGTTAATCAGGCATGTGATGGAAATCGATATCGAAAACGAATCAGTTTTGCAAATACATTTTAATGCATTTATAATCTAATTTTGAAAATTTTTGTTTGAAGATTCCCCTTAGTAGCCCAATATCTTTATATTTTATGTGATAAAAGTTTTTCAATACAGAAATATTACGAAAAAATTGACTTCTAAAACTCATTCGTTTTCGATCTCGATTTCCATCACATGCCTGAATGTCAGTATTTGAATATCTTGTTATATTTGTTTGTATATTATCAACAATATCAATATATTAAAAAAATAAATATTAACATTTATTTATAAATTGTATAAAAAAGGATATATTTGAAAACTTGTTTTAAAATCTCTACTTCTCGAAGGAGTATAATCAGAATCCATAATCCATAAAATTAGTGATGTCGGAATCTCTACATGAACCCCTCTTACAGCAACTTATTCAACGTTGGTTCTAGACTATTTCTATATATCACAACAGATTCAAATAGAGGCAGTTATCCAGCAAACAACTGGTCGTCAGTTAAATATGTATTACCAACTTAAAGTTCATCTAAATGTGCATCTAAAACAAGTAAGAAAGTATAGTCGGTCAAGCCCGACCATATAATACCCTAAACCCAGTATATGTATGTATAAAACAGTTTTTCAGAAATGTGCGCTATAAGACCATATCCGTAATTCACTTTAACCTCCATAAATCTTTTAAAAGTAATTATATCGAGATAAAGTTTAACATACATAATATTTATATTCATAGACATCACGACACTAAATTTTTGGATGATCGTTCCACAATAGGGGATATCTCTCATAACTATAACACCCTATAAGTGGGTGTAGGGTATTATATGGTTGGGCTTGACAGACTATATTTTTTTCCTTGTTTATCGTAGATACTAGAATATTAAAACTCAATTTGCTCAGAAAACCGGTTTCGAGCTTTTTGAAAAAATTATTTTTTTAAAAGCCCTGTTTCGAATACGGTTTAAGCCGAAAAACCCGTTTAATTTTATTTTTGTTAGAAAAAAATAGATTGCAAACGAGTTCTTACAAATAGTTAGGAATTTGCAGAGAACAAACAACAACTACATACAAAAATCTTATTAATCAAAATTAAATTTTAATTTACAATTGAATTTCGAAAAAGATCTTTAGTGTGTGCAATGACAAATCAAGTAGATCGTCAAGTTTGTTTGACGATAACAAACAATTAATTTTTCGAGACCGATTCAATTTTTCGGGACTACAAAACTTTAATTTTAATGAGTGCTTTCGTTTAGGTCAAAACCAAGTTGATTTAATTTTAAATGTAATTAAAGGAATATATTTTACGAATATATAGCGAAAAATTAGAGCACAATACACAGCACATTCATGCTTTGTCGGCTGTACATTTCAAAGTGCAAATGCAAGCGTGCTGCGGAATTAGGCTGTAAGATTTGGCAATGAATGGAGCCCATTTTCGGATGCTATTCAGATCGATAACCCTGATGGAGTTGCTGAAGATTCTTATGCCGAAATTATATGAAATGTAAATGTAATATGATCTAAATATTTACAATACTTGTAATAATATCCTATATCCACTCGAACACACTCTTGTTCCTGCAAGTTCAAATAGGCAAGGTTACCCGTTGGACATATTTTAACCAATTTAGCAGTTATATTGGTTCCTGCAATTGTAATAATAAACGACTTAAGCTCTGATTATGTATCTCTTAAAATCACTTTGACCAGTTCTTACAATAGTTCAACAATATTAAGGTATGATTTTAAAAATACTGACTGCATAAATTACACAAAATATTTCAATAGACACAGTACCCTACCTGATATTAATAATATCACATGTACCATGCAGACCGATAATATGGTAACAAATCTTAAAAATGTTACAATTGCAATATTCCAAGAAATATGCTTCCCAAACAAACAGGTCATTGGCACATTTCTTAAAAAAACATCATTCAACATTGAAATAGATATAGACGTAATTGGCAGAGAAACATTTGTAAGTTTGTACCTAATAAAACCATTAAATAAAAAAAATACGTGAAGAAATTTCGAAATTTCGTAACAGATCGTCGAATCATCTGCTATCCAGGTTGGATAAAGGCTCTTCTCCTGCTTTTGGAGCCTAACAAAAATCTTGAGAAAGAAGTCTAACAGAATTCCTATATTAACAAGTAAGAAAGTATAATCGGTCAAGCCCGTTAATACCCTACTCCCAGTATATGTATAAAACAGTTTTGCAGAAATGGGCTCTATATGGGAGCTATGACATATTATGGACCGATCATACATACATATTATGTACGTTAAACTTCACCCTTTATAAATACTTTTAAAAGCGGTTTAAGTGAATTACGGAGTTGGTCTTATATGGGAGTTTCGACTAATTATGGCCCGATCATCATAAAATTGTACCATATTACTTTTATATACATGTAACATATGTATTAGTGTTTAATATTATTTCGATACCAAAATATGGGAGTTGTGATCAATTATGGACCAATGTGCACAAAATTTGGAGATTTGATTTGACTTTATTTACTACTCATTTGTAATGAAATTTTTCCGGATACTTGCATAATTCAAACATTTATGATCGTTAAACCACTATTTCGGGAGGACATTTGTATGGGGCCAGTTGAAATATTGGACCGATTTCCACCAGTTTTAATCCCAAGCGTCCTTTTGCCAAAAATCTCATCTACCAAATTCAATCGAAATATCTTCAAAATTGCGACGTGTACTATGCACACAAGCTTTGCATGGACAGGCAGCTAGACAGACGGACGGGCGGACGGACATCGTTCAAACGCATCAGGAAGTGATTCTGAGTCGATCGGTATACCAATATTCCCTTCCCACTATGGTGGTGTAGGGTATAAAAATGAGCGGTTCTCGTTAAACAACCAACCAAGAGTATGCGGAATCTTGGAAAAAAAACTCTTGCTTTAGTCGATAATGCTTCAGATCACTAATTAATTATACACACATGAAATAAGAACCAGCGATTCCCAAATTTCTGACATAATATCATCATTAAAAAATTAAAAGTCGCGTTAAATTTATGGGATCAACAACAGATGTCTGAAAGCGCTTCCTAAGGGCATAAAGCTCCTAACAATACTTATAAATTCTTGTCTCAAACTCTCGTATTTTTATTGGAATTTAGAAAATCTAAAAGCATTCCAATAAAAGAGCCTGGCAAAGAACCGGTAAGTCCGCTATCATATCGTCCTACCAGTTTATTGTCGTCGGTAAGCAAAATCCTCGAAAAGATTATAAAATGTAAAATAATAGACTTTATCGAAAACAACAATATAATTGCCCCACAAACAGTTTGGCTTCTGTAGAGATCATAACACTGCACATGGTTCGAATAACGAACTTAGTTAATGAAACTTTAAAGACTGGGATGGTCTTTCTTGACGTCAAAGTTAAAAGTAATAAAACAGAAATGTAAAGACGATTAAATGCTTTGTGGAACACTTTGGCCACTCACTTTGCAGGAAAGCACAAAGACTTTACAAGTTTATAAGTTGTTTATGGATAAGTTGTTTGTAGAATAAGGCCAAGGTACATATATACAAATCAATCAAGAATTTCTTCATGCTAGAATCACTTAAAGAATAAATATGTAATACCACGCGAATTGATGTAACCTAAAGCAAAGTAAATAATATATTATAACCTCTTTATATTGTAAAAAGGCATTATGTTTTATGGCTTACTTAAGTAATTAAGTATTTGACGACAAGATTGCAAATCAGCTGTTTAGGTAAAAAATAAAAAGCAATGCATTTTCCTTCTTGCAAATATCAAATTGTTTTCTTATTTGAAGCGTCTTTCTTTTATATTCTATTTCATAAAATTTATGTACGTTTAGTGCTATTCAGGACAGCTGTATTTGATGAATTAGATTTCCTTCTATTTGAGGGTCTTAATAGTGACCAAAATCATCATTAATAATGCACTCATACTCACGTTCAACGTGACAGTTTGTAAAGATGGACAGTTGCGATGTGAAAATGGCATAAAATACACCAAAATTGTATTATTTAATAACAGTGTTACATATTGGCCGGTGGTGGTAAAATTCAATATACCAATACGAATTTTGATTAATTAATTTACTAGACTTGAAATATTTAACGAATAACTTTTAGTGCATATAAGTATTAGCAAAAAGTGTTCGCTGTAACTGGGTAGTTTTTCCTAAACATTTTTATATCCTGCACCATCGTAGTGAGGGAGGTATATTGCGTTTGTGTGAATATTTGTAATGCCCAAAAATATTAATTTCTGAGTCGATTTTCGAATAAATCTTGTTTTTTTTTTTTTTGTTTTTGAATGTGGTCCATTATTTCGCCTTATATAGGTATCCATACAAATTTCGGCACAAATAAGTTTTATACGAAAAGAAAGAACATTTAAGAATCAATCAATAAATATCCAAATAAAATTCAACACAAATATGTTCCATTACGAAACCAACTCTTGACGAGTACGGACGTGTATCAGTGAGTAAAAAATAAAAAATAAAAAAAGTTCGAAGTGAAAAAACAAATATTTGTAATAAGTAAAAAAGAAAAATAAAAACAAATATTTGTAATAGGTAAAAAAGAAAACAACAATAACAAAGGTGCCCGAAGAGATTTGTGAATGAGCCTCACAAATACTCCAAACAAGGAGAGTAGTCCCAGCACGAATAGCAGAACTGTGTATATTGTGGTAAGCTCTCCGAGCGTGAGCAATGAAAATATTCGATACCCAGAATTAAATAAAAATTATTTAAGTGCAAAAATTGCCAGCGAAACTGGTTTTCCGTACAGCAATTTAGTGCAAGTGTGCCCAACCTGAGCAAGTGTGTTGATCCGACCGTAAATGTGGTTCAAAGTGTGAAGTCGTCTGACCAGAGGAATAATAACGATAAACCTGGAACATTACGATCAGCATTAATAAATACAGGAGCTGTGCCAAAAGGTACTAAAGTGCAAATAGGCATGGACAGATATATTACAATAACTAAGAGAAAGGCTAGCCCTAGGTCCACCCAACAGGAACGCATGGCCAAACAATACAAAGGCTCTAACGTAGTCTCTTTGCCAACAAGTGGTAACAAATTCTCTATACTATCCGTACCTGACGATGAAGAAGCAGAATCAGCTAATGCAACAGCCACTAAAGAAGTTAAACCGCCACCTATCTATCTGCGGGAGCAAACATCATTGTCAACATGTTGACTCAACTTGTAGGTAAGAATATTTTCTATGTCGTTTCTATACGACGCGGGCAAATTCACGAGACCCAAAATTCAAACCCGAACACAAACGAACTTTCGTATTATATCAAGACACCTGGACGCAGAAAATAAAAGTTACTATACATATCAATTAAAAAGTGCTAAGGGTTTAATTATTATCATAAAAGGCATAGATAGTTCTGTTCCTACAGAGGAAATAAAATCTGTCGTAGAGCAAGAGGGGTATGAGGTAAAATCAGTTCAGAACATTTTGAACAGGAATAAAGTTCCTCAACCAATGCACCGCATTGAGATATCGTTTGATTCATCGGTTCTCAAAACCAAAAATTCAGTTCATCCCATATACAACTTGCGTTACCTACTCAACAGAAGAATAACTGTTGAGGAGCCATTAAAACGAAAGGGTCCCTCCCAATGCACAAACTGTCAGGAATATGGGCATACAAAAACATATTGCAAATTGCCTCACGTATGTGTGGTTTGTGGCGACGCTCATAAAACCGCCGAATGTAATCGTTCTAAAGCTGACCCGAATGTTAAGAAATGCAGCAACTGTGCGGAAATCACACGGCAAACTATAGGGGTTGTAAAGCCTTCTTGCATTTAAAAAAAACCTGCTTTAGTTCAAAAATATACTCACTCCCAAAATGGTCCATCATATGCACCCAGCCAAGCCGCTGGCTCTGTTGCTAGTAGTACACAAACAAACAAACAAAACCAATCATATGCCCAGGTCTTAAAAGTAAACCCTAATGCGAAAAATCCCCCGTGTACTTCTAACGCAAAGCAGCCTTCATACGCTGATGTTCCTAGGGAAGGTCTACAAATGCCTTCTGGCTCAATTGAAAATTTAATTCAAACTATGAATAACTTCATGGCCACTATGCAGAACATGCGGGCGATTGCAACGCTAAACATACATATTGGGGCTCCAGACTTATTAACCCTAGAGGTAATCAGCTATACAATACCGTAACTGCAAATAATTTTGATGTCGTATCGAGTGGTGAGCCTACCTATTGGCCAACCTACTTCAACAAGCTAACAGACCTTATTGACTTTGCTGTAATTAAAAACATCAAGCGGTATCAGGTACTAGTTAGTTCCTCCTATGATCCATCGTCCTATCCTTCACCTTCAATCCTCATTTTATCCAAACAGAAACACAAATTGGTTAAAGTATAAAATGTATGTGCACAGTGCATTCCCCTAAAAAATTCATCTGACATCCAAATAGCTGTCGACCGTTTTACAGAAGTCTTGGATTCTGCATCAAGAAATGCAACCCCAATCAAGCGCACAATTAAATGTGCTCCTTACAATACATCGACGGATATAGAGACCCTTATCAGAGAAAAAAGGAAGTTAAGAAGACAATGGCATAACAGTCGTTCCCCAACCACTAAGGCCCAACTACAATTATGCCTGACAACTCTTCGCAACAAATTGAGACAGAATCACGAGTCTGCAATAGAAGGCTATCTAAACAGCCTAGATGCCACAAACAACTCCAATTACAGCTTATGGAAGGCTGTACGGCATATGAAATGCCCTATAACCCAACAATCTCCATTAAGACTGGAAAACCGCACTTGGGCCAAAAACACAAAATGAAAAATTAAACGCTTTCGCGGGCCACCTTGAGAAAGTTTTCACGCCACATGATGCACATACATGTTTCTGTCGTCCAATCATTCCTGATAAGGTAAACCATCCAATAAAATTTAACATGAATCAAGTAAAATCTGCAATAGAAAAAGTGAATAGTAGAAAATCTCCCGGACCTGACAGCATCACAGGGTCAATGATAAGGAACTTACCATCGTCTGCTTCTAGAATCTTGCTGCTCATTTTTAACGCGATATTAAGAGTCGGATACTTCCCATCCTCGTGAAAAAGGTCTATAATTATTATGATTTCCAAGCCAGGAAAAGATGCTAGCCAGGTTGCGTCGTACAGACCGAAAAAATATTTGTTTTAAGTATAACTCCTCATCTAAATGAACTCGAAATCATAGTGCATAGAATTGTCACCCTAATTAGATCGGCGGTTGAGAAAAAGCAATACTGCTCAGCCCTGTTTATAGACATTTTCCAAGCATTTGACAAAGTTTGGCATGATGGGCTACTTATAAAAATAACACAAATGCTTCCTCAAAACACTCACAAGCTTCTGGAGAGCTATCTAACAGGCAGGACATTCATGTTAAGGTCGCAAGATAAATACTCCCCCCTCAAGAAAATTACTGCTGGTGTCAGCCAAGGCAGCATATTAGGACCGCTTCTATATATAATATACACAGCGGATATGCCAACTAACCTGAGCACGCATACCTCCACATTTGCAGATGACACAGCATTTATTAGCGTTAACCATGACCCAAAAGTCGCATCGCAAAATCTGCAGTCCCACATCAATGAACTAGAGGCCTGGCTAGAAAAATGGAGAATAAAGGTTAACCCGGCTAAATGTGCTCACTTAACTTTCACGCTCAGAAGACAAACCTGCCCAGCTGTAAAAATAAATAACATCACTGTTTCGGTAGAAAACCATGTTAAGTACTTGGGTATTCATATAGATAGACGCTTGACCTGATCTCGTCATATTGAAGCGAAAATAACGGCTATGAAACTTAAAGCATCTCAACTACATTGGCTTCTCGGTCGAAACTCAAACTTGTCGTTAGACAACAAAATTCTCTTATACAAGTCCATCATAAAACCAATATGGACATATGGCATCCAATTATGGGGAACTGCATGCTCATCTAACATCCAAAAGCTTCAAAGAAGACAGTCCAGAATATTGCGACAAATTGTCTGCGCCCCATGGTATATACGTAATGATATTATCCACAGAGATCTCAACGTTCCCACTATCCAGGAGGAAATTAAAAAATATTCAACTAGCTACATCGATAAACTAATGGCCCACCCCAACTCCCTCGCTCGGGGTCTGCTTCAGTTCGAAGGTCACCAGAGGCTAAAAAGAACCGATACTTTGAGCCTAACTAGAAGACATTTTTAAAATTTGAATACAGCAGTTAGTGATTACATTGGTAACAACTAATAAACAACAAGTAGAATTAAGATTTGAATACATATTGTAAATTTCGATAAGAAAGATTCAATAATAAAAAAATATATTTCAAAAAAGAAAATATGTTCCATATATTAAATAAATCATGTCACATAATTGTATAATGATTGGTTCATATTAAATCATAGTCCATATATCAATCAGTTTAACGACCAAAAATCTCTTACAAGTATTGACATTACAGTAGAATTTTACAGAAATAAGTTTTATATCCACAGAAGTCATGCTACTAAATTCTTTAATATTAGTAGTAGCTTCTGAATACTCAGTGTAGGGTAAAATATCATACTTTTTTATTGTTTAACATGCACAAAGGGGTCAAAAATTTCCAAATACTGTGTGTAGCACTGTTAAATTTGAATATTAAATCCTAATACTGGTTTAAGTTAATTTGCGGATATTGTTGTGATATATAAAACTTTTGCATTAATGTTGTTGTTTTTTTTTTTTTGTTGGATAGAATTATTTATGAAATTATCAATTATTGTCAGATACAATAAGAAATGATTTTCCATCCATTGATTTCAGCCAGTCGGCATTTTTTCTAGGTTGCAAAGTCTTATTAAGTTAATGTTGTTGAAAATGCTAACTTTTCTATTAAGATTTTATCAATTATTAAGGCAAGATGGTTTAAGTGCACAATAATATTGAATGCACATCTGTCGTATGCAATATCTATAGTTAAAGTATGTAGAATAAAATTGCAACAAAATATAAAACGATAATAATTTTTCTAAATTAGAAATATTAAAAAAACCATAATGAAATACTACATTGTATTAGTTTAATATTAGTTAGCTCATTTAACAGATTAAATAAAAATCATTGGAAAATTTCTTTCACTTTATAAATAAATAATTTGAAGAGTGGGAAATGGCCAGGGCTCAAAGAGATAAATGTATTTGACATACTTTTTCATTAACTAACTGTAGCAATCTTCATTTAAATAGTTTCTGTGATAAATAATAAAAACATGCATCTCCAAAGATACTCATATTTATTAAATAAAGATATAAATGTTGTTTGAACCTAATTCTAGAAGTTTGGTGACAAATAATTAACGATTTTTAACCAAATGTGACAATAATGCATACATTTGTATATGCAACAGCAACCATTCTTTTTTAATACTCACTACAAACGAATGGCGTATACAGTATTCCACGGATAAATACCTCACCAAAAATGTCCAAATTTGTTGGGTATTCATCCGGGGAAGGTATTTAAACGTCCACGTTTATTTACCTCTCAGAGGCACTTATACGAATACGCTTAATTTTATTTAAGAGATAATAATTGTGCAGCCAGTGGATGTTTTGTTTTTTTCTTGGTTTTTGGGAGCCATTTCGTTAAATCCTTTTTTAAATTTTATTCAATTCACTACACTTGTTCCCTTATTATTAAATTTAATATTTTTACCACCAACACTGAATGAAAACCAATAGGTATGAAGTTAACAGGTGCGTCTTAAAAGTTCTGGTAAAGTTGTCTAAAAAAGACACTTTGAGAAAAATCCAGGAATATATCAGTGCTCGGATTTTTTTTTATTTAATTACCCAAATTGGCTATTTATACGAAATTTAAAAAGTTGTGTAAAAAAGATATTGTATTGAGGTAAATAAACGAAGATGAATCAAGGAATATATCAGTGTTGAGAATTTTTTTGAGGTAATTACCCGAATTGGGTATTTAAGCGAAAGGTATTAAAGCGCATAGTTTTGTTTGAAAAAGTATGAAAAATTTATGGAAATTTACAGTGCGAGGTAAATAAGCGAAAAAGGCAACTAAGCGTCGGGTATTTAGCTGTGGTATACTGTATATTGACTTTTTCACATCAAAATATTGACCGTAAACCCAAAAAGTATATAAAATGTATATTCTGTGTTTTATAAAATTCTAAGAATACCTATTTATATCCGTTCGTCTGTTGTAGCCACGATAGGACATCATCCTTGCTGATCTGAAATATTTAAATACCCATAAATCAGGTTGTCAGGTTGGAATTCAAAGCAAATTTTATGAAGGTCGGTTCATCATATTTACATATGTATCTGTCTTATAAATATAAATATCGAAACAATTTACACATAACCGTATATTATTATACTGAATTTTGCGATGTCACATTAGTAACTCCCATAGAGGATACTCTTCCTTGAATAACCAATAAACTAATAAAGTTTTTGAGATAAAAATCAACAAAAATAGGCCCCAAAAAATAGCCTCAATTGATATGTCAGTGTTCTTATATAAGATACACATCCGATAAATATCGATATTGATAAGAAATTTAACATAAATTTGTTTCAAGTACAAATCTTATTACTATTGGATCTTGTGACTATCGATCCATAAAAACTGATGTAACCGTCACCAAAAATATAAAATATATATACTCACAAGAGCATATATGTATGTATATTCTGATGCTTATAAAATTCTAAAGGTTCGGTCACACTTTGCAAATATTTGCCAAAAAAAGACGTAACTACTAAATGACATACATTTGAACTCGTTTATTTATTTACAAAAAACTTTTTTTATTTAGGCCAAAGCACAACAAATATTTAGTTTTAATTTATTTGATGCTGTTTGATCTTGCAAAATTCTTATAAGAGTAAACAACTTCAAACAAATTGGTGCTAAAACAAGTGGTTACGCTTTTTTAAGTAAATATTTGCCAGATGTGACCGTACCTTAAGTCTAGTTATGTTAATTTCACCAAATATTATTTGTAATTGACATAGGCAAAATCGGTCAAAACGTTTTTTTTTTTTTTTTTTTTTATAATACATTATATTTATTTATTGAATCTTCAGATATTGAAATGACAATAAGTTTTCGAATCTTAATACTAAAAGAAAATAATAAGTCCAGCCAGTGCTAGACAAAATATTATGATACTACAAAAAAATTTACATCCACTGATCCAGTCATCTGTTTTGCGTTTGAGTTAAAGCAAGGGTATCCCTCCTTCTCAACCGAACATGGCCACTAAAGTTAAGGATGTCTCGTGCAAGTGGGTTTGGATGGTGTTCAAGTTTGCTGACATATTTTGAGGCGTATTTTGTAAATTCGTCTTTCACCAAAGGAATGCCTAGATCTTTGTGAATTCTAGAATTTTTAACGTACCATGGAGCTGCAGTAATTATACGTAGAATTTTATTTTGACCTCTTTGAATTTTTTCAATGTTGGATGCTGAGGCAGTACCCCATAATTGAATTCCATAACACCATATTGGCTTTAGAATTGCATTGTACAACAAAAGTTTACAATCCAACTTTAATGTAGAATTTCTGCCGATTAGCCAATTAAGTTGCACTGCTTTTAATCTCATCTGTGTAAGTTTTGCGTCAATATGAGACTTCCAGGTTAAACGACGATCGAGGTGGATTCCGAGGTATTTGACTTCATTGTGTTGCGTAATAATTTGGTTATTTATTCTGATGGACGAGCAGGTATCTTTTCGCAATGTGAAAGTTATATGAATACATTTCTGTTCGTTAACCCTGATTTTCCAAAGCTCAAGCCAATTCTCTAGTTTATAAATATAATTCTGCAAATTCTGTGATGCTATTTGATGGTCCTTATGAACGCTAATAAAGGCTGTATCGTCAGCAAAAGTTGAAGTATGTATATTGGGGTCTGACGGCATATCGGATGCATAAATCAAATATAAAGTAGGACCCAGTATGCTACCCTGGGGTACTCCTGCTTCAATTGGCTGAGCGGGGCTTAAAAAATCGCCTTCTTTGATTGTAAATTTGCGACCATATAAATAACTTTTCATAAGTTTGTGGGTGTTAGCAGGCAGAGCTAATTTTATTTTGTGCATTAAACCTTCATGCCAGACTTTGTCGAACGCTTGGGAAACATCAATGAAAAGCGCGGAACAGTATTTTTTCTCTTCAAACGACCGTCTTATCACATTTACTAATCTGTGTGTTTGTTCGATGGTACTGTGTTTAGCTCTGAACCCGAATTGATGATTTGGAATACATTGAGTGTCGTTCAGAATTGGAATCAACTTAGCCATTAACAATTTTTCAAACAGTTTTGAAATTGTCGGCAGTAGGCTAATTGGCCTATATGACTCTACTTTGGTGAGGTCCTTCCCTGGCTTAGGAATCATGGTAATCATAGATACCTTCCAATCTGCAGGATAGTATTCTAGGCGTAAAATAGCATTGAAGATAAAGAGAATAATTCTTCTAGCTACACGAGGTAACTCCACGAGCATTTTGTTGCTGATTTTATCCATACCTGGAGCTTTTTTAAGGTTCAGAGTACCAATAGCGCTTTGAATATCATTAAAGCTAAGTCTTAGAGGTACAGGAGGTCTAATAACGAGTGGTGGCAATTCAGTTGCATTATTTGAGTTGTTTATAGTAAACACATTTCTCAAATGGTTAACAAATAAAGTCCCTTTCTCGGAATCGTTTCTAGCCCAGTCACCAATCGGATTTCGCAAAGGAGGCTTTCCTCTAACTGGTCTTTTTAAACCTCGTGCCGCCTTCCATAACGAATAGTCAGATTGTGGGGAACTGTCAATTCCCTCCAAGTATGATTTAAGTGAAGCCATTCTTTGGGTTTCTAAGAAATTTCTTAGTATATCTCTGCATTCCCGTAGCCTAGCTTTCAGTTGAGGAGACCTGTGAATTTGCCACTCTCTTCTAACTCTTCTTTTTTCTGTCAGGAGATGTTCGAGTTCAGCGAAATAAGTTCTGTTTGTCCTATTTCTGCATTCAACGCCATATGTGGAAGCGTGATGCACAGCTCTTCGTATGTCCTCAGTAAACTTGCCAATCGACCCATCAATATCCTCGGTAGTTCTCAACACTACATCTTCCGTGCAGTGGGAACTTAAATACTTTTTATACTTTATCCAACTTACTCTGGATTTAGACATGTCCCGAAATGGAGAGCCATACCCTTGAAGGAAACGCATTGAAATAATAGAAGGAGAGTGATCTGAAGACAAGTCTAATGAAGGCTCCACTTGTATCGATTCTACAGGGATATTTTTCACTACTCCGAAGTCAATAATATCGGGAATCTTCCGTCGGTCCGTCGGCCAGTAGGTGGGATGCCCGCTTGAGAGTACATCTAAGCCCATTTTGGCAATGGTGTTGAAGAGTTCACGACCCTTCGGGGTCACTAGACGTGAACCCCAAAATGTGTGTTTGGCGTTAAAGTCACCAGCAACCAAAAATCTAGCTCCAAGGGAATTGAAGAAGCTGTAGTATTGATGTTCTTTTATTGAAAATCGAGGCGGCGAATAAATTGATGATAAAACAAAGTTGTATTGACAGAATTCAATACAAATGTTTGTTGCTTGTAGGTAATCCTCACATATGTTGTTCATTAAATAATGTTTTATTCTGTTCTTTATAAGAATTGCCGAACCACCACATGCTCTTCCGCGGGGATCTTTAGTATCATACAACACGTAGCCATTAATTTTGAAGTACCCTGTCGCCGTCAAGTGAGTTTCAGCAATCATCATGACATCAATCTGCTTATCCATCAGGAAGTGTTCCAGTTCGTTTTTATGTTGGCGGAGGCCGTTCGCGTTCCAAAAACAAATTTTTAAACAAATCATTTCTTTAAAATTGCTTGTAAGATAGTGGATTGCATTTTCAGCATTTCCTGCATCATGGATGTCATAGTGGTCGTAAAAGTGTTCATAGTTTGGACAAGTGTCTGCAAAGTAGTCTCTAGAGTGTTAATATTAGGCTCGTAATATTGAGATTTAGGTTCCTGCTCCAAACCTGGCATATTAGATTTAACCACGTTAGCGTAAGAAACTTGTCTAGAACTAGGCGCGTTTTCATGACTAGTGGGCCGTAACAATTGAGGAAAATTGTTACTCGATGCAAAATTAGGCTGTTGTGGATGAACAGGTAATACTGACGTCTTGTTGGTCCTTATGCCTTTCAAATGAGTGTAAACTGGACAACCTCTATAATTTGCGGTATGATTACCTCCGCAGTTACTGCATTTTTTGATTTTTGAGTCGGTTTTCGACTTATCACATTGAGCAGTTGTATGTAGTTCCCCACACGCAACACATACTGACGGCAATTTACAATATGCTTTAGTGTGACCAAATTCTTGACAATTAAGACACTGGACGGGTCCCTGACGCTTATGCGGTTCTTCCACGGTGATTCTACGATGCAGAAGGTAAATCAGATTGTAGATGGGATGGGACTCGTTTTTCTTTAAGACTATATCTCCGGGTTCCAATTCCACCCTGAACATAGGCTGAGGAATCTTTTCACGGTTTCTAATATTCGTTATGTTCTTAATTTTGAAGCCATTTTCCATTAAACTAGTCTTTATCTCGGCAGGATCAACATCTGGGTCTATACCCTTTAGAACGACTTGGAGTCCTTTTGCGCTTTTCAGCTGGTAGGTATAGAAATCCCTACTCTCCCTCTCCAACTGGTTGGACAATTTTCGAAAGTCATCTTCCTTTTTCACTTGAATTTTGGTTTCGCTGATATTTCCATGTTTAATTGAGGTTACGCTAAACATATTTTCACCTATTACCGAAACAATTCCTTGTACCAATTTACTGGAAGTGGGCTCTCTCAGATAAATTGGTGGGGGCTTAAACGTTTTTTTAGGAAGTTCTGGATCATCCGTCTGGAGGAGAGCAAACCTGTTTTGATCATTTGGATTGTCAATACTCACGGTCTTGGGAGCTTTTGAATTTGATGACGTTTGAGCAGATGTCGGGCTCCTCTGTCGCTTAAGAACTGTGACGTATTTATCCATACCTACTTGTTTTCTAGGTTTAACTGCACTATTTGATGTAGAAGATATTGATGTTTTATCATCTGATGAAATCACTATATTGGGCGAACAGGAACGGCGCCGTTCTACGGCTCTTGTAGTTAGAAGATTCTCCACAGATTTTTTTAAGGATTCTTCCTCAGAGATCCATAAAGATTTTCTAGTCGAGCTAAGCTCTTTCTCAGAATTACATCTGAGAGGAACACTCATACAGTTTTTATGCGATTTTTAATGTTTTTTATTATTTTTTTTTTTTAATGTTTTTTATTTTTTAATGTTTTTTTATTATTTTTTTTTTTTTTTACCGTAGGTATTTTTACCTATTACGAATTATTTTTTAACTTTTTGTTTTATTTCGACCTATTACACTTTTTCACCTATTACGATTTTTTCACCGAAAATTCAGCCGCACTAAAAATAACACGTCCGAACAGTTCAACAACACTATGTGTAATGACGTGATAGGAACTATACGAGGAGGTCTGGAAAGAATTTGCCACAAATAATAATAAAATCTATTTGTTTCTTAAATTAATTTAAATAAAAATATAACAAATTAATTCATTGAATTTAAATAATTCGGAAACTAAAAAGTTGTTTTAGATGTATAGAACTTAAAATTGCCAACACTTTCTTAACTGGCGGCCATTTTGTCAGCTGTCAAGTGCTTGATTTGGCATTTCAATATGAATAGACTGACGCCTGAACAACGCTTCCAAATTGTGCAAATTTATTTTAAAAATCATGGTTCTCTGTGTGTTCTTTAGGCGCAGAGAACTTTGAAATGGAATAAAACAAATATGTTTTATAAAAGAGTATTACCAACTTAAAGTTTTATAAAAATATTTAGTTCGTTTTTTTGACCTTTTTTTAATATTTAATAGTTTCTTTTTACAAGCAATTAGGTCATTTTAATTTTATATAAAAGTATTTAATTTATTTCTAAATATTTATAAATATATTGCTTAATTGCTTGTAAAAAGAAACTATTAAATAAGTTTTATAAAACTTTTTAAATTTATTAAAAGTTTCGAAATCAACTTCTTTAGTTTGTAAACAAAATTTTTTAAGCCATTAAGAATTTAAAAATTAACATTACACTGAAATATAAGAAAAGTATCATTAAGAATCTTGATTTAATTTTGTTACCAATTTACATATGAAGCTGACGGAAAACGTCGTTCGCGATCAACACTTGCAAAGACAATTTTCACAATCCGGAACAAATAATTATACATACTCGTATATATTTATTTTTCAAGCTTTGATTTCATATCATTACAGACATTATAAGGTGATTTGGTGGGATTTGTACACATTTCAATTGCATTCATTATTTATTATTTATGATTTAAATCCCGATTGGCATCCCGATCATTTTTGTCATTTTGGTGCTTGAAAGAACCGCCTTCGTAATTTCTTTTTTAAAAATATCGCGGTTCTTTTCGTAGTTCTCTACAATAGCTGTTGAAATCAGCTGTATAGGTTTTTTTGTTATAAAGTCTGTTAAAAGAAGTTGGTTTTTGGTTTCTCCAGTTGTTTAGATAATTCTTGATACCTAGCGACACAAGATTTAAGTTTACGCTCATGTCAGGATCATGAGCAAGAAAAGGTTGTTCCAAACTTGTAGCGAATTTCAAGCCCTCACGAATTATAGTAGCCTTTAAAAACTGACCTTCGTCTTCGTCGATATCGACATCTTTATTCTCATTGATTGTCATAATTTCAATTAAGTCGTCATCATCAATAGGACCTTCTTGCATTAGTTCATCGATGTCAGCCGTTTGGATGTTGTCAAACCCATCGCCACCTATATTATTTGAAAGACTTATAATCTTAGAACAAATTTCTGATCTTTGCACCACTGAAGTTCCACTATGAACGAAAGCTGGTAAAATGTTTTTCCAACAAGCATTTAAGGTTGATTGCCGCAACTATTAGATGCCAAAAGAAACATGTGTAATACAATTCAAAATATTAAACTTTTTTCATGCTTCCATAACATTTTTTTTTCCACTGAATCTAAAATATATCTTAATCTTTGCTTGATATTGTACATTTTAAACGCTGCTATAGTACCCTGCGGCAAAAACAGCAATTGAATATTCCGATGTATCAGCACTGGGTGGCTAGGTGCATTATCAACATGCAAAAGTAGTTTGCATTCTAAACCTTATTGTGCAATATATTTCTGAGCTTCATGAAAATAGCAATTATTAAACCATTCTTTAAACAGAGTAGCCGTCATCCATGCCTTGGTTTAAGGGATTTGTTGATTTAGAGTGGCTTCAACATTTTATCGACAGATGCGTTACTTCAAACCGAGAGGGTCACCCGATATTTGGCTGTTTTAAAACAGCCAGCTGTCTTCTGAGATTTTGCTATGAATGTTTCGTCGGCATTAAATATTTGATCTGGCGTATGTCTGCCCTCTTGAATTATTTTTGCTAGTTCATCCGGATAGTTTTTTGCAGCATTTTCGTCTGCTGATGTCAATTGTCCTTGAATTTTTACATTGTGAAAAGCGTTTCTTTCCGAGAAAACCTGTGAGCCATCCATGGCTTGCATTGAACGGAATTTTATTAGTTCCGTGATGGGATACTAATGGTTCAAACTCCTGAAGTCGGTTGTATATTCTAAGTGCTTTCTCTTTAATAATTTTCCCAGCAATAGGAATTTATTTTCCTGTAAATCTTCAATCCATAACACCATATATTTTTCAGTTTTCGCCAAAGTAGAATTCCGACTATAAGAAGTTGTTTTTATACCCTACACCACAATAGTGGGGAGGGTATATTGGATTTGTGCTGATGTTTATAACGCCCATAAATATTGGTCCAACACTCACCTTAAAGTATACCGATCGGCTCAGAATCACTTTCTGAGTTGATTTAACGATGTCCGTCCGTCCGTGCGTCCGTCTGGATGGATGGGATCATAAATGTTTAAATTATGCAAGTATCCTAACAAATTTCACCACAAATGAGTAGTAAATGGAGACAAATCACATCAAAAAATTTTGTGAATATCGGTCTATAATTAGTCGTAGCTCCCATATAAGGCCAACTTCCGAAAATCACTTTAAAGAGCATGACTCACTCAAAAATGTTGGTATCCAAATAATATTTAACGCAAATATATTTTATATGCATACAAATAATACGATACAATTTTATTGTGATCTGTCCATAATTTGTTGTAGCTCCCATATAAGGCCCACTTCCGAAAATCTCTTTAACGGTCATAAATTTCTTAAAAATGTTCGTAATCAATTAAAATTCGACACAAATACGTTTCTTATACATATATAGAAGTAATGGCATCTAATTTTATAATGGTCGGTACATAATTAGTCGCAACTCCCATATAAGCCCCTATCCGTAATTCACTTTAAACTCCATAAATCTTTTAAAAGTATTTATATCGAGATAAAGTTTAACACATATAATATTTATATTCACAGACATTATGACACTAAATTTTAGTCAACAATAGGTGATATCTCGCATATAACGCCCATTTCTGAAAAAGTGTTTCATACATATACTGGGTGTAGGGTATTATATGGTCGGGCTTCACCAACTATACTTTTTTGCTTGTTTTTAATTGTTCTTATTATCCCCTCTTTTATACCCAAAGCTTTGCCAACAGATATTGAACCTTCGCCACTTCTCAGAGAGTCTAAAATAAAATTGCTTACTGCAATTTTCTGAGATAACAATCTAACATAATGTTTTGAGTTATTCACCAATTTATAAAAACTAACCCCCTTATTCAAAAACGATTATTAAATTTAACAAACGTTTATTAAGACAGATTTAAAATATAAAATTTTGCTTAATAAACGTTTGTTAAATTTAATAATCGTTTTTGAATATTGCGTCATCAACAAACTGATATGTTAACTAAAAAGGGTATTTCCCTTAAAGTAAACAATCCGTGAAGTAGAGTTGCCATTTGGGTGATATCAACACTGCAGAAAATCATGTAAAAAATTAAGGATTTTTTTTTTAGGAATTCGTGTTAAATCAAAAATAACCTGTAAAAAAATTTTAAATTTCTTTTTGCAAAATCGTGAATTGTCGCAAGAAGAATAAGTGTGAATGCTAGTAAGAATAAGTGTGAATACATATGTCGTCATAAAACTCGGTGCAGAAATTTTTTCGTAAGTGAACATGAGAAAATATAGACCGATATGCACGAAACCAAGTAGTTCATTTAACGCTATCTATATTTATATGACATTTAAGTTTATTTACAATTTTGGTTCGAAATCGATACTGATAAGTTTTAAGTAATTTTTGAAAGTGCAAAAATATGAATCGATCCAAATGAAACACAAAAACTAATTTTGTAAAGATTTTCAATTTTACAGGAATTTTGTAAATCAAGGACCGATTCTTACTATTTACATTTCATCATAGAAGTAATTTGTGCAAAATTGTGTGACAAAAAAATTTTATTAAAAACTCTGGTTCTTCTGGACATATTTTAATGTATTTTAATATAAATACCAAACTGCTTAGAAAAATTAGAAAAGTTTGCGGATTTTGGTGTATTTGAACGTGAGAGTGTTTTACACGGACAGACAGACACTTTGTTTGGCGTCAGATAAATATTTATCAATGTTACAAACGCAATGGCAAACTTATATACCCTCATACATTATTTTTGTTGGTGGAGTGTATAAAAATAGATAAATTTTGTAAAAAGGCAACCAATTTGAAATGACAAAGTGGATCGGTATCATGTCAGTATGTTAAACTTTATTTGGCAATTTTTAAAGAAAAGTTAAAGCGGAGTGTTACTATAATATAATAAGACAAATAAAACCATGGCGATTTGTAATAAGTATGCATTGCATAGTATGAAATGTTGTGCAACAGTTTTTTCTTTGAGCTTTAATAAAATACCAGCTTTTTAACCTGGCGTTTCCCAATAGTCTGTTATCCTTTATTTCCGACTACTGATCATTTTACATTTCGCATTTTCCCGTATTTAGCATTGCTTGGTATTCCTAAATTTATTCCACTACAGACCAGTTAAATGTAAAACACATGCCCAATTTTCAAAATATATTGCTCCTAAGGCGTTCATCTTTAGCCCATATGTTACATAATTCCAAAGCTGGGATTAGAAAACGGAAAGCAATTTCGAAAACCGTCATGTATTCCTGATATGTCATTTTACCAGATCCGATACAAATGAGCAAAACTGTAAAATATTCTATTCTAGGATTTTCGTCTTATTTTTGTGGGAATTTCTGGATTTATTGGTTGGTTTGTGAGGTCCATCTGCAAAGCATAAACTAATAAACTTCTTCTCTAAACCTATGTTTTAGCTCTTTGGACCAGCTTTTTAGAAATGCCAGATTTATTTTCAATTTCGACCTTGTGGATATGTATGTAAATATTGAAACAATTTATGTGAATAATGATAAATGTATGTACGAGTATACATAAAACTATTCCTCACAAATAAATTGTAAATGTTAATGATAAATATGAAGTAAAGATATTTTAATAAATAATCACATTCAAAATAAATCGACAGCAAATTGTTGAAGAAGGTGTTAATATTCTTGAGGTGATTAGATCAATGAACACCAGCAAACTATACCAGCACACTGAACGTAAAAAATATTCAATGTCAAAGATGCTCCCTCTAATTAACATTGACAGTCTGAATGTCTGAACAAAGAATATAAAAAAACAAATAATCGTAAACTACTTTATAACGAGGTCATCATGAATTAAAATCACCCCAAAATAAAGGCAAATACTTTTCAAACAATGACAATAAGTGTGACAAAACTTATCAAGTAGAATTGTTAGTGTTGCAAGAATAAAGACACACGCACTCATCAGACAGATCTCAATGCTTCGTAATTTGCTTTAAAATCAATTGACATTGAAGAAGAGAACGTTTGAAAAGGATGTTTAAAAAGTAGCATCAAAGTGACATCAAACAGCATGTATGAATAAAGAAAGAGAAAAGCAACTCAAACTGACTTGGTGTGACAATGAAAATATTTGCAAACAAAAACATCAAGCGGAAGAAATTTGTCTACAAAATAAGAAATTTCAAGTCGTACGTAAATGTACATACATAAAATAGAAGCGCTTGCACAAGGTCACCGTTGAAGGACAACAAGGATACTACATATTTTCCCAAAGAGGGGAATTTAGGACCTTATGTCAGTACTCAATGATCCAGTAACTAGTTTACTCAGTTACTTACTTAATCATTGATTAACGACTGTGAAGGTCATTAAATATTGTTTTTGTTTTGTTAAATTGACTTAATTTTGCACCGGACGGACATGTTGCTGTAGTGGAGGTCTGTTGAAAGATTGTTGATTGGTTGGCTGGCTGCAAGGCCAGTGAAAACTACTGAAATACAAAATGAGGCGTTGAAAATTTAAGTTTGTTTCCTTCGGGTATGTGAGAAATTAAAAATATAAATTCATTACGTTAACAACATATGTACATTCATCCATATTATGAACACCTGACTTGATATGACTTGAAAACTAATGATGAAATAAATAAAAATTATTTATATACAATAATGATCATATTTATAGTACAATATGTAATTGCTTTCTACACCAGTAATATACAAAGCAAATCTTTAAGCTAAGCTGATTACCTTTTAGACATTGTAAAACCTCGTACACTTGATTGTGCTTCCCATCAGGACTGTCAGATATGGCGATTTTTCGCCAAACGTGCCGATTTTTTAGTGCTTATGACGACATAAATTTTTGTTTTGCGACTTGGTGTTTTCTTTGCGGTTTTTAAATTTTATTGCGATTTATTTGGCTAATTTTTCTTACAAAATTGTCATTTAACGTTTTAGTATATCTGATATACATTTAAAGTCAACAAAAAATACAAAAAACATTGACTGTTGATCTGTGAATTTAAACAGAGCTATCGATTTAGCCGATGCTTTTCTTTCATTAGATGGAACTGATTGTGGAGCTGAATTTGAAACTGAATTAAACAAAATAGATAAGGAAATGGACCAAGTAAACATTTAAAAACAAAATTATTTTATATACATTCAAGAGACTTTTAAAAGAAATGTTGATCCTTTTCCCGGAAATCCGTTGACACGGGCTAAAATTTCATTGATACAAAATTCTTTAAAATTTTTTCGAGATTCAAAAATGTCTTTAGGCGAATATGAACTTCAGTGGTCAAAATTGGAAAGCTTTCTTCACAGTAGAATATCCAACAAACTTACTAGACTTTTGTCCTAAAGTTTACAACTACAGCGATGCAGCGGGAACATTTCATTCTAAAAATATTGCTTTGGCCGTTCTTAATATGTATGTTGATCATTCCGACTAGCAACGCTGGTGTGGAAAGGATCTTTTCAATTATGGATTGTACTAACTATGCCTTACTTAGAATTATTAACTATATGAATGTTAATCAAACTTGTACTTCCACAATATATGTATGTTAAAAAGATCTAATGCTAATATAATGTACAATGTGTGTAATTAAAAGTACATATGTATGTACATACATACATTGAGTGCCCCGATAGACTAGGCGATAGTGTGCTGGACTATCAGTCAGAGGGTTGCGGGTTCGATTCCCGTCAAAGACTCTGGTTGTTTCTTTGCTGATAAGCCAAATGTTTCGCAGTTTGTGTTTGTTAATTATTTTTATAAAAAAAAATATTTATAATACTTATAAATGGAAAGTGAAATGTTAATTTCAAAAATTTGTCTCTGGCGACATTTTTTATGATTTTTTTGAATTTTTTTGATTTTTGGCGTTTTTTGGCGACGTAGCTGAAAAAAATCTGAAAATCCTACTTGCAATTCTTTTTACGCTCTTATTCGTATTACATATGTGTATACTCTTTTCAATAACAATTGCTTCGTGTAAATTGAGAAATCATTCAGTTATTTATTGTTAAGTTATTCACTTTATGTTTTTTTTTATATGTATAGAACGTTAAGCTGGCAACACTCGGAGCGGCGTTATTGCCGATATACTGCTACAAATGTTGGTAAAAGTAGACTTCGACCGAGCCAGTCATATGCTAGAAGTCATATTTAAATTATAATGCAGAAGATTATTTTTCGAATAAAGTCAATTACATCCCTACAAGAACAATGACAGTCATTTGATGCATCATCTGATGGGTATTGCTGATGGGTTTATACATCAGTAGTTACCATCATTTTATTAAGGGCAATGTGAAAAACCTGATGTAAACATTCGTGTACATGTGATTCCTCTTTCCAACTTGTGAACTTGTTAATCAGCGTTGCCATTGCGTAACATTTTTTATTAACAAGGTCTTGTTTCAAAAATCCCCACAATTCCATAATATATAAAACCAAAATATTACCATGAAATTTATTTAAAAAAAATACACAAAAACTAAAACTTTTGAAAAGAGTATCTCTATGATCAAATACGTATATAAAAATGATGCCGAAGCAAAATTAGGTATAAGAGAAAATTTAACAAATATTTATTAAAATTTGGTATGAAAACCCTCACTGTGGCAACACCGACAGCAACAATTTAATATAAAATTGCTGCAAGTGTGTTAGTTTATAAGTTTTGTATGTGTTAGTTTCCATCAGCAATTTCTTGTAGGGATGTCAATTTAAAAAAAGTTTTATACCTCTAAAAAAACACAGAACCATGATTTTCAAAATAAATTTGCACAATTTGGGAACGTTGCTCAGGCGTCAGTCAGTCTATTCTTGTTGAAATGCCAAACCAATCACTTGCCAGCTGACAAAATGGCCACCAGTTACAAACGTGTTGCCAACTTAAAGTTCTATACATCTAAAAAAAAACACCCATATAAGAATATCTTTCACGAATATGAGGAAAAGATAAGAAGATCTATAGACCTGAAGAAAGCTAAAGGTAAGTCACAAAAGCCAAATTTTTCATTATGAAATCGTAACCAATACCTTTAGTAAAATTTTCTTAAAGGTGTTTTGTAACCGCAAACACCATCAAATAAAATAAAACTGAATATATATAAAAGATGTTTTTTTTTTTTTTTAATTAATAGCAGAATTGAAATATATTGTATTTAGTGGTTCCTAATTTTTGATCAAATATTTGCCATAAGTTGATCTTAAGGGGGTTTTGTAAATAGTTTTACAAATTCCTTTAAATCTGCATTTATGTATTGGCCCCAGGGGCCAAATTACCGCATTCGATATCGAGTAAAATTTATCGTAATTTTCTTATTTGAGATTATGGGATTCGATATAGAACAATAAATTTAGTACATTTTATCATAAATTCGATTTTTCGATACGATCACGAATGCGGTAATTTGGCCCCTGGTGTTATATTTAATTTATCAACAAAAATATTACCAACTAACACCACTAAAGCACTACCTTCAAACCAATGAGTATTTAATCATTTAATAAGAAATGATTGCCTTATTGCAGAAATACATTATTGATCAAATTAAATATTTCATGTTTATTTTCATTTTTTTTTCGCTAAATACCCCGTTCAATCATGGCTCTGCCATATGATGTTCATTTTGTAGTGTTGTTGTTGTTCTTCTTCATTGCTTTTTATTGTAGTTGTAGTTGTATTTGTCTTAATACTTTTTTGTAGCTGCGTAATTAACTGGTGATTGAGGAAATCAAATTGATTGCGTATTGATTTAAGAAAATTTATTCTCGTTTATATCACGCTGTGTCTGAGCTTCTTTTCTCAATTTATTTTTTACACGTTGATCTGCCACCCCACCCCTTCTCCCTCTCTCATCTCATCTGTGAACAAGTTAACAAATTCAAAGGTTTCTTTCCATGATTATTTATGAGTGTGTTTGTTAGACTCTTTGTCTGGAAACGAAATTGTTTGCATACATTTTTAAGTGTTAGATAAATAAATATTGCTGCTTTTGTTTGAATTTACTATGTTCGGTTTCCTAGCACCCTACACATTTCAAGTTAATTACATATGTATATCAAATATCTGTAAACTAAAACAATAGTAAATATTTAGTTAATTTAGCTTAACTAAATTCTTTATGTAACAAGCATGTTTAAATAAATAGTTTCAGAGTAACGTCTAGGTTTTTTAATTTAATAACTAAACGGCGTACCGCCACAAAGCTATAATCGATTTGTCTCTAAAGGCACATAAACATTTAAGTGTCCATACTTATTTCAACAAATTTTGATTATTTCGGTATTGATATTTTAGCGATAACTGTAATTGAATTCATTTCAATAACAGTATTCTACAGGCAACTATAGTCGAGCTGAATGGGTATTGTAACAGTCATTAAAATTATTTTGTAACATATAAATGCATTTATAAAGTAACATTTGGTCGACCTCTGTTTGTTATAAATTTAGTTAATGTAGCGTTGGTATTAAAACCAAAATACCCAGCGAGCGTGTAGTCATTCGCTCGTGTATTAATTATTTATTTTTTTAAATACTAATATTGTATGTGTACTTTCTAAACAAAATAATATTTAGTTAAAAATTTCATTTGAAAATGTCTATAAGAGCGCGTTCTAAAAAGTAGTGGTACAATCAATTTACAAAAACATAATCAGAACTAGTCACTGATATATTCACATAAACTTAGAAGTTAATCTACGAGTACGTGTTGTAGATGCGCCCTAGATATTTATTTGTATCGACTTTTAAGGAGAGCAAAAACACATTCCAAGATTTTAAATTAATCTCTCTGAACAAATGGTCATATTTGTAAAGTAAATGGACAATCATCAATAAGATTTTCAGATGGTTGGAAAATAAATTTTGGAAAATGGCACATACGAATTATCGTTGGTGAAATACCGATATGTCTTTTGATATTAGTACGCATACTTAAATAAAGTTAAATATTAACCAAAATATCCATAATTATTAAATAAAAATCAGTCAGGCTCCATATTATAGCCTACATTTACAAGTACTTATATTATAATAGATTAAGGATTTCCGGAAGTGACTCTTATGAGAACTGAGAACTATGCACCGGTGCTTCAAAAATTTGGTAGTTTGGCTATATAAAAATTTACAGCTTTACAGTCGGCCAAGATTCTTAATTCTAGAGGACATTCCCAGTAAAGGTAACAGCGAGACTTGATTATTATTGAATCTCAAATGATGATGTCCTTTCGATTTTTAAGAAATATAATGGTATCTTTACAAAAATTCATTTAGAATTCTTACTTGCACCATTAGAGCAGCCTCAGTTATATGAAGATTATACTACATATTATTACTTTCTTGTGTATTCAGTTCCAGGATACCACAATAAGTCCACAAATGATCAATGTATGTACTTCATATCCAAATTAACACCAGTCACCCGATTTTCGCAAAGACTATTGAAAACTTTGCATTAATTAGTCAAGATATCAAAGAAATAACTTTAGCTTAAGATATTATTGAGTAGTCTATTGGTTCTGGTACGTGAACAGCTGAAACAACGATTTCTACCAAAATGATTTGGAGTTGACCATAAGACATTGTATCACAATGTACTGGTGCTAGTGTCTCGGACATAAACTGAAAAAGTAAAAAATATAAAAATGTCTGTACATACAGTGGTTAAATTATATATTCAATATATACATACATATGTACATATTTTAGTAAGTATAAATCTTAATCACACTCTTAATCGCATGCACAGTTAAACAAAAATGTGAGTAGTTTGTCAGTCTCCTCAACACCAGGCAAATGTAGTGCAGTACTGATTGCCGTCTGCAGAGGTATTAACACATTCGCCTATTTTTTCGTGACACGTGCCCCTAGCACACATTTTGCTTTTTTTTTAACTCAAAGCTGAGTGTCCAGTATAAAAGAACAATTCACTTTTAATCAAATAATTATCCCTCAGTGGAAGATGCACGAACACTCACTATAAAAACGAAAAAAAAAAAATTAACAATAGTCAAAAAAAGAGGACTCAATCGAATAGTTATTTAGTAGATAAACTGTAAAAATTGACAGCTAAATGCTACAATGGGATGTTCCCGTTTCATGTTGCCCCTGCACTCGTTGTTGTTATGTGTCAAGGTAATTTATTAATGCCGCAATAAAAACGTTGCACATTTTCCATTAATGCTGTAGCACTTTCGCACAATGATAGTGGTGGCTTGAGGAAAATAGTGGTACGAAAGTGATACATGCAAGTACAAGGAAGGCTCATGTTCGTATGTGGGTATAACAACTTCATTATATATATGTATCTCTGTAGCGGAAGCAATGATAGAGTTTTGAAAGAGTATGAAAATGAACACGAGTTTTTGTTTTTTTTTTTGAGAATCGGAAAAGTGTTAATCGTTTTTCGTTCTCTGTGTGTTATGGTCAATTAAATTATGATTGACTTATAAATCGCTTAATTAATAAATAATATTTATACATAAACACCAGTGATGTGTCATTTGACAGCAAACATATAAGAACTTTACATTTTAAAAACCTGTAAATGTTTTGAGTGTAAGAATGAATCACTAAGAATCTTTAGAAAAGAATTATATCCTTCGCTTTAAATTTTACACATTTTTTAGTTGTGACACTTAAATTATATATACTCATGATCGTTGTACTAGATAGAGCAGTTAATGTATCGCGTATAGTGCTGAAAATTTATTTTAAATTGGTTGGTAAGTGGACGAGTTAAAAAATGTTTTAAACATTTTAACGATCAGCAAATGACATCTTATTTAATTTGATGTCTTCCATCAAGTTTTATTGAGCATCCTATGGATCAAGCTTCGCACCGAGAGCCGTTCAACAAGTTATTAGCACCAATACAAGGCTGAATTATGTTACGAAGTTTTGATCGTCTTGTTAAAAATTTAACTGTTTTTTTTATTATTTGTATAAAGATTACTAAAACATTTTATGACGAATAATTGTGATAATAATTGGGCTACAGTTAGTTAAGATATATTTTTTTTATTTATCGTATTTACTTAGTCCGAAAATTCTCTACCGAATTTAGTTCTTAATACTGCCTAATAAAACAGCCAAAACCGTAAACAAACATCATTCATATCCCAGCAAATCTTTTCATTTTCATACTATCTCCCCTTACATGAAAATAAAACAAAAACAATAAACAAGCATATTTGAATTGAAAATAGAAACAATAGGAATCAGTGAAAAATGTCAACCCAAAATGAAAAAAGTCATAAATTTTGCAACAGTTTCATTCCATTTTTTTTTTGCTAGACCTTTGTGCAAATGCAACCACTCAAATGTGAATTGATACAAAACTCCAGAATAAACGCAGGCAAAGGGATAATGCACACATGCCATTTTATACTCGTATGTACGTACATATTTATATGGATTGAATGGATCTGTGTTAAAACTGGGGGTGGGTGGCGATGGTTGCGGTGCTGCTGCTCAAATAAAATAAAAAAACCTGGCATTCGGTGTAATTCAAGCTAAAACCAAATGAAAAGTAATCTTAAATAAACAACAAACATGTTAGTAGAAAAACTTAATACCAAAACTAAACAATGTAAAGCAATTGACTTGACAGGATTATAAATGTGACTAAATTAATCAATTATCAAAGAGAAATGTAAAGCAGAGATACAAAACTTCTCAATGAAATGGCCCAATTAGACATGTGTGTTTAAGAAGCTTAACTCGCCTCAAACCGAGTCTTGTTGGTTAAGACCATTCTAAGCAAGGACATCGTTATGCAAAACAATCCTTTGCTCTACTTTATGATGATCTCTAGATTTAGCAGGATTGTAACTATAAGCCTGTGTATGTATAGGTAAGTTTGTTTGTATACATTTTCGGCTACTGTTATTTAATAATCTCTCAACTTCCGTCATTTATGGCAGCAGGTTTCCGCGATTAATGAAAAAGGTGTGGATGTCATACGTATGAATTTCTTGTTAAGTCTTAAAATATCCTTGAATCCTTATTATATGCCTGGCTGAAATGCAGGCTGCATGTTTGTTGTTTTATTAAAATTACATGAAAGATACTCTTATGCCCTTTGTCTGCCCAACAAAAGGAGTGCGCGAGCGAGTATTGCGCGATTTATGATGAACAACAAGTTTAAATAATTGTTTGCTGAATGTGAGAGTTATTATATTTTCTTTTTATTGCTGGTGTTCGTTTCTGATGCCTTTCATTTAGCTACTTGCGAATTTTCAGAATTTAAATGATTTTTGTAGGCAAACATACTATTTAACTAACATGTACCTTTGGCAGAGGACAGAGGAAAAAAAAACATTGAATATTATTAGGAACAACAAAAAGAAGAATTTACACATTTTAGCTAAACAAAACCATGTCTTTCTTAGCTAAAGGGACAACGGCATCAGCAGCAGATTTTGTTTTTATAATATTGTAGCTTCTATTTTATGATTGTTATGTCTTTATGATTATTGCAATTAGTTGAGACGCAGGCAAAAATTCCAAAAACAACAAACCATCGATACATGAATTTCCCTTTAGAGACATTCAATTTCAATGCCACCTCCTTCTTGCGTACATCAACCGTCTTAATTATAAACCGTGGGAGGTATGAAGAAGAAAATATCCGTGAATTCTCTTAAACGACGATCATCGGAACCTTGACGAGCAGGAGAAACGCATTGCAACCAGAGTACGGATAACCTCGAGTACAACGTTGAATATTTCGCGATGATAATGCGATGCTTATACCAAATGTATATTGGTAATAAAGAGCCCAGCAGGTATTCGCACCAGGCTTCCTAAATCAAATGATCTAGAGTCTAAAATGGATAAAAATTCCTAAGAAGCTATTTCAAGAGAAAGCGGATAAAAAATATTGCCCCTTCATACATACATATGTTTTTACTGGCCTACCTTAACACACACAAAACAGAGCATACTCTCCCTTATGAGTCTGTTGTGAATTTTCTCTTTACTTCAAAACGCACAAGGGGAAGGAAAATAGATAGTTAAACAATCTCTGCTTAACTGTCGCAGCATGTGTCAAAGTGTCATGCAAAGGATATTTATGTGCAATGACGAGCAAAACAGCGAAAAGGCAACAACAATACAACGCTGAAAGGTCGTGTGCCACAAGGTCCTTGTGCAAAGTAGTATCGACACAATTTTGCTATATTAAGCCGAGAAAAGTCAGAGAACAGCTCATTCGTTTCCATATCCTCGTCGTGATCACATCACATATTTCTTAGTTTAGTTTAGAACAATTTTCATTTATTTTTCAAATTTTAGTTTTTCATCATTATGGCAGCTACAAATTTCTATGCCGATTTCTCAAGCAACAGCACACAAAATGTATACAACTACACCAACGCCAGTAGCTATTACGACAACACTACCTCATATTATCATCAGCAACAGAGTAACAGCACCTGGAATACAGCCACCTACAATCCCAACTATATGCCTCAGTACAATAATGGAACTTTGGAAAACAGCAGCTCCCAAATGTACAATGATTATTACAATTATAACAACATCAATCAACAATTGTCCATTAATGCTCCAGTCACACCAGCCGAAGCACCTAAAGTGTCTCTTAAACGTAAAGCCAGTGAATTGGAAGAAGTAGTTGTTAAGAAACCTGCTGTAGAAAAAAGCAAAGTTGAAGCTGAAGAGCCACCCAGCAAATTGCGTGCCTTACTTACAAATCCTGTCAAAAAATTGAAATACTCTCCCGACTATTACTACACAACTTTCGAAAATGTCAACAGCAACAAAAAATCCAAAACTCAAACCGAACAGACCTCAGTACCCAATACAGCTCCCTGCTTACAACAAGATTTTCTCTCAGCTAAAACACCAGCCTCCCAACAAACCATCTTGTCACCTAATCGTAGTGATATCGATTACTTGGATGTCTACTCCCCACAATCTCTAAAGGTCGCCAGTCATGCACAAGTTTACAAACATGGCTCATCTACCACCAACTCAGAACCAGCCACTCCTGCTTCTTTGGTTGAAGGCATCAGTACTCCACCCCTATCGCCCAGCGATAAACACATCAATCAAACTACAGCCCAACAACATGAAATCAATCATCAAATTTTGACAGCCAGCGACTACAATTGGTCGAATTGCGAAGACAGCCCAGCTTCAGGTAGGCATCATATTTATTTATTTAATTTACGATTATGAGTTTTTCTCTTGCAACATGCACCTTAGCTACCTGTGCATTTACAGCTTGCAATAGAAAGTCGCTTTTTTCTTTATGCATTTTACAATTTTACAACTTCTAAGAACAAAACACTAATAAAATTTTATTTCTCTTTGTTTTGCTTTTAGATTGCAAAGACTCGAAACGCACCCGGCAAACTTACACTCGTTACCAAACATTGGAATTAGAGAAAGAATTCCATTTCAATCGGTACATCACCAGACGTCGTCGTATCGATATTGCCAATGCTTTAGCATTAACTGAGCGCCAAATTAAAATCTGGTTTCAAAATCGTCGTATGAAATCCAAAAAAGATCGGACTTTGGAAGGATCTCCCGAATTGCACCAACACGGTTTAGCTTATCCAGTGATGTCTCTGGAATCCACTAACAACCAAGTATCGTTTACTACATCGCATCAACAAACTGCTTCTAGCGGTAACCCTGCATATCCCGCTTACTTGGCCACAGCAACACAACCTGCCTTCCCTGCCGCTTACCATCACAGCCACCACCACTCGCCCGAACATTTTGCTGGCCAGCAATACAAAACCACAGCTCAACATGCCCATCTCAATCATCATGCTCATCATTATCTACAAGATACTCAGCAATACAGCACCGCCGCTGCACATTTTGCTCAAAGCAACTACCAACAACAAACTGTGCCAGCAGGATCCAACCCAGTGTATCAGCTGGGCTAGACCACGAAAGTCGTATGATTTTCAACCATTTGAATGTGTACAAAACAAATGGTCAACGAAGACGACACAACTTTCGTATGGTTTCAAATTCTCCACTCCCTATGGTGTCTTCGGTTTTGGCTTGACCGAAACGATACGCACATACACAAAACATTGCCAGTGAGCGCAGGCGCAAAAGTGCAATACCTACACGCAATCAAACAGAGCGAAAGAACGTAGAAACAAATTCAACTATGCTGGCAGGCATACAATTACAAAAACAACAATGAAAACGCAGGAAGGAAATAACCAAAGTAGGAAATAAAAGGAAAATGTGAGCCACACTCTCTATCTCGTACACCCAGCACTAGCTGTGCACACAGCAAAAGCCAATAAATTATGAGTTTTGCAAGCAGCATTGTTTACGGGGAGTACGATGGAAGAGTTGACACAATAGAAAATTCAAAACTAAACGCTAGTTTACCCATGGCAGGACCTGGGTTACAGTCTGGGGTAGCTAATAATCACATACAACAACAACTACATGGTAGTACAGTTGTAGGACACCCTCATCGAACTCACAACAGTTAACGTTGGGCATCATTATTATTTAGTCTTTCTTTTTTATTGAATTTTTATTTAATATTAGGTTTAAACAAATTATTAAATTATTACTTTATAACAAATTTTAATTTATTTTAATAAAATAATTTTATATAATTTATTAGAAAATCAGAACAAACTAAAATTTTATATAATTATTTTTCTTTTTATTCGAACTCCACATTATTTCGTTTCGAATCTTAACAGCTGCACGAGTTTGCAAATGTCCTCCCTTAAACTATTTTCCCGTGTTTTTCTTTGAATTCGCACATGCAAACACACGGTTTTAGGGTAAGAATTGTCATATTAAGCGTGTTGTTGGTTTTGAATCTGCTGGTTACGCCAACATCTGTACACAAGTCGTTCGTATCCATTCATTCATTGATTGGTCATTTTTCATTCGATAGGCTGGCATTTATTGTTGTCCTTTTAATTTTATCAGAGGGGGAGATTTTTACTTGAGAATGCTTTGCAAGCTATTCAAAACCTAATGTCTACATTTTGAACTAGCAAGGTGTAGCCAAGTGTCATCAAATTTTGCTACAAATTGAAAGCAATAAAATCTTCATTTTGACTAAAAACAAATACTTTGCTTAAAATAAGTTAGAAAGTGTATGAGTGAAAACAGTTTTCTTTTAATTATACCCTTCACCTTCATGAGAAGGGTATATATGTATAAGTTTGTCATTCCGTTTGTAATTTCCACAATATAATTTTCCGACCCAATAAAGTATATATATTCTGGATCCTTATAGATAGCGGAGTCGATTCAGCCATTTCCGTCCGTCTGTCTGTCTGTTGAAATCAATTTTCTGAAGTCCCCAGATATCTTCGGGATCCAACTCTTCAATAATTCTGTCAGACATGCTTTCGAGAAGTTTGCTGTTAAAAATCAGTGAAATGAGTTTCGGCCAACCAGAGTTATGGACCAAGATGTGAGACAACCTCCATAAAAATTTGATATTTTTTGTCCATTTTATTGCAATATTTTGAAATATATTGCAGATAATATCATGAAATTTTGTATACATTGTTTATATGATAAAAGAAGAAAATGTGCGGAAAATAGTATGAATCCGTACATGATTTCTCATAGCCCCCATACAAAAATTTTCCCGAAATATTTTCTCAATTATACATAAATGTCTATAAAACTGAAATATCAATACAAAATTCAGCAGGAATAAGTTTCATGCAAAAAAAAAATCGTAGAACGAAATTTTTTTTAGTTCGGTCCATGTTTGACCATAGCCCCCATATAAAGTCCACTTCCAAAATTCACTTAAATACGTATAAAACAGATATAAATAATGTTAAACGGCTAAAATATGACATAAATAATATTTATAGGCAAATAAATTGTTGTACTAAATTTTATGGTGGTCGGCCCAGAATTGGTCATAGCTCCCATACAAGGACCACATCTGAAAAAGACATTTATTCCTATATATATTGTATAAATATCGGTACCGAACAACGTAGCACAGATCATTTACATATATACAAAAATCATCCCACAACATTTTGTGAATTTCGGTCCATGTTTAACCGTATGCCCCATATAAAGCCCTCTTCCGAAAATCACTTTAATACACATAAATCTCTTATAATTAAGGGTACTAATCCAAAATTTTACACGGATCATTTACATACATGCCTAAACCAAACTGCAGGATTTTGATTTTGAAAATATCGGTCCACATTTGACTATGTCCCCCATATAAGGTCCACTTCCGAAATCCACGTTAATACTAATATATATCTTAAATATACCGTTATTATGTTGAAATTCGACGCGAAATAATACCTTTTTAATACCTTTTATTTAATGTATTATAAATTATCAGACACCCAGTAGTTCCCGAGATATAGACCTATATATTTTCAACTTTACGGGCCCGCCCCCTCGAAAATAGGCGTGACCGACAACAAATTTTTTTTGCTGGCATCTCCTCTAAAAGCCCTATTTGATGAAGTTTTTTTTTTTTTTTTGAGCGATGTCACTAAAACCGAATTGTTCCCCCTTTTTATACCCTTCACCATCATGAGAAGGGTATATATAAGTTTGTCATTTATACTCTGTTTGTTAAATTACACTCAAGATTATTATGAACATCAGAAAAACTCTGTAAATTATGGTAAGAATTGCATCCACAACAAAGGTGAAGGGTATATAAGATTCCGCATAGCACTCTTACTTGTTTTTTTTCTAATATGAGAGCTATGGCTATTATCACAAAATTATGTGTCATGATTTGTGCGTATATAAAAGTTATTTGTTTTGAATTTTATTTGGATACCAACATTTGTATGCCATTTATTTTCAGTATAAATTTTAGAAGTGGGCGTTTATGGGCGCTATGATCAATTATTGACCGATTCTTAAAACTTTTGTTATAAAAAACTTATTTGTATGGATTCCAACCTAAATAAGATATTTCTGACCGATAAATTTCAATTTCGGCAGCACATTCGTATGGAGGCTAAATGAAATAATGAACCGATTTCGACCAATTTTAGTAGCAATCACCCTTGGGTCGAAAAAAAAATCAAAATTACAACCTGCAATTTGCCAGTCAGTCGGAAGGATGGACGTACATAGATAAATCAATTCAGAAAGCGATACTGAGCATAATGTTTCCGAAAATACTTTGGGTTCGTAAGCAGGACCGTTTCTGAGATAAGTATACTTTTACAGATGTTAAACAATTTACAAGAGATTAAACAAATAATCAGGCATGTCACAGAATTCGATCGGAATGATTTCAATTCCGTTTTCCCAAATCGATTGTTTTTACTTTGCGTTCTCTAGATTCCGATCGATTTTGTTTATTCCCAAAAAAATTTTAAATCTCGGTTTTTAACTTCAATATGGTAACGTTGTGTAACCAAAACAAAAAACATATGATTTTTGTAATAAAAAGTATAACAAATGCGAACAGAAAGAGGGCTAACAAAGAAATTTTAAATAAAAGTGAACAAAATTTTTCAAAAATGCCCGAAATTTCAATTGTTGCTGTTTTAAATGAACAAAGACATCAAAACGCAGTTGAAAAGCTACAAAGAAGAAATTTAAGGGATGCATCTGAAAACGACAAAAGTTTTCTTTTTGCTGACACCAACTTTGAAATTTTTAACATTTTATTTAAATATCAATAAGATAATTAAAACAACAATGAAATAATAAAATTAATTATTTAATTGTTATTATAAATTAGTAGTATGAGTTTTTTTTCAGTATAAAATCATAAAATATAACAATTCCACTTTAGAAATCTAAAGTGGTTTCATTCCGAAAAAAAAATTCGTTTTTCGGTTTCTAAAGACTCAATTTACGGAATCAAAACCACTTTCGATCGGAATTGAGTTCTGTGACATGGCTGAATATATTAAAAAGGTTAATCAGACTCGGTCTCGCTATTGTAATGTCTGGTGAGCTTGCACATTAACCATGTGTGGCATCGTCATTCATAGTGCAGAAGGTGGATTCGATGATTTTTAATATTCACTGATATACGTATCAGTATCAATGTTTAGGACGGTCCTGACGTCAGGACTGTTATAGTGGATGATGATGACGGCGAGTCTTGCCGTTGGCAGAGTTGGTCGATAAAACTCCCCTATCACTTCACTTTATGTGGAACACATTAATTGGGTAGATAAAAAAAACTGAACAGAATATAGGTCAGAAATTTTCCTGAATTTCGGCACGGACCAATCGAATTCAGTAAGGCAATACTGGAATAAGCTGCTCTGCTGGAGAAAATTCCGTCTGTAGTGAGAATATATATTAAATATTAAAAATAATTTTATATAGATTGTAATAAACTCATTGACATCAAAAGCATGTGCTTTAATAATTTACAGATTAGCGGTAATGGTATTTCGAGAAAATGGTATTTCGGCAACGACCTAAAAGGGGTTTTTGGGGATAACAGTAGCTTAGTAATAACGATAGACAAACTTGAAAGATAAATCCAATCAACGATAAATTACAACAAAATTTCCTTTTTAAAACTTTACATTCTACTTCAATTTTATATCCAAGAATACATACAGTGGGGAGCACAAACGGCTACATGTGAGTATTTTGTGCACTTGTTATTGCATAAAAATAAAACTAAAGAAAATTAAAAAATGTTTTTTGTCATTTATTTTATGTTTAATATTTAACAAAATAATTTATAAATCAAAACGAAACGCATGTGCTTAATTTTCACCATACAAAGCTTTAAGGGGACTGATAGTTTTAAATTTAGTCCAAAGCCCGTTATTTCGTAAAACACTTTTTGCATGATTTTGCAAACTCTCCACCGATTTTTCAATTACTCCATGTGGAATGCGCTGAACCCACTGACATAGCTCGTTCAAATGGATTGTAGTTAAACGGATAGATTTCTCTATTATTCCTTTGATTTTTATTCAATTCTTTGCAGCGGTCCGAAGTGCCATCATGTGAAGCATAGTGGTATCTTTGAATTCTCTGGGCTGTTCGTCGCCAGCAATATTGTTTCAGATTAAACGATTGAATTTGGATTCATCTGTCCAGATTATACGTTCCGATTCATATATTGTTCAATAATCTAACCGTAAATTTTGAGATTTTTTGCAATTACTTTGAAATACACACTTGCGCAATATTGTATTGTATTTTATTTTGTTTAGTCTGAAATGATATGATTGACAAAAAGACATTTTTAAATTGTCTTTATTAGTTTTATTTTTTTGCAATAAAAAGTAACATGTAATCATTTGCGGTTGCCATTGTATGTTCTGTGGACCTGATCCATTTATTAAGAGAAGTGTTAATTAGTAAAAATAACGAGTGATTCTTTAAAAGCTATAGGAAAGTTTTTAAAAAAAAACACATAAAATTTAGAAAAATGCATGAAATCTTGATTTGAATCGATAGTACGGTCCATATAATTTAAAATTTGAAGATTATTTCATGCAAATGTTGACCTTGACTGCGTCTCAAATGTTCCATCCGCTTAGTCCAATTTTGGCATACTCTTTCCAACATTTCGGCCGGTATCTCACGAATAAATGCTTCAATGTTGTCTTCCAATGCGTCAATTGAAGCGGGCTTGTCTGTATAGACATGATCTTTAACATAGGCCCACAAAAAATAGTCTAAATGCGTTAAATCGCACAATCTAGGCGGCCAATTGACCGGTCCCGAACGTGAAATAAAATGTTCACCGAACTCGCCTCTCAATAAGTCCATTGTTGCGCATGCTCTGTGGCATGTGGCACCGTCTCGTTAAAACCACATGTCATGCAAATCAAGCTCTTGCATTTTGGGAAAAAAAATTTTGGATATCATTTCACGGTAGCGCTCACCATTCACAGTTACGTTACGATTCGCATCATCTTTGAAGAAGTACGGTCCAATGATGCCACTAGCCCATAAACCGCACTTTCTTAACAGAGCACGCATTTTGATAATAAAATTCAATAATTAACAATCGTTGTTCGTTTTTAAGACGATTCATCGTTAAATTATAGATCGAACTGAAGATGTTTGACAGTGAAACAAAACACGAAACTTGCGTCAGCTGTTTAAACCAGTGTTGCCAAAAAGATAATTGCTAAAAATCACCTTTTAGTACTAATTTATGTTTTGAAATATATGTAACAAAAAACAAACGATTGAATAATTTGGAAACAGAAGTTAATTTTCCCTAATAAAAATTCGTGTTTTTATTTTGATGGATCGCATTAACACTTTTCACTATCAATAACAACACTACCACTCCGTTTTAACTTTGCTTTGACAATAGCCCAATATTTTTCAATTGGGAAGAGTGGTGACCATAGCTGCTAGATTTGACGATTTATCGTCATTTTGACGATTTTTTCTTTTAAAAATAGCAAATTGACGAGTTGACGATTTTTTCATTGAAAGTGACGATTTTCTGAATTATTAAAATTGTCTATCATTTGTTTGTTTTATTAATGTTTTTGTTACCAAATTCTCTTTGTTTTTTTGAGACAACTATTTTTCTCATTTAAGGAAGAACATGACATATTTCAAAAACAAAACTAAGTAATAGTAGTGTTTTCTTAATTACATGTTGACAATTGTTAAGTTTAAGTATAATAATTCCAAATAGTATTGAGTCAGGATAGTAGAAATTACGTATATAGATATTTATCTATAAATTCCATGACAATTTTTAGAGGAAACAATTTCAGAATTTCAACGGGAATATTCTACAAAAACTTCTCCTATTTTAACGAAACGCGGAAAGAATATTCAGTTACAAATTTAAATAACAAAAAGTCCCGGTTTACATTATGAAATTTTTGTCGCTGCGATTATTGCTTTGTAGGCGAGAGCGGTGAGTCGTACATGCATATTTTAATACGACTCACCGCTCTTTTCATAATGTAAACCGGGACAAATACAAAATACGGAAAATAAATACCTGTATATGATGGATGAATTGGATTCTATATTCAAAATCTTATTTAAAACTTAATAAACTAAATTGTTTTGACATTGTAATTTAAGCATGTAATTTATTAAAATATGCTAAATTTAGATATTTACAAAATACTGCAAGTCTTAGCTGACGAGTTGTTGTTAAATTCTCTTTTGAACTTGTCATTTCATTTACACACGTCAATTAAATTTTCGTACTTTTGAATGCAAATCAACATGCATGAAAAAAACACAAAAGGAAATTGAAAGCAAATTGTCTAGTACCGTCAAGTTTGTACCCCTTTTGTGCTCTCTTCCCTTCTCATCCAAAAATACTTGCCTTGACGAGTCAGAATTAAAAAGTGTGAAAGCGGAAAGATATTATAAAAAATATTACAGTTTAACATTATATTGTTTATGATTTCTTATTTAAAAAGTTAAAATTTATGTATTTTAATACGTATTGTGTCTAGTCCAAGGTGACTCCTTGGGACGCTGTTATTTTCTCTTTTTATTAACGACTTGCCTAAAGTAATTTAATTCTCTAATATCTTAATGTATGCAGAAGACGTTTTCTTGTCCTATAACCAACCTTTTGATCACTTACGTCTCCAAACCAAACTGGATTCTTTTTACGAATCGTGCAAGCTTAACTTGATGGAGCTAAACTTAAAGAACTGTAAAGTAATGCGCTTTGCAAGGCACAATCCAATTTCAACAAAATTTTTTCTGGGAAACTACCAATTGGAAATGGTTCAAAATTTTCTAGACCTAGGTATTTTATTCGACCCTAAACTGAGTTTCGTTCGTTTCTACAATAATAAATATATCAAGATATACACTAGGCTTTATTAAACGATGGCCAAAAGAATTTATCTTAATTCGTATATTGTATATTCGTATTTATATACTTCACTTGTTCGACCGATACTGGAATACGGTTCAATAATATGGGACCCGATTTACATTACTCACATCAATACAATTAAATCTGTGCAAAAACAATTCCTGATATTTTGCCTACGTGGACTCCATTTCTACCCATTTAATTTATCATCATATACTGCTAGACTTGCTCTTATTAAGATTCCTACATTAAAAACTCATAGAACTATGCTGAATATATCATTTATCCTGAATGTTATTAATGGTGCATATAGCTCTGGTTTTCTAATCAATGAAATCTCTTTCAACATTTCTCAACGTTTATCCCGTAATTTTGCACCTCTATCTGTGAAATTTTATAGAGCCAATTCTGCTGACACTGATCCCCTAAGAAGAACGTGTAATTAGTTTAACCAGTTGTACAGATTTATTTATTTTTTGTTAAATGTTAATGTCAAAAAATAATTAATAATTATTTTCTTAAACTCATAATTATTTGTTACATGTATTTTATTTCCACATGTTAAATAATATTTTGAAAACTGTCTGTAAGGAATTCATTTCCATAGACAAATTAAGTAAATAAGTAAATAAATAATAAATACAGTTGCGGTAAAAGTAATAGCAGCACGTCAACTATTTATAAATGGCATTGCATAACTCGTTACTATTCAGAGTGGCATTGACTCTTGTTTTTTTTTTCCTTAACGAGGAGCCAACAAAACTATAACTGTCCATTTTAAAAATTCATTATTTCCTTCTAAAGTTTTTGGAATTTTTTTTGTGAAAAGTAAGAAAATTTAAAATTGATTGGTATATTATTAGTGTAATTTTTTATGTAGTGCGACTGTTCGGAGGAAACACGTAACATTATTAAAAGAATAATTTCTGAAAGAAAATCGTACAGCGAAATGTAAAATATTCTTGGCTGCTCAGCTTAAATGATACGAAACGCTATATTATTTGAATGAAAATCCAAAACACGTGGAAGAAAGACGTTGCTAACTCCTGTTATCATAATCCTTTAGCGTCAGCCATAGAGATTAAGGATAACGTATACTCAAACCTACTCGATCAAAATTTGCACGCAAGAAGTTCAAGAGCTTTAAATACATGTCAAACGAAGACTGGAATTTATAAAATTACATGTAACTTGGCCTGATGAAAAATGGAGCAAAATATTGTTGTCTGATGAATCTAAAATAGTTTTATATGGAGGAAGAGGATATGTAAGAAGCAAGCATAATGGTTTAGGCATGTTTTTCCTATTACGGAGTTGGTTCGATATATTGGATTAAAAATATTATGATACCCATCAATATGCAGATATTCTGAAAAATGTTATGCTGTCATACGCCGAATATGAAATGTCTCTTAAATTGATCTTTCAACAAAACAATGATCGAAAACTAGCCCACTTGCCAAACATTTTTTCAAGAGAATAGAATTAATGTTATGAAGTGGCCTGCGCAGTCTTCAGATCTCAATCCGATTATGAATTTGTGGTGTGATGTTAAGAAAGCAGTGTCTGAAGCAAAAGCGAAAAATAATAACGAGCTTTCAAAAACTGTGGAAGAATCCTGGAAGGAAACTGTGTGAAAAGACGCTGTAAAGCCGTTTTAAAGAATAAGAGTAGCACAACTAAAACATCACTTTTCATACTGACTAACTAAAAATTTAAAGAAGTACAAAGTAGATTACATTTTTTCTAAAAATATTAACTCCTGTTTCACACTCATTAGTTCTGACTGTCAGGTCAAGTTATTTTTCAATGAGAAGGAAAAAGAAAATTATCTTTTATCAAAATACTTGAGTTGACAGTCAGAACTGATGAGTGTGAAACAGGTCTAATATATTTTAATGATAAATTATTTTAAATTAATACTTTTTAGTTTCTGATCTCTCAGTTATTAATTATTTATTGAGTTTAAATGTAAAAAAATAAAACTTGTTTTTTGAAAAAAAATCTTATGTTTATTTTTTTTACGTCTAAATAAAAATTTGGGCTGTGCTGCTATTATTTATACCGCTGCTGTAATAAACAAAACTTCTATAAAATATATGTAATCCCCGGAGCATAGAACCCTTTTAAATAATTTCCTTTAAAAACAAGCAATTACCAATAAAAAAAACGACACACTTTTTTATAATGCTAGAAAATATTAATTTTTCTAAGAATTTAAGAAAGAGTATTTTTTGAACGATATTCGTGAAAAAAATAGTTTTTTTCCAAAATGCATTACCAAATAATACATTTAACATTAACTAACCCTTCAAGGTAAACGAAATACACCAAAATATTACTTTCTATGTCAAATAATTCTTCCAAAGTCAAACCCATAAAATAATAAACATAAACGCAGAAAACAACATTTACGTACAAATGACGAAAGAGTTACGTTAGGTTACAATAGCGAATTCTGTGAAACAAAATTATGTATTTCTTTCAAAAAAAATATTCATGTAACTCTTTTGCAATAAACGACAATCAATTCTTCCTAAAAAAACAAGAAAAAACGACTACATCATAAACATAAACTGTTATGTATGGATTAGTATTTCATGTCAAAACTCTTTTCCGGTTAATGAGCAAAACGACCTAAGGATTGAGTTTGTAAATCTTTTCCATCGCTTTTCGCGAACTCATTTACGCAAAGAAGACCTTGTATGTGCAGAGAGTGCAGTATAGTTGTATATGTACATACTCGTATGTGTGTTGCTTTTTTCGCGGAAATTTGCGCATACAAAACGCAAATTTGCACTCACAGACTCAATTATACAATAACCGAGAAGCGTATACAAACACACAAACAATTTGCAAATACTGTTGGCATGCACACTTAGCGAATCATTGTTAACGTCAAGGACAAAAAGTCAATCCTTTACCGTAATCCTTTTAAATACCCAAAATTAAACACGCCTTTGTCAAAACAATTGTTAAAGAATTGCAACTCCTTCGTCTTGTCTTAAGAACACTAGCAAAGAGTAAAGGATAAGCGAAGAACTGTTTAAATTACCTGACAAAACCTTTTCGCAGGGATCAACTACCATTATATGGACTGAATGCACATTTCCATAGACACACACAGTCAAAGCCACACATCTAAGTTAAACTAAGTCCTCACTGAAGGAGTTACAAAGTCACAACAATGAAACACCTCTTTGTTTTCGATTTGCAAATCTCTTTCGCAAAGACAATTCAATAATCCCTACAAACACACAGAACAGAAATACATTTGTGTCTATAATTAAATATCCTTTAAGTTGGAATTTGCCCTCATGATCCGAGCATTGTTTACTAAAACTAACCGCCTACATTGTGAATTTCTCAAATTATTCATAAAAACATACACAAACACACAGCCTGGAAAAGAGATCTTGATAAGATTTGTTGACATTTAACTGTTCTAAAAATATTCGTAGACTTTCATTTTCCGGTCTATTGATTTAATCCTTTTAACTGGAAAGGATTATTTGATATAAGCCTTATATTAAAAGTAAACAGTCAAACTGACTTTCATTACTTTCAAACGGATTTTAAAATTGACTTTTAAATTAAAGAGAATTATTTTATGGGTATTGCATGTACATACTTATTTAGTTGTACATAATATTTGATAAATTATGGGTGTATCTAAGTCAGACAAATTAGTGTAAATAAATATTTATGTATGAATGTAACTTTTAAAAACCATATTGTGGAAATGGGTGTAGCTGAGTTTTGTAAACAGGTTAAACACTCGTAGAAATTATTGAAATCAAAATTGTATTCAAGTTCTTTAACTAGATTAGACTAATTAAAATCTATTACTTAATTTAAGTTTAGATAATCGGATACCACTCTGATGGGCAGTTTATATTGGATTGATGTTTATATCTTACAAAAGTATTAATCTAACACTCATCTAAATGTATACCGATAGATTTGGAATCACTTTCTAAGTCGATTTAACGATGCCCGTTCGTCCTTATGGCTGGCTAGCTGTGTTTTTACGGGTTAGAGGGATAGGATCAAAGGGGAGAATTTAGTAAATAACAACTCCGAGGAATTTTCATAAACGTTATAAATTCTATGTATTTATTGAACTTCTTTATGTATTAATTTAATTATTGAATTATTATATACATGGGTTTTAGGGTAAGTATATAGGTAAAGTATATAGGGTAATTAGATATATTTTTCAATTCTAAATTTAAGGGTTTAAGTTAATTTATATTATTATTTTAAATAAATTATATATTATAAATAAGTATATTTTTTAATTCTTCACTTGCTTCACTTGTGCTTTTGTTAAGGGTTTATTTGGATGTGTTGTGTTGTTATTTTTTATGTTTATGTTTTTTCTTATACATACAATGAAACTGAAGTTGGCTGCAGTTGGGGGTGTGGATCATGATTCACATCAGGTATGGGGATGTTTTTACTGTTCACTGAGGTGAACAAGCTGTTTGGTTGTCCATGTTCATATTATGCATAAATTACAGATTGCGTTTCGGATTGAGAGAACCCACATGTTATTAAAAAATATGAAAACCTGCCACTGCTTGATATGGATTTTGGGTCATGGTCATATTCCGTGTACTTAATAATTCAACGTTTTTTTTCTTTTTATTTAATTAAAATTTGGTGTAACCATTTTATTATATTGGGTGTAAAACAAAACTTTCCGCATATGACGCTTTGTTGGCACAAAATTCGACATTTTCAAAACAAAAAACAAAAAATGGAAAAAAGTAATCATCGATTAATAATATTTACTAAAAAATTCATTGAAATTATGCGTTTATTTTTTAAGTGTAAGTCAAATATGGAAAACATGCATAATTCGTTTCGCGCACTTTTATAAATAAAAATGTATGTACATTAGGGTGGCCCCAAAATAAAGTTGCGGATGTGCCCGACTAATATGAAAATTTGATTCATTTTAAGATTACGTTTAATTTTTTTTTTGTCCTGGGGTCAATATTTTGTGAGCTGGATCAAAGGATAAAAAGGTCCTTTTTAGAGGTTTTTTCATTTCTTTCACATTTTTTTCTAAAGCAACTATAAGTAAATTTGGTATCATATGAAAGATCAGTGGGTTATCAAAAATTAAAAAAAAAATTTTAAATTCAAAAATTTTGAAATTTTCAGACAAAATTTTAGTTTTTTTTTTATTTTTTCATAGAATTTACTTAAATAAATAGTTGAAATTTCTTGATTATAAACATCATGCAATTTAACCCAAATGGTTTTTCCCGTTTTTTAGCTTATAGAATTTACGTTATTTTTAAACCCATTACATTAACGAATTGAGTTAACAGAGATTGTCAGATAGGGAAGAATTTAGGTTAAAAAAAAAAAAATAAAAATTGAACTAGATAGAATTTTAAAAAACGGGAAAATCCATTTCGGTTAAATTACATGATGTTTATAATCAAGAAATTTCAACTATTTATTTAAGTAAATTCTACGAAAAAATAAAAAAAAATTTGTCTGAAATTTTAAAAAAAAAATTAAACGTAATCTTAAAATAAATCAAATTTTCATATTAGTCGGGAACATCGATACCTTATTTTTTCTCCATACAAATGGGGCCACACTAATGTACATATATAAAAAATTTATAAATATCCCAAGAAGAATTTTACATATCAGTTTTAAATACACAAAAAATTTTGTTTTTTGATTTTCATGGGGGCTCAAGCATTATATGAAAGCTATAGGGTAAAGTATTTGTGATTTGTGCCAAAAAATCGGCTTTGCCGGCTGAGTTTTCTTTGTAACTTTGTCAAAAAGCACGATATTCTTTATTTTTGACAAAACAATTTAAAAGAAAAATTGCCAAGCTTTACTTTTGTGTGCAAAAACTAAAAGTTTTGGCAATGAATTTGCTGCTCATTTATATAAAAATGGAAAACTAACGATGCAGTTTGAAATATCTATTAATTCTAAATAATTTAGGGAAATAATTTTTGAAGTTGCTGTTGGCGTTCCACAGTTATAACATTTTTAAGGTTTGTTTGTACCCGATGAATATTAAATGTTGAAATTTCAAATGCTTGCTTTGTAATATTCTTGCACGACATGAAGAGCTTGTTCGGGAAAAAAGCTCAACCTTACGGGAAATCTAAGGAATATAGTGGCTTTTGACGAAGTTATGAAGAAAACTCATAAAACGGCCGGCGAAGACAATTTATGGCAAAAATTCGACTTGTGCGACCTTAAAACCTTTTGCGAAAAATCTGAAAAAAATCTCAAAAATACTTTACCTTATAAGTTTTGAAATTATGCTTAAGTCCAAAAATTTTTTTTTTGGGACAACCTAGTACACACATTTGTGTTTTTTGTAATTTTTAAAGAACTTTTCTGGAACTGTAAAATTTTATTGGGCTAACTTTTAGCACAAAAAATCAGAATATTGTAACTTCCAGAAGAAAACGTTAAAAAATATCCTAAATTTTCCGCTTTAATTTTCGCTTAGTAAGTTCTAACCAGCAACCTTTGAAATTGTAAATATTTTCATGTGTTTCCATGCATCTTTTCTTACATTGCCATTAATTAATGCAACTAAAGTTTTTAATCGAAAAAACAGTAACGACTAAACTACGAACAAAGAAAAGCTAAAAGAAATAAGAAAGTTCATTAAATATAAATGGTTTGTTATATAAAAAAAAAATTTGATTGCCGACAAATGTTGTCATAATTAAAATTTCTTTTCTTCAAACTTATCAAACAACCACATCTCCTCCGTTTTGTTGGGTAAGGAGGTAAAAAAAAAACAAGAAAGAAAATTCATTTATTTAATATATACGAATACATATACATATGTATATATACATATATATATGTATATATAAGTATATGCAAGTACATTTAACCGCCAATTTTAAATATAATAATATAAAACAAAACTGAAAAAGAACAATCAGTAGCAGATTTTAGCCATAAGATATAGATGGGCGGACTGAATGATAGAAGACATACTGGCAAGCAGCAAGTGATTTTGATTTGGCAATTACATGGAGCCAAAGACGAACAAGACAAACAAATTGAATGAATTCATTATATCAGTTTTAATTACTTTTTTCATACTTTAAATGAATTATTTTACTTGTCGTCATTACGAGTGACGAAAAAGGTTTGCATGTTTCAAATATACAACACGAAATTCAATTAAAAATTATTTGGTTAAAAAAAACAAACATCATCAACACCAACACCAACACGCCAAAATGAATTCATCTAGAGCAAAGTTAAAATTACGCTGCAGATACTTTTACTTTGCAAATATTTTTATACAGATACAATAATTGTAGTATGTACACCATACACACATACTTAGTTGTCTTGAAGTTATAATTAAGCTAGAATTTTCACAACATACGCTATAAGTATATAAGTAAGTAATTTACTTTGTCATTAGGTTTGTTACCATAAAATGTCCTATTGGAACACATAGTTGGGTTTATGTAAATAGATTAACAGACACAACTTTTAGAAAGATGAAAATAAAGGTCGGCAAAGTATTTAATAACTCGAACAACTTTTCAACCGATTTTTGAATTTGAAATAAAAACGAAATGTTTGGCTTGGGATGTCATGCAGCAATTCAAACTTAAATTCAGAAATAATACTTAAGGTACGGTCACACTTGGCAAATATTTGCCAAAAAAGACGTAACCACTAAATAACATATATTTGAACTCGTTTATTAGTTTCAAAAAACTATTCATATTTAGGCAAAAGCACAAAAAAATTTAATTTTAATTTATTTGATGCTGTTTGATCTTGCAAGAGTAAACAACATCAAACAAATTTGTGCTAAAACAAGTGGTTAAGCTTTTTTGAGTAAATATTTGCCAAATGTGACCGTACCTTTATGTTTCTCTACTAACAAAAAATTTGACAACAACTTAAAGGCCCAATAAGCCATTACACCTGTAGGTTGTACAAACTTCGAGTTTTATAATTTATATTTCGAAAAAGAGTTTAAAATCATTTTGTTTCTTATTTAAATAACACACAAGTGAAAAATGATTTAAATCTATTCACCAACACCTCTATGCTGATGATAGCAATCGTTTATTTAACCCTTGGACATAAACAACAGCTTTTACAAAATTAATATTTAATATTCATTTCGGCATTTGTTGTTGTTGTTGTTGCTATTTTTATATTTTCAATTTGAAACTTTTATTTTGATTATCACTTTTACTGGGATTATTTATGACGTTTGAAAAAAGCAATTAATTTTTATTTCTTTTAAACAACAAATACAACAAATCGCTTGTTAGTCAATTTGTGTTTTGATTGTAAGCGGCATAGTCGGTGTAATGGGCCAACTAATGTTCCAAAGCCAACAACGAACCAGACTAAAAAAAATCCACCAACCATCTATGAATGCATTCGGCCGTCTGTCCCAACCACTTTCAACAACGTTCATGATAATTATAAAAAAAAAGAAGGAAAAAAGAAAAGAACATCGAAAATAAAAACAAACAGAAGTGGAATGAATTATGGGACTGCTAAACTTAAATATTGCTACAAATGTTACTTTTGCGCATAAATTTTCAAACTTACAAGCTGGTTACTCAGCTTACTGTTTCACTGGAATTTCTTCGATTTCGATGATATCAGTGCCGCCTAAATTCAAAACAAAAAAGAACACATCGCATCACCTAAACTCTACTCATATCACATCAAGGAAAACATTCTTTACACAGGGATGGATCATTGACATTTTTAAATACATATGTATGTAGTATGAAATTCTAAATTAAAGATTACATCTTGGTTTACAGAACGCTGAGTTTTGTAATATATCTGAATAATTTAAACAGGTTTTTGCGGTACAAGTCCTTCACTTGCCACCTATAAAGGAATCACTCTATCACATATAACATGCTACTTATTTGACAAATGAGTTATTATTCGAACTAACAAATTTTCTGAACACTACAGAATTATTTCTCAAATTATTGGACTAAGTTTTGAATATTCCTAAATTGTGAACAAAAGTCAGAAGTTGACAATTCACGTTTCGAGAAGATACATACATATATATCTGATAGATATGATCATGACTAAAAAAGAATAAAATAACAGGGAAAACATTTTAAAATGCTGAAATACTGATTCCGAAATAATTGACATATCGTTACCACTAAAGTATCGTTATTCTTTAAATACTTTTAAATTACAATAAAATTCGACTGGAAACTAATTTGTGTTACATTTTGTATTGATAATTATGTTTATACGAGTTTTTTTTTATTTTATCGATATTTATAAGATATTTACGGGGGTTGATGTGTTTTCGGAAGCCGTCCCTATATGGGACATTATGGGACGATCACCATAAATCATCACGAGTATACATATGTGTATTATATATGCCGAATTTCAACTTGGTGGTGGTGTTTATAAGAGATTTATGCTAATTTAAGTGAATTTTGGAAATGGACTTTATTTGGGAAAATGGAAATGGAGTTTGTATAAGGACCCATACGGTACGCTGTATGCTGTTTTATGTATACATGTGAATTACTTTTGTCGAATTTCAACTTGATAGAGATTTTGATAAGAAATTTATGAGCATTTAAGTTATTTTCGGAAGTAGAGTTTATATGGGGCTATCGTCAAATATGCACCGATTAAAACAAACAATTTTGTATATTTGCCCAATTTTGTATAAATACTGCTTTACTGTAGCATAGAGCTATATTCTGGGAAGACTTTTATATAGGGGCTATGAGAAATCGCGGGCCGTTCTTACTATATTCAACACGACTTGTCTTTTAATAATAAAAATAAAGTGTGCAAAATTTCATGATATTATCTGCATTATTTTCGAAGAAAATAACAAAAAATATCTGTAAAATATAGACGTTTTCTGAAATTTTGGTGTATAGCTTGGATCGTACTGGACCGATTTTGCCCATTTTCATTGTTTTGGAAAAAAATGGGACACATTTAATTTTTCTAAGTCTTTTTTCGAGGTTCTATTGTGTGTTCAACAGAAAGACGGTTATGGTTAGATCGTCTTAGAATCTTTTAGGGACCCAGGTACATATATTCTTTTTAGTTCTAGGGCCAATATGATAAACTTCCTATACATATACCCATCTTTTTTTTTTTTTTGGTGGGCATAAAAATCATATATGTAATTAAAATATTTTTTTGAAAGTTTTGTTTTGTTTTAGATTATGCCGAATAATGATTTTTTGCCAGAATGGTTTAATTTTGACCAAAAAGGAACTGGTATCGATCGGGTTTTAAAAATAAGACAAAATCTGGCATTTTAAAATGCATATATGTATATGACTCCATTTTCAGTCCACAATTCTACATAAATATTTATTTTTGTGAGTATTTTTATTATATATATTTAATTAGTATTGTAGTCACATCATTGCACTGAATATTGTACAAAAGTGCTGAATTCTCCAGCTCTGCTAATAAGTATGTAGTTATGAGGTTGGTGGTAGTCACAGTCGCCGTACTTAGTTGTAGTCGTCTACACGTTTATACAGATTATTAAACAACTTAAGAAGCCCAAATCAAGACATGGTTACCCATTTCTATCTAGACAATCATATTGTTGTTTGGTAAGAGATCTTGCTCCAAATGATCATACGTGAACAGCTCTCACATATACTGTATGTGTATGTGTGTATCCATATGGTTTTGTGTTAAGCGCGCCGCATCGCTTGGCGGTGGTGGTAATCACTAAAGAGACACATTAATATGGTAATGCGCATGCCAACCGCCAGTGCTTGAAGATTTATGATATCACAAAATGCTTTATGATGTGTCCCTTTGACTAATTTATGTATAATTTTATATGTTTGTATTCTTGTATATTAATAAATAATACAAATAAAATATTTAAAATAAATTTATATGGGAATTCAATTTAATTCTGGTTAAAATGATGCTGCTGATGATGGTATTTACTCTTTCGGCTATATAAATAGATTTATGAGTTTCTATTTGTTTTGATTTTGTACTTTTAGTAAAAAAAAATAAATTTTAAAATTTTTGCAGCGTTTCTACATAAAAACATAGACAGCGGTATATGATTTCGTAGAAGTTTCTGAGACATAGTTGTCAATTGTTCGAATCCTAAAAGTTTTCATTCTAAACCGAAACAATATTTATTAAAAAAAAAACATATTTGTTCGTAGATTATTCCAATAATTTGTATGCAAGTGGAAACCCACTTAGCTACATATAAGATCAACGGCGGGAAGATTTAATGGGCGTTGACACGTCCGAGGAGATTCTATGTTATTCTGACGGGAAGCTTTCAAATATTCTGCTTGGTAACATTTTCAGGAAAGAGGACACAACCAAAAATTGAATACCGTATATAACCCCACAGGAATAATTCCGATAAAGGATAATAAATTGACTTGCAATGTTAATAGTGAGTTGGCTTTGAAGACTCCGAAATATCACAGGGTCACATCTACACTGGTACACGAATGCAAGAGTATTAAACGGGTTGATGAGACCTGTGCGGGATATCAGGACACGGTATTATATAGGTCATCCAACATCAGTATGGACTTTCAAAGAAATACTCAGAGCTATTCGTAGAAGTGTAAGCGATCATTTCTGAATGAGTCATAATCACACTGTACTTTTTAAGTTACATTGCGTAGAGAAGCATGCTCTCCTATTTATATCAATAATCAAGCAATAACACAACAACCCAAAGTTAAGTACCTCGGTATTAATTAAATTGAAATTAGGTAGGTAGGTAGGTAAGAAGGCTGGTGTGACTCATCCTCACACCTTCACCCAGAGACCAATATGGTCCATTGTGATGCCTTAGATAGGAAAAGAAGTAATAAAGAAGGTGAAATAAAAGCGAAAGTAAAAGACAAGAAAGGAATAGTAGAGTGCAAAGAGAGAAAAGAGAAAGATGAACAAATCCTACTCATACATATGTCCTCCACTTGAGCGACCAGCACCCAGTCTACTGCCGCGTAGCCAGGCCATTCCCATTACGAATCACATTAGACTCTCCAGCCCACAGCTCGAGACATCCCCTAATTCGCCCAAGAATCTATTACCCAGCCACCTCAACCTACTGCCCTGCAACCTGGGGCAATGGCACAGAATGTGCTCAACCGTCTCCAGCTCATCCGGGTCCACACATAATCTGCACATATCCGACAATTCGAATCCCATTCTCACCGCCATCTTTCATAACCAAGCAATAACACAACAATCGAAAGTTAAGTACCTCGGTATACACCTCGATCGACGCCTTACATGGAAATCACATATAGATGCAAAATTGACTTAAATTAAATTGAAATTAATCCAAATTAATTAATTGGCAGAAGCTCTAAGCTAAGTTTAGATTGCAAACTCTTACTTTACAACTCAATCATAAAACATTTTAAGTAATAGTGGCTATATTCGACTAAAAAGAAGGGATACAGCGGATCATTTGAGCCGAAGACAAGAAGGAAGAATGTCAACTTAATAAATAAAATAAATAATTGTCAAACAGTTTCCGTTCGGCACTGGCTGGACTAATATTTGAAATTTTTTTTACATATATAAGATTTAAAAAATTATTGTTAGTTAATTTTTAATGAAGATACAATAAATAAATAAATGTACAATAAAAAAAAAAACTTTCAAGTTATGGAAGAAAATCTTAAAAATATCTTAATTAATTGATCGGAATGCAAGACTATACACTCACAATATTATTACAGTAACATAATGTAGTTTATTCAGGAAGTATTCCGTGCAGTTGTTTTTAACTAAATAAACATTTAAATTATTTTTAACTGAATCTAACATTTATTCAAAAAACTAAGTGCACATTGATACGGATTTTCAGTTGCATTTGATATTGACAGTTGTTGACGTTAAAGTATTTTGTATGTAAAATTAAATGACACTGTGTAACGTGGTTTTGTCTTTGGCTGAGGTAGGTCAGTTGTGTCCAGGGTCTACTTACGGATCCACAAACCCTAAGTAAAAGATAACACGAAGATCTCCCTTTGCAGGGTAAAAGACAAATTCGGTATTCGGTTACAATAAATGATGTGTATTATTAATTACTGACAGCCACGATGACTCGATAGGATTCAGTCGGATATTCTCGGTAGATGAATTCGGGTTTCTCTGGATTCTCGGTGGATGAATTCGGTTTTCTCTGGGTGCCGGCTCGCGGTTGGACGGCACTGATGGAATTTGTGATACAATTGTAGCAAATTTGGTACAAACAAAACTTTATTGGTACGCTGGTACAGTTCATCCCTTTTTGGTACAATTTTTTTTAAGGTGAATTCACTTTTCAGGTGTAGAACAGCTGTTCTACTTTTTTTTCTTACTTAGAGAGAGAAATGTCAAAAGTTGCTTGTGTTTTTGACATATCGACCAACGAAAGCAACAAATTAAATTTGAAAAATTGTTTTACGTTTTCTTTCTGTTATTTTGTTTTTATTGAATAAAAAGTGTTATGAATTCTTACTATAGGCGGCTTTTTTATTTAATAGCGAAATTTAGGTACAATTTATGGCAATTTGGTACAATTTTGCCATTGAGACGGTACAATTTAAGAATTGTAAGATCCCAACAGTGTTGGACGGATCAAATCTTTTTCCGAAGTGTTCAGGATCGACTTAAATACTCACTAAATAATACAATTATCTTAACTATATTTCTTAACCTAGAAAAACAATCAACCGAAGTTGTTGTGCCGAAACTAACAACCGAAGTTGTAGTGCCAAAACTATCAACCGAAGTTGTAGTAACCGAAACAATCCACCGAAGTTGTTGCATAGGTAACAATCGAACCAAGTTCAAATGTCAATGACCGATTTCAATTAATATTTAATATTTATTCAATTAATAATTAAAGTTCTTGTCTCGTTAGAACTGCCCCTACTACCGCCAAACTTAATTCACTTATACTAAGTTGTTTATTAACTACATGAGAATTATATGCCATTATGTGTAGTGGATCACACACAAGTAATGAATGGTGATATACACACACATACATATTTCTATTATTACTTTTCTTTATTATTTATATATATTATATATGTTATTATTATTATCTTTATTGTTAATTATGTAAATTATTATTGTTATTATATTAGTATGTACATGGATTATTGTTTTCCTATAAATCCATGTTACAACTGTAATTTAAAATAACTGAAAATTTACTTAAAAACCGATCTACTTATTTTTCATTTCATTTTAACAAAAAGTTAATTTAATTTTAAATGTTATAATTCTCAAACCGTCAATGTGAATTTTAATATAAGATATGTATATGTAAATATTTCACAGAAGCTATAACTATTTATAGACCGACCCTTAGAAAATTATTTCAAGTTATTTTCAGTAATTTTATTTTAGTTAATAACTAAAATACATAAAATTTTAACTAAAATAACTGAAAATTCTGTTCATTTTACGGAATTTGTGGTTAATTTTTTGATAGTTAAAATACATAAAATAACTGAACATTCTATTGATTTTACGGAATTCGGAGTTGAATTTTTGACATTTAAAATTAAATGAACTTTTCGTTAAAATTAAATGAATAATAAGTAGACCGGTTTTTAACTGAATATTCATTTATTTTATATTACAATTTCAGTTGATTTTACGTCCAGAATTTTTTGAGTGTACAAACGTTCCAAACGCTTTTATAATTTTTGTGGTTAAAACAATTTCAGCGATTTCAATATATTCTTCAGGCACTGGATTAGGCATGTCTCACTACATTAACGTGTTATATTTATGTCTTACGTATAACTTACGCATTTGAATCTTGAAATAGCAACATTTTTGCATACCTAGCAAGGTGTTTAAAATATCATTATAACATTATGTTTAGATTAATTGTATAATATTGTATAAATATTAGAAAACTTTCTAAACAAATAAGGTAATAAAAATAAATTTATTTTAAATGGTGTAAAATCAATTTTACTAGAGTTTGTGTCAGGTTCTCTATAAAAGGAATCTTTAAATTGTTTTCACAACGAAACTAAACGACCACCCAAGTTTCAAAGAGTTGTTTCCTTTAATTTTTGTAAACCATTAAATCATCGATTTTTAACTCATTTAAAATTGTTATTCAGCAATTGACCTTTAAAATGTAACACTTAATTGTGTTGAGATAAAATCAAAAACAAAACAAGTAAGAAAGTATAGTCGGTCAAGCCCGACCATATAATACCCTACACCCAGTATCTATATGTATAAAACAGTTTTTCAGAAATGGGCGTTATATGGGAGCTACGAATATGTATATATACGAAGTATGTTTGTGTTCAATATTATTTGGATACCAAAATTTTTGAGAAAGTCATGCTATTTAAAGTGATTTTCGGAAGTAGGCCTTATATGGGAGCTATAAGTAATTATGGACCGATCTGCACAGAATTTTTAGATGTGATTTAGCTCCATTTGCTACTCATTTGTGGTGAAATTTGTTTGGATACTTGCATAATTCAAACATTTATGATCGGTAAACCCCCATTTCGGGAGGACATTTGTATGGGGGCCAGGTGAACTAATAGACCGCTTTCCACCAGTTTCAATAACATCGGTCCTTGGGCCGAAAAGATATCACTTACCAAATTTTGTCAAAATATCTTCAAAATTGCGACCTGTACTCTGTGAACAAGCTTTACATGGACAGCCAGCCAGACGGACGGACATTGTTAAATGGACTTAGAAAGTGATTCTGAGTCGATCGGTATACTTTAAGGTGGGTGTTGGACCAATATTACAAACATATGCACAAATCCAATATACCCTCCCCACTATGGTGGTGTAGGGTATAAATATCAATTACGAATTACAGTTAAAAAGGGTTGCTTATTGTAACAACAATTGTGCCACATTACAAACTGTTTCTTTACACATGTAAATAAATATTTATTTGCCTTTTTCCTGTTATACTACATTAATAACAAAAACACATTTGAAAACAAGTTAGAGTGCAATATTCGGCTGTGCCGAATCTTAAATACCCTCCACCTCCACCCTTCATAAGAAATACAAAAACTACACTGGTTATAGGACTAGAATATCATTATTCTGTGTTTTCTATGCATTCTTAGTGCAAATTTTATTATTATTTTATATATTGTTTGAAAGACAAGTTTACGACCAACATAATTAATTCTGAATGTTTTCAAATTTTATCTAATTTTGAGCATTTATAATTGATTTAATTACCAATTCTTACCACAATTTTCAGAGTTTGTCTGATTTTCATAACAATCTTGAGTGTAATTTCACAATTTATAAAATTAAAAAAAAAAACAAAATTTTCCATATTCACCACAAGTTAAAAAACATAGTTTAAAAAGTTTAACCCCCTTATTCAAAAACGATTATTAAATTTAACAAACGTTTATTAAGCAAATTTTTATATGTAAATCTGTCTTAATAAACGTTTGTTAAATTTAATAATTGTTTAATAAATTAACAAACGTTTATTAAGCAAATTTTTATATGCAAATCTGTCTTAATAAACGTTTGTTAAATTTAATAATCGTTTTTGAATAAGGGGGTAAGATTATAAGGTGTGGCTTCTTTTGGCAATTATTGACTGACAGCTACAAAATTCAGTAGCATAATTGCCGTATAACCGATATTAGTGCGATTTCTGAATTACAATTTCTGATTTGTATAAAATGTAGATTTGATATCGATATTTATTAGACATTTTTCATAAGAAATACAAAAACTACACTGGTTATAGGACTAGAATATCATTATTCTGTGTTTTCTATGCATTCTTAGTGCAAATTTTATTATTATTTTATATATTGTTTGAAAGACAAGTTTACGACCAACATAATTAATTCTAAATGCTTTGAAATTTATAATTGATTTAATTACCAATTCTTACCACAATTTTCAGAGTTTGTCTGATTTTCATAACAATCTTGAGTGTAACTTCACAATTTATAAAATTAAAAAAAAAACAAAATTTTCCATATTCACAAGTTAAAAAACAGAATATAAAAAGTTTAACCCCCTTATTCAAAAACGATTATTAAATTTAACAAACAGATTTGCATATAAAAATTTGCTTAATAAACGTTTGTTAAATTTAATAATCGTTTTTGAATAAGTGGGTAAGATTATAAGGTGTGGCTTCTTTTGACAATTATTGACTGACAGCTACAAAATTCAGTAGCATAATTGCCGTATAACCGATATTAGTGCGATTTCTGAATTACAATTTCTGATTTGTATAAAATGTAGATTTGATATCGATATTTATTAGACATTTTTGTGGGTTAAATTGTTTTTCGCAAATGGTCCTTATATGGCAGCTATGACAAATCATGGGCCGATCTTCTTAAATTTCGAAACAGGGAATTATATTCATATGAGGATATCTCACATTGAATTTCAGCGTAATAACGGTATATTTAAGATACATACATATTTGTATTAAAGTGAATTTCGCAAGTAGACCTTATATGGGGGATATAGTCATATATGAATCGATATTCTTTACATACAGCAATTTGATTTTGGCATGTATATAAATGATTCATGTAAAATTTTGGAGCGGTACCATTATTTATAAGAGATGGTATTGAAGTGATTTTCGGAAGAGGGCGTGGTGATTATGGCCAAATATGGACCGAAATTCAAAAATTTCTGTAGTATGAGTTTTGTGTATATGTAAATAATCTATATAAAGTTTTGAGTCGGTACCAGTATTTATAAGATATTTATAAAGATTAATTACTTTTTCGGATGTGGTTCTTATATGGGAGCTATGAACAATTATGGGCCGACCACCAGATAATTTAGTAAAACTTTTTATATACATTTTATAATGATTATTTATGTAAAATTTGAACCTGGTAATAATATTTATAACAGTTTTGTACATATTTAAGTGAATTTTAAAAGTGGACTTAATTTCGTTTTGCATAGGACTTATTTTTGCCGAATTTTGTATTGATATTCCAATTTTATGGGCACTTATGTGCCATTAAGCCGTATTTCGGGAATGGTGGGCTATGAGAAACCATGGACTGATTCTTATTATTTTCCTTACAATTTCTTCTTTTATTATAAAAATAACGTGTACAAAAATTCATTGTGTTATCTGCAATATATTTAAAAAAATTTCAGAAAATTGGATAAAAAAAATATCAAATTTTTATGGAAATTGCCTCACATTTTGGTCAATAACACTGGTTCTACTATACTGATTTTGCTGATTTGCAATACCAAAGTTACCTACAAAATGAGAAATTTTTCTGGAAAATATCGTTTAGTTAAGTTGTGTATCTTGGACGTGAAGTGTTTTACACAGTCGGAGAGATAGACAGATCGAGAGACGGCCAGACAGACAAACAGACGGGCATAGCTCAATCGACTTATAATTCCATAAGGATTAAGAATATATATACTTTGTTGGGTCTCATGTGAATATTACCAAATTTTCACACGGAATGCCAAACGTAATATACCCTCATTCACCACTCATGGTGGTGGAGGGTATAAAAACACATAACTTTCACGTAATTTCTAGTCAACGTGTGGAAAGCATGAATATTTTTCTCGTAATGTTCGCTCTATAATATAATGCTTACAACTGAGAGTGAGTGTAGTGTGCCTTCCGTAGGGCGTATGCATGTAGGTAGATATGTATGAATAAATGTGTTCAGAGTCATTAATTTTCAATGATTCTCGAAATATGTGTCAGAGTTTAAAAACAGAAAGACGGAAATTCGTATTTTGTTGTTGTATGTTTCTTTGCTTGGAATTGTGGCATGCTTTCGTCAAAAATATTCAAATTAGTTGTGCTTTACTTGCTGCCATGTCACCACCCAGCAGAGGCAACAAACACAATGTTTTTTCTAACCTTTTTATGTTTGGTGCAAAGGAATTTACATTTGTAATTTATTAATGTTTTTCTTTTTTTTTTATTGCAAAAATCATAGAATATACACTTTGTACTTGTGTTACGAGATCTATTCACAGCCAGTTCAAAGAGTAGATAAATACAGCGGTCGTTCGATATTAATAAAACTTTCCATGGCTATAGAAGAGTAGTGTTGCGGTTTGTGTATTTTGAAACCATTAATTTGACTAGTGGAAATCAACAGATAGGCATATTATACATCAAAATGTAGGAAATGATGTCTAGAAAATGCATATAAACAATTAAAGAAGACGTATTGCAAAAACAAAGCCAAAATATTTTCTGTTGAGATTTTGTGCAAATTAACATTTCTTATAATGGAATAGCTATTTATTTAGACATGTTAATCATTAATCATTTATATAAATGTGGTAATCATAATATGTTAAAGTTGCGATTCACAGGTTGTTATCAGTTTGTGGTTATTATTTTTTCCTTGGACCAGCACCCAGGGACGACCCCTACTATGCAATGCATTGTGTTGAAACTAGGCAAATAGGTTATGGGAGGGAGGATAGAGGAAGTAGTGTTTGTGAACATTTGACTTGAATTTTCCTATATTGAAAGTGGCAGGGAATAATTCTGCTGGGTAGTTTATTACACATACAATGAATGGATGGGCCCTGACTGAACGTGTATTACGTGAAAAACTACGTGTTTCAGGAACAAGTTCCCTAATTTTAGCAGAGAACATTTCATTATAGTATCGCTAGAACAGTGAAACATAACACACATTGCAGCGATGCTCCAATGAATCGATAGAGTTGGATACCCTACTGTCACCGATAAGCATCTTCGCCCTCTCTCACCGGCCCATACATGAGAGTTGTATTCCATTTTAAAAAACCAAGACTTTGAGCGCTTCTTTTGACACTTGAAAATTGTGTTTGGTCCAGCGGACATCACACTGAATTATAATGTCTAGAACGTCAAGAGCGTCTGATTCCTTAATATTTACAACGCCCATAAAAACAGATGAAGCAAATCGACTCTGTTCGCACAACCCGACTCCAAGATTATCTTAAGATCTTGGCTCCGCGTATCATTCACATTTTGTCTCATTTCGCCAATCTCCAAAGGGTTTGGTCTATGATTAAATGAGTATGAATGGCAAAAGTTCGCTAAATGCTAACTTAGGAATACACGAGTATTAATTTTAACTTATTGAATGTTTCTCTCTGTTACAAATTTGAGGATGTTGGCAATAAAACATTAATATTAAGAAAATTAAATTTATTTTTTTTACTATTCTATCCTCAATTGTAAAATTTAATAAATAAAAAAAAACAAAAAAGCATCTGCAAAAGAATATATAGGGTTTGAAGTTTGACATAGAAGGTCATTTATAACGATGAGAAATAAAATGGGAGGCTCCGTTCGCTGCCTTGTGGTACCTCTGAATTAATCTTGAACTCGTTTGATGAGATCCCATCTATAAAAACTCGTATAGTGCGATTTCTGAGGAAACTCGATATAAATCGAAAGAAGTTATCACCGACACCAAAAGCAATGAGTTTCGATAAGAGCGCAAAATACCAGACGCCTAAGAAATATCTAGAGCCACCATTTTACTTTCGCCAAAACTATGTATAGAACGACACTATTTTTCCGATAGGAAGGCTAGTAAGTCACCCGTAGAGCGTCCTCTACGAAAGCCGTACTAGCGGTCGCTAAGTAAATTGTTGGACTTTTCACAAGATGATAATTTACCATACTTTCCATAATTTTCGAAAATACAGAACAGATTGCTATTGGGCGATAATTATTAGGGTTTGTAGCAACCTTCCAACACATGGGAAATTTACCGGTACGGTATAAGGTGCTGAAAAGGTTGGCTAATGGACGAGCTAGCCTCTTTGCTCGTGTAGGGATTTTTCACGCCTCAGGACTTTGGCACACGAAGACCTCGTTTGCGTTGCGAATCAGTTTCGGCGTTTTTATTATTTCGCCAAATTCTGAATGCTTCCTCTGTGGATGTGATTGCAATTTTGCACTACTTCTGTTAAACCAAAATGTGTCTTTAGATTTAATCGAAATTTTCTTTGATGGTATGGTATTTTCGACCATATTCACCATGGCACTGGCATTATTGTCTAAGAAACAAAGTTTCCAATTGAAATGCGGGAAGAATTCGTTGAGCTCAGCCCAACGATCCTTTTCGTATACAAAAGTTGAACATTACGAAGTTCGGGGAGCGAAAATGGTGCAATGATCAGAATTGCCAAGAGGTGCAAGAACCTCATACTTATTAAGGTGTGAGGTTAGGAAAAGGTTGAGGGTGTTGTTTTGGTGCCGATTAACGCATGGAATATGCGTTGGTTCATTCACTAGTTGCGCAAGATGATTGTGCGCCGCGAATAACTTATTGGCCTTCTGTAGTTGTATGGCTTGAATAGTGAAGCTAAGAGGAGTTTTAAACATTGAAATCACCTGCAACAACAATTTCACTGCTAGGACACCTGTTAGGAATCTTTGATATGGAATCGGAAAGGGTATCATCATAGCCAGATATGGTAGTATCCGTTGCCGCATGTGGACATTTATAGAGAAACCCGAAGTGCAAATAGCGTGCCCTGATTTTGAACTTAACCCATAGACAGTTAAATTTTGCATCATATGTACCTAATGATTGCTGGTACTGGTACACGACTTCATTGTGTATATACATGGCAAATTCTAATAACAATGTTCATGATTCATCATGAACACTATTGCCATAAACATATACATATGAATTTTATTACTACAATAATATACATACATACATATATAATTTATACAATCATGTAAATTGTAATTTTAAGATGGAAATCAATAATATTATATTATTGTTAAAAAAATTTTAAAAATTATGAAATTATTGTTGTGTTTAAACTATACTACTATTCGTTTAGAAATGACAGAATTTTTGGTATACAGATGTCTTATTTACTAAATTGTAAGTAGAGGATTAGTTGTATTCATATTGATTTTTTTGGCAAACAACGCACATTTTTTCTTAACAATTTGCACTTATTTTATAGCATTTGTACGTTTAGTTCAATATGTTAAAAGAAATTTCTATTAAATTAATGACCAAGGTCGTTGTCAAAATTGACACTTACAAGTTCAATTACTTTTAAACTCAATGTAAAATATTGATTTTTGGCTCAAAGTTTAAATAAAAGCCAAAAAGGTAAGTAAAAAAATTAAGTAATTAACGTTATAAGAGAACTTTAACTGTCCTGCTACTAATGAATATTTTTCATACATAATCATATAATCATATCAGATGCAATAAGAAACATATTTTCTATAAATTATATTAAAACAGTGACGAGTTAAAGTGACATATTAAACAAGTAAGAAAGTATAGTCGGTCAAGCCCGACCATATATTACCTATTATGGATCGATCATCCAAAAATTTACTGCCACGACTTCCGTATATAAATATTGTGCATGTTAAACTTTATCTCGAATTAAATACTTTTAAACGATTTATGGAGGTTAAAGTTGATTACGGGGAGGTTCGACTAATTACGGACCGACCACTATTAAATTTTTTTTTTTTTTTTTTTAGCTTTTATTTATTTATTGAATCTTCATATAATGAAATGACAATAAGTATTCAAATCTTAATACTAAAAAGAAAATAATAAGCCCAGCCAGTGCTAGACAAAAATTTTATGATACTAAAAAAATTTCACATCAACTGATCCAGTCATCTATTTTGCGCTTGAGCTAAAGCAAGGGTATCCCTCCTTCTCAACCGATTATGGCCACTAAAGTTAAGGATGTCTCGTGCAAGTGGGTTTGGGTGGTGTTCAAGTTTGCTGACATACTTTGACGCGTGTTTTGTAAATTCAACTTTTACTAATGGCACGCATAGATCTTTGTGAATTCGAGAATTTTTAACATACCATGGAGCTGCAGTAATTATACGTAGAATTTTATTTTGACCCCTTTGAATTTTTTCAATGTTTGATGCTGAGGCAGTACCCCATAATTGAATTCCATAGCACCAGATTGGCTTTAGAATTGCATTGTACAACAATAGTTTGCAGTCCAACTTTAGTGAAGAATTTCTGCCAATTATCCAATTAAGTTGCACTGCTTTTAATCTCATCTGTGTAAGTTTCGCTTCAATATGAGACTTCCAAGTTAAACGGCGGTCGAGGTGAATGCCGAGGTATTTGACTTCATTATATTGAGGAATAATTTGATTATTTATTTTGATGAACGAGCAAGTTTCTTTTCGCAATGTGAAAGTGATATGAATACATTTCTGTTCATTAACCCTGATTTTCCAAAGCTCTAGCCAATTCTCTAGTTTATAAACATAATTCTGCAAATTCTGTGATGCTACTTGGTGGTCCTTGTGAACGCTGATAAAGGCTGTATCGTCTGCGAAAGTTGACGTGTGGATTTTGGGGTCTGACGGCATGTCGGAGGCATAAATCAAATATAAAGTAGGACCCAGTATGCGGGGGTTAAAAAATTGCCTTCTTTGATTTTAAATTTGCGACCGTATAAATAGCTTTCCATAAGTTTATGGGTGTTAGCAGGCAGAGTTAATTTTATTTTGTGCATTAAACCGTCATGCCAAACTTTGTCGAACGCTTGGGACACATCAATGAAAAGGGCGGAGCAGTATTTTTTGTCTTCAAACGACCCTCTTATCACATTTACCAATCTGTGTGTTTGTTCGATGGTGCTGTGTTTAGCTCTGAAGCCGAATTGATGATTAGGAATGCATTCAGTGTCGTTCAGAATTGGAATCAACTTAGTCATGAACAATTTTTCGAACAGTTTGGAAATTGTCGGCAGTAGGCTAATTGGCCTATATGACTCTACTTTGGTGTGATCCTTCCCTGACTTAGGAATCATAGTGATCATAGACACCTTCCAATCTGCAGGATAGTATTCTAGGCGTAAAATAGCGTTGAAGATAAAGAGGATAATTCTTCTAGCTACACGAGGTAACTCCACAAGCATTTTATTGCTGATTTTATCCATACCTGGAGCCTTTCTAAGGTTCAGAGTACCAATAGCGCTTTGGACATCACCAAAGTTTAGTCTTAGAGGTACAGGAGGTCTAATAACGAGTGGTGGCAAATCAGATACGTTATTTGAGTTGTTTTTAGTAAACACATTTCTTAAATGGTTAACAAATAATGTCCCTTTCTCGGAATCATTTCTAGCCCAGTCACCAGTCGGATTTCGCAAAGGAGGTTTTCCTGTCACTGGTCTTTTTAAACCTCTTGCCGCCCTCCATAACGAGTAGTCAGATTGTGGGGTACTATCAAGACCCTCCAAGTAGGATCTAAGTGAAGCCGTTCTTTGGGTTTCTAAGAAATGTCTTAGTATATCTCTGCATACCCGTAGCCTAGCTTTCAGTTCAGGAGACCTGTGGAGTTGCCACTCTCTTCTCATTCTTCTTTTTTCTGATAGGAGATGTTCGAGTTCAGATAAATAAGTTCTGTTTGTCCTATTTCTACATTCAACGTGATAAGTGGAAGCGTGATGCACAGCTCGTCGAAGGTCCTCGGTAAAGTTGCCAATCGACTCATCGATATCGTCGGTAGTTCTCAACACAATATTTTCCGTGCAATGAGAACTTAAATACTTTTTGAATTTTATCCAGCTTACTCGGGTCTTAGTCATGTTTCTAAATGGAGAGCCACACACTTGAGGGAAATGCATTGAAATGATAGTAGGAGAGTGATCTGAGGACAAGTCTAATGAAGGATCCACTTGCATCCATTCTACAGGGATATTTTTCACTACTCCAAAGTCAATAACATCGGGAATCTTCCGTTGGTCCGTCGGCCAGTAGGTGGGATGTCCGCTTGAGAGTACATCTAAGCCCATTTGAGCAATGGTGTTGAAGAGTACGCGACCCTTTGGGGTTACCAGACGTGAACCCCAAAATGTGTGTTTGGCGTTAAAGTCGCCAGCAACTAAAAATCTAGCTCCAAGGGAATTAAAGAAGTTATGGTATTGGTGTTCTTTTATTGAGAATCGAGGCGGAGAATAAATCGATGATAAAACAAATTTGTATTGACAGAATTCAATGCAAATGTTTGTTGCTTGGAGGTAATCCTCACTTATGTTATTCATCAGATAATGTTTTATTCTGTTCTTTATAAGAATTGCCGAACCTCCACAAGCTCTTCCGCGGGGATCTTTAGTATCGTACAACACGTAGCCATTAATTTTGAAGTACCCTGTCGACGTCAAGTGAGTTTCAGCAATCATCATAACATCAATCTGCTTATCCATCAGGAAGTATTCCAGTTCGTTTTTATGTTGGCGGAGGCCGTTCGCGTTCCAAAAACAAATCTTTAAATAAATCATTTCTTTAAAATGGCTTGCAAGATAGTGGATTGCATTTTCAGCATTTCCTGCATCATGGATGTCATGGTGGTCATAAAAGTGTTCATAGTTTGGACAAGTGTCTGCAATGTTGTCTCTAGATTGTTGATATGTGGTTCAGAATATTGCGATATAGGTTCCTGCTCCAGACCTGACATATTAGATTTGACCACGTTTGCGTAAGAAACTTGTTTAGAATTAGGAGCGTTTACGTGAGTAGTTGGTCGTACAATTTGAGGAAAATTCTTACTCGACGTGAAATTAGGTTGTTGAGGATGGTCAGGTAATACTGGCGACTTATTGGTCCTTCTGCCCTTCAAATAAGTATAAACTGGACAACCTCTATAATTAGCGGTATGATTTCCTCCACAGTTACTGCATTTTTTTATTTTTAAGTCCGTTTTGGACTTATTACATTGAGCAGTTGCATGTAGTTCCCCACATGCAACACAAACAGACGGCAATTTACAATACGCTTTGGTGTGACCAAATTCTTGACAATTAAGACACTGGACGGGTCCAACACGCTTATGCGGTTCCTCCACGGTAATTTTACGATGCAGAAGATAAATAAGATTGTAAATTGGATGGGACTCGTTTTTCTTTAAGGCAACATCTCCAGGTTCCAATTCTACCCTGAACATGGGCTGAGGAATCTTTTCACGGTTTCTAATATTCACTACGCTCTTGATTTTGAACCCTTTGTCCATTAATCCGTTCTTTATCTCCGCAGGATCAACACATGGGTCTATACCCTTTAGAACGACTTGGAGTCCTTTTGCGCTTTTCAGCTGGTAGGTATAGAAATCCCTACTCTCCCTCTCCAACTGGTTGGACAATTTTCGAAAATCATCTTCCCTATTCACTTGGATCTTTGTCTCGCTGATTTTTCCATGTTTAATTGAGGTCACGCTAAACATGTTCTCACCTATTACAGCAACAATTCCTTGTACCAGTTTATTGGAAGTGGGCTCTCTCAGGTAAATTGGTGGGGGCTTAAACGTCTTTTTCGGTATTTCTGGGTCATCCGTCTGAAGTAGAGCAAATCTGTTTTGATCATTTGGCTTATCACTGCTGACGGTCTTAGGAGCTTTAGAATTGGAAGACATTTGAGCAGATGTCGGGCTCCTCTGTCGCTTGAGAACGGTGATGTACTTATCCATACCTACTTGTTTTTTGGGTTTGACTGCACTATTTGATGAAGATGATGATTTCTCATCGGATGAGATAACTATATTGGGCGAACAGGAACGGCGCCGTATTTCGGCTTTTGTAGTGAGAAGAGACTCCACGGATTTTCTTAAGGATTCTTCCTCAGAGATCCATAAATTTTTTCTACTGTAGCTTAGCTCTTTCTCAGAATTACATCTTAGCGGGACACTCATGCAGTTGTTATGCGATTTTTAAATTACCGAAAAACCACTATAGATATTTTTCCACCTATTACGATATCTTTTTTTTGTATATATATATATTTTTTTTTCACTTATTACAAGTTTTTTTTTTTTATTTTTTTTTTCACCTATTACGAAAATTCAGCCGCACTAAAAATAACACGTCCGACCAGTTCAAGCAACACTATGTGAATTTTATTTGATTACCAACATTCTTAAGAAATTTATGATCACCCATTTATGGGAGCTACGGCTAATTATTTACCGATCATAATAAAATTGTACCGTATTATTTGTATATATATGAAACATATTTGTGTTAAATATTATTAGGATACCAACATTTTTGAGAGAGTTATGCTCTTTAAAGGAATTTTCGGAAGTGGGCCTTGTATGGGAGCTATGACTAATTATGGCAGATCTTTACAAAATTTGTAGATGTAATTTGGCTTTATTTACCACTCATTTGTGATGAAATTTGTTTAGTTCCATGCATAATTCAAACATTTATAATCGGTAAACCCCAATTTCGGGAGGACTTTTGTATGGGGGACAGGTGAAATAATAGACCGATTTCCACCAGTTTCAATCCCATCCATCCTTGGGTCGAAAAATATCACTTACCAAAATTTATCAAAATATCTTCAAATTTGCAGAAAGTGATTCTGAGTCGATCGGTATACTTTAAGGTGGGTGTTGGACCAATATTTCTGGGCGTTACAAACATATGCACATATCCAATATACCCTCCCCATTATGGTGGTGTAGGGTATAAATATTGTGTGAATTTTATTGAAACATGAATCCATTCAAGTTATTTACTTTATGTATTAACGTTTATATTCAGACCCCCATTAACCATAGCGCTAATTAGGTTGAAGCACAGGGGCGCCGATTATCCGAGGGCGCTAAATAACCAAGACGATACAATTTTGATTTCTTTTTTTATCAGCTTTATATTTAACTCAATTTTTTTTTATAAATAGTCAGTGGGTCAAAATAAGGCATATTTAACCAGGTGGCAGCGTTACGCCAGCTAACTATATTTTGCTCTACTCATGTTTTTTCTTGAAAACCTAAATGTTAAAAACTTGTTTACAAATAGCCAAAGTTTATATACAAAGTTTTTTTTTTTTAATTTGCTAAAACGGTTAAAAGATTATTTTATATTTGAAAAATAAGTTTTTGACGCCAGATGTTTTTGACAGTTTTGAAGGTGTTAAACAAACAAAAATGCTTGTTGTTCTTGTTTTGTTGTAATTGTTGTAGTTACGCTGCCACCTGGTTAATATTTTTTTTTCTCAAATACTGTTAGTATTATTTTTGTTTGTTTAATCATTTTGGCAAGAGCAGAGCACACATGCTAAAGTATGCTAATCATTTTTTGCTTTGCTACATATATATAAAGATTATCTAAGGAATTATCGAATAATAGAATATAAAAATAAAACATTGTGTGAAAAGGCGACAAATTGTATTTAGCTCAGGGCGCTCACATTTGTTAATACGGCCCTGTTTATATTACAGTAACAACGTTTAGAAACTAAATAAAATTACAGCTGCTAAAATTTTTAAATTATATATTTGCGCCATCTTTATGTCAACTTTTATATTGGCATTTTTTTAGTTGGAAAATTCTATTTAGAAGAAATCACTGCAATAAAATTGTATGCACAAGAAATGCATACGTTTCTAGTTGGAATGTGCAAAAGGAAGTGATGTGAAAAATTTAACACAGACAAAAGCTACCCATACAATGTGAATAGGGTGGGTCGGTAATACTGTTCTTCGTTCAGTGTCAGGACAGCTGGATTGTTGCAGGGCTTTTAGAAATTCTTTGATTGCTTGTGTGTGTGTGTTTGTGAGTAAATCCTTAAATGTTGATAAGATAAATTGATATCTTTATGTGCAACATGTTGCAAATCATTTATTATATACATTGCTTAACGATGTAGAGAAATATGTATATAATTGTCTATGCACTAATCTGCATTTCAGTTGTCGGATTTGTATTTTTTTAATTTTACTAAATTAAGTAATTTTTATTTATCTAATTATTAACAAAATATTCTTCACTGCAGCATAATTTAATACTCATTAAATTTATTACAAAAATTTAATAAACTTTTTCACATTACAATTACATTTTCAGTAGTTAATTTTATATTTAAACAATTAGTTTAACATTAGCAATTAATCCTTTCTTAAATTCATAGCTCTTTTCACCACTTTCATGTAAATTCTATTTTTTTTTTTTGCTTCTAAGGAAGTTCTTATTTTGCTTATTTCCAAATAATATTAATATTATATATGTATATGCATATGCACACAAATCATTTAGCATAATACAGATATATAATTAATTAGTCATATATGGCCGACTACCGAAAACCAAATAAAAATTAACACAAATAATTTTCATATATACACATATTATGACACCTATAATTAGTCAAAGCATTCGCTTCTGAAAATCACTGGCATACATAAATCTATATATGCCACTAAGTTTTTGGATCATCGGTCCATAATAGGTCATGGCCCTCATATGGCGCCCATTTCTGAAAAATTGTTTTTGCACATATACTTGGTGTAGGGCTTGAACGACTATATTTTCTTACTTGTATTTGAAAATAGCACAGAGCCATTTCGAAGGTTTGTCTTTTGACGGTTATTTCTTAATTAAGTTTTTCCCAAATTACTAACTTTAGCATGTTCTCTTATACCTATGCATATGCATATCTTCAACATATGTAGTCGTAAAAATCAATTCTTAAAATTTTCTTAAAGTACGGAGACGATACGGACAAAGCTTAACTTTTCTCGATTTGACAAAATTGTTTGAGCTGGAATTTTAATACAAAATGTCACACTAACCCGATCCACACTCTTCAAAATTCGAAAGTAACAGAAATCAGCCTAATAAATATATTTTCAACTGGTGTAAAATATAATATGTTCGGGCGTTTTTACTAGAATCGATTGAGAAAGATATTCTGAGTGGACGAAGGTATGCTTAAAAATGAATGTGGGAGTACTCATTTATAGTACAATAGTATACGGTAAAATAATTGTTCTTAATACACATTAAAAGGAAAAAAAGTAAGTAAAATCTATCAGATTTCCATTTTAAAGATTATAGTGAATAAAATTAGATACAACAGTTAAATTGCTCCAAAGATCATGATTTTATGCTACGGGAATCTGTACTATGCGAAGCCGGTGTTCTGTATACCATAGAGGAGAAAATCCTTCTGCCCAAATGAAATAACTCCCAACAAAAAAAACTGTTGGGACTTATTTCGTTATGAAATAATGCATTGGGACTTAATGCATAATGAAATAAGTCCCAATCTGTATGGACAAATTTTTGAGATTTATATAATTTTTCCATTGGGACTTATTTGGAAGTTATTTCACTGTACCCCATAATCAGCCATTTTTCGAATTTAATTATGGTTGGCAAATAAATCATTAAAATACACAAGAAATCCAAATATCTGTAACAAAACAACTTTTACTATTACTTGAGAAGGTGTAACCTTGATTATATGTATGAAAAAAAAAAACTAAAACTAACAATTTGACTTGCTGTGAAAATGTTTCCCAAAAAAATCAAGTGACAAGACACCATACAAAAGTGAAGAAAAAAGAGTCATGTACTAACTCATTATCTGCATCCAATTAAACCAATCATGTATCAATGTGTAAGCGACAGTTTGACAATGTCATATTAATCCAGTTACCAGGCCAGCCGATGTGAGTTTAAGAGAATGAAACAAGTTAAAGTCATTAGTATTCAATGTGACCAAACAAAAGGCGTACAAGTGATTTCCACATTGTTTACACGCATAAATTTGGGAAAGGATTCGCCATGGACACACAGCAAGAACAATAATGACTTGAAATTTATTTCGTTTTGCATGAGCTATCTGTAACTTATACGGAAATTTCCAAAAATTGTAATTTAGTAAAGACAAGTAAATCAGCATACGAATTCACAATTACAATAAAACGTAAGACAGGTAGGCAGGTAGGCAGCAGAACATTTGATTGTCAGTTGAAAGGATGTGTAATTATAGGCTGTTAAAAAAGGAGATCACATTTAAGCATTTTGCAAACGTTTAAATAAATAAAGAGACGATGGCAATTTGGCAAATATTTAAATTGCAACGAATTTTAATTTGTAAAGAATTTAACCTTGAAAGCTTAAAGTCAGCAAAAAGAGTTTTTTTACTTACTTGTTTGATTATTTGTTCGAAATAAAGTTTGAAACTATGAAAGAAGGACCTTGTAGTGATATAATTTATTTATTTATTTTCCTCAATGTGATGTTTAAACAGCTGCCTGTTTTTGCTGCAAAAATTTAATTAATTACTAGAAAACTGTTACACAGATGCTGAAGATTATTTTAAACTCAACAACAAAAAATACTAAAAACCTAAAAAACAAACACATTCATACTGAAATAATATACTACATACATATTCCACACGAATGCATTTAAACAGGCGCACTCTCTCTCACTCACACAGAATATACACACAGTTTTGAGTTTTAGACAGATCTGTCAGTCAAGTCAACAAATGTCAAGGTGAAAATTTATCAAATCCTCTAAAAATGAAAACCAACAACAACAACAGAAACGGTAACAACAAAAAATATATCAAATGTAAGCCAAAGCCGAAAAACTCTTCTTTGTGTATTTTATAAATTCTTTCGAAACAAGGAAAACAGTACTTTTTATATAAAAACAAATTTAAATTTTTTACACACTCACACACATGCATAAAAAGCAACAAATTGTTTAAAACTTTAGTTTCTCATATACATGTATGTATGTAACTAAAAAATATCCACATTTCTATTTAAGAAAAATTAGCTAAAGTTTTTTCTTTTAACAATTTAAATGTTTAGTTTTTTGTCTTTAATGTTTTCCATAAAGTGGAAGAAAAAACAGAGGAAAAGTCCCCATTGGGTGGAGTTAGGGTACCGCTGTTACACTTATAAAACTCATATATTTTAACACGAAACATAGATACATAAATACTCACACTCATACTCACTTAAATCTTTACTACATTCATTTTCATACACAAACGAAATATACAGAGGGATTCATTGTTAGTTGTTGTTGTTATTGTTATTGTTGCTGATGTTCATCATATACAAACTACTCTTTGTATCACAGAAATTGTGAGGGGTGGGAGGATTTATCAGGCCTTAATACGGAGCATCAATTCTACCACCACCCTCCCTTAAGTACATCAATCATTATGTAAAATACCATACACGTGTGTCATGCGCATCAACTCCATCCGACAGGATGTTACTGTTTCAGATAATGGTCCATTTGTTAAAGTGAGAAAACTATAGATGACTTCAAAGTGCTCTTAAAAAAATAAACTGCATATCTTTGAAAAATATTGTACACATGAACATATAATTACATATACTTGGACTAATATGAAAGCTTTTTAGCATAAAAAGCTTTAAATAAAAGTTATAAACGTATACACCTAGAGAAGAACAATTTCAATAGTTTAAGAAATTTACTCATTAAATGCAAAATACAAATTCGACCATTATGGTGGCAAACAATTATTTCAATTTAATTTGTAGCAAATTCTTGGTTTTTTCTTAAATTTTGTTTGCCCACAGATACTCTACGTACCCCCAAACAAAGAAATTAATGTATTTTCACTAAAAAGTAATCAAAAGAAATGGCTACCTATACGGCTTTATACCTGATATATTTGACGATATTTTTCAAAAAAACGAACGGCTTTGTTTGTTCACATAATCCGTATCAGACATAAACCAGCTTTTTGAATATCGCATTTTATATAAACATTGTTCACATAAAATACGTCCATATTACTTTTTTACAGCTTCGGCCAATTGAACAATATTTGGCTATTGTCAATATAAAGTTAAAGCAGAGCGGTAAATCGAAATGTTGTGAAAGAGTAATGCGATCGGTTTGTAAACAGCAATTAAATAAGAATATCAGAGAAATTGTAAATTTCAATTGAATAGCAGTAGCACAATAGTTATCCAAATCCTCTACATTTTATTTGGAAACCAAGATTTTTAAGATTTCCGGAAGTGAAGTGAGCTACGACTAATCATTATACAATAATGCGACATGACTTTCATATACATATGTACATATATGAATCATATGTAGTTGTGTTGAATTTTATTTGGATCCGCAAAACTTTCAGCGTGATTTCTTACTATATAACACTTATTTGTGAATAAGTTCACAAACAGGTAGATAATGGATAAAGTTATAAAAAAAAATAATAATAGGATTCAATAAACTTTAACATTGGGCTAACAAAAAAAAAACGAATGTGCCAAATTTTATTGAAATATATTCAAAAATCGACTTAGAAGGGAATATATTTGCACGTGGTGTAGCATATAAAATATATGCCTTTAGAAATACTTGAATAATTGGTTTTCCCTAAGTCAAAATCTATTACAATCTGAAAGAGAAATGACATTAAAATTCTGTTACTAAATGCCACCAATAATTACCATAATTCCAAATTAAATCAATATAATTGATTGCATTACCTATAGTGCCGTGCAATGTTAAATTCAAGTTCTATTCACAATCTTCAGCATTTCAGATTGCAAATATATGCTATCAACTGTGAATGATCTTTTTAATTTATTTTGCACTACTTACTGCAAGCTACAAAATTGACAAGTGATTTTATCACTGAAACAAATTCTTAAAAATAAATAAATAAATTATGTCCAATAACTAAAAGCTTTAAGGAACAGAACAGTTGCTGGACTTTTTAATAGAAACTGTTATACCTTTATTTAACACCAATATTTTCTAGCTATGGAAGAAATTTTAGATGAGTTCGAAGAAAATGTACATATCTGTTTGTTGTCGTAGTGTTCAGTCTTATAGTGGAAGGCCAATGTAAGCGGCATGAGGCCGCGCGCGGCAATAAGCTTAAATAAACGTTTATTAGTGTGTACATTGTGTAAAAAGAATTAGGAAAATGGAAATAAATTTTAATTTTTAACTAAACTCATATGTCACATATTATATACATGTGTATGGCAAAATTAAAAAAAATTCTACTTTTGCCGTCCGCGGCCGCATGCTGCTTACATTGGCCTTCCACTATTACACCCAAATTAAGTCATCGTTGGCTGATTTATTGGAGAAATAGTCAGCTGTTTATTTGCAATTAGATGTTGCATACTAAGAGCAAATAAAAACTATTGGTTTTAAGTGTTGCAAATAAATTAAAATCTAGCATTGTGCATCGCTGTGTATTTTGTTAGCGTAGAGCAAAAATATGCTAAACCTTTTTGCAAATGCAATAATGCAATACCATTTGCACAAGATTGTGAATAGCGCTATTATGTTACATATTAATTAAAGCTTTTAAAACAATATATATATCAAATAAGTATGTATGTGTAATTTTTTCGTAGTGTACCTACTGTATACTTCCTTATAATACCATCTCGAATATATAAATATGCAAATGTAAGACTTTAATTCAATTTTCTAATGATTTAAGTAGATTTTTGCAATTATTCAGAAATGGCTGTTCAATATTTCGAAAGTAAAATGGCGTTTTAAATTTTGTTGAAATAAAATTGCTGGCTTAAATATTTTCAAACAAAATGTAAATATTTCAATTTAAAAGGCAGCAGAATTCATATTTATTTTTGGCTAAATCTAACTCAGCTGTTGTTTATCACGGCATCATATTCCAGTAAAGATGAGGAAGTATACTTTGTAACGTTGTAACAAGTGTTGTAAATGTCTAATGTCATTACTTTGGTTTAGTTTTACAAATATTATTTTACATTTCTTCTTTTTTTATTTTGATAATTTAAAAAATGCGAATATAAAAACAGACACAAACCCCCAGTATGAAAAAAGCTATGTACATTGAAGACAGACGTACAGATATTCAACTAAGTATAGCCTGGTGTGGTAAACAGTTGTAAACATTTTTCGATACAAAAAAAACTGATGTAGATATTTTTTATTATGTACTTTAAAATAATTTAATACTCGTGTTGAGTCTTTTTTTACATATACATATAAATCTATGTATATTGTATGTATATGAAGATGTAAGTATGTATGTATGTATATAGATATATGTCAATATGTATGTATGTATGCACTAGTAGTTGTGTTGTGTATATATGTATGTATCAATGAGAATATATCTTTTTGCAGCATGACAGCTGACAAGCGTTTATCATCATCAAATCGAGATGAAGATTAAGAAATAAATGCAAAGCAACAACAATAGTAACATCAAACGAATGAGAAAGACAGTAGAATATACTATAGAAATTGCGTGTTTCTGTGTGTAAATCTAAATACATGTTTGATGTATCTGCATCTGTGTATTTCAGATACTCGTACCATCATTATTAAAACATTTTTATACCAATACAAACGCACTCGAAAAATAAAAATTGTGTCGATAAGATTTTTAACAACAATGTTTTAATGTTTACTTTATTTTTCATTTGTTATTTATATTTACAAATAAAAAATAATTAATTTAAAACTGCATTTTTGTTGCATGTTTTCAAATTAAAACAAAAAAACTTTAAACCCAACTAAAACTTAAGAAAAATTACTTAACACACTCTCGAAATAAAAACAACGACCAACAACAACGAAATAAAAGAATAAATTAAAAGAAATCTTTAAAATGCATTTAAAATACGAAACCAAATACAAGTAAGAAAAAATAAATAAAAATGAAAAACCAAACAAGAAAAAGAAATACTAGTAGCTAACAACTCGATTTCAGTAAATTATTTTAAATTGTCTTTTAATGTAAATTAATTTTTCATATGACTTGAGATTTTATTGTTGTTGTTATTATTATTTTTAAAGCTGCTGCTGTAGATTTATTTATATGTTGCTGTTGCCTTAGTTGCTGTTTTGGTTGATGTTGCTGATGCTGATGCCATTTATGTTGATGTTTGTTTTAATACAACCGCCACTGCATGTTCGTTACTTTTTCTTAAAGTTAAAAACATGTTAAATGTCTGCATACGACGTTTGTCTTTAAAATGTTAAAACATCCCGAGCTGTTGTCAAAGTACTAAATTTAAATACCATTGAATCTTTAAGGGCCTTTTGCAGAAACAATTTCAATTTTTATAAGTATGTAAATTTCCATTTATCTACACTTGTCTATTACAGCAAGTGACATATTTGGCTGATCCGCAATCCTTAAAATTTAACACAAGTTGAAGAAACGTTGTTAGATGAATTTGCATTTTAAAAGTACTAAATATAACATGGCCATATATAGTGTGATATTATATTTTTATATGAAAAAACTAAATAAAATTTTGAAATGTGCAGAAAAATACATGTCCACAAATGTACAAATGATGCCAATTCATTTAAATATTCTTTGTTTTCCCACTTAGGTTCTTATTTTAAATAATATCATTTAGTTTTTGAATTAATAAGTTTTTCGAAATCGAGTTTTTGGTAATATGGGCCCTGTTGCACTTGGAGCCTCAACACATTATCCCACGATCTATTGTTACCCAACAATCAAATATAAATAAATACATATGTATGTATGTATAAGTGTATGAGTATGTGTATGAGTGGGTATACTGGAAGTTCTTAATTTTCCAATCTGCAGCCTCCAAAATGTTGTTATTTTCCATTAAGTAGAAACAAAAAAAAAACATTAGAGATCCCAACAATTTATTCTTTGAACAACTCCTTTCATGGCTTCGTGCTAAATTAAAAGAGATTTTTCAATTTCTTTTTTTTTTTTGCTCTTAAGATACATTTACAATTTTCTTGCATTTAAAACTCAACACTGTGTTCGAAATAACTGCGTGAACAGTTTAAATTGAAAAATATTAACAAAATTGCCACGGCAGCCATCGTCCTAAGAAAACTTCATACAAAAGTCTCAGATTTAAGGTTCAGGCATACGGATACACACATATATGTACATATGTACATATATACCTATACACAACATACGAAGAAGCTATGTATCGATAAATGAGTAGCGGCACTCATGTCCAGCGTCTTTTACATACAACATCCAATCTAAGCTCATTTTTGGTTTATTTTCCTGAACCATCCTGAGGATAATTTATTTTCTTTGGCTGTACTTTTAAAATGTCTACAGTTCATTGTGTATATCCATCAATGAAACTTACTATGTACTGCTTTAGTTAAGAGTGCAACTCACTTTCTTCAGTTAACACGGGTGGAGCTGTTATTTTATAAAATGCTTCCTTATTCCCTTTACATTATTTTAGATTCATGAAAATTAATCTCAAAATGAGCTTTACTTGGTGCCCCAAACGAGAAAGATATTTAAGTAAATAACAATTGTTTCGTGTGTTTCTGATTCCAAACAGATATGATGTTGGACAGGTACTGGCGTAATGGAACGTATGTATTATCTACACATTTTATTTAACGAACAAATTCTCAACGTTGTCACGCAACAGAAGATGAACTTGTATTAATCTTTTCGTATTAAGATAAGTAAGAAATCGTTTCACTAGTACATATATCTATAGAAAACGTATTTAGCATCATCATATTTATGTTTAAATTAGAAAATGTTTAAGAACAAAATAAATAATTGATTTAAATTCATCTTGAAATAAATGAATCTTGAAATGAATGAATTGAAATGTTATTCTTATAATAGCTTATTATCTATTATTTAATATGGTTAGTTTGTTCTAAGATGATGGGACCATTTTCTACTGATATTTGCAGGTAAAAGTGACAGGGCCACTTTCACATTTCAAAGTGGTTACTCATGTTCTGTCCACCCAAAACTGATCCCATTACGATACTTAAGTAGTAAATAACTAGACTCTCAGCGTCCGTTGTTTCCACATCGACCCAAGCAGGTTGTCAGATGAAATAACGTATATGTATGTATATCTGAGATACAGAGAATGCAAACACTAACTTTCCTTGTGCTATGAGAAAGATACAGCTTCCACAGTAGTCGATAAACCATTCCAATACAATTGATACAATTAACCTCATCTACTCGCTATGAAATTCAATAAGTAATTTAGTCCTGCCAGCTTCAAATATGGGCCAGATCCACTTCACGATATCAGAAGGCAACCCGCCTCTACAATTCATCAGTTATACAGTTGCCCTGGTTATTACTATATCTAGGGACACATTGGCATTACCCTAGAATCTCTTTCCCGTTTCATCCAAACTCCCCAAGTACTATATACCTATTATTCATATCCATCCGCTGCCAATGAAACAAATACCAATTCAAAATAAATTCTAAAAAATTAAGATGCAATATTTTTCAGGAGTTTCTAAAACATTTCACTTTTTTACTACAAAGAAAAGGTCGAATATTTCAAACTTTAATCATTCCACTGTATTTTTATAAAAAAAAATCCTATATATGAAACAAAGGACAATATACATAAAAATATTCTGAATATTCTTAAAGTTAAAAATAAATGTGGGAGGCAATAACCTAATTGCTTTTAACAGTTATTCTTGCATATCTCCCTAAAGATCAATTACTCCTATTGCAATTTTAGAATTTGTTTAAAAATTAAAATATTAGAAAAAAATTTTTTTTTTGACTGCAGGAGGGAAGTAAATATTATTTTAAAGAGAATAACATATATTCGGCAAGGGTACGACTCAAATTTGTGAGTTAAACCACCGTAACAATTTGGCTTCCAAATTCTCATTTCTCTCCTTGAAATTAAAAAAAAAATCATGCCTTGTTTTGATACGATATACAACGATTTATTATATAGTTTTATAGGGCGATATTTCGAAATTTCGTTTTACTGACTCCTTTCAAGTCTCTTTTTTTAAGACGTCATAAATATATAATAACTTCTGATATCTTTGAGTTGGAATTTTCATCTTAATAATGTAAGTATCTAATCTAAGTATACATTCTAAGTATGCATTCCATTAGATTATTATTAAATGTTTCACTTCAATTGCTAAATATCGTAGAGATCACTTAATTGAAATTTCTTTCTATTTACTTTGAAGTGTCAATGCACCATAAATCCAAGTGATTTAGAATTGCTCGTGTTAAATGGATTCTATTGACACTCTTCTATTAACGATTGACGATTTTTTAAACTTATACAAATGTACGATAAAAGAAATAGTTATGCTTTTAAATCGAATGGAATAGAAACTAAACAGGAAAACCGCTTCATGCTACATGCAACATGTGATGTTGCTATTCCAACAGAGAAGCTTCAGGATAGAAAATCCTCTTGAACCACAGCAAAAACATCAAATGTGCTTGAGTGTGTATATTGCACGTACTTATGTATCTGCATAGGAAAGCGTATATGAATGTATAGAATTGTGCAATGTATCTCGCATATTTGTTTGCTGTATGTGTCTTTTGAAAAGAAGAATATCAATTACATTTGTCAGTATGTTTTGCTGTATGTATGTATCTATTACGAATGTTTTCTGCATTTCAGAAAGAAAAAAAAATAACACAACTCTGATTTAAATCTGCAGTATTATTGTCGTTTGTGTTGTTGTTTTTGTGTATGTTAATCCCAATGATGTTTTCATACATTTTAAAATTTTAACTACCGCTGAGGCCTCCATGGATACAACTCCATACGTTCGCTTGTACATACATATATATATGTGAGCATCGCGGTTGATTGTAACAGCATCATCATCCCAAGCCCAAAATAAAACAAGATGAAGCAGATGAAGAATCAACTTGAAGAGGAAAACACAGCAACAACAATTTAGAAATTACTGAAAATAAGATGACTATCCTTCCTTTCAAGTTAATATTGGCTGGTTGGTTGGTTAGTCGGTGTGTTGTTAAGTAACGAGTAGTTCATTTTATTTTATTTTTATAAGCTGCTGCTGTAATGTTGATGAAGCTGACGACTACGAATGTCGGCTCAATATCTGCTCATTTGTATAGCAGGCGACCGCAGCAACAAAAAAAAAACACAAATATTAAAAAGAAACAGTGAAATTGGTTGGATGATGTTCGGATTGCATGTTTTTGTTTCGAGCAGCGGTCGACATTCCCTTTTGGTTGCCGCATGTTCTTAATTTATTTGTTTAATTGAAAAAGTGTATTTCCCCCTTCAACATCTTCTCTTTTTATTTCTATCTTACATAAATATTTACTTGTACATATGCGATGCTTTATTTTTCTTTAGTTCGGTTTTGTTTTTTTCTCTTGACAATATGGATTTCATGTTGCGCATGCGCTACATGCTTATCAGGTATGGAGCCCATGTTAATGTCGGGTACAAATATGATCTTCTTTGGATTGTTGTTGGTGGAATTCGTGTATCTAATGACGATCGTGGAAAGTAACATTGGTGTACTGTGAGTTAAATCAGCATCAAATTTAACAATGAAACGAATTCTAAAATTATTTTATATTAATATATACATACGACTTTGTTTGTTGTTATATTAACCCTAAGTTCCAAATAAGTTTTGTTAGTTATCGGTAAATTGGTCCGCAAAATGTTTGTTTTAAATCAAGTTTATCATTCTGAAAATGGAATTAAGTCATACTAGCTCTTGAACGTTATTATGACTATATATCCACCGTTGTTCTTTATGTATCTGAAGTTCTTGGGACTCGATTCGTGAGAAATATATCTTGAAGTTGCAAAACCATCCGAACTTAAACAGAATCAAGGCTTCGTAAAGCTGATTTACCACTCTACACTGAGAGCAAATAGTTTTTAAGGTTTAGGTGTAAGATTTAAATAATTATTGTAAGCCCTATAAAGTAAAGACAGATTCAATAAATAAATAATAAAAAAGTTAAAAAAAAACGTTCGATTCACGACAATTGGATCTTCGCTACGGAACGACCAGAGCCTTATTCGACTAAATATTAAATGGTATAAACCTGATTGTATTCCCCAGGGAAAAACTTGCGACAGCTGAAATAGCATCTTAAAAAACAACATTCGATCTAATACTCCTCCACCTTTACAGTGATTTGATTGTTAATATATTTTGTGATATCGCTAAAATATATGGCCTCAACAAACACTGCAATAATATAAAATTGGAAGACGCTCAAAACATGAGTATATCAATTTTGAAATTCTTATTCTTTAATCGAAGATATCAAGTCACTTTTTTCGACACCAATCGTTTACAAGCAAGGACTTAATCGATATACATATTCTATACAAATTTTAAAATTTTAGTAATTAGAGAAGGAATTGAACTAATATTTATCTTTTTAAGAGAAACGTTTTTTATTTACGCTAATAGTTCGAATACTCAAGAATACTATTGTAAAGTACTGGAACAATTGGCAAATTGGATGCATTTTCTACCCTGCCAAAGGCGTCATCAGCAATCTTCATTGTCCATGATCAATCTGTAAACATCATCTATTTAACTCACCTGTTTTTGAGAAATAAAATACGAGAATTATCATATTTATTTTTTACATGTGAGTTAGAACGAAATTTACGTACGTTTACGCAATTTTCCATCCAAGTTGTTTCGTACATATACATATAATATGGTAGAATTTTATGATGATCGGTCCATAATTAGTCGTAGCTCCCATATAAGGCCCACTTCCGAAAATCACTTAAAAGAGCATAAATTTCTTAAAAATGTTGGAAATCGAATAAAATTCGACACACATAATATACAGAAATGATATAATTAGTCGAAACTCCCATATAAGACCCTCTCCGTAATTCACTTTAACTTCCATAAATCTTTTAAAAGTATTTATATCGAGATAAAGTTTAACACATATAATATTTATATTCACAGAAATCATGACACTGACTTTTGGTCCAAAATAGGTGATATCTCCCATATAACGCCCGTTTCTGAAAAACTGTTTTATATTTACATATACATACTAGGTGTAGGGTATTATATGGTCGGGCTTGACCGACTATACTTTCTTACTTGTTTTAAATGTGTAATTGATTCTACTCGAGCCAAACCCTTGGACCGCTCTTACTGAAATGTTTACAGCATGTTACTGTGACCTTGGAAGGAATAATAGGCTATATGAAGTTTTAATTGGACAAACGGGAGTGGCACCGCCCATATAACCCAAAAATCTAAATCGCCATATTGTGGGCATTTTTTGACCTACGTCGATGATATTTGGTACATATGGTATTAACATAATTAGGAATACGTACCAGGAAAAAAGTGGGTGGGTGCCACACCCCTTTTTAGAAAAATTAAAAATAGTAATACATTCTTAACTACTGAACCGATTGTCATTGAATTTTCACAATAGGATATTCTTACGAAATAATAAATTCTTGACTACATAAAGTTGACTACACCAAATAAAAAGTGGGAGGAGCACGCCCCTTTGGTTGCGATATATTGTAGGCTGGACCTGCTAAACGATCTTAAATTTTCACAGCGTGCAGCTTTGACTCAGGAATACTTATTACATGATAATATTTTTCGACAGACTTCTGCAGCTTCTGTTCTACAACGTTTATTAAAGGCTTTACCTCAAAGGGGGTAGCGAAGCACACCGGTTTCAGCTAGTTATTCATATAAGTTTAATTTCTATAGAAGGTATGTCCGGGAACGCTTAACTGTGGAAAATGCCTTGTATTATCTTGTCGTGTGATCATTCACATAAGATTATATTATTTCAAATTCAAATATATAAATAGTTATAGGTAGTTATTATGAAAAGAAATTTTGAAAAATCAATTTTTAATTTTTTGTCATACAGAAAAACACCACAATATTGTTGGAAATACCACAAGTTTCTAACTTTTTAATATTATTTGAAAATAAATACATAATTCGTCCCTATAAGTGTTGTAGAGTCTCTTTTACAAACATATTATATTGATTTTCCTTTCAAAGCACCTAAATACTTCAAACACTTTTTCGTAATTAGTAGCATAATATTTCACTGTTTCAAACCGTGTGCCCCAATGTTTGTAGGATCAGTTTCGTATAAATATCGCCGAACTTAGAACGGATTTCGATCGAACTTTATATTCTGCAAATGTTGGTAATAGTTGTAATTCATATAAGTCATTAAAAAATTATAAATGCCCAACTATGTTTGTATATTAAGCAAACTTGAGTTGTTTTGTTACTCAATTTAGAATTTTTTTTTGATTTATATTTAAAAAAAAATTGTTTTAAAATATTTGTGCGTATGTACCTATATATTTTAAAAAATTTATGTATGTACATAGTCGATTGTGGGTATTGTTAATACATTGGCTTTTTTATAGTCAAATATAGAAAAGAAAAATAAGAAAAGCAAATATTAAGTTAAAATTATAATATAAAAAAGACATATGCAACAAAAATATGCAGTTATGAGCAAAATTTGTAAAAATATGCACAAATCGATACCAAAATTTTTAAATATTATGAAATGGATAAATAATTTATATGTCTATACGGCACACAGCAAAAATTTGATATTGCATATTTTTGGTTGACCTGATTATGAGTAACTTGGCACCATTTATACTTTGCATTTTATACCTTGCAATGGAATATCTCAAAATATTGGCAAATAATATTTTCTTACTTCAAAAAACCTATTCAATAGTTTCATGGTGTTCACGTAAACCAAATTGATTGTCACTTTCGGCAGGTTTGTAATCATAGATGGTGTTATTTAATGGCATCCTGATGAATTGTACAAGTTTAAATTATTTATATTAACTCTAACTTAATATTGAAAACAGCGATGTGGGTAACATTAGCCATTGTTGAAACTGCGACAGCTTCCAGCAAAAATTAATTTGTAGGGGAATTTTTTTTTTTTATTTTTTTTTAATAATTAACAAACACAAACTGCGAAGCTTTTGGCTTATCTGCAGAAAACACCCAGAGTCTTTGGCGGGAATCGAACCCGCAACCCTTTGACTAATAGTCCGGCACTCTATCGCCTAGTCTACATAATAAAATTATCAGCAAACACTCTGTTTCTTCCACAACACTTCATACACAAATACCGCCAGTTTTTCATAAAGGACTTGATATTCTTGAATTCCTCCAGAATTATTTAATCGTCAATCTTTCTATATACCTACCTACTTTCCGTTTTTGAAATCCGCTGCTTCCTTACATAGAATACTTGTCTGAATATTCTCTCTTCAAGAAGTCTTTCAATATTATTTATCAGATACATATGTATGTATAAAACATGTATTTTAATTTTTATACAAAAATTTTATTTTTTATGAATAATTTTTTCCACAAAAACAAAAAAAAATAGTAATAATTTCCAGGATAGTAAAAATAAATAACTATTATTTTACCAAATTTTTAATGATCACTCCTTGTTGGACAGCGTTCCAATATCACCAACTTCAAATGCGTTTAAAAATCGCACACTGAACTAAAAAAAACCCTTGAATGTTTTGTTATGGATAATGGCAACTTGCATTTGCAATTGGTATCTCCTATTCCCATTCGAAAACTAGTGAAAAATTAGCATAATCCACATCGGATGGAATCCTTAAAATAGAGTTATCTATAACTATTACATTCACTGGATGTTTCTGCACCTGCTTGTATTGAATATGAGACAGTTTGACCATCAGAAAAAAGTATTAACTGCAATAGAGGATATGAAATTTTTTCATACTCATACGTTACAGTCCTAAAATCTTTGCTTAAAAGAAACTGCAGAGTAATCGTAAAGGCGATTACATCGATTTAAGCCATTTTTTTTAAATAATTTCATTCAAAATTTGCACGAAAATGTTGCTTTTGCTTAGTACAATACAGAACGTATTCCAAATTATATGTAAAAATATGTTTATTAACAATAACATTTTGGAATTCTGGAGGTCCCTGAAATTAAAAAAAATATTTATCCATGTTTTAACACAAAAATCTTTAAATTATGAAAATAAATTATACTCAAGTTAAAAATATTTTTCGAAATCAACATTAAAATGACAAAGAAATCTCAGCACATGAAAATCTTTAATTATTATACCTATTTCATGCTACAATTTAAATAGGTAGGTACCTATCTGAAGATTTTGTTAAATTTTTGCAAAATTTATTTTCAAAACATGTACAAAATCATCATAAAAATTAAAACACGTATAAAATTTCTTTTCTTTTATAGGTATTAAAGTAAACCATAACAACACTTTTCCAAGCTCGGTGAGAAAAACTAACTGAAACACATACAACAAAGTACAAAAAGCCAATAAAAATTAAAATGGATACGTTTATAAAATAATAATAATGATGATGTGAATTGGTTGGTGAAGAGTGAGTGTAACAAAGATGATTTAACGCAACAACGTCACTATTGAATACAAATCACAATCAAAAATTGTTACAATGTCAGGCCACTAATCTGCCATTTGGAAAAAATGCCAGCGAAAAAAAACTCTTCACTCCTTACAAGAATATCTTTGGGATGCTGCACACAGAAGATGGTGGCATTAGAAAGCAGTATTTTAATGTAACGGATGTGTAGTGTAGAACGACAAGAAAATGAAAATCACAAAGTTTGCTTCCCTACGAAACGGAACCCAACATCGAAGCAGAGTTGAAAGATTTAAAGGGACAACATATCACAGCCACAAACAGACAACAAAACACAGATGCAATGACACTCACACTGATTAAACCAACAACTACCTGTTTATGTCGATTCCTTTTTTTCTTTTTCTAAATGTAAATCAAGGAAAATTTAAAAAATACTACATTTTTTTCTTATTTGCAACTACTGTGAGTATAATAAACGGTATATCGTTGCGATTCAGTTGCTCCTTTTTTGTCCAACAATAGAATAGAGATACATTACACTTTAACACCCCAAAACATCAATCTTTCTTTCATACTATCACTGAAGGCGGGGTCATACAGCTTGCCACAGCTAAAGAGAGGAAATGAGTCAGCAATATATATGATTAGTTTCATTTCATTTACTCGTGTATAACCGGCAAAATGATTTACAATTTTCGAATTTTAGCAAGTTTTTTTTTTGAATAGATTCATTTGCAAAAACAGTGGGCCTCTCTTTGCACTCTCTGTATGGGGACAAACAAGTGCCGCTAAGTTTAATTTTAAAGTTTTTTATTCGCTTTACGTTAAACCGGCTTTTATTCGTTTAATGAACATGAATGTTGAATATATTTCGAAAGTAAATCTTTGAACTGAACGTTAACGACGGTACAAATTTTAGTGTGTGTAAATGTAGCGATTTTTGTTGCACGGCAATGTTTATGCGTTTAATAAAATGAATAAACCCGTGAAAATTGTAATATACATATATCTATAGTACCTACAGATATATGCAGATATGTATGAAAATAAATCAAATATAATAGATTAAAAAAATATTTCAGTGATAATTCGTTCTGATCAATAAATAAGTAATCGAAGTGACTAAACTAAAATAAATAAATAAATACATTCTTATAAATTATATACCTATAAATAATTATAAAAATTGCACACATTTCGGGTATTCAAATATATGTACCTATACATATATTTACAATATACCTATCTATATATATTTTTTAACGTACTCTAGAAAGAATGAAATTTGTTTTTATGTGGCTTTTAATATTAATAAAATTGTTGATTACCTGTTGTATCTTATAGAGATTTACAAATACCTTATAAGACTACATACCTACCTATAATTTCTTCGTGTTTAAAGGCGGAATTATTAAAAAAAAATTATTAAAAAAAATCTCAATTTCTATGTTTTATATAAGAAGAAAGATATTAAAACATCTCTAATACAAAAGAATCTGAACTGAAAAGTTAATTTTTGTCGAATTTATTTATTTAATTATTTCAAAATATAACATTTTTCATGTATTTGTGAATGATTGTGTACATATAAAAATATCAAGAATATGATTCCGTTTCCAAACAAAGTCTATTGCTTTTTAAAATTAAATCAGCGCTAGAATTTGAGAATGTTGCCTTGTGTTTTAAAAACAAGAAAAACAAATACATATGTATAAAGCTTTAATATTTTGTTTTTATTTTCCATAATGTTAAATTCTGAAATAACGTTATACAATAGCAAATAATTAAAGATTTAAAAAAACTTTATTTTTAAAAAAAAACAGAAAACATTTTTTCAATCAACTTAAAGCAGAATTGGTCGTCCGCCAAATTTCTAAACTGCTTTCAAATAAATCTATTGTTGTTAATGTTAATATATTTAACTCGTGTAAAGTTGTTAGCAAAAGGTAACTCATTTACCTTTAACGCTTATGCAGTTATGAAGACTGCAAGTGTACTAACCTCTTCATTATTTTTAAAAAATATTTTTTTTTTAATTTGTCTTCGGTTTAAGGAAATGAAGATTTTTATTCGCTATTTTGGAAGTAAAATACTTTATTTACTTGTTATATAAAGTTGATAAAGAAAGTATTTGGTCATTATTTGCATTCTATGAAAGCTTAGACTGTACTAGTTCTCTATTAGTGATATTTTAAAAATGTACCTAGTAAGAATTTAAAATTAAATGAATAAAAATTAAGACTCAGCACGTTCCCATCAAACCAACAGCTGCAATTTATAATTTGTTTTACATTTTTTTTTTTTTTTGCATTAAAGTACAATTTAATTTGTGGGTGCTTTAATTCAACAACTAAATTGTTTAGTTTTATACCCTACACCACTATAGTGGGGTTGTCCATATAAAGCTTGTGTGCAGAGAACAGGTCGCAATCTTGAAGATATTTTCATAAAATATGGTACATGATATTTTTTCGACCCAAGGAGGGTTAAAATTGAAATAGGAGCTTATCGGTCATAAATGTATGATTTATGCTAATATCCAAACAGATTTCGCCACAAATAGGTTGTACATGAAGCGCAGTTATATCTTTGTGTAGATCGAACCATAATTTACTATAGCTCCGATGTAATCGTCATACCTATAAAGATAAAATATAACACAAAAATATTTATATGCACAGAAGTCACACCACTAAATTTATGGATGATCGGTCCTTAATAGGTCATATCTTCCATATTGCGCCCATTTCTGAATAACAGGTTTTACACATATATTTGGTGTAGGTGTAGTATTATATGGGCTTGATAGACTATACTTTCTTATTTGTTTCACATTTAAATTTAAATACATACTGCTTTATTTCCAACAATAAGAGCTTTCAAATAACGATTGAAAAGTAATATATGCATTTCAAATACAGTTATAAAAAATTTGGAGGAAATTAAAAATCTGGTCATTTCGCAGTGTATAATTAACCAGAATTTTTTCCAAGATCACTTGTTTTCATATGCCTGGTGATATTGCAAATAGTTCTGTGAACAAATATAGATTATTAAAAAATCTATAAATTATAATAGTAACTACTTTTTAGAACTAGTTAACATTAGGTTTAGACTAAGTCTATGGATCATATATTATTTTCGACATGACATATTAATTAAACAAATTTAAATTTGAGATAAATATAATGTTATTTAGAAACGAATGTATTAATCTAATGCATTCGGTACATTTAAAAGCTTAAATATTATATTTAATGATAAAAAATACATTGCATTTTTTTACGAAAACTACCGAAGATTTCAAAAGAATGGAATTAATTCTAGAACGATTCCAATGAAGGAATGTTAATTATTCAGTATTTCAGCAGAACTATTTCGAAAGACTGCAAAAATTATTAATAACAGAACTGGGTTCAGAATTGTCTCTAGGAAGAGGAACTGATTCGCAAGGCTTTTTCTCTTTTTACCCAGGAAAATTAAAGATAATAGTTAGCACTGGAGAAATCAATCGAATCGTGTGTATAAATAGATAAAATTCTGTAAAAGAATATGAGCAAAAAGTTTCAATTGTCTTAAAGAAATGGATAAATTATAAATTGTAATTAATTTCTTTAAGTTTTTCTTAAAGTTTTCTTAAATTATATACATAGGTATATGCATTTTAGTTTGATTCAAATACAAATTTATATTTATAATAGATTTAGATGTTCAGCATTAGTTGAATGCTGAATTAAAAAATAATGTTTTTTTTTAGTCTGCGACAAAAAAGTTTTGAAAGTTTTGAAAGTATGTATTTGAATCGGTTTGTAAATAAACAGTTGTTCATCCTCGGCCTTTTAAGAATGTCCTTTTATTAAATAACACATTGTTTATTAAAGTTAAATGTTTAAATTACTAAAAAATCGTTGCGAACTAAACACATATTTCATGCATGCGAGTAGTAGTTTTAAATATATGTAAGTAGGTAGGTATAACCATATTAGAATATTTTTATAATTATAAAATTAATTTCATTGAACATTTAATTTTGAATTAAATACCAACTATTGAATATTTAATTCAATTAAATAACTAATATACAATATAGTCCTGTCTTTTTATGCCAACCATGATCCAAAAAAATAAAATTAATCTTAGAAGAATGTTAACACAAACAATAATTAAATTAAATTTTGATTTTTTCGGTCTTGAGCTCGAAAAAATTTTTTTATTTTACAAACAATAATTTTTTAGATGAATTTGTCTAAAACAATTGTTTTCACGTTTTTGTAATTTTTTATTGCAATATATCTACCTATATATACATACATACATATGTACATATATATACGAGTAGGTATAAAATATCCAGTACTGTATATTGTGTAGTTGGGTTTTTATTTTACATACCTACTATATAGGTATATACATTAATTAAAAACACACTTGTGAAATTATGTATTGAGACATTATGTATAAATATAGTATTTTTATGACCATTAGGTATTTTTATTTGTTAAATTTGTGCGGGGATATTCAAAAACTAGCGCTTAAAAACGCCAATACTGCACCATTTAAAATTCTGCCCACAGTGACAATTGAGATATTAAAATCCACATGCACTATATTACAAATGAAGAAACACACTTATTGGTAAATACATATTTTTAACTTGATTATATTTCTTGTAACTGAAAAATCGTTTGAAATATTTTATGTCATTGATCATTTTCACAACTCCTTTGAAGCACTTAAACAGCAAACAAACTATTTTTGAAAACAAGGACTTCGTATAGGTATTTTTTAGTTTTTTCTAATAGAGCAGCTACAGTCAAAAATAAGTTGTTATTTTTTTACTATAAACATGTTTGACAAATTTATTAAAAAATCGAAATAAGTTATATGTAGGTACCTAGTTCCTTTTTACCAGAGAGTAATTTACTTTCGAAAATATGCTCATTGATAATAAGATCACACGAAAACACACAGACAGTGTCCGTGTGACTATATTCTAAATTCTGCATGGGAATTACTCTCCCTGGTGAACTCTTGTTTTTTACGAGAGCATACGAAATTTCGAAATTCGAATATCACAAACAAGTTTTTCTCAATTAGAACACCAAATCACATGTACGCATATAAATGCACAAACACACTTTCCCATTGAAACGGGAAACAGCTCCCATATTCGAAATTCAAGAAACGGAAGAAACAAAAGAAAAACAAAAAAGTAAACAAAATAAATGGCCACCCCTTTACACGTCGGTAGAGAGAATGAGATGGTTGTATTTAGTGTGCTCTTATTGGCTACCATCTGTCTGTCCTTATTTGTTGCATGTACGTTAAGCTGTTTTTTATTATTGCTGGCTAAAAAGTAGTCTAATGTTTATTCTCTTTGGCCTGTAAAGAAGTCTGAGCAACAACAACAAGGGGAAATTTATAAAAAAGCTTAATGTGTGTTTGATAGGGGGCTCTTTTTTTTTGTTTGCTATGAGAGCGTATGTGTGTGCTGACGTAGCTATTGTTGTTGTTTGTTTAGTTTTTTATTATTGATGCTATGATATTTTTGATTTGAATTATAACCGAGTAGTCAAAGTGAAACATTGGCGCTTTGAGCACGTATACGCGGGTAAAAGAAAATTACAACAAAAAAAAAAAAAACAAAAGAAAACTTAAGAAAATACATTAGTTTAACAAAAACAATAATTCAAAATAGGTATATTAAGAAAACAACGAGTTCAACAAACAAAAGTTATTAATTATTAAAGAAAATTTAGATTTATAGCAAAAGCTGTTTTATTTACGACGCTTCATTTAAATGCAGTGTTGACAAACTATAAAAAAAAAATAAATAAAATTTAAAACAAACAGTGCAATATTTATTTACATTTGTATTTATTGTGAATGGATTTTGTGTTTAATTATTTCATTTTAATGCCAGAGACAATTTGCCAGCCATTCAGTTAGTACATATTTTTAAGATCATGTTGATGTTTGGTTAGCAAAGTGTTTTAGTGTTTTATTGATGGCGATCAAAATGAATTTTCTCGCTGATGAATGATCACAAATTTAGCATGAAATTTATGTCGATGATTTATTATTATTAAAAGCAAAATTAAAAAAATAATAGAAAATTTTAATTATCAAACAGCAACAACAATTGTAAAACAACTGAAAGTGTTAATAAATTCTATTTTGTTTTAATTGTGTGTCAAAGCAAAAAAAAAATAATAATAATTTTTGCAACAAATTCTAAACAAGTGCAATATAAATGAAAATTTCGCAATTAACAGCATAATTTGTCACCAACATCAACCAGGTAAAACGGATTAAAATTGCAAAAGTGCATGAACCGGAAGAACAATAAAACCCATAAAAGTCAAAGATTATCACAACGAATTAAGTGCAAAATAAGCTGAGAACACAGAAAGGGATCATTTTTAAAAATCACCATTATTACTTTAAATTGTTTTTAAAAATAACACATGTTAGTAGATGGGTGTGTGTGTGTGTTTAAATCTCTGCAACAAAGACCTTTACAGCCAACAAGCAACAACAAAATCAATAGTTATAACAAGAAGTGTAAAACTTGCCAACATTGTTACTATTTGAAAAAATTTATGGTCTTTGCTGGCTTTTTCGCAAAACAATACTTGAACTGTATACACTCTCTCGCACAACAAACAAACATTTGTTAACACAAACAAGATCAACTAAATAAACCTTTAACAACAGCAAGAACAAAAGTAAAAACTCTTTTTAACTCTATGATACTCAATATTAAATACCTACAACATTAAAATAAAAACCGTCACAAATACATCAAAAACATACATACATACATACGTATGAACGTTTGAATGCTGTGACTAAAGAGCACAAGAACCAGAACAAGATCTAGCAATAGAAACATAAATGAAAAACGTAAAAACATCCTGCATGATCGAAGAAAAACATTGAATTGCAGCATAAACATCATCTGTTCTTGTTGGTGTCTGCATCATCAAGAAACATTCTGCTTTCTCACTTACATAACGACGGCAAATTTTTATCTACTAAAATTGATCACCAGTTTTTCCAAATGAATTTGTATCATCATTTCATTTGTACGTTTTCTGGCCGCATTTAAATTGGTAGCAGTCGAACAAAAAAGAAAAACGGTAAAAAAGAAAATTTTATTTAAAAATGTTTATCGGGAAAATTACAACCTGCCGCCGTCGTTAAAACATTGCGTTGTGTGTTGGTTGTATTATTATGTTTCTCTTGTGGTATTTTCACAATTTGATTTATTACTCTCAAACTTATTATTAAAAGAACTAGAAATTATTTAAAGTCTTAAAAGTGAATCTATAACTTAGAAAAAAAATTGTATCCGTTTTTTTTTAAATACAGTGCTTATTGCAAACAAAATTTAACGAAAAAACTTGTAATAAAATTTAAAAAACATTCCTTTAAGGAAGTATTATTTAAAAAAATTGACTTTTGAACAAAGTTTACTTTGGATTACTATTTTAAACAACGGATTAATATATTTGGTAAGTTAAATATTTAGTTACAAAATTTTGTTAAAGAAACTCTTGAAGTAGATATTAAAAATGTAATGATAATATCGACAGTTCAATTCCAAACCATGCTATGTCGACTTAGCATGTTTTTGATTTTTTTGCGTTTTTGAATTTAGATTTTTTCAACTTAAATTCTGTCAAATTTTGGTTGTGATTGGCTAGTCCAATCAATAGTTATAAACAACAAAGTTTTACCTCATATGGTTTTTTAAATATCGCCTGTAAACTTTAGGAGCTTTTCCTGCAAAACTCACTTTTCCGACTTAGCATGTTTTGGAATTGAGCTGTCGATATGACTTTTTAAAATATTAGGGCAATTCATACAATATTACGATCTATACATCTGATCTGTACATATGTATTTAAGCAAAATTATTTATGTACTTAAATATCTGTCCTGGTTTTAGTTACTAATAGCGTAGACAGACGACAGCGTTAATTTGCATTAAAATCTCACTAATGTGAATTAAGATTTTACCCTGACAGACGACAGTTTCTGCATTTAGTAAACAGCTGTTTGTTTCTAAACAACTGTTTAATTATAAAAAAATTTGTTTGGCATTTGGTTAAAAATCAGTATTTATTTCAAAAGAAAGCGGGAACTACTTTTTCTGAAACTGCTCCATAATGGAAAAATTGTTCATGCACTAGCAACCTGAACGTGTTACTACATGTGGGGACCGCAATGGGAAACTCTGAAATAAGAGAAAGGCAATTGTGGAAATTTATTTTTATTATTTTAATTTTACAATTGTCTTCTTCTTCTTCTTTTACAATAGTTAACAATTAGATAACATATGATTGATTTTCGATGATGTTGCCATATTGAAATAGCTAAATGCAGTATAAATTCACTCTGAATTTGTGCATTTACGTCTAATCTAATGCGCATTAGAATGGGGCTAATTCACGAGTTAATTTGAATTACGCTATAAGGGAATCAAATTACATAGTTTGATGAAAGAAAACTAAATTGATCGTACCTTTAGACGAAACTTTTTGTTTATATTATTTTCAAGCTTTTACACACACGTTTTTACTGAAAACTTTCTCGTACAGCCTATTTTGTCGGTTTTAGAAAATAATTTGTTGAAAGGATAACATATAAAATAGTGTTCAAGTAAAGTAAATTTATGAATGACAAAATTTAACATGAAAGTTTGGATAATATTGGGTTGATCAAAATATACAACACACAAATGTCGGAGTATAAAATACAGATTCTGTTTTCAATAACGCCTAAAAGTATGCCACTTTTTGAATATATAATTCCAACATAGTTACAAATTTGGCTCATACAATAAATTCCTAGAATATTCTCGAAAAGTTAGTATGTAAATGGGTTTTTGAATTTCTATAATAATTTTTATTAGGTATTAGTGAATTCAATTGAGATGTTTCATGGGTACATGTACATACATAAATGTAATTTTAACAATTTACTTTTGTTTATCTCTGAAAAGTATTAATATGAAAAATGTTGTTAACGCATTTAGCTATGATACGATAGTAATATGATGCCGTTCAAGATCTAAATAAAAAATTAAAAATAATAAAAGTCACTTTTTTGTTTGCAATTTTGATAAAGTTTATGTAAAGAAAATCTTATTTAATGTGTTTTTATATTATACCAAAAAACATATTGTATATGAAACATTATTAATTAATACATTGAAAGCCTTCGAAAACTTCTTTCTATTGTAAAAATAATTAATCCTAGTTCGTTATTTGTATCTTACTTAAACAATTTTCATGATTTTTATTTCAAACTTTATTGCCATTGATAGATATTCTGTAACGAACAAATTTATTTTATAACTCTTGTGAATGTTGATAATTCATCAATGAATTTTAGAAATAATATGTATATTCAAAAAATATACTTTTTTGATTCAAATTTTATAATATTCAGCATCGAACATGTTCTTTTGGGTTACTTCAGTGGCATTTTACGGGATTACTAAAAGATGTAAATTTTTCCTCCTAAGCCCACGCCATGTTAAAGTTAGAACAACAACAACATGGTCGAAATCTATGAAGAACCAATTATGGGTCTAATATCGGTTTGATAGAGTGGAATAAGTAAAAATTTTGGAAATTTAAATATTATTAAAAATTAATAAAGATTAATATTAAAAACTTCTACCAACAGAAAAATTCGAAACTGAAAACTATGTTTTATTAAAGAAAATTATGTCATGAGACATTAAAATACAGTAGCGCAATTCACAATCTTGTGCAAATGGTATTGCATCATTGCATTTGCACAAGATTGTGAATTGCTAGCTCGATATATAAAAATAAGCATATTGCAAGTAGAATAATAATAATATTTTTTTAAAAGTTTAATGTTGCAAAAAGAGTGTCTTAGTAAAAATTGTGTGTGTACTCTAAAACATGTATCGTATTATATTCTATTCAAATAATTTTACAAAAATTCCCATCAAACATTGAAGTTTAAACTTACTTTTTAAGGTTTATTTTATGTAAAAATTAATTAAAACTGATTTTATTTTTCCAAACACGCGATTTAGACAAAAGTTATTTATGATAATAATAATAAAGAACGATATTCAAAACCATTTTACTCAAAACTAGAAGTTTTTTTGAGTTATGACCCTCTTGTCGCAAAAGTTTAAATATTTTAATAATTCTAAAACGAAATAACATTTTAATGATTGTGAAAAATCTTCAGATGTCAAAATTTTTAAATATTAAATAGGAATGCAAAATATCAACAGTACATAATTTTATTTCTTATTGTTTGAAAAGGAAACTTATGCATTTGGTACTAAAACTAATTTAACAAATATTAACAAAAAAGAAAAACGAAATAGAAATAATGATGACATGTCTACAACAGCACAAGTTTTGTTTCTTTTATACGTTGTGAGGGATTTTTTGTATATATTTTTAGTTTTTGTTATAAACAGACAAAATATATATTTTTGACAGTTGAAATAAATGTAGGCCGGCACTTATTGTACAACATGAATGAATGATTTTTTTCATTATTTCATTTTTTTTTTATTTTTATGTCGTTAAGAAAACTGACTTTAAAGACACGTTCACACACACACACTCTCTAGTTACAAAATATGAAATATGAATGAATAAATGAAATGAATGTATTAAAACGCCATCTTAAAAGCAGGGAAAAAGCACTATGAAAATAAAAACAAGGTTCAAAAATTCAAAACGCTAGTAAATGAAATGTTTGCGTGTCATTTTTCTTTCATTTCGTTATTCTACTTCAAAGTAAAAAATGTGAAATAACGAGACCCTCTACTAAACAGAAGGCAATTTTTTTTTTATGTGATTTATAAAGTTAAAATTTTTAATCATGAAACCATTTTCATACGTTTCATTATGAGTGTAAGTGTTTTAATAACAAATATTCAAATTATGACTTTTAACAATTCAGTTGAAAGGTTGTGCAAATGTAGAACAATAAAATTAGTACAAAGTAGTAATAAGGCATTTAGAATATCTAGGTACATATGTACTTGACAGAAACTCATCTCACTTTTAAACTTAACATTAATAACTCTTTCAAGTGTTTTTCCATTTTAAGAATTTTTAACCTGTTCCAATATTAATTGCAGGATTTTAGAGTCCTATGTTTATTAAATATACATATGAACATTATAAATTAAAATAAATAAATAATAAATTTGTATACATAAATAAACGAATTACATATTTTCGAGAATGTTCCAAGAATTTCATTGGTTTTATTGTTGTTTACATTAGTGCTTAAATGTGGGGCATAATTTCAGGCATTCATAAAAAAATATTTAGTAAATGTGTATGTGGTATTGCTTGAAAAATAAAAGAATGTTCGAAGTAAATGTTTATGTTCTCTAATATTGAATGTTAAATTCAAATTTGATATATTTGTTTTGATGACGGAAGATTTGTATGGATACTATTCTATAAAACTGATTTTAAATTTTCAACTACCGTACAAAAAATTTACAAATTTTCGAAGTAGGGTTCATACTAGACAACAAAGTTTTATTAACTGTGAGAATGAATGCTCTGTTGACAATATTATTAACCTGTCTGCAAAGATGTTTAATGCCAAATTATTAAATTCAATTTTTATTTTCACAACTGGTAAAAATACAGGCAAGCATATGTTAAATAACAACAAATATGATTTTAAAAATTAAACAATATATCAAAACTAAATGCCTTTTAATACGTTGTAGCATTATTAGAGAAAATAATGAAACTAACGAGAAGTTGCGAGTAGATCCTGAAACAACTGAAAATATCGCAGAAAAAACATTTGTAGTCCCTAATATATTAAACAAAATTGAGGTTGATTATTTTATGGACCACTTTTTTTTATAACGGGTAAATTTCAAGGGCCGATGTTGATTTTGAATAAAACACAAACTATTTAGGAAATTATTGTAATTTTATTTTATTATGATATATTGGTATTACTCAATTATGTATGGAACAAAATATCGGCTAAATGGGCGCCGCGACCACGGCGGCACACCTCCATCCGATGGTCCAAATTTTCGATGACCCTGAGGCATAATGGAGGTTCTATGCCGTTAATGTGCCGAATTATCTCATCCTTTAGCTCTTGAATTGTTGCCGGCTTATCGACGTACACCTTTTCTTTCAAATAACCCCAAAGAAAAAAGTCCAACGGTGTCAAATCACATGATCTTGGCGGTCAATTGACATCGCCATTACGTGAGATAACACGGCCATTGAATTTGTTGCGCAAAATCGCCATTGTTTCGTTAGCTGTGTGGCAAGTGGCACCGTCTTGCTGAAACCACATATCGTCCACATCCATATCTTCCAATTCGGACCATAAAAAGTTCGTTATCATCTCACGATAGCGAACACCATTCACAGTAACTGCCTGACCGGCCTCATTTTGGAAAAAATACGGCCCGATGATGCCATAAACCGCACCAAACAGTCACTCTTTGGGTGCATCGGTTTTTCGACAATCACTCTTGGATTCTCATTCGCCCAAATGCGGCAATTCTGTTTATTGACGAATCCACTGAGGTGAAAATGTGCCTCATCACTGAAGATGATTTTCTTCGAAAATTGATCATCCACTGTTGCCATTTCTTGCCACCATTCTGCCCATTCACGACGTTTGGAATGGCCAAGAGGCTTTAGTTCTTGAGCCAATTGCACCTTGTAAGCGTGTAAATGCAAGTCTTTATGCATAATGTTCATCAACAACGAGCGTGAGAGGTGCAATTGTTGGGCACGACGACGAGTTGAGGTGGACGGCTCTTCAGCCACACTATCGCGAATAGCAGCAATATTTTCTGCAGTACGAGCATGCACTGGTGTTCTCACATCTTCTACATACCCGGTTTGCTCGAATTTTCCACGATTTTTGCGATTGTACGCACATTTGGACGATCAAATTGACCAAAAAAATCACGAAGTGCACGATATGCATTTTGATTTGAACGCCCATTTTCATAATAAGTCTGGATAACTTTAAAACGTTGTTGGATTGTGTGTCTCGCCATGGTTCAAATTGAGTAAGTCTGAAATAGAGAAATGTCAAATAAAATTCGGAAAAAAGCTTGGCGATTAGGTGTGGTTCACATTCAACATCGGCCCTTACAATTTAACCACCCTTTATATTATCAAAATTTGTAAAGCCTTTTTCTTAAATAATAAAAGTAAAAAACTTTTTTGATATTTATTGATATTTATTTAAATTTAATTTTCATTAAATTATTTTTACTGAAAGTAGGAATTGTTTTACAACTTGAAACAATTTTATTAAAATTTTTATTGATAATTTTCTTGGCTGGGATTCGAACCTTATCTTAAAAACTATGTTTTTTAATTTTAGCATTTTTTTCATACCCTTCCCTTAATGTAGTAGTGTGTTATATAATTTTACTTATATTTTTAAATATTCCTTAAAACAATGCTTCGCTAACAATTGTGGAACAATTATCACCCCAGGAATTAAATTAAAAAAATAAACGACCATATTGACTTTTTTGAAAAGGATACCGCATTCATGCAGCCTTAGTTAAACAGTTGTTGTACCTACATTATGCAATAGTTTTGACAGATGCTCTCTAACACAAACATACTCATACATATATAGTCCTTCTGTCTGTTTTATTTTTATAAAGAAAGTGAAAACAGTCAAACCACTTACAATTCGCAGGCCTTTCAAACTCTAACTCAACCTTTATCAAGTGTTTTTTTAATCCCTTTTTCCTAAACAAAAACTAAAAAAGCAGCTACTAAAAACCCATTTTAAAATCCCTTAAAGGTCTTTACGTAATATGTATAAACTATTTATACAAACACACACATAACTAAATAGTTAAACAAACCATATTTAGTTAATTCTGTAGTGAGTTAGTTTAGCTTAGTACCTCGGTCAGTCAGTTATTCAGTTAGTTGCGCACACACATGTGTGTTTTTCTACCGTTTTAAGGAGTTTGTTGTTTTTATTTAGATTCACAAATTTCATTCATATTTTCTATGTTGAACCCCCTCGAAAGTTTCCAACTGGTCGTCTGTTTCGTCATTTTGGCTACCTAAACATTTTTATAAACCAATTTTTTCTTGGTATCTTGCAGCGTCGTGCTTAAAATTTGTGTAGCTGTGTAGCTTAAAAATTGGTTTAGTTGTATGTTTTTGAGTTCTTTAGATAGTTAAAATCTACATATTAAAAGAAAACCAGTTAGCTATATTGTTGTTATTGTTATTTTATTGAAACCTAAATTAGGTTTTTAATTCATTTTAAAAATATGAAGTTGTGTTTTTCTCTGGAGTCCATAGAAACAGCATGAGTTCCTGCAAAGAAACGAAGAAACAAATTTGAATTCGTTTCAAATGGACTATAGAATATTAAAACAAATAGAAAATGTTGTTTTTGTATTTATTATAAGATTCAAATAATATAATCTGTAAAACTCGCCAATAGCCGACAAGAATTGGTTGGCCTTAAGGCAAGTAATGTTTAGTTAGCATTTTAAACAAACGATTTAATTTTTTGTGTTGAACTATGTGCTTTTAAGAGTTAATTCTGGTTTTCAATCAAATTGTTCATACATAAAAAGAATTCTAAATATCGGATAAATTTTGTGATCCTGCTTTTTATACCCTACGCAAGTGGTGAATGAGGGTATATATAAGTTTGTCATTCCGTGTGTAACACTTAGAAATATTCATTTACGACCCAATAAAGTATATTCTTGATCCTTTTGGAATTCTAAGTTGATAGAGCTATTTCTATATGTATAAAACACTCTCACGTCCAAAATATGCAGCCAAAATCAGCAATTTACAAAATACCGTTGAAAATTCTCCTAAGCAGTTTGGCATTGAAAATCATCAAAATCGGTTCAGGCGAACCAGAGTTATGAACCAAAATGTGTAACGACCTTCATCAAAATACGATATTATTAAACAGTTTTTTGCTATTTAAATATATTGCTGATAGTACAATGAAATTTTGTACACGTTATTTCTACGATGGAAGAACAAACTCTGATGAATATAGTCAGAATTGGGCCATAATTTCTAATAGCCCCCATACAAATTTCTTTCCGAATTACGGCTCAATGTTACATAAATGCTTATAAAGTTACAAAATCAATAAAATATTCAGCAAAAATAAGTTTCATATGAAAATAAATCACAAAACGAAAATTTGTTTAGTTTGGTCCATTGCAGCCATACAAAGTTCACTTCCGAAAATCACTTAAATACATATAAATCTGTTATATATAACGGTACCGATCCAAAATTTTCACAGCTCGTATATATATATGTCAAAATCAAACTGTTAGATTTTGTGAATTTAGGTCCATATTTGGCTATATCCTCCATATAAGGTCCACTTTAGGAAATTACTTAAATATACCAATATTTTGTTGAAATTCGAAATTATACATCCTCATATATATAAAATTCTGTGTACCGAATTTTATGAAGATCCGTCAATAATCGGTCATAGCTTCAATAAAAGAACCAATTCTGAAAAACAAGTAAACCCACCTCGATATTTATTAGTCATTTTAATAAATATCGATATCAAACCAACATTTTAACCGATCTGTAATTTTAATACAGAAATCAATTATACCTACTACTGAATTTTGTAGTTGTCAGTCCATAGCTCCCAAATAAAGTAAACTTCCGAGTATTATTATAGCAACCATTAAACTTTTTTTAAACTAAGTTATTGAGATGAAATAAAATCTACTGGATACTGGATTTTGAAGATATCAATTCATAATTGGTCCACTTACACTATAACAACTTATAAATAGCGTTATTGAGATAATATGTGGCTTATATTATATCTTACTTATAACCTTACATTTTTTTATACTCTTTTCCTTGACCTGGTGAATAACGAAAAATGTTGAACTTTTTTTTAGTTTTATAAAGAATGTTAAGATAATTTATAAGAATGTTAAGATAAATATACAAGCTCTGTAAATAATGGTGAGAATTGGCAATTACATTAACTATACTTACATACATATATAATTAAATTTAGATAAATTAAAAAATATTTGAAATAAATTATATTGTGGATAAACGTGTCTATCAAACAAAATATAAAATACTAATCAAATTTGCGCTAAAACTGAATAATGATAATCTGGTCCTAACAACAGCGTAGTTTTTGTAATTCTCATTATATTTAGTTGAAGGGTATTTAAGATTCGGCATAGCCGAATTTTCGATTTTCAGAATACGGCATTTATCAAATATTTTCTTCAAAATCTAGTTTTTTGATAAAAAAAAAAAAATATTTATAATGACACAATTGAAAGCGGTCGCCCATTTTTCTACCGTATTTTGGTTGTTTTCATCTGGTTTTATTGGCTGTTAAAATAAGAATAATTTAGAATTTTTATACTAATCACTGTTGACATTACAGTTTTATAAATTTTGTTATTGTTGTTATTGTATCAGAATGAAACAAAAATCAAAAACATAAAACTTCAAAAACGAACAAAAATATAAATTATAGTACGTCCCACTAGTTTCAGTCTGGCATACCAATCAAACAGTACAATTCAACAGTAATCCACGTTTTTGTTCAGTTTTTCTGTTTTCTAATGCCAAAGACTTTTGTTTGGTTTAGCGATTGATTTGGTGTTTTTTTTTCTCTAAATTAAAATCAAGTTAGTCCAGTTTTTGGCTTTTGTCTCACATTTTCATTCTTCTAATATTTTCTTTGTTTAATAAAATATTCTTGTCTTTTTTTGGACAGTGTGTCTTTATCTCGTTTTGTTCGTTATTATTAATTTTTTTTACTGAATATTTTTCTATGAATCTTTAATTATAAATTATGCAAAAGAATTAAAATCATACAATAACAACAATACAAAAACAGAAAAATGCTAACAAATAAAAGAGGGTTTAACGAAACAAGTAAGAATGCTATATTCGACTATGCCGAATCTTATATACCCTCCACCTTTGTTGTGGATGTATAATTATATTATATACAAACATGTATGTATATATTATATTAATACACTTTGTTTGATAGTTTTTTATGGACGGATTTTGCTAATTTTAAATAGCAATCTTCTCGAAAGCATGTCTGACAGAATTATTGAAGATTTGGATCACGAAGACTCCGCTATCTATAAGGATCGAGAATGTATATACTTTATAGGGTCGGAAATTTATATTGTGGAAATTACAAACGGAATGACAAACTTATATATACCCTTCTAATGATGGTGAAGGGTATAAAAACATGGTTGCATTCATTTTAATGAAGTGAAAATTCTTTACATTTGATAAGAGACACGCAATATTTTGGATTTCTTGCTATTATTCGTTATTTATTATTTTATTTCGATTGTTTTATTAAATTGGGAGGTGGTTTCCTTTATTTTACTAATTTATGTTTATTTAAATGTTTATTTTTTTCGCTGATTAAATTTTTGATAAATAAGTGTTTAAATACATATAAGTTTTATTTTAGCGTTTTTTGCTTTTCTGATAGTAAATACTGACACGTTTTGGGTTGGACAAAAACTTAAGTTGAAACTTGTAAGGTAGATAATAGGGGAAATTTTAAGGGGTTGCAATTATGTATTCAGAAATAAGTTTTTCATTTATTCTTTTAATATTATACCTACCTAGATATGTATATAAATAACTTTTTTAATTAAATACCTACCTATGTATTTACAAAATATTAACTTTCTTCAATATATGTATGTAAATACATACACACTGACTCTTCTCAAGAATGATAAAACTGATTTCTATCATTCTTGGACACTTCTAACACTTTCTTCACTTCCCCTCACCACTCATAAATCATTACTCTCTTTTAACATCAATACAACGGTAGCTCTTCCGAAAATCATCACAATTAACCAAATAATACACACTACATAGGTACGTACATATGTACATCCATCCATTATCGATATTATCAATAGTTTGTGTGTAAAAGAAGGAAAACAAATATGTACATATGTAGGTACCTACAAAAATATTAAATGTCATAAATCATTAATATGAATGAGAAACTCTCCTCAAACAGCATGAGTGACCACGTCTTCAAACAAACCAAACGTAACAAAAAAAAATATGAGAAGTGAAACCGCAAAACTACACAAGAAACTAAAGAAACAAACTAACAAAGCTACAAAGCAACCAATAGCAATTAACATTTTCATAACTAATTATTACATAACAAGCCCACTTAGAAAAAATACAAGATAATATTAACCACAACAACAAAACAAACAAACCAAAAAAAAAAAAATGAAAAAAGGACAATGCTACAACAAAGCCGTCATAAATGTCATACAGAAGAAGCAAAAATACTCTACAAATGAGCCAAAACAATGAAAACCAAATGACAACAACAATAATAACGATAAGAAAAATAAATAAAAATTATGAGAACCATTTCGAAAACAAAATTATGATGACTTATAGAGAAGAATATCAACTACATACATATGTACATACCAACACAATAGCAATAGCAACAACAATTAAATGCAATGTTTTGCTGTTCATGTTTATTTATGACTACTTTTATGAGGTGCTTACACCAACAACAATATTTTTATGAGTTTTTAATGGGGTTTACAATTAACACAAACGTTTACACTAAAACATGACCTGGTCTGCATTGGGTAGGGAGTGAGAGAGAGAGAGACAGAGAGAATAAAACAGAAAAGTGATTTGTATGATTTTAGTTGATTGCAGTTGCGCGTGCGCAAATATCTTAATGTGGTTTTTGTTTGTTTTAACAATTCATAATTTTGTGGTAATTTTTTTTGTTAAATGTGTTTGTTGTTTTTTCTAGGGTTTTCATAATTATTCGTTTTTGTAAACGCCCATGTTGGCAACAAAAATTGGAAAAATTATGATTTATGTTGGTTAAAGATTTTGTTGTTTTGAACATTTTAAGGGTTGATTATGAGATTATGACAGGCCAGATATATGAATTATGTATGGTCGATATTTTCAAAATGAAGTCGTCAAATTAATAAACCTGAATTAAATCATTACAAAATCAAAAGAAATTTGAGGATCTTACCCCCCGTTTACACATGCGAGTAACAGTTCGAAAAACTCAATACACTCACATTTTTTTTTACTAATACGCTCACATTTTTTTTCGCTTGCAGAGCTACTCGCAGCTAAATTTGCATACGAGTGAATGTTTGACGTCTTATGCCAGTAAATGTCGAATAAAAAAATAATGTTGCCATGTATATTTTCCAATAAATAGAAAGTGAATAATATAATATTTATAATTGAAATTTTAGTTTGTTTTATGGGTGATTGTAAACAAATTGATAAACAAAATGTATCAATTTTGGAGAATAAATATCATTTAAATCATAATAATTATTGTCAATGAAAATTTTCCCTCATGAAAAATTTTCATGTGATGACCTCGGTAACTCTATTTTTCAATAAAAACAAAAATGGAAATAATATTAAATTTAAAAAATATAATAAAATTGATTTATATCGTTCCCATCCTCTTCTGTGGGATATGAGTGTAGGAGTAACGATTTGAAAAGCAAGGCCTTCGAAACAATTGCAAATCAAATGGAGCTGCTTTTTAAAATTTACGCTTTGACAACATTTTGAAAATGGACAGTGAGAGCCATGTGTAAACAGTAATGCAAATTGCAACTGATTCGAGTTTTTCGAATAAGTTTTCGTATATAATACATACACAGTACTCGCATGTGTAAACGGGGGGAGGTTAAATAAAATTGTAACTTTTTCTTAACTTTTAAGAAAAATGTTTAGAGGTAATTAATTGGACTAGCAATTCGGGATCATACAATTTATTGCAGTTATTTTCTTATGAATAATTGAAAATTTCCGAAAATAAATCTAAATTTTATAGTCAACACAATAAACTGTTGAATAAATGTTTTTAGGTGAACCGCATGGAATTTAGTGACAACTCGAGCCAGTGTTGCTCAAACAATGTGCATCAAATAGAAGTTTACTACACAAAAATTCTGAATACCTATACACTTCCCCTAAATCCCCCACTCTCATAAATTTCAATGTCAACGTTTTAGACCACCAACAATTCATGTTGGTTTGAAAATTTATAATTTATTTATTGCCAAACTATTTAACAAAAAATCGAAATAATGATCTAAAGCTTTTTACATTGTCATGAGCAATTGGTGGTGAACCGCACACAGAAAACAAACAATAAACAAGCGATACAAACCAAAACCATAAATTTTTCCCAAACATTTAAATTTTCTATAAATTGCCATAAATTATACAAAATACAACAACAAAAGAAAGCTTTGAGAAAAAAAAACTGCTTAATTTGTTTTAAATACACAAAATTTTGTTTATTAATCAACCAACAACAAAAAAAAAAATATATATCAAAATGACGTGCAGTTCAATTGGTGTTAATTAAATCCACAAAATTTTGAACAAACTGAAGAAAAAAAATATTTGAAACAAAGTAAATAAATAAAAGAAGCAAATGAGTATAAAATCATTGAAGCATTTCATTATTTGAGGAGCATCATCGGTAGCAGGCAGCAGCAGTAACTAGAAGAAATTCTATGCTCGATCGCTGATTTTATTTATTTTTTGTGTTTTTTAAATTTTACTTCTTTGGCAGTTGTCTTGATCGTATGTTAGAACGAACATTTTCAGTGTCTGGCGTTTAAATACTAAAGATGATGATGACGTTGCTGGTGATGATGCTGAATTGTGAGATATGAAGTCTTCTAAGGAAAGGCCATAAATTATAGACATTTTTCTGTACTCGACAATTTGACATTTAGGCACAACTAACGCGCCAAGTATCTGTGTGTGTATGTGCCTGTGAAAAAGAGAGAGAGTTTCGCTGGCGTATTTGTTTGTTGTTTGTTTATTTTTCGTTGCCATCTTTCTGTTCTTTAAAATGTTGCCAACAAAAATAAATACATAACTAAACTTCATAAAATTTGGTGTCTATTAAATAAAAATTCTATTGTTGTTCACACTCTTATGTACGCATGTATATGTATATGTATTTCTATAGAGTAGAGGGTTTATTTGTTACAATTTCAATTACATATATTTATTCTATATTTTTTTCTTTCAATTTTGACTTTGACTTTCTGGTTTCATCCGTTGATAATTAAACCGCAAAGCGAATTCTTCTTTTTCACCCCTTTAGTCGTGTTTTAAATGCTGAATGTGTTCAAGATCTAGTATTTAATTGAATGTAAACTAAGGTCAGGTATATTTGATCATTACTATTATTTATTTTGATTTTATGGGAATTTAATTGTTTCCAAATATTCAATACAATTGAGTTGTGTGTCATCTTAAAGATATAAATCAAATAAAATCGACATTTGAAATGGGTTAAAAGAGACAGTAGAAAAATTAGGATGTTAATAGGATAAATTAAAGGAATACTAAATATTAAAGATGTTTGAAATTCATTTTAAAATTTTGGTATATAAATCTTTGCATTTAATTCTTTTTAGTTTTTAACAAAATGGAATTGAACATATCAAAAGTTAAATAGTTTTAAACAGGGAATTTGTGTTTAAGATACAGATTTTCAATATACATATCGGTTGTCTAACTATGTTATTGAATTTTTCGAGAGATTTCGGAAATGGACCTTAACAGGCAGCTGTGATTAATTGATCGGTCATATCGGTCATATGTCCAAATACTTTGAGATATTTATGATTGACAAAATCATATTTCTAAAGAACTTTTGTATGGGACCGCACTAAAATATTCGACCGGTTTAACTAGTTTCCGTAAGGTTTATCCTTGGATTACTACCTTAAATGTACGTACATTACTTCAAAAAAAAATTTCTAAACAAAAATAACAAAAAACAACCACATTTATAGAAACCGTTATAAAATCAATGCTTTAGAAGCTAATTTTCAGAACTTTTGAGAACTATACTTTTTTGGAAGTTATTTTACCTGGGATGTATCACTCGTTTGAATAATATTTTAAAATATGTAATACTACAAAACGATAAATAGAAATAAAAATTTAACCTTCAATTTATCGCACAATGGCCATTAATATATTAATTAAAAGATTTTCAAAATTATTTCATTTAATTATACCCTACACCACCACAGTGGGGGAGGGTATATTGGATTTGTGCTGATGTTTATAACGCCCATAAATATTAGTCCAACACCCACCTTACAGTATACCGATAGACTTAGAATCACTTCATCAGTGGCTGTCCATGTAAAGCTTGAGTACAGTTCGCAATTTTAAAGATATTTCCATAAAATTTGGTACGTCCAAGAAGGGTTAGAAATTATATCGATTAAAATCGGTCCATTATTTCACCTAGCCCCCATATAAATTTTCTCCCTAGTTTATCGGTCATTAATGTTTAATTTATGCACATATTCAAACAAATTACTAAAAATAAGTTGTACATGAAGTCTATTCACATCTAGAAATTTTGTGCAGATCGGTCCATAATTGACCATAGCTGCCATATAAGACCCATTGCCGAAAATCACTTTAAAGAATTTGACTCTCTTAAATTCGTTGTTATCCAAGTAATATTCAACGCATGTATATTTTATTTATACAAAAATCATTTGACCAATTTTATGATGATCCGTCCATAATAAGTCATAGCTCCCATATAAGTCCCACTTCTAAAACTCACTTCAGCGACTATGAATCTCTTAAAAATATTAGTATCGAAATTAAATTCAACACAAATAAGTTTCAGGCCCCTATTATGAGCTGCATTCGACAATCGATATTCGCTGGCTATCGAAAATCGACTATAGAATGTAAAATTTGCATTATCAGTTGGCGTCACTGTCGAAAATTTCGTTGTTCAACGAATTTTTTATCGAACACGGTGTTTAAAACTGTGCCAAATTTATTAAAAATGTATTTGTTTTTTTTGGTGTTGATAAAATAAATACTACTTGTAAATTACTTTTGTTAATATCCTGCAGGTCTAAGGTCCTAAGTACAAAACAGCAATTGGAAAAGCTCGTTTCTTTCATGGAGGAAGATCAGAAAAACGATTGCCAAGATTGCCAATTTTAATATGCTTGGGATTGTTCTGTCCTTTAAGCATTGTTGCAGCAATTCATTAGTAATGGACAGCAACGCCTCTTTACAGAGTCGATAATTTTTAATAAATCTTTAAATTAAATTTATAATATCCTTGTCAAAACCTCATTAAATAATATACTCATGTGTTGGAACCCATTTCCAAAATGTTGGAAGCATCCTTAAACCTTTTTCTGATTCTGGCCAGTTCTAGTAAGGATTCATCTTCATCAGACGAATCATCAAACCTTAATTCCATGGTGGTCATTTCAAATTTAATTTATTTTTCTTTAAGAATTTGTAAACAAATATGGCGCCAGCTGATAGAAATGTACTATTGTGAATAATCGAAAAAGAGTGATTTTCACAATAGCGTTTTTTCATCGAATGTACACCATAATACCAAATGAAAATTCGTTCGATAAGCATTTTCGACTACAATCGAAAATCGAATTTTGCTCATAATAGGCACCTGACATACATATACAGATATCATGACACCTACTTTAATAATAATAACGATCGGTCCATATATCGCCTCTTCGAAAATCACTTTAACATATATAAATATTTTAAAAGTGTTTAAATCGAGATAAAATTTAATACAAAAAATATTTATACGCACAGAAGTCATTTGAATAATCGATCCATAATAGGCCATAGCTTCCATATAGCGCCCATTTCTGTACTTTCGTTTTTTATTTATTTTTTTTATTAAATAATAAAATATATTAAATAATAAATTACTAGAAAGATAATTTTTAACTTTAAGCTTTAAAGCAACCTTTAAATAGTTGTACGTACCAAAACCAATCAAGCGATTATGACCTTAAAACAATAAACTGAAAAACTGTGGGCTACAAACATTTAAGAATGATTTCTAATTCGCACAAATACCTGCCTAAACAAGTTACGTAATTGTAGTTTATAGTGTAAATATGGTCAGGTCAAAAACCCTTTCCATAGTGCAACAACAACAATAAAAAGCAATGCAAACTAACGTGGTCATTTCCTTACATGTCTTTAATACTCGGCCAATAGTGGTATTTTCTTTGGCGTGTTTGTAGCGTATTTAATATTGATTTTTTATAAGTTTATTTTAATAACAAAACAAACAAAAATATCTGCAATGAAAAGAGTAACTAAAAAATGCCTTTGCAAACTTTGAGGCAACTAAAACAAACTACAAAAAACATATCTCAATATTTCACGTATCGTAGGACTTTTTATTGGTTATTATTGGGAGAAAACTGGAAACTTATCGGAAATTAAAAATATTGTCAAAAAGTAACTTACAAATATAAAAAACTAAAGCTTTCTTACTTGTTATATTATTATTTATTAAGTTACCAAAAAAAAAAATGTGCACAAATTCCAACAATTACACTCACTTAAGGCATAAATTTCCCACTGGTTCAAAATTATGGGTTTCACGTGCTGCGTCTGACCGGCTAAAACTGCTGATATTGTGTCCATAAAAAGTCTTATATTTAAAGCAGACAAACAACCATCAGTCTAATCTTCATAAAGGTATGGCTACGTTTGTACGTCAAGTAGTCTGTCCAAATGAACTTGAAGGCATTTTAGTTAAAAAAATAAAGAACAATCGTTTTTTATTATTGTTGTTACTGTTGTTTTCATTATTTACTCGTATTTTTTTTTTTTTTGTTACATATTTTTTGTTTTTTTTTTCTTTGGCATCAGTTTAAACTTTTTACAATGTCGAACGTTTTGTTTTTTATTTTTTAGTTACATGCCTCAAAGTTAGTAAGTTTTCATGTTGCGCTGCCCGTTTTGATATTTGTGTTTGGAGGCTTTAACACACGATACTACAAGGTTTCGTCGTAGATGGTCTAAATAGTCAGATTTGGGTGTCTGTTGTTGGTAGCACGAGTTGGCCAACAACACGTTGTATATACATATACATATGTATATATGTACACCAACATATTTATATACATATGTGTGTATATGTATTTATATGAATATATAAATATAAATTGTTGTACGTACATGTATAATGTACATATTTATTTAGTTTTGTATAGGAAACCATAGATTTAAAACAATTTTACTTTAAGATTTATTATAACAGTTTAGAAATTAACAATATAATGTGTTTTTTTATACTATAATATACATTTTCAATTTAGAGAATATTTTATTCCCTAATTGGTACAATTTTGTATATGCAGTAGATAGAATATATTTGATTAAAATTTTGCACAATACATAGTTCCTTCTGATTGTTTTCTTCTTTTGTTCAAAGTTTTTAAAGAAACAAATAAATAGAAATAAATATGAAAATATATCGTCCATATCACAATAATGTTCCATTTGAATGTTCCTATTGAAAAGATGAATATGTTTGTTTATAACAGTATAGGAAATCTTGTATAGAACGGTATCTTCTATAGCAAGTCTTATATATAACTTCTATGTCTATGGAAAAACTAATCTAATACAGTATTTTCTATAAAAAATCTTGACTTTTTTTTATCGAATATTTTGTATAGAACAATATTTTCTACTAATTAAAAGTTTAGTACTATTATTATTGGATTCATCACTGATATGTTATAAACTGTTACATCGTCACATCGTCACTACTGTTTAGAAGCTGGCTATGTTTACAATATTTCACAGTTTTAAACTTAGAGATACACAAATTTCTATACTTTATAAACTATGTTCATATATTAATGTACCTGTGTATATATTGCTAGCATAGGCATGCTTGAGCATGCACAACATGAAGCATTTTTCATATAATTTCAGTACGAGTCCTACCCACTTTTCTATATTACATGCTAAACTTTTTCTGAAAACTAAATATAATTATGTCCTTACCGGTTCTGTTTTTTTCTTCGCTTAACTTCTATTCTCTGAACAACAGCCAAACAGCTAAAACCAGTGACCTAAAAGAAGCAAATCAACAAACTCTATTCAGTAGACAGTTCAAAGAATTCTCATAACAGAAAAATATATAGTAGAAACGACTATTCCAAGATAAAACAAAACTTCTTTTTTAAAATTCAATCGAACACAAGAAGGCATTCTTTTCACTAACAGCTTTTCGTAAAAAAAAACTTAAAATGCAAAAAGGGAATTTTGCAATTTACCCTGCTATTACCATAAAAATTATGTTTGACTTGCACTGCTTTTTGTCGACCATATTATCAGTTCAATTTAAAACACTTGAGGGCGCTTTGGAAGACAAAAAACTGTGATTTTCTCATGTTAAGGTTTATACAATTGACCATTGTTTTGTTACTACCAAGAGAATTTAATGCAATTTCCATACGATTTGATCAAAAGCCAGAAACTAAAATAATTCGGTATGAAAATTATTGTGTAAACATGAGCATTATTGAAATTGCACAAATTTTTGTAAAAAAAACAGCCACCGATTTATTAAAGGTATTTTTTAGTTTATCAGATGTTTTACATATTTTAACCTTTAGTAGTTTATAACAGTGCAGCCAAGAAAATGTAATAATTTTTTATATTTTAATTCTATTTTAGATATTTAAAGGGCTGGTGTTCAGAAGGCCAACATTCGAGTAGAAACTTTGAGGCTAATATTTTAGCCCAAATTAATACTATTAAAATACCGGCCATCATGGATCCAGATTGTTTCGCCATGTCCTCATATCAATTTGTCAACTCACTGGCATCATGCTATCCCCAACAAATGAATGCACAACAAAATCATCCGGGCAATCCCAGTGGTGCCGCTAATACACCCAACAGTAATGGTGGACCGGGAGCGGGTAGTACGGGTAGTGCTAATTCAGGTGCTGCCACTCCCGGAAATGATTATTTTCCTGCTGCCGCTGCTTATGCACCCAACTTGTATCCGAACACACCTCAGGCTCATTATGCTAATCAGGCTGCTTATAGCTTAGGAGCGGGAGGCGGTGGTACTGCAGGCCAAACAAATCCACCTGAAATGGTGGACTACACTCAGCTACAGCCACAACGTCTCCTTATGCAACAACAACAGCAGCAGCAACAACACAATGCCCATGCGTCAGCGGCGGCACAACATGCGGTTAGCCAACAGCAGCAACAACAACAGCAGTTAGGACAACAACACCCGCAACAGCAACAATCAAATATTAGTTGTAAATACGCCAATGATCCCTCAACACCCACCGGCAATAGCAATACCACCAGCAATAACAACAACAACAACCAATCGTTGGCCAGTCCCCAAGATCTATCGACACGAGATATTTCCCCCAAACTATCGCCATCGTCGGTGGTGGAGAGTGTGGCCCGTTCACTGAACAAGGGTGTGTTGGGTGTGAATCTGAATAATAATCATGCGAATAGTGTAAATGTGCCGATGCACAGTCCCGGCGACGGCGATTCCGATTCGGAGAGTGATAGTGGCAATGAGGCGGGAAGTAGTCAAAATAGTGGTGGCAAGAAAAATCCACCTCAGATATATCCCTGGATGAAGAGAGTACATCTTGGTCAAAGTAAGTAGAATACAACAAAATAATAATAATTAAACTTTAGCTAAAGTAGGAACATTTTCAAAAAGACACTGCAGTACTGTTCGAATATTCTGAATTTTGAATACACCAATGCCAATTTAGTTAAATGAAATATATTTAAGGAGTAAAACCCTTTTCTTAATTTTCTGTTGAAAATCTACGATCAATTTGTTAACACGTTATTGTTAACATTGTGTTAGTACTTAGAAGATTTTTTTTACTTATTCGAATTAAAGATAGAAAACTGTATTTTTACACAAAATAATATTTGCGAACAACACTTTCCCTCCATATCCTTCAATAAAATTTAGTCCCGGACTGTCGGAAATAAAACACTTTTCTTATTCGCCTATAATTTAATTAGCCTGTTCTTATTTGAGATGAACAACTAAGTCGTGATGACTTCAAACTGATTTTTTTAACAATCAACTTAACAGAGTACTCTGATGGTGTAAAACTGTCCTCAAGGTTTAATCTCTAATTAGCTATGATCTAGTTTACGTTGGTCTTAGATTTATAGTTTTCCGGGGCTAAGCTAGCCTTATTACATTACATATTGACAGTATTTTTACCTACAATCGTCAAACAAAATGATCGCCTTTAGACGACAATGTGTCGAGCAGCCGCTTTTTATAGCTACATCGAATATGATCGATAAATTGTCACTTGTAGAATACCCACAATGCAATCAGACATCTTAGATACACTTACTGTTCACTGCATGAATGAACACACATATATAGTATATTACCCATATAAGGAAGTTGTTTAGATAAAGAGATCAGGGAATTCTATCTGACATATCTAATCAGAATTTGGAAGACTCAAGAGCCGCATCAGTTGTAATCTCTATTTCTAAGGCGAATTTATTTCTTCGCTATCACAATCAGCAAGATGGTCTCTAGGTGTACTTACTAATTTCGGGTACTACATGTGCTTGATATCGTTAGAATTAATCTATACAGTTAGTAATTATGGCAACACTGTTCCTTTAGGTGTTACCAGCTATCTTCAAATGACAACTCTTTCAAAAGTAAATAAACAGCGAAAATAAAACCCTTCATATTATTTGAACTTGAAATTTTCATTCCACTTTTCATTTACTGTTACCAGATTGTCTAAGGCTTAAATTATTGTAGTTATTGCTCAAATTTTTACACCTCTTCAACCAAATAAAAAAAAAAACTATTTTTTGTTCCATGTATGTATGTAGTTACATATGAATGTAGTATGAGTATGTAGCAGTGAATGTATATGTATGTATATACGAAAATGTATGTACATACTCGTATTAAATGAGTACTTATTTCAACACAGCAACTTGTCAAAACAAATAAACAATTCCAAAACTATTCCAACCATTCTATTAGATATTTAAACCACATTAAATGAATATTCTTCAAAGAGTTCATGCTGCGTGAAAATGATTGGTGCGAAAAACAAAATTACTACTCTAGTGTATATGTACATACATACATACATACATATTTATGTACTCACTTGCTGTACTCCCACCAACTAGTCTGACGATGACGATCATACACTTTCACTCACACAGCACAAACATGTAGGAAGGGATACCAAATATAGAATATTTTTAATATAAATAATAAAAAAATATATCGCTCTTTGCGGTTTGAATGTTTTGTATCTGTGTGTGTCTGTCTACGTTTTAGAGGATTGTAAAAACTGAAGAAACAAAAAACGTAAAGTATGAAAAAAACCTGCATGAATCGTAAAATATAAATAATGACTAACAATTTTTCTTGGGTGTCAAAGTTTTGGGGTGTACAAGAACTGTAATAACAACAAAATCAAAAAACATGAATAAGAAGGCAGTAAAATAAAAAATTTCTGCGTTCTGGGTCTTTAAATTGAGCGCCAAAAACTGAAAATTGATAAAGGCGAGATGTTATGACCTATTGACAGACAAACTCACGATTTATGTATAATTTTTTTTAGATTTTTTTGTTCACTTCTTGTTCCTCTAAAAATCTCAACAAATTAAAATAAAATTAACCTGAATAATAGTTTTTAAGTTTTGTTTTTTTTATTCTAAACAAGTAAAACAAAACATGTAAACAATTTTGTACTTTTATAAAACAAAGCAGTTGTACTAAAAATGATTTACGTGATTTTTGAAATCAGATATTAATAGATCTAAAATATGAAAACAACAAAAACATTAGGGGAAAAAACTGCATTCATTACATGTTGCTGCTGCCTGTTTTTATTGTACATTTGATTGTTTGTTTGTTGCTGCTGCTGTTGCACTAATGGGAAAATAATTATTAGAAGCAACAACAATAACATATATGTACTCGTATATTGTTACTTGTTGTTGTTTTACAGTCACCTCAACTAAATAAACTGCAAATTTACGTGCAAAAAAACGTTACGTATAATAAAATAGCAACAACAATAAAAGAAAATATTTTATTACCAACTTGTGGCAGGCCCGCAGCAGCCAAAAAAACAAAAACTATCAAACCTCATCATCATGCTACTTGTACACAGACTTTTGACTAGTTCCATACAGCTGCTGTGTTTGAAACTAAATGGTTTTTAGATTTTTTTTAAACTTTATTTTTAGCTTTGGGAATTTATTTTGATTTTCTTGTTATTGTTGTCGTTGCTGTCTTCTATTAGACAGTAGTTTCTTGTTGTAGTAATTTGCTCTCACTACGTTAAATTTCATTTTAGTTTAATTTTATTATACCCTACACCACAATAGTGGGGAGGGTATATTGGATTTGTGCTGATATTTGTAACGCCCAGAAATATTGGTCCAACACCCATCTTAAATTATACCGATCGACTCAGAATCACTTCCTGATGTCCATCCGTCCGTCCGTTTGGCTGGCTATCCATGTAAAACTTGTGCGCAGAATAGAGGTCGCAATTTTAAAGATATTTTAACAAAATTTGGTACGTGATATTTTTGCGGGCTAACGACGGATGGGATTGAAACTGGTGGAAATCGATCCCTTATTTCACCTGGCCCCCATACAAATGTCCTCCCGAAATAGGAGTTAAACGATCATAAATGTTTGAATTTGCAAGTATCCAAACAAATTTCACAACAAATGAGTAACAAATGAAGCCAAATCACAGCTACAAATTTTGTGAAGATTGGTCCATAATTGGTCATAGCTCCCATATAAGACCCACTTCTGAAAATCATTTTAAAGTGCATAACTCCCTTAAAAATGTCGGTATCCAAACAATATTGAACAAAAATGTGTTTCTTATACATATATACAAATAATATGGTAGAATTTTATGATGATCGATCCATAATCAGTCCTAGCTCCCATATAAGGACCACTTCCGTAAATCACTTTAACGACCATAAATCTATTAAAAATGTTGTTATCCAAATAAAATTCAACAAAAATTAAACTTATATATACAATAATGATGGCACCTAATTTTATAATGGTCGGTCCCCAAATATCCCTTATAAGACCCTGTCCGTAATTCACATTAACCTCTATAAATCTTTTAAAACTTTTTATATCAAGATAAAGTATATAATACATATATAATATTTATATTGACGGAAGTCATGGCAATACATTTTTGGATGATCGGTCCATAATAGGTTATATCTCCAATATAGCGCTCATTTTTGATAAACTGTATTATACATATAGTAGGTGTAGGGTATTATATGGTCGGGCGTACTTGTTTTATTTTCATTTGTTTTGGTTTGGTTGCAGTAGAAGTTGATCATCATCACTAACACTATAAAGATAGAGCTGTAAAGGAATGAGGCTTTCAATGTCCCTGAGTATTTTGTAACGTAAGATTGAAAGGAATTAAAAGCAAATACTCTAAGATATACTCTTTTTGGGACAACCTTTTTGGAACAACCATAATTTAATAATCTATCTGAGATATTAGACTTGGAATTAAAGCGTATAAACGCCTTCAATTGACTGTCGTGATCTGACACTAAATCCTTTCTCTTATAGTGGAACTATTGGTCGTAGAGCTGCTTGGAGTGTTTACTCCATCTTCTGTACAATTATGGCTGCCTGCTGACCTAACCTAACCTAAGATTGTAAAGTCAAAGTGACCTCAATTTTTAAAAATACTTATATGTGGCTAATTTAAATAAATGTAGTTGACAAGTCACCACTTAGGTAAATATTTTTAGGTATCCAATATTTTTCAAATGTTCAAACAATTCTTAACTTTGTAAAGGACCTAAATGTTATTTTTTTGCAACGTTTTAAAAATTAGTTTTTAAAGCAACAATTAACTAGTTTTTGAAACGTAGGAGCATTTTAAAAAGCACTTTCTCTTTTAATAATATGTATCTTACTTTCGCAGTAAAATCAGGAAGTCTTAGATTTTTTATAAATGTAACCACAATTTCCGTACAAAAGCAGAACTTTTTGAACAACGAATGAATACTTTTCAAAGCCTGTCAAATAAATCTCAAATAAACATGTTTTATTGTGCTCAACGAATTATGATAGAATGTAATTAAATATTGTTGATGCATTAACTTTAGTTTTTAGTCCCTCTCTATAGTTTTTTACTGGTAAAACAGACATTAATTTATCATACGTATCTACTATTTACGTATAGAAATTGTTAAAATCTAATTAATTTCGAACAACAATTTTACTCTAATATGATTTTAATTATTATTATTATTATTATTTTGCAATGTAAAGAACTTTTATATATATATATACATATGTATGTATATGTATATATGTGTGTATTGTAATAAATGAAACCTGTTTCGGTTCCAGAACTAAGTGACAAATAATCGATAAGCAGTTATCGCCAGTTTACCACCACCACTTGCTCAAGCATACAAAGTACAATCAATTAAAACTAAAGTTGCCCTTAAGATGTTTTATATCATTTTCGTTTTCAGCGTATAGTAGTATAAATGTTTGCAGATCATGCCTGCATAACTTATAATTTTAAATTTATGTTCAAGTTATCGAACTTTTTTCAGTTAATTGTAATACCTTTAGGCTAGTTTGATTTGTACATTTCATGAATTCCGACATTTTTAATAAATTACTAAAGCGAAACAAGTTTTTAATTAAATGCAGATTTTACACTGAGAAAATTTACAATAAATATGAAATTTCCAGCAGTAAATTCGAAGAATATTTATATTGGTAGTATTTACATCCGTTTGCATTTTTATATATTTCAAGTCTGCCGTATTAATATAATACATGTATTCTTTATAGTTATTAAACACTTTTAAAAAATATGAAATACCTTCTGAAATCTGATTATAAATCTTTACTAAAAAGACTTTTAAATTCTGTCAATTTTTTTAATGACAAGCAACAGTTTGTTATTTAAAAGTATTACTATTTATTTTCACTTAAAATAATTTTTAATTGTTAAAACTTGTATTTTGTTCTTTCCTGAAGATGACCAACAAAGATGCTCGAAATATTGGAAAATAATATTAAAAACGAAACAAAAAATACAAATTTAACACAGCACACAATCACAATGAACAAGAGAACTACAATAGTTTGTTCGCAAAGATTTTTTATGTTTCACATTTTACTAATTTAGATTTTTTTCAGTGTAATTTTCAAAATATACCTGATTAAAAGAAAATTATTACTTCATTCGTTAAAATGATGTGTTTTTAATTTCCTGGGCCACATTTTTTATGGCCAGTGGACAAGTTTAATAAGCATTTGACATTTTTACTTAGATCTTAGACAAAATTAGACAAATAAACAAATTGTAAATACAACAACAACTAGTGGGTGAAAGAAAATGTTGTATAATTTTGGATAAAAGCCAAATACAATTACATAAACTATATATAAAATCAACACAAAGAATTCATTAAATTGAATTTTATTTTAATTAAATAATCATTCATTATCAAATTGAAAAACAGCAAAAGGTTTGGTTGTTTTGTTTATAAAAATAAAATGAAATGCAAATTTTTTACTCAGAATTTTGTAAACACAAATTAGTGGACTTCTTTTTCTTTTGCTGAACAAACACTGGTTGAACAAGTTCTGATATTTTAGACAACATGGCTAAAACAATCAGAGTAACTAACAACAACAAAAATAAAGTTTAAGCAATAATTATTTAAGGTGATCAGACGGAACATGGTTGAAACATCACAAACACTTTCTGAATGCAACCAACCACCACGGCACGACCATCAACAACTTGATTCAGTTTTTTACCTCATAAATGTATGTCGTTTTTTGTTAAAAAAAAAAAAAAACATAAGAAGATCTTTGCAAAGAAGAGACCAAAATGGTTTATAAAGTACCACAAGAGTACTTTACTCTTACTCGTCTTCTTCGTCTACTGAATTATGATTATGAGATGAAAATGGTTTTGTAAACTTGACGTGATTATATGCCATAAATAGAGCATTTTATGCATGTTTTTAGTATTTTTTGTTTTGTTTTAAGGCCAGACTGGTTACTTGCTCCTTTTAGCTTTACAATGGCGGTTAAAATGTACTCGTACTGTCTGTTTACCTTTCCCTGACACAAGTTAGAACATGAAGCTAACATGAGCTTTCGAAACAGCTACCAATTGCAATTAACATAATTGTTTAACATCATGTTGATGTTGCTTGCTCTCCCTTGTCTTTGCTACAGATATTCTGACGAAACCTTTTTGTCTAACTTGTGCCCCAAACATGTTGGCCGTATAGTGTTGCCATTTTAGCATTTTGTTTCTCGAAAATGCATTGAAAATTTAAATTAAATTTAAAAAGCATTTAGCATTATTTGCTTGATAAAAAACAATTTTTTTCTCGAAAATATTTTTACTATTTTACTCCAAAAAATACTTTTGGAGAAATAAAAAATAACTTTTATTAATAAACGAACACGGAAATTTTTGAATTAAGATATGAAATGTAATCTATTAAAACAAGTCAACAATTGTTATGAACAAAATTAGAAAAAACTATGATTTATATTTGTCACATTTGAAATAAAAATTGTATTTTTACATTGAAAAAATTGAGCACTTTTTTTCTTCTGTAGAACATTTTAGCACTTAGTTTTTCAAGTTTTAGCATATTTTGATATTCATTTTCTGGCAACACTGTGGCGAAATTTATTATTTCAACACAACATGGAATCTTAATTAACCCTTACAAGAGAGTTTGAAGTTATTTTTAAGTCTTAAGGTTAGTTTTAAATATTTAAAATTAGTAGAGAAAAATTTTATTCAATAGATAAAACAGTTTTTACTGGTTTCGTGGACCTTAAACTTCTAAAGAACTAAAGAACTATTTTTTTACTTTTGGCAAACGATCTTAATTTGAGTTGGTTTATTATTTCACCTAGCCCTGGTATTTAATCATATTACAGAACCTTAAGCGAACCGCACCATATTCATATATTCTGATAATTTTTGGTCATAGTAGCTCCCAAATAAATCTTAGTTTTATTTTAATATCTCTTAGAATATTAGTAACGGCATAAAAATGACCGTAAATGTTTTAATCTACTCTTTTTTAAAATAATTAGATTCACATATGGCGTTGGTGCATTTGTAGCAGCAAGATATGGCAATTTGACAAATCCCGAATCCCGGTAAAGACTTAATATTAATTTTGGATTTGGATTGCCAAACTCAAAGGAACTTTTTAATTTGTCAACGCTTTTGGAATTGGAAATTCTTATAAAAAACCTTCATTTGATTTAAAAGCTCAATAGATGACCGATAAAGAATTTGTTTTACTTAAACAAATAGTTGTCATTTAAAATCCGATTTTTTGATTTATTTTTAAATAAATTAAAAAGTTTGCTTATTTTTTTTTAATTTTGAAAACCAGTATAAACATTTTATTATTTGTGTATGTTGATAAAAATGATTTTTAATTTGAAAAGTATTTGTACAAAATATTAGTAAAGTTAATATTTAAGTTTATGATTTAGATTACAATGCCTACAAATCTCCCCCGATGTTGCACTTTTATTTATACTTAAAGAGATATCAAAAAGTGATTGAATATTAAGGCCCCTATTATGAGCTGCATTCGACAATCGATATTCGCTAGCTACCGAAAATCGACTATCGAATATAAAATTTGTATTATGAGTTGGCATCACTGTCGAAAATTTCGTTGTTCAACGAATTTTTTATTGAACACAAATGTGCTGTCGACGCTGTATAAAACTGTGAAAAATTTATTTAAAATGTAAAAGTTTGTTTTTTTTTTGGTTGTGGTTAACCAAATACTATCCTGTAGGTCGTAAGTAGAAAATATCAATTGGAAAAGCTCGTTTCTTTCATGGAAGAAGATCCACTGTTGGCAAAATGTATTTGACGAATCATTAAACCATAATGCCGTGGTGGTCATTTGAAATTTAATTTATTTTTCTTTAAGAATTTGTAAACAAATATGGCGCCAGCTGATAGAAATGTACTATTGTGAATAACTCAAAAATGTGCACCATAATACCAAATGAAAATTCGTTCGATAAGCATTTTCGGCTGTGGTCGAATTTGGTAAGAATTTGTAAACAAATATGGCGCCAGCTGATACAAATGTACTATTGTGAATAACCCAAAAAGAGTGATTTTCACAATATCGTTTTTTCATCGAATGTGCACCATAATACCAAATGAAAATTCGTTCGATAAGCATTTTCGACCACAGTCGAAAATGGAATTTTGCTCATAAAAACCCCCAACAGCACCTATTAATGAGTGTGAAAATATGGAATAAAATATTGAATAAGACATATAATTATTTGTTTCAAAGAGTGAGAAAGGATTGTTTATGCAATCAGCATACAACAATTTGCTAAAAATTGTCGACCCCAAGCTTTGATTGAGAACGATGGTTTTCGTCAGCTTCATACATATATTGGTAACAAATTAAATCAAGAAGACGCTGTTTTAAGATCGAACGATAATATTTTACTGCTTTTAAAGGAATATAGAAATTAAAAGCGAAATGACATTATTTTGACAATCTAATATTTCAAAGTAATGTTATTATGTATTTTTTTAATTATTATGGTTTTATAAAATTTTGTTTGCAAAATACAAAATTTGGTTGATATTATAAATTATAATTATAGCTGAGTACAGACAGAAAATTTTTGTTTTCAAACATACATACAAACATAATTATAGCTGAGTACAGACAGAAAATTTTTGTTTTCAAACATATTTTTATTTAATAGAGGTTACTTTTTTGAAATAAATAATTTTTATTATTAAAAAACCACTTTGTTTGAATATGAAACAAAAATACCGAAATCCCCGAAAAATCCGGGGATTTACATTTTTAAAATTCCGAATCTCGATATTTGCAAAACCAGTTCCGTTTGTCATCCCTAGAAGCAGCGATAATATTCTTAAAAAGAACAAACTAAAGTAAATTTTGTCCACCTTCAGTGTTGAACAACATAAAGTAATTATGTTAATTTTTAATAAAAGCCCTATTACGTACAGTACACAAACTTAAAATAACAATTTTCAATTTAACATTCTGCTGGCAAAAACAAGTAATTATCTTAACTTCAAATAAATACAACTGCTTGTTAGATGTACATACATACTATATATAATTATATGAACAAGTTTATAAGAACAACTGAAATAAAATACAAGAAATTTAAGTGTTAAACCTTATAAATATTAAACCTTTGAATGAATGACTTATTAAAGGTATTAGTTGCCCCTTCTCGAAAGACAAGTGGCAGTTTATAGAACAATTTTAATGTGAAACCCAACCTTTTTCGTTTTTATATCATCTTCGCCATTACCATCATCATTGTAATGATAATTACTGAATCAACAAGTTGTTTTTATTAAACAATTTATTATGAACTTTATTTTGCCATTATCTGTGCTGCAAAGGATCGTTAAATACAACACATTAGATGTGCCAGTTGATAGTGTTGCAACTTCTTTTTTAAGAGTTTTCCTTGTGTGTGAGTGTGTTTTTTTTTTGGAGTAAAAACGCCAAGGTGTTTTTTAAATTAAAATATTTATTAAAAAATAAATAAACAACTCTCGTACTTGTTTAAAGAGTGCAGGAAGCAGACATCATTTTGTTAAACTTGATTAAATCACCAGTTTTTTATAACCAGCAATCATTAAGATTTAATGAATTTTTAAATATCTGTTGTGTGTGTAATTTTTTATTTTGTACTCGTATCTAAAATTGTTTCTTTTGTTTATTTATTAAATATTACAAATGCGTTTAAATAATGTTATACAGTCTTATAAAAATGTAATTAAAACAAGAAAAAATATTGCAAAATTATAGAGATTAGTGGCAAAGTTGAAATGATTAATGTAAACATTGCTTGAAGGTTAAAATATTTACAAAATATTTTAAGTATTTAGCAACATTTTCGAGTCCAAGTGCGAGCTGCTCAGCCCAATCAGGAATAAAAAATCCGCGCGAGTTTTTTCCCTTTTTATTTTTTTAACTGTCCAAACACGGTTTTAACACTAATATTTTTATCGTATTAAATAACATATATAGTTTATTATTATAACATTAATTGTATTAATTATATAATTGTATTAATTATTGCCAAATATTACTTAATTTAAAATTTAACGGTCAAATGAATTGTTACTCGTTAATTTTAGTTAAAATCCAAAAAATATCCCTTTGCTATAATTGATGTACATATAACAAAAAAAAAAAAGTATATTTAACGTTAGCTTTGACTTTAACCATTAACCACAGCGGTGAGCATACATCAAATAAACAATATTATATTGAATTCCCACCATTTCTGTGGAGCAATTGTTCTTCTTCACAACCCAAACCAGCCGTCAGCTGTTTAACCCTGGTACTACATTCTACATCTGTATTATAATTTGAAGAGTATATCCCACTGACGACTACTGACATAGACAAATCCAAGTCAGTTTTTAGCAAAAGCCCCAGTGTTTTGTTCATTAACATTGAATTTGAATAGCAAAAATGGGAAAAAACTCCCGCGTAATTTTTATTCATGATTGGACTGGTTCTGTTTTCTTTAAAGTGAAAACTAACTTTTCTACAATGAAATAAAATAAATAATGTTTGGTCAATTCAGATATTGAAGATGTCTGTCAGTAGGTTGATACTATATAGATTCCTGCAATAGGAGGTATATATTATGATGAGGTAATATAGACAATTGCAGGTCTTTGATAATTTTATAAAATATATTTATTAAATATTGATTGTTTTCCAATTCCAGCATTACTAGGAAATGTTTAATTTCTTCATTAGTAAATGTTGATTTGGCCTCCAATTAGTTTTTTTTAATATCATGAATTTCCAGTATTTTTAACAAACTTACCTGGTGAACATCAAAGAAAATAAAGTCATTTTAATTTCAAACAGAACAAACATTTTAATTATCCTCATAATGTTGTAGGTGCTATTGCATGCAAGGGGGGAACAATTAAAACATTATCAGCAACATAAATGTTAAGATATAAAGAAATCGACATAAAATAAAGAAACAATATAAAGATTGATATGTTCACATTATTAAAATATTTATTAAAATAAAGGTAACCACCACATAAATGTCTTTTATAATAGATAAGCTGTGATATTTGCTAAATTAAAGAGAGTTAAATTAATAGAGTTAATAATTATTAAAAGAAAAATAAAATAATGTAGTAGTCACGCTTATTCTGGCAAATAGTTTAACAATGTGAACGTTTCTTAACAAAAGAAAGTAGAAAACCTTAAAATAATCAAACTAAACAAAAGGTGTAGACATTTTTAATTGCTGCACCTAATAACAACAAGAACTAAAATAATCACGCCAGCAACTACAAGCAACAGTAACTAGAAGTTACAACCCCCATAATTAAAAAAACATTAGATTGTTATGCCAGCCACTCAGCCAGCAAGCTAAAACATGGATGGAGTATGCAAATTATGGACTTAAAAATATGAAAACTAAAACTATGCAATTTAATTTTAACAAAAACTGAACATATAAAAATTTAAATTTTAATTCTAAACAAAATTCAATACACTTTTCCTAAAGCTGTGTTCACATTAGGTGTATTTGTCATGTGGACTGTCACTTTTTCGCATGTCAAATTTGTACATATAGTCTGAACACCTTCAAACAATAGCACGTGTTATTTCTCTGTGTGTAATACATATGACATTTTTGTATTTAGAACGAGTTCTATTTTCAAGTGACAAACCATCTGACATCAGCTGTTTTTTATAACCAAAATTTTGTGGCGGCAAAAATTTATTGAAATTTTAATAAATATAATTTATACCTAAGAGTAAAACAAAAATACAAAACAAAAAAACTACACAAATTTATTATTGAAAATGGAGAGAAAACTTGAAAAGTAGTTAACAAAAGTAAGTACATATGATGTGGCATAACCAACATATGAACATGTAATTTATAAACCGTATGTAAAACTCAAATTTTGACATACACATGAAATCACATATGGGTAGAAAAGTGACATTCCACATGACAAATACACATAATGTGAACACAGCTTAATTCAGTCGTTGATGTTGCTGTTTGCTGTTTGCTGTTTGCTAATGTGTTCTTTTCATTTCATTTGCATACAATTTTGTTTTTCAATACTGCTTTTATTTTTTGTGATTTGATTTCATAATACAACTAGAACAAAATGTGAACAACATATAATATTTTAGCAGCTGTTGATAGAACTTTGAAGACAACGACACATACATGAGACAGCACAAGTACCAGAGTGCCAGAGTATATAGATGAGGCAGCAACAACAGAAAAATTACTGAAAAACAATCAACAGCATTTAAAGAAAACTTAAAAGACAACAAATATTTAATTATTTGTATGTTTCAGACATTTATGGGGGCTGTCTGTCGTTGTTTTTGCCGTAGTTTTTAAGTACTCGACGACATATTGCAATAACGCAATAAATACAAACAAATTCAGCTACAACTACATTTCAATGTTTTCATTTTTTTATTCAACGCTTTCAAGATTTTTTTATTTACATAAAAAAAAATGTTGCAAAATGTCTATCAATATTAAAATTCATAAAAAAACCGAACACATACAACATAGTATTTTACTCTACCATTTGTGCAAAATGGTGATCATTGTTAACCCATGTACTGCTAGGCGTCCGATTTGCAGGGAATGCCTTTTGAAATTCTTCTAAATTTTCTTACAAAATTGTTATTACAGTAGCAAAAAATATTTGACCTAAATCATACATATTGTTACGAAATTGTATTTTCAATTGTATAGCAACATTTATATTTGTTGAGGTTTATATTTTTATAAATATTGTTAATGACACCCTGTTTTAAACAACATAGCTGGGCAAAATATGGCAATACACTAGAGCCACGATTTGCGTCGTTAATAGGGACCGGAGAAATGCGACCGCAAACCGAAACGACGCAAATCGAATCAGTTTTTTTATACAAATGTATTGTCGTTGAATGGGTCCAAAATTTAAAACTTTAGCCAACAAAATCATAGTTTTTATTACAAAAACATTTTATGGTACGTTTGATTATATATATTTCAGCAGGTCTTTGTTATCATTAAAAAGAAATAATTGAAAATATATTTTTAAACAAGGAATAAAAAATATTTAAGGAGAAAAAAATCTATTTACATACATACATACATAAAAGCATAACCAAAATTAATTTAATAGCACGCAACTTCATATGATAAATATGAATAAAATGGGGATTGCATTTTTTATAGGCATGTAATTATGGAATTATGGTATATAGCAATGCAAATCGGAAGCAAAACGATGCAATACAGATTGACACAAAATTTCAAAGTCGACGCAAATTGGAATCAAAACGACGCAAAGCGGATATACGCAAATCGAGGCTCTAGTGCATTAAGTTTTAATTTGTTTGGCTGAACAGTCTAGACGCGAACATGATGAACATTCTAGTATCTTAACTCCGAACCATTCAGGAATTATGATTGCTGTATAAATAGACTAATAGGGCCAAACAAGTGAGTGAGTTTATTGTGAGTCATCGTTGAGTGAACATCAAGCGTTCTTAGGCCCATTATTACAACGTGGTAATAGTTAAAGGTATGATGTTATCGGACAGATAACAAGTATTTGGTTATTATAAGTTTACTTTAATCTAAAACCAATCGATAAGCTAAAGGAAAGATCATCTTGCCTTTAAATTTTATAGTGAGGTTTATGTATTTGAAGTTGCCATATGTTCTGGAAAAAATGTCAACTTCATGAAAAATAAAATAATTTTAATTTTGTTTTGCCAATAAATAATTTAAAAAACAAAAAATGGAAAGCAGACGTTTGATTTATATTTTTTCACAAACAAATATTTTCACCAACAAAAACAATTTACTATTTATTGTCAGCAATTTGTCAAAAGTAATCGGTTTTCACTGGTATTGCCATATTTTAGAAAAAAATTATTTTATTTTACAAGGAAGTTGTAATAACGAAAATTTTTAAAGGTCACTTTATTACGCACTTTAATAAAAAAAAAGGTAACTTTAATTAAAGTGAGGAATAAAGTGACCTTTAAAATTTTTCGTTATTACAACGTTATTACAACAATAAAAGACAGAATGTTCATTAAAGTTGTTTTTGTGTTCATTTAAATAAATAAAAACTCGTTATACATATTTTCTTTAAACTACTTGACGCTTTTATTTTGCAATTAAAAGGAATCCGGTTTATTTAAAGGAAATAAACCACCGTTTTTTTTAAGATAAAAACGTAACAATATGTATGTATGTATTGCACTTTATTTTCATTTATTAAATATATTTCGGATTTGAACCGATAGGTGTAATTTTCAGATTCAAGTATATATTCTCCATTTAATTTACTTTTGCTGCCGTTACCGCTAAGCAACCGTTTGCTTGAAATAGCGTTTCAACTAAAAACCGAAGGTATTGAAATAATCGAAAATGAACGTACAAATTTTTGTTTTCCATAATTGATTTTATTATTAACTTTTTTAGTCTATTTACAGCTTATTTTAAAGAATATTTCATATTTAGAACATTTCTAAAAATTCTCCACATACATTATCTTAAAAGCGGGTTAAATCTTCTTTCACGCATGTGATGTTTTTCATTTAATTCTCTTCATCTCTTTCACTTCACATGATTATGAAAGATCATCATGGTCAGTATATTGGCTGAATTTTATGTATATATGTTGCTAGTAAATTGTGTACATGAGCTCGTGTAAACATTAATAATCTCAAGAGTTGCTTTTCACTCACTATTTTTGTCTTAACAGCGAATTGCATCAAGTGGAAAATGAAATAATAATAATCAGTTTAATAATTGCGAAAATATAAAAAAAAAACAAAACGCTAAAGCACAAAATACATATTAATTCTAAAACTGAAATTGCTTTGATCCGCAACTACAAGAAGGGTAAATATACTTGCATACGTACGTCATCATGCACGTTCAGTTAAACATACAGCTAACATTCCACATATGATTACACCATTTGCCACATTATTTTTATAAACAATAATAAAATATAACAGTGTCATTACCGGAATAAACAAAAACGCCGTTAGGGCGGGACAATGTTAAAAAGGGAATAAAACAAGCTGTGTTAAATTAAGGAGTAGGTTTTAAAGGACTCTTCGTCATAAGTCCGGGAGAATTTTGGCGTTGGTTACAGAATGTTAATTGTGGCATTAGCTAAGTGTCTCGTAGTGCCGTCTTGCTAGAACTATATGTACTACTGCCACATCTGTTACAGTTACGATTTCATACCAGTTGTACAGGCGAGGTTTCTGACTAGCTCTTTTTACCTTATATTCTCAAGTGGTTCCAACCCTTCTCGCCTGACGCGTACTATAACAAAAAAAAAGTATATCACAACAAAAAAAAAACATTCAAACCGGACACAAAAAAAAATATTCTAAAATTGAATCATAGGACTAAACGCGATGCGACAGATGTAAGTCCCATCATTTTTGCCTACCCAACCTGGTCAAAATATAATCCACTAGTAATTAGTTTTCGACCCTAAAACCCACCTGACCTTATTTCCACTTACCGGCTCATCATTGCCCAAACCTTATTAATTTAAGCCAACATTTTTTTTGTTTACTTTTCTTTTTTCATATTTAAAACATAATTTATTCTATAGTTAAAATTCTTATTTGCAATACCATAGTTGTTTACACTAATAATATTCGATTCGAACTAAAGATATCGTATATCATTGATCTGTAGCATTAGCAGTTGTTGGTGATAAACTCATCAAGGACGTTTGCAAAGAAGGACATACATACATGCCCAATTGTGTAATTTGTGAAGGATATTTGGCATCAGTAAAATATTTATTTAACAGCATTTTTGATAATAATTGACCAAAATCAATTACTTCATTAAACACTAGTGTGTCTGTTTTTTATTTAAACCGATTTGAATACATATTTGTATGTATTCTATTATAATGTATTAAAAAATATAAATTTTATTTGTTTTTGTTAAACTTTTGTTAAGTAATTTCCAGCAATAGTGTAGTAGAGTTAAGGCAAAAATTGCAACTTGTACTTGCAAATGATTAGTTGCATGTTTTCTGAATTGTTCCCTCTCTTTTAGTTAGAGTACAAAGTGTTTTAAGTAATTTTGTTGCTTATATCTATTTTTATTTCATTAATGCATCCACTTTTCTTGCGAATAAATTAAACAAGTAATTAGTTTTAAAAGTAATTTAGAAACATGAATTATTAATAACAAAACTAAAATTTATTTAAAACACAATTTGTTAAATGAATTTTCATTAAACGCTTGAGGGCCAATGGTCCTGCAAACGTACAGAAAAAATGTCAAAATATTTAAATACATCTTGTTAATTGGGTCAGTTTTTAGGGCTGAACTAATTTATGGAAAAACCAGAAGAATTGAAATTTAGTCAATCCAAATCATAGATCAAATCGCATAGAACTGAAGTCTAATTGAGAAACTGAGATAACAAAAATGAAAACTCTTATACCTTAATTTATCGAATATACTAATTATAAAGCAGCTTCGGCGTTGTTGCTCTCTTAACTGACTTTTTAACGTTTAAGCAATATGAACTTGTAAAATATTGTGGCACATTTGAAATTCTTCTCAACATTGAATTTAATTTTCAGAAACCAATTCATGTTAGCCTTGTTGTATTTTTTGCGAAAATCGCTTTTAAAGAAAAAAAAAATACTAAATACGAGTATGACTTTTAAACAAGTTTAAACTTAAATATTTTTTGTATGCCAGACTTGATTTGAACCTGCGAGCTAAAGAAGATAAACCAAAAATACGGTTTTTTAAGTATTCGTAATAACAAACTGAGAAAATAATAAAAACGCCAGCCATGCAGCCAGCACCTTTATGTTTTTCTTTTTTTTTTTGATATTGTGGTCAAAGACTTAAAGTACTGATTTCTTTTAACTCCCATTTTAAAATTTTTGTTGTAAATATTTCCTTAAGAGAAATATGTTTGCATGTATGTACTACTATATATATGAAAAAACCCTCAACCAGCATCCTTAAAAACCATTCAGGTATTCCATTTCATTTCGTTGCAATGCATTTCATTTTATTTTGGCATTGGATTATGTGGCATGAAATGATGTTTATTACATTTCCCCCAAAACTGTCTGACCAAGGTATGGTGAGCATTCGTTACTCAATTACATTTTCATTAACTTGGTACACGATTTCGCGTACAGCCAACATTTAATCATAATGATTATGATTACGTTTCAGTTTAGTTTTTTCTCTTTCTACTTTTATCTTCTTACTTTTTTCCTGTTTTCAATAGTCCAGCTACATTTATTCCTCCTGCAACATGTTGTTGTTTTACACTTGTAGGATTGTAATTTGTTTTTGAGGCCTTACAAAAAATAATAAATAAACCAGGCTCGCTTAGAGAAGGTTAATAAAAAGAGAAAAAAAAAATAAACCTTCAAGTGCTGATAGAAATTTGTAATATTTTCAAACTGGCAATTCGTTCTTCAGAAAAAAAAACAAACAGCAGTGGCTGTTTAATTTGAGCAGCCAACCATTTTTCTCCTGCATCATGCAACTTTTTAACTACTCGTAACTACTACTAAAAGCAACCAACCGATCAAGCATTTCTAATAAATTCAAAGTCAAGGGTCAATAATTTAGCAAACAGACAGTCTCCATAATGAAGCATCAGAGTGTTGGGGCGGAAAGTGTTATTTGATCAATTTTCAATAAATTATAAATGCCTTGCATCCGACACACATTCACGCAATTATGTACTTGTTTACGAACGGCACAGATTTTAAATACATATATTCGTGCATTTTTTGACTACAAAACAGCAAACAATTTTAGTTTTATAATCAAAGAAGATACCATACGAGTACATTTATTATTTGCAATATTTTTGTGTTTTTTTTTTCATTTCATAGTAATAGAGCTTAATGAAATGATATTCATAATTTGTCGTAGTATTTAGAACGCATGGTCTATAGAAACTATTAGTGAAAGTTGACTTGCGGCAAATAATGCACGCAAATATCTTGGCACCCAGCAAACAAATATTGTTTGTGGCACATTGCATAAATTGTAATAAAAAATAAATAAAATATGTATTTTTATAACTTTTATAAAAATTGTTTGTAGATGGTACTAAAATCATGGTGCTTTATGGTGGTAAAAAATAAAAATATTGTTGAAAACAGAGAAGCGTAACGGAGCGACATACTTTAATATCTACTAAAATAATAAAACTACAATTTAGAACTCATATTCAGTTAGTACAAGTACAGTCCGACCGAAACTGGCTTTTGCAGGCCGAAACTTTTAAAATGTACTATTTATTAATTTCCCCCAAAAAAATTATTTCTGATAATTTTATAAGAGGTTTAAATAATTTTAAGGTGCCCTAAAGTACCAACACCAAATAATTCATCTTGAATGGAGACTTTTTTTCGTCTTCTATTAAAAACCTGTATCACCTTAAAAATGTCACAATCTATGTTTGCCATAATAAAAGTTTTGTTTCGGTATTGGGTCAAAATACAGCCGAATACCGAATATTGGTATTACGCCGATCTGACTCTACACAATAGTGAGGTTTATCGTACTTTTTAAAAGTTTTGTTTCTTTTGTAAGAACACTTATGTTACAAACCAAAACAGACTCCATAACTACCAATCATAAAAAATAAAGAGTCTACCCCAGGCCAAAAACTAAGATAAACATTTTAAAGAGCCCATTAAAGTTCGTTCTATTATGATAATTTACTTAAATGTGGAAATAAATTTCAATAATAAAATTGTTAATTATTGCGCCATGTATCAGGTACATTTTAATAAAAAATATTGCCTTAATATTTCATTTTGTTCTCGCAATATTTTAACAGATCTTAATTGAACAATTATACTGGTGATATATGATCACAATGAAATTTGTTGTTCATATTGTTTTTATTACAATTGCTGTTGTTTTTTTTGTTGTTGTTGTTTTTATTAACCTTTAGGTGCTCTAATTTGTTTACATAAATCAACAAATCATTATTTGTTCTTATTGTTTCATAGCTTTGTATGTATTTGTTTTTTGCTGGCTGGAAAATTAAATTGTTTTATTTACTTTTGAGAATTAATTTGAATAATTTTCCACGAAATTATCCATTTAACACTAAAATCTTTATTTTGCTTTTATATCATGTATCTTAAAATAATTTATTAAATATTGGAATTTCTTGTTTGTATGATATTTTTGAAATTGTTTAAAAACATTAATTTTTTCTTAATTAATTCATTTATTTTTTATGGGTTTGCATAAGTTTTTTTTTTTGTCTAAACCCCCGCAAAGTTAAATTATTGTTTTTTTTCTGAATTTATTTATGTTTTTTATGTGAGTGTTTGTGTAATACTGCTGTTGTATGTGTATGAGTGAGTGGTTTGTGTGTTTGGTCTTGGTTTTTTGTTGTTGTATTAAAAAAATGCGAATTGTACATTAATCAACATCACAATTTGACGTAAAGGTAGTAGGTAGAGTTGTATGTTTTTTTTGTGTTCTCGTATTGTTAGTATTTTACTATTAACTTTTACGAAATTGACTTTTTAAAATACTTCGGTGTTTAAACTAAGGTTCATGCTTCCCCTTCTCCACAGCTTGACTGAGTGTGTGTGTCTGTTTGTTTTACTCCCCCTCTTAGTCATTTTAAGATTTATTTAAATTCAAACGAAAATGGGTTGTTTTAATGTAAATTCAAATAAACGAGCGAACTTTAAAATGACATTCAATATTTGTTTAGTTTATTATTGTTATTATTATATTTTCAACAATATATTTTTTTATTGTTGTTATTGTTTTTATGCCACAGCATCTGATATTAGAATGGTAAAGTCTTTATTACTTATATTTTAAATACTAGTACTAGTTTTACAAATTGAGCAGCAGAATAGAAACTTCAGCGCTGGTTTTTGTTTTGTCTTTTAGTCAAAAAACTCTGGATTTTAAAGTTTCTTGTACCAGTGAAATAACATCGACCTAACGCAATAAGACTGAAATTAATTGTTCACAAAAAGTATAAAATACAAAGGAGTATCCCAGTATCGCGAAAAAACACACGCTACATTTTTGTAAACAACCTGTTTTTGTGAGTTAAGCATGGTATTCTGTTCAAATTTGCGAAATTTGTTGAGCAACATCAATTATTTCGTTTGAAAATTTTGAAATTAGCAAGTGGTGACAATGCCGCGATTTAGAAGAAAATTGTCGTTTTTATTGCCCTTAGGTATGCAACATTGTTTCTTTTATGTAAACAAAAACCATATGTTTTTGGCTGTTTTTTTTTCAATTTCGTGCGAAATAAGTGCCGCTTACATTATTTCACAATTGGAAAAAAATGTTGCCATATACATTTTTTTTCTTGAAAAACATGCTGCCAGAAACATTTCGTAACTTTTCACAATAAGAACAGAGTACAACTTCAGCAGCATTAGTTCGCATTTATTTCGCATCAATATTTATTATATAAGGGCTTTTGATAGTATTTCGCACGAAATAATGATCAGAGTACCATGCTAATATCTTCAATAGTTGGGAATATGCTGAGTTGTTATATACATTAAATTAAAGTTAAATGTCCTGGCTTTATACAACTATTATCAATACAACTTTTGTCGCAGCCATCTTTAAGACCGATCATAATGATTCTTTCAACACAGATCACTTTTAGCTTCTTACATTTTTTTTTAAAGAGAAGTAATACTACATTTACACCTACGCAAAATCTAGTACTTAAGGGATTTTGAGCGAAATCTCGTTTATTTCTACTAGATTTCCCATACAAAACAAAATCTAATTCGTCACGAGATTTTGGCAAAATCTCACAAAATCTTGTAAAACAACTCTGAATTTCATACTAAAGTACAACAAAAAAATACAAAATACATTTAAAAAAAATAAATTTGCGGCCGTATACTAAATAAATAAATAAACATTTATGAAAATGGATAAACCAATAATAAATGTAAATTATTATATTAATATAAACTGTAACAACAGTGGAATACAAACGAAGAGGCTCTTTTAATAACACTTTGGAAAGACCACATTGGAGAGCTTCGAGGATGTAGAAGAAATAGCCATATATTTCCCATACTTACGTGTGTCCATTCCAACCTCCTATATAATAATTGCATGTAGTACATTTGCAGAAGTTTGTGAAATCTTATGTTTAACAAATGCTGCTGTTTTTTACGCAAAAATATTTTTTCCAGATCTGGATGTAAAATATAACAAAATTTGTTTTTGTCTCTCCATTTTTGTTACTAAAAGTTTACAATATCAATCAGCTGTTTTTATTATGAAAATTAAATCCAACAATATGTCAAAAAGTAGTAGTGTAAACGCCAAAAATTTTCTTTAAGATTTTAATTAAAATCTACTAGATTTTGCGTAGGTGTAAATGTAGTATAACACTCAGGCAATTAAAACGCCTATATATTAATTAATTGTGTTACTTTCATTGGAAAGGGGATAGGTAGAATAAGAATAGGTGGTTAAAGTAGAGAAAAGCTTTTCATATGGCAACATTGTAATTGCACGTTATGTTTGATAATAATACAGTATTGCAGCGCCTCTGGTGGTGAATAGGCGCATTGATCAAAGCTTGATTTATAGCCATTACAGTCGACCCTCGGTTAACGAACGCCTCGCTTAACGAACATTTCGCATAACGAACACATTTAAAAACAAAAAAATGTTTCGCTTAACGAACAAAGTTTCGTATAACGACCAACGCAAAATGGGAAATATGTATCGAATTGCGCGAAAAACTTCTGTCGGTGTTCAGCTTTGGCATCACTTGTGTTCATACAATTAAGAAGACGTGTTGAAACATACAAACATATAGTACATGTTTATTATTTGATTTTGTTAAAAAAGGGGAACTACCGAATTGTGCATCAAACTTCTCTGTTTGTGTTTAGCTTTTGCATCACTTGTGTTCATACAATTAACAAGACGTTAACCGAGGAGGTTACAGAAGAACAACAACCGTCTAGTGCAATTAAAGAAATGCTTGATACATTAAAAAGCATCACCCCAATCAGGCAGTGGCTAAACGCGCAACAGATTTATTCAATGATAATGCTGTGTCGCATTTTCAACAAACTTTGAAGCGTCGCCATAAACAAACGACTCTAGACAGTTTTTTGTTAAAGAAGAACTAGGTATGCGTCCAGGTTCATACAAAATTATTTTTTTTTTGTAATTTTTTCGTTTTTTCCATTGCAGATTGTATCATTTCGTCCTCTATTCAGTTTCTTACAAATGTTGATAAATATATGTATGTTATATTACCGACTTGGAACGCATTATTTTATTATGCACTGATATATATGGAAATAATGGTTTTGCTTAACGAACGTTTCGCACACACTCTGGAACGAATTGTGTTCGTTAACCAAAGGCCCACTGTATATTAATTATTTTACTTCGGTGGCATTTTTAAATGCTATACCACCGAAGGTGGCAGCGGCTGGGAATCGAACGCAGGCCAAAAATACTAACTCCTGCTTAATGATCAAACGCGCTAATCATTTAAACTACAGCACTCTCTATTGTGTTTTCCGAATGAAAAACTGATGATACTAACAGAGTTTTTTTATAAATTGACTCAAATGTTATCAGGGCCTATTGTTAGTTGTAATTAAATGACGTAGTATGTAGTATCGTATATTCTTAAGTACAAGCGAATACTTTCGAATCTACTTCTGTTGATATTTAAAATAAATTCTTATACATATACTAATGAGAGGCATGAAAAAATATCAACATAAATAAGCTTTAGCGGATTCAAATCCCAACAGGGGCTCTGGTCTGCTTCACTGAAATATGCCAATAGTCATCGTTATTTTGCTTGGTAATTAAGTTTTGAATAAATTTAGCAATTACATATACTTTGTCTAGTTTAGTTTTAATATATAAAATTAGCTTAATGTACCTTGTGCCCCCATTTGTAAGGAGGTCCTACTAGAATAGCTTTATGAAGGACCATAAATATTCAGAAATGATATCTAAGTTTAAACTTTTTTAAGTACCAACTTAAGTTATTCTTAGATTACTTTCAACACGAAAAGTTACAAATTAATTATGGATAAAGCTGTAACTAAATGTCAACTAAGAAATACATTTAAAAAACAGCTGATTGATTTCATTTCTTGTCGTCGATGATGTTAACATATTTGGCCACCAATTCTTTAAATGTAGTTTTTTCATCTGGCGACCAATTTGAGTCTCTCTAAAATACACAGAGTAATAAATACATATTTTTCTAACAATAATAATAAACTTATCTTATTTTCTTTTTTATTTGTGTCTATTTTGACCAAAAAAAATCACAAAAAAAAGAAAACAAACTAGAGATGTGTTTTTCGTCAACAAAAATCTACTAAATGTAGTGTTGCATTTCTTTTAACAGCTGAAAGCAGTTGCTAAGTTCGTTATGATTTGTGAATATGATCTTTAACTATTTATGAACTATTTTTTAGTTTCTGTTTAATAAGTTTCGACTTTAGTTCCAATTTCTGAATATGCGCCATAGTTTACAATCTAGTCCATATAATTGGAGCTCTTGAACCATTTACTTACAACAGTAATTCTCTACTATTTTTCATTAAAATTGGTTCTCATAAAGCAAATATTTATATCGAATAAAATGCGACAAAAATAATTACACCTTTGTAAATTATTCATATATGTTTTGTAAATCCTGGTATCATAACAAAACCGGGCATCAATTTATTAAAATACTGGTAAAAACGGTCCTATAATGGCCCTCATTAATATAATCATATTCGTATTAAATAATAATCTTGAATATGTTATTCAATTTTATAATAAATTTCATAAAAGACATCCTCCCGAAAATTCCATAACAATTAGTTTTAGCTAAATTCCAATTATTCTACGAAATTCTTGGAACGAAAATTGGACAGAGTTTCAAAAAATCACCCTCTTATAAAAATTGTTATCGATTTAATATAAATCGATATCATTCTACTAAATTTCGAATTTACAACTTTAATATTTAGTTATTCGGCAGCATTTTTAATTATCAAGCAATTCCATTAAGCCGTATTAATTTATAGTATTTTTCTACTGAAATACTTCCTACATAAAGATACATAAACGTATGTCTATAATTGCACGTATGAATACAAATCAAATACCAAATGCACGTTAAAGGTGTTAATTTTCAAAGTGCTTAGCACTCAATAAAAAATAACAACTTTTGCAAATATAAAAATGTACATGCAGACAAACGAATAAACTTACGCATGAAAAATTATATCCAAATGTCCAAGTGGTGGAAAGAAACTATGAAATATTTTATTTAATTTAATATGCAAACGAATTATTAATTCAAATGGATGAAAAGCAATCACACTCACACAGATACAAAACACACTCCAGCACAGCACCAAAGTAAACAAATGTGTGTTTGTGTGTGAACTGTATCCTATTACCAGATATTTAAATTGAATTGGCTTAAAGGTGAAAGAGGAACTAATGCATTTTAAACATGTGAATACTATATACATTGATTGTACTCTCATAGTAAAATAGATATTTAGTAGGATGTACTCGTACTACATATGTACGAGTATGTATATGATTTATTTATTCTCATTGATAGAAATTGTTTAAGGTTTTTAATCTAGTAAATGTATCTTGCTCCACATATTTATAGAGAAAGAAAGGGCTGCATGTGAGCGTGTGTCCATGCACGTTTTCATGTAGCAACGTGTTAGTAGTTTTCCAACTTTTGCAAACACATTTTTATGTTTGTAGTTGGTATCTATGGAAAGTTTAGTTGGCATTAATTATTTACAATTTCATCTTGAATTGTATACAATTTGTGATGGTTTTCATAGATTTTTTCTATTCGTATTTGCACATGTTCCGTTTTAAGCTTAAATAGTTTATTTTGCACAAAAATATACTTAAATATGAACCTAACACTATGGGATACATGGCTTTAAAAATATGCATCCCGAAATTGGCTCCATGTTAAAACAAATGTTTATATAAGATAAATGTAAATTGATGTAAAAAATCGAATACTTATTTTTTTGCTGGAACATATCTGGACTTGCAAATGATTATGCGTTACTCATCATATTTACTTTTGTTTAAAAAAACTTTGTGTTCGTAGATTATTTATGTGAATAAGTTATCAAGTTAAACTTTCCCCGATGAACTTTCAAATTACTCTCACCCATAGTGCAACAATAATTTTTATTCAACTCATATCTACACACATAGTTGCGTCATTTAATATTCGTTAATGCTTAAAGGAGATTAATATTCGCCCCATGCGTATTAGACACTGTGTGTATCTCTTCTAACTCTTTGGAGATAAGAGCAAAATGAAGAAGGAATTGCCAAATAGGCTTAAGGCCAGTACTACTCGTATAAAATTTACTTATTTTACTTTTTATTATTATTTTGTGCAGTTTTTTTCCTTGTTTTCATTTAGACAAATAAGGCAGGGTGTAGTAATGGACGCAACTGTTGGATTACTGCTGCTCACAATGTACGAGTACATTCGTTGTGGAGGTAAACACTTCTATACATTTTGAGCACAACATTTGATAAATTCCCATACAGTGGTTAACTTGACATTTAGATAAATTTATGACCACAATATATTTTGAGTTTAGTTTTTTTCATGCCATCTTTCTCTCAGTGCATTCGTATCTTGACAACGCTCTAGACAGCAAAATAAATGCAATTACTTTATATAATTGTAAAAATTTTAAATATATATTTGATAAAGAAAATACGATCACGAATTGTTTAAAGAATTAAGTTTACGCACAGCATGTTTCAGCGGATTTTAAAAACACTTTAATTTCTCATTTACTGGCCAGTAGATAAACGCTTGCAAAAAATTTCACAAAATAAGTGTTTAAAAGATAAATCTTTGATTTCGTTTTTCTTTAATGAAAAAATAAAACTTTAATCAACAATATACATATTAAAAAATAAAGAAAAAACAAACAAATATTTATGTACGTACTCGTCGTAAGTCTTCTAATAAATACATAAGTGCATGTTTGTATGTAATGCACAACATGCACATTAACTCTATCTGATCGCAGATACTGGCCATGACAGGAGTTCTTTGTTGCATTGCATTCGGTATCATCTCAATCAGCGTTTATTCATCATCAGTCACAAATGGCGCCATTGTTTGTTATTTTGTTATTGTTAATTTCACTAAAAACTTTTCCGAATTTTACAATTTTTTTATCTGCCTTTAGCTGCTGTTTTTTTTTACCGATTTTTTCATCTTCTGTGTGATATTCTTTTGTGCCCATATTGAGTGATATTCAAAATTTTTGAGTAATTTCCCTCATATTTATTTTATTTTTTGTGTACATTTCTTTCCTCAAAGCTTTTCATTATTGATATCCGCCACTGTTCTGTAACATCATTCTCAGCAATCAACACTTTGTTGGCTAAAACCACTTGAATAATTTTCAATAATTTTGTTAAGTACATTTCGAGAGCTACAAAAGTAAACAATTTTTGTTATTATTTAAACAGGTTGTTGAAATTTTCATTGAAAATCAATATGTATGCGGAATGGAATGGATTTTGTTTATAGTTTTAAATGCATCAAGAGTTCTTTAACAATAAAATAATTGCATTAGATTTAATTGCAATTCTGTTATAGAGAAAATAATTTCATATTTAGAATGTTATAATCGGTTGTAAAGAAACTTAAATAAACTTTAGCAAAAACTAAAATTTTACTCAACTCAAACTTGATACTAATGCTCACATAAAAATGAAAACAACATGTTTGTAATTGTTGTTCGAAAGCATGCAAATTTTTCATAGTTCTTTAGACTAGACTTGAAACAACATTTTGGAAAAATTGAACTATAGAAAATTTGGAAAATATTATTTAAAACCAAAAATATGTTTGGCCTAAAAAGTAGCATTTTGAAGATAGGCGTGGCCGCTTTATAAAATGCTGAACATTCTTTATAATTAAAATAATAAACAATAACACTTCTAGTTATTCATTTTCCAAAACTTCTGTAACTTCTATTTAATCTTAGATAAAATTCTTAACTTCATTTTCTTTTACTAAATTATAACAAAAACTGAAGACAGACACCTCTAAAGAAAAAACCATTAAAAAATTATAAGATCTACAAAACGTCCAACGCTTTTTTCTTCGTCCTCATCCAACTTAATACTACATAGCACAACCTCAAGGAAAAGTAATAACAAACGAATGGAAAATGGGTAAAAAATAATATGAAAAAAAAAACTATTGTACTCCACACACGTACGGCAAATTACTTTAGAGGTCTGGTACAATGACAAGCAACAATTGCAATTTGTTTGCACACTCCCGCCGGCGTAAGATGGTGGTAAATAAATAATATAGACTTTTGAAAGAAAATCAGAAAAAAAAAAGAAACAAATATACACAGATAACAGTGGGACAGAATTTGGTAAAATAAAGTAGAGTAAATCTTGAAGATATTTAAGGAATGGAAACATATGCAAACATATTCATTTTGTAGCAAATTAAACTTCACAACCAGTGGTAACGGTGTGAATATATATATATATATATATATACATATACATACATATATATTTGTCATTCTAAAACTACAAAATTCATAAAATATATTCGATCTTTATAGAGAAGAAAGTTGATAAAACCATGTATTTATGTCGGTTGAAATTTGGTATTGCAAATCAATAAAACCGTTCAACAAATATGCAACTGAAATAATAATGAATATTATTTTTTCAGAACAACAAAAATTAATCTGAACCTTTGAGTAGTTTTTTTTAGTACATTGAAACCCACATATATCCACATATATCAGTATTAAAATACAAGTTACTACTATTTAATTCAAAAAATACGTTTCCTAACAAAACATCAGAATAAGTGTTCCTTATTCAGTACAAGTACGAATTTCATTTACTTTTTGTATAATTTTAATTTAAAGGCAAAAAACTTAAATTTTTATCTGTGATGAACACCATACTTTGCAATATATTTTTTTTTCTTTATTTTGAATTCTTTTTTAATGATTTCGTTTCACTTTGCGCTTCATTAAAAAGGCGGGCGGATGCGCGGTTGGTCGTTTTGTCTTGAAGATCCTTTTAAGATCTTAAAGCTTTTGTACAAAATCATCTCGTATGACAACAACAAATTTACACATGCACCAAACAATTGAGGGCACAAATATAGAGGAGACATTTCACATAAAAATATAATTGAACATTTTCTTATTTTGCGCATTATAAAGGACATATAATTCTAATTTTAAATAACCCTTTTTCAAATAAGAACGAATAAAAACACATTTTTTCCAGAATAGCAAATTATATCAATTGAAGATTTATACTTAACCTGTTTGTCAATAAAGCTCAGATTTTTATATTTACACTCAAAATTTATTTCTCTAAAATCTTGAAATATCTCCAAATCGAACTTTTTAAGAGATACTAGCTTTTTGTCCATCAAACCATTAGACATTTTATTAAATATTTAAGATTTGATTCACCTTTATACAAATATTTATATATGATTTAAATTGGAAACGATCACAGTATCACTTTATTTGTTAATATATTGTTTCTGTTCTTCACTGTTACAAAAGTGTTGTAACAGTGAAGATCAAGTAAACATTTGCAGAAAAGCCATTCATTTCAAAGCTTACCTTTAGATCTAGACTTGTAAAATAATAGTGCTACTATTATACTCGCTATTGTTCATACATAAATTGTTTGACTGTTTGCTTGGAGGAGCATGTGCATGAGGAGAGTTCACCTAATAAACAAGTAACAAAAATTAAAAGATTCTTCGTTTATTTGTGTATCTTGTTTTATTGTTAATAAAGCATCGTTTTTTTTTATTTAAAAAAATAAAGCAGCTACAAAAAAATATTGTTTATAAAAAAATCAAGTTCTTTTTAAACTGGTTTTCTTTAAGCTTAAAAGTCAATAATATATTTTCAAAGATCTTTTAGTAGGTTTTTTATTATTGTTTGCTCTCTCTTAATTTTTGACATGTTGGCCGCCATATTGAATGTTTTTGAAAGGTTTTTTTTCGTATACACTCTGTGACTACACAAAATAAGAACTGATTGTTTGTCTGAGACTGACTGTATGTGTTTGGAGTAAATTTTTAAGTTTATTTTCATCTCGGTTTTGTGTTAAACTAATTTATCTTTAACAGGCAATCAAAACATCATCGTCATCATAATTTTTATGTGAATATAACTACCATCTTAAGTTGTGATTTCTTGGCTGTTTTTTATTTTTGCTTTTCTCTCTGTTAGTTAGACTTTGTGCCCCACCATCGTCTACAACAACATTCAACAAATATAAGAAACAAATTCAAAACCAACTAGAAAAAAGTTTAATGAACCACTTAAAATTTAAGTTAAGTTGTAGGCAGGCAGTCAAGTCAATCTTCATGTGGTGTCATGGCAACTTAATAATAAAATTTATATTAAATAAAACGAAACAGTAGTTAATGAATTATAATTTAAAAATTTGCATACGATTATAAAAGGAATAATAGAAATAAAATATCACAATTTCCTGTTACTGTCTTAGCAATAGAGTTTATATACTCGTACTCGTATATATATGTAGTATATCTCAGTTGCTAATAATGATAAAATTAACTAAAATTTCAAATTTGTTATTAAATTTCAATTCTTTTTTATAGTTTTATATACAGCCAATTAACACCTTTTAGGTGATACAATTCTTAATCCTCTAATTCTAACAACCTGTTAAATAAAATCAGCTTTAAAATTGTTAATGGTCCTTCAGGGAATTCTTATGACTTTACCACCCTGCTCTCACCTAAAAAGCAACCCTAAATTGTTATTTGGGAAAAATAAAAAAAAAACTTTTTGACATTTCTTTGCCAACTTATTGAAATGCCAACATGATTAACATCAAATTTAAACTCTAGACCCACCCTCCTATTCGTTTTTGAAACAAAACAAAAAAAAGGAAATTCTCTGTTATTTTGGGGGTTTTGGTAAATCCTACTAAAACAACAATAATTTCAAAGTTGTTGAACAATAAGAATAACTAACAGCAGCTTCCTTTTTCGTTCACATGACATTAAGAATACAACAATAACAAAAATACAAAATACGGACATGAGTCTGGTGTTTTCGTTTTTTTTTTTTTGGAATATTACTGCTGTGTTCGCTTTGTGTTTTTGGTTGGAATAACGAGAATTTCTGTTTGTTGAAAATATAATAAATGAATTATCTGTGTAATTAATGAGCTTTTAATTTTTAATGATTCTTCTGTGAAGAGTTGTATATTTAAGGCAGCACAAACAGTTGAGTTTTTGCAAAACGGATAAGGAATTACAATAAAGGCTACTTTACTTGAAACTGCTGCGATGACATTTTATTTGTGAAAATAAAAAATCTACATGTGAAGAATTCATTTAAATAATAATAATCTTAATCTAGATTCAACGGTCTTCTACAGACCCACAAGGCCTGGTAACGCTTCATTGTGGTTCTCATTCAAAATCTCGCTAGACAAAACTATAAAACTTTATGCGAAATATTTCTTTGTATTAACTTGCAATTTACTGTAATAACAGTAAAACAGATTTTTTAATTAATCGATTCTATCTATAATTTAATCTACGAGTATATTAAATTTATGCAATAGAAACTTGTAATTTGTACATTATATAATTATTGGTATTATTTATTGTAAAATGACAATTAACAGAAGATACCGGATGTTATTGAATTTGGAGTGCTAAAAATATATTCTTACTACCCATATATCGATCCCCCGAAAAATTGTATACTCAACTGCCAATTTAGCGATGACAGACACAAATATAAATTGGATTAAATATAGAAAATAACTATATACACATTGTTCTAAAAAAATACCGCTAAGAACATTAAAAACTATCGATTACTCTCTTAACAAGTTGGATAATGATCTTAAACTGGCTGCTCAACTTGCTACCCAAATACCCCCACTTACCACATAATATAATTTATTCTGCAGATGTCGAACGGCTCTTGAATGAAAAAGGAAGTATTTGAAGAAAGTGGCAATTGCACAGATTGCCCCAACTCAAATCTAAGCGAAAAGATTGCATAAAAATACAGAAAAAGCTATTGGAATGTCGGAAAACTGAATCACTAAATAAATATCTAGAAAATCTGAACGCAACTCCACATTGCGTGTTAATCATTTGAAAAAAAGTATTTACCCCAAACACATCAAACGAAACAATTGATTTGCCAGCGGTTGAACACCATTTTGGAGCAGCTGATTCGAGAAATCGAAAAGGCCATTGTTGATTTAAACTCTTAGAAAGCATCTGGTATTATCAAAATCAGTAACAAGATACTTATGGAGCTACTGCAGATAGCAATAAAAATAATACTTCTTATTTTTAACTCTACATTGCGCCTTGAGTATTATCCACCAGAATGGAAGGTTTCACTGATTACCATGATACCCAAGCTGGGAAAAGATCATATGGGCCCATCAGCCTATTGTCAAATATATCGGAGCTATTCGAGAATATACTCATAAACAAGTTATAAGATTTTAATTGAAAACAATTGTATTCCCGATCACTAATTTGGATTTAGAAGAAAACACGATACAATCGAACAAACACATAGGCTTGTAATATCGTAAGAAAACATTTGAAGAAAAAAAAATATTGTACATCAACACTGCTATTCTAAGCATTCATGAACACCATCAAGAAGCTTCTCGCTACCTTCAGAATCATATATTGAATTAGAAAAATGGTTAAAGCAATGGAGGATAAAACTTAATGACAAATGCATGAAATTAAAATTTATCCAAATTTAATGGCTCATTGGCAGAAACTCTAAACTTAGTTTAGATTGTAAACTCGTACTTTATAACTCAATCATAAAACCTATATGGTGTTATGGAATACAGCCATGGGGAACGGCTTCAGCTTCAAATGTAGACAGAATTAAAAGACGCCAAAACAAATTGCTACGACTGATCACAATAGTATATAAAAAATTAGAATATTCATAAAGAACTAAACGTGCCTTTAGTAAAAACAGAACAATATTTAAACAAGCTTGAAGTACACCCAAACCCGCAACATTTTAAATAATAGTGGCTATATTCGACTAAGAAGAAGTGATACAGTGGTTCTGAGCCAAAGACAAGAAGGAAGAATGCCAACTTCATAAACAACAATGGTTAAACAATTTTCGTCCGGCACTGTCTGGACTAAATAATTAAAATTCATTAGATATAAGAAATAAAATACTTAATGTTAGTTTTTAGACCCTACACCATCAGAAAAGCACTTTAAAGAGCATAACTCTCTTAAAAATGTTGGTATCCAAATACTATTGAACGAAAATGTATTTCATATGTCTAAAAATAATACGGTACAATTTTATTATGATCGGTCCATAATTAGTCGTAGCTCCCATATAAGACCCACTTCCGAAAATCACTTTAAAAAGCATAACTCTCTCAAAAATGTTGGTATCCAAATAATACTATTGAACGAAAATGTATTTCATATGTCTAAAAATAATACGGTACAAATTTATTATGATCGGTCCATAATTAGTCGTAGCTCCCATATAAGACCCACTTCCGAAAATCACTTTAAAAAGCATAACTCGCTCAAAAATGTTGGTATCCAAATAATACTGAACGAAAATGTATTTCATATGGCTAAAAATAATACGGCACAAATTTATTATGATCGGTCCATAACTAGTCGTAGCTCCCATATAAGACCCACTTCCGAAAATCACTTTAAAAAGCATAACTCGCTCAAAAATGTTGGTATCCAAATAATACTGAACGAAAATGTATTTCATATGTCTAAAAAGAATACGGTACAATTTTATTATGATCGGTCCATAATTAGTCGAAACTCCCATAGAAGACCCTCTCCGTGATTCACCTTAAGCTCCATAAATCGTTTTAAAGTATTTATATCTAGATAAAGTTTAACACACATAATGACCCGGCCTATGAAAAGGTGGCTTATGACTCAAAAAAGAAATTGCAAGACACAGCTGTTAAAGATAAACAATGCATTCGTCAGTTTCTTAGTCTTGTTTTTTTTTCAATACAAAGCATACTAAGTTTGCCCCAGATCGGTTTTTCTTGATTCTGGATTTTAAATAAAATTCTGTTTTTCTTTCATTTGTGCTCTTCTTTCTCTGCATTTTTAGTATACTTCTAAATAAGTTAGGACTTTCTTGTTTTCACCACGTGAAAGAACGCCTCAAAAAAAAAAAAAAAGTGGAAAATTTTTTTTTGAGTCATAAGCCACCTTTTCATAGGCCGGGTCACATATAATACAGACATCGTGACTCAAATTTTTGGATGATCGGTTCACAATAGGTTATATCTCCCATATAACGCCCATTTCTGAAAAACTGTTTACACATATACTGGGTGTAGGGTATTATGTATGTATTATGGTATTATATTTTAATTGTTTTTTTATGAAGATACAATAAATACATAAAACTAAAAAAATATTAAGTTTTTGTCCAAAAATTCGAAAAAGACACTTTTTCGCAGGTATTAACTAAGATTACATAAAAAACAGAAGATAGAGATCAATCTTAAATTAGTGCAAACAGTTTAAAATCTCTCTTACCACAAATATCATTTATCATATATCGGTATATAGCTATATCACAAAATTCTCATTTAAGTAAAGCCTATAAAAAATCTCTCTCAAATCTCGTTCCCCTACATCACCATTAAGAAACATATTACTGACCCAAAAGTAGGCTTTATTACCAATTTCATGCGTTTCATACATTTGCTGCCAACTATATATAGTCTTTTAAAAGTTTAAACTAAAGTTAAACGAAATGATGTTTTAATTTAATTGTTAATTGCAGACTTGTTAGAACATAAATAAATACATACTATATCTACAAATAAATTCCCCTATTCAAATATAAAATAATATTTAAATTAAAACTTTTAAATTTATGCAAAAAAAAAATAATTCTTTTCTTTTCATGTTCCTCAACCACCTCAAATGTTTTAATTTCAAAGTACGTAATGTCTTCTTAATACTTTTTTATATTCTCATCTTTTTTTTTATTATATTTTTTGCTTTTTTGTATACGCTTGCTATTTAACAACCTCTTATTTGAAATGAAAGAAACAAAAACTTAAATTAAATTTATTTATGCGCGCATTTTCGCCAGATAATTATCGTTTATCTTTGATTTAAAGAGCACGTCAAAATGTTAACTTTCGTATACTTTTTGAAATACATACATCGTATGTACGAGTGTGTATGTACTTTTGCGCGCTTCAACTTGTCCAGGCATTGACTTTATACTATGTTGATCATACTCGACTTGTGCAGCAGCTCCAGCGGTAGAATTTTATTCCTTTTCTTTTTAGTTACAATTTTATACTTTGTTGTTTTTCTGTTAAATGACCACCTTAGTTAATTATGGGGCTTCTGGTTAGGGAGCTTTATGTTTGTAAGCATTTACTTACTTTACGTTAACACTTCTCCCTGGTTCTACATTTTCCTTTATAAACGTTTTTTAAAAATATTCATTTTAAAGCGTATCTTCACGTTACGTTATAAGAGGATCAAGTGCTTTTGTTTCTATAAATAATGCTTACAATATACAATTTTTATTTACTATAGCTGGATTCATTTAAACATGTTTATATAATATGCTCACATACAGTCTCAAGTATACATACATATGCACGTATAGATATGTAAGCAAAAATACACTCGAAAAATTTTAGTAGTAAGATCGAAATATATCGCGTAGCAATTTCCATTTTCTTTTTAAATAATCAATCCAGAAAATGCTTAATAAATAAGTACTTATATATAAGGCATTACTAGACATTTTCTTAGTAATGCGGAAGGAATGTAGTAATCATTCAAATGTTTTTCTTGGGATGTTGGTTTGGCAGACAAGTATGGCAATTTTTATTTACATAATGTTTCGAGTGTACCTTAAACAATCATTTTAAATACACCTCCCTAGATGGAGCCTTTAAAACAACCTGTTTTAAAAGAGCATGTGTGATAAGAATCATATGAAAATGAAGTGCAAATTTAAAATAGTAGCTGAATGTTATTTTTTGTGCAGAATTTTAATTGTATTTCTTCTTAAAACAAACTCGTTTCCGACCATAACAAAATCAAGTAAAAAGAAAGGAAGACAACTTAAAACCCCATCAAGAATAACTTTCTGTTGGTTCTCAGAAATTATATATGTAGGTATGTTGTACCTATAGTAAGTGTCTTCAGCCATATTTATTGGAATTAGTAAAAAAAAAAAAAGTATCATCTTTCCTTTTATTACACAGCTTGTGTAATGTGAAATTTCCGTTGTATGCATTAAATTGTTGCAAGTTTTTTTTTATCGTAAATTAAAGGTTTTTTTGACTGAAAAAATTTTACAGTTAATGGGACGTGCCAGTGCACAAAAGGAAGAAAACAAAAACATTAACTAAAATTGTACCCATTGTCAGTTTTGTGGTGGTGGTCTGTATCAAAATGTCATCAATCATTGGAAACTGTTCTTTTATTTTCAATTTTAAATGCATATATTTGCTATTGACTGCATTCATTGATTTCTCATTAATTATAATTTTTCCTTTTCAATTTCGTGTTCCTTTGCATTTGCTCATGGCCTGCTCTATTAAATGAAAACTTAAATTGTCATTAAAGTGAGAAATGCTACAATTTGATTATTATTAAGAGCCTTAAATTAACTTCAATATTGACACTTAATAAACATGTTTAATTTAAAGCATGAAATTAGAAACTGAATTTAAAGACAGATTCAAAGTTTCTATACAATTGGTTCTTTTAAACTATGTGTATATTTTGAAAAAAGAAAACTGTTTAAATAAATACATAATCATTTTACAACAATTATTAATTGTTGTAAACATTTTCAATTAGTTGATTAAAATTAAAATAAATAAAAACTGAGCATTAAATATAGTTTATAAAACTTTCAATTTTCCACGCTGCAAATAACTCCTATAATCGTAAGGTACATTCACATTGTTGAAATATTTAATAAAATAATAATGACCACAAATTTAGCTTAAAAATTTTTTTATTTAATAAAAAAAACTTTAATATAAACATGTTACAGTGCTTTATTCGGTATCAATCTCAAATCTTGCTCTTTAAAAACTATTTATTTTAAAAGCTGACAACTGTGCAAAACAGATTTCTAAATAACCGTTTCGTTTTCAAAAGAGGCGAAAACTGCAAAAGTCCGCTAACTTTTAGCTTTCACATATGTGCATATTTATTTGATAAATGTATGCTCAACTTTTTCACTCATAGTATATTTCCTTTAGAAGGTAGAAAGTCGTAAGTTGCATATCATATTGTAGCTATTGATAAAAATTGTAATAGTCATATTGAAAACTGAGTATACTACGCTATTACGCTCCTTTCATCTCTGAAGTTGGCTCCTAAATAAATGAAATTTTAAAATATTTATTAACCTTCATAGGGTTACACCAATTTTTTTTCTAATATATAAATATTTTGTATTTAAATATGTGGAAAGTTAATCAGTGTTTTGTTGAAAAGAAATGATTCCCCAAAAAATCCAAAGTGAACGGGAATGGATGCACAGTGTAATCCATAACAACAAAATTGAAACTTTTTGTATTTTATGTACTAAATTTTAATTAATTAATTTAAAGATCCTACTATAGGTTGAGAAATACTTATTCTACAGCTTTCTGAACATGATGATTGAATTTCGAATTCATCAGGATTTACTTGACATTGTTTGCTCTTACTAAAGTTATATACATAGGTGCCAGCAAGAAATAGTTTATGCATATTTCATCAAACATTCGAAAAATAGTAAAATAGTAGATATTTCTAAGGCGTTCGACAGAGTCTGGCATGGTGCTCTCTTATCGAAACTCATTGCTTTTGGTGTCGGTGATAACTTCTCTCGATTTATATCGAGTTTCCTCAGAAATCGCACTATACGAGTTGTTATAGATGGGATCTCATAAGACGAGTTCAAGATTAATTCAGGGCTACCGCAAGGCTCCGTTCTTTCTCCCACTTTATTTCTCATCTTTATAAATGACCTTCTTTGTCAAACTTCAAACCCTATTTATTCTTTTGCAGATGATAGCAACATGTGCCATTCATACTCATTTAATCATAGACTAAACCCTTTGGAGATTGGGGAAATGAGACAGAATATGAATGATACGCTGAGCCGAGATCTTGAGACAATCTCGGAATGGGAATAGAGTCGATTTTAACGCACGTAAGAATCAGTGTTGTTTATTAACGCACAAACGCACAACGGATCATGTTGCTTCATCTGTTTTTATGGGCGGTGTAAATATTAAGGAATCAGACGCTCTTGAAGTTCTAGGCATAAGAATCCAGTGTGATGTCCGCTGGACCAAACACATTTTTCAAGTGTCAAAAGAAGCGCTCAAAGCCTTGTTTTTTTCAAACGGTGTAGAAAATACTTTACTCCACCTGATCTTCTTACTATTTCAAACACCTATATTCGACCGAAAATGGATAAAACTCTCATGTATGGGCCGGTGTTTCGAAGTCTATTTTGGAGTTACTCGACCCGTACAGAAGAGGGCGAAGATGCTTATCGGTGACATTAGGGTATCCAACTATATTGATTCATTGGAGCATCATCGCAATATGGGTTGTGTTTCACTATTCTATCGATACTATAATGGAATGTGTTCTGCTGAAATCAGGGAACTTGTTCCTGAAACACGCAGTTTTTTACGTAATACATGTTATTCAGTCAGGGCACATCCATTTGTGGTCGATTGGACAGTGGATCGCACAACACACTACAGGGAAAATTCGTTCTTTAGCCGTACTGTCCGTATGTGGAATAAACTACCCAGCAGAATTATTCCCTGCCACTTTCAATATAGGAAAAGTCAAGTCAAATGTTCACAAACACTACTCCCTCTATCCTCCCTCCCATAACCTATTTTCCTAGTTCCAACACAATGCATTGCATAAGTAGGGGTCATCCCCTGAGTGCTGGTCCAAGAAAAAAAAACGAAATTTAAGAAAATTTCATAAAAAAATGCAAAACATTTTTCAAAATCTTTATTTTGTTTCATTTCGATTCATCATAACTTTTACTCTCACTCCCAACACACATTTTAAACAAATAAAAATCCTTAAACGATATAATACAAACAATATATTTTTTTAATATACCACATCAGCTGTTGCCTGCATGTTTTCTAACAACAATTTTTTTCTTCTCTTTCGTTAAATATCTCAAAAACACACATGATGTCATTTCACTTGACTGCATCTCTCATTTAATGGTATTAAAATTTTCATATAAACAAAAAACGTACAACATTTCAAAAGTGCGTAATACATCTTTTGACTTTTTCTTGGATTAAAATAAGAGCAATTCGTTTTTGTTTATTTTTTTTATTCAGTTGACATGCCAACCAACCAACATTGTTGAGAAATTTTTCTTTAACAAAAAAAAAAAAACAAATAATAAATTGAAAAATGCTTTAAAGCGAAATAATCAATTTTGTGGAGCTACAAACAACAATAAAATTTACAATCTTTTTGACATAATTTCCATTTTTCATCACAAACTCTCGCTGAAGAATGAACAAAAAAAAAAAACATTTACAAAAAGTCGTCAGAAAAAGGCCAAAACAATGCAAATTTTTATTTGTGGGCTTTAAATAAAAACTGTGGCAAAATGTAAAATGAAAGCACAAGAACATTAACCCATATGAGGGGCAAGTGATTTCACAATATCTTTGTGAATGAAACATTTCAAAGTGCTACATTCGTCACTCCACTTTAATAGAAAAAAGTGTTAGTAAGAAAATACATACATACATATATATTTTTGACAGAAATAATTTTTTTTTCACCCTGAAATTACCAGACAATACGCTTTATCCAAAATTGGCCCCTTGTTGAAAATTTTAAGTTGGATTATACTTTTTTTATGAGATTTGCCGGGTTTTTCAATAAGAGCGCTACAAAAGTTTTTTTTAAATAAAACAAAAACGGTTTTGGATATCAATGAAATTCTTTATACCTGTAAAAGTACGTTCGATGTCATTATGTATGGAACTCGATTTCTTTTGCATGGCCATGTAGAAGTCCAGACGCTGATCCCAATTTTCAACTGTTTTCAAGCATAAATCGGCCGATACTGTTGCAATTTCACGTTCAATCGTCGCTGGCTTTTTGGCATAGACCATAGACTTGACGTAGTCCCACAGGAAATAGTCTAACGGCGTCAAATCGCACGACCGAGGCGGCCAATCGACTGGACCATTTTGTCATATAACACGTTCTCCAAACTTGGTATCCAATAAATTGATTGTGACATTCGCTGTGTGGCGCCGCCCTGTTGGAACCACATGCCCTCCATCCAATTGGGGCCAAAAATATTCTGTTATCATAACGGTAGCGATTCCCATTCACAGTAACGTGCCGGTCTTGATCATTACGAAAGAGTACGGCCCAATAACGCCGTCGGCCCATAAACTGCGCCAAACCGTAATTTTTTCGGGATGCAATGATGACTCATGGAGCACGAACATACGACGCTTCTTGTGGTCAAGAATGTAGGCCAAGATCTTTTCGCAAAATTCGCCACACCGACGTCACAGAGATGCCCAACGCTTGAGAATTGCGTGTGAGAGACACATTTGGGCTTTCTTCAACTGAAGACTCAGCGGCAGCAATATTCTCGACACTGCGGGTACTTCTTTGTCTCCATGGCACGGGAACATTTTGTACTGTGCCTGTGGATTCAAATTTTTCTACAAGACGCTCAATTGTTGATCTGGTAGGACGATTATGACGACCATAAATTGGACGTAGTGCTCTTAAAGTTGAGGCCATTGACTCTGAATTTCGGTAATAATTTCAACGCGTTGTTGGCTCGTATATCTTTTCATCATGAAATAGCAAGTCCTGCTGAAGAGAAATGTCAAAAGAGCGGCAAAAAATATGGCGTCGTTTGCTGTCCCTATCGGTCTACTTTTGTAGCGTTCCTGTTAAAAAACGTTTTACATATGTATGTAATCAAACAACAAACAAATCCCCAATAAACAATTACCTTCGAAAATTATGTTATCAATGGGTTAAGGAATATGTTAATGTATATTTCATACATATGTATCAATGTGGTATGGATAATTTCCAAGAATAGAGCAAACCTATATCCAAATTACACATATACGAGTATTGCTTGTGGGCTTTCAAATGGGGGTTTGTTTTTATTAAGTCTTTCAATAGTTGTCACTCCTTCGGAAGTATTTATTTATTTCAACACTAGTGCCTCCTGCCTTTTTCCTAAAAAGAAACAAACTTGTGTTACATGGTAAAAGTGATAAATGAGATTTTACCAAAAATGACAGTTCAAGTGTTAAATAACACTTGCAATGAAACAATGTTACAATGCTGTATGAAAAAAAAACACAAAATTTTGATATTATTGCTGGATACAATTGTTTATTTGTTTGTTTAAACAGTTAATAAGATTTTAATGGATTTTTATACAGAGCAGGAGAAGTAAGACACACAAACCACCTGTTAAGTGGAGGTACATATAGTTTACCTTAGAAGATCACAATGTATATGACAGTATAGACCACATTATTACTTTCTTAAATTGTTGTTACTCCAATGGTCATTTATATTCTTCAGTTTCTGAGTTGTACTATCAGTTTTTTTTTCGTTTTTTTCTTTAAGAAAAACACCTCGTATCATTTGTCGCTTTGAAAAAGTGCATTTAGTGTATGACATACTCACTGTCCACGTCAGTATGTACATACATATGTTTTTCATATCAAGTGACACATCTTTTTTTTTATAGACACACCAATAGTCAACAACAATACGTACAATATTACTCCGAACCAAGCACTATTCACTGACATAAGTACAACAACACTTGAGTTACTCATTCGCTTGTACGCTCAGTGAAATACAGTCAGTCAGTCAGTGGTTTGGTTGTATTCGAATTCGTATTTGTGGCATGAATGAACGCATCACAACTTCTTATGCATCATTTATCATCAAAAGAATTCTTTTACAATAAAAAAAAAAAAAAAAAACATCAAGAACTGAACGAAAAGATTAATATGCTTTTTCCGAAAGAAATTAACCCACAAAGTATTGTAGTAACGAATATAATGAATAATTCTCCAGAACAATTTGTTGGTCGTTAGAACAAAAACTACAAAATTCCAGAGTTTCCGCCTCAACTCTTTCAATGACATTATGACCATTTCCCTGACACCAGCGGCTTTTATTCATTCATCTTTTCGCTGCTCTTACGAAATACTTACTCCATGAATTCGCTACTAAATACAGCAAGGCAGCCCCTTGATTTCATTTAATACGTATTTCCATACTCCCTCCCTGGCACAGCTTGAATCAAGATTTATTTTCATGAACACAACTCATGCGCATAAATTTGTTGTTGTTGATTTATTAATGGTTTTAATAATGTAAACTCTTTTTTTTTTCGTTTTCTCCTTTTCGCATCTGATTGTGTTAATAAAATTTTTGTTAAACATTTTTTAAACAATTAAAATAAAACTAAATGTTTGTTTACACAACAAATTGAAATGACTCGCATAAAACACTACAGGATCGATAATAAACCACACGCATTGAAACTGGGAGCCAAATACGACTGAACAGTACGAGTTTGTGCGTCTGGTGTAAAATCAAGCAAACAACTTTGACAGCAGCAGCAACAGCAACAGCAACAAACAATAAGCTAATATGACTGATGATCTGTTGGTGCAATATTGACAGATCTAATGATCACTACTCTTTAACAATGAGAGATTATAATACTTGAACACCAGCAACAACAAAAACAACAACAAAGAGTGTTTAATGTTTAAACATTTAACATTTCTATATGGACAATTTGTCGCGTGGATATAATCTGGGAAAAAAAACAATAAAGAACCTAAAAAAAATTAAACAAAGTGTGATGATTTATGATTCCACCAATATAGATATTTTGCTATGAATTAATGGTTCGATCAATAGAGGGGTTTAAATAGGTTGAACTATTTAAACTCAACAATAAACTATATATTATTTGTTAATAATTGTTTACCAGCTAAATTTGTTCGTCGAATATTTGGCTAAGTTAAGAGGTTATCATATCAAGTCTATATATCAAGTCTGCAAAATATACCCTCAGAAATATTAATCGTGTGGTGAATTTCCAAAATGTATATTTTAATTTTGTCTAATTTCTATTTCTTTGGATATCGATGTTTTTGGCACATTGTTTCACTAGACAATTTTTTATTTCTTTTCTTTAAACGAAAATAAAAAAATAAAGTCTACGTCAAGACTGGCCACAAAATGTTTCCAAACATTTATTTTATTATCGTTTGAACAAAACACGACAAAAGCATTAGACAAAAGTGTCAGTCAGGTTATCAAATATTATTGAAAAACTAATATTTCATGTTGGCTATTAAAAGAAAACAACAGCAACAATGGTCTCATAGAAAAACCAAAAAAATGAAGAGGACATGAAATAAACGATTTTTTTCCAGAAATCTTAAAAAAAAAACTTTACAGACAACTTACTTTTACTAATAAATTTAAAATAATAAAAAACTTTAATACTCGTATACGACCTTGCATTGATATAAAGTCTGTGAAGTAAATCAATAATGATTGTAAAAGCTAAAGCACACAAATGCAATAATGGTCGGGCTATTTAATGGGCGTAATCTGTCGTAAAACGAGTTAAGAGTTCAAAATCGTTTGACATTTTGAAAAAGTTTATTAAAATAGAACGTCTTAATTTAAGAACATATTTAATTTGTTATTCCAGCAGTTGTATTATTTTTTTATTTGTTTATACATACATATATTTTTATTTAGTTTTTTTTTTTTTCTTCAAATTCTTTAGTTTATAAAACTGTCAGTCAAAATTTCGTAAATATTGAACAGAAAACACACAGCGACATAGAGATTAAGTGCCAGCCACCTGACACAAACCATCATTCAAATAATTGAAACACACGCATGTGTTGCGCAGCTAAGTGACAGTGTCAACGGCCAATTTCAGACACCCCAAACAACTTTAACCCAAATTTTTTTAAAAAAAAAATAACAAATAAAAAATCATATAGAAATGTTTTATTTTTAAATAAAATATTAAGTTATATTTCTTTATAAATGACCTTAAGACTTCTTAGTTTCGTTTTTATTTGTTTTATAACAATTCATAGCCAAGAAACAGATATTGGATATATTCATGTATGAATTGTATGTAAAGTTGTTGCATTGTTTTGATCATGTTGTTTGACATTGTTGTGATGATCTGTCATTTCAAAGAGATTTTATGGAGAAGAAAAGAGTTTAAAAACAAACAAACAAACAGAAAATGTACTGACAACAGATTAACATATCAGTTTCAATTGTATACACAATTCGATGTCTGCTAAATGTTGCCTGTTCTTTGCAGCATATGCAAAATATTACACAGATTTATTTTTGAGATACTTTTCTGTTTAAGTCCACTACTATTTGTTCTTTAGCATCACAGAGTCATACCAACCGGATGATGATCAATGTGTTTAAAAGATTTGAGAATTTATAAAGTCACATAGCAGAAAACTGTGTATTTGTATATGCCTCGTACTTGTGCAACAAAAGTTACAGGTATATTTTTTATTTTTTTTATTTTTGTGTTATGAATGGAAATTTGTATAAAAAACAAAACAACACTTTTACAAAAAACATGCATTTAGTTTTTTTTTTTTTTGATTATGCAAGTAGATTGAAAGTGTGCCATCTAAGGTACGCCACTAAAACAAATTATACCTTTAACTGATCAACATATCTTTTATCGTGCTTTTACATACATATGTAGCTAGTAGATTTACTTTTTTATTTTATTTAGTTATGTCAAATAATGAAAATTGTATGCTTAATAATCCGTATAAATATGAATTTTGCAGTAACTTATACTGCCGCAATATTTTCTAATACCTGCCTAAAAGTATGCAAATCATTTGTTCAATGTTTTTTTTCATATTTTTAACTCTTACCTATGCTTACGAACTGTGTGTCATGATTTATTTGTAATAATTGAACGTATTACTATGCTACTAATTTCATTTATCTTTACTTTCATACATTTAACGAAATTTTAAGCAAAATTATAAATGATTATAAATAAGTTTGTCAATCTGTTTGTAATTTCTACAATATTCATTTGTATCCTTATTTAATATATATTTTATTTTGAATCCTAGATAGGATAGTTATAGAAGTTAATTTAGCGTCTGCTCGAGTGCTGATTAATTATACTTTTGGGATACCCCAGATAACTATAACTGTAGTCTGTAGTTGTGAGTCTGTGACGCCTACTGACAAGAATATTAGGCGTTACAAAAAACTGATTTAAGCTGCAAAATAAATTCTTCACATTCGTTTCAAGTAAAAAAATGCAAGATCGGCTTTAAATATATAGTATATGTAGATCACTATGTATATCCGCGCAAAAAATCGTTCTGGCTATTCGTTGAAGGCAGGTCTCTAATATAATTCTGGATGCCATTATTAATAAACGTCCATTGAAATAGTATACTTAGCAGCCCTTTTTAAGATAGTTCCTATCTGCTCTATAATATTTCACTCATGAAATTCAAATCGTTTTTTTTTATGTGAAATCAAAAAAATGTTAAATATGTAAAATATACCCATATGTACATATTTTACATACAAAAGTACTTTAAAAGTTACAAATATTTTCGTATTCTTGTGATATGCAAAGAAAGAGTGACTGCTGCTGGACTGTTGCTTGACATGACAGATCTCAATATTGGCATTGAGTAGATGTAGCAGGACACAGTGATTGACATAACATTAGCATACACCTTGTAGACAATCACAAAAGTCATGAAGCAATATAAGAAAGCAAAAACAAAAAATATAAGATAAAAAAACTTATTTATACAAATAACTTTGTTTGTACCCAACTAACTTGCATATTTTATGCATAATAATAATACATATTTGAAACTGATCGTAGTTTGGTTTAGTTGAATTTGTTTGGTTCACAAGATATACATATGTAAACTAAAATAAAGTACCAAAGGTCAGTGTTAAATGAACATGAAATTAAGATTTCTCAGCAAAATTTAGCAAATATTTAACACTTCCATTAATGTGATAACAATTTATTTGTACAATATAAATTATTAAGATTTGATAATTTCATACATATACATTAATCAATTACGGGCGGGCGTGTGCATTTATGCTTAATAGGGAAGACTCATTAAAAAATATATTATTAAACAAATGATTTTTATCATAAATTTTTTTGACACATAATAATGATGACGATGATCTATAGGAATCTGAATATTGTTTTCAATATTTATTATAATTTTTCATTCAAAGTGATTCATCGCTAAATTATCGGTCATGCAGTTTGTTGTACGAAAACTACAAAACAGAATTTTGTAACAAATTACTTTTATTTAAACATTTGACAAATTTACAGTAACATGAAAATTTATTAATAAAACATTATTATAAGCAAATGTAAGAAAGAAAAAAATATAATAAAATACAAAACGAAATACACAAAGTATGTGTGAATTGTATAAAAAATAAACAGCAACAACAACAGCATTGAAAAAAAAAATAAATATAAATACATTTTTTTTATAAAGAAACGCAAGTAACTTGTCAAAATATGTTGTATTTGTCATTTGTCAAACAAGGTGATACAATATCTTGCATTATAAAACAAATAAAACTAAAAACTATACAAGCATTTAAACAAACGACATTTTGCTATAAAGATACACTATAAAAAAAGGAAATATACGTAAATACATGTAAAAACAAGTAAGCAAGTACAGTCGGTCAAGCCCGACCATATAATAGCCTATACCCAGTATATGTATAAAACAATTTTTCAAAAATGTGCGCTATATTGCAGATATTACCTATTATGGACCGATCATCCAAAAATTTAGTGTAATGATTTCTGTGAATATAATATTGTGTATGTTAAACTTTGTCTCGATATAAATACTTTTAAAAGATTTATGGTGGTTAAAGTTGATTACGGGGAGGGTCTTATAAAATTAGGTGTCATCATTTCTGTATATTATTTGTGTCGAATTTTATTTGATTACCAGCATTCTTATGAAATTTATGATCATTTAAGCTGTTTTTTGGAAGTGGGCCATTTATGGGAGCTACGACTAATTATGACCCCATCATAATAATATTGTACCGTTTTAATTGTATGCATATGAAATATATTTGCGTCAAATATTATTTGGATACCAACATTTATGAGTGAGTTGTTTTCTTTAAAGTGATTTTCGGAAGTGGGCCTTATATGGGAGCTACGACTAATTATGGACCGATCTGCACAAAATTTGTAGATGTGATTTGGCTTCATTTACCACTTATTTGTGATGAAATTTGTTTGTTTCCTTGCATAATTGAAACATTTATGATTGGTAAACCCCAATTGCGGGAGGACTTTTGTATGGACCGATTTCCACCAGTTTCAATCCCGTCCGTTCTTGGGCCGAAAAAATTTCACGTACCAAATTTTATCGAAATATCTTCAAAATTGCAACCTGGGGCCAAATTACCGCATTCGATATCGTGTAATATTTATCGTAATTTTCTTATTTGAGATTATGGCATTCGATATCGAGCAACAAATTTAGTACATTTTATCATAATTTCGATATCGAAATCATTTTTTGATACGATAGCTCATTCGATCACGAATGCGGTAAATTGTACTCTGCGCACAAGCTTTACATGGACAGCCAGCCAGCCATACGGACGGACGGACATCGTTAAATCGACTCAGAAAGTGATTCTGAGTCGATCTGTATACTTTAAGGTGGGTGTTGGACCAATATTTCTGGACGTTACAAACATATGCACAAATCCAATATACCCTCCGCACAATGGTGGTGTAGAGTATAAATACAGTCAGACGGAGAGTCATACAATTTAAGCTACAAAAACTTTTCAAGTTTATACAAAGCAATTACTAAATACTGTCCGTACTTGCAGTTTACCTATAACAGTCGCTTAATGAAGCAGCTTTTTAAAAACTACAAATCGTAATGAATTTAAACAATATATTTGTATTAAAAAAATAAAACAAAAAAACACTAAGAAAAACGACACAAAGAAAGAGATGTTTATAAATGATGCCAATTTTTTTTACTTGTTTTATTAATAAATTATTAAAACAATATGTGAAAAAAAACGTAAACTAAGTAAATTTTTTAACTATTGAAGGTGTGATAATTGATTTTATGTCATCATCGAAATCTACTCATACATCATTGATCCAAAGATACTTTAGCTGGCAACAATATTATCGACAACAATTAGGGGTTGGGGTACTTAGATGGCATTCTTAAACTAACGAATTTCTTGATATAAACTTGTTTTCATACCCTACACCACCATAGTGGGGATTATATATGTATATTGATTTGTACTGATGTTTGTAACGCCCATAAATATTAGTACAACACCCACCTTAAAGTATGCCGATCGACTAAGAATCACTTCCAGAGTTCATTAAACGTCTGGCTAGCTGAATGTCCATGCAAACCTTGTGCGCAGAGTACTGGTCGCAATTTTGAATATATTTTCATTAAATTTTTATTTTTTTTTTTTGGCCCAAGGACGGTTGGGATTAAAATTGGTAGATATCGGTCTATTATTTAACCTAGCCCCCATACAAATGTTTGATTTATGCACATATTCAAACAAATTTCTCTAAAAATAAGTTGTACATGAAGCCTAAAGATGTGGTCTACAAAACTTTTGAATATCGGTCCGTAATTGATCGTAGCTCCCATGTACGACGCATTGCCAAAAATTAGGTTAAAGAGCATAACATTCTTAAAAATGTTTGTCTCCAAATAATATGCGAAACAAATATGTTTCATATATACTTAAATCATTCGGGCCAATTTTATGATGATCGGTCGATAATTAGTCATAGCTCCCGTATAAGTCCCACTTCCGAAATTCACTTTAACGACCATAAATCTCGTACAAATTTTAGTATCCAAATAAAATTCAACACAAATAAATATCACATATACAGATATCATGACACCTAACTTTGTAAATATTTTAAAAGTGTTTAAAACGAAATAAAATGTTCGCGAAAAATATATATTTGCACAGAAGTAATGCCACGAAATTTTTGGATGATCGGTCCATAATAGGTGATAGCTACCATATAATGCCTATTTCTGGAAAACTGTTTTTACATATATACTGGCTGTAGGGTATTATATGGTCGGGCTTTACCGACTATATTTTCTTAGTTGTTTATGCAATATTTAGTTTGATATTATATATTAGCTACAGTTAAATACAGAGTTTTCAAGGTTAGGTAGGTCGGTTCACTTCAATAGGTTTAAAACTTACTATTAGCCCTAAATATTAAAAAAACACTACAATGTCGTGTTTTTGATTATTTTAATTTTTTATAAATTTTTATCCGTTTTACTTTTATTTATTTGATATTGACTAATCTTAAACACCTATAACTTAATGTTGCACGGGAAAGGGAAATAAATCTATTATTTATAAACGGTAAGTCCAATTGCAATAAACTTTTACATGCTTAGACAGTAGGGTTTGGGATTTCGCGGACAATTTTATTTCCCCGGAAACGTGAATAAAAATTAAATTTCCCGGGATTCCCGGGAATCTAATTAATGTTTAACAAAAACGTATAACGTTTAAGTATTTTATAAAATTATATTATATTATTAAAGATAATTTGTTACTAAAAGAATTAATTATTTTGTATAGAAATAAAAAAAAAATAGTTAAGGTTCATCTGTTCATAAAAAATATTCATATTCCTACTGTAAATATGGAACAAGCCCTTCCTGTGCTCTCTTTATTGCGTTCTTTAGTTTACTGGACGACTGGATCATCCTTATAATTTTTTTCCACCTAGTACGCACACTTTGCATAATTCTTTCTTTAAATATTTTACGAGACAGAAATTAAATTTCTTCAAATGTTTGATTGTTTTCTAAGATTGTTATTGGGTGTACTACTTAAAAAGCATGATTCATAACAGATGACGTATCTTTTGAAAGAGGATTGTTGCCAAACTAAACAAGAGCTTGCAAAATCATTTAAAAACGATTTTAAGCAGCAGGTTTCATTCAAAATATCCAGACTATGCAGCCAAACATGAAAGCGTAATATTCCATCATGACTACGATCGGACAGATGTTGCAATAGCTGTTAAAAACTATTTTTGACTTATAGTCTAGACCTTGACCCATCCGACTCTTTTGATGGGTGCATGTGTATGTTAAATTCTCTCTGGTACACGCTTCACTTCAGAAGAGGGTTTTCGAAGTTGTCTTGTTCGTTGTTTTTGCGCGGAATCTATACACATATATTGCCAGAGAGATGGAAAGGGTTATGAAACCAACAATATTGGGTATTGTGTATTTGAATAAATTTATATTGTAAAAAAATTCCGTATTTCTTAGTTGTTTACCCAAAACATAAGGGATAATTAAAAAATTACAAATAAAAAAAAAAAACAGTAGCAACTTGAATTTGTTTTATTTAATTCATTGTATGTCCAAAATCGGTAATCTTTCGTAAAATAAATTTTAAGTTATTTTAGTTTTGTTCAAAAAGTTAATTTTTACTGGGTTTTCTTTGCAGGTAGTATATTTTCAACAATGGTAACGCTCCTGGTGGTTTTATAATATTCATCAAAACTTAAACTACAGAGAACTTTCTTTCTAGGCATGTGAAATTTTATTGTGATTGTACTCACCATTTAGAAATTACAGATTTATTTCCCTATTTTTATAAATTACCCCACTGTGCGTTGCATACCTTTAGGCTAAAAACTGGATGTGTAAACAATTTAAAAACATCATACGAAACTTTACAGAGATAAAAATAGGAAATAAGTATTGTAGATTTTATTTATATAACATAATTTTTGAACTGATAATTTTTAATTTTTAAAAGCATATTTTGGGATTAAATTCAAATTAAATATGTATTACCAATTTTTAACCAAATTATTGACTTTACTTTTGATATCTTAGTTAAAGCAATAAAAAATTTTGTAATTACTACAGAGTTAATTAATTATAATTTTAGGAATATTTCCTTTTTTCAATTCTGCAATATCAGTGGAGATGTTGTATCCCAGTACAAGGGACTTTAAAACTTTGGTCAAAAATTGAATTTCGAATCTTACTTAGACAATTATCTACGACTTTGCATGCTTATTTATAATGTTAAATACGAAAGATAAAGATAACTTAACTCTATTAAAGTTGTTAACTGATGTTGCCATAGTTTAATGAAATTATAAAAAAACCTATAAAGTGTTAAAATGTGGTACTTTCAAATATATACCTGCATACCTGCATTTATGTTTATTTGTAGCCTTTTGAACATCTTATACTTTTTATTTTAGCAACAAATAGAAAATTATGTCAAAATTATGAAATTTAAAATACAAGCCCCATGACCTATAACCATCAAAAATTGTTAGGAAAATAAACAACCCCCTTCACAAACAAAAACCATCAACAGCCAAAAACTAAACTTTGATTGAAATAAACATTTGTCAAAATTCCCAACAAATACCAAATACACAAAAAAAAAAAATTGTTAAAACAACACAAGCAGACCAGACAAGACAACATAAATACTAAGAAGAAAAACAAATTCAAAATAACGCCACTTAAAACGAACATACATATGTACATCTAAATAACAAACAAGCTAACAGAAAACCTTTTTAGTTTATTATTATTGCTTTATTGTTTTGGCCAAACAACTGTCATATTTGATTATGGCAACATTTAAAAATGTATGAATATTTTATTGAACTTAAACGAAATATAAAAAACTAAAACACTCGTCTTTAGTGCAGAGATTGCCAAGAGTCGTTATTATTACCGTATAGTAAGTGGTGTTGTATATCTTTATTATAACATTTCTTTTACACATTTCCTATCTTGCATTCGTACTAATGTTTAAATAATGTTTAAATATCGCTACTTTGCTTACAAAACGCCCCCTCATTATAGTCAACGCGTTTTGGACGCCCCTTGTATTAACTTAAGCACACTCATTCACTCGTACACCACTGCAGCTGGTGGAAAATATTGGCTAAATTTAAGTTTAAAAACCTTCTCTACAAAGACACTTGGAAACTGAAAATCATTTTAGCATATGGAAGAAAAACTGTAAATTGGAAGAAGAGATACTTTTTTATTGCTTGCCACATTATTAATCCATAAATTGAGCTCGTGGCATTTGTTACCTTCAATCAGTCAGTCCCCTTCAAGTCGTCTTTTGTAGTATTTTCAATTTTATTTTTTCGTTTTTAGGTTAAAACATAAATATTGGTTGTAAATAAAATAATGATAGACAATGAAAAGTCAAAAAAAAAAAAAAAATATTCAAGAAAATTTGGCTTTAGGAAGGTTGATTTTTAAAAAGAAGAGCTTATAATCCAGTCGAGACACTGCTAACGATTTATACGGCCTATTTTTATAATATTACGTATTAATTTGAATTTTGTTTAGATTATTTTTGACTATAAAAATTTGTTTTCAATTCATACATACCTAATAGTTTTAAACAAAATCTTAATAATATACCCTGTCAGTGGAATTTTCAAATACCTTGTTGAAAGTTGCTGAACCTCTTTCACGAATGATGGCTCAGGCGATATTCAACTGAATACTTTTTATCGTAATCTTGAACCATGACCATTCATTCATTTTAATAAATGTATGGAATTAATAGAATTTATAACTTAATTCCAAAAATACATACATACCTACTCGTATTTTATAAAACTCAATGAATATCTATTAAGTGAAAATCAATTTTCTATATTTTAACCGTTAAGCAAATATCAACTGTTTTCAAAAAACAAACTTACTAGTTTTAGACAAGTATTTGTTTAAAATACATATTTTTTTAAATAAGCCAAAAAAGTGGCTAAATTATGGTTTGACACGTTATATTTCTTATATATGTAAAACTGTCTATTTGTGTCTTGTGTATTGATTGTTTTTACCGAAATGAGCAACGCCAGTGCAAAAAATCCCATTAAAACGCAAAATTTTATATTTATTAAAAACTTTATTTTTGTTTACGATTTTCTTCAAGTGCTTCTTGTTCGGGTGCTTTGTCGTTTATTAAGAAAGAGGCTTTTGGGTTTTAAACATTTTGCATTTTTTTTTAGCAGGGATATTGAGAGATTTTTATTTGATTGTTGGCAATAAAACTTGTTTACGCCTAGTAACGCCTGGTGTTTGTTGTGTCTATTACTGAGGAGGGTAAAAGCTGTTTAAATACTTATATTTAGAGGTCTTTTTTAGGGGAATTTAAAGTTTAAAGTTTATTTTGTGCCTACATGTTTGTAATAAATATTTAAAAATAATTTGATTTTTAAATCAACTCATTGATAAACAAACACGACCTACATCACAATAATACCAACATACTCAAATGTTAAAAAGTTCTTCCTATGAAAACTTTGCACATGAGTGGCGAAAATATATGTATGTATATAATATAAAGGAGTGTATTAATTCGAAATGCTTTGTCAGGAAACTAGGAAGAATTCCAGATATTGTGAACAGGCCACAGTGGTTTAGATATATTGAATAATTTTAATTTAATTTAACGCCTCAGCTCTTAATGTAGATATACATATACACCGATCAGAACAGTAATTTATTTAATTTATTTTCTATTTATAAAAAGATAACAACAAATTGTTTCACTACTTAATTCTAATCCTGAGTTTACACATACAAGTACTTGCATGCAAGCTCTATGTACGTATTATCATCGCTCAACTGTCTTGCAAGTTACATGAGAGTTTATACGGTCAGGTAAAAGTTCATTCTAAACATGTCGGCGACGGCAAAACAATTAAAAAAATGGCTCTTTTACTGAGGCTAAAAAAAATTTTTGTGCCAACTTGAAAATAAAAGTGATACAATTTGCTGTTCATGCCCCATAAAACTGGATGGTATCGATTCAAATTAATTTTTTTTAACAATATTTTCTTGGCTTAATTTTGGCTCCATTTCTTATTTTGTTTACTTTTTAATGCAGAGTTGTCACTAGCATAAACAAATTTTAATTTTAAGGAACCATTTATTCGTATTGTTTCAATGATATTTATGTTTTAAAGCTTCAGTAAATGCTGAATTTATGAATATTTACCGAAAACAATGTCAAATTGGCTTTAAATGTATTGAATATAAGTAAAAACTGTAAAAATATTATACTGCAATCCAGCTAATTTGTACAAAGTTTTAATAGGGCAACTCTGTTTCTTTTTACTTTCATGAAAGTGTCGAAAATCACTGTCTTGTAAAATTCCTTGTCAGTTGAGTTGAAAGTTCCCTGCAAGTGCCGAAAGTGTAATTGTGTTACCCGGGGTTTACACATGCAAGTAACAGTTCGAAAAACTCAATACACTTTTACTAATACACTTACATTTTTTTCACTTGCAGAGCTAGTCGAGTTTTTCGAATAAGTTTTCGTATATAATACGTACACAGCACTTGCATGCAAGTACTTGCATGTGTAAAGACAGGGTTAGTAAAAAAGTGTGAATGTATGGAGTTTTTCGAACTTGCACTTGCACGTGTAAACGTCATGTAAGCCTGGCTCTTTTATCTGCGCCCCTCAAAACGGGATGATAAATCGAGGAAAATAAAAAAGATTAAAGAAAATCATTAATGGGGTTGGACAAATAATAAAAACCTTCACCGCTGTTTTATTATTCATAATAATTTTCCAATTTCCGACAAATAATTATAAATTTACCTTCATATTCAGTTGTATAGCCTTTATTTGTTATTACATCAAGACATATATTGGGCATACTTTCGATTAAATGCCTGAAAGTGAAATGGGAATTGTGTTTTGTAATATATTTGTTGATCCATTTTTGAAGAAATTCTGGCTATGGCCCAATAACATGTCAAGAACATATGGAACGCCCCAAACTATTACATCGCCACCACCGTGTTTAATTGTTTTTATGGTATACTTGGCAAAACTTTTAATCATCACTCAATAAACTCTAGCCTTGATTTTATATTATTTTTCGAAACAACGCGTTGCGCGTTGCAGCCACGAAGAAAAACTTCATTAAGCCTTCGTTTTAATGTTATACATAGATGAAACTTCAATCCCATGTGATGACTGCATTTCAATCTGTATTTGCCCGGAAGATTTAAACGGATCTACTTTACAGATTCCTTTTAAAATTTCAACTTCTCTTTTGTTTGTTGTTCGCTGTTTGGGAGCTCTTTCATCCCATATATATTTAAATGATTAATGCCTTTGTATACATTTTTAACACGGTTTTACCAGAGGTTTTTAGGTTACTAATAAATTTTCTTTCTTCTTCGGAACAAGTTGGTGCTTATAATTTTGCATTAAAACACTTCAGATTAGGCAACTTTAATTGCGCAAGTATAATTTTAATTTTAATTTTTATTTATTTTTTTTTTTTTGAACGTCAAAAACAAGTAAATATCCCAAGACAAGAATGACAGCAGCTACAGAATTGTAAAGTACAAACAAGCCTGTACTCACCAATTCGGCAATTCTTTCCCCTTTCAACCGACCTTTCCTCTCACACCCACAAACAAAAGACTTGCGCAAATAAAGTTGCCTAATCTGAAACGATAATATTTTTGGGAAACAATTTGAAAATATGTTATTTTAAAACTAATATTAAAACAAAGTTGAAAATTTTGTATCGCAAAATAACGCATTTTTTTACAAAATAAATTGATGATAGCGAGAAATAACTGAGGAATTAAGAGTGTAAGACATAAAATTGAAAAGTTGGAAAGTACTTGAAAAGTATTGTTAAAATTCCAAAAGAAACATACAACATTTTAAATTGGGTGTGATTGGCATTATGTTTTTATTACATATGTATATGACCACCACTGTATTTATTGTTAAAATACCCAATTCTCTATATTTAATAATATATCTATAAATTTTAACTTAAAAGTATTCACTCTTTTAAATGTCTAAATTTAAATTTAAACTTTTATTTATTAGACGGACACGTTTAAATGTTAAATAAAAGTGTGCTATTTTTAATGTTTTCCAAAAATAGAAACTAAAACAAATACAAAAAACAACTCTCCATAAACTAAAAATGTTGTCAAAAGTACATCAATCACTAAGGAAAATATCTATCTAAATGGAATTTCCGATTAAACTTAAAATTAATTATCTCTCATTTAATTAAAGTGTATTTAAGCATAAAAACTACAAACCACGCACACTTACAGACTCAGCAACTCACAAAAACACACATAAACACAGATACAAAACTCTCTATATGCAGGCATTCTGTTTCTTCTGTTTGTTTTTTGTTTTTGTTGAAATTCAAAAAACGCGCCAATTTATTGTAGATGTTGTTTAGTTTTACCATGTGCCACAATGTGTACGACAACTACTGACTACACAAAACTACACATACACTCACTCAACTACACATTCATACATACAAATATGTCAGTATGTACTGACTGTGCTTTCCATCCTGGAAAATAAAATCAACAAACAAGGGAACACATCTTAAAGTAGTATGAACAAATTCAAAGAGTTGTAGTATCAAAGCAAATGTCGATGAAGTAGAGAGAAGACATGAAAGACAAGAACTAAAACTAATGACCACCTCATAATACAGTAGACAGTAACCAGACTACAACCTACAAAACAACAACAACAATAACAACAACAAATGCCAACAATTTTGCAACAGCAACAACATACACGCTGTGCCTCTAAACATACTTCAGCCCAACCAACCATCATCCATCACTCAAGTTTGTGTTTAAGGTTCCTCAAATATTTTCTTTATGGATAAAGAAGAATAGCGGAGTCAGTCAGTTGGTCGGACAGCCAACTAACCAGCCGGTAATAGGGAAGGAATTTTCCTACAAAACAATAATTGTTGAAATGGACAGGTTGGATGATGTTTTATTTTACAATTGTATTTAGGAGGCATTAGTTGCACAGATAGTTTGTTTTAAGCCAAATGGTATGTTAAGGAAACGGAAGTGAATTTAAATTTAAATTAATTTTGTCACAAATTGTTGTTCACTCAATAAATCAAACGCCAACTGCGTCATATATATTTAAGATATAAATACATGAAAACTGGACAAATTAGATTTAACTTCAAAAGCTACCAATACTGTTAAATTTTCAACTAATTTTTAATCTCCCCTCTTCTGATTTACAGGTACTGTTAATGCCAATGGTGAAACGAAACGACAACGGACCTCATATACCCGCTATCAAACACTAGAACTTGAGAAAGAATTTCATTTCAATCGTTACCTGACCCGCCGAAGACGCATCGAAATCGCTCATGCTCTCTGCTTAACCGAACGTCAAATCAAGATCTGGTTCCAAAACAGACGCATGAAATGGAAAAAGGAACACAAAATGGCCTCCATGAACATAGTGCCCTATCATATGGGTCCCTACGGTCATCCCTACCATCAATTCGATATTCATCCGTCACAGTTTGCTCATTTGAGCGCATAGGACGCGTGGCACTTTTCGGGTACTGGTTAGAGGCTCAATCAGTTGTATCAGGAACCATATCAGGCGGCGGCAGCAGCAAGTGTAGCCGGCGGTTATCAGACACAAAACTCCCAAGATTTGGTAGGCGGCAGTGGTGGCGCAGGTGCTAATAGTGCAGCAAGTAGTGTAGTTGGTGGCACAAATGCACTATTCGCCTCTGCTGCGGCCGTGGCGTCGTCGACGACGTCCAATGCCGATTGTGTTAAATATCCGCAAGAATTCTGATCTCAAGTTATCATTGGACCGCAACAGAGACTAATGTCGTCATCATCGGCCTCAGCATCAGCGTTGTCCTTATCCGATAATCTGGCTATAGAAGATGATGAAAATTATCATTCTCAAAATAATAATCAACATCCTCACCACCATCATCATCATCATCATCATCTACTACCTCAGAACAATCAGCTCTGTAAGCAGGAGTTTGATACAAATTCTCTTTTAAATGACACTGCCTGCGATACACGAAATGATACTGAGATCAGTAACGATAACGACTTGTACTGCTGCTAAAAAACGCTAATCTAAATATGACATCAGCCGCTGTTGTTTGTTGAAGAAAAACAAAAAAAAAAAAACACTCATAAAACAAAGATGTGATCAAAATGATATCAAAATATATAGAAAATTATGAAGTTCCGAATACAACTGATTTGAGCTAAGCTACAAGAAAAAGAAACGAACTTTTTTCTAAAGAAATAATGTACAAATTTAACACCCATATAATACCAAGGCAGTCCGTAAAGGAATGAAACATCCACAGCATTGGTGTTTAAAAGTTCGTTTGTTTTTTGGTTTATAATACTGGACAAACATTTTGCTGACAACCTATTGACTTATCATCTTCTTTGTTTTTGTATATTTTCCGTTTACATTATTGACCATATTAAATATTTTTTAAAATCATATTTTTCGAAAACGAAATTAATTTATTATAAAAAAAAAACCCGTTAAGCCATCCAGTATGATAAACCAACTCCTTCAATTCTCTAAGCAGTATTCGAAAAGAGCCTTTAGTTATGTAAGTTAGGTTAAGATACTGATTTTATAAGCTATTTTTAAGACTATAAATGTACTTTGAGAATCAAAAACGAATTACAATTGATTAGTAAATGGTGGTTTATTAAAATTCAATGAAATTCTTTAAAAAGAAAAAGTTATATTTTCCAATTCAATGAATATTCCTTCCTCATATACAATTCATATTTTATTTTAAAAGTCTGACATATTATATATGTATTTATGTTGTAAATATACACACAAAAAAAAAACAAGAGAATTTGAATTATATTTTAAATTTACGGGTTTATGTGCAGAAGAGTGAGTATTCAATTTATTTAAATATTGTCAGAACGTATTTTACATATTCCGTTTCTCTTATTGCCATTATAAAACAATTTGTTAGCGGTGGTGAAAGGGTTAATGTATCCTGATTTTAGTAAAATTTTTATAATCAAAATTAGTTTAATGAAAAATGAGCAGCAGTAAATAAGGAAAGGAAATAATGACAATTCTTTAATTTTTAGAACTTTTTAATTCCAAGAACTACAATTCATGCACAATTATTTATAGTTTGATTATTACATTACATACATATAGCTGTGAACATTTTTCTTTAAATTATTTTTCTGATATTTAAAATAAATTTTATCAAATCACATTTTTTTTTATATAATTGTAATTCGCTTTTGATTTTTTCTATTAGCTTAAGGTGATACTTTTTTCATTACTTATAATACTTGTTAAAACTATTTCCAAATTAATTTATTAATTTTATTAAATCTTTATTTCGTCCTACTGTACGTCTCAAAATGCATTATTCTTACATCTCATTAAATAATATTTTCTGTATACTCAATGTCTCACAAAATAGATTTTGAGAATTATTGACTTATGAATTTTACAACTTCAATGGCAAAATATTTCTAGACCACTGTGCAATGTTATGTTTGTTTGCGTTTTTTACTTTTGTTTTATTTTGAAAAGTTTAAATTGTTAAATGTTTATCACATGTATTCTAATTATATGTGTATGTACGTGTTCGTATGTCGTTTCATAACATATTTTCCCAAAACCAAGTTAATTTTCTATAAAAAATTTATTTTTTTTTTCAATTTACATCATTTTCATTTTATGTACAATTTAACAAGTACTTAATATTATTATTTTCTAAAAAAAAAAACTTTTGTTGTCTGTAAACAATTTGAATACGAAAAAACACCAGAAATTCTTTTAAAGAATTATTTTTTTCAGCAATTCAGGGTCTCATCTTGTTAAACAAAATTTAGTAGATTAAAAAAACTTTCCCAAACTACCCTGGCATTATTTTACAAAATGAGACCCAAACCTAATTAATATTTTTCATGTTTTTGTTATAAATTTTTCTTACAAATGCTTTACGTTTTTAAACATTTTTAATTTTAAACAACAACATATTATTATTGTAATATAAATAAATAATACTGAAATTAATACAAAAACAAATTCGGGAACACAGGGCCGATTAAAATTTAAAATTTTGTTTAATTATTTGTATAGTTTGAATAGTGATACATACCATAATTTTGTTTAAATTATTCATATATTTATATTTTCTATTTATAAAATAATTTGCAATAGATTTTTGATTAAATGTCCTCTATTATAAAAACAAATAATAAATAGTTTCAAAAATCATGTATGTAAAAATGTTAATAGTTTACAAATAAAAATTATAAAAACTTTAGAAACTAAGTAGGGTTCTATTACGGAAATAAGAAAAACATCAGGTTTAATTGTTGTTTTAATAAAAAAAAAAAAAAAAAAAAAAAACACCCACAAATTATTATAAATATGTATAACTATCATTAGTTTAATATATTTATATAAAACACGAATTAAAATAATTTCAATAAGAAAGATCCTCTCTAGCAAGTAATTAAAAGATATTTAATCACCCCGATTAAATTTATTCACCCCTATCGTGAATAAAAATTCCACATGAAATTTGTTCCCTTTTCACATTTTCCTATTAAAATTCAATGTTAAAAAAATAAATGTGAACAAATTTCATGTGGAATTTTATTCGCGATAGGGGTGATTATCTATCTATAATTTAAAACAAAATGTAATAAACAAAAATATATTTATATATGTATAAGGTTAGTGCATCATTTTAAACAATTTAAGTTTTTATAAGTTTTTTATTTTTTTTTTAATTTTCTAAAATAAAATTAAAAATATAATAAAAAAAAAAAAACGTTCATACTTTAATGAAAACCCAACATAAATAAACTAGTAAATATTTTAGCACAAATTTATTGTTTTCTTTTCTTATTCATAAATATAATATTATTTAGTTTTTTTTTTTTTCATTAAACAAAATGGGCATCTCCCACTCGCGCTCTTAAATTTTAAGGCCTCCTTCACAAATTTTTTATTAAATAATAATAAGAAAACAACAAGAAACACAAATATTCTTTATCGATACAAGAACAAAAAATTGCAGAATTTTTAATAGCAAAATTAAGCTGCATTCCATGTAAAATTTAAAACAAAAAGAAATATCTTTAAAAATTTAAGAGAAACCTAAACATTTTTATCATCAATTGTAAATGTATTAAAAATAAAAATTAAAAACAAAAAAAAAATAATTTAATTATTATTAGTAAATAAATAAAATAAAAACACAAATGTACTTTAGTTTCGCAATATGTTATAACAATAACAACAACAACAATTTATTATAATAAAACTTAATATAAAAACTATAAAATAAAATAAAACAAAACAAAAAAAAATAAATTAATTCATATGTTGATACAAATAAAATAAAAAATTAAATTAAATAAAATAAAATGCAAACAACAAAAAGATCAATAAAAACTATTATTATTTTAAAATGAAATAAAAAAAAATAAACATGTGTTTTCTTTTTATTTTTGTCTCTCCATCCACTCCCCTCTTCCGTGATCTTTATCAAATACATTTTGGTAACAATTTGTTTTCAATATTTCCAGTTGTTCTAATTTTAACATAATTAATTTGTACTTAAATGAGAGCATATGCCCGGGTAGCTCAGTCGGTAGAGCATTGGACTTTTAATCCAAGGGTCCAGGGTTCAAGTCCCTGCTCGGGCGAGGCAGTTTTTTTATATATATTATTTTTTTTATAATGCAAAACAATTGAATATACTTTTATGTATGTAATTTGTTCAATTCACAAGTGATATTGTATGTTGTACATTGTATGATACAACTATTTGATTGTGAATACAATTTTGAGCAAAGTCGTGTGTTGTTAAACCTTCAAAATGATAAAAGAAAAATATTTAAAAACAATATTCGACTGTGCCGAATCTAAACCCTTCACCACAAAAATTACGCTTGAGTGTAATTTAACACTTTATAAAATTAAAAAATATAACATTTTTCCATATTCACCACAAGTTAAGAAATAGGGTATTATTATAAGATAAGGATTCTTTTGGTTGACTTTGACCTCAATAACTTTATCTACAAGAGACATATGAGTGGCATAGTAGAAACGGATCAATTATGGACTTAAACCTTTTAAATCCAGTATCCAGTAATGCGATTTGGTTAAAATTAATAACCTTATTTACAAGAAGTGGCTATTTTACTCGGAAGTGCATTCAATTTAGAAGCTATTGTCAAATTGGACTGATAGCTACAAAATTCAGTAGCATAATTGCCGTATAACCGATATTAGTATGATTTCTGGATTACAATTACTGATCTGTATAAAATGTTGATTCGATATCGATATTTATTAGATATTATTGAGGGTTGACTTGTTTTTCGAAAGTGGTACGTATATATGAGTAATTACAAAACATGGGCCGATTTTCATAAATTTCGGAACAGAAAATTTTATGCATATGAGGATATCCCACGTTGAATTTCAATATAATAATATGTAGTATATTTAAGATTCGTATTAGTATTAACGTTCCGTAATGGACCTTATATGAGGGCTATGGTCAAATATGGACCGACATTTTCAAAATCCAGCTGTTTGATTTAGGTATATATGTAAATGTTCCGGGTAAAATTTTGGATCGGTAGCGTTATTTATACGAGATTTATGAGTATTCATTAGCATTGATTTTCGGAAGAGCGCTGCATATGGTGAATATGGTCAAATATGGACCGAAATTCACAAATTTCTGTAGCATAGTTTGTGTGTATATGTCAATGATCTGTGTAAAGTTTTGAATCGATACCGATATTTATAAGATAATTACAAGGATAAATGACTTTTTCGGATGTGTTCCTTATATTGGAGCTATGACCAATTATGGACCGATCATCATAAAATTTATTACACAAATTTATATATCTATGTATAAGAATTATTTGTGTAGAATTTTAACCTGGTAACTATATTTGTACCAGATTTATACGTATTTAAGTGAATTTTAGATATGGACTTTATATGGGGCCTATGGTCAGATATGGACTGAACAAAACAAAATTTCGTTTTGCGATATCTTTTTACGTGGCACTTATTTTTGCTGAACTTTGTATTAATATTCCAATTTTACAAGCATTTATTTATCATTAAGCCATATTTTGGAAAGATATTTGTACGGGGACTGTGAGAAATCAAGGACCGATTCTTACTATTTTCCTCACACTTTTTTATGTTATTATAAAAATAAGTGTACACATTTTCATGGTAATATCTGCAATATATTTCAAAAAATTCCAAGAAAAATGTTTAAAAATATCAAATTTTTATGGAAGTTTTCTCATATTTCGGTCCATAACTTTGGTTTTGCAGATTTTCAATGCCAAACTGTTTAAGAGAACTATAAGCGGTTTTTTGTTAACCTTGTTGATTTTGGTTGTGTTTTTTGGACGTGAGAGTGTTTTACAGAGACTGACGGACATAGCTCAATCGACTTAGAATTACATAAGGATCAAGAATATACATAAACTTTGTTGGGTCTTAGATGAATACTTCTCAGTGTTACACATGGAATGACAAACTTATATATACCCTCATTCACCACTTATGGTGGTGGAGGTTATAAAAACCATTGTTGATAACGCGTCATCATCTGCGCATAAAAATCAAATTTGGTGGTTTTAATCGAATCATCAGTTGTGAAATCATGTGAAATCGCGCTGTGCTAAAATGGACTCATATGTATATCGTTATATGATTCAACATTTGTGTTTTTATACGAGTACAACCAAAAACAATAGTGACAAATATTGCTAAATTACATCTACGATCAGATTAGTTGTAAAAATGTTATCGAAATAGAAATGCTATTATGTGTCTGCTTTATTTTTATTTCACTACGGACGGACATCGTTAAATCGACTCAGGAAGTGATTCTGAGTCGATTGGTATACTTTAAGGTGCTGAAGCCATATTAATTGGCGTTATAAACAGCATCACATATCCACTATGGTTTTTTATTTTTTAAAATTTTTGTTTGTAAAATATTAACAACAATGTTACTTTTTATTACGCGGAACATCTTGACAAAGTTAGAGACGTTTTTGTTTTATTAAATAGTTAATTGTTCGTACCAAAGAAATCTATGAATCCACAACTCGCATTTGCGAAAAGTATGTTTGTATTATTTTCTTCATTAAATCATCAAACTGCTGGATTAGAATTTATATTTAAATTATAATGCCAGACAATTAACTTTCGAATACAGTCAATTTCAAGCAAATTAAATCAACATCTTTGTTTTATTCAATTTCAAAGTTTTACACATCATAAAAAAACCCCTAAGAAATGTAATTTTGTCTTCGTATTTCTCAATAAAAATACTAAAACTTATTAGACCACATAAGTTACTACTATGTACAACCAACCATGCTACAGAACAGTGAAGGTAATCACCTATTTCTCTGGTTGTGATATTAGATAAGTATAATGTATTACTTGTTATACTAGTCGCCGCTAGGTGGCATCTCAAAAAAATTATCTTGACTATGTTGTAAAGACATTTTGTCAACATTATGACATGTGCCCGGGTAGCTCAGTCGGTAGAGCATTGGACTTTTAATCCAAGGGTCCAGGGTTCAAGTCCCTGCTCGGGCGTGCAACTTTTTTTATATATATTTGTTAAAATTTAATATTAAAATATGTAGAAAATTAAAAATCGGTTAAGTTAGGCTATAATATCTCGATTAAGCAAGAACTATTCCCCAAAACAACTTATCAGCACTAATGCAATTTTTTGTCAATTTGTTTATGTTCATCAGAACTATAAAATTTAATAAGTTGAAATTGATAGTGCAATTTACAAAGTGTTTGAAATTTTTATAGTTTCTTTACAATTTCTATTCCACGTAGTTCTCTTTTGCAAAGTTAATATTGAAATGAATAATAATTATGCTGTTTCGTTCCATAAAAACTGTAAATTCTATTTTTGCAAAGCAAATTTTGATAAGTTTTTAAAAAAATTGCGAGATAAACGATCGCTTTACAAATTCATATTGCTATAACTAGTGAAGCTTTCAAAATGTTACGACGTAAGTTTTTGACGCGGTTATAAGAAATTATAGAGACCGAATTAATTTTACGGGACTACAGAACATTATTTTTTAAGAGTGCTTTCGTTTAAATAATATCCAAGTTATTAAATTTTAAACATATGTAATTTAGATATATATTGTGAAAAATTAGAGTACAATACACAGCGCAATCGCCTAAAAATCAACTACTGCTGTCAAAATCAACTCTCGAAAATGGTTGCCAGTACCAGGGAGTTACAGCTATGCATGGTGTTGCAAACAGTTTCCTGGAGTTATTGACGTGATAATAGAAGTAATTTATTATGGATGGATTGTGTAGTTATGTGGATGACACAATCATTAAAATTGATGTGCCTGCATTACACAAGGAAGGATATGTGAATCGGCATGAAAACCTTTCATGGAATGTGGTGATAAATGCGGACAAGAATCTACACATTTTACAATGTAAATGCAAGCGTGTTACAAAATTCGGCTGTTAATCAAAGATTTGGCAATGGATGGAGTCTATTTCCGGATGCTGTTATTTGGGTGATAGTGGTTCGGACAGAATAACTAGTTGATACCACCATTACCTCAAAATCTGAAGCTGAAATTAAATGAAATGTAAGTGGAAGCGTATTAAGTGAAATGTAAAAAATACTTTGTTGATTTGAGAACTAGCAAATAAAATATATTTTTATTTTGCAGCTCATTTTAACAAGATGTATTTAGCAATGCAAAAAGAAAAGAAAAACATGCAAATACGATTAAAGGCTTTGTTGAACATTTTGCACACTAACTTTGCAGAAAAGCGCAAAAACTTTACAAAAGCGCAAAGTCTTAACAAAGAGAGAAAAGTCTCTGCAATGAATATTGTGGAACAGAAAAACTTATCTCTTTGCAAAAAAAAAAAAAATCAATCTGATAAGTGCGAAGTGAAAAGTTGATAAATTTTTTTTCAACATTGTTCATTTTTACAAAATATCATACAATTAAGGGGTATTTTTCGGAACATGAATGGAAAATTTACAGCCATGTCACAGAATTTAATTCCGTTCGGAATTCTTCTATAGAAAAATTAAAACGAAAATTCTTTTCGGAATGAAACCTAGAAATGCTTAAAATTACAATTCCTCATAGCAAATTAAAAGTGGTTTCATTCCGCAAATATTTTTCGTTTTTCTTTTTCTACAGAAGCAAAAAACGGAATTAATTCCACTTCCGAACGGAATTAAATTCTGTGACATGGCTGTTATTTAACCAATTTGATGAACATCTTTCTTGATAGAAAAATAATCTTTAAAGAACGAGTTTACAAATAATTTTTAACAACATGATGATTGTTCTGAATAATAGCTCACATCTAAAACATCTTGGTTTTCACTTCCACTTCAGAAAATCGCTTTAACATACATAAACATTTTACAAGTTTTACTTCATTTATATACCCAACATCAAAAAGATGGGTCGTTATAAGATTCTAAGACGATATATCTAAGTATGACCGTCTGTTGAAGGCACGATAGAGCTTCGAAAAAAATACATAGATATTACCTATTATGGACCGATCATCCAAAAATTTAGTGCCATGATTTCTGTGAATATAAATATTATATGTGTTAAACTTTATCTCGATATAAATATTTTTAAAAGATTTATGGAAGTTAAAGTAAATTACGGTTTCTTATATGGGAGTTTCACCTGGCCCCATACAAATGTCCCTCCGAAATAGGAGTTTAACCATCATCAATGTTTCAATTATGCAAGTGTTCAAACAAATTTCACCACAAATCACATCTATAAATTTTGTGCAGACCGAATTAATCATAGCTCACATATAAGACCCACTTTCGAGAATTATTTTCAAGAGCATAAATCTCTTAAAAATATGTGCATCCAAATAATATTTAACAAAAATATATTTTATATGTATACAAATAATACGGTACAATTTTATTATGATCGGTTCATAATTAGTCGTAGCTCCCATATAAGGCCCACTTCCGAAAATCACTTTAACGATCATAAATTTCTAAAAAACATTGGTATCCAAAGAAATTTTAATACAAATAAGTTTCTTATATACAGAAATAATGACACATAATTTAATAATGGTCGGTTCATAATTATTCGAAACTCTTATATAAGACCCCCTCCGTAATTAATTTTGAAAGTATTTATATCGAGATAAAGTCTAACACATATAATATTTATATTCACGGACATTATAACACTAAATTTTAGGATGATTGGTCCACAATAGATTAAATCTCCCATATGGTGTAGGGTATTATATGGTCGGGCTTGACTGACTATATTTTCTTACTTGTTTTTCTTATCTCAATTTGTAGGCATGACTACATAAACATACGATTTTGCTGAAAATTGTGTTTACAATCACATAATTGTATCATACAATATACAACATACTTCACTTATGAATTAAACAATTTATTAATTTATTAATTATATGTAGGTAAAGGCAAAATATGATGACGAAGTTTTAAAGAAATTATGAAAGCATTTAATATCTCGAAAAAATAGAGTGCAAACAGAAAATGCTGATATAAAATGATATTGAGTACGGTGATTCACAAGTAGACAAGAGGTTTACAATTAAATATAACTATGTAATATATTTTGTTTAACTTTTTTTTATTATATATTTAATGAATTTGTCTTTACTTTATAGGCCTAACAAAAAGTATTCAAATCTTATATCTAAACCTTAAAAACTCTTTGCTCTCAGCTGAGAGAGCCATAATGAAAAAATAGGCCATAAATTAGGAGGGTGCTAATTCAGCTCTATGAAGCCTTGTATCTGCTTGAGTTCTAGTAAGCAATCTCGCAAGCGGGTTCGAATAGTTTTGAAACTTCAAGATACATATATCTCTCACGAACTTTTCTAAATTCATCTTTAACCAATGGTACATCTAATTCATTCATTCATTCTATATATGCCATGGTGCTTCCGTCATGGTCCTAAGAATCTCCGATTGGGCCTTCTGTATAAGATCAATACAGTTTCCCATAACTGAATTCCATAATTGTCCAAATTTGTTTAAAGACAGTCTTATATAGGATGACTTTACAATCTAAATTAAGATTGGTCGTTAAAAAGACAGTGCAGATTAGAAAATTTCAGACTCATATGGAGTCTCTTGCCTTCTATGTGGCGATGCCAGTTAAGGCGTTTATCCACATGTATGTCAAGGTAAGTGGATTGATCAGACTGTGGGATATTCATATTGTTGTAAGTGTGTATTTCAATTTGAATTGAAGAATATTGTCAATATATGGTTTTTTACCCATACAATTATAAGTACATAAAAACCCACTTATTATCCAAAAAAATTGCATTCTGTTAATGGTTTACATGTGCCGAATATTTGTAAAAATATTCCTGAATGAAATATTTAAGTACATACTTAAGAATGTCTAACATCACATAGTTTAGGGTACTGAACTTTCAATTCTAGATCATAGTACTATAATGAAAAGCTGTTATAAAAATGTTTGGTAATTAATATTGAAAAAAAATTGTACTTTTAGAGAATTTAATTATTAAAATAAACAGATTTAACAATAGATAGAGCAACATGTGTTTATATTATTCGCCTTACTGTGCTTAGTTTGTTTTCTAATTTGATTTTGCTACTTCGTATTTAACAAATTTGCTTAAAGTAAATAATTTTACTAAGAGTGTAAATTAGTTGTGTTGGTTTTGCCGAATATAAACATATCGTGTTGCTATGGATATGTCACTTTCATTGTTAGATACTGTACTTATTGACTTTCATAATTAAACTATACAAAAGTATATTTGTTTGTATGTGTGTGAGAAGTTGCTAATTAACATAATATTTTTTAAAAAGTAGATTAAAATATTATACGTAATATATTATGCTGAAATGTTGGCAAATGTTTCAGTGAATTTTTCTATCAGATTTTAAAAGAGTGCAGAACTAAATAGTTAACTCTGGCTTTAATGCTACAATGCCAAATATGTTAGCCAAATCAAACAATCCAATAGTAATAAATAAGGCCGCATCGGTTCTAGAGTTTGAATATCTATTCACAAGGAGAAAATAAAAATGTCTTACAAATTTTATTATTAAGCATATTATGTTATAACATAACATAATATCGTAATATATGCTGAAGTAACTTTTCGAAAATATGTACATACATACATACATACATATGTTCCCAAAATATAATCTAAACACAATGTCAGCTGTTGTTAATAAAGTCGAACAAATTTTTAAGTTTCTTCCAAAATAATCAACATATGTATGTATGTATGTATGCCAAAAACTGATAGTTTGGGGAAATAAATTTTGAGACAGACGGCGGTAACTTTAAAATTAAAGTTGTTTTTTAAATGCTTGGTAGAAATTTGTCGGTTTTGTATTTTAAAATGGCTGCTATGTACCATTTACAACTAATGTTATAAAAAAACAAACAGTAATATATTTTTGGAAAATACATTTTTTACTAAAATAATTTCAAATTTATTTTAAACAAGTAAGAAACTATAGTCGGTCAAGCCCGTCCATATAATACCCTACGCTCAGAAATGAGCGTTATATGGGAGATATAACCTATTGTGGACCAATCATCTAAAAATTTAGTGTCATAATGTCCGTGAATATAAATATTATATGTTTTAAACAATTATTATTTTATTTGAATTTTTAATTTTTGATATTTATTTAGTTAGAAAAAACTGAAGAAAAGGAGGCAACATGAAAATATAAATTAATAAATAAAAATGATAATTACAGAAAATTTCGAACCACCAGGTAACACTGGTTAAAAGATTGATGTTTGTCTGTTGGCTAGCAGGCACCGCAGCACTGTTGGTATCTTACAATTCTTAAATTGTACCGTCTCAATGGCAAAATTGTACTAAATTGCCATAAATTGTTCCTACATTTCGCTATTAAATAAAAAAGTATATAGTAAGAATTCATAACAATTTTTATCCAATAAAAACAAAATAACAGAAAGAAAACTTAAAAACGTTAAACAATTTTTCAAATTTTGTTTGTTGCTTTCGTTGGTCGATATGTTAAAAACACAAGCAACTTTTGACATTTCTCTCTCTAAAGCATGGTACTCTGTTCATCATTTCGTGCGAAATACTATCAAAAGCCCATATAAAAAAATTGATGCGAAATAAATGCGAACTAATGCTGCTGAAGTTGTACTCTGTTTTTATTGTGAAAAGTTACGAAATGTTTCTGGCAGCATGTTGTTTCAACAAAAAAATATATATGGCAACATTTTTTTCCAACTGTGAAATAATGTAAGCGGCACTTATTTCACACGAAATTGAAAAAAAACAGCCAAAAACATGGTTTTTGTTTATATAAAAGAAACAATGTTGCATATCTAAGGGCAATAAAAACGACAATTTTCTTCTTAATCGCGGCATTGTCACCACTTGCTAATTGTCAAAATTTTCAAACGAAATAATTGATGTTGCTCAACAAATTTCGCAAATTTGAACATGCTTAAAGCATGGTACTCTGTTCAAATTTGTACCAAATTTTGTCGAACTATCTTCAAAATTGCGACCTATACTCTGCGCACAAGCTTTACATGGACAGACAGCCAGCCAGACGGACATTGTTAAATCAACTCAGAAAGTCTGAGTCGATCGGTATACTTTAAGGTGGGTGTTGGACCAATATTTCTGGGTGTTACAAACATCAGCACAAATCCAATATATCCTCCCCACTATGGTGGTGTAGGGTATAAAAACATTACCGATTTTGACAAAACATTAACGAATTTTTTATGTCTAAAAAATATGATTTCATAAAAAAGAACCATGTTGTAACTATACAAGGTGAGTGCAGTAGCACAGCTGACTGACTACAATTTACAATTTACAATTTACAATTTACAATTTACAATTTACAATTTACAATTTACAATTTACAATTTACAATTTACAATTTACAATTTACAATTTACAATTTACAATTTACAATTTACAATTTACAATTTACAATTTACAATTTACAATTTACAATTTACAATTTACAATTTACAATTTACAATTTACAATTTACAATTTACAATTTACAATTTACAATTTACAATTTACAATTTACAATTTACAATTTACAATTTACAATTTACAATTTACAATTTACAATTTACAATTTACAATTTACAATTTACAATTTACAATTTACAGTAGTATGTACATTATTTTACACAAAACAAAATGGCTGTTGTTTCTGTATTTGTATAGTTTTAAAATATTTTTCTTAAGGAATAAATAAAAATAAATTAATTTATTGGACACAAAACAGGCATAAAACTAATATTTTAATCATAGAATTGGTTTACGTTAAACTGACATTTTGGTCTGCCTAGACCACATCTTTGAAAACAGGTTTTTGTTGGTATGTATATGCATCGAACCTGAATACTAAGATTGTGGGCCATACTATTAACATGCAGATGCGGGACCAAATGATATCGGATTATAGCTGTAAATGGGGGACAAGTCGATGACCATTTTACAAGATGATAGATATATGTATATACCTATGCATATGTTATGGCAAAAAGTTTACCGTCAAACAAATATGTTCTAAATAAAATGGTTTCGCTTTTAAATAGTATAGGCTAGGATGTCTATCTGGAATTAGTAAAATTGTCAAATCAATTTGTTTGTATAAATTTCAAACATGGAATTATATATGTATGTTATATATACTAGTCTCCTCATCTCTTCTGATGAACAAGGATTTAGTATATTTTATTTTACAAGTATGTTACATTTGATCTTGTTTATATTTGGGTTGTTCGTAGGAAAAAATATTGTCAGATATTATTAAATGGAATCGAAAGTTATCCTTCGCTTATGATATCTATACTTCAAAAATTCTTAAAAATTATTCTGAAACAGGTATACGTATTAAAAATACAAGTACATAATACAAAATGTTGAAAAACAAAAAAAAAAAAAAAAAAAAAAACATATACATATACATATACATATACATACATACGTATTTATTTACGATGTTTGTTTGGCTAACTATTTACACAATATTGCAAATTCAACTGTCTATGAAAATGGTAACAAAACAAAAAGTTGTTAGCGGAAATTTTTGAAAAACTTGATATATATTTATTATACTATTTATTAGAGCCAACGCTTAATACTTTGTTTAATTAAACATAAATTAGCTTAAATAAATACAAATAATAAAAATAATAATTCGAGAAATAATACAGTAACTGAAAAGCTGAGCTGGCGTTGTAAAAAATCAAGCATTGATTTGTCTAATTGAACCCTCATGAAATTAACACCTCGAAATACGAAGATGGGTGAGCCAGAGAGTTAAAATAATTTTTCATTATATTGTATGGTGGAAATTGGAAATGCTAAAAAATACCTTAATACATACATATCTATGTGTGATAATGTGAGTGTGTTTATCTGTGTTTTAAAAAGTGTTTACGTTTCTTTTTAGGAACTAGATCACAAAAACATTAAATGGATTTCATCTCTTAGATACCGATACGCTATAGGATTTTGACACAGTTTAAAAGTGAAGAAAAACAACAAGTTATCAAAATAAAAATACTAATACAAATATATACAGTAAAAAATTAAAACATACTTACATATATAAATTGTTAAAGTAACAATTTTGTTGTAGCGCTAGTATGAAAAGAGAATCTATCTATAGCTCGAGTAACATCGAGATTATTTTTATGGATGTCTGTCTATCCTACCAACAATTTGTCTATTTTTCAGTTCATTACTTAGTCTGCCTATCTATATGTACTTAGATGTTTATGTGAAACGAATGAGTTGCGTGTGTAGCAAATATCGAGAAATATTTAAGCCCTGTTGTAGCAACAATTGAAGTGGAAAATCAGTGCAATCAATTAGCATTAATTATTAAATGTTCAAAAATAATTTTGTACTCATACATACTCGTATATATATGAAATTTCTACCGATATTGTATCTGTGAGTTTGTGTTTACTTTGATTTAAATGAAAACGAAATAAACGAATATAAAACAACTACAAGAGCAGCAAACTAAAGTTAAAAATGACTGAATATTTAAAGATAACATTAACACTAGATACACACTCATACTCGTACTCACAGATACATGTTTTCTATGTATCTGCCAGGTTAATAATATCGAAAATATCGTCATACAATAAAAAATGTGTTAATAGTAAAAGCAAATTTTTAAAATAAACCCAACTAAAAAGTAGTAGTTATAGTCTATCTGTATACCAGTACATAAACATCAATTTTATTTTGTATATATAAAAAATTTTGAATTTACCTGACTTTTAAGAATATGTCCATAAAGAAAACTGTACATCTTTTAAGATTTACAAAACATATAAAATATTTCTATTATTAAAAAACACTCTCTGTTACTTTCATAATTTATATTTTAGCTGCAGGATACACGCTTAATTTTGGTACAAGCAAATACTTAGCATTGATTGTCTGTTGTCTTTGAACAGTAAAATGTTTTCAAAAATAATTCATTCAAATTATGATGGTAAATTTTGTTTTAGTTCAGGTACTAAAATAAATGAAGGTTAAAGATATCTTTACCTTTGATTATCACATACTATGTAATACTACATGTAATATATACATATGTATGTACAGCAGTTGTCATTGCGAACTCCCTAAAAATTTTTAGATATACATATAAAAATATTAAATTTAAAAAAGGACTGGAATTATTTTTATTTTTTAGCCCATTGAAAATAATGATTCTTACTAAAGAATAAATGAATACACCATTGATGTTGTTCAATAATTTCTCTTTATAATAAAACCCACTAAAGGTTTAGTGTTGTTGTTAGGCATAGGTTTAGAAACCTACAAATAGAGTTGCCATAGTCATACGGCCTTGACTTAGCTTAATTGTCAAGTTATTTTAAGGCTTGACAAGTTACAAGCTGAAATAGAATTTGTCAAGATTAAAAACATGTTTTCATAAAAATTACAGTTTTAAAGAAATAAATAATTTGGTTTTAAACCCTAGTACTTCAATTCATTTGGTATTTAATCCATTTTTATGGAAGCATTACGGAACAGTTTTAAGTTAGTTTGTTGTTTAACAACTTCTGCTTCAAATTCTTGAAATTAATTAAAAAGTCTTTTCATAATATTTTAATTATCATGAAATCAAGTTGGAAAAATTCGATCATCATCATATACTCTATAGAAGGACTCTAACTTCTCATTATTGTTTCACAGTACGGGCATTGCAACATCATTAGTATAAAATATGCAAATTAAGAAGGACATTTTTTAACATGTCGAAGAAGAATAATTAATAAGTGACTTTCACTTTGAAATGCTATATTTTCTTGAGAAAATATTGAAATAAATTTAAACTTTAAACGCATCAAACGACTTTAAGAAGCCCTTAATAAATTTCCAAATTATATAATAGAAGAAAAAATTTTAGTGAATGTTTAATGCAATGGAATAAAGAACGTTTAATGAATTGGATTGGAAGAAGAATAATTATAAGAACTTTGGATACAAATATTTCATAAGAAATTGACTAGAATTATAAATAATATATATTCCATTTAAGACATAAAATATTTATTCTTAGTTCACTAAGAAAGTAAAAACAAAATATCGATATTGGGCTAATTTCGAACACTATATTTATACCAATAGAGACGTAACTACTAAAACCAATTATTGTTCATTTTGATTGATAGATTTTCCGGATAAAGAATTTTTGTGAATTTTTTAACACTTGTTAATTTATGAGGAGATTTTTCGTTAACATTTTTTATAACGATTATTAATATAAAATTTGGTGTTAATTATACCCTATACCATCATAGTGGAAATGGTATTTTGCTCCAACACCCACCTTAAAGTGTACCGATCGACTTAGAATCACTTCCTGAGTTGACTTAACGATTTCCGTCGGCCGTACGATCATACGAGTAAATGCTTGAATTATGCAAGTATCCAAACAAATTTCACCACAAATGAGTAGTAGTAAATGAAGCCAAATCACAACTACAAATTTTGTGCAGATCGGTAAATAATTGATCATAGCTTCCATATAAGGTCCTCTTCTGAAAATCACTTTAAAGAGCATAACTCTCTTAAAAATGTCGCTATCCAAATAATATTGAACACAATTATGTTTCATATATCGCCACCTAAAATGCCCAAAGACGTAACCCTCATTATCATAAATTTACAGGAGAAGCAAAAAACATTGTAAAATGAAAACTGTTTAATTGAAAATCGCGATTTCCTCACATCTTGACGACAAACTTATTTCTGTAAAAAAAATGTGGGTTAAGTCTTTTGTATTTTATAAAAACGTTTAAATGATGTTACGTCTTTTTCCATTTCTTGAGTAAAATCGTTAGTTTGGAACGTAAAAGCTTAAAATTTTTAGGAGCATTTTATTTTAGTCTTGTGTTCCAGATTCAATCAAAAAACGAATTTTGATTTTTTGAGGGTTACGTCCTTAAACATATCAAGTGACAATATACAGAAATGATGACACCTACTTTTATATCGGTCGGTACATAATTAGTCGAAAATCCCATATAAAACCCTCTCCGTAATTCACTTTAACCTTCATAAATCTTTTAAAAGTATTTATATCGTGATAAATTATAACATACATAATATTTATGTTCACAGAAGTTAAGGCACTAAATTTTTGGATAAATAGGGCATATCTCCAGTAAATCGCTCATTTCTGAAAAACCGTTTATACATATACAAGGTATAGGGTATTATATGGTCGGCTTGATGGACTATACTTTTTTACTTGTTTTCACTTTGTTTTTAGCTGCAGTAGAAGGATTCTGATTTGGTCACGGTATTAAACAGATTTTTAATTTTTACAAATTTTTAGCAAATTTTTTTTAATTCAGCTAATTTTACATTGAAAAAAAAAAATTATTTGTAGTAAATATTTTATTTAGGAACGCAATACCAATTCAAATGTGTCTCCTTAGATTTTCTATAAATTCTAATTGTTTTCGAATTTTTATATCTCATTGGGGAATAACTTTATCTTTATAACTGTACTTGTCAGGTTTGAATAACATTTTGTTGAATTTCTCATTAATATTTAAAACGTAAATCTGAAAATATTGTTACGAAATTGTATTTCAATTTAAATTTAACGGTCGGTATCAATCAATATACAATCACGTTTCTCAACATACATACAGACATGTTTAAATGTTTATCGACATACAAATTGGTTAGAATTTGTAGAAGTTTTAATTTATAAGCATTATTGAGAACACCCTGTTATAACAATAGCTCAGAAATATGGTAACATTAAGTTTTAACGACTTTTGCTGATTATTCTAGAGACGAATATTCTAGACTTGCATGAACATTCTAGTATCTTAACTCCGAACCTTCCAGAAATTATGATTGGTGTACAAGTAGACTAACAAGGCCAAATAGTTAATCAGTTTATTGAGAGGCATCGTTGAGTAAACATCAAAGGGTTCTCAAACAGTAATTAAAGCGTGTTCTTAAACCGTAATAGAAGTGTGTACAACTTTACAACGTTTTTTTGTGTACATTTAAATTAATAAGGACTTGTTATATTTTCCTCAAACTACTTGACGCTTTTATTTTGCAATTTAGAAAAAATAAACCACCGTTTTTAAAGGTAAAACCGTAACATGTCGATTAAAAAAATTTTACTCATAAATATGTATTAATTGTAAGTAAAACTCGTGTTGTATTTTAAACTATTTTTTTACAAACAATTTTACACGAATTATTATTCCATATATTACATTGTATGTATGTATGTAAAATATTTTGTATATAGGGTGGCCATTATATTCAAATTGTTCGGTGTTCTCAGTCCTCTAATAATCAAATGCTGCATATTTTAACAAAATTAGATTGCATTTAAAGGTTCCATATCTCAGTTAAATTTCAAGTTTTAGGTAAAAAAAATTAAAGTTGAAATAAATTCTAATTAAATTTTGTTTGTATTTTAATTTTACCCCAGTGTTGGCACACATGGTACAATTGTACTTTTTTGATACATTTTAGACTCAGTTGGTACCGTGGTACTACCACGAGTCATTCGGTACAATTTCTAATTACTGGTGCATTTGATATTCCAGAAGAAATACATACATATATAATTAAAAATATATGATTTAATTTATTTTGCACATTTGTATAGTAGTGCAAGTAGAAGAGATGATTTTATTTAATTACATGAACACTTTGGAACTGTAATCATGATAATAAACGAAAATAATCTTCTTGGTGATTAAAGAGTGTTCTAACTATACATTTAAATAAATACAGGCAAATCTCGAATAAAGATAATTTACAGGAAACATTTTATTACGAAACAAGCTCTATTTCTTTGCTTCTGATTTATCTTTGTTTCAAATGTATTAATATAAAATTGTTACTCTATCCTTTGATAACTGTCTACCTGGAACACTAGTTGTATATCGTGAGTAAAAGTTTTATCTGGCAGCAATTTCCAATAGAGTTGTGATTCTTTGAAGAAGTCTCACACCATATTCCTATTTTATCATCAAATGTTAAAAAAATTTCCGTAAGTCGAATTTGTTTGCCAAAAGGCCATTTTCCATTACTGTTTTACCCATGGTACAAAGAGTTCTTTATTTTTGTAGCCATATAAACTTTCTCATGTTTAAGCGATTTATTTTTTTATTGCTTAAAATCGTACTACCATATCTATTTTTAAATTCCGAGTTTTTGCTTACTTTTTTTTAACATTTTGAGATCAACTACTCAAATTAAAAAAATCTTTTGAAGTTATAAAAGCATATTCATCCTTATTTGTCCATCGAAATAACAGCCTTCTGGGAATATTAATATATTAAGCCTATAATTTCTCCATTTCCGTAAATAGCCCACCACTGAAAAAAATTTGTATTTCCTCAGTATTATTGACACGGTAACTAAATTATATGAGCTTACAGGCAAAATTATACAAAATAATTTCTTTGGAATAACAAAGCAGAATAAAACTTTATTTAATACATTTTTCCCTATATTACAAAATTTTTTAGAATAATACAAATTAACTACATTTACATACTTGAGTGGCAATGTTGCAAATATAAAAAAAGAACTCGCGCGTCAAGCATTAAACACATTCATCACAGCAGACTACACACTAAAATATTTAAAAAATGAAGTACACACGTTTCGACTTAGGACTTTCTTGTATCGATCGTGGGATAACCTAGCAATTTATATTTAAAACAAGTAAGAAAGTATAGTCGGTCAAGCCCGACTATATAATACCCTACAGCTAGTATATCTATAAAACAGTTTTTCAGATATGGGCGCTATATGGGAGATATTACCTATTATGGACCGATCATCGAAAAATTTTGTGATATGACTTCCGTGAATATAAATAATATGTGTGTTAAACTTTATCTCGATATAAATACGTTTAAAAGATTTATGGAGGTGAAAGTGAATTACGAAGAGGGTCTTATATGGGAGTTTTGACTATTTATGAACTGACTATTATAAAATTAGGTGTCATCCTATTTGTACATAAGAAATTCATTTTTGTTAAATTTTATTCGGATAACAACATTTTTAAGAGATTTATGGTCCTTAAAGTGATTTTCGGAAGTGGGACTTATATGGGAGGTACGACTAATTATGGACCGATCGTCATAAAATTCTACCATATGATATGTATATGTACGAGACATGATTGTGTTCAATATTATTTGGATACCAACATTTTTAAAAGAGTTATGCTGTTTTAATTGATTTTCAGAAGTGGGCTTCATATGGGAGCTACGACTAATTATAGACCGATCTTCACGAAATTTGTACATGTGATTTAGCTTCATTTACTACTGCATAATTCAAAGATTTATGATCGGTAAACCCCAACTTCGGGAGGGCATTTATATGGGGCCAGGTGAAATAATTGACCAATTTCGACCAGTTTCAATCACATCCATCCTTGGGTCGAAAAAATATCACGTACCAAATTTTATCGAAATATCTTGAAAATTGCGACCTGTACTCTGCGCACAAGCTTTACATGGACAGCCAGCCAGACGGACGGACGGACATCGTTAAATCGACTCAGAAAATGATTCTGAATCGATCGGTATACTTTAAGGTGGCTGTTGGACCAATATTTCTGGGTGTTACAAACATCAGCACAAATCCAATATACCCTACCCACTATGGTGGTGTAGGATATAAACAAATAATTTTAAAAAATGACATTGTTGACCAAATTTTAAAATTTTCGGTAATATATTTGTTAATTTCTTACATCCGATTTCAGATTTTTTTTGGTTTGTTTTGTAGTTTTATATTTCTAGAATATGACATCTAATTTAGACCTTTACACTATAAATTATTTAAAATATCTATTATATGAAATTTATTTTCGTACTTAATTCATTTAAAAAATTAAGATAAGCTGAAGTCAAAAATATGTTTAAAAAAAATATATTTTGTTTTTACACCTTGGGAGCATCGAAAAAGGCTAATAAAAGCGCGTCATAACATATATTCGTCGAGCTGTTGGACAAAGATTGTATTTGGAAAAATTTCAGCAGTAAGATTGCAGATGGACTAACATAGATGTAGTTGGACACGGTAATTTAAGTGTGTATTATATTTTATTCAACATAAAACAGCAAATTAAATGTAATTATCGTTTTTCTAGAGAATAACTATAATAATTTTAAATGTATTGACATTGCATGTAATAAAAATTCTCATTAGCCATGTACAAAAATATAATTATGAAAAACAGTGTGTACATTAAATTTGATACCATCTTGAAAGCAAGTTAATGACTAAATTGATGACCTGTAACTACATAAACAGGAACTCCCAGAAAACTCCTTTAAATGTGGTTAATTTGTAACTTGTATTAAAATGTTTATTTGCATATGAATATACTCGCACTAAATATGAGTTTGTATAATATTTTTTCCAAAAATAGCGCAGAAGTTAGCAACGTACTTTCTTAATACGAGTACACGCTGATAATAGCTCAAATACATCTACATATTTGTTAGTGTATTCTGTGTGAATGTGTAAAGTAAATAGTTTACCCCCTTATTCAAAAACGATTATTAAATTTAACAAACATTTATTAAGACAGATTTGCATATAAAAATTTGCTTAATAAACGTTTGTTAAATTTAATAATCGTTTTTGAATAAGGCGGTTAGACTTTTGTTAAGCATTATCCTGTATGTACTTACAAGTACATTTTGTATTTAGATGTATATTTATCTTTTGCCCTCGTTTTCTCTCTTTCGCTCTCTCAATCGTAATAAATAACAATAAGAGTAGAAAACAACAAGAATACGAAAATATTCAAATACTTCAACATCGTAGTCAACAACTTTTTAAACTGTCTTGATTAATGATGCTTTAAATTACGCCACTTTGATTTTCATTCTTTACGTATGCTAAAGGAATAACAATAACTAAAAGAACAACAATAACATTTAATATGATGTATGTATGTATGTATGAATGAGTAAAAGAATTTACGACGGAAAGGATTCATTGACATCGTGTTGCATACACAACTCAACTAGAAATATATGGAATAGAAAATAATAAAATAGATAAATATGATAATGAAAGTTTAATGGCTGAATTAAAATGAGCAAAAAATATATATGTAGCATTCTAAATACAACAAAGCAAAAAATTTAAAATAAAAACATACATAAAAACACGAACAACACATAAAGCAAACAAACAAATACTTATTACGTTGCACAATTAAACAATCAACCAAGCAAACATAAAGTTTAACAGCCAGGATCAAACACACACGCAAGGAAATATGTATGTTCTGAATAAACATATAATCGTACATGAAATAAATGTACTTACATATATATGAGGCACAAAGAGACGAAGAAGGATTTTCTTTTTACAGACCAGAAAACAGAGCGAGAGAGTAAGAGAGAGCGCAAGTGAAGGGGTAGTAGGTTATGAGAGCGCATTTCAAATAAAACTGTTTATATTCCATAAACAAAATAAATCTCCAACGTACACTCTCACAAAAAAACAACTTTTTTTCCAAATGTAGACCCGGCTGAAATCATGCAGTTAAAAACAGACTTTTAAGAGCAAACAGAAAGAGAATTTATTAAAAAAAAAGTAAACATTTCAAAGGCAATACATAGGAATATTATACTAAGAAACGCCGATAAATAGTTTGTTATTATAAAGAGAAAGCATAATGTATTTCTTTTCACAAAATTCGTAAATAAATACAAAATTTATTTTAATAAAATATTCAATAATTTTACATTCACCTGAAACACTAGAGCTAGAGATAGCAACACGGAACTAGTTTCGTAAAAAGTTTATATTATATTTCTTATTGACGCCTCCCAACTAAAGTTGTGAATGATTGTATATATAAGTTAGTCATTCCTTGTGTAACACTGCTAAATATTCATCTGAAACCTAACAAAGTATATATATTCTTGATCCTTATGGAATTCTAAGTCGATTAAGCTATTTTCGTCTGTCTGTTTAAAACACTCTCACGTCCAAAAGACATAACCACAATCAATAGAATTTAAAAAAACCGTTTATAATTCTTTTAAGCAGTTTGGTATTGAAAATTAGCGAAATCGGTATAGTAGATCCAGAGTTATGGACCAAAATGTGAGACAACCTTCATTAAAAAAATTGATATTTTTAAACATTTTTCTTTAAATTTTTTGAAATATATAGAAATTTTGTACACGTTAGTTTTATGATAAAAGAAGAAAGTGTGAGGAAAATAGTAAGAATCGGTACATGATTTCTCATAGCCCCCATACAAACATCTTCCCGAAATACGGCTTAATGATAAATAAGTGCCTATAAAATTGGAATATTAATAAAAAATTCGGCAAAAGTAAGTGTCATGTAAAAAGAAATTTTGTGGATTCGATAATGACAAGATTACCGACCACCGATGGTGCCATGTCATGTTAGAGTACCCCGTAAAAACCCTTATGTATCAAAAGCTAACCGAACGAATCGATCAAATTACGCTAAAAGATACCTAAATCAACCTCTATTCTTTTGGTTAAATGTTCTTTTCACATATGAAAGTAAATATGAAATATTTGGCGTCAAGAAACCTTCAAAGATTTGGCGCAGTAAGAATGAAGTTTTTCGCGATAGAGGCGTTATCAAAACCGTAAAGTATGGTGGAGGCTCCGTAATAGTCTGGGGATGCATGACGGCATCGGGGGTTGTTAATCTTGTCTTTATAGAATCCACTTCAGCGTATAAAGAAGATTACTGTTTACTTTGATTTGACGCGAAAAAATCGGGATATTTTTGTAAAAAGTGAATTATTTTTTTGGTCCCTTTATTTTGGATTCTTTTTTTTTAAATGTAGTATGTCCTTTATTACCAATGAATTTCGCAATATTGGTTTTTACATATCGCTCACAGAATGCCAAAATCAAACTGCTTGATTTTGAAAATATCGGTCCGTATTTGACCATATCCCTCATATAAGGTCAACTACCGAAATTCACGTTAATACTAATGTGTATCTGAAATATACAATTATTATATTAAAATTCAACGTAAGATATCCTCATTTACTGTTCCAAAATTAAGGAAGATCGTCCCATGTTTGTAATTGCTCACATTTACGTACCACGTCCGAAAAACAAGTTAACCGTCAATAATGTCTAATAAATATCGATATCGAATCAACATTTTATACAGATCAGAAATTGTAATCCAAAAATCATTCGAATATCAGTTATACGACAATTATGCTACTGAATTTTGTAGCTGTCAGTCCATATTTGGCAATAGCTCCTAAATTAAATCCATTTCCGAATATAAATAACGTTATTGAGATGAAATTCAACCAAAATAAGCTTTACCTTATAATCTCACCATATTAACTTGTGGTGAATGTGGAAAATGTTTTTTTAATTTTATAAATTGTTAAATTACACTCAAGACTGTTATGAATATTAAATTATGGTGAGAATTGGCAATTATATTAATTTTAAATGGTCAAAATTAGATATAATTTCAAAACGTTCAAAATAAAGTATATCTAGGCATGTGATGGAAATCGAAGCACTTAAACTTGTTTTCTTTAGTTTGGATTTCAAAGTTTATATGCGATATCTCGAAAACTGTATTGGATACAATATTGATTCATTGATTATCACAAGTTGAATATTTTACTTCTTCAGATCACTTGTAAATTTTATTTCGCTGTAGAAATTTTGATCACTTAATTTTGAATCGAATTCGTATTCATAACATATGTACTAACTTATACACACTTATTCAAGAAATATTAAGCCGATAGCCATTGACGCTAGTGCTTTTAGCCCTAGATTTATTGTAATTTTAATTATAATAAATTTTTTAATAAATAAATAAATAAATATTATAAACTATTTTATGAGTTAAAGTATTCATAAATTGTATTTTTTTCTACAGGCTATAGTGAAGAATAATGCGTATACAATATATTTCTTTCAACAACTTTGGAGTGGCAATTTCAAATAAAATAGCGCATATCAGCTTACACACTTATTGAAGGAATATTTTGAACAAAAAATTCTACACTATTTTTTCCAGCGACATTTTGACCTACTTTTTGGAAGTAGAATTTAACGAAATTTTGACCAGACATAAAATCACTGATGAAGATTCAAAATATGCAATAAAAAAATAATAGCGTATGAGCACATACGCTATTTTTATATTGAGGAGACGATATGTTACTTAATAAACTAAATTGTTTTGACATTGTAATTAAACCTGAATTAATAAACTATTGCTACGAAAATATTAACAAAGTTGTGAAGTATGGCAACATTAAGTTTTAACGGCCATAAAAAGGAACGTTCGATTACTTTCTAGTTGCCGCCGTAAATTACTAGAATATGGCGCTAGTGTATAAATAGAACAAACAGGGCCAATCAAAGTGAGTTTATTGTGAGTCATCGTTGAGTGAACATCAAAGCGTTCCCAAATTGTAAATAAAGTGTGTTGAAGTAAAGTGTAAAAGAGTAGTACAAAGACAGAGTGTTTATTTAAATTGTTTTTGTTTACAGTTGAATATAGTCAAGCCCCACCATATAATACCCTACACCCAGTATATATATAAAACAGTTTTTTTTATCTCGATATAAATACTTTTAAAAGTGTGGAGCTTAAAGTGAATTACGGTCTCTTATATGAGAGTTTCGACTAATTATGGACCGACCATTATAAATTTGTACTGTATTATTTGTATAGATGTGATTTGGCTTCATTTAGTTATCATTTGTGCTGAAATTTGTTGGGATACTTGCATAATTCAAACATTTATGATCGTTAAACCCCAATTTCGGGAGGACATAACTCCCATATAAGGCCCACTTCCGAAAATCACTTTAACGACCATATATGTAGTAAATATGTTGATATCCAAATAAAATTCGATACAAAAAAGTTTAATGTATAGGTATATAGAAATAATGGCACCTAATTTTATAACGGTCGGTCTATAATTAGACAAAACTCCTCTTTGAAAATCACTTTAACATGTATGTATAAATATTTTAAAAGTGTTTATATCGAGATAAAATTTAATACAAAATATACTTAGACACACAGAAGTCTTCCCACTAGATATTTGAATGATTGGTTCTTAATAGCTCTCATATAGCCTCCATTTCTAATAAAAATGTTTTTACACATATTTATACTTGTTTATAAGTATGTATAAGAGATTTGTGCGTATTTAAGTGATTTTGGGAAATGGTATTTATATATAGGAACTATGGTCAAATATGGATCTATCCAAACAAAATATCGCTTTCTGATTTCTTTTCTATAGGCATTTATATATCATCGAGCCATATTCCAGGAAGACATTTGTATGGAGAGGATAAATCTTGAACCATCCTTTTATAATCTTACATAGATATAATGTGTGCAAAACTTCATGACCGATTTGCAATAACAAATATTTCAGTTAAACAAATAGTATTGATGGAAAATCTCATATTTGGATTTCCATGATGAAGTAAGATTTTAAATAAATACATAACTATATATTCAGCTGTTTTGGTTCGAAGGCGCTGAACTCAATTTAGAATAACTAGCTTAATACCGGTTATTTAAAAAAGCTACAACTGCATAAAATAAATAATTTTATATGTACATTAGTGAGAGCAACCAGAAATGACCCAGAGAGAGCGTAAGTTTAAGCTGTTGTTGTTTTTATTCATATACCTATGTATGTACGTATGTATGTATGTATCTATATTCTATAGGTATACAATAGTTTGTCTGTAGATGATTGTTTGTTGTTGGTCTAGTAGCTGTAAATGAGTTAGCTGCTGTTAAATGGCTGGCTGAGTGGCTCTGGTTTGCTTCTTTTGAGGGTTACCATTATGTCTGTCTGTCTGTTTGCCTGCCTGGCAGCTTGACTGTGTGTGCCTGCGACAACTTAAGGTCGCAAGAGTTTTGAGCGAGCAATAAGGTCTTTTCACACGTTGGTAATATGGCAATAATTCAGTTTAGTATTTGTCGTTGAGCGAGCAAGTAATCAGGCCAAGCACGGAGAAGATGAATCGAGCAAACAGCCACAGCAGCCACGTACTACAAAGTAGCAGCCCAAACAAATTTAAACAACCACTTTTAAGTAGGAGTTGACTCAATGCGGTAACAAGCAGTGAACAATTCACTCATCTGCCGTCGCTAAAAGTACCAAATACTACTTGATATGTATTTTTTAAATTGTTTGCTTGATAAAATTGAAGCATGAATAAATCCTTGATATTTTTTGGTTCATTCAATGAAGTTCTAATAACAAAAAATTGTGGGCGCGTCTTCAGAAAATAAATATATTTAAATTTTTAATTAAACAAAATAAGATACAGTGCTTGAATTAAAAAGTGTTTAACATTTTTTTCAACTAAAACAAAACACACAGATTTATGAAAATATCTAACAAAAAATGTGAGCTAAAATAAAAACTTTTAAAAGTTTTCTAGGACCATTGGTTTCCTGACTAAAGGTGAGTTATTTAATTTATTTTTAATTGTACATATAACAAATATTTTTATGTTTTAAACAATTTTCATGTAATATTGTTTGTATAGTTTGCAATTATGCGCATGTTCTGGTAAATCCTTTTTTTCGAAATTCATAATGGTGTCCCCGTATTTACTTTCGTTGAATTTTAAGTGCTGTTGTTGTTGCATATAGCTATTTCTTGATTATTATTGCTGTCTCGTCTCATTGTCGTCTGTACTCGTTTTGCGGAAGCAGCGCCATATACGCAGTCTTGTAATCAGGGATGCCATCATTTTACGGATTTTGGCCAAAATGTTTAAAAAAAAAATAAATAAAATTTCAATTAATGAAAAGTGACCAATTCAATTTGAAAGTGAGTTAATTGTGGCATTTTGCCTATGAAAGGCCTGAATGAAACTCGTATGTGATCGATTGATCTAAATATGGTTCCATGTGGCAACTTTTTTTTCTTAGTTTAATAGTTCAATGTAGCAAGATCCATAAAAGTTTCTTTATGTCAATTTGGGACATTTTGAATAGTTCTCATTTCTTATTACTAAAAGCACTCACGAGACGACTTTCTTTATATACATACATTTATGGCGCCATATTTTTAATGTCATCTCCGAATTGTAGTTTGTGATTACGAGCAATATATTCCGGAAATATTGTTGTTTATTACAGCAATTATTTGTAACGACACAAATAGAATATCCATTGGAAACAATCAGTTTTTTTTTCATTCTGTTTATTTATTGTATCTTTATTAAAAACGAACTACCAATAAGTATTTCAAATCTTATATCTAATGAATTTTAATTATTTAGTCCAGCCAGTGCCGGATGAAAATTGTTTGACCATTGTTGTTTATATATATTAAGTAGGCATTCTTCCTTCTTGTCTTCGACTCAGATCCCGTCTTCTATATTCCTTCTTTTTAGTCGAATATAGCCACTATTGTTTAATATGTTTAGGGCTAATATACATATTTGTGTATACTTCAGGCTTTTTAAGTATTTTTCTGCAATTTTTGGATCTAATTTTTTACCAAAAGCACGTTTAGTTCTTTATGAATATTCGAATTTTTTATATACTAGGGGGCAATTGTGATCCTTCGTAGCAATTTGTTTTGGGCGTCTTTGAATTCTGTCTAAGTTTTAAGCTGAGGCTATTTCCAATAGCTGTATTCTATAACACCAGAAACAATAAATGAATAAAGTTTATTTGTGGATGAAATCAGATTTTTAATATTTAATTATCTAATGACAAAATGTTGAAAATATAAAAACTATAAAAATGTTATACATACATTTGATACATTTGATGTAGATATCAAGAAAAGTATCTCCAGACTGGCCTACTCATAATATTTTGTTATCACATGTTGGTGATATTTCAGAAAATTTATTTTATCGCCCACTATCTTTAAGGATCCGGAATATTTCTATTTAATAAAATTAAACACAAATATTGTATAATTTACTTACCCTTGTCTGGTGAAAGGTTAAAAATCTGATCCAGTTGTTGTAATGTGAAACAACAAATGCAGAGACACTTGTCTTACACGCTGTTTAACCGTTTTAATAATGTTTTCAACAGCATGTCAAATTATCAAAACCGATTTATAGATGCTCACTCACATATACTTTTACATACACACCTAAACCTACACATAGCGCATACATACAAACACAGACACACACTCATACAGTTTTTAATTAAATCCCATGCATGAACATAAAAAAACACCCAATAAAAAACAACCCCCTTTTTGGAGGAAGATGACTTTGCAACCCTGCATTTTGTGCAGATGCACTACAATACTCGGATATCTGTAAGCATGTATGTATGTGTATTTTTATTCAATATGGCGCATCAGATTAACTTTTTTTGTTGTTTGCTACAGAATAAATATAAAAAATCCGTTTGTTGTTGTTGATTTTTTGGTTAAGGTCATTCTTTAATCAGAATCACGAAAAAGTGCGTTGTCTGCAAATCTACAAAACGTTTTATTTTACTCTCAATTTTGGCTGCTATTTGCTGTTGTTATTGTTGTACTAGCAGTGGTGGCTGTTGGGTTTTTGTTGCCCTTTAAATAGGTTGCCCGAGGCTGGGTATTCTTTTAATAAAAATAATCACCAACTCTCTGTTATAATCTAGATGCAATACGATAATGGCGATTTTTGTTGTGTGTATGTATGTATGTTTAAGTGCAATTCTGCATTTGTATTATGTTGTTTGTTTTCTTACTTCTCTTATCGCAGTGATATAAAGTTAAAATTATTTCACTCTTACACACGGGCCAGCTTAAGAATTTTTGTTCGTTTGCAGGGTTCAAGCGCGCCCTAATATTCTTGTTAAGGAAAAGAACACAGGACATTCAACCAGAGCAAACCAGACAACTGTTACAATTTTCGACTTTTCATTATTCGGTTCAAAAGTAACTAAAGAACCGCACCCATTTCCAAAATAAAAACTCAGCATTTTCATGTTTGTATTATAAACTGCACATTTAATTGTGTTAATACTCAAACTACTCGTACTGATAACAAACACATTAATTTCGATTTATTTCTTGAAAAAAAAGAGAAACCCTTAGCCATCCCTTCGCATTCAACTGCAAAGGAAAATAATTAGACGTCTCTATAAGATTTCATTTTATACTTTGTTCCAATTTTAGGGAATACCTACATATGTATATTTGTTATTACCTATATTGAATTTAATTTTAGTTGGGCATTTTAGTGTGCTGTAACTAATTTCCACTTTCTTTTGTTTTGTAGGTAGAATTTTTAGGAAAACCAAAACACAATTTTACAATTTCCACAAAGAACGAACCTTAATACAACCAAACCATCGTACTATCAAACGTACGGTGTCATAAATTAGATGTTTGTTATGATTACGTGGAAAATGTTTTGTTTGTTTGTTGTTTAACCCTTAATGCCTGGGCGCTATTTTAAAGGGACATAGAAGTTACAGAGTATAAAATGTATAACTGTGTTTGTTATGAAAATTCTACGAAAATTCGAACATTATTTTTTTTAACACATTTAGATTTTAATAAAAATACTTAGTAGTAATAAGTAGAAGTAGTTAAAAAAGATTATTACAATTTTATAATTTTAATATATTAATATTATTTTTAATATCGTTTCAATATCGTTTATCGTACTTTTTCCATACTATTTCATATTCAAAATTACCGTGTTACTTCCAAGATCTAGTTGACACAAGTTTTCCAAAAAATTTAGTTTTTTATTTCAAAAGAAAAAAAAACGACTTGTATCTTGTATAAATATGTAGTTCTAGAAAACATTTCGATAGGTTTCGAAGAAACTTATCTGGATTATAATATAAACGTATAATATATGTCACATTCTATGTAACAATAATAAATATTCTGTGAAGAATAGTTTGTTCTTCATTCATAAAAACTTATTCATTAAAACTTACAACAGGTTTATAAGAGGTTTATAAAGCAAATTTTGTATGGATGTTTGATGCATCCTATTAGACGTCGCTATATACTGTAATCGAAGAAATCAGGTCGACGTAGTAGAAAAATAAATTAAATATATTGTTTACGTAAAGTTAAAGCGAAGTGGTATTGTAGTTCTGGCCTTGCCAATAAAAATCTTAAAGATTTGGAATAGTGCAACAGTAGCTCGTAGTTTCATAAGAGGATATTAATTTTAGTTTCATACGAGTAGGTTATGTGTAGCAAATTGTGCTTTAAAATATTCAATCGCTTTTAAGTGACATACATATTAATATATTTATGCGACCGAATTTTAAGTGAACAATGCTTTTGATGTTTTGTTTATATGACCAACTAATATATTTGGATTCTAAGAATTTTTGTACTAAAAACAATAATTATGTATGTTTGAATGATTGCAACATTTCTTATATATTTATGTAACATAACAGCTTCCTCCATATGTAAAAAATGTATGTAATAATGTCTATAACAGATGTATTGATAAGACATATGGACATATGTTATTTGTAGGCGTTGGAAAAATGTACATAATGATTGGAACTTTATTGTAAATAACTAGTATACAAAATAAACCGTCTTTACAATAATTTAAATTTAAAGACTATATTCAAAATCTTTTCATTTGATAAATTAATATTTGTTGAGACGATTACTTTAAATATAATGTAATTAAAAAAAAAACACTTCCTTAATTGGAATGTGTGATAATATAAAATGCTTCCTCCATAAAAAGCATGTGTGTTCAGAAACAAGTTGCTATATTTATGTAGACCAAAAAATACACAAATATTTAGTCAGTTTCGCCGCATTTATTGAAAGAATTATACAAATGACACCTATACATAAAATTATTATAATCATATTCAAAATTTTAAGCAAACAAAACAAAAAAAAAACTTAACAAGATATTAAAGATATTATCAAACAAAAAGATAGTTTTTTAGACATATTATTTTGTATGAATAAGTCAAATTAACAATGAAATATTTTTTTACTATTATTTATTTATTGTATCTTTATTAAAAACGATCTAACAATTTTTTTTTTTTTTTTTTTATAGCCTTTATTTATTTATTGAATCTTCATATAATGAAATGACAATAAGTATTCAAATCTTAATACTAAAAAGAAAATAATAAGCCCAGCCAGTGCTAGACAAAAATTTTATGATACTAAAAAAATTTCACATCAACTGATCCAGTCATCTATTTTGCGCTTGAGTTAAAGCAAGGGTATCCCTCCTTCTCAACCGATTATGACCACTAAAGTTAAGGATGTCTCGTGCAAGTGGGTTTGGGTGGTGTTCAAGTTTGCTGACATACTTTGACGCGTGTTTTGTAAATTCAACTTTTACTGATGGCACGCATAGATCTTTGTGAATTCGAGAATTTTTAACATACCATGGAGCTGCAGTAATTATACGTAGAATTTTATTTTGACCCCTTTGAATTTTTTCAATGTTTGATGCTGAGGCAGTACCCCATAATTGAATTCCATAGCACCAGATTGGCTTTAGAATTGCATTGTACAACAATAGTTTGCAGTCCAACTTTAGTGAAGAATTTCTGCCAATTAGCCAATTAAGCTGCACTGCTTTTAATCTCATCTGTGTAAGTTTCGCTTCAATATGAGACTTCCAAGTTAAACGGCGGTCGAGGTGAATGCCGAGGTATTTGACTTCATTATGTTGAGGAATAATTTGATTATTTATTTTGATGAACGAGCAAGTTTCTTTTCGCAATGTGAAAGTGATATGAATACATTTCTGTTCATTAACCCTGATTTTCCAAAGCTCTAGCCAATTCTCTAGTTTATAAACATAATTCTGCAAATTCTGTGATGCTACTTGGTGGTCCTTGTGAACGCTGATAAAGGCTGTATCGTCTGCGAAAGTTGACGTGTGGATTTTGGGGTCTGACGGCATGTCGGAGGCATAAATCAAATATAAAGTAGGACCCAGTATGCTACCCTGTGGCACACCTGTTTCAATTGGCTGAGCGGGGCTTAAAAAATTGCCTTCTTTAATTTTAAATTTGCGACCGTATAAATAGCTTTCCATAAGTTTATGGGTGTTAGCAGGCAGAGTTAATTTTATTTTGTGCATTAAACCGTCATGCCAAACTTTGTCGAACGCTTGGGACACATCAATGAAAAGGGCGGAGCAGTATTTTTTGTCTTCAAACGACCCTCTTATCACATTTACCAATCTGTGTGTTTGTTCGATGGTGCTGTGTTTAGCTCTGAAGCCGAATTGATGATTAGGAATGCATTTAGTGTCGTTCAGAATTGGAATCAACTTAGTCATTAACAATTTTTCGAACAGTTTAGAAATTGTCGGCAATAGGCTAATTGGCCTATATGACTCTACTTTGGTGTGATCCTTCCCTGACTTAGGAATCATAGCGATCATAGACACCTTCCAATCTGCAGGATAGTATTCTAGGCGTAAAATAGCGTTGAAGATAAAGAGGATAATTCTTCTAGCTACACGAGGTAACTCCACAAGCATTTTATTGCTGATTTTATCCATACCTGGAGCCTTTCTAAGGTTCAGAGTACCAATAGCGCTTTGGACATCACCAAAGTTTAGTCTTAGAGGTACAGGAGGTCTAATAACGAGTGGTGGCAAATCAGATACGTTATTTGAGTTGTTTTTAGTAAACACATTTCTTAAATGGTTAACAAATAATGTCCCTTTCTCGGAATCATTTCTAGCCCAGTCACCAGTCGGATTTCGCAAAGGAGGTTTTCCTCTCACTGGTCTTTTTAAACCTCTTGCCGCCCTCCATAACGAGTAGTCAGATTGTGGGGTACTATCAAGACCCTCCAAGTAGGATCTAAGTGAAGCCGTTCTTTGGGTTTCTAAGAAATGTCTTAGTATATCTCTGCATACCCGTAGCCTAGCTTTCAGTTCAGGAGACCTGTGAAGTTGCCACTCTCTTCTCATTCTTCTTTTTTCTGATAGGAGATGTTCGAGTTCAGATAAATAAGTTCTGTTTGTCCTATTTCTACATTCAACGTGATAAGTGGAAGCGTGATGCACAGCTCGTCGAAGGTCCTCGGTAAAGTTGCCAATCTAACAATTAGTATTTCAAATCTTATATCTAATGAATTTTAATTATTTAGTCCAGCCAGTGCCGGACGAAAATTGTTTGACCATTGTTGTTTATATATATATTAAGTAGTCATTCTCCCTTGATCTGCTGTATCTCTTCTGCTTAGTCGAATATAGCCACTATTATTTAATATGTTGCGGGCTAATGAGTTTTTACGTTTTTAATATTTTTCTGCATTTTTGGATCTTAGTTTTTTTTTTACCAAAGGCATGTTTATACTACCAATTGTGATCATTCGTAACAATTTGTTTTTGCTGTCTTTCAATTCTGTCTACATTAGCTGTATTCCATAACACCATAACTAAGCTTAGAGTTTTTGCCAACAAGCCAAATAATTTGGATTAATTTCAATTTCATTTGCATATATGTTCAATTTTGCATATATGTATGTATTTACATATACTCGTATGTGTATACCAGGTTACTTAATTTCGGAGAGCATGATTCTCTACGCAATGTAAAGGTTATGTATGTATGTGCATTTCTGCTCATTAACTTGTATCCTCCATTGCTGAAACAATTATTCTAATTCAAATATATGATTTTGTAGATATCGAGATGCTTCTTGAAGGTTTTCATGAATGCTTAAAATAGCCGTATCATCAGCAAATGTAGATGTGTGAATACATGAGTTTTTTGGCATATCAGATATATATCAAGTATAATAAGGGTCCTAGGATACTTCCTTGAGGTGCTGTAGCTTCAATGTTGGTTGTGCGGAACTTAAAAAATTAGCTTCTTTAAAATGAAATGTTCTACCAGTTAAGTAGCTTTTCAATAGCTTATGTGCGTTTACGGGTAAGTTTATAAAACGCTTGAGAAATGTCGATAAAAAGAGCAGAACAATATTGTTTTCTTCAAATATTTTTTCTATATTTACAAATCCAAATTGATAATTCGGAATCCAATTGTTTTCAATTAAAATTGGGCATAACTTGTTCATGAGTATCTTCTCGAATAGCTGCGATATATTCGGCAATAGGCTGATGGGTCTATATGATTATACTTTTGTGTGATCTTTTAACGGTGAAACCTGTAAAAACAACTAGTGAAACCTTTCATTCTGGTTAATAATATTCAAGGCATAATAAAGCGGTAAAAATAAGAAGTACAATTTTTAAAAAAACAATGGCCTTTTCGATTTCTCGAATCTCAAAACGTAAGGGTACAACTGCTCCAAAATGGTGTTTAACCGGTGGCAAATTAAATGTTTCATTTGATGTGTTTGGGGTAAATACTTTTTTCAAATGATTAACAAACAGATTCCCTTTTCAGTGTCAATTCTTGTCCAACCACCATTTAAATTTCGCATGGGGTCTTACATATGACAGGTCGTTTAAGACTTTTAGTGGCAGAATAATGAATAATCCGATTGTGGAGTTGCGTCCAGATTTTCTAAATATTTATTTAGTTTTTTTTTTCGATATTCCAAGAGCTCTTTAAGTTGTGGCGATCTATGCAATTGCCACTTTCTCCGAATTCTTCTTTTTTTATTTAAAGGCGTTCGACATCTGCAGAATAAATTCTATTATATCTGATTAGTCAGAGAGTAGCCAGTTTAAGATTATTATTTAAATTGATAAGAGAATAATCGATATTTTCTGGTCTTCTTAGCGGTATGTTTTCATAACATAGGTATTTTCTATATTTAATCCAACTTTTACTCGTGCCTGTCATCGCTAAATTACCAGTCGGGGATACAATTTCTCGGGGGCTCGATATAGTAACAATTGTGGGTGAGTTATCTGATGATAATTCTAACGAAGATTCATTTCTCTCGGAATATTTTTTACCACTTCAAAAAATCAATAACATCAATAACAGGTTTTCCGCTCGAAATGGCATTCAATCCCATTTTAGAAATAGTATAAAACAAATTACGACGTTTCGGAGTTATCAGTCTTGATCCCCAGAATGTGTGCTTAGAGTTATAGTTGCCAGTATGAATCCATCATAATTACGACATTTTTGTACCCACCACTAAAAAGATATTACTTTTGTCATTCTGTTTGCAACAGATCATAATAATGGTCAAAGAGCCGAAAAGTCTATATATACTGGGTCCTTGTAAGATTTTAAGATGATCGAGTTTCGAAAACAAGTCATAGAACAATGAAATTTTTAAAATCTTTTTTTTCGGCACAGTAGGATCCAAGTTTCAGACTACCTCGATATTTTTCAGATATTTTTTGATATTGTCTTCAAATATAATGCAGATAATACCATGAAATCTTGCAAACTTTATTTTTATTATAGAAAGAAAATTCCTGTTGAAAATGGTAGACATCGGTCCATGATTCATCACATCCTCCATACAAATGTCTTCCCGGAATATGGCTTTATGGTACACAAATATCTATAGAAAAGCCGTACCCATACAAAATTCTGCAATAATAAGTTTCATGCAAAGTGAAATCTCAAAACAATATTTTGTTTGTATTGGTACATATTTTGACATAGCCCCATATAAAGACCACTTCCGAAAAACTCTTATATGCACACTTATATAGTACTCTTATATAGTACATTAGTTTATATAGATCGTCACTCTCAGTATGCCGGAAAGTACTTCAATGCGCATAAAAACTACAACCAAGTTGGAATTCAACACAAATATTCGATGCATATATAAAGATTGTCGCTCTCAATTTTATGATGATCGGTTTATATTGGACCGTAGCTGTAAGTAGTCGAAATTCAACATAAGTAATTCGTATACACATTTAAATTGTCGTACTACATTTCATGATAATTGGCCCAGCCCCTAAATAAAGAGCAGTTCCGGAAAGCACATAAAAGCGCATAAATCCCTAATAAAAACCACTATTAAGTTGGAATTCAACACAAATAGTCCATAATTATACAAAAAACATCAATCTCAATATGATAATGATCGGTCCATATTTGACCGTAGCCCCCATATAAACTTCACTTCCGGAAATCACTTAAATGCGCATAAATCTCTTATAAGCATCAGCAGCAAGTTTGCATTTCGACACAAATAGTAAATGGTGATTAAAATTTAAGGGCCGATGTCGAATATGAACCACACCTAAATGTCAAGATGTTTTCTGCATTTCATTTGAAATTTTCAACTCAATTTGAACCATGAAAAGATACACAATCAAGCAACGTGTTAAAATTATTCAGGCTTATTGTGAAAATGGGCGTTCAAATCAAAATTTATGCATAATGTTCATCAACGACGAGCGTAAGAGGTGCAATTGTTTGGGGCCAGATCGTGGGTTATTCTCAGGTGCAATAAATACCTCAGATCATAAATTGGATGTGTTTCAGCTTTATTTAATTTAACATCACCAGGTTCCAAATCTACTTGAATAAGTGGTTGGGGTTTTTTTTCACGATTTTTAATTTTCATCACGTTCTTTATCTTAAAGCCGTTAGTTTCCAAACTACTCTTTATTTCCTGGGGCTCTACACATGAGTCGATGCCATTAAAGATGATTTGAAGTCCTATACTACTCTTTAGTTGATTTTTCTTATGGGCTTAAAACTCAGTCACAATTTTACTGTAATAGTTTTCATTATTAACCTGTATTTAGGTTCATTGATATTACCTATATTGATTGGGACTACAAAAAATGAATTTTCGCCAATTAACAAAATTATATCTTTTACTAATTTGCTGGAGTTTTGCTCTCTCAAGTATAATGGAGGGGTCTAAGTGATTCTGTTATTGGGTTATTTCATTATCCAATATAGAAAATTATTTTTTATATTAATTTTCATTATCCTTTGACACTTTCGAATTAGAAACCACTTTGGATGAGTTCGGACTTTGTCCTAGTTTCACGGCAGTAATATACTTATCAATATCCATTTGTACTGGAGATTTTTGGGTAATTTGATCAGATTGAGCAGTTTTGGGGTTTTGCTCCCATTTTAGTATTATTATTTTTACTCAGTTCGTTTAATTCATTGGGCATATTGAACATTACAGTGTTGTATGTACTAGCTTTCACAGCTGTTGCTGACAGATTGGCTTTTTTTATAATGAAATTATTTACAAATGGGCAGTTCAAAATGCGCTGCCATTAATTCTTTTATTATTTGCTTTTATATCGCTCTCTTCACCATTTGCTGTACGGTACCATTTCTGCCATTTACACTTAGCCTACGCTCTAGGCTTGATAAACTCATAAAAACAATCCCAATTGAAAAACGATTATAAATTTAATAAACGTTTATTAAGACAGATTTGCATATAAAAATTTGCTTAATAAACGTTTGTTAAATTTAATAATCGTTTTTGAATAAGGGGGAATATCTTTATTGTTAAAACGATCTGTTATTTATTAATTTTGCCACTGTTTTTTCTTTTCCACTTTTTATTGATTTGTTTTCACACAGCTTATTTTTTATAACTTTATTTATTTAAAGAGATAGTGTCCATTAAAAATAAACTATTAGATATATTAAAATCTTGAAGAATTGCGCAGTAAAATTCAACACGTCCGTACACGTGAAAGAAATGCATTTCCTTTTCCTAAATTGAACATTTAGTTTGCGAACTTTATGGAGTATTTATATGTATGTATTTAAAGGACTTTTTATATTGATTTCAAATGTTTGTTTTTTGCAATATGTCTCCTTTCTAGAAAAGCAATTCGTTTTTTTTTATAAAACTATACTTTACAAAATTAAGCTAATGGTGTTTTCTTTACTGGCAAAAATGTTACATATATGTTACACTTTTTACCCACTTCCCATATAAAAAATAAAAAAAGTGTAAAATTGTTGCCAGAAAAGAAAACGTCATTAGTTGCATTTTACATACAAACAACAAATGACAACACCCACTTAGTACTCGAGCAACATTGAATAACAAATACTAAAATTTTTATTAAATTTTCAATTTAATGTAGGGTGTTTTATAAAAGAAAAAAAAACACATTCAAAGCTTGTCTTTCTTTGATAGCAAACAAATGCTAACAATTCATCCAAAAATTGTTTCAAGGGGGTGGAGATGGAGACATTTAGAAATTGCTGAAATTTATCTACATATGTACATACATGCATAAAATTTAAATTTTCTATTACATGTATTTTATATAAATATTTGTACTTAGAAAGATATTAAATAGAATGTAGATTATTTCATTTTATAACGTTTTATGGAAAAGTGCTTATATTATTTAATGTGAAATAAAAGTAAAGTATTAGTGTGTCATTAATTACTTTATTATTAGTAACATAAATAATTGAAATTCCAAATTATTCTATACTTACTAGAGTTCGGTACCACTAGGGGACGAACGAAATCGGATACTTACGCACGACTCTCAGGGTACTCAAAAAATAAGCAAATGAAAAATGTCTCAGGCATTTATCGTATTAAGGTTTAAATTAAAGCTTCATTAATTAGCTACATATACCCAGAAATCGTTTTTGGTTCATAGGTCAAGTGGACATTTTATATATATAAAATTATAACGAAAATGTCAAGACTAACCAACATTACCATAAAATCAATGTAAACTGTAAAAGCCAGTATGTTATAAGACAACACATTTTCCTCATCCGCTAGCTAGACAACATTGTCTATTGTATAAAAACCAATATTTCTGCTTGGCGTTTTATTAAATCTACCCTTATAAATACAACTCGTAAATACAATTTTATATTACAAAAAGATCCCTTTCCTGGCATATTTTGTGTTTTTGTACTTAGTTTCAACTTAATATTCTGTGCAAGGGAACAACATTCTTGCTGAAAAAAAAAACAAAAACTCAACCGAACAAACATTTTCTATGTATGTTCACGTATATTCGGACAGAAATGTATCCCTTAGGCATGACATGGTTAGTGGAATGACATCTTTATGTGTTATTTATGCAAATCATAACAGTTTCACAGTTTATTTGTTCCAAAATTACACTGAGAGAAAAAGATTTGGAATGTATGTACCTATGTATGTAGGTACCTGCAACTAATAATATGCCCAATATTTTGCTAAAGAGAACAAAAAAACTAATTTTCTAATTACTAATGGTAGTTGTAAATTATGTATGTAGATTCACAATGGAATAAATAACAATACAACAATTAGTTGTATAAAGAAAGTAAGAATAGCATAAATAAATGCACATGCTCTACAAACGATCCAGTTGTGTTGCCATACTATGATGACTTGTATATAGAAACCGTAATTCCTAAACTTGCATTTAATGGGAATATAAAATGGTCATTTGGGGACATTTCAGACATTCACACAAAACTGGAACATGTTTCTACTTATATTGTTGAGTGTTTTGTTGGAGAATCAGTAATTTTGTAGTCACAAAACAACGTAGTACATCACTATAAATAAACGTAAACAACAAACAGTGGGTATAATGATATGATTTTCGGATAAAATCAACATTTTCTTATTGATCGATCAGATTTACAACAATCGTAACAGAATGTATTACGAATACTTCAGAATTGATGGAATGGGAACTTACTGTAACGATTTAGTCATATACATATATGATTAATAAATTCTACTTATTCTTATTTTGGATTCTTTTAAATTAATTTTAAATAAATCTGCTTTTCTGAATCATATATTCTAATGTATAAATTACATATACATATATGGCATGACAAACTTATATACGAGTATTACGAAATATTGCCATTCCACCCACTGTGCAAATTTTGCATCAATAAACGTATTGTGCGCATGCGCAATTTAAAGTGAAGAATAAATGCAATGCACACAATCTTCATTATACAGCTAAAGTACTTGTCTTGTTTGTTATTGGAACTCGTACATTGACGCACAGTCAATGGCGGAGTCACTGACCGCATTTCGTTGATATTTTGTTGTTCCTGCTGGTTTCTTTGTTTTTTAAATGTATGACGAAGAAAACTTTTTTTAAACAATTCGCGCGCCAATTTTGTTTCACTTCAAAAGATCAAAACAAACAAGACAACAAAAGGGAGAAGATGATAAAACAGGAAGACCTCTGACAAAGGGAAACATTTATAAAATTGTTTTGAACAGTATCGCGTCAACATAATAAGTGTTCCCATTTTAACATATAAAAAAAAAGCAACAACATTGAACAAATACGTCACTTAATTGAGCAGCCATTCAAATTGATATCAATTTTATTTCTTGTTGTTATTTTTTTGTTTTGAGATTAAATGACACACTAACACTACATGAATTTTAAACTACACATCAATTTGCAACAATGTATGATGTTATTGTATTTTTGCCTTCATTCGTTTATTTGTTTTGGTTGCAAGAATCTACCAACATTTGTTTACCCACTGAGACTGCAAGATGAATAAGCAACCTTGACAGTGGAGTTTAGTTATTCTCTTTTCACATTTCATGTTGTTAGCTCTGTTCTTTTCTTAGAAAAAAAGCAAAAATATGTTTTGAAGTAACAACAACAACAATAACAATTTAACGAAATACCATCCAACACCACTGGCAAAGAGTCAATAAGGAAAAGAAAAATTATTTATCGTGTCTGTACAGTGGTATTAGATGCTGTGAAAGTTTTCTATTGAAGGTCACTTCCGGTTGGCATGGGATATGGTCAACTTTAGTTGTTAAGAAAGAGGAAATTTATCTTTAGCTTGACTTTAAAGTTTCACAAAGATTTTTCTTACTAATTGATCGTTGGAGAGTAAGAACAAATTGATGTTGGTTGCATAATAGATTTCAGATCCATTATTAACTATTTTTTATTACTTTACTTATTTTTAGGACAAAAAGCAATAGTTTTTCATAGTTGAACTAAATTAGGTCAACAGTGATGTGTTGGTTTTTCTAACAAAAATAAACTTGTGAAGAAAAACGAATACTCGTACGTTAGCAACACAACTTTTTAAGTGTATTCAAGAAAGCTTTATATTTATATATATTATATATTATATAATTCGTAATGAATGCTTTATATATTACGAGTATACATATATATGTAAATATATATTGTGCTCTTGCATTATTGTAATGAGGTTTGCTGCTTAATTGAAAGTCAATTTTCTGCATACTTATAATGAATTGAAAATTCCCCAATAATAGATATTTAGAATTCCCTCGCTTGAATTTAAACAGGATTTTCCTTTTTTTAACCTTCCTCAGATTCTTCTAAATTTATGTCTAACTGGAATAATATTTAGCCATTCCCATCAGCGAACACAAATTCCACTGTCAGACTTTTTAAAATTTAGTGCAAAAAATACGAAGGCTCTTCATTTTTATTAATATAATTATTTCGGGAAAACGCAATTTTTGCCAAAAATTTGATTAACATGCCATTGTTTTAAAATATTGTTTAGTTTAACAAAAAATACAAAACGTGATTGCTTAATCAATAGGAAAATCTAAAGGTACACTATGTTTCTCTAAAATTTCATCATTAAATATAAAAATTAAGAATATAATGTTTGAAAGATGAACTTAAGAACGTTTAGCTACCGATTTAAAAAAAACTACTTTAGCACCTTAACAAGTGAAAATTCTAAAATATTCAAAAATTGTTACATCGAGATCATGTGATTTCTTGATTTCTGTGGAATATTCTGTAGTTTTCAAGCCATTTAAAATTTTTGATTTAGCATCTTGTTCAATAGGTTTAGAGCACGTAATGGTCGGGGAAATTTGCAATATTTTGCAATTGATTGGTAGTTTATCTCTAAACTTTAGAATCGATGGAATGTGAGATCGTTTATACAATTACTCTAATATTAGGCAAGGAAGAAAAAATTCAGATGAGAGTTACTACCGGTAGCTTGTTAATTTGAAAATTAAAGTACTTTTTCTCAATTAATTCAAACACTTGTTCCCCTGTATACGCCTAATAAGAAAATCCGTCTAATTTAATTATTTTTTTTATTTTATATTGTTTTCTATTCACACCACTGTTATTATTCATTTGCAAAACAAAACTCATATGCCGCCACTTTATTGAAGGTATTCAATATAGTGAAATTCCAAAACATATTTACTAGGGTATCCATTCGGATAATTATCATTCGAATAATCGAACAGTATCCCACGAATAATTATTCGCAGAATTTCAAAATTACTATTTTCGAATAACGAATAATTCGATATCGAATAAAACGGTTTCTTTTAAGAATATTCCATAATTTTATAATTAAATTATATATAAAATAAATTATTATTATTTATCAATTAAACTTTATTTTTGATGATGACATTTTTAAATTTCAAAAATCTAAGCTATAATTTCAAAAATAAATATTTGATATTTAGTAAAAAAAAATTTAATTTTAGAGTCAACTTAAAGTACTTAAAGAAAGTACTGAAAGTAATTGCAAACAAAATACTTATAAATTTCAAATATAGTAAATAAAACTGTTGGAAACACAATGATATTACTAAAATATATTAGTTCTACGAATTGAAATGCCTAGAATATACTGGACTACACAATAGATAATGAACCGCTTTGGTTTCTATATACCCCCGGTTTTTAATTGAACCAGTATTATTCTCATAACGTAACCTAAAATGGTGGTGAATGGGATGTTGAATATGCTGAAGAAATTTATATTGATATTGACAAAGAACATAATTATTAAATTAGACATATGTATGTAAATATATAAGTGATATTATTAAAGGTGGCTTTACTTTATATACGACTTGATGAAGGAATTACATTTTCATTTTACTTTTTTTTTTAGAAATTTTTAATTATTGTTATAATTTGAATAGTTTTAAATATGTAATCGAATTATTCGAACAAGTTCGCTTAATTCGAACAAAAGAAAAAAATCTAATAATTTGGATCCCCTAATATTTACGTTATTTTCTGTTGGTTTGTTTCACAATTTATTACGGCTTGAATGGTTAAAAAAAATTTTTTGTTTACGCGAAAAGGTAAATGATCTGACAGTACTCGTATTGTTTTTCTTCAAAATACTAAAACAACTTCACCTTTAGTCTGGATTTTAATAAACAAAAACAATTAGGCTCCCAAAAAGCAGCAAAAACTACAAAAAAAAAAACATATACATTAAATAAAAGCTTTTAATATAAACTCCAATTTAAAAAATTTCAACAAAAAAATGTTCTAGTAGATACTACTTTGTTGCAAATAAACCACAAATGTTTGGAAGCTGTTTCTCTACACAAATCAAAAACAATTTTTCAACTAAAGATCAAAGAAAATAAGGTTGTTGGCTATAAAGCGATTATTAGAAGGGTTTTTTAGTTTTTTATTTTAACACTGAAAAAAAAAACACGCTCATACAGACGTTTAAAGAGAGCTGAACAAGTTTTGATTATGCGCACAAAAAACATGCATACATACATGTGAATGCTTCAAATTTTCGCATATTTTTTTTTAAATTTATTTGTTAATTAAATAGTTGATTTTATTTATTTTCTAATCATTACAGACAAACGAAACTCTAATGGAATACGGCAGCAAAAATCCGGCCGAAATGAGTGAATTTATTAAATGTTCCGGTTTAAGCTAAATTCACATTTACAGACTTTTGTTTCATACTCGTAGGTAGTTGTAGTTAAATTTATTACATTTTATACCTATAAGTATTTAAAACAAATACAAACAACCTCTTGATACCTGTAAACAGACTTCTAATCAACTGTAGACAATTTCACACATACGAGTACATATTCTGCTACCGCCATTTAAAAGATTTTGTGTCTTTGAAATTGTTTTAAAAAAAAATCCCTTAGTCATGCTGAAAGTGCAAAAGAGATAGAAAGATTTGCTTGTGGCACGTAACAATTTCACACATCAATATTCATCCATTTATCCCTTCATCTACTCCACACACAAATGTTCTACTTCTACTTTGCCATTTATTTAGGTAAGAGAGCATTAAAATTTATTTATCTCATGGATAGTTTCCATAACTTATAAAGTACCTACCAATGAATTTGGTTTAGTAAGAGGTTTGTTTGTTGTTTAAAAGTAAACTAAAGCTGGATTAAGCATTTTAAAGTATTTTAAGTCTGCAAATGTCAATGTTTTTATGCCTTTATTACTTACTAGTCGTATGAAACAAATGAGCAATAAATAAAAATATAATACTTTAAATTAAAATTTATTTACACTCTGGTTTTTAAAGTAGTTACTTTAAAGAAGGGGCGTGTGTTGTAGTCATTACGGACGATTATAATTACTTAAAACCGTACTTCATTTACAATATTTACGAATACATAACAGTTTGGTCTTGTTTTATTATTTTTTCAAATTAATAATATAATCCGCTACTAAAATTAATTGTTCGTAACTAGTTTAAGAGTGAACCGTAAATTTTCCATATCTGTAATTGTGGCATATTTCAATGAAAAGCAAAAGTTAAATAATGTCATAGACGTACAAGGCAGAGAAAAGTATTCAAAACAATAATTAAGATACAAGTTCTGAAATTTCTAGTAGATAACAATATTTAAAACGTCACATACAAATTAATTGTTTATTGTTAAGAAAGCTTATCATCAATTAAATACATTTTATAATAATTACAATTTGATTAAAACGTAGTACTATTAATGAAATAATTATCTTGTAGTTATAAATATTTTATTTTCTTCCAAAATAAGTATGTGTCTTTAAATTTTATTTTCTTGTTGTTGGAATATTCCAGACATTATTTTATTTTTATTTCATTGAAATATTTGTACAAATTAGAAGACATTGTAAGTTGTGATAATTGTATGAGCCTGTGAAATTTTAACTTCTACAAAATTGAAACCCCACTGAATCAGGTTCAAATCTATTCCTTATTTTACACAACCATTCATTCCCTGAAACTGGACTTTAACGTTATAAAAGTAAGAAGAAATCTCGAACTTCACAAATTAGAGAGAATTATTAAACCGATTCGATGTAAATTGGGAACGTATATAGATTTATGCCTTGAAGCGTCAATAGGCTACATCGTTTTTCAAAACTTGGACCAGGACTGGATAAAAAGAGAATAAAACCGGTAGTCCCAAACGGCTAAACCGATTGGATTAAGTTTTAACGTAGGTAGATCCGTGCTTTGAAGTGTCAATAGGCTTTATCTTTTTTCAAAACTACGGTAGAATTTATCTTTATTTCTTAAACAATCAAGCCCAAACGATTAAACCGATTTTATTTAAATTTTAAAAATAGATAAGTTTTTACTTGGAAGCGTCAATAGGATACATTTTTCAACACTGAGATCTGGAAGGGGAAAAATGGGAATCTTTTAAAATGTTCTTAAATAAGGATTGTCGTTGTTATTTTAGCTTTCTGTAGTCACAAAAATGTGACTTTATATTTTCAAGGGGGTAGAAATTATGTATGTGTTTAATCTAAAGGGTTTGGTACCTTTTGTGTTTTTTGTTTAAACCCAACGAAATTTATGTTGTAAATATATTTACAATCACAAAAATAAGTATTTTAAAAGTAATTTCTTGATAATTAAGACCTTAGCAACGGGTAAAAATGAGATACAGACTTAAAATTTTAAATATGGACTTCTATAACGAAATATAAATTACCAAGCAACATACATATACTTATATGGTAAATCTAAAATTAAAGGTACAAAAAATTAAAACTGAATTGTTGGTGCTTTTTTGGTACTTTTTGTATACTATTTTCAAAATCAATATAAATTATTTTGTACAATCGTAGATTCACTCAAATATTTATTTGCAAAAGACAGCGGTAATGACGGGTGAAAACCCAATGAACTAACATATTTTTTTAATATAAAGGGTGTTTTTTTTAGATGTATGACACTTTGAAAATGACATAGGTTTGGAAGTTTAAGTAAAATAAATAAAAAATTAACAGGTTTCGTACATAAAAACGAAAGAATTTTAGTTTTTGTTCTGTATAAATGCGTATTTATGAACTGAATACGATAACAATCTGAATAATATATATTAAGTACATAGTTGTCTGTAATTGTTAACTATTTTTTTTAAAAGGTTTTCGTTTAAAAAAGTTCAGGTGGCACCATGTAGACTATTTGAAATATAAGTTTGCAAATTGTCAAACAATTTCATTAACAATTTACGATTTGCAAATTTTAATATACAGTTCGCTAAATTTTTAAATTATTGAGATGTTTAATCGATATGAGAGTGTTCAGTAGAACAACATTTTTAGTAATACCAATTAATGCTAAATACGGGAAAATTTTAAATATAAATTATCAGCGGTACGAAATAAAAGATAAGAAAAACTCGCATGCAACGCCGTGTTCAAAAAGCAGAAGTACTGTTAAAAATGGAAGTAGTTTCGACAAATTCAAAAAAATACTTTAACTACCATATCTTGTTACCCGTATCTGTTAATAAATGGAACTAACACTACTAGTGGACAAATGAGTTTCATTAATCTCAGTTTAAAATTCAATTTATCACAAAAAACTTTTTTCGGTTCTTAAATTCTGTAAAGCACTTTTTAAGATTTTACTAGCAGATGATTTTACTCCATAATATTTCCAAATCTCAGTATTTTGGAGCTTTTCTTTAAATTGTTTTTTCGCAAAAACCTTTCCAGCTGTAAACGATTGATTAAATTTTTTAAACAAAGAAATATAAACTGTTTTTTTTGGCTCAGGCGATTTAGAACTCTAACCGTGAACTTAATGAATTTAATATACGATTTTTAAAACTTTTGCATAGAATAATGAATAATGAAATAATGAAATATTTGTGTTTTTATGGTGATTTTGCGCAATTAATTTAAATCCTTGTAGAGGTCTTGGATCACAAAATCGAATATAAAAAAAAACAGAATAAATTTCATTAAAGTTTCGCTGTGACAACCAACTTTCTTGCAAATTAAACTGTTCCGAGTTGTAACGATGGAAATTTTGTTATGAAAACCACAATTAATTGAATATAGACTAATTTGAATTAACTTAAAGAAAATTCTACGGTGGTAAACTTTTCGTTTAATTTTTAATTACATTATCATAAACTTAAACTTTTGCTTCAACTTTAATATGTAGTAACAGTTTAGTTTTTATATTGCTTCAGTTACAATTCAAGTTTCTTTCAATTTTGTTGAAATTGTTCAACTGAATCTAGAATTTTTGTTAAAACATATTTTTTTTTAGGTAAACCCACCACTTCATGCATGATTACAATAAATTTGTGTTCTGTTAGCGTTAACAGGCCAAAAAAAGAAAAAGGTTTTGCTCTATATTTTCAATCATTGTCTTAAATACACACAGAAAACAAAAAGGACGAACAATAATAATAATAATAATACGAAACGAAACAAAAAGGAAAATGCTAAATAATGTTTGTGAAAGTCATGTGCCATTTTATTTATTATTTGCAGACGATTCCATTGTCTTTTGCAGTTGTTAGTTGTCATTGTACGATTTTCAACCCCTCACTGTGATTGTGTGTTTGAGTGAGTGTAAGGATGTCATATGTATGTATGTGAAAGTTTATGTATGAACTCAATAAAAAAGGACAGTGCAGCTGAGACGTGTACCAATTTTAATAGTGTCCTTAAAACGACTCTTTCTTTAACAAATACACTCAAACATACATAATATAAGTATATATGTATGTCTATACGTATGTATGTATTTAATATATAAATGTGTGTTTATGTGAACATGTCTACTTTCAACAGTTTCTCTAAACTATCTGTGATTATCCTTCAATTTGATGTTGTTCAATTATACTATTCATAGCTGTAGTTGTGTTTCGTTTTATTTATTTTTTTTATTTTAAATAATTTGTTTCAATTTAATAAAATTACTAATTTGTTACAAAAACAAAAACATATTGTTTGTCTTGATTTATAAATCGATCACTTTGATCAAATGTGGCGGCGCCATTTTTTGTGGCCCTCTCTCGTCTGTAATTGCCATGCTAATGTAATTTGCACTTAAATATATATTCACGATTATTTTCTACTCATTCTTTAATATTTTATTATTATTGAAGGTCTTGTCCTAACACTTGTATTTACTTCAATTTGAAATTACAGAAATTAATGGGACAGAGTGGCCCCAAAAATTATTCAATCAAATACAGTCGCTAATTAGGGGGAACGTATGCCATTACTATACTACGTTATCAGATCAAGTACATGTTGCAAGACATTTATAACTCAAAATAAAATATTTTTTTAGGTGGGATATAAAAACAGTTATCTATCGGGTTTCATTGGAAGTACTTCCCCTATTGAAGAAACTAAACTGGTAACTTTAGCAGTGATTGATTTGTTTTTCTTGGAATTATAAACTTGGCCGACATTTCGACCCAGCAACAGAGACAATTTTTTTATGTTTTTTTTTTAACTTCATACATAAAACGATAAAATCATAAAACTATAAGTCATTAACCAATAAATAAAAATTAACTTTTCTTTATCTCAACTTCAGTTGGCTTATTTTATAAACTTTTTGGTTTTTTTTTAATTTTACTCAATGAACGAAAGTCCAGATAAAAGTCAACGATATTAAATCGTTTTAAATCCCAATGCAATCATCAATTAGATAATATTTAATATGTACATGAAATTAAAAATAAAGTTAGCATAGAAATAAAACTTAAATCAACATGAGTAACAACTTGTAAAGACATTTGACTGTTTAAACATTCTATGAGTAAGACAGAAAAAAACGGAAAGATAACACAAATATAGACGAGACTACTTATATGTAGTTGTGTGTTAGAGAAGTTAGTTATTCGATACTGGTAGTTAATCGGTATCAAGCGGTATGGATTTTATTTAAACTTATCGAAGTAAATAATTTGTATAGGAATAGATTTAAACATTTACAAATGGATTCCATTTTTGTATCGCTACGAACTTCCACTGTAATATTTGTGTAAATTTAAGTTGAAACTATTTTAATTATTTTAAAATATAAAATTACTTTTTTTTATTTCAGATTTGGAAGAAAACATTCATGCTTGGTAAAGCCGTAATCGGAGCTGTACTTGAGATATTGATCAACAACTTTTGTGCAATTAATATGTCTATCACATGCAGTCTGTGAATTTTATAATTACAGAGAAGGGATAATGCAAGAGAAACGACTTTAAAAACCTAAAAGAGTAACCAGTATTCTTTAAATCGAATAACTCACTCACTAGAACTGATAACACTAGTGCAAATGTATACAATTTTTTTTTTTTGCTTTTTCGGGTTGGGGAATCTAATCTTATCAGCTTGTCTTCAGTATCGCAAAGGTATTGTGTTCCGTTGTATGTATATTGTTGTGTTAATCAACCTAGAAATCCCTTCTTACATTTTTTTGTCTTTTGACAATATTTGTATTCAATTTTTAGTGTATTGGTAAATGGGGGAAGTTATTTTTTAAGATTGTGTCATTCCAATATTATTTATCAAATCTTAGTGGTAATAGAAACATTTACACTTTATTAAACACACACAAACCAAACTGAAATCAATTCAATATTTGGCAAATTCTTTACGTTTTCTTAAGTATAAATACTATTAAATGAGTCTTAACTCTTGATATAACTAATAAATGTTTGTGTTGTGTTGTGTGGCGTTATATCGTGAGTATGTGAAATTTTGATTAGAATTCTTATCAACAACATAACTTGGCCATCTAAAGAAAGTTAACGAATTGTAGTTATATTCTGCGATTCGAACGAGTAACAACTTTAAATTGCCTCCTCCTCAACCTAAATAAATTTGAAAAACAAAATTAAAATGAAAAATAATTTACAAATAAATAACACTCGCACATACAAACACCATTTTAAAAACGTATTGAAAGAAACGCAAAAACTAGTAAAAATGCAAAGAAACATTTTATAAAAAGTGTTATTTAAAGTGGCCATTAAAGGATATTACAAGTATTATAAAGGAATTTATTTCTTTAAGGACATGCGATCGATGGCTGCAGCAAGCTGCAGTGAAAGGAAAGTGCAACCAACAATTTCGTTTTATATTCTTGGCCAAGTGAAAGAACATGTTATTAAAATAAAAGAAACAACATCGCAAAGAAAAAACGCTGAATACTTGTGTAATCATTTTCTTAAACATGGGTTCAATCGAGCTCTAGAATTAACACAAAAAACCCGATGTAAATAAATTTGCGTTCTCCAACCGTACTTGTGGCCAACCAAAGCAATTAACCCAATTTTGAGTGTAATTTTGTAACGTGTTGCACGCTCCGTTCCATACATCTACATATGTACACATACATTGGTTGTATTTAACATTTCAACAATTTCATAATTTCTATCAAGTATTTGTAAATTAATATATGTATTTCTTTCCCCTTACAGGTACATTATGGAATAATGTTGCTACAGAAAATGTCTTCTCTGTAATTGCTGCAAATTAAATTTGTGTATGTTCTACATCCACCCTGTAGATCCGAATTTGTTCTAATATTTACCTGACAAATTCGGTTCTAGAGAGGTTTGTGTGGCTCAGAGTTCAACCAAAAAATATGTGAAAAGTGAAAAATATTTAAAATATGAATAAAGTTTATTTGAAAAGAAAAGTACTTATTTTTATTATTAATTAGTGAAGTGAAGTTAATTATTACTTGGGTTTATTAAATCACTGTATATATATTTTATCAGTCCTATGTAAACTATGAAGTAAATAATGCAAAATGAAAAAATTAGTTAAATATACAACTAACAATATTTTAATTCAACACAACAAATATATTTCTTATAGTTTTAGTAAATATGTTAAATTAAAATGAGTGTTATATTAAGCAATGCCGAATCTTAAAAGTAAAAAATACTATACTATTACTTGCACAAACGCGTCTAAACATGCACAAACAAGACTAAAAACATTTATTAATGAGTTTTCAAATAAAACATATTTAGTTAAACTATAAACGTAAATTTTACACTTATGTTTTTTACTGCAATTTTACATATCATAGTATTTTAAGCCTTAACACTGAAATAAACGTTAATATTATATTTTCCCCAAGAAATATGTTCATGTTTTAATGTTACTTAAGCATTCAAGGATATTATACCTCGATATATTTGAAAATAACATGTGCAAGTTCTCTATTTTGAAATTAAAATTGCCTATTGATGACAACATTTCCAAAACATTACGGAATGTGAGTAATATCAAGATATAGTAATTAAAGCTAATACTTGAAATGATAAATATTTCTTTAGCAATTTCATGGGGTTTAATGGGCCACACAACTATATTCTGGGAAGACATTTGTATGGGATCTGGGTAAAATTATAGTTTATGATTCTACTTTATTACTATTTCCAATACGCTAACAAAAAAACTTTTTCTTAAAAATATACGCAATTTAGTTTAATAAATCAGTACATATTAGCGTGTTTCCTCTTTTTATTATATTTTCATATTTTTTGACACAAATACATATACAAATATATACATACATACATACAAAAAAATTTCCCCATGGAAAATAGTTGTGCAATGGAAATTTGAAAACTCCGTGAATTTTTGAATAAAATATATGTATGTATTAATATTCTATAATTTGTTTTTTCAAGCATTTATGTAGGTCACTTTTAATATTTATATAAAAATGTTTTATACATTTATATATTTTAATATCCAATATTTCGCTGTCACAATGGACAGCTTCCTCAGGGATAATACAATTTTTGAATTATAATAAATTAATAATTGAAATACATATAAAAATTAAAATTTTTTTAAACAGAAAATGAAAAGTTTACAATGATATACAATTATGATATATAGTATACCAGTCTAATTCATAAAAACTTATCAAGGGTTTATAACAGGCTTATAAAGCAAATATCCATACAAAATTTGCTTTATCAGCCTGTTATAAACCTTTGATAAGTTTTATGAATAAGGGGGTTTATATATTAAAACTTCTTTGGAATAATAAATGAAAAATTAAATATATAATATTTTTAGTTTCTAAACTTATTCTTATAAATGTTAATTAAATGTCTGTAATTTTGAGCTACATTGTCTGTATCTGTTTTAAAATTAATTCTCTTTTCTATCGGTGCATTAATAATCTGTAACATTTCTAACATGAATCGTCTTTTATAATTTGTTTCTGTATTTAATATAGTGGTATTTTCAAAATCTGGATAATGATCTAAATTGTAACAATGTGATGTTAATGCAGTTTTTTGAGAAGAAGTTTGTCGTTTTGGTTAGATTTATGTCCAGCTAATCTAGTCTTCAATTTGTTTTTAGTTGTACCTACATATATTTTATTACATCTTTCATGATTTTTACCCTTACACGGTATTTTATAAATAATATTGGATTTATCTAATTTTACTGTTTTATCCTTTATTTTACTATATAATCTATTTAATATGTTATAAGTTTTATGGGCTATCTTATAATTATTCTTGTCATAAAATTTTGAATTTTCTAGTAGTTCAGAAATTAATGGAATATAAGTTAAAGATTTATACATTTTATGTTCAGAATTTTTATTTGTATTATTATTTTTTGGCTTTTATATTGTCTTATTAATTTATAAATTAGTTCATTTGGAAAACTATTATCCTTTAAAATTTGTTTGATTTTTATTTTATTATTTTTATGAAATATTTTGTCACTAATTAGAACTTTATCTATTAAGTTTTTAGCTGTATTTATAATAACTCTCTTTGAATGTTAAGAATAATAATTAATAATTCTTCCTGATCAAATTGGTTTTTGATACCAATCTATTAGTAATTTATCTCCCTTTCTAATTATTATTGTATCTATATATTGAAGTTTATTATTAGATTCTTTTTCAATAGTAAGTTTAATATTTTGGTGGAAAGAATTAAATATGTTTAATATATTTGTTATTTCATAATATGAAATAATACTGTCCAAACGAACGTTGGACACTTAAATAATAAACAAAAAAATCTAATTTATAGAAATTTATTATTTAAAAGTATGTAAGCAATTATCAATGAAAATCACTTGAAAAATGTATAAAGTACAAGAGCAGTTGACAACACTCATTTTTAGTACATATTTTGTATTTAAATTCAGCCGTTTTTAAATTGTCAAAACCAAAGTGTTGAAATTTACTTCGCCTTTTGTTGTAACTTACTTATCCCTTTGCCTTTAAACTAAACACACATATAAAATTAAAACAATTTAATTTTAAACGTATACATATAAATACTTATAAAATTGAACTCGCACTACCACATATAAAATTAAAATTTTATAATCGAAATTACATAAAAATTGGATTTATAAATTACAAATCATATTTAAACCACAATTCCAAAGTGGTGTTAAATAAAAATTGAAAAAAAAACGAAATTTCAACCCCTTTATAAAGTAATGACCCCACAAGGTGAGCATCCCAGTTCCTAACTAATTTAAATAAAAGTAATTAATAATTTCCTCTCTATTTCCCTTAACCCCGAATTGTAAATACATCACGAGTATATATTTATAATTCTATCTCTTTAAAGATTGGCCCCCTTTCAATTTTAGGAGATTTAATATTATTCCCCGAAATAATACATGGTCCTTCGACCACATTATTTCGGGCCGAAATTTAGTAGTAAAACCAGAAGAAAATCATCCACATCCACATTTTGTTATTATTTTTGGTTTAATAGACAATTTGTTAATACATGTATTAAGTAGTTCTTCCATAATTATATCTGCTATAATTGGAGAAGCTGGAGAACCCATAGGTAGACCTTTATGTTAAGAATATATTTTTTGTTATATTGAAAGTATCTGTTATCCTGTATGCAAAATTTTACGATCTCTAAAAATAATTCTTTCTCCATAGTTGTATATTCCTTGATAATATTCCATTTGTTTTCTATAATCTTTAATGCTAAATCTATAGGTATACTAGGAAATAATGAAATTACATCTAAAGAAATGATTTTTTCATCATTTTCTATTTTTATTTGTTTAATTTTATCCTTAAATTATAATGAGTCCTTTATATTATATATGGAATTTTTAGTCATATTTTTGAGAATTTTGGTTAAATATTTACTAAGTTCATGTGATGGAGAATTTATACATGAACAAATAGGTCTTAATGGAAATGTTTCTTTATGGATTTTAGAAACTCCATATAATTTTGGAGCTATAGCTGAAGTTATTTTTAAATTTTTCTTTTCCATTATTGTAATAATTTCTAATTTGCTAAGTTTTTCTACTATATTGTTATTTGTCTGTTGTAATTTAATTGTCGGATCTTTATTTAATATTTTATATGATGATTAATCATTAAGAATATCATTCATTCTTGAAATATAATCCAATTTATTCATAGCAACTGTAATGTTACCTTTATCTGCATTTAAAATTAAAATATTTTTGTTAATTTTAAGAAATTGTTCTGTTTTTTTGAACATTGTTAAGAATGAATTTATCTCTATTAGATAATTTGATTTTATTGATATGGTTATCTATTATAGTAGTAAGTCTAGTCCTTGCTATTTCTTATTATATAGAATATTAAAAAAAGGTCGAATAATTAAAATATATGTACTAATATTTTTTTATTCCTTTCAGATAACAAGTTTTTCCAAGGTCCTCAAAATAAGCGTTTGTTTTAGTTATGGCCTCTTCATCTAATACCGCAGAGCCATTTCAACAGGTTATTAAAGAGCTGTCTGCTGAGTATATATGCTGGATGTGCTTGCAATTCGTGTCTAAATTCACCGAGTTTTGGCGGCGAGTTATCATGGTTTAATTTAATGTAGCAGCTGTAAATAATGTTAAGTTTGCAGTCACAAACCATCACAAAAACTTGGGATTGTGGTAGAACATAGAACGATTCGCGAATATATTTTTTATAAAAATTATTATATATCGGATCAGTTGAGGAGTGTATATCCTCAGCAACCTCAAACACTTTCATTCTTCGATCACCCAATACAATTCAATGGATTTTATCGACAATTTATGGCATAGAAAGCCCTATTTGAAATTTTAAATATATAATCCTATCAGAATTTTGGACCAATGTGTATAAAATATTTCTTAAATATTTATGTCTGTCCTTTTATAAAATATTTAAATTTTAAAAAATTAGTTATTAATTTTTATTATGGATTAATTTTTATATAATAAATACTGGAAGTGTGATTGAAATTTTACCACCATAATGTAAACCCATGTGCTGCAATACATATGGAAGAAACATTTTCTGAAACATATAATTACATACATTTGTTAACTTAAACTTATTAATAAAATTAAATGTTTTTGTTGCTCTCTGTATAAAGTAATTATTCAGCCTTATTATGAGTGTCGTTTTCTTTTTACGACAACGAATCTTTCGTAATAGATTAAAGATAAAATTAAATTTGTTTCTTTAATCTATTACGAAACAGTCGTTGTCGTAAAAAGAAAACGACACTCATAATAAGGCTGATTATTGTTTATTTGGATTTTTTATTAAATTTTAATTACAACTTAATCTTAAAAATCGATCATTACAATTGCATATTTTTATCAATATATAAACACTGGTTAAAAGATTGATGTTTGTCTGTTGGCTAGCAGGCACCCGCAGTGGTGCAGAAGGTTAGAACGCAAAGAATTCTGATGAGAGAATGTGGTGATTCTCGAAACATGTAAATTCAACCCAAGTTCAATCTCCCCAGCTCAGCTAAGAAAAATTATCAATAAATTTTAATATAGATTTCATGTTGTAAAAACAATTCCTTCAGTAAAAATAATTTAATGAAAATTAAATTTATTGAACTCGAGCCCGACTAAATAAATATCAAAAATTGAAAATTAATGCTTGGTTTTCACTATGTCATTTTTGTTGTCAAATTGTCCAAATTGTTGGCAATTGTATGAAAACGGGAAATGTGTGAGGTCTGGTGGCGTAATTGGGCTATTTTTCGAAAATTTGTTTGGAAATGTAATTACGATCAATGGATCATGCTGTCGAGAGGTGTTAACAATTAAATTTTGTCATATCGTTGATGATATACTTTTATCAGGACAGCGCCACATGTCAGACAGTAGCCGAAACAATTTATTTATCGCAAACCAAGTGATCGCATAATTTCAGGAAATTCAGCTATTGATTAAAAAAATATTAAAGATAAAGTCTATGCAGATATAATGGAATCGATTACAGCCTTAAGACTCAATAACCGACGAGATTAACGAAATAACCCGCCGTTTTGCCGTTTGTGATTAAACATTTTGAATAAAAAAAATCAACATCTGTATGCATGGTGGACAACTGTCCAATATAATTTTTCAATTATAATTGTCAAACATTAATCTTTCCATTATTTTAATGATATATATTGAATTTTTCATTATGATAAAATTTATTTGTTCTATTCACAACTGATGTTGTAGTGTCGTAGAAGTTGTACGTCGTCTGAATTTACAATAGTTGTACAAATGTTGTTGGTAATTTCTATATAAATATTTTGTATAACACCTACGACATTTTTACACATGTTTTGCGAATGTGTATCTCAACATAAAAATTACTCTTAAAAAAACACACTTAAAAAAATAACCAAATGGCAACACTCATAATTTAAAACAAGAAAATAAAATTAATAAACAAAAAATTTAATATATGAAATTTAATACTGTTGAAAAAAAAAACTTTAATATATTGTTGAAAATTCTAATGTATGTTTTAATTTTGGAAACTATTAATATTTTATGTACATATGTATTATGTTAAACAATACACCCATTCTAGTTGAAATTACTAAAGCTTTCTCAGAAAATGTGTTCTTAAATTATTTCTTGTCTTTATTTTCATTTATTATTTATTCAATAAAAAGTAATTCAATTCGAGATTTATGATTTAGTGATTTTATTCATTAAAAAACCTCCAATACTGAAACTGTTGTTATAGGACAAAAAACTCTTTGTCGGTTAGTGTTAATCCCAATAACATTTACTATTATACCTACATATATGTATTTGGCTCATGAAATAAGAAGAAATACTATGTTGTGCTAATGCAATAAATATGTTCAATTAACCCTTATCCTGTATTAATGGGTCAAAATTGCTCAAACAGTATTTATTGCACATTTATTCTTTGAATACTTCGCAGATTTTTTTGAAACAAATGTTCCGAATATCAAAAAGTTATTTGCAAAAAGCATTCTGAGACCAATATTGTATGTAAAGAATGTAAAATAAATAAAAAAAATGAATAAATATTAGAATTTTTTGTATTGGGCAAATTAGAGCCACTAATGTCATATGCGTTTTATTTTTGAAGTACAGGATAAGGGTTAATTATAAACTACACTATTATAGTGGGGAGGGTCCAAGTAAAAACTTCCCTTACAAATTTACTAGAAAGAGTATATATTTTTGTTCGTGATGTCCCAAAAAAAATTTAGCACTATTAATCAAAAAATTAATAACTTAATTTTATACTTAAAAGTTTTATAAAATTTTAGACAGATTACAACAAAATATTATAGAGTAAATATAGAAACTTAACAAATAATAAAGAAACTTATTGCAAAATGATTTTAATAAAGTTTTTTTATAATCATATAATAACTCCTTTAAACCAATTTATTTGAAGCAATTTTTTTTTTTGATTTTATAATTCTGACCTTTTTGAGATATACTCATATGTGCGAGTATATAAAGTACATAATAAAGATACAAAATAATAAATTCTATAAATCCTTGAAATTAAGAATGTAGGTCAAGTTTTTGCTGGGGTATATTAGTTTTGTGCTTATGTTTGTGAAGGTACTGTCACACTTGGCAAATATTTGCGAAAAAGACGTAACCGCTAAGTAACATATATTTGAACTGGTTTATTTTTTAAAAAAAAACTTATCTTATTTAGACTAAAGCACAACAAATATTTAGTTTTAATTTATTTGATGCTGTTTGATCTTGCAAAACTCTTGTAAGATTAAACAACGTTAAACAAATTTGTGTTAAAACAAGTGGCTACGCTTTTTTGAGTAAATATTTGTCAAATACCTTAACTCCCAAATATAATAGAATTAATTTCTAAGTCGATTAAACGATGTCCGTCTGTTCGTGCTTGTGGATAGCTGGTTTTCCATGTAAATCTTGTGTGCAAAGTACAAGTCGCAATTTTTCTCGGGCAAAGGATGATTGGTATTGAATTTGGTTGAAATCGGTTCATTATTTCATCTAGCCCCTATACAAATGTTCTTCACAAATAGAGATTTATCGGTCGCAAATGTTTGATTTATAAGCATATTTAAACAAATTTCGCTGCAAATAAGTTGAAATCTAATCACATCTACCAACTTTGGCCTGATCGGTCAATAATTGTTCATAGCTTTTACATAACGCCCATTACCGAAAATCACTTTAACGAGCATGACTCTCTAAGTTAATAAGTTCAGCATATATTTTTTACATATTTTCAAGCAAAACACAGCTAATTCCCATTATCCTCTCATGAACGTGACACGATCATAGCATTAGAGTAAAGTATTAGCAATTGTAAAAATATACTTACATATTTCTATTATATGTTTTTAATTTTGTATTTGAGGTTGTATTATTAGCTTTGAAATTAAAATCAGTCTCCTCTTTTATCGAATTTTAATATTAAAACTTTATTAGAAATCCTGAATCTAGATTCAGAAAAATCAAAAGATTTGTAGATCAGATGCAGTCTAGTTATATTGGAAAAATAGCGTAATTTTAAAGACTTGAACTAGTTTCTTAAAACATTGCAATATTGTTAACCTATTTGTTAATATATTATTAATGATTCTTTAATAAGTATAAACAAACAATTGGCGAGGGTATGAATCAGTGGAAAAGTTCAAGGGGTGGTAAAATCGACAATACTTAGTATAAGTGGTTTGTAATAAACAAATATAAAATATTTATTTATTTAAATAAAATTCCAGTTAGTTTTAATAGTTTTTTATGCAATTTTAAATTAGTTTAAATAGATGCTATCGTAAAACATACCTATACTATGTAGTTATTACTTATTATTAAATATATGTATATACAGGCTTATTAAATAAAACAATAACAAATTGTAGCAAATAAACAACTAACAAAGCCAGATGCTTGTTTACTTGCAAAAATCAAGTCAACAAGTCAATGAAATTGCCAACACTGAAAATAATCTATGCGTCTGTTTACTTTTCTTTCACATGTAGATACTTTTTCGTAATACCTTTAATTATTTAAGAAAATTTCATATTTTCGTAATATTGCTTTTGAGTTTTATTATCCACCACTAAGTCGGTCATTTTGTTTGCTGGTTAAAGCCTCACATGGCCAAAAACTATATTAATAAAAGTTAAGTGTTTGTTGTCAATGGTTAAATTCTGGTAATCCAATGTTAAGCAAAATTCATTAAAATATCATGTAAAAACAATTTTTGGCTTAACGCACTTCATGTGAAGCGATGGTAACATCAAATAATTTAAAGAAGCTACAGACCTACCTTTAAAGTAACGTTAAAATATTTTATTATTTTAACAAATAAAGTTTTGTGAAAACGATCAATAAAAATAATTTCAATTGTGTGAATTTTTATATAAAACGGCTTAAGTCGGTTTCAGTGACACTATTCAAATCACTTTCAAAATTGTATCACTAGCATTTTCACTAGTTTTAAATTCTAAGTAAAATAAAAAAACATTCGAGTGGAAGGGGCTCCAAAGTTTGTAATATGTTTAGCTATACCTTGAAAACTGACTTTCTTTCTTAGACGATATATATTTATATCAAATGATGGATATTTAAAGACATCTCCAACGATATATAACATGACCTACTTATATGGACCATCTATAGGACAATTTCGAAAAATTATTTTTTGATCCGATATTTTTTTTTTTTAAATCTAAAAAATCCGAGAAAATACCTCTGTGAGTAAGTATATGATTTACAAAATTAAAATGTCAAGATATTAAGCTTAAATTCAAGGTATTATATGAGCCTGTTGGTAGTATAGAACGAGAGATATTAAAGAAAGATTATGACATTTAACCATAAAAAATACAAGAAATCTTTACTATGCGCAGCCGGTGTTCTGTAAAGTTATATATACCATAGAGGAGAAAATCGTGTATTTAACATATTAAACACCGCTTATGTATGACATAGTATATTAAAAGTATGAAATTTGGTTTCAAAGTACTAAATTTTCAAAATTATAATTTAAAGAAAAATATATTTTTTAATTTTTCAGAACTTATAAATCTGTGATTGTAATACCTTCAGACACATATCATACCTTAAATTAAAGCTTAATGTCTTGGCTCTTTATACATATTGAATTATATTAAACTAAAAATAAATTTAGATCCAAAGATATATTTCTCTGATTTGACCCATAGACAATCCATATTTTATACATCGTTGGATAGGTAGTTTTAATATCTTTAATTTAATGTATTAAAACATATCAGCACCCAATAGTTTCTGAGATATAGGTTCAAATATTTTCAACTTTAAAGAATCATCCACTTGAAAATGGGCGTATCCGACTAAAAATGTTTATATATTACTTTTATCACATCTAAAAGCCCTATTTAATACAATTTTTTTGAGCAAATGTCACTAAAACCGAGTTGTTCCAATTTGTATTTGTATAAAACTATGTGTCCACGATCGTCAGATATTACAACGTTGTCATATCTACCAATGTACTGACATTGAAAAATTTTTAGCAAAAGGTAAATTGTCAGTTTACACGACTGTAACAAAACAAACAATTTCATTTGCACACAATGAATTTATCTGTCAACCGAAATTGTCAGTTCACACGGTTGTCAGATTGTTGTATAGCATTGTAAAATTCGTTTTGCAGCGTTGTGTGTGTGTTTAACAATTTTAAATATTGTCATGGAACAAAAAAGAGCAATTGGAACCATTTTATCTGCACTCTATGAAACAGGATTCATTAAAAGATATGTCGCTATCCATTTTTTACTTTCTTAAATTTAATTCTTTAATTTTCTTCCACTTTTTTCAAAAGTTTTATTAATGCTAACTTGTTTGTTTATTTATGTATATACAGAGTTGCATTTAGAAATAATTTCTATGACAATGCTGCCATTGGCAGATGCATAATGACAATGACAATGAAAAGTGTTTGACAATTGTCTTAAAACAATGACAATGACAAAATTGTGTGTTTACACGATTGTTAGATATCTGACATTATTTTGGTCTTGCAATGTACTGCAAATGCTTTTTCTTACAACGTTGGAAGATAAAAATTTTAAGTTCACACGGTTGTTAGACATTTTCTGAACATTTTTCAGACAACGTTGTAATATCTGACGATCGTGGACACATAGCTTAATACAAACATACAAAACTTTATAGTGATGTACATACAATCAACCAAAGTAAATAAAGCTCGTTTTTTTAATTAATCGGTTTAAACGTAGGAACAAATAAGCGTATTTATTATTTTAAATTATTATAAATGTGATTAGTTTATGTTTTTTATGCAATATAAATATTATTTTACATATTTATACAAAAAAAATATACAAAACATTTTAAGAGATATATGGTTGTTCGATTTATATTTGGTTGTGGGGAGCTATTATCAATTTTGGACCGTTGCGCAAAAACATTTCTAAGGCTTGTTTATTTTCAGATAGAGCCTATTTGTGGCGAAACAGGAGATATTTATATAAATCAGCTATTTATGACTGATAAAGTTCTACTTCGAGACGACATTTGCATGGGGCTAGGTAAAATGATGGACCCAATAAACTCTTCTCACTATGGTGGTGTTGGTTGTAATTAATTGTTGAGATTTGTTTACTAAAATTTGTTCATATGAATTAATGAATTGTACAAGATAAATTTTCTTTAGACTTTTGTAAAAATTCTGATAATAAATATCAGAAAATAAACGATAACCAATCTTATAACACTAAAAACTTTCGTCAAAATTTAATGAGTTAAAGTTAGGAATAAGAAATGCTGTAACTTATCTAAGCATTTGTCATTACTTTATCGAAATTTCGATGAAAGTGAGGTTCAGACCTACCAAAATCAAAGTCAGCCTACTTTTATACCTAACGAAACGAATTTGGTAAGAAAGGCCTAGAACGGCAAAGTTGCATTAAATAATTAAATTATTATAAATAGCAACATTTAAAAATAAATAACAAAAACTAACATTACTTAAGGCTTCATTAGTCTTTACTTTCTGTTGCTGTTCTGTTCCGTGTCGTTCTGTTGTTAAACTTTTGTAGTTAGTTTTTCCGTTATAAACGTATCAGCTGTTTTAGGCAAACAAACAACACGTACCGCGAAAATAAGTCAAAAAATACAACTCAAGATGGTTTTTTATTGTACAATATGTCATTACTTTCGACTAAAGTAATGAGTCATCCATCGTTTATTTTTTATATTTTTATAACTTTTATACAAAAACTTAATTAAATTAAAAGAAAATTAAAATTTTTGTAATAAACCAAAAATTTTTTCTTGTTCGGATGCCAGCTGTTTTGTGCTGTCACTTACAATTTCTTAGCAAATTTTTGTTTTCAACAGGTTCATCCGCAAGGGCACGGAAAGTAACAAATCAACTAACGACTGATTCGGAACGGAACAGAAAGTAAAGACTAATTCTGCCTTTATGAAGAAATACCGATCGGGTTCGCTCTTTAAATTTAAATGAAAATTCCTTCTATGTGTTTTATTTTAACAGGGTGGTAGCGGTTGTTTTGTTGGTAAACATTTTATTATAAATTATTGTGAATAAACCTTAGTCTAGACAGCAACCCCAAACGGTTGGTAATGTACTAAATATGTGCTAAACTACAATCTGCTAGATGACGCTGTTTATGGACTAAATTAACACCTAAATGTGATACCAGTTATTGATTGTATTTTATTTCGCAGCATTTGGGGAGCATAGAATTTTATAAACATCATTTGTTATTAAGTTGTTGTTTGTTTTTGTTTCATGAAATCATCAGAAACTGATAACAGATAAAAAGTATAAAAGGGGAATATCTAAAGAAACCATTTAATTTTTTCAATTTTTCTTTTAAATGGGTGATACTGGGTTTTTCAATCAAAACTATCGAATCTTTTATCAAAATTTTCAATTACATGTAACAAAATTGTGAGTCTATTTAGTTAATCAGGTCTCGGATTTTGAATTTTATAGCTGTAATTGATTCGATTGGCTCTGTATAGACTTTATTTTTAACAAGGTTACAAATCCGTACCATCAATAATATACCAAAATTTAATTGTTAATATATCTCGATAGCGTGATCTATACACCGTAGCCGCATTTCCAGCCGAATATTTGAAAAACAAAATGGCGCAATCACTATTCCAGTATGCCGCTGATAGAATACAAAGGTCTTGTTGGAAAACCATTGCATTAGGGGCATATACTTAGAAACATCAACCACATACAATTTTTCAAAGCGGTCGGTAAAATATTTCAGCTGTAATGCATTTAATAAAGGTCGGTGCAAATACTCTAAAAATGTGTTAAAATTTTGAACATTTTTTACAAACAGCGTAAATAGTTATTGAAATTGTAAAGGACTGTCTGTTTAAAATGACTTGTTTATTTTTGTAAGTACTTACTATGAACTTTCTAATAAATTGCTATCATGAATAAATTCAAAATTGGTACATATTTTATAAAAATTACAGTTGATACAAATTCTAAATTTTTAAAAACGGTTGATAAAAGCAATAATTTATATTATATACATATATATATAATATTTGTTTAAGTTTTATTGACAGTTAATAATTAATAATTACATATATAAATATTTTGTGTGTAAATTTTTAAATATAAAAGCATAACAGTGTTCCCTTGCAATTTCAAATATTTAAAATCATATTGAAAACAAGTAAGAAAGTATAGTCGGTCATGCCCTACAGTTTTTCAGAAACGTGCGCTATATGGGAGATATGACCTATTATGGACCAATCATCCAAAAATTTAGTGTCATGATTTTTGTGAATATAAATATTGTGTATGTTAAACTTTATCTCGACATAAATACTTTTAAAAGATTTATGGAGGTTAAAGTTGATTACAGGTAGGGTCTTATATGGGAGTTTCCATTAATTACGGACCAACCATTATAAAATTATGTGTCATCATTTCTGTATATTATTTGTGTCGAATTTTATTTGACTACCAACGTTCTTAAGAAATTTATGATCGTTAAATTGATTTTCGGTAGTGGGCCACTTATGGGAGCTACGACTAATTATGGATCGATCACAATAAAATTGTACCGTATTATTTGTATATAAATCAAACATATTTGTGTTAAATATTATTTGGATACCGACATTTTTGAGAGAGTTATGCTCTTTAAAGTGATTTTCGGAAGTGGGCCTTATATGGGAGCTACGACTAATTATGAACCGATCTGCACAAAATTTGTAGATGTGATTTGGCTTCATTTACCATTTATTTGTGATGAATTTTGTTTGTTTCCTTGCATAATTCAAACATTTATGAAAGGTAAACCCCAATTTCGAGAGGACTTTTGTGTGAGGGCCAGGTGAAATAATGGACCGATTTCCACCAGTTTTAATCCCATCCATCCTTGGGCCAAAAAATATCACTTACCAAATTTTATCAAAATATCTTCAAAATTGCGACCTGTACTCTGCGCACAAGCTTTACATGGACAGCCAGCCAGCCAGACGGACGGACGGACGGACATCGTTAAATCGACTCAGAAAGTGATTCTGAGTCGATCGGTATAATTTAAGGTGGGTGTTGGACCAATATTTCTGGGCATTACCAACATCAGCACAATACGAAAGTGAACTTTAAAATGAAGCTATGGTCAAATATGGACTGATGCAAATAAAATATCGTTTTATGATTTCCCTTAGAATGACACTTATTTTTGCTGACATTTGTATGGGGACTATGAGAAATCGTGAACCGATTCTTATTATTATTTAACAGCACTATTTCTTCTATAATAACACTAAAGTGTGCAAAATTTCATGATATTATCTGCATTAAAACAACCAAAAGACGATTAGAACAAAATTGTATACTTAAGATGTTGTTGAGCACTCAGATTTGTGTAATTCTTTTGGGAAGATATTAACTTCTTTGCAAATTGATGGCAGAGGTTACTTTGTAAAAATAATAAAATAAAATTATTTTGGCACTGCTATTATAAAATTTCTTTATTTTCTTGATTATTTTAGTTAGGCTTGAGTTCATTAAATTTAATTTTCATTAAATTATTTTTACTGAAGTTAGGAATTACAACTTGAAAAATATTATTATAATATATATAGAAAAAAAGGAAAACAACTATGAATAGAAATTAATAAAAAAAAATGGTTAAAGGATTGATTGATGTTTGTCTGTTGGCTGGCCGCCACCGCAGTGGTACATGTCGTTAGAATACAAAGAATTCTGATGAGAGAAAGTGGGATTTCTCGAAACATATGTAAATTCAACAACCCAGGTTCGAATCCCAGTCAAGAAAAAATTATCAAAATTTTTATTAATAAAATTTTTCCAAGTTGTAATTCCTAACGTCAGTAAAAATAATTAAATGGAAATTAAATTTAATGAACTCAAGCCTAACTAAAATTATCAAGAAGTAAAATTAACAGTTCAATTATGAAATAATAATTATTTCTTTATTTTGTTTAATTTTAACAATTCCGTTAAATGCTTGTGGTTAAATGCTTCTGCTATATAATTGCTTTAATATCCTACGTTAAGTAAATTGTATAGTTACATTCCATCAGCATTTGACTAACCACTCTGTTTATATGACAACTGTATTGAAATTCTGAACCTAAGAATTAAACTGTCTTATACAAGCATTTCTGAAATTTCAAATAACTATTTGAATTTTATAAAATCGTCTGAGCTAAATTATGTTTATTTACACTTAATACTTAATTATTTTGCAAGTTTACAACTTTACAACACTTTAGCAACTAAATCCACACACAGCTTCTTGCAATTTAAATGATTTTCTTTTATAAATTTTAAATAAAATTCGCCAAAATTGAAGACACAAAAAAGATAAATAACATTGCAATATTCATTATATTCTTGAGAACTTATTTTACGCAAAAATGTAAAAAGTAACAAAAACAATATAAAAAAAAACTGAACAAAAAATACAAAAACGATGAATGTCTGGCATAAGATGACAAAAATAAAGACAAGGATTATGTATCTACGTAAGTGTAACTAAAGAGAATAAGGGCGAAAAATCAACGAATCATTAATCAATCCTTTCATGATGTGACGCGGTGCGTGTCCTTTTATGTTACAAACGAAATGAAACAAAAGAAAAATAAACAAAAAAAAAACTCACACACACAACATACAAAAACAAAAAAGTGTAAAAATTTATAAAATAACAAGGGAAACATACACACACTCTCTCACATTGCGGATCATACTCAAACTTTTTTTTTCATACAAATATCTTAAAATTTTCTGAATATTAAAAAAAGAAAATGGTAAAAATAAAATTGTGTCTTAATGCACACAATCTAGAGTAAACGAACAAACGAACGAACCAATAAACCAACTAACCCAGCCTGTCAGCCAACATACAGCCTGCCAGCCAACGAGCCAGCCATCCAGCAGTACAACAAAATACAAAAACAAACATCTAAGGCTCAGGGATCAACAACAACAAAAAATACCGTATTTAAGATGATGAAAAAAAGTAAAAAAAAAAAATGCAAAAGAAAAATGGCGACACTGTTTGACGGAGGATTTACTTCAAATACTCGTACTAACTTCCTAAAGATATGTTTAAAAGTAACGTATGTATGTATGTGGGGTTGTTGTTCATCACAGCTAAATCTTGTATCAGTCCTTTAAATAATAATTTCATTTATTACCAAGGCAAACTTACTTGATATTAGTTAAATAATAATACATGTATAAATGCCAAATATAGTTTAGTAAAACACTTGCATATAAACTATGAAGACACTTTATAATTATAATATAAAGTGGGTTGAAATCTAATTTGTTTGTGTAAATTCGGAGTAAAACCTTTTTCAGTTCTTTAAAAGTATTTGTTTTTATATGGAAAATTAAAATAACTTTTTAAGGTGGTTTTAGATGGTATGTAAAATTGGCAATTTACAAGCAGTTTATAATAATTGCTTTTACAAGTCGGTTTTTAGTTTCATGTGATATATTCTACAATAGAAGTGGTTTTTATTATGAATACTTTCGCGGGAGTTTTGTGCTCTTGCAAATATTGTTTGGAAAAATGGAATAAAAAATGAAATAATTATAACTTGCAGCATTATTGCAATAATAGCTTCTATAAAATATAAAAATAAAACAATTAGGCAAGAGTTAAAGAGAAAATGTACCATATGAACCCAAAAATTGTTGTATTTAAATTAAATAAAAATTAATTTGTATACATAAATACGAGTACGTTTTTTATAATAAATATTTCAATAGAAATTTATTGTTTTGTTTAATACAATTTTTTTTTTAAATATAAATTTGCTGAATCACAAACACATGGCGCCATAAACAATTGACTTGCAAAACAGCTGGTTGCAGGTGCATGCATGCTCTAATTGAAAATTTTACACTGTAAATGCAGGCTGGCATTTGCAGAAGCTTTTTTTTTTGTGATTTGCATTTTGCAGTGGAAAATTTGACAAGCACACTGCAAAATACATGAAGTCTAAAGGCACACTCAAAAAATTCTGTACGTAAAATTAACTGAAATTGTAATATAAAATAAATGAATATTCAGTTAAAAACCGGTCTACTTATTATTCATTTAATTTTAACGAAAAGTTCATTTAATTTTAAATGTCAAAAATTCAACTCCGAATTCCGTAAAATCAACAGAATTTTCAGTTATTTTATGTATTTAGTTATTAACTAAAATAAAATAACTGAAAATAACTTGAAATAATTTTCTAAGGGTCGGTCTATACATAGTCATAGCTTCTGAATAATATCTACATATATATATATCCTATATTAAAATTCACATTGACTGTTTGAGAATTATAACATTTAAAATTAAATGAACTATTTGTTCAAATGAAATGAAAAGTAAGTAGATCGGTTTTTAAGTAAATTTTCAGTTATTTTAAATTACAGTTTCATTTAATTTTATATACAAAATACTTTAACGTAAACAACTGTCAATATCAAATGCAACTGAAAATCCGTATTAATGTGCACTTAGTTTTTTGAATAAATGTTAGTTAGATTCAGTTAAAAATAAATTTTCTTAGAATTTTAAATGTTTATTTAGTTAAAAACAACTGCACTGAATACTTCCTGAATAAACTACATTCCGTTACTGTAATAATATTGTGAGTGCACCTTTAAATCGGTTTCTGCTCACCATTCTGTAGACCAATTGATTATAGAGAAAATATTGTTTCAGCAGGACGGTTCTTGTGCTACTGTTCATTCGTCGTTTGATTAACGATTAAGTTAAGATATGAGAAATAATCAAGTGTCGAGGCATAATATTGTTTTCTTCATATATTAGAAATAATATTATTGAGTAATTAATTAATAAATTAATATTATTCGCCTCTGAAATCGTTTATTGCTTTCGAACTGACTTTTTATGCAGTGTTGAAAGTTCAACCTTTTCGAGATAAATTTTGTATTTTTATTCGTTTTTTTAGAAATTTATATTTTAGATTCGTAACTCTTTTCTACCTAAGATTTTAACCAGACTTTTTTCTAAATGGAGTTTACAAAATTTCCAGAATGTCGCTTCTTATAATATGCAACAAGGCATTCCAATCTTAATAATTACAATGAGAAATTAAATGGCCAAAACGCCAATGGGTTTTGCAAAGTTGGTTTGAATTTAATTTTAAGGTTTCTTAAGGTATGGTCACACATGGCAAATATTTACTCAAAAAAAGCGTAACCACTTGTTTTAGCACAAATATGTTTGATGCTGTTTACTCTTACAAGAGTTTTGCAAGATCAAACAGCATCAAATAAAATAAGACTAAATATTTGTTGTGTCTTATCCTAAATAAACAAAGTTTTTTAAATAAATTGTGGCAGCACCTAAGTATTTCAAAAATATCTTATTTAGTGGTTACGTCTTTTTCGGCAAATATTTGCCAAGTGTGACCGTACCTTTAATAACTTTTTTCAACTAAAGCTGACAATTAAAAAATATACATAAATATTGTTTCTCCTGACGTCACTGGTTGTGTTTTCCTGATACATTTTTGTTACGGTATTATTTTTTCATTATTATTTTATTTATAGATTTTTCCGCTCGAACGCGAACTGCCTAATTTATTTGTCTTAGTTTTAGAGCTTTATATAGTGAAGATATTTTAAATTCATCTTAAAGTGTTTTTCAATGGAAAAGTTTTTCTAAATGATTTGTTGGTACGTACTATTCTTACAAGTTTTACAATAACTAGTTTTATATTTTATTACCAATATATTTATATTTGCACTTAAAAATTCTTGCGGAGTCTCTGAGCGAAATTTTGAGTTTTCGGACAAACTTTACTAATATGAAAAACAAGTAAGAAAGTATAGTTGGTCAAGGTCGACTATATAATTTCCCGATCGTCATAAAATTTGGTGTTATGATTTGTGTATTATAAAACTTACTTGTGTTGATTTTATTTGAATACCAACATTTTTAAGCGATTTATGGTAATTAAAGTGACGTTCGGAAGTGGTATTTATATGGATGCTATGACTAATTATGGACGAATCATCATAAAATTGGACCGAATGAATGGTGTATATCTGAAACTTATTTATGTTTAATATTATTTGGAAACCAAAATTTTTAAGAGAGTCCATTATGGACCGAACTGCACAAAATTTTTAGATACATATGATTATGCTTCATGTACAACTTATTTGTATCGAAATTTGTTTGGATACGTGCATAAATCAAACATTTATCACCTATAAAAGCCTACTTCGTGAGGAAATTTGTATAGCCGCTAGTTGTAATAATGGACCGATTTCTACCTAATTCAATTCCAACTGTATTTCGGCCGAACAAAAGATTCATACTAAATTTTATCAAAATATCTTCAAAATTGTGACTGCTTACTAGTTTTACATGGACAGCCAGCCAGCCAGCCATGCATGGGTGTTAGACTAATATTTTGGCGCGTTACAAATACCAACACCAATTCCCCACTATTATTTGTAATTTGTAATAATACCCTACAACACCATAGTGGGATATGTTGGATATGTGCTTATATTTGTACGAGTAATGACCATAAATATTAGTCCAAGACCTTTAAAATATACCGATCGATTCTGAGTCGATTAAACGATGTCTGTCTGTCTGATTGGCTGGATAGCTGGCTGTCCATGCGCAGAGTACAGGTCGCAATTTTTAAGATATTTCCATAAAATTTATTACATAATATTTTTTCGGTCTATGGACGGTGGAAATTGATATTGGTTGAAATCTGTCCATTATTTCACCTAGCCACCATAAAAATGTTCTCCCGATATAGAGATTTATCGGTCTTTAGTGTTTCATTTCTGCACATATTCCAACAAATTTCTCTAAAAATAAGTGTACATTAACATTAACAAATTTTTTGCATATTATTAACCATATGACCAATATGATTTTTTATTAATTACGTTTTCTTTTACTGGTATTTGATAATTTTGCATTTCTTTCAGTTTTTAGTGCTCATCATTGTTTCATCACTGTATCTTTGAATATTAAACATATTTTTTTAGTGTATGAAAAGTTCAGGCATGGTAATAACAAGTCGTTTATATTTGATTGCAAATCACCTGTTTAGGACATTTGTCATACGTTTTTTTACTTTTTACAATTTTCGCTATAATGGGTATTCTCTGAAAATATTTATACTATAGATTTGAAAATGTAAAGCGCACTTTATTAAAATGCATAAATTTTTTAAATTTTATAAAACTTTGAAGTCGGTTTTTAATACTTTGATTTTTTTTATCTTTTCATATATTTTGTATGCCAAAATTTCGGCAAATGAAATGGTTTATAAATTTTATAAAATAGACTGTTATGGTACAACTTTAAACGCCCAAGATTTCCGTTTATGGAAGTGTAAATAATTGCACCACGCATAAACAGTAAATTCCAGTTTGATAAAAATGTCAAAATAAAAATAAATAAATGGATGAATAAACTTTTTTCTACACTTATTTACGCAAATATTAAATTGGCTGATTTTTAGAATATCAAAAAATAATATACATATAGTAATTTTTTAAACTATAATTAAAACACACTACTGTAGTTATTTTAAAAATAGTTGTTAAATTGTGTATAATTAAAGACTATGTATAGTTTGCCAATTTGAACAAAATTGTCATTGAATTCAAAGGTGAACAAAAAAAAATTAATTTTATCTTTAATCTATAACGAAAGAGTCGTTGTCGTATAAAGAAAACGACACTCATAATAAGGCTGATTATTCTTAAAAAGTGTAAGTAATACATACTCGTACGAGTACATATGTATTTTGCACAAAATTTGTTTCAATATGGAGTTAACACATTTAAAGGGCTGCAAGTAATAAGATCAATACTATGTACCAGAACCGCGTTGATTAGATGACATACGGATGGTTTTCGGATAAATGCCTGCTGTCTTCTATTTACCCTGGCATTTTGAATAATCTCAAACAAAATGTCAACTTGACTTACAAGGGAATGAAAAGTAAGGAACCCAATAAAGGCTACAAACTAAAATTGGTAACATTAATCCACACACGCATACACTCAAGTTAAACAAATACATACAAACAAACTCTTATAAAGAAAAAAACACTTATTTAAATAAATTTCATTTATATACCACGATTACGATTATGTACATACATAAAAAGACTAAATGAATCTTTGACAGGCTGATGGTATGATAACAACATGATGGTACGAGTACATAATGAGAAGTAACATTCTTCATGTTCCGCTAAAAAGAAAGACGACAGCGTTCCTACACACTCACCCATCATCTACCACCACTCACGTGTTTTAAAACAGAAGCCATTGATTTCATTTAAAGTTGAAATGTACCATTTAACACCCATTGTGGGAAAACAAACTTTAATAAGAAAAACAAACAAACAATTTAAAACATTCATGTTCAGTTTTTGTTAATCTTTATCTATCTTCGTCATTTCTTTCTGGTGTGAGCGTCTTTATCACTTAAATCATTCTTCTATATTCATTTGACATTTGATTTGAATCCTACATGTCACTAAATGCATCCATCATAAGAAGATAGTAAAAGAAAAAGTAAAAATTGTGGGTGAGAAATGGAGGAGAATGAATACGGATGATTATCAAAAGTGACAATTTTTTTATTCTGTATTACAAATTTTAAATTTATAACAAACTTATTAATGAAATGTTACACAATTTAAAATCCTCGTACATATTTATGCACTTCATCTAAAAATGTAAACAAATATATATTCCAATCAAGAACAAATCAAGAGAAAATAATTATCAAGATTTAAAAAAAAGGGTTATGTGCTAAATAATTAATGAATACTCAGAAAACAATTTTATTAAGTTAAATTTATTTATTGAATCTTTACATCATAGACCAGGCAAAATGTATTTTATCAAATGAGATCCATAATGGAAAAATGAAAAATGTTTGGAAATTTATGTCCGGGAATTTATATGGTGTATCAAATTATTCCAATTTTTTCATTTGTCGAGGTAAAGTAAGGCGTCTATGTCAATTAATAACACGGTGCTAAAAAATTTCCTTTTGCAAGCACTTTCAAAGTGACCTAGTGACCAGCAGTAATTAGCTAGCATCCTGATTTGACATTTTCCTTCACTAAAGCGAGAAACTGATGATTTGTATTTTAAACGTAATAGATTAAGTAAACATTTTTAAAAAAATTTCAATTTGAATTTCAAAAATCGGTTAATAAATAAAAAAGTTATAAATGTTTAAAAGTAGCAGCCGCAAAAAAATGTCTTTGGTCCATAACTCGGGAATTTGAAGGTATATTGAAACTTTTAAGCCCGGATTCGTAACATGCTTACCAACACCTTTAACGCACACTAGGTTATTTCAGAAGTGCTTTTCAAGTGTTGCACAGTGTAACATGGTAAGTAAATTAGCATGCATGATGTTTATACGATTCAGCGGGATAGTTGGGCGGTTCAACCATATAAAGTACTAACACTGGTTAGTACTTTTTTGAAAATGCATAAATCGCCTAAAGATATATGTATGGATACACAACGTTCTGCATAAATCATTTTTAGGAATAAATACATGGAAATGTATTGTTCGGGGATGAACTAGTTTCGATAATTTGATTTCGCTGGTTGTTTAGGCAAGCTAACCAGAAACCCCTTTCCAAAATTGTAGGAAAACTATAAATATATTATAAGACATTATTTTTACACTTCATTTCACAGAAATTAATTTTATTACGGTCGGTCCATAGCTCATGACCCACTCCTGAATAACTAATTTGCAATTCAGCCAAGTTAGGTTTACTAGAAATTGAATTAATTTAAAATATTTATTTTAGGATAGTTCCATAATTATATAATTATAAATTTATATAAAGACATCTCAAAATATCTCTTAAAAGCTTAAATCTCCTCACTAATTTGATATATTTTGATGAATTAAACCCTTAAATTATCCTTGAAAATCGACTAGCGTTTGAAAATTGTACATGTCTGACATGTCCTTCTAAAGAACTGTGAAATCCATCTAACTTAAACTCAAAGCCTACTCTGATGTTTCTCATTTCATATTTTTTTCAATTACAAATATATTTAAAAATTTCTCTACTACTAAATATTATTAATAAATTTAGAAATTTAAAACCGAATTAAAGCGATTATTATAGGAAAATGAAACATTTGCTGATATACAAAAATGTTATAAAAATTGAATGCCTTATTCTCTTAACTTGAACAATTAATATAAAATTAGTAGATATTCAGCCTTATTATGAGTGTCGTTTTCTTCTTATGACAACGACTGTTTCGTAATAGATTAAAGAAACAAATTTAATTTTATCTTTAATCTATTACGAAAGAGTCGTTGTCGTAAAAAGAAAACGACACTCATAATAAGGCTGATTATTACAAAAGAATTCATTCCATAAAATGTTTACATCGCATTGATTTAAAATAATTGTCTGTTTACGTTTTGTTTAATTTTGTTTCATTAAATTTTTTTATACAGCAATACGTCATTTCGTTTTGCATTTTTTCGAAGTTGCCTCGCTGCTCAATTTGAACTAATTTTCACACTGCATCATTAGATTTTCCAGGTTGCTTTGGGTTCGAGTCATTAACATTTTTTTTTTCCAAATTTTAGCAAAATCTGTAACATCATTAGATGCCAAAAAGATGACAAGAAGTGCTTTGATGATCAAAATGGACTCCTTGTTTTCTATTGGAATTGAAAATCAAGTTGTGCAGAAAATACCATTAAGTAAAATGGATTTCAGCCAAAAGCAAAAAGCTTATTCGATGACATGAGAAGTAAAGCATTATCGTTGGATAATGCTTGTGGTAGTAATGCAGACTGGAAATTTGTCTTACGGTGAAAAAAAAGCTGTTCAGCAAACTTTTGACCAATTTTTTGTGAATCAAAGCCGACGACTTAGTATTTTCGTAACCCTAGAACCTATCTTCGATATTTACATGGTCTGCTATAGAAAATCTTAATTCACTTTGCATCGTTTCAATTTGAGTCGTGTTTTTTTTTTGGAACGTAACCCCGACACAGAGTGAGGTAGGTATTGGTGTATAGGTAAACTATTTTTATATTTTTGTTATCAAACATTTTTTCTCCACTTTATTATAATTCAATGAATTAGTTTGAATTTTGTTATATGAATTTGTACATGGTGTAACTATACAAGGTGAGTGCAGTAGCCCAGCTGACTGACTTTGTTTACAATTTACTTATGTCAAAAGTAATACTTTTTCAAGTATTTTTGACAGTAGTACATTATTTTACACAAAAAAATGCCTGTTGTTTCTGTTTTGTGTTGTATTTGTTGTCGATTTGCACTCACCTTGTATAGTTGCACCATGAATTTGTATTTAAACATTTTTAGTAAATAAACTGTTTTCATTGTTAATTGTGATGTTTGTATGAATTTTTAAAAAACCTTTTCCAATAGCCATTCATATTCTGAAAAAACTTTTTATTTATTATATTCCTTTCAGACCGTGATGCATCGATTGTGCGGATGGGTTTCGGTTTCCATATTTTTGCTTCTGTTTATCCAATTTGAAATAGATTGTGCTAATTGTTTTTTATATTTACCTTCTCACATTTCTCTTCTGTTTGATTTACTACCATTTTTTGAATTATTGCGAAATTCTTCAGTCACATTTCAGTTTTAGGAAAATGAGCCGCAGAAGTAAGTAAGTGTCTTTAATTACAAAAGTAATATCGTTTACATATGATGAAGTACACATATACATACATATTGACTAAAAAAATTATAAATTTTAATATATCAAACTAATTGAAAAATAAAAATATTAATAAAACTCGACCGAAATGCATCAAGTGTGCGTGTCCTGAAAATCCTTGAAGGATATAAAAATGACAAAAACCTATTTATATTTATTATTATATTTTCATATGCTGTAGAGATCACATATTCCAAAAATTATAAAAAAAAATCCTGGTAGTTTTGGATCAGGTCGGAAAGGAATATCTTATATTAACAATGGCTTCATAAAATGAGTCATTATTTTAACCAAGCTGAAATTAGTGTATTAATCTTCACAAGCATTATGCTGTAAAAAAAACTTGAAATTGAACTAGAATTACCTACATATGTACATTTATTATAATTATTGATAACGGCCTGCTTAAGATATGTACCAATACCACAACTGTTGTCTAGATACATACATACATATATATGTAATTGATTAAGAAATATTTAATTTTTTGTATTTCATATGAAGAGTAAATGAATGGTAAAAAACCGTTTACCTTTTTTTGTCACTCATGCAGTGTTGACCAAATTTTATGAACATCATCAATATCACGTCAATAGCAACAAAAATAACTGAAAAAAGGAAGGATGTCTTTGAAGAAAGATTCTTAACATGCACATGTCAAAAGACCTACACCAATGTCCGAATGAATATTTTTTGTAGGAATATCTGTTGGTGTCATCCATACGTACATATGTATGTATGTACATACATATGTACTATTTAGATACAAGAACGAGTACAAGTATGAACTTCAAACATCATTAATTATCTTCAAAACATAACATAAAAAAAAGAAATGTTTGGCATTTTTATATCATTTGTTGTTTAGAAAAATTCAAGTTTTTTTTTTCATTTTCTTCTTGCTCGACATAGAAGAGAAAATGTGATGTTTTTTTGTGTAAATTTTCTTAAAATTTAAATTTTGTTTTTAGACATGTGTTGAGTTGGTACGAATAAATGCGATTATCATAGAAGATTTTCATTCTTAATTTTGTCACATTAACAGTGCGGTTGTTTGATTGTTTTTTGTGAATAATTTTGTAGTAAGTGTGCAATATATCTGTTCCATTAATTTTAAATGACTTCAAAGTACATTTCTGTTTAAATGTTTGTTACAATTATTTGCTCTACATCTGATAACAATATGAACATGTCCAGATGCCTTTTGGTTTGGTTTTATTATGTTGTTTTGTACAAGTTTCTTATTGTTATGGATTGAGATATCAAGTTTTGTGCATGATGGTTTAATTTTCAATTAAAGCAAGATGTTTTTAACAAGAGGTCCTGCCTATTTAAAATATATGGTAGAGATTGTATTAATAATTTCTTTTTTAACTTTTATTAAGGATTTAGTTAGAATATTGGTTTAATAATTACCGATGGTAAAAACATATGTTACAATTATTGTTAACAGTTATATTTAATGACGAAATGTTTAGGTTAAATATTCCAACTCCCGTATTTAATATATTGGCTGAATGTTTAACATTATTAATTGTGGTGTCTTAAGTAGCTAGAAGTTATAAAGTTGTTGTAAAATATTTTGTTCTATATTTTCTTTTTTCAAGCAATTAAGTCACTTTTAATATTTATATAAAAATGTTCTATATCCTAGGATATAAAAATATATAGAACATTTTTATATAAATAATATATGTGACCTAATTGCTTGAAAAAAGAAATTATAGAATATTGAAAAAAGGTTAAATAAAAGAACTAAATTAGAACTATATTTAAATTTTTGTAGGTATAACTTTCAAATTTGCCACCATGCAGGTTGAAATTGCCTTTTCCAAAATTTAATTCTTCTAGAAAGCACCTCTAAGAAATTTTCTACCACCACAACATTGGAAAAGTGAACATATGTATAATCCCTAATTGAGAATACCATGGATGACAAAAATCATTTAGCACCAAAACTCAGGAAAAAGAAAAATTCGAACAGAATTATAATTGCTTAAGCTCCCTTTAGACGGTATGTATTTTCCACTGCAAATTGCATACACGTCATGTAAAAGCAAAACAAAAATGCTTCTGCAAATGTCAGCCTGCATTTACAGTATAACATTTTCAATTAGAGCATTTTCTATTTTCATCTGACAAAGCACCTGCAACCAGCTGTTTTGCAAGTCAATTGTTTATGGCGCCATGTGTTTGTGATTCAGCAAATTTAAATTAAAAAAAAAATTCTATTAAACAAAACAATAAATTTGTATTGAAATATGTATTTAAAAAACGTATTTATACATATTAATTTTTATTTAACTTAAATACAACAACTTTAGGCTGCACATGGCACATTTTCTCTTTAATTCTTGCTTAATTTTTTTATTTTATAGAAGCTATTATTGCAATAATGCTGCAAGTTGATATTATTTCATTATTTAATCCATTTTTTCAAACTATATTTGCAAGTATACAAAACGCCCTCGAAAATAATCATAGCAAAGCCAGATGTTGTGTTCTATGAGAGATTAAAATTCATATCAACGGTAGCATGTCAATATAGTGACTGAATCGGATATTTAGTAAGTAACCAGTATGTTGTGGTGATTTTTCTCAACAAATATGTAATTTTCCTATAAATATGTAATTTATTAAATTTGAAAATTATACACAAGTTTAGTGAGAAACCCGAAATAAAAAATCTAACGAAAAATAAGGATTTTTAGAGCACACTTCGTTTGATACCGATAAGTTTTGGTATACATTTTACGTAGACAAAATTTAAAGTCCACCAGAAATTTTAAATTTGTTTTATTGCATAGATTAAAATTTCTGAGTTTATACGAGGGAGGTTCGGAAACTTCTTAGCCTAGCACAGAAAGAGAATAGTTAGTGTTTCAAAAAACATTTTGATTGTTCAATATAATCTCCTGAAACTTCAATACACTTAGTCCAACACTTATCTAGCAATTATTTCCCTTGATTAAAATAGTTTTCCTCAATGCCTTCAAAATAGTGGCTTACAACTGTAATTACAACTTCATTTGAGGTAAAACGCTTGCCAGCTAGAATTTTTTTAAATTTGGGAACAGGTAAAAGTCACTGGGAGCTAAATCAAGAGAATAAGGTGGATGGTCAAGCAACTCGTACTTTGAACCGTTTATTTCAGCCATTGTTGACACACTCTTGTACGTTGGTGCGTTGTCTTGATGAAAAATTATTTTTTTTGTGTTGTAAGCCAGCACGTTTTACTCGAATTTTTACATTTAGTTGATCCAAAAAGTTGCAATAGTACTCTAAATTTGTTGTTTTACCCTTTTGCAGATAGTCAATGAATAAAATACCTTTGATGTCCCAAAAACCCGTTGCCATAACCTTACCAGCCGATTGACTTTGTTTTTGTCTTCTTTGGGGCATTTCATCCAGCTTCAGTCAATTGCGTTGTTCATCCTCAATACTTGTACGACCACATTTAAATTCAGCAACTCAATTTTTTCTTCTTACATATGAAGGAGCATTACGAATTTCTTGTCCCGATAAACCTTTTTTATTTAAATATTTAATGAAACCATGAATTTCTAATTTTTGCATTGTAAAAAAATCGCGGATGCATGTTTTTTGAACACCTGTTTCTATATTAAAGAGTTGCCAGAATGAAAGAAATTTAACATGTGTTCATAGCAGAGATGGAGGTTTCCAAAACACTTAACTTTTTTTCCGCGCTTTCTGTTCTAGGCTAAGAAGTTTCCGAACCGCCCTCGTAATTTATGGGTGGAAAATAAATAAAGTTAAATTGCTAATAACTTTTGAACTGTATCTCATTTCGTATTAATTCTTTATTTAATACTAAATGTAATGAATTTTAGTTTTAAAGTTAGTTTTGTTTGAAATTCTATTTTTATTAAACAAGATATTATATTAAAATTCGCATTGAATAAGGGTTTCTGAAAAACTTTATATTCATTTGCTAAACATTTCCCCCAAATTTAAATCATTGAATAATGAAAAACATATATAAAATTCACATGATCTTGAGATAATTGAAATTTTATACAAATTAAAAAAATACCTGACATTAATAATTCAAAAATATTCGTAATTAATTAACTGAAAAGTAAACGATGAGTAATAGTGTTTTCATAACAAGAAAAACAGAGAAAATGGCTTTTATTTGCAAGTTAAGTAAAAAATCACATGAATGAAATGGCAGTAAAGTCGTAGGATATTTTCATTTTCATAGAAATTATAGGAAATAATATCACTATTAACATATTCGAAATAGCAACATATTTTTAAAGGGCATATTATGGTTTTAGTTTATATTTTCCACATATTAATGAGGAAAATCCCGAGAAAACTAAAAAAAGGATGTACCAAGTCATCAGATTAGGTCCGAGCTTTATCAAAAACTGTTTTTAATCATATCTAAAATAATAGGTAGGTAAGTAGAAAGGCTGGTGTGAGTCACTTCACACCTTCACCCAGTGACCAATATGGTCTATTGTGATGCCTTGGATAGAAAAGCAAGATACCTGACCAAAAACCGCGTAGCCAGGCCATTCCCATTACGAATCTTATTAGACTCTCCAGCCCACAGCTCGAGACATCCCCTAATTCGCCCAAGAATCTATTGCCCTGCCACCTCATCGTACTGCCCTGCAACCTGGGACAATGACACAGAATGTGCTCAACTGTCTCTCACCGCCATCCTGCCTATCATGCAGTGGCCCGTGATAATGCCCATCATGGTCCTTACGCAGACCCTACTCCTTCCCATTAGCGATTCCGAATCGGACTTCCTAAGCACCGTCCATAGCGTCCGTGACACTTGGCAGTCCGTCCGGTTCAACCAGGCTTGATTGGTCCCTAATTCTTCCGTAATAGAAGCCTATTGGAGGTCCAACTGCCTCCATACGCTTATTCCCCTCTATGTCTGAGCCCATTCTTGCCAACTCATCCGCCAACTCATTGCCGACGAGGTCTGAGTGACCCGGTACCCAGCACAGCCTAACCGTATACCACCCTAAGGCTCCCTCTAGAACCCTCCTACAACTATCAACTAGCTTGGAGTTCACATAACAGCCCCGTATGGCCAAAAGGGCCGCCTGGCTGTCCACATATATCGTGACCTCCGAACCTCTGTCAATGTTGTCCTTCATTAGTTCCACGGCCTTCAAGATCGCCAGAACTTCCGCCTGAAAAACACTACAGTTGGCAGGAAGACTATATGACATTCTGATGTCCAGATCCAGATAAAATAATAGATAATCGATATATTGTTCCATTAGAATTCTATTTTCAACTTACACCGACTCATATACACACACACTATTATATGAAGAAATGTTACCTGTTGTGAATTCCTCGTTACGAAAATTCATTTTCAATAAATTTTGTGTCAATCATAATTAGTAACCACAGAGGTACCCATTTTTATTAAGCTAAAGAAACAAAACGCCGACAACAACATACAAATCGGCCTAAACATTTTATTTCTTTTGAGGAATAAAACACATCATTTTTCCACGTACAATTTACAAGCGATACAAGGCCCAATAGAAAACATCTCCACAAGCCATCAAATGTTTTTGAAAAAAATTAATTTACATCGATACACACTACATGTACATACATATGTATGTATATTATATTATAATATACAATTTATAAAACTACATACACTTGAAGAAATAGTCAAAACATTTTTCGCAATTAACAGATGCTTTCTTTAATCAATAAGTAAATATTAAGGCCCTAATTTTGTAAAATGCAACGCCACAATTTTGTAAGCGTTGCGTTAAATTACATTTTGAAAGTCACCGCGTTCCAGCAAGTGTTTGTTTGAAATTGTGTATTTTGTGAAACGCAACGCTGAATTGTTTTATCACTTGCGTTGTCAAATTTAACGCCTCAATTTCCTTGGCGTTAGTTTTAAAAGTTGAATTTAAATATTTTCAAAAAACAAAATTATGTAATTAGTTTAATATTTTATAGGAACTTTATTAATACGATATACATAAGTAAATACATATATATACAAACATATTCATTTAGTATAAAATACTACTGAAAAGGGGTGAAAAAAGAAGCTTAATTTGAATTGTTGATACATATGTAGCTGAAATGGAAAAGCATCCAGATGTGGCTCGTGGGATGCCTAATTTTGGCAACTCAAAGGCAACTGTTGATAATGTTTGATAAGCTACGTCGAAACTCCTGAATGCAGTTGCAATTGCTCATTCGGAAGTTCATCTGAAATGTTTAAAAAGTAAATTAAAAATATTGTAAATCTCCACAGTGTTATTTTTCTTACTCATTATTCATTAAATGCATGATGTTGATAGTAGAGGGCAATTGGTTTCTTTCAATAGATGCATATCTCTAGGACGCCTGAAGAATCTTCATCATCCGAAGAAGAAGTGCAAACATTTTTTTATACCCTTTAGTATATTTGTATTTATAGTTATTTGCTATAAAAACTTTTTTCTTCACAATTTGAAATATTTTCTTGATCAAAACAACATCAGTTTCTGATGATTATTAGTTTTCTTTCTATCCATCATAAATAATATTTATCACAGCGCCCTCCTTCGGTGGTATAGCATTCAAATGCCATCGTTTTAAATAAAGGCTATAAAATCAATATTTAACATTAATGCGCCTACTCACCACCAGAGGCGCTGCAATTCTGCACTAAAAACAAACATAATGCGCAATTGCAGAGTTGTGATATAAAAAAGCTTTCTTCTTTCACCACCTTTACTTCTTCAACTATAACCCTTTCCAAAGGAAGTAACGCAATTATATATAGGCATTAATTGCCTCTTTAAAAAAAAAAAAAAAAACATAGGTGATGCGTTGAACGCAAGTAATTTACAAAATTGTAGTTTTCAGTCTATGTAATATGAAAAGACATTTGCTTAACTTGAGCAATTATTTTGCAATTACAGTCAAACCTCGCTATTACGACCCTCACTATAACGAATTCCTGGATTTACGAATTTTTTGAAATCCCCTACAACGCTTCATAAGATTTAATATAAAATAAACCTCTCTATTACGAATACATTTCCAATAGCCTCGTTATAACAAATTTTCATTCACTGCAATAGAAATAGAAAGAATTATTTACCTCTATTTAATGAATTTTGTCAACTTACAACCTTTGCATAACGATTTCCATCAATTAATCCAAATTATATGAAACAGATACATACAAAAATATTGTGATTGCAACGACAACGTCTCCAGCAAACCTACATTGGTAGTCGACAGTAGCATAAATTAGACTAACGGCTGAAATTTGTTTTTTACCTCGTTATAACGAATAGAAGTGCAACTTAACCTCGCTATAACGAACCCCATTGTAACGAATTATTCGATATAACGTTTTTTTCTAATCCCCTTAAGATTCGTTATACCAAGGTTGAACTGTATGTGGTAACTTTTTGGCTCCATAGAAACTGTTTAACAATAAACTTACCCTGAAAGAACTACATATTTCTAAATCCGACAATGACCACCAGGATAAGAATCGTAAGAATAATATGTTTAAATTCTAGTATTCAAATTAAACCAACCGCAATTAAATCTAAAAATCTAAATCGTAGTGAAAAGCCGAGAAACAGGCAAATTTTGAACAAAAATCAAAACTCCATATTATGGATGAAATATAGGTAAAAAAAACTATTACCGGGTACAAAAATTTTATGTCGTAGGGAAACGAGGGCATGCCGACACAAAATATAAAATAATAAATATATAAATTTTTTAAGAAAGCATCACTCTAAAGTAAAGTTTTGCCGCAATTAGGCTCCCTGTCATTAAGCTGCAATGGAAGGGTATTGAAGAAATCAAATCTACGTAATATAAAAATATAAGAAAATACCAAATTATCCTTAACTTCTACTAATTAAACAATATTAGCCTATTATAAAATAATAATAAACAAATGCTGGCGATTTGGAATAAGTACACAGTGTAGGTACATACATATATCCAAATGTTGTGTAAAAGTTAATGCGATCCTTTTAAACAAAAACACGGATTTGTATAAAAGGAAATAAATTTTTGTTAAAAATTTCGTAAAACTTAATAGGCGCGCATCCATTTTTGGTTTAAAAGTATTCAATCGCTTTTGTTGTTACACAAATATTGAAAATATTTATGAGCACGAGTATTAATTTAATAAAGTTTTCCTGTGTGTAACAGCGATTTTCTTCAGTGTATTTATCATATAATTCGCCCAATATAAGATGCAAGCCACACACAGGCAATGTAATAAATTTGTGAAACATTGACATTAAAAAATTGAACATCTCGATTTGTTTTCATTTTGTCTTGCCTGTTTTTTTTCTATTTATAAGCCGTTCTAATGTAACCATTTGCGGTTAATTAAATTGAAAAATATCCAAGAGATTATCAATCTCAAAATCAGTAATACATATTAACGAAACGCATCACTGAGATTTTAATAATGTTAAGCTGCGAATAAAATTAAAAATACAAAAATAAGAAATAAATATGTTTCTATAAAAACTGTTTTTGTTTTGTTTTTATTATTTTTTTTTTGTTAGAGAAATTAAGACTCTTTATTTTGTTCCAAAATACAAGCAACAACAGCCTAGGCAGGCAGTCAGCACTAAGATACAATATGACGAATTATACTGGCACACACAAGCCGCAAATACGACTACATGGAGCAGATAGAAAAGACCATCATCCATGTATTGGACTGCTGTTGGCTTTATGTTTGTACGAGTACTCAAACAGTCAATATCTGAGTGTGTATGAATTCCATGATTGAAATAATGATTAATGAATTCGACTGCCAAAAAAATTCAATTCGAATTTAGTGCGCTCACAACTCTTAACATAACGAACAAGAAAAAAAAATCAACAACAAAAAACTATAACTATAGTTTTTGTTGTAAATTTCGTCGTTGTTCCCCTAGAAGAGATGAAGATCGTGCACATGATTTTAAATTTGGAAAGGCGGCTTCAGGCCTACAACCGCCATATGTGATATTAAAAGCACCAAAACAGCCAAATATTTATGTACTAAATATATATGTATGTATGAATGTAACATGTATGTACATACATATGTATGTTTATGTAAATTGCATTTTAATGTTGTTGCTTTAAATCTGATAGCACCTATGTTGCATGAATTTAGTTCATGCCTTTTGTATACCAAAACAATATCGGTTAAAAATTTTTGTCTTTCTTTGCACAAACCTTTTAAAATAAAAAAAATATGGCGAACTTAAAATTTATTATAAAAACAACCAAAGACAACTTTGTTTGATAAGTAGGAATGGAAATTTATATTTTAAAAAATAAAATATACAAACACTTCTTTATAAAATTTTCAACCGTTAAATTAGTTAAAACCATCACTTAAAATCTATTAAATTTAATTATAGTGTTCAAATGAACAGTTTAAGTTTTACAATTTAGTTAATTTGTAATAATTATCTTTTACAAAATCCCCCGAATATAAAATGAGCCACAAAAAAAAACTAAAAAGAAACATTTAAAATGAAAATAAATAATTTATATCATTTCATTTTGGCCATCTTCGTGTTTGGCCTGGGGAAATATTTAACTCTTCTTGCTAAAAATGTGATTTAAATCATGCAACCATAGAAACAGTGTTGTCAATATATTCAGAAGCAAATTCCCTAAAGGAGTTGAGAAGCAGCAGCTATTTCATTTTCAATCTGAAAATTAGAGACAGAAATAATGATGGTTCGGATAATATTTCGTATCACAATGGACTTGTCCGCTATTTATTTGTTTGTTTGTTATTTTAAAAAGTTGATTTTCGGTTAAGCGGTTTTTAAAATTTTCACTCAAAAGAATACATTTAATGTATTGCAGACTACACTAAATTTATTCTTTAATTCTTAGGTTACATATGTATGTCAAAAGTAATAGTTTTTCATGTTTTTTTTGACAGCAGTACATTATTTTACACAAACAAAATGCCTTTTGTTACTATATTGTGTTGTATTTGTTGCCGACTCACCTTGTATAACTACACCATGTATTGATTCTATAATTTTTCTATTGAAATAAAATTCAATGATGTCTTAAATAGACAAGTTAAAAATATCGTTCTTATTATTTTTCCGAGCAAATGCAAATTTTTCAATAAAAAAGATTCATATTCAACCCACATACGGACATAGTTATAATAATTTCCATATATGTAGGATGAAGAATATGTATAAAGCATTGTTCACATAAAATGCGGTTGCATAAATGTTCAAATATTATATTATATAATTTATAAATTTTTGTATATTTATTCTTTGGGTCGTCATCTCCTAGTTTCGCTGCAATTTAAAATTTTGGTAGCGTGGAGAGACCCGGGGTTTCCTTTATTGAATGCAGTATTTTCTTTGTTTCTTTTAATACTAATTTTGCCTTCGTTTTATTTACCATCTGTGTTTAAGGTTTGATGTTATTGTTTTATAACATAATTTCCATTCGTTTTTGGAAGATTTAATTTTTTTTGCAGTCATTGAACCCGACAATGTCGGATTTTCAAAAAATTTTACTCAATTAATCTATTTCTATTTTGATTTCCTTTGCACGACTCTGTTGTAAATACATTCCGACTGATCCATTAGTTTATATTATTTTTATTATATTTTGACAGAATAACAGTAGATAATTATTTGTTCCGAACAAAAATTTTGTCCGGAGAAAAATTGTTTTACTAAGCGTTTTTGACAGCAAGATTCAACCATTTCGAACGATTTTTCTGGAAAATCAAAATTTATTAGTTTTACACGTGGTAATACTGCGGAGATTGATAGTTTAGTTTAAGAAAAAGGTGAAAATGGAAACTGCTCGTTCTCCTTTGACAAAAATTAATTCAGTATGCTATTCAGTTATTGCAAGTGGCTATTAAGATTTGTCTTGGTTTTAATGAATAATGATTCGTGGTGAATTACTTTTTTCTTCCGTTAAAATTTTGCGATGTTAAATAACATCCAGTTTTTTTTATCAACAAAACTGTTAAATGCAAAAAACTAACAAATATATTAAATCGCTTGAAAATTAAAATAAAATCACACAGTTGTTAACACTAAATTGCGTGTACACCTCAAATCCAAGAAAGTCAATGATTTCTAATGAATACCTGTTCGCTCATCCTTTAGAAAACTGTAACCCTAAATACCTAAAGTATTTAAACAAATTAGAGCCCAAAGGGTTCTAAAGATTCGTTTCGTTTTTTATTTTAATTTGTTTCCATTTACAAAATTGGTATTTTGTTGTTTGTTTCTTGGTTGGACTTTCTGAGTTTGTGGTGTTCATTGGTAGCACGTTCATTCGCCATTGGAATAATTATCATTTTAATTCTAATGAGTCAAAGAGAAAATGTTCTTAAACATTTTCCATCAAAACATCACTTAAGGCTAAAATTTAACATAATATGACAGATAATATTATGTTGTGTTTGTTGTTCTTTCTTTTGACTAGTATTTTTTTCTCATTTTGGATTCGAATGATAAATGAAAAACGTTTTTGTTTTCTTATTTTTCTCTGGAAATTATTTAGCTGAACCATTTTTAATTTGTTAGATAGCTGTTTTGTTTTTATTTTTTTTTCTACACGGAAATATGGTGTTTTTTGACCAACTATCAATCCATCGATAGGTATTTGTTTGTGAGTAAATTATCTTAAAATGCTTGAGATTTTCGTTAATTATAAAGCAGCAACTTTGGTACCCTACATTATGTTTTTTTTTTGCAAGTTATCATATACAAGTTCTTAAATTATTTTTATATTAAAATTTGGTGCATGTCATTAACTATGTCAAAAAAAATATAAAATAATGAATGGGTAGGCTTCGTCCGAACCCTGAATAAGTTGGATTTTTGCTTCGCTTAAGGAGTTTAAAATTCTGGTGTTTGTCACACCGGCTTCTTAAAGTTAATGTTATTTTGAACATCATAAGTAAATACTACCCACGAACCAATATCATGGAATACATATATCGATATTGTGACAATCTGAAAGTATCCTAGTGTCCATAAAATACTTTTTAAAGTGTCATAATTTTTATGGACGTTAAGCAAAATTTAGAAATATGTGACAAAATTTCCATAAGAAGGAGTTCTTTGACCCGATTGAATAGATTATAATACTGATATTGATTGACTTTTTGTATCGCATTGTATTGGATTTAGTCCCGACTGATATTTTAAGCTCTGATGTATTTTGAATAGTGTTAACTTTTCTAGACATCATCATTAATTGCATCTCATGGAATTTTTGTAGTGGGTCCATAAGATTCGTTGTAACTGAATATAATATTCCCACTTATTTCCTCTGAAGCTAAATTACCGATAAGCATTCCTTTGAATATATTACTGAGTATTTTGTGTCCAATTTTGTTTAATTTCAATTTAAGGTTTCATACATAATCTTTATATAATCATAAAATGTATAATTATGCATAAATTCTAAAACAATGATCGATGATGTTATTACATGAAAATATTCGAAAATAAAGATGAAAAAAAAGCAACACTAAAACAAATTTTCAAGTGACTTGCTGCCTTTCACACACAGATACAATACTTAAGTATACACTCACATGTACAATTAGCCATTTGAAACAGTTTAAAAAAATCATTGTATGAGTTTTTAATTTCGCTTAAGTGTGGCTTTAATATGTTTAATTTGCAAAACTTTGCAAAAATTCTGAATAATGATTTTTCTGCTGTCTTCAGTCTAGATAATGACCCATAATTTACAGAAATTATACCAACAAAATCTCATCAATTGTATCTTTTACTATGATCATCATTGATCATCATACACATTTAGATTTGTAAATGATGGTAAAATAACGTGCTAAAGATTTCTTTTCATCAGGTCTTTAGTATTTATTTTTTAATTATATGCAGAGTTTCGCCAAAATAAGGTTTTAAATAAATAAAGTTTTAAGGAAACTTTTAAAATGTTGTTATAACTCTTACTTTTAAGTCGATATGTTACGTTAAGTTGTTACAATTTCGCACCTGATTTTATTTAGGTAAAAACTGTGGAATATTCCATTAGCGGACTTCCATCTTATCAGAAGGCTTGTGTTGGCTTGGCCTTTATGAAGTAGTAATCCAATCTGCTGAGGTGGTTAATTTTATTTTAACCTGGCGGTGTACTGCCAGAAAAAATTAATTCTCTTAAATAAGATCAAAAGAAATGACATTATAATTGCAAGGCTTTTATTTTTATTTAAACCATTAGTCTTAAGTCTGTCTCTTTTGAGTCTATCACTGCTCAGAAACTCACTGTTTCCAATAAATTGAATGAAGAAGAAAAAGCTTGATTTCATGTGCGTCTTTCCACTTTTACTATTATGTTAGGTAAGACAAAATATCCTTGTTTGTCTGTTTTTTCTATTTTGAGGTTTTGAATGCTTTGGCTCCCTCATTTCCAATGATGCAAAGAAAAAAACTTAAATAAGCTGGGTGTTTAGCTTAAAAAAACAGGTTTTTCCCCATTTATTGGTTTTGTATTGAAACATTTGTACAATACATTGGCCCTTGTTAGTATAACATTTTCCCATCTTTCTGGGAACATATGAATTTCGCGATACCCTGTTCTAAAGTTAAGGGTAACACGAAGAGAAAGCGTTTTGCATCGATCGAAACAAATAGTAGTCGTACGGGGCAAGATCTGGATCATATGGTGGGTTGGGTGGGACAAATCTTCGCAACCACTTATTTCTAAATAGTTTTTAATAGAAGTTTGCAAAATATGACCGAGCGTTGTCATGATGGAATATTACGCTTTCATATCGGTTTGAATATTCTAGACGTTTATTGGCCAATGCGATCAATTTCTGATCTGGCCAGATTCCAGCAGCTCATAATGCGCCATGGATATTTGGCTTTGGTGTCGTTTCAGCTGGTTGGTCGGGCTTCACATACGATCTCTTATATTTTTATCGTAATGGATCCATTTTTTATCGCAAGTTCTTTTTTTGTATTTTCGTATTTTTTTTTTAATAATTAACAAACACAAACTATCGGGGCACTCTAATTTTGGTGAAAAATTAGTTTCGTTTTATAGTGTTTAAGCAGCATTTCGGACATGCAAGATCGCCTTATCGCATATGACGCGTTTTTGCAAACAAATTCAACATTTCCAAAGCAAAAAAAACTGTAAGACTAAGTAAGAATAAATGACAGATACGCAACTTTCCAAATGACATATAAGTTCGATCAGACAAAAACCACGTTTATACAAGAAAAAAAGTATAGTTGGTCAAACCCGACCATATAATACCCTACACCTAGTATATGTATAAAACAGTTTTTCAGATATGGGCGTTATATGGGAGATATAACCTATTGTGGACCGATCATCCAAAAATTTAGTGTTATGATGTCTGTGAATATAAGTATTATATGTGTTAAACTTTATCTCGATATAAATACTTTAAATGATTTATGGAGCTTAAAGTGAATTACGGAGACGGACTAATTATGGACCGACCATTATAAAATAGGTGTCATTATTTCTGTATATAAGAAACTTATTTGTGTCGAATTTTATCTGATTACCAACATTTTTAAGAAATTTATGACCTTTAAAGAGATTTTCGAAAGTGGACCTTATGCGAGCTACGACTAATTATAGGCCGATCACAATAATAGTGTACTGTATAGTTTGTATACATATGAGATATAATTGTGTTAAATATTATTTTTATTTATTTATATGGGAGCTACGAATAATTATAGACCGATGTGATGTGATTTAGCTCCATTTACTACTCATTTGTGGTGAAATTTGTTTGGATACTTGCATAATTCAAACATTTATGATCGGTAAACCCCAATTTCGGGAAGACATTTGTATGGGGGCCAGATGAAATAATGGACCGAGTTTCAATCCCGTCCGTCCTTGGGCCGAATTTTATCGAAATATCTTCAAAATTGCGACCTGTAATCTGCGCACAAGCTTTACACGGACAGCCAGCCAGGTAAACGGACGGACATCGTTAAATCGACTCAGAAAGTGATTCTGAGTCGATCGGTATGCTTTAAGGTGGCTATTGGACCAATATTTCTGTTGGCTGTTGGACCAATATTATGGTGGTGTAGGATATAAAGATAGGTGCATTTTTAAGTTATGCACCCTATAAATAGTTATAGTATCATTTTATTTTTATATATTTATAAATAATGTAAATTTAATTTAACATCATCAATATGTTTTAAGTACTCTTATGTTTTTGTTATTAATCTTTGAATAAGCTATTAATAAATATTTTAATTAACTTGAATATAAAATTGAATTCTTAAATACAAACTTTTCGACTTATAATCTCTCAATAAATCAAATTATGTATTGCAAAGAAGTTAAATATAAAATATTAACTTGTACGAATAATAATTTATTATTAGAATTTAATAAAATTTTATGTGGTTAGAGTGTTAATGTTAATTATTTCAATAATTGTCAACTTAATTATGTTCGTAATAAAATTCAATACATCATTAAACTTGTTTTGGCATTTGGTGACATGTACAAGAGACATGTTGTACTAAATCAAATTGTGCCAACAAATAGTTTTGCAAAATTAGCATATAAATTCAATTCAGTTCAATGCCCAATAGAAAATATTCACTCACTATCTAGTGTTTGAAATTGTAAGGAAAGAAAAGTACAAAAATGGTTGTTATTAAGTTGCAGTTGGTCAGCAATATAAGTATGTAGTTTTATTTTAAGAAATAACTTTTTCTTAAATTGGCCAAATTTTTCGAATAAAATAATCTATAAATTTTAAATTTATAGTATACATCCATGGAAATTCCAGGATACCTATGTATATGCAAATGCCGCTTAAAACCCTAACGGAGGCAAGTGCTCAAATTTTAATGGGGAAGGAGCCGTTTTTCTTTATAAAAAAATTAGTGTTGACTCTGAACGATTCCAACAAAAAACTTGGTATTGACTACTATATACCGTCTGCATTACGTAGAATTAATAATATAATGAGTTATTTATTATCTATTATATAACCACAAAATCCCAGCATCGCGGTACTGTAACTTTTTGAATTTTTGTTTAATTAGTATAAAGTTTAGCGATACCCATTAAACTTTGAATCTTTTTTAATAAAAATAAAAAATAATAAAAAGTATTTACATATCGTGGGTTTTATTAACTACTTTTTATAAATATATATATGTATGTCAATTATGCTTAAGAAATTTTTTTAGTTCACGATCCGCTAAGTTTACATTTAAACGTCAGTTACGAGGTTTTACATGTATAAATAAATTCAGTATTTTATTTTAAATAGGTCTCAGAGTAAATATTTTCTAAGATCAAATTTTAAAAACTTAAAGCGTTTATTCATATTTAACATACATACTTTTAAACATAATTAGTTATATAAGGACGTGATTATTCATTAGTAGGAAGTAAATGGTCATACGAAGAATGATAATCCTTATGGATTAATGATTTCAACGATTGAAGACCTTTAAATTTTTGAACTGTAATAGGTATAAAGGATTTACTGAACTTCGTTGTACTTCTTAGTCAATCGTTGAGGTAGATCCTTCCACTTATCATTAAATGATAATTTATACATAATACTATCTTTACTGTACTTCAAGCCACGTAACTGTAAAACAGTTGGAGATCCAGGCTTATTACCTGGTCTTATAGATTTACAAGTTTTCAATTCTGAATAACTACAAAAAAAACGAATGATCAACATACTCATATGTACCTTAATTTATGAGGATTTTTTAATCTTGTTTGTTTAATTATCTACACAAAATTAGCGGCCACATACAATTTAGGATTTTTTTACGTTTTTCGATTGCTGAATGTATGGAGTCACACTCCATTTGTGTGCGTCTAGACTAGATACTTTTGATATATGTAGTAGTTATATTTTTTGATTCGCAAATTTATAAAAGACGTTTGCTATAGCTATAAAAAACAATTGGTGTATTCAGAAAAAATCTTTCCGGGGTAAATAAATATTAATATTTATTGATTATATGTCCTTGCGAAAAAATCCATAGCTTGCTATCTTATTTTTTGGAACTTTTAGAACATTCATGTTCTTCATGAAATCTCGATAAACATCTTGAACTGACTGACAGATTATATCAAAATTCAGTTTTGCACTATCCTTTCTGCAATAATGAGATTCAAGTTTTGGCAAATCAGTCAAGAAATTTCGTACATGTTCTTTTATCTAATGTACAAACTTCAGATGCACCATTAAATTTTGCAGTGGGTACATTTGCTGGTAAGTCCAGCTCATTAGATGTAATATCTCCTGTCTGAGTATCATTCAATTTCTTTAGATTGCGTCTTTCCTACAATCATATATGACGACGTTTGAGTTACGTGTTTTTAAAGTTAGGAGGTTCTGTTTTTTTACATAAATAATTTTTGTTTAAAATTTTATTCAGTTATGTAGAAACATATTCAGGCATGTGATGGAAAACGAAAACGAATGAGTTTTAGAAGTCAATTTTTTCGTAATATTTCTGTATTGAAAAACTTTTATCACATAAGATATAAAGATATTGGGCTATTAAGGAGAATCTTAAAACAAAATTTTTAAAAATTAGATTTTAAATGCATTAAAATGAATTTCCTAAACTGATTCGTTTTCGATTTCGTTTTCCAACACATGCCCCCTATTATTAATATGAATCCGGGTTAAACTCAAAACCTTAAAAACTGAGTTACGAGGTTACGTCAGAGTATCTTCGATATACGTGAATATAAAACTGAATGATTGGTCCTTTTTTCTTCTAAAACCGCATACTTTTAAATCAATGATCACGTGGTCAGGCAATTTTTTTAAGATTACCAATCAATGCTGCCTACCACAAATTGAAAATCTCTATCAGGTTGAAACCTTGTCTTACTTTGGAAAATTGTTAGTGAGATTAACAAAAATTTTGTCTTTTAGGCCATCAAAGAAAAAATGTTTCTTAATTTTGAACTTAATTAAAAAAAAAATGAATTTAATAGTCCGCATTTTCGATTCATTAAGCCATTTTTTATTTTTTCATTAAACTCTCATTCAAGTCATTTTATTTAATGAAATTCTTGTAAACAAAACGTCCTTTTCTCACAAACAATCAAAATTAACTCAAAATTTCCACATTTTTAAATAGTTTTTAAACAGTGTTGTTCCTAAAATATGAACTTGTTGTCTCTAAAAACCGTAGGGCGGACATGTCTCAATCGACTTAGACTTTCGTCATATATGTATGTACTTTGTCCTCAGTGTTACTTATTGAATAACAAACTTATATAGAGACTCATTCATCGCTTTTGGTGTTGAAAGGTAAAAAAAATTTCATATGTACCTTCTCTGGCCTCATTCTAAATATGTAATCTTATATTATAAAATTTCCAAAACACATTTTGCAAACAAATAATATGTTCCCCTAATAATTGAATTTCGAAATTTCAGAGCCGATGCTTTGTGGGTTCACAATATACCATTCGACTGAAATTTTCAAAGTCCGACTATTATCTTTAGTTTCAAAAAAAAAAAATTCTAAATTCACAAAAAATGTATCAAGTGTTTGCTCTAATGTTTTGTACATTAAATGAACTTTGCTAAACCAATCAATACTTTAACTGTCTTTAAAGTTTTATTCCGTTTAATGCGGAGGGCATTACGAGAGTATGTACTCGTCCATATGTATGTATATTCATTTATATACAATACGAGTATAAACTTTTTCTTTCTGATGGGTTTCTTAAAACAACAAAGAGTCAGTCAACAAACAGTATTAAAAATACGTACAACAAATAATAATAACAGCAACAGAAACAACAATAACAACATCAGCGGCAGCAGCAGCAACATAATGTGCCACAAGTAAGTAAATCATTAATCAAAGTTGTGCAGCAAGTGAACTTCCTTTGCCGCTTGACAGTCGCAACTGATTGCAAGAGTTTGTATTGGGATTTTGTATTAAAGTTTTTGTTCTTGTTGTTTTGTTTCTTGTTCTTCTTCGTTTTTTATATGTATTTCATTTGGGCTGAGGCCACCCCATACGATGTACAAGGCAGACATGTTGTATTTTTTTCCGTTCTGCTGTTTGTCGTTTGAAATTTTTTCTGTTTTCAACATTCTTTTAGCCACATTTCATGAAAAGTAACATTAACTGTCATGTCAATCATTCGACTGACTGACTGACCAATGTTGTTTTTGTAGTTTGTTTTTTATCCGATATTTATTTTCAATGTTTTTATTAAAAAAAAAATGCCTTCAAATATCCCAATTTTTTCTTTGATTTTCTATAATATAACATAGGATAGAGGGGAAATCCAAACATTTAGGACTTTATTTCAATACATAAATTTCATTTACTCATCAGTTCAGTTCGTCAAAATGTATTGATAACTTGTGTAAATCTTTAAATGACATTCTAATGTCAATGTTATATTGAATCCTAAGCAAAGGCTTTTACCCACATACCCACATATACACATACATACGAGTATGTACTTATGTATGTATGTATATGGAATAATTAAATTGTTTGTATTTAATTGTATGAAATTATTTATTTTAATTATTAAACAAATTGACAAAATATTGCTTTACATGTGCTGCTGCTCTGCTTGGAGAGACGTATTCAATAACTCATACCAGGTTTGGCAAACATGGTACAATTGTACTATCACAAGTCATTTGGTACAATTTTAAAATATGGCTGCATCAGAAAAGTGATATTCCAGATAAAATAGATAAATATATGATTCAAGTTACCATTTGTGTAATATTGCAAACCGAGGAGATGGTAAAACTGATATCCATATGATCTTTCAATATGCATCTAAAGATGGTTATCACGACAAGAACTTGCTGGTTATATTTTCGAACAATAGCAGGCGCTCAATTATTACTTCACAACATTAAATGTAAGAACTAACTATATCAAGCAGGGTGGTCAGATTTTTTATCACCTACGTTGCCAAAACAGTTGCAAGAAATCGCAAAAAAATTGTAAAAAATGTCGCCAGAGTCAAATTTTTAAAATTAACATTTTATTATCCATTTATGAAGATTATAAATAAAATTTCTTTTTACTTTTTATACGTTTATTAAGATATAATAAACATAAAATTGAGATCAATATAGATATGATATGTACTTTTAGTTACACACATATGTATATTTATAAGGTCGTAAAGAAAATAAGAGAGAATCAACAATGTTTGGTATTTCGGTTGATAAATTAACATGTTCAAAGGTGCCCCTTTTTCTTTGTTCAATCCTAAAACCACCCATTTGACGGAAATTTATAATATTTTTTTTTTTTTTTACATAAATATCAAATAACTTACCTTAATTTTGTTTAAAATGAATTTTGGACTGCAAAAAATTTCTTTTACGAAAGAAAACAATCACTGAATACTTTTTACACACTTACAAAAAAAAAAAAAAAATTTACAATGGCCCGGCGAAAACTTGTTCATCCAACTATAGTACATTCGGTCGACGACTGAAAAAACTAGCAAAAGTTGTTGACGTTGCTAGAAAACAAGATTGTCATGTGAAAAACTCGGTTAAGGATCGGAAAAAATGTTAAACTGAGATTTTATCAACATTGTTCAAAGGTGCCCCGTGTTCAAACGTGCCCCCTCTCCCCTACGAGATCTCTTTACTAAATATTTCAACAAATACGAACGAACATTTAAAGAAAAGGGAAATGTTAACTTAATTTTTTACATACGTTTGTTGTTAAATTTTATTATTATTTAATAAATATTAAAAATGGTACAGTGAAGTTCTAAAAAGTACATATTATTTATATATGGTATATATATGGTACAAAATCCTAAAAGTTATTTCTATCCCTGACTCAAACCTGTATTTTGTCGATGAAAAACTCATTAGGCGAATGAAATTCATTCAAAAAGTAATTAAGAGCTTTCGAAATAAAACACTTAACTTAATTAAACTGTGTGTTTAACTTCATGTCAAAATTGTTTAAATTAATATTGAGCTTGAGTATTTTTCTTTGATATTTTCCTTTTCATAGTATGCCAGTAGTATTATTATTTTTTAAATTATTTAAAAAATTATAACTGAAAGGTCGGATAAAAACAACACTAATTTATTTAATAATCTTTGATTATTTATTAATTGTTTGTTGATTATTTATTATTGCAAAGTTTTTCTATTTACCTTTATTTTTTGAATGATGGAAAAAGGATTTGAAAAAAATTTGCGAATGTGCCACAAACACTGCTAATACAACAATGGGATGGGGGAGTAAACCTTCACGACAATGCTCTTTCAATTTACAAAATAAATATTAGGTCAAAGAATTGGTTTGGTCATTATTTATTTATGTTCTTAAATCAGCAGTTTTTGATTAAACTTCAAAGAATATTCTATGCAGCTGAAGATTAAATTTTAGTTAAAAGTAACCCTTTGATGTATTTGGGGTAAAAATAAGCCCAATTTAAATTTCGATCATTTAATTATGATATTAAGTCTTGAAATCTAATTGGCCAAAAATTGTTGCCTGGTTCTGACATAAAACGATAAAATGTTCAAGATTTTTGCCTGAATATACATTTTACACCTACATAGTTAAAAATTTGCCTGAAGTGTCAATTGTCGCATTTTAATTAAAAATCTCATATATGTTAATGGGTTTTTATTACTAATAAAGCCCTCATATTTTATTTCATAGTATCTTTAAAATAATTTCAACTAACAATAAATATTTCATATCTTAAATTTAAAAGTACACATTATTTTACAAGGCTAGCCAGTACTAAACGAACAATTTGTGTTCATAGATGCGAATATTTAATAGACATTCCATTTGTTTATCTGCGAATCAGGTCTGTAGTGCACCTTCTTCACAATTGAATATGAACAATAATATTTAACATATCAAAGACTGGTGGATTTATATGGAATTTAAACATTTTTCCACATGTTCTGTAATTTCAGTTTTAACCGCAGACACGTTGAGATATCTGTGTACGTACAGAGAACAACATGATTGTAGTAACCATATTATATAAACATATTATAATAAGATTTACAATATTAGTCAGAACATATTTATTTAATTATTAGGTCTATAGATTAATATAAATCCTTTAAGACAAATGAATTAATACAAATAACTTAAATATAGAACATTTAAGAATTTTAATACAAAATTCGATTCAATTAAATTTTTATTATAATTTAATATATTACATTTCAATTGTGTATAATTAGTTGTAAAGAGTTCAAGATTAACATCTTTTTCTACTTAATTATAATATATTTCGATTAATAATTATTATATACATGACAAAATTATATAGGAGGTAAAAATTTATCAAAACCCTATTTAAACAAATTTTTTTTTTGTTTTTTTTTTTTTTTTTTTTTAAAGCACTTATTCTAAATCTTATCTACGTAAGATGAGCTAGCTCATTAATATGATTCTAAGTAGAGTTTAGGCATCTGGTAATGAAATTTTCATTTAGTATTGTAATTCTATCTTTGACTAATTCTATATCTGCAAGAGAGTGTAGTCGAGCTGTAGAATAAAACCAAGGGAGGTTGTATATTAGTTTTAATAATTTATTCTGAGATATTTGTAACTTGTACTTTTTGATAATTTTAGTTAGGCTCGAGTTCATTAAATTTAATTTTAATTAAATTATTTTTACTGAAGTTAGGAATTACAACTTGAAAAATTTATTATTAAAAATTTTGATAATTTTTCTTGACTGGGGATCGAACCTGGGTTGTTGAATTTACATATGTTTCGAGAAATCCCACTTTCTCTCATCAGAATTCTTTGCGTTCTACCACATGCACCACTGCGGTGCCGGTCAGCCAACAGACAAACATCAATCCTTTAACCAGTGTTAGTTCTGGTAGTTCGAAGTTTTTTGCTGTAATTATCATTTTTTATTAATTTCTATTCATAGTTGTTTTTTTTTCGTATTCATGTCAAGACTTTGTCTCGAAAACTTGAATACATTTGTTTTTGTTTATTATGTTTTTTGTACACTTTTGTACAACATGTAAACATTATGGCTTGTGCCCTAGCTATTTTATGAAATAATAATTATTCTATTTGTAACTTGTTTAAGTGACAGTTTGCACTGATCGACTAAACCGGTGCTGCGTAGAAAATAACAGTGTGAAATATCGATTTCAGTATTAACCTTTTATTGCTAATGCTTAAAGCAGAATTCCTATTGATAAAAGGGTATAGCATGCGTGTAAGTACATTTACTTTATTGGTAATATAATGAATATGATCTTTAAATTTCATTTTGGAGTCCAGTATCACTCCAAGATATTTAACTTTCTCTTCCCATTGAATAGAAGAATTGTTAAATATAATGTTACTTTGAGGCAAAAAACATGCTTTACGCTTCCTGGAAAAATATATTGCCTGTGTTTTGTCAGAGTTTAACATTATTTTCCACTTGTTAAAGTAATGTTGCAATTCTCTTAAAGCTCTCTGCAAGTTAGTTAGTATATCTATCGATAGTAATTCGGTGCTGAGCACCGCTGTGTCATCTACAAAGATCGACACAGTGCAGTAATTTAATTGGGGGAAGTGCCAGAAGTGTACAGGTTATAAAGAATTGGTGACAAACAGGAGCCTTGCGGACAACCTGCTGCAGTAGAGTACGAATTAGAAGAAGTCGTACCAAATATAGACTTTGAAGGATCGTGAATTAAGAAAACTCTGAACAATCTTTATAAGTTGCATTGGAAATCCAAGATTTATCATTTTAAAGATTAGTCCGTCATGCCAAACTGAGTCAAATGCAGCTTTGACATCTAGTAAGAGCATACCAGTAGATTTTTGGGCTTTAACATTTTCTTTGACTAAGTTTCTTATCCTAATCAGTGGCTGGACAGTATTGTGTTCTCGACGAAAGCCAAATTGCTCAGGAGGAATTATATTATTTACTTCTAGAAAGCTCACTAACTTCTCTTTTATAATTTTTTCTAGAATTTTACTAATGGAGGATAGTAAGCTTATTGGACGGTACGAAGTAGGAGAATCAGGTGGTTTTTTATAGGAATAACTTTGGATTCCTTAAACTCTTTAGGAAAATAACATAATTTTAAACAACCATTGATTATGATAACTAAGAACTTAAGAGCTTTACTAGAAAGCTTTTTTAAACAAATATTATTAATGCCATCAATTCCAGGGGATTTTTTGGTTTTTAATGATTTGACAATTGCAGAGATTTCTGAAAAATTGGTTAGAAATAAATCTGTATGTGTTGGATTTGAATTTCTTAACGATTCGAGAGTATTATGAACCTGGGAATTCAATTCGCGTTTGTAGTTTTTCGTTTTACAATATCATTACTATCGGATATATCTATAACATGGTAACATTTGTTGAAGTTTTCACATATACGGCGAAAAGGGTCGTTGTTAGCATAAACATATTACGATCTTTATTATTATCAAAATATTTTCTTATTAATCATAACGTGCTTTTATAACATTATATTATAACCCAATAAGACTAATCATATTATGACTAAAAGTAATTATATTATAGTTTTATGGACGAACGTCCATATTCATCATATTACGACTTTATAACTATTATAATATGATTGCAACATTACACAGTGGTACCGGTTGACAAATAATGTGTAATAAATTCATTCAGAAGAATTTCTAGTTATTTACTTTTTAACAGGAATAAAAATACATAATTTGTTTATTACATTCTTTATTTATAGAATTTTTAATTGCACGTGAAATTTTACATACACTAAAAACTTAATTAATAAAAATAATATTTTCTTGTTTAAAACAAATACATACTACCAATAAAATGTAACTCTAACGATTTAAAGTCAATAATAATCTGTAATTCTTATGCGTATCAAATCTGTGGGTTAAAAGTCTTCAATTACACAGTACCAATCTTAAATTTTAAAGCTGAAAGTCCACACCAAGCGTTTACGCGTCTCTCGCGTTCTAAACAACTGTCAAAAAATTAGAATCAATGTACCTAGTCGTATATTTTAAGTTACATACTTAAAACTGTACTTTCTACTTTAGAAAGCGTTGCAAGTGTGAACAGCTGACATCGACAAATGAAAAGCAAATTATGATGTCACTAAAAAATGACAGTTAAAAAAACATTTTTTATATGAAATTGACAAACAAACCGATAAAAAAAACTTCATACAAAAAAAAATCACCTGAGCTTACGACATCACCTGCGAAAGTACATTGCCGCGAAAAATCTTCACATGTAATTTGAAATACTTGACGCTAAAAACATTTAAAAAACTATAAACGCGTTGACGCTAAAAAGCGAGATGTGTACCACCAGCTCAAGTATTTGTTTAAAAATGTTTCTAAAATTCAAATATGAATTTTGAAAACTTAGGAGAGGGTAAATTTTATCACACTTAGGCCCATTATTACAACTTGGCAATAGTTAAAGGTATGATGTTATCGGACAGATAACAAGTATTTGGTTATTATAAGTTTACTTTAATCTAAAACCAATCGATAAGCTAAAGGGAAGATCATCTTGCCTTTAAATTTTATAGTGAGGTTTATGTATTTGAAGATGCCATATGTTCTGGAAAAATGTCAACTTCATGAAAAATAAATTAATTTTAATTTTGTTTTGCCAATAAATAATTTGATAAACAAAAATGGAAAGCAGACGTTTGATTTATATTTTTTTCACAAACACAAACAATTTACTGTTTATTGTCAGTAATTTGTCAAAAATAATCGGTTTTTCACTGGTATTGCCATATTTTAGAAAAAAATTATTTTATTTTACAAGGAAGTTGTAATAACGAAAAATTTTAAAGGTCACTTTATTCCTCACTTTAATTAAAGTTAGCTTTTACTATTAAGAACATTAGCTGTAATAATGGCCCTTAGTGTTTTATAAACCTTGTTAAGATGAAATTATAAACTTTTTCAAATCGAGTATAATTTGATCATGCATTTTCCTATAACTCCAAGAGATTCTTACCGATTTTTGACACTTATATGGTTTAAAAAAAATTTGACTTACAATTTTATTCTAATGCTAGATTTACACGATTGAAATTTTCTTCAAAATTGCTCTTCAAAATGCTTCAAACTCGTGTAAACAGCAATATTTCTTCAAAATTTATTTATTTATTTAATAACTATTAATAACAATTAATAACACGAGTTTGAAGCATTTTGGAGAGCGATTTTGAAGAAAATTTCAATCGTGTAAATCTAGCTTAAGTTTCAACGTAATTGATTTAATTAATACTCAAACAGTAATTCTGGTACAAATGTTGTTTATATTTAAGTATGTTAATAAAATGTATAATTTATAAGCTGCTTACTTAGTAGTTAAAAGTTTTAATTCATGGAATTATTTTTCTACACACAGGTGCACAACAATTACGCACAATGTTAATGGATTTTATGGACGGTTCTTTTTTCTTATTAAGTATTTAAAATTAAATCACTTAAATTGATCAAAACAACAAACCAAAAACCAAGTTAAAAGACAATTAATTATGGGCGAGTTAAGCTATAAAGACCAAACAAATAAAATATACTTGTTATATTTAACACTTGCACTAACAACAATTTACCTAATTAAATAAATTAATTGAATTTTATCGTTTACAGACACACACACACACACACTTCTTACTTAAAGTTCATGAATGTTTGTTTGTATCATTTCATTGATTTTTAAACAAGGTTCATTCAACACCATTTCTTTACAACAAAAAAAAAAATGTTGCATGTCATTATAAACAGTAAACTCACACACACGTCTCAGATAATTTTAATTTGACTGACAATAATTCATCTTTAACAGGAGAAACATTAAATTACAATAAAATAATGATGATGACAACATTAACAATGCTCGTAGCAACTATTTATATACAAAAAATAAAACAATAGTTTATTATATAATACATCAATTTTAAACAACGAACATAAAAACAAACTGAAATAAAGTTGCAAGTCAGCAGAATGTCTGCATCAAAATTCAAACGACCTAAACTCGACCATCATTGTATCGATGTTTTTTTTTTTTATTTATTTCACAACAGAAGCTCCAATAGATATAAAAAACATGTAAATTTCAACTTTATATAGGTACATAAATATGTATGTATATAGGAGTTGTATATAACATACATACACATTTATATGTACATATATGTATTCAAATATTACTCACGTCATCACACACGGATCGATTAAATTTGTGGATACCTATATATACATACATACATATACAGTATATGTATGTATGTATGTACACATATATAAACAAAAAACAATTTTAAAAACAAGACTACATTTCATTCTGGTGCGATGGAATGTTTCTACTTTCAATTTAACGTGTGTATTTCTTTTTTAATATTATTAAATTTTGCATAATTTACACCATGACCTCATTTGACGAATTCGAATTTTTTAAGGTTTATGTCTTTTACATTTTTACTGACGATATAAAAGTATACAAAATTAAACAATATGCAACTTCAATAGATCTATTTATATAGATTTAATTTTTTAACAATTTTCCGCTTAACAAATATGCAGCATAACATTTTTTCCAATCTTGTTATTAATTTTTTTGCTATTTAAAAATACATACACATATTTTTTAAATCTTTTTATGCCAGTTCATCTGAAGCATTTTATAATCAATAACATCCATCAACACTTTAAATTTTACAAGAAAGGAATTAGATAAATATACCTACCTATGCCAATCGTGATTTAAAACACATTATAATACCGCAAGATTATTATAATGTGAGCAAAAAATAATTATAATTTGTATATAATTCTATAAATTTATCATCTTAAGATTTCAAAGCAACTTTTAAATTGTCAAGTTTTAACCAATTCTCAGTGTGAAGATTAATATTTTAAATTCTTTATAATAGACACCGATAGATTAAACACAAACAATATTTTAAACCAATATATTAAATCGCCAATTTTAAGAGAATAAAATGTCTGAGATAAGAACCTAGAATTTACTAGCGCTTTTTAAAAGCAATTTTTTACAAGATAAAACTAGTATATGAACGATGCTTATATGTTAACAACTCGTTAAAAACGGATTTAATAGCATTCACAACTCAGTTTAAGGTTTTCTTGCCAAGAAATATGATCTTGATTTTTAAATGAATTGGTCATATTCTGCAGTATGTGTTAGAAGGTTCCCTGCCTCCCATACGTATATTACTTCGCCTTAAAAGGAAAGTATTTCATCTAATAACATTTTTTTATAATTTTTAGAGAAATTAATCTCATTGAATTATGATTTTTTGTTGTACCTCTTTAAGTATCTGTTTGTATGTTTCAAAACTTGAAAATATGTCACACATGCTAGAATATAATGAAAATAATTTAGTAGATGAATCTTCAGGATCTAAAATCCTGCAATTGACTGTTAAGTCTGTTTTCACTATGCAATATGATTGTTTAATTAATTATAATGTAATAAAACATTAGGTGTTAGTTTAAAAAAACGGCCGAAATTATTTCGAAAATAATAATTTCATTAACCTATAAAAACCGCATATAAAAAATAATAAATAAATTATATTAAAGTTTATTTTGATTTAAAATATTTAGGAGCTGTTATACACAAATTCCAAACAAATTTCATTTGTACGCTTGAGCATGTGTAATACAGTGCACTCGCGATAATATGAACTAATGAAAACAAGGGCAATTTTCGGGATTGTTAATATTTACAAATGGCGCAAAATTTTAATAAAACCAATAGTTTTTCATTTACCAGGTTCGATGAATGTATTATTGACACATTTTGAAATTGCATTTTTATACTTTTTTATTCCAGATACTGTGGACTTCTCACTTCATATTGCAGCTTTTTGTAAATTTTCCAAACTTCATATTTTTCCTTTAAAGTTAGAAATTTAAGTTGTTTTGTACGCATACGAGTTAATGTTAATAGCTCAGGGTTTCTCCTAATTTTTATGCATATAATGTAACTGAAAGCCGTTTCAAAACAAAAAAATAAATGTTCATATTTTAAAGCTTTTGTACAAAGTTTATATGTATTTTGGAGTAGTCAATGACAGAGAAAAAGTGTTCATATTTTGATATGTTCATATAATAGGGTGTTCATATTTTCGCGAGTGCACTGTATATCCAATTCTATATAATTTCAGTTGTAGTGTCCTTCATCGGAATATACGCGAATTTCAACATGTAATTAAATGAAAATTAAATATTTTTTTATATCAAAAATATTTAAGGTGATATCTAGTTTATGACACATATATTTATTACTTTAAATATTTTTGATGACAAACATTTACCTATGATATAATTTAATCAATTTATATTCATGAAGTGTCAACGATGATTCCGAATTTTTTAATGTGCCTATCATCACACCAAAGATACATACATATGTTTATGTAAATTAGAGTGGTCCAAAAAATAAAATTGCGATTTCTGACCGTCCCCACACCTAGAATTGTTCTATCGATTGTAGAAACATGTTATAAAAAATATTAGGATGATAGGATAACGTTAACTGGCGTCGCATAGGCTCTGAAGCTTGGTGGTGCATTTACAAAGAGAAAATATGCATTTTTTTTAGTTTTTGCAAAGTTTTTTGCCATTAAATAACTTTGCATTTTCGTGTTAAAGAATCAAAATACGAAATTATCATTCTAAAAGATCGGTTTAAAGATTTTAATGTTATTAAGTATTCCCCAGGCCATTATGTATTCCCCAGGCCATTAATTACTTGTAACAAAAATGTTTCCAAACTTTAAAAATCATGAATACTGAGAATTTTGTTATAATTTTGGCCTCAAGTGTAAATTTTGATTTTTGCGCTGTTATTGCAAATTTTCGGACTTTAGGACCGATTTCGTCCAAGTTTCATAAAAGTGAACTCAAAACTGTATTACATTTCGCTATCTTTCCATTAGAAATCCCAAATATGGAACATTTTGAGATTTCACCTTCACGATTTAACGGGTAATTTTGTCCGTTTCAAGTAAAAAGTTCGGAAAGTGTTTAAAAGTATCTAAAATATATATGTATATTTCTCAATTTATAAATTTATTTAAAATTCATAACACTTAAGCTTATTCGCCAAATTAAAATCGCAGGTACAGAACAACTATGGGAGGTATTCACATAATTTTTTTATGTTTCTGTTCCCTCAAATCCCAAAGAGATGTTTTAAAAATTCAAAATTTTGTTTAACACAATTTTAAAAATATTTTAAATGCATTTTTAAAACGGTCGTTAAAAACTCTACGAAGATAAAAACTCATATACCTAAAGTAAATACCTACGTATACCACCTATCTATGTAGGTATATTTAAAGTAAAAATATGATTTCATTCGATTTTTTTTTTTCAAAATTTGTTAATATTTTTCTTACATTCCTTTAACAAGTGGTCTAATACACGTTAATGGCGTGAAGAATACTTAATAACTTTAAAATTTTTTAACCGATTTTTATCTTTTGTATCTTATTAGAACGATAATTTCGTACACATTTCGATTATTCTACATTAAAATTCAAAAATAATTATTTAATGACAAAATGTTTACAAAAAATAAAAAAAAATCAAAATGACGATGCGGCGCCAGTTAACGTTATCCTATCATTTTAATATTTTCCAGAACGTATTTGTACTATCCATAGAACAATTGTAGGGGTTTGCAATGGTAGTAGCTTGTAATTTGTTTTCGTCCATACAACATTTATTTGACATTTAGTACCTATGTAGGTATGCTGTTTATAAAGTTTCAAAGCCATGTAATAAAAGAACTGGGTGTAAATATCTTAAAATCCATAAACGATTGATTTTCTTCGACTTCAAAACAGCTGAAATAAACTTAACTTTTATTTATTTGTTTCATTTGCAGCGGGAATAAACTAAAACTAAGTGCTGAAATACAAAATATACACAATAATAAAAGAAGTGTTGCAAAGCAAAAGAAACAAATAATTCACGTTTTTATTTATCTAATTTGTTCGTGTATTTATGTTGTAAACTGATTCTCAGATCAATGTGTTGCTGCTGCTATAAACATTATATTATTTATGGTATTGAAAAGAGGCGGTGACATGTCAAATACGATGACGTTTCAAAAAAATAGTCATGCGCCATGCAAGATAACTGAAGAGAGATGGCTATATGTATAATTGTTTCGGTCACAAGTGTGTGTTCTATTACATTTTAAGATGCTGGACTCAAATCACAAACAGTCATGTTCAAATATAATAATATCCACACGTATTAATTTGCATTTAACTGGTTATTTTCCAACCAGTGCTAATGCTTTCTAACCACCTGTTTACTGTTAAACCCAAGCTTAATTTTGAATTTTTATTTCCATCTGAAGTAACACCCACATATTTATTCGCAACATTACTACCAATTCGTAAAAGTTAATTAGATTTTCCAAATTATTTATAGAACCTATGATACAATTAAGTAGTTAACGACCAGGAATATATTAAATAAAATTTTAACCAAAAAATTATTTTATATGAAATAGTATAAAAATTAAATTTTTCTTGGTAATTCCTAGCGAAATTGCAATTGCTAATATGCATTAATTGAAAAAATAAATAAGTTTTACATTCAAGTATGATAAAAATAAAAAAACATCCTCAGAATTTATTTTGAGATCATTGTCGAAAATGGTTGCAAGTCCGTGTTCTAATCTTTCTAATATTTTAGGTAAAAATGTTATGGCTTGAATTTTCATATGTGCCGACAATATTTAAAAATACATGTTAAGAAAATAGCACAGAAATTCCGTATATGTACATAATTTTTAAAATTCGTAAATAATACATATGTAGCTCTAAGCAAGGACCCTAAATAATAATTATCAAGATTTTCAAATTTTTACGTAAGAAGCACACTAAGTATTAAAAATAAATAAATTTTTAAAAAGGTATTAATAATTATTATTTTTTTATTGTTCTGAAACAGCTTTAAATGAACAAAATTTTAAAATCATATTCCGGTTTTTCTAATTTTAATCTATAATTTATTTATTATGTTAAAAAATTAATAGGAATTTCTGAAAAAGTGCTTATTTTTGTTCACAATGTGCCGTTATAATTTTGCCATTTTCAACTAAAAAATGTATAACTTATTTTTTACTTAAAATTAGTATTTTTAGGCTGATTACAACAAAATGTGATTGTAAAATGTGAGTTTCTCGCATGTGACACAGTCCAAGTAAATACCCAGCAAGCCATATGAGTCCGAAAAGAGTCTTTTCTGACACCGTTTTCGGAGCGTTAACGCTCTTTATGGGCCCAAAAAACAATCATAATTGCTCCGAAAACCTTCAGAAAAGAGGGTCATTACATTCAAAAATGGTCCGTCAGAAAGAGCTCTTAGATAAGAGTCTTATATGAGGTTTTTTGGGCTCTGTGTAGTCTTGTTTTTATCATTCTTGTGTGGTACATCTATGTTTTTTTTTTTGTTCAAAGCACAAATATGCTTTGGTACACACATAATTAAGTGGAATTTCTTACTCATACTGCGTGCCGACTCAGGACAGTAACAAGTAAATTTTTCTTTCGCTCCGAAAATGCTCTTTTGTTGGACTCTTTTCTGACTCCTTTTTTTGGAGCGCTTCGAAAATGCTATTTTGTTGGACTCTTTTCTGACTCCTTTTTCGGAGCGCTCCTAGAATGGTATGCTGGGTAAAATCCAATTAATGCAGAAATTGCACCAAAATCAATCAGACATACAAATAAAAATTTGGACGCACATTACTCGGAAAATGTGGGGTGTTGCCCAAAAAACAATAAAAAGTGTATCCAAATTAAACATTATACATAATTTTTTCTTAATTTGAAAAAAAAACTTATGAATTGATACTGTTACTCATACAGAAAACTTGTAAAGGTAAACAAAAATTTCGAAATAATGCCAAGCAATGCTAAAGAAATGTTAAAATGCATTAAAATACAAGCAATAGGTATTTATTTTTGAGCACAGACATCCACATATGGAAGTACACCACTGTAAAATTGTAATAGATTACAGCTTGTATTGTGTATTAACAATTGGGGTGTGTTTTAGACACAAGCTATCTCAATTCAGTTTAGCAGATATCTTGCTCTAACAACTGCTCATGAATTGATATGAAATGATAAACATGGTGGCAAACCATGTTTGGTATTTGGTGGTGCATGCAAAAGAAAATTAATGGTAGTGACAGGAAGACGACACGCAGTCATGGCTTCTCAAACACAACTAGTGCACATACACCCATTCACACTCTCTTAACTAAATAATGTAGAATGATACTGTGCGTGTGGGCTGGTCCAACTACACACGTACACACACTCTCGCACAATTGACTATATGGTGAGTTCGGCTACCTAAATACGTATTATGGACGGACAGAGGTACAAGCAAACTAATGGATGAATGGATGTTGTTTAAATGTTTGTTATTGAAAACCAGTAAATCAAGTTTGAAATGAACAAAAACGAAGAAAAGATATTGTACATATTTCGAAGAGAAGAAAATTTCAGAAGTGTACGAACAAACAACAAATCAATGAAGTTGGCTGGATTGTTGTTGTGTTTCGTTTGCTGCAGCACCAGTGTGTACTATGAACAGTGAGCGAGCGAGCAAATGAATGAGCGAGTGATAGACAGACAGACCGACAGACAAGCAAACGGTTGGATAAACTGAGTAACTTTGAGAATGCGTACGAGGCGAACAGGTTCGCTTGCAAACGTTTTTCTGGCGCTTGTACACAACAAAAGAACGTCTCGTCACGAACGGTACGGACGGATTGTTTTTGTGAATTGTTAGCGATACCGTGTGTTTGTGTCTATTCTGTTGTAACGTCTCTTGCCATATGAATAGAGTGTTCTAAGCTTAGATACATTCTAGGCCAAGTTTATTCTTCATATTTTGTTTTTCGCTCCAAATCCGCGGAAAATTTTATTGTTTTTTCGTGCTGCAAGAATTAGTTTCATCTTCAATGATGATACGAATGAATTTCAAAACAAAATTGTTTAGTTGTTTAAAAAATTCATGAATACAAAACAAATTTTTAATTTAATTAACAAAAAATTTTTGAAAAAAATTATTTAAAAAAAAATACCAAAACAACAAACAACAAAATACCTCCTGTCGTGCTAGTGTTTAATTAACAAAATTAAAGATTTAAAAATCAAAATACAGAAAATAAAAGAAAAAATTAAAAGTGTTTAAAAAGTCTGTTAATTCAAGGTTATTTAAATATACAAAGGAAAAAGAAAAATTAATAAAAAAGTTATATTGTTCATATTGTCAACAAAAAAATTAAATTAAAAAAAAAAATAAAATTTTAAAAGATATATCTATAGAAAGAAAACCAGTGTGATAAAACAAAACAAATTACTACATACCTACCGCATTGTAAAATAAAAATCATAGCAGAATTACGATAGAAACCAGTACAAATATGAGCTCATTCCTAATGGGTTACCATCCACATGCTCCCCATCATGTTCAAAGTTCCATGGGCATGAACAATGGCTTGGACCCAAAATTTCCACCCGTTGCCGATGATTATCATCAGTACAACAGCCACTATTCAATGACCGCATCGACGGGCCATATGATACCAGGCAGTGGCTCTGGTGGAATGGCTTCTCATCCTCATGCCACCCATCCCGCGGATATGGTCAGTGATTATATGGCAGCGGCAGCTCATCATCATTCCGCCACCAGCCACCATCACCCGCATTCCCATGCCCATACGAATAGTGCTCTGTCGGGTCACCATCAAACGTCCAGTTACACCAATTATGCCTCAACTACACCTACCCATCATCATCACCATGCCCACCATCAGAATATCGGTTACTATAATCATCATGCAGCTGCGGCGGCCGCAGCAGCAGCTGTACATCATACACCTGACTATCTGTCGGCGGGTCCAGCGTTACATAACGATCCGGCGGTAACCGCACTAGGCACAACTAATACTTATGCTCCAGCGATAACATCTCCCAATGGCAGTGGCAATCCCATTGCCAACAATGGATATTACGGTGGTTATTATGGTACAAATGGCAGTGTGGGTAGCACGCACTCTCAGGGTCACTCGCCACACTCCCAAATGATGGATATGCCATTGCAGTGTTCCTCCACAGAACCACCAACGAACACAGCACTGGGATTGCAAGAGTTAGGTAAGATCATGACAAACCTAAATCTAATTTGTTCATAATGATTGGAAATGGGAACCATCATTTCTCAATGACATTGAACTGCGGGATTTTCAAGTCTTTAAGTCAAACTTCTTCTTCGTATTCGTTACCTAATTTTTTAAATGATTCCGAAAAGCTTTCGCAGTTTATAAAATAAAATCTATAACAAATTCAATTACGACAATAAGTTGGAGAAATAAACTAAATAATGCATTTTTATAAAGTTGGAGTTAACAGGACATAAATATATTGTTCATAAATATTGTGTTTATTTTTTATTCATAAAGCTAAACTAGCAGATCCCATTAAAATTCAATTCTAACTAGCCTGTTATTAGCAAGCTTAAATTCATTCAGTGTTGGAATGGTTGAAGCTTAAATTTATTTATTTAAAGTGTTATCAGGTCGATTCCGGATACCGTATAACGGTGAAAGCTAACTTTGATTATATTCCAGTACATTTCATTCGCTTAAGGTTGTATTGATCACAATAGAACACCGTTATATTATGATTAAATTTTATGGTTGTTCTAAAAACACATATGTATGCAATATCATACTATGATCATTATATGTCCTTTTACTGTTATAATTCCTCATATAGCGGTAATATGATCACATTATGATTTAATTTTTGCAAATATAGATATGTACCTTTGTTCTAAACCCATTACACCTAATTCTGTTTTTCCACGGTTATTTTATACACGGTTTTGATATAACACGGTTTGAAAAAAAGTAAGAATGTATTGTCGGCCAATCCTGACCATATAACACCCTACACCCAGTATACATATGTATAAAAGAGTTTTTTAGAAATATGCGCTATATGGGAGATATGACCTGTTATGGACCGATCATCCAAAAATTTAGTGTCATGATTACTGTGAATATAAATATTGTGTATGTTAACCTTTGTTTCGATATAAATACTTTTAAAAGATTTATGAAGGTTAAAAGGGATTACGGGGAGGGTGTTATATGGGAGTTTCGACTAATTACGGCCCGACCATTATAAAATTAGGTGTCATCATTTCTATATATAAGAAACTTATTTGTGTCGAATTTTATTTGATTACCAACATTCTTAAGAAATTTATGATCGTTAAAGTGATTTTCAGAAGTGTGCCTTATTTGGGAGCAACGACTAGTTATGGACCGATCATAATAATATTATACCGTATAGTTTGTATACATATGAGATATATTTGTATTATATATTATTTAGATACCAACATTTTTGAGTGAGTTATTCGCTTTAAAGTGATTTTCGAAAGTGGGCCTTATACGAGAGCTACGACTAATTATTGACCGATCTGCACACAATTCTTAGATGTGATTTGGCTTCATTTACCACTCATTTGTAATGAAATTTGATTGGTTCCTTGCAAAATTCAAACATTTATGTTCGGTAAGCCCCAATTTCGGAAGGACGTTTGTATGGGCGTATGTGAAATAATGGACCGATTTCTACCAGTTTCAATCCCGTCCGTCCTTGGGCCAAAAAAATATCACGTACCAAATTTTATTGAAATATCTTCAAAATTGCGACCTGTACTATGCTCACAAGCTTTACATGGACAGCCAGTCAGCCAGCCATCCAGACGGACGAACATCGTTAGATTGACTCAGAAAGTGATTCTGAGTTGATCGATATACTTTAAGGCGGATGTTGGACCAATATTTCTGGGCGTTACAAACATCAGCACAAATCCAATATACCCTCCCTACTATGGTGGTGTAGGGTATAATAAACAAATTTTACATTTTTACACGAAGTTATTCCATTTAGCACGATTCAAAGTCTTTTAGGTCTAAATTTTTTAGTTAAATTTAATTTTTGTGAAAGATGTTCATATCACAAATTTAGGAGAATTCCCTTTTAGTGCATACAATCAAATGCACTTGTCATACATTTTTTGACATTACTTTTAAGCTTAGAGCATATCTTTTTTTCTTTAATAACTATGCTTGTGTAAAAACACATTGTGCATATGTATATGTATGTAAGTATGTATGTATGTATATGATTTAATATTATAAACCTGAATAGTTGTTCTTAGAAAATTCTTGTTGAGGTTTTAGAGATAAGGAAACAATCACCTATTTTGCATACGATCAATGTCTTTTTTTACACGGGTTTTTTACACGAAGTTTTCCGAAACCAATTATCATGTAAAAACAGAATTAGGTGTATATATATCAAATCAAATGGTATGGGAAAATTCAGTAGTACTACGAATGGCTACCAGATATACAATAGAAAAGCTAAAGCCAAACAAAATCTTAAAGAAAAATATGCTCTACATTTTCTAATAAATGAAATACAAACTTTTAAAAAATATATTTTTAAATTATTAATAAGTAAATGAATATATATTTTTCAATATTTAAGCAATTTCGTCATATATTAATCAAAGGTCAACACCTTAATTCGATTACAGTCATGTCTTTACGGGAACATTTTATTGAAACATTCATTCGACTTCCCAAAGCTATACGAGTATTTAAACTTTCTGCGTTAATCTGAATTGAATACTAAAAATTTAATTCCATAATGTCTTTCATAATTAGAAAAGCATTAGAATATTTGATAAGGCTTACATGAGTAGAAAGTCTGCGGCCGTATTAAATTTCATGTAACTCTAATGTAGGTTGGTTAATTTAGTACTGAGTTATTTGTGAAAATTATTCAACTGTTAATTATTACAATTAAATAAATATTTTATTAATGTTAAACCTTTGATTTTTCATCTTATTTAAGGAAGTTATATTAAATTTTCTTAGCATTTGCTATTAAATATTCTTATATAAAAACGATTATGGAACAATAATTGGAATATTTGTAAATATGATTTTTAGATTGTACCGACAAACATAATATAATGTTACTTTTTGGATATTAAATGGATTAAGGTCTTGGCTATCATTTAACATTTTTGTAAAATTCAAAAGCATTTTTAAATGTATAAAAATTAATGACTTTTTTTAATTACCTTCGTTTGGAGCTCATAGAAAAGTTTAATGCGGAAAATTTCTATTCGATAAAATATTAAATTAAATAATTCAGATTTATAATAAAAACAAATTAGATAAGTTCAATATGCAGTTATTGTAAAATAATAGAACACATTTTTCAAATTAAATTCCAGAGAAATTTAAAATAATTTCCTGTTTTCAGATTAATAATTCCGGTCAATAGATCATTGCTGATTGAAATGTAAGTGTAAAACTGATTTCCTTATTGAAACTTTTTTTGTAGAATAGTGTTCTGACGATATCTTCGGTATATAATCCATATCAAATAGTTGCAAGCTGAAGACGCTTTGTTTTTTAATAGTCATTCAAAAATATTCTATAAAAAAGGAGTTTATTTTGAATTTTTTTTTTATTATTTATTAATTGAATCTGCCCTTTCTTCATAGGCCTTACAATCGGCCCAATTATGAATAAAAACTCCGCGGGAGTTTTTTCCCACTATATTTTTTTAACATAATCTTATATCTGACAAATGTGAACTAAATTAGTAGGGTGGTGGTAACTCAGTTCTAGTAAGCAATCTCGCAAGCGGGTTCGGATAGTTTTGCAACTTCAAGATACATATATCTCTAACGAATTTTTCTGACTTCATCTTTAGCCAATGGTAGTTCTAAATCTCTATGGATGTTTTCATTCCTTATATGCCATGGTGCTCCCGTCATGGTCCTAAGAATTTTCGATTGGGCCTTCTGTATAAGATCAATACTGGTTATACTTACAGTTCCCCATAATTGAATTCCATAGTCTTATACAGGAGGGCTTTACAATCAAGGCTTAATTTAGATTGGTTGTTAATTAGCCAGTGTAGATTAGATGATTGCAGTCTAATATGGACCCTCTTGGTTTCTATATGGCGACGCCAGTTAAGGCGTCTATCCAGATGTTTTCCAAAGTATGTGACATGATCAGTGTGAGATATTCACATTGTTTAGTGAAACAGATGGACAATTTCGTCTCCTAAACGTAAACGTAACATGTCTACTTTTTGATTCATTGACACGTATTGACACGAGTTTTTCAACAACGTCTCCACACGTCTGAGATAATTATCCAGTTTTGTAGATGTGAGCTAAGAATAGCAGTGTCGTCTGCAACTGTAGAAATTGTTAAATTTTCACTGGTTGGCAAATCAGAGGTATATAACAAGTAAAGTGTTGGTCCGAGAACACTCCCCTGTGGAACACCAGCTCTGATTTTGTAGTCACTTGTTACATAATCTCTATATTTAACTCTAAATAAGCGATCCGATAGGTAAGACTCTAGTAATCTGTGAGTACTAGGAGGCATTTAATCTTATGTATTAAGCCTGTATGCCAAACTTTATCAAAGGCCTGTGCGACATCTAAAAAGATAGCCGAACACTATTGTTTAAGCTCAAAATATTTTCTTATCTCTCCAGTTAATGGGTTAACTTGCTTTATAGTTTCATGTTGTTCATGGAAACCAAATTGGTGAAATGGGATAATGTTTTGATCATTCAGAAGTTAATAATTTTCTTTTGAAATACTTTCTCAAATAGTTTCGACAAACGAGTACCGCCATATACTTTCCTGGCTCTGGTATCATTATAATTTGAGAAATTTTCCAATCTTTTGGAAAACGCCTAGTTTTAAGATTGCATTAAATAATACTCTTAGCACAACAATAGCTATAGTAGGTAGGGTTTTTTTTATCATGGATGATGTTATTTAATCATAACTTGGGTTAATATCGTCTTTTATAGTTTTGTGAATATCTTTTAGACTGAATGTGATAATTTCAGAATATAATGAACTAATTATGGTTTAAAATAATTTGTAATAGCAAAATTCAAAATTTAAAACTGTAAAACTATTTTTATATAATTGAATATTTAAAATTTTTGAAACAATCAGCAGTGATGTGAAGAAATAATAATTATTTTTCAAAAGCCAAGTCAATGCAAAACTTTCATTTGGTTCTTTTAAACTTTATAGTTTCATAGTCTAATGTTGTATTTATAATAATTGCATAAGGTGAAGTAGTTGAAGCTTTGTATGTGAGGCAAGTAATATTCTAATGTTTGAAAACCTACTATTAAAAATTGTTATCAATGTAACATATTATTTGTATGCAGTAGATCTTAGTGGTTGGTTAAAATCGAAATAGAAAACGAGGTTTTTTAAAAAACCGAAAGCCTACAATAATTTTTTGGTTTTCGGCATTTTGTTTTGGAATTATTTTTAGAAGAAAATTAAAGTAACGAACTAAAATTGGATGGAAAAAGCGGACCAAGTAATAGTTAACAGCATATTAGATCGAAATCATCCACCAAATTATTCTAATTCTAATTGTGTATCACAAATAACTGTGATAAACTCGTTCTGAAGATATATTTTAAAGTTTTAATTATTTGAGTGGCAGTTCTCTTCACGCTAGATGTATTGAAGACCTTATTCGTGAAATAAATTTAAAAAACTAATTTTTTATGGAAAATAAGTTCTATATTATTTAGTTTAGTAAATAATAAAAAAATATTTCTTAAATTCTAGGTTTAAAATTAGAAAAACGAATTGAAGAGGCCGTACCTGCCGGCCAGCAATTACAGGAATTGGGCATGAGGCTACGCTGTGATGATGATGGCTCGGAAAATGTTAGTTAAATAATAAATGTTATAAAAAAAAACAAGTTAATTATATATTTTATTATACATATTTATAGGACGATATGCTGGAGGAAGATCGTCTCATGTTAGATCGATCGCCTGATGAACTGGGATCAACTGGTTTAGATGATGATCTTTTGGATTCGGATACCGATGACGATATGATGGTTGAAACAACAGATGGCGAACGAATTATATATCCATGGATGAAGAAAATACATGTAGCTGGTGTTGGTAAGTTTTTAAATAGTCTTTTATTGAATACACTTAATAAGGAAAACTAGTCTCAAATTAAGTGACAAAAAAAGATTTATTTTTATTCCTAATAAACCATTAATCAAATTATCAAAAAAAAAAAAAAAGTATAAAAATAGGGAAAAATATGTATGAACATGTGTTAAATTTCTTTTAAAGTAAGTGTGCATTTCATCATATGTACTTCAAATAAATCATAAAACAAATATATTCATGTCATAAATGTCTGTCTCTATTAATGAAAACACAACTCAATCACTACAATTCATTAAAAACTTCTTATATCTGACAATATATTTAACACCTAGAAAAGTACAATTCCCAAAAGAACTCAGGGGTAATTGAACACTTTTCCATTTAATTTTTGTTTTAACTTTGACTTCCACTACCACTAATTGTTGGTAGCAATCAATGTTTGACACGCCGTATAATGAGAACAAGATACAGCAGCAGCGACATAAAAATACATTTGACAAATAGCGACCACCACATGTCACTTGATACGAGTACCAAAACTGGACAATATACAAATTAGATATTTCATGTTTTAAGGAGCTAAAGAAAAAAAAAACTCTTTAAAACAATCCCAAAGAAAGCATCATGATTAACAGTCTCATTGTTTAATAATAAATATCAAAAAAAAAATCATTGAAAATTGTTTATCTTTATCATCAACAACATTCAAATCCTCATCTTCGTTGTTAGAGGCGATAATCAAGTTTCTTACACTTACTTGACTTTATAGACTGTCTGCTTTTGTGTATTTTTCTGTATGGCATTTGGTATGAGGAATGTGTTGCAAGTTGTATTTTTGTGCGCGCCCATGATAAATGTCACAACATTAACATCAAATGACATGGCTCATCCGTCACTCGACGGTCGGCTTCATCAATGTGTGTTTGTTGTTAAACTTGAAATTTAGATGATTTTGTAAGGTGTGCGGACGAAGAGAATTACGGATCATCAGCATCATTATGGCTTACAATTGATGGAAATTTACATTGACAAGTTTTCAGTTAATGTTTTGTTTTCTGTTAGACTGTGGTGTAAATTCAGGGTGAAGCATTCTTTGGTACTTAACCGAAAATTTTAAATTGTTTTTCAATCTATTCAATATACATACATACATACATAACTGAAATAATTTTCTAACTAATATCCTTAACTTTAACTATTTCGGAAAAATATCAGTTTTTGCAATATGATCATAATGAAAATTCAGAAAAATTTTCAATTAAATTTGAATATAAAAGTTTAGTCAAAAATAAGCCTGCGATAAAGTTCGGATGGGTTTTTAAAAAAATTAAAATTATCGTATTCGAATGATAATTTTGTATAGATTACAATTTTCTTAAATTAAAATTTGTTTTGTATCTGAACCTGAAAAATAAATATCTTCATTTGCAAAAGTTTTATAATAATTCGAGACGAACTCTTCTGAATTCCCCAAAAAATATAAAAAACAAACCATTTTAGATTTAAGATTTTTAAGATTAAGATTTTAAGATTAATAATTTTATAATTTGTTTGAGCAATTTTATTCATATACATACAAATGTTATTTTGAAATGATTTTTTAAAAAGTTACTAGCCAACGTTTGTTAATAAAATATTTAAAATTCGAATGAAATTTAGTTTCTTAAAATTTCTAAAGCCATTTTAAAGCCGTGAGATCATAATTTGCTTATAATGTTGAATGTTAGACATTTACTCTCTATTGCGATGCGATCTCTATTGCGATGCGATAAACGTATAAATTGATACACTTACGCATCGAATTTGCTTTCGCATCGCAATAGAGAGTAACCCCCCAGATATTTTTGTACAGAAAAAAAACTTTAATAAAAATTCCTTAAATTATTAAATAAGCTTTCATAAATATATTCTTCATATAAATGTTTTTGTTTTTTGCACATAATTTGAATTTGCATTATATACCTTATCGTATATAATATAATTTATAGCTTTAGATTATAAGACTTCTGAAAAGATGTAGAAATTTCTCGTAATATAGAATGGCTTAATTGCAAATACATAATGTCTAATCGAAATATGTTATTACTCTTCTACTATCAACATTTTGATAGATCATATTACTTGTATGATAGTGTCTACCTATACACAGTGGCCCGCCACTACATTTTTCTGTCACATAACTGCTTGAGTTTATTTTTAGAAAAGCAGCATGACACTGTTTGTAAAGCGTTGCACACTTCCAGACTGCATTCTCATACATGATAAAATATTGGACTTTTAAATATTTGTAGTAAAATATAAAATTCGAAAAAAGCAAATATTTAATGTTTATGCCCAGTGGGAATTAATGAATTACGTGAAAAGTATCACAAAAGTCTCCTTTAACTAAATGTTGTTGTGCCTGTGGTTGGTAACAAAATATTCCCATAATAAACATTTAACTTTTTTTTCACAACTACAAATCAATCAAAAATTTACATAAATCTATCGTAAAACATTTAGTTAAAACATTGAAAACTAAAACTAAAATTAATTTATTGGACTTTTAAATTATTAAAACGACTGAACACAGAGTACGAGTAATTTAAAACCAATTAATCAAATGTTTTTTTTTGCCATTTGATTTCACTTCATTCCATTACGTTTGACGTTTTTGGTTGGACTTTGAATAAAACTTCACAGTAAGAAGTCACTTGTATAAGAGGAGTTGAGTAAATAATCGTACATAAATACTAAATATACATACTATAGAAGTAGCAGTAGTAAATTTAGTAGGTTAGTTTATTTTGTGCGTCCGTCCGTCCGTCCTTCCATCTGTTTATTTGTTGGGTGTCGATGTTCTTTGGTTAGTTAAATGTCTTTTTACACGACCATATTTATGTTTGTCTGATTGTCCATCTATCTGCCTGGCTGTGTAGTTGTTTGTTTGTATCCCATGATTTACAATAATTTAATGGGGTTTCATGCAAATGCACTCGTCACTTACTAAATGTTTAAAAAATAGTCGTATGTATATGAACCTATGTAGTTCTCATTTACTCCATCCATGTGGACTTGTGTATATTACATTGGAGTTGTTGTTGGTTATTGGTATGTTATGACAACATATTTGAAATGACCACACAGTGATCATTCACTCCTCTAAAATATTTGATTACCATAATTATTCTTTAACTATTTATGTTATAAATATGATGTTAATGTTCATGTGTTTGCATGTGTTGAACACTGTAGGCACTGTGGTGTCATTGAATAATTGCATGTTAAACAGACGTGAACTAAATAATTTTATTGCACGAAAAATGCCCTAAACACAATTGTTTAAAGTTGGAATGAGAGCTTGAATGCATGTTTTGTAAATTCAGTTTCTCAACAAATTTGCGTCGAGTTTGTAGAATTATTTTGGAAATATTGTTTGACTATTTCTGGCTCATATGCCGTAATTTACATAAGCGTTTTAATATAGTAATGAATTGAGTATAGTTTTGTTCTCCATTTTGAATGTGGAATTAAAATAGGTTGCATTGTTTAATGGCTTGCTGTTATGGAACACACCTTGCCTATAATTTTATATTCCCTATGAACGTACACACATTCATACCGAACTAAATGTAATTTATCGGTAATTATTTTAATAGTGTCGACAACAAATTTGTTTTTTATCATAATTTGTTTAGAAAATTTACCAAATAGTAAATTATAGTCTAGAATGCCCAATCATATGATACTCTACACTAGGGATGGACACTGTAAGAAAACATCGATGTTTTTTTCGATGCGATGCATCACAAACATACATCGATATTTCATAAAATACATCGATGTTTTTTATACATCGATTGTTTTTTTTTTTAATTATTTATTATTATTATTATTATATTTTCGAAAAATCCTAAATTTATTTTACATCTCCCAATACTTTTTTTTAATACTGTTTAGAAATAAACTTTATCAAGTCCTTCACCACTCAATCTGATTCCTTGTTGAGTCCGATGTTCCCACCGGAACCGATGTTCCCACCATTATAAGGTATTTAAAAGCGAACTTGTAAAGCTTGGGAAACTGTGATTTATAATCTTTCCAAATATCCAACGGATTTTCGTTCAGTCTTCCAACAGGAGTCCTCAACTAAACTTAAAGTTCATCAGACAATATATCTTCATTCTTGTTGCTTTTCCAATTTCTATGAACCAGTTTATAATGGCTAGTCCATAATGAAAAAGTATCCTAACTTTTATCGGATTTTTCTGAGTCAGATTCAATATCTTCATTTTGCAAAAGAGTATTTTTCATTAATTCCTTGATCTTTGGCAAATGCTATTGCATCATTAAAGTGCATTTTTTTGAATCGAAGGTCTAAAATGTTAGAATGTATACACGTTTATATACCAATATACACGTTCTGTATACAATTTGTCATTTCGATGCAACGAAAGAAAACATCGATGTTTTCCGATTGTTTAGGAGCAAAAAAAAAACATCGGATTATATCGATGTTTCGATACAATACATCGAGCGTTTTTAAAACATCGATGTTTTTTGTCCATCCCTACTCTACACCGAGAACTAGTAATACTTAATAATCCCCAGGACTAGCTTTGTATATTTCACAAGTACAAATTGACAGAACAAATAATGGGCCTAATCACGAATAAAAAATCCGCTGGAGTTTTTTCCCTTTTTATTTTTTTTAACATTGAATTTGAATAGGAAAAATGGGAATAGGAAAAAAAGTCCCGCGGAATTTTTATTCATGATTGGACTGAATGACATATTGACAAAGAAATTTAAAATTAAATTTTTAAAAGTTTGAATTAGAATTATTAAAAAACTTTGTTAAACTTCCTTTGCCTAAAGTCTTCAAAGTCTTTCCTTTAAAGTCTTTGGGCAAAGGGTAATATTATAAAATTTTACTAAAATAAGAGTTTAAGTGACATAACCAGTCACAAAATTGGCCCCAAACAATACTTTGACGGGTTTAGTTTTACAATGGGTTCATTTCATGACAACAGAAGCTCATAAAAACAAAAAAAAAACATATTTAATATACAAATCAAAAAAAATAACAAACAGGTATTGCATGAATGTACACCTTGCGTCTGCTCATCAAATTTAAAATGTTGTACGTTCCTTTCTGTTGGTAACATGCTAGAAGACATGTTTGTTTACAGTCATGTGAAGTTATACAATTTATACATATTTAAGACAATAAATATGAGCACAAGAAGTAGTATCATCACAAGAGATTTACGTCAAGTTGCAACATTTTGATACAACGGATTTGAACATAACTACATATGTACATAAATACACGATGAGGATGATGCACATAATAATGCACTTTGATGATGGATTTACAGTAAAAGTATGTTTAAACATGTGAAAACTTTAGAGAGATACTTTAAAATAATATGTTTGAATTTATTTAAAATCAAATAATATTAAAAGTTTAGCATACAAGTAAAATAAATAAAATTAAATGTTTCAACTCGTAATTGTAGCCTTGTAAATTATACAAATTCAATGGCATGTAATCCCTCTAGTGGGTTTTAGACTACCAAAGGCAAGGCCCCCAATAACAAAAAAAAAACTTCAGTTAAATATTTGATGACTTGCAATAATTTCCATCAATTGCTAAGAAAAAAGATACAACAGCACCGACAGCAGCAGCAGCAGCAGCAGTATTTAACAACAATATGAGCAATAAACAACAGCATCATACTGATGCAGCAAAAAATTAACTAAAATAAAATAAAAGTATTGATTATTGTTTAAAACTGTATGGGTAAATGAATAAAAATACACATGTACCTATACATTGTACAATTATGCATACATACATATGTAGTACGTGTATCTGAGCATTTTATACATTGTCTACGTGCATGTTGTTGTTAGTAGAAAACAAAGAAACAGATACAACTGAAAATGAACACAACAGCGAAAATAACACCAACAACTATAACGTAAAATCTGCAACACACAACTGTAGACAATGACTTGTTGAAAATTAAGAAGTTTGCATTTTATGACAGATGAGCCATGTTTCAGACCCAAACTTATTCTACGCGATAAAAATACACATTAATGTTTTAAAAGTAAGGTTTCGAAACGAACAACAACTAAGCCATTAACTTTAAGGCACAAAGTAATATCACTGCAGAGCTTTAAAAACTTAATTCATTATTTTGTAATGTTTGGTTTAAATTCAGGTAAAATTGTTTAATTTACATTGAATGATCTAAAAACAAGTCCGCTAGGATGTCTTATTTAAAAATAGCAATATGTATATCCACCAGGAACGAATGATCCTGAATTTTACATTGAATGCGTACTGCATTAAAATAATAGCAAAGTTTATGTTTATATTCATGATATTAAGATGTAACCCATTTTATTTTAAATTTTTCTTTTAATTTATAATATTTCACGGACGGATTAATATGCTACTTCGCTACTAAAGGTATAATTGAAAACAAGAAGTAAACCTTTCAGAAATGTTCAATTACTTTATTATTATTCTATATTATAGATTCTATTTCAACTAGTACGCTATTTTTAAAAGGTATTTTAAAATAGATCAGCTGAAAAAAATAACATAATCTGAGAATAACATGATATAATAAATCTTTAATGGCCGAATTCTCGGTCATTAGTTCTAAACTAAAATACTAACTATTGTTTAACTATCATTAGTTAAGCCGTTGCCATTAGCTAACTAAAGACTGTGAATTTAGCCATAAATGCCACAAACATTGCCTAATTACTTTAATCATACAATCATGTGTATCGTAACTTTATCATATTATGTTTGCAGCCGTGTAAAAAAAATTGTTAATTGTTAAATTGTTAAATATATTGAGGCTAGATTCTATTTCAATTAGTACGCTATTTTTAAAAGGTATTTTAAAATGGATCAGCTAAAAAAATAACATAATCTGAGAATAACAGGATATAGTATAATCTTTAAATGCCACAAACATTGCCTAATTACTTTAATCATACAATCATGTATATCGTAATTTTATCATATTATGTTTGCGGCAGTGTAACTATAATATTGTTAACAAAAAACTTGAAAATTTGTTTTTTATTGAAAATATTTTAATCAACTGGTCGATTGCAATATTTATTTGCGACCTAAAGAATACATATATGTACATACATGGGATTCTTATAGATAGAGGAGTCGATTAGCGAGTTTTAATGTAGATTTAACGGGGTTTTGATGACTTAGTAGCCTACGGACCCACATAGATATCAATATATCAGATATAGTCTTGAGAATTTCTGCAAAAAATTTCGGCAAAATCGTCCCATAAAAACAGAATTCAATACACTCAAATATGTTAGAATCATCCAAATCGGGCTTAAATAGTCGATATAATAGAAAAACCTCGGTTTTTTAGTTGTAACAACAGTTTTCATATCACATTTAATTATTTATCATCGACATCTACTCTCGAATTTTTTAAATCTATTTTAATCTTTGTATAATGAGATTGAGTAGAAATAAGTAAATGGTTTTTCAACAAGAACTTTGTTTTCCAAAACAAAATAAAACAAATAATAAAAATCGTTAAAATGTTTGATCACTGAGCTAACGATATATCAAGCGAAAGGTATTTAAAAGTCCTTTATTTGAGATATTATTCGGCATATATGTATATACCTTAAGCTATGGTCACACTTGGCAAATATTTACTCAAAAAAGCGTAACCACTTATTTTATCACAAATTTGTTTGATGTTGTTTACTCTTACAAGAGTTTTGCAAGATCAAACAGAATGAAATAAGATAATACTAAAAATTTGTTGTGTCTTGTCCTGAACAAACAAAGTTTTTTTTTAATAAATAAATAAATTCAAAAACAGTTTATTTAATGGTTACGTCGTTTTCGGAAAATATTTACCAACGAATGTATTGTGCGTTTATACAGAAACTTAGAAAACTAGATTCGCTACTCCTGTAAAAAAATCTGAAACAACATTAACTTAGGGTCACAAAATACGGTTTCGTCAAACAAAATTTTATTTAACAAATATGAAGTGCATCTTTAGGAACTGGATTTTTATCGCGCTTAATTAAATTGGATTAACACAAAAGTGGGTAAATAAAAATTATGAAAAATGTCGAACACAAAAATTTTTTTTTTGTTTTTATAAAAAAATATTCCAAATCTTTTTTTCTTGGGAGATTATATGTACAGTAGTAAAAAATTAATCCTTTTAAGACTCTGCGAAAAGACTGTAAAAAATCTACCCATATGGACGCCAAAAGTGTGTTGGCGTTTAAACAAACATATAATTTCAACAACATACAACCTTAATTGATTAATTCATTAGTTGGCTGCTTTTTTCTTCTGCTTACCACATCAAAAAGCCACACTTAAGTTATGCGCGTTTCTCTGAACAAAAACGATTTCCTTTAAATCCAATGAAAAGGATATTCTCCATCACTATGCTACGATATTCAACCAAAATACAATAAACATAAATGCAAATGTAATTAGCACCTTAACAATTCTTTTGCTTCATGAAAAAGAAATATTTTCGAGGTTTGGTTTACAATAAATACCTACAAACTTGCCATCACTTTATTTAAGATATATGAAACGATATGTTTAATGTTTTTGATATGTAGTATGTGTTTTTTGGTTCCTGCTATTTTTGAATGGTTATTCAGCAGATTTATTGAGTATTGATGCTAATTAAAAAATTTAAATTTGCCATTTTGCTGTATTGTGGCGTTCGATGTCTATGTTTTACAGGAATTGCCAACAGAGAACTTGAGCAAGCGAAACAAGCCACAAGGAAATGAAAAGTTAAAGATTTAATAACATTTAGCAATAAAATTTAAATGAATAATACACAATTCTTGTTTTATTCTCTAGCTATAAAAAGAATAGTAAATAATTGATGTCTTTATCATTATCGTTAATATTGTTGATGTTTGCTTTTGTTGCTGCTGCTGTTGTTTGGCTTAAGTTCATCATCATCAATTGAATTGAAACCATATTCAAGGTCATTTAAATTTTTTTGTTCATATTTTCTCTCAGTGTATTCTGCTAGCTTTTTTTGTTTCTTACTCTACAAGTAGGTACACACTGTATACCAGTGAGTAGACATTCACAAACGTGAGTCTCATATTTCTATTATTTGACTACTATTTTGTTGTTGCTACTTATTCGTTTGTTTGTTTAACTGTATTAGGCGCTGTTAAAACGTCGTTATTCATTTAGTTCTAATCTATTTCAGTTTTGAAGGAATAGAAAAAATAATGAAATAAAATGCTGCATTTAAAGAATTATTTGTATACATTAGGTGTATCGTATCTCAGTCAAAAGTCTATTTAACTTTATTGTTGTGGATATCATTTTGAGTGTGTTGGTGTTCATTTGGATAAATATGAAACTTAAACGGAGACATAAAACAAAACCCACACCTAAAAGGTAACAAATAAATCGTTTTTAAGGTTACCAATTGTTTTGCCAATTTCGTTTTTAGACAAACCAGTTAAATTTTAACTGCTTAAAAAGCATTCATGAAGCCAACCAAGATTTGCGATTTGAAACATATGTATATAATTAAATTTTCTTTATATGGCTTTTCCAAAAATATGTACATATGTATATAAAACTTATTCCGTATGTTGATGAAATATAGTTAAATCGTGTCGCATGGTCTGCAATATGTCTTTATGTTATTTGAGAAGAAAACCAGATACAAATGGAAAATTAATTAGTGAACTTTATATAAACTTCTTACGGAATAACTATATACTCCTAATAAATTATTTGTTGCAGATCACTCCTATATATTTCAGTTCAGAGAGGCTTCTAATGTAAAGGCCATAAAATCTTCGATTACATTAATCATCTAGTTTTCTTTTACGCTATGAGTCCCGAACCGATACTCTATAATACCTGATGCATTTTAATAACTTAAATATTATAAGCTACACAAACCAACTTGAAGGACATGGAATAATCATGATGTATGCAGCACCCTTCAGCACATTCTCTTCTTTCAAAAAATGGACCAAGTTATCGGAAAGACGCCATGTGGAGTAGGTTACATTTCATTTATCCGATATAGAATAGCTGCGTTTTCTTAAGAATCATACTACTGATAATAAACTTTAAATGAAATAAATACTCTGAGAAATTATTGTTGTAGAAATAAACGAACATAGAATAAAATATATATAAAAACGTTACTGCCAGTTAAAATCCAAAGTAAGCTTTTAAAATCATTAAATTATCATTGTTGAAAATGTGAACTTCTTATGAAATTTATTAAAATTAAAACAAGTTATTAAAACTTAATAAATTGTTTAAGGCAATATGACCAATATCAATATGTACTAATAAAGAACATTTATGAGTGCAAGATTGGGCTACGCCCTTCACCTTTGTTGTGGATACATACATTTATACATTATACTAGCTGACCCGATCCGCGTTGCTGGCCCTAAGCAAACATTAGCGTTGTATTACTACACGATTTAAATTGAGCTGTTAACGGAATATACGGCCTTTAAATAAAAATCCATGGAATACCTATCATAAAGTTTTTTTTACAGAATAACTTACATAGATATGGGCTCAATCAAAAAAGAAACTCATGTATTTAAGGCAAAGTGGGAATTATTATATTTAATAGCTAAACCTGGTGTGCTTCGCTACATCAGGAGCATACACACCTTGAGCTTTGTTAACAGTCATCGCAAACGCTAAAGGAACAGGAAAAAATTGTTTCAAATCGAATGGTAAATCTGTTGGTAGCAAAAGTACATCTGTACCTTTATATTTTCCTGTTATAATGGTCGCTTCTACTAAATTATTTCTCAGTTTTTTTTACTGCAAGTCGAGTGCCATTGCAAAGCCGTGGTGATCGATATTACGCAGTAAAATAATTTGCACTCCAATTTTAAGTTGTAGCACATGTGGTGGAAAGCCTGGCACATCGAGTAAATTTAAGAACTCAACAGGATAATTAACAGCCTTACGGGTTGCTTGATTGATTTGACGCATTTCAAAGTGGCATCCATCTTCTCCATATGAAAAAATAATAGGATACTGATGCGCGTCATATGAGCGATGCATTTCAGTGGGCGAGGCCATGCCCCTTTGTCCACTTACATAGTCAAGAATTTATAAATAATGACGATCGGTCCAGTAGTTAGGACTATATTACGATTTTTAATTTTCCTAAAAAGGGGCGTCGTACCATCCACTTTTCTCCTAGTACGTATTTCTAATTATGCCAATACCATATGTACCACATATCATTGACGTAGGTCAAAAAAAGCCCAAAATATGGCGATTTAAATTTTTGGATTATATGGGCGGTGCCACTCCTGTCTGAACAATCAAAACTTCATATAGCCTATTATTCCTTCCAGAGTCACAGTAACATGTTGCGAAAATTTCATTAAAATCAGTTCAGCCGTTTTGGAGTCCATACGTTACATACATACATCCTATTTTATATATATAGATTAAAATATATCTTGTGTTATCGAATGATGTAAATATCTTCGGCACTACATAACTGATTTAATAGTTTGATATCTCGTTTTGAAAACCATGACAACGGCTTTCAAAAAAAAAAAGCATAAACAAAATAAATATATGTATGTACGTATATGTCATTGGTAATGCAATATGAAAAATGGATTTTTCCACGCCATTCCGCCTGCAGACCGAAAATCAAAAATCAGAGTTCACAGTGCCAGCCGCCTGAATATTCTGAAGATTCCCTGAAAATTTCATTAAACTCGGCCCAGCCGTTTTGCAGTCCATACGTTACATACATCCTATTTTATATATATATGTATATAGATTAATACACTTTGTTTGATAGTTTGTTTGATGAAATTTTCAGAGGTTGTCTCCGTCATTTATGGACGGATTTTGCTGATTTGAAATAGCAAACTTCTCGAAAGCATGTCTGACAGAATTATTGAAGATTTGGATCTCGAAGATATCTGGAGACTTCAGAAAATTTGCAGACAGACAGACGGACTCCGCTATCTATAAGGATCCAGAATATATATATACTTTATAGGGTCGGAAAATTATATTGTGGAAATTACAAACGGAATGACAAACTTATATACATATACCCTTCTCAGGAAGGTGAAGGGTATAAAAAGAAACCAGAGAGCCTTATTTAAATGAGAAAACTGTCATAATGAAACAGTTAGCTTTCAGAACTTAGTTTTAATAGACACGACTAAAAAGATTTAAGTATATTGATATTCTCATTATTGCAACTCATCACATATTTCGGTTGTAGACCCAAAAAAATATATATTCAATTTCAGGACTGTCTAGCTTTATTTATCTGTCGTCTGTCTGATTGGCCTAGAGCGAAGGTTGGCAAATCTCCACAAATATTTTTTGTTGAGCAGAAAAGTTATGAGCAAAATCATTTTATCCAAAAAAATAGAGCCAAATTTCCGTCCATTCGATATTTATAAACGATAAAGAAAGACAATAGAAAACCAAAAAAATTTGTTCGGACGTCCTGATAACATTTAATTACATATATTTGGCAAGGTAAAAAAAATACTAGTTAGTAACACAGAAAAAAATAAAAATGAGTTTCAATTAAAATATTTGTGGAATCAATTAAAAATTTAATTGAAATCGGACCAGTAAACAAAATGATAGTATCAATTAAAAAAAGTGTGAGATTTAATTGAAAATATCAGAAAAAGTAATTGAATAAATTAAAATTTTAATTGAAAATTATTTTAAAATCAATTAAAGGTTTAATTGAAAAAAAAACATGATTTTTTTTTTGTGAATAGAAAATATAAAATTAACCAAATCGGGTGATCTGAATACTAGTTTTAAATTAAATAGTTTTTAAATTCTTATATGTATTTGAATATAAAAAGTAAACATTTTAGTTTTCCGAAACTCATAGTTTGCTTAAAATGACATTTTATGTTTTAGAAATATGTTTTTCTCGTTATCTCCCCATAAGATGATTCCCTCTATCCATCTTTCAACAAATGATATGTTGACGACAATGAGCTCATATTTATTTTTGAAATTGTTAAAATAAAATATAGAAAATAAAATTGAAAGCAAATTGCAAAGTCATTTGACAAGCTGCTAATGCAGCTCCCGCTGTTGCTGAAATGTAGACTGTTGCCTAATTTTTTCTTTTTATTTTCCTGCAAAAATACGCTCAGAGAAATGAGTGTGTTTATTTAAAAATTATATATGTTTGCTCTAGGGAAAAATCGAATTAAAAAAAAAATTGTCTATTCTCCAACAGTTTTTTTTTTTTAACATTATTTGTAAATTTTGTTTTAATCTAAATAATTTTATCCAACACAGTTGGGGAATTACGAAAAAAATTTAAAAATCAGTTTTTCGTTTTAATTTCAATAAAATATGACATGAAGTTGAGTTCATATTTTAAATGTAAACCTTATAGTAAAACCTGCAACTTGACAAAGAAAATGTTATACAGGTTTCAAAGCTACCAAACACATTTTGAATCACCTACCTCCATATTTTTTTCGAGTGTTTCATTCCATGAACTGCAATTTTCTATAATTAATAATAATACGAAAATAGATATGAATAAATAGTTAAACAAATGTCATAACTTTATTTGATAAATTTGTCCGCTTTATTAATGGAAATTAAAATTCACTTGCTAAACTGAAAGTAGATTCCAAAGAATACAAATAAATATGTAAATAAAAACACTTATATTTATTTATACATTTATATACATATTTCTTTTTACTATAAATAGAAATCATTTAAATAAACATCACAAGAAAAAGTAATTAATCATATATCAATTACGAGTAGTATTTGTCCCACTATGAATGAACTCATAATCCAGCCATCCAGCCCATTCATCCGTGATAATGAGTATAAATCAACTCAGTTTGAAAATTGAATAGTCCAACTGTTATTTGTGTGTGAGTGTAAAACGATTGTACGAGTTTGAGCATGTGCATTATCTGATCGTGATTTGAACTATTTTAAAGCCCGGAAGTTGATTGCCAAGCCATCTAAAGTATTTACATGCTTTAAAACCGTTTATTGTTGAAAATCTTTGAATTGAATTGAATTGAGTGTCTACATATATTGTTGGTTGGCTGAGCTGATCAATCAATGAATGGATCATGTTTGTTGCTGAAGGATTAAAAAGACATTGAAGACAATAAAACAATCATAAAGAGTAAACAATTTTTATAAAGACGATATGTTTTGTTGTTTTCTATTCTCGCTCTCTTCCCATCAAATAAATTTAAAACTTAAATGTATTTGAAATTCACTACGAATTTATGAAAAGTAACGACTGACATAATTTCTGTGAAATGACATTACAGTGCAAACTTGATCTGTGCTCCAGCCGAAACGTTTGTCAGCTCGTCCGTCCATCCGTGCGACAGACTCTATACAAAAATCCAACGCTTACATTTCAATGAAAAAAAAAAACAAAAATAAAACTGAAATACAAAAAAAAAATGTGTCTGCAAATGGCAAAAACTGTTTAGTCATATTCAAGTAATAAATCATGAAAAAATATGTACAAGTCGAAAATTGGTGGGTATGACGACAGCAGCAACATGCGGTGGCGGTGTTTAAAAAACGAACTGAAATTGAACGCATAATTGTTGTAAAAATAAAAAATAAATAAAATTAACTACTACTACTATTCTACGAGTCTAACAACCACATTCTACTTACTATATTCTTAACAAACTGGGAATTCTGAATAACACAAATTTTTTTTTGTATTTTTTTTTCATCCTACATTATTTACATGCTCGCCTGTTTGTTATTTTTATTTTTATGAGTGTGTTATAAAATTATAATTGGAATTTTATTAATGTTTATAGAAATCAAGTAATAAAAAATCTCCACACATAGTTTTAAATCAGAAACTTATATATGTAGTTAAATTCTGTTTCTGCACACAAAACAAACGTTAATTTACCACAGCTTTTACTGTCCCTTATGTGTGTATTTCACAAGAAAATTATCATTGATTCGTACTGACTTCTCAGATATTTGTTATAATCAGCGGCCTTCATAGGGCTACGGATTATTGTTCCCTTTATTCCATGTATACAAAGATAAGACTAACATGTATATCGTAAAGCGATGTATAGACGATCGTCAGATATTACAACGTTGTCAGATCTATCAATGTACTGACATTGAAAAATTTATAGCAAAAGGTAAATTGTCAGTTTAGACGACTGTAAGAAAACTAACAATTTCATTGGCAAGCAATTATCACACAATGAATTTATCTGTCAACCGAAATTGTCAGTTCACACGGTTGTCAGATTGTTGTGTAGCATTGTCAAATTCGTTTTGCAGCGTTGTGTGTGTGTTTAACAATTTTAAATATTGTCATGGAACAAAAAAGAGCAATTGAAACCATTTTATCTGCACTCTATGAAACAGGATTCATCAAAAGATATGTCGCTATCCATTTTTTACTTTCTTAAATTTAATTCTTTAATTTTCTTCCACTTTTTTCAAAAATTTTATTAATGCTAACTTGTTTGTTTATTTATGTATATACAGATTTGCATTTGGAAATAATTTCTATGACAATGCTGCCATTGGCAGATGCATAAACTTTGCACATATGACAATGAAAAGTGTTTGACAATTGTGTTAAAACAATGACAATGACAAAATTGTGTGTTTACACGATTGTTGGATGTCTGACAATTTTGGTCTTGCAATGTACTGCAAATGCTTTTTCTTACAACGTTGGAAGATAAAAATTTTAAGTTCACACGGTTGTTAGACATTTTCTGAACATTTTTCAGACAACGTTGTAATATCTGACGATCGTGTACACATAGCTTAACAACTGATGTAATTTGTCCTTAGGTTCATTACCTCTAATATAACTGAGATCTGGTACCCAGTACATATTGAGCGTTATTTGTTGATAACATGACGGAGAAAAATTGAATACATACTATGATTCACAGTGAAGTTTTGTTCTAATTGATATTTGCAAATCAACATTGAGTGTCTTAGTCTTAATTGAGATGTTCTGTGATGTAGAGATGGAACTGGTCGTAGGTTCCAAACGAAGAGGTAGTGAAAAATTAATAATATATGACATATAAATAAATAGAAATAGTACTAAAAATAGGACATTTTTTAAATAGTTTGACATTTTTCATGTTTCTTCCTTATTTATTTCAGTTTCTCTAGTTTTTCAACATTATTTAACAAATTTTAAATAATTCTCTCCTTTAAAACTCTGTTATTTTTTTTTTTAATTAAATTCACACTTTTCTTTTATGTGAATTAGTGGCTCATTTTTTCTTTTATGATCAGGCAGCATTATATGTGGTTTCGTTTTCATTTTAAATTGGCCATTTCATCATACAGACACCATGAATGAGAGAATGAGAAAAAATATCATTACAATTGGCCTTATTTTTGCATTATTCTCGTATAATTTTTACAATTTTCAACTTTTTTAGAGTAAAAATTTCATCCTTCCTTTATTACATGTAATCAATGACAATGCAGTTTTTGTTAAAGTTTTTTCTTTTTCTTTATGACATGACTTTTCAAATGTGGCAGTTGTTTGTAGTTCAACTACATCCAAAACAGTCCGACAAGCCAGCCTTCCATCCATGAAAAAAATACTTCATCATCAAGACATCCGTCAACAAGAATTCTGTAATATACTCGTATAAGCAAATTTCCTTTTTTCTTTTTTATATATAGTTTTAGTTACTGCTGTTGCGTGAAACTGTTAAAAGCTGAAATGATACTCAATTATTAATATAAAAATGAAAATTATTAAAATTTCTTTTTACAATAAATGATACAACAAAAAAAGTCCATAGACAAGTTGAAATTGAAACATACATACATATATTTTTATTAGGAATAATAAAAGTGCTTGAAAGCGATTGTAAAAATTTTGTTTCACAGAGTGTATTATAATTTAAATTCATATGAAAATTAATTATATTAAAAAAAAAACTTAATTTATACACCAAAAATCAAATCCTTTAGTATACATATGTACATTAGGGTGGCCCCGTTTGTATGGAGAAAAAATAAGGTATCGATGTTCCCGACTAGTATGAAAATTTGATTCATAAAAAACATGTTTATAATCAAGAAATTTCAACTATTTATTTAAGTAAATTCTATGAAAAAATAAAAAAAACTAAAATTTTGTCTGAAAATTTTTGAATTTAAAATTTTTTTTTTAATTTTAGATAACCCATTGAATGGGCCTCTCAAAGATCTTTCATATGATACCATAGCCCCATATAAAGTCCATTTCTAAAATTTACTTAAATGCGTATAAAACTGGTATAAATAATATTAAGCGGCTAAAATTTCACATAAATAATTTTTATAGGCAAATAAATTGTTGTACTAAATTTGATGGTGGTCGGCCCAGAATTGGTCATAGCTCCCATACAATGACCACATCTGAAAAAGACATTTATACCTATACATATCTATTGTATAAATATCGGCACCGATATTTTCGGTTCCTTTGGAAGAAATGTGAAAAAAATCAAAAAACCTCGAAAAAGGACATTTTTATCCTTTGATCCAGCTCACCAAATATTGACCCCAGGACAAAGAAAATGAAAAAACGTAGTTTTAAAATTAATCAAATTTTCATATTAGTCGGGAACATCCGCAACTTTATTTTTGGGGCCACCCTAATATACATATATTGGATACAAAATGTTGCCGTGTATTTTACTGGATCCCAAGAAAATAGTTTTTTGAAGATTTCTTCAGGCAATAAACTCTGCCAGTCAGTGGGACCAGATCTCAAAAAGTTCCACACCTAATTCGGTTTAAAAATAATGCTAAAATTTAGTATTTTAAAATGTCAAAAAATTTGCAAAATTTTTTAGAATTTGTGGTACTCTTGATTAAAAAACAAGTTAGAGTGATATATTCGGCTGTGCCGAATCTTTAATACCCTCCACCTGAACGTAATAAGAAATACAAAAACTGCACTGGTTATAAGACTAGTATATCCGAATTCTGTGTTTTCTATTCAGTCTTAGTGCAAATTTTATTAGTATTTGATATATTGTTTGAAAGACAATATTACCTGTAGGTCGTAATTCACTAATGTGAATGTTTTGAAATTTTATCTAATTTTGACCACTTATATATAATGTAATTACCAATTCTCACTGTAACTTACAGATTTTTTCTGATTTTCATAATAATCTTGGGTGTAATTTAACAATTTATAAAATTAAAAGAACATTATTCCATATTCAGAACGAGTTGAGAAACAGAGTATAACACGGAGCATAAAAAAGGATAAGATATAAGATGAGGCTTTTTTGTTTGAATTTGATCTCAATAATATTATTTACAAAAGATTTATGGGTGGCATAGTAAGTGGACCAGTTATGGACTGATAGCTTCTAAATCCAGTATCCACTAATGTGATTTCTATGTATTAGAGGCTTATTTTGGTTGAATTTCATCTCAATAACGTTATTTACAAGAGTTGTATGGTTGTTTAGTATGCTCGGAAGTGGACTTAATTCAGGAGCTATTGCCAACTATTGGCTGACAGCTACAAAATTTAGTACCATAATTGCCATATAACCAATATTAGTATGATTTCTGGATTAAAATTCGATATCGATATTTATTAGGCATTTTTGTGGGTTTATTTGTTTTTCGAAAATATTTCTTATATGGTAGCTATGACAAATTATGGGCCGATCTTCTTAAATTTTGGAACAGTTATTTTCATGCATGTGAGGATATTTCACGTCGAATTTGAACAAAATAACTGTGAACCCTATGTGGGGGATAAAGTGAAATATGGGCCGATATTCTCAAAATATAGCAGTTTGATTTTGGCGTGTACATATGTAAATGATCCGTGTAAAATTTTGGATCGGTACCGTTATCTATAAGAGATTTATGAGTATTAAAGTGATTTTTGGAAGAGGGCTTTATATGGGGCATACGGTTAAAAATAGACCGAAATTCACAAAATTTTGTGAGATGATTTTTGTATATATGTAAATGATCTGTGTAAAGTTTTGAGTCGGTGCCGATATTTATACAATATATATGTATAGGTATAAATGTCTTTTTCAGATGTGGTCCTTGTATGGGAGCTATGACCAATTCTTTGCCGACCACCATCAAATTTAGTACAACAATTTATTTGCCTATAAAGATTATTTATGTGAAATTTTAGCCGCTTAATATTATTTATACCAGTTTTATACGCATTTAAGTAAATTTTAGAAATGGACTTTATATGGGGCTATGGTCAAATATGAACCGAACTAATAAAAATTTCGTTTCGCGATTCCTTTTTGCATGAAACTTATTCCTTCTTAATTTTGTATTAATATTCTAATTTTATAGGCAGTTTTGTGTAATTGAGCAATATTTCGGGAACATTTTTTTATGGGGCCTATGAGAAATCATTGACTTATTCTTACTATTTTCCTCACACTTTCTTTTTTATTATAAAAACAACGTATACAAAATTTCATGATAATATCTGCAATATATTTCAAAATATAGCGAGAAAAATGTTTAAAAATAACAAACTTTTATGGTGGTTGTCTATCATTTTGATCCATAACTCTGGTTCTACTATAATGACTTTGCTGATTTTCAATACCAAACTGCTTATGAGAACTATAAGCGGTTTTTTGTAAACTTTGTTGATTTCGGTTGTGTCTTTTGGACGTGAGAGTGTTTTACACAGACAGACAGACAGACAGTCAGACGGACAGACAGACAGCTGTACATCGGCTCAATCGACTTAGAATTTCATAAGGACCAAGAATATATAAGGTCGCAGATGAGTATTTCTCAGTGTTGCACACGGAATGACAAACTTATGCTACATATGGTGGTGGAGGGTATAATAAACTTTTTACATAAATAATACAACTTCGAACATCAGAATATTTTAAGAATTATTTATTAAAGGTTCTCTTCAAGGGACCCATTTTAAAACTATTAAATAAATGCAAAAATTTCAGTTTTTATAATAAATTTTTTTATATAAACACATTAACATTATAAACTTTATCTTAATTACCATGAATACCGAAGACTTAAGCCAGATTTAATAAAATTTATTGAAGTCTGACTAGAAAATTTGTATGAAAATCAATTAGTTTTTAAATGTTTGTTTTAGTGATTTGCACAGAAATTTTCTAGAAGAACGATCTATACGTTTTACTCAATGTGTTTAATACACATCTAATATAATGGAAAGATTTTATGATATTTAAAATCATTACACTAAATACACGGTCAACTGCTGAATTACTAAATGGCAAATCTGAAATCTTCATAACAAAAGATGACTCTAACGTTCACAAACTTGTATCCAGTTAGTTTTGATTTCCCACTCATGTGAAGTTAATTTTTACCATTGTAGGTCAAGAGTTGTAATTTTATCTGCTAACTAAAATGCCAAATGCTAAATGTAAAATTTTGCATCTAAATTTAAAAAAAAAAAAAACAAGTAAGAAAGTATAGTCGGTCAAGCCAGACCAAATACTACCCTATGCCCAGTATACAAATGTGTAAAAACAGATTTTCAGAAATGCGCTCTATATAGGAGCTATGAACTATTATGGACCGATCATCCAAAAATGTAGTAGCATGACTTCTGTACATACATATAAATATTATTTGTGTTCAATTTTATCTCGATTTATTGAAAACTTGTAAAATATTTATAGATGTTAAAGTGATTTTGATTTTGAAGGGGATCTTAAATGGGAGCTATGACTATTCTGGACCGACCGTTATAAAATTAGTTGTCATGATTTCTGTATATATGAAACTTATTTGTGTTCAATTTTATTTCGGTACTAACATTGTTAAAAGATTTTTGGTTCTTAGAGTGATTTGGAGAAGTGGGCCTCATATGGGAGCTATGATATATTATGGACCGACCGTTATAAAATTGCGATGCCAATATTTTTATGAGAGTTATGCTCTTTAAACTGATTTTCGGCAGCGGGCCTTATATGGTAGCTATTGTCAATTATGGACCGATCTGCACAAAATTTTTTGATGAGATTAAGCTTCACTTATTTCTTAAGAAATTTGTTGGGATTCGTGCATAAATAAAACATTTCTGACCGATAAACCCCATATTTCGGGAGGACATTTGTATGGAGGCTAGATTATATATTGGAACGATTTTAACCAGATAAACTCAGCCGCAAAAATGCTGGCAGTACCTTGGAGCTACCTAGAAATCACACACGTTTTTCTCTATATGAGGGTCAACTGTTAATGTTGCATCGAAATCAAAAAATTTGTTTTCCTCTCGAGGTCGCTTGTATACATCTCATTATGTTATATTTCAATTTGTCTATCGCACGATTCCTACCTGTGAAATACGCTCCATTTTATAAGTCTTACACATAATTGTTGTATGCCAAGAGGGAACTGTTACAATACTGGTCCGGTGATTGGTTCCTCGACTTAGACAATCACTTTTAATTACTTGTTCTGTTTTGAACATTGTAATATTGGCTGGATAAATTGACAAGTAATGATGTATTATATTTCTTATGAAATTTGATTGATAAATTATATGCTATTTAACAACAGTCTATTCACATGCCGCGAGATTATTATTCTTTATAAATAAATTCCTCAAAACCAACCCAAAACTTGTTATACATTATCTAATAATTCGCAGAGTTTTAAGTTTTGTTTTCGAATAATTTGATTTCTTTGAGCAATATTTGGATGGCCAATACATAATTTGAAAATATTACTATTTTACTATAGATTATTGTATCACCTTCTGCTGTAAAAACGATGATGTTCTTATCACAGTTAAGTTTCTCTTAAAACTTTTCGTCATAAAAGAGTTTTCTCTGTAACAAGCCAGTCTAAATCAACTCAATGACAACTGATCAAGCTGTCACTAATAAAACAATAATTCAAACTGAATACAGTTTTGAATTCTTGCAAAGACCTAACAAAGTAACCTTGAAAGAAAAAAAAAACAAAAGTTTTTGCCAACTCAAAACTCGATGGCGCTATTGGCACTCAACGTATAGTAAATGTTGGTTGAAGATGATGAAAGAGGGAGGGAGATAAGCGCAAAGGTTTTATTTTGATAAAGACTGTCAAAAGTTTCACAAGATTAATTCAAATGGAACTTTAAATTGTAGACATGAGCAAACAATAAATTGTGAATTTCTATTTTAATTCAAAATTTTGTAGGACAGCAGCAGGTGTGAGAATAAAGTGAAAATGAATTTATTTAAAATGAACTTAAACTTTGTAAATTTACAGCCACAAAAGAAAAACTTAAAAAAAACTAACAAGAAGGGGTTGTTTTACGCTCAAAAAGAAACGAGTGCGGCGTAAAAAAGTGTTTTAAGGTGCTGCCTTCCTGCACACTTATACATCTACAAACACACACACACACACTCATACACATATACGAAAAGTTTATCTGTTACACAAATGTTACTGTGCAAGTATTTACTATTTCGTCATATCTTTGAAGTTGATTAATTATCCTGGCGCGTAAAACGTCAAATTGGAAATGTGAACTAATATATTGTTCTTTCTACATAACAAACACACTCTTTCTTGGCCGTTTAAGACGCCAACACCGCGCGCTGTTTCTAATTTATTCGCTCTTTTGTTTTTATAATTAAGAAAATACACTCGCATTTCCAACAACAACAATATTGGTCAATAACACTTCCTCAAGATGGCTTTAGGCCAAAAGGACGGATAAAACCTCATACTTTCGCAGTTTTTCTCGTTTTTGGAAAATTTTTGAATTACAACAATTACGCACAGCTGTATTTTGGAAATATTTTGTGCAATTATTATTTGACAAATGTTGTGCGATTGATCTTAAACCCCTTTGGTTGTTTTTGGGGCAAGAAAGTACATATTTCTAAAAAGTACTTAGTTTTTAGCTATTTTGACATTGTAATTAATTGTGACTGAAACTTAAATTTAGGAATTTTTTTCTCATTCATTATTTGCAAACAAAATTTAACAAAATTATTATAGTGACAGCATTGCAATAGAATTTGCAATAGTTTTAAAGTTACAAACAAATTTTAACGAAAATTATTTTTTTGTGATACCCGAATTTGAAGTAAATGAAAATAGTCTATGGTATTAACTAAATTTTAGCTTATAGTAAGAAAAGGTGACAGCAAATTCAGTTAAAATAACAAATATATTTGCTCTATTTCGATATTCACTTAATTAATATAAAACAAAATAAAATAAATTTTTATAGAATGTTGTATATTTCATTTCCTCATTTACTACAAAAATTGTGTTAAATTGCATATATTTTTTTTTCTTTTAGTTATTAATGTTTATTGTTTTCTTGCAATTTTAGCAAATGGTTCATATCAGCCAGGCATGGAACCAAAAAGACAACGTACCGCCTACACACGTCATCAAATACTGGAATTGGAAAAAGAATTCCATTATAATCGTTATTTAACCCGCAGAAGACGTATTGAAATTGCCCACACGTTAGTGCTGTCGGAGAGACAAATTAAAATTTGGTTCCAAAATCGACGTATGAAATGGAAGAAAGATAATAAATTACCAAATACAAAGAATGTACGCAAAAAGACCGACGCAAATGGCAATCCAATAACACCAGTGGCCAAAAAACCAAAACGAGTCAGTGCTAAAAAGCAGGCGCAACAGCAACAACAACAACAGCAGCAGCAACAATCACAACAGCCTGTGATAAATGAGGTAAATATTATTGAAACTTAGGATTTTGAGGTAATGCTTCCAAAATTAATAGTATTTGTTGTGATGACTGACATTTTTCAAGTTGTATATGTAGTTGTTATGTAGTTCGGGATTTGGTCTGATATGTATTTTTTTTTTATTGAGTTGTTCATGCTTTTCGAAACACTGGATCACTGTATTGCAAACAGCTTCAGTTTGTCATGGCGAATGTATTTCGTGGTAGGAATTCCTACCATAGATAGAACGATTCTGCAGCTTGTTATTCATATATATTTTTCACGAACTTGTTCCTAAATCTTTTATACATTCGAAGAATTGATATTTAATTGTTTTTCTTAGCGCAATTCTAATTAAATAATAGTTTTGATAAGAATTGAGACAGTGCTTTTGAAAGTTTTACTGCACTTGCATGCAATACTAAGGCAATTCTATAGCTTGTTTTAACCTAAGTCTATTCTAATCACTTGGCTGGTGATTTGCAAAATAAAATCCTTGTACATATCCGGAAAATACAGAATTCAGGGGTTTTACATGCAGTATTGTCATATAATGGCATGACCACATGGTGTTCTTCACTTCGGATTGACGAACGGCCAACCAACGCATTGCATGCCTTGCAGGGACATACAATATTGCATGTCTCGCAAGACACACAATTCACAACTTCTCATACAGCAATTGCACAGATCACTGAACAAACACCTTGTTAGAGATATCGGGCTATCTAATCCCTGCCATCTATAGATTAGTCAGCTAACTTAGGCCAAGACAATTATTGGACACGCAGCAATACGTTTCCTGAGCCGTAGCCAGCCATCACCACTATTAATAAATGGCACTGTTGATTTGGCAACAGCACCTAGAAATAATTTGGTGGTCCGAAATTTGCCACTAGCACAAACATCAGTCTGTTAACCAACTATCTTCTTCCTGCGATTTTAGGTTTAAACCACAGCCACCACGTGTACCACCAATTATCAGTTAAGTTACGAATCCCCGGGCTTCTAACTGATCCCGTAGTGCTAGATAAGTCTCTAGTCAGCTTCGAGTTTCATGGGGTGATACAATCAACTCCTCCCAGTTTTGAGCTCCGTGCAGCTCATGGCACCAGTTTCGCCATCTCTACCCCGGCATTGGAATTGTATATAGATGATTGAGCACCTATACTCTTTTCCGCCGGGGCAGATAAGGAAAATACATTATTTTTGCTTACAATATGTTACTGTATACCTCTTATACACTGAACTATACGTTATTTTATTAATGGTGTAGTAACTCTCGCCGATTTAGAGGAGTATTATTTTTCAGCTTGGTTTTATGAAATAATAATTAAGTTGTTAATTTTAAGTTTTTTAAAAGAAATTTGGTGTTGTAAAACGTAAAATTCGTTAAAAATAGTTGTTTTATAGTTTACAATAAAAAGTTATAAACCTGGGTTCTACATTTGTAAAATGAAGTGGAAGTGAAATTTTCATTAAGTTTGTGTTCTAATTTTAGTAAAAATGATTTGAAAAGTAAAATATAATTTCCAGTTTGGTTCATCGTAGAATAAAAGTTTCACGCGTTTTCTAGAACGCCTTGAAATTGTGTATGTGAAATTGAAAACGATTTCAGTTTCATTTAATAGTGGAATATAAAACCTAGGCAATAGTTTTATTTTATTTTGATTATATTTTTCATATTTCACAATCTAAACAACAAATATAAATTTATTAATTTCACGCAATTTCCGCAATTTCTTTCTTTGTCTAATTTTTGTGATTTTTATAAAACACAAAAATATATTCAAAGAAAATTAATCAATTTACTCATTGAATTTTTCTCATTTTTTGGCTTTCTTTACAGTGTATGCCCTCAGATAGTTTAGAAAGTATGGGTGATGTGAATACATCATTAAATAATCCACCATATATACCAGCAGCGGGTGATGCTGCAAGTTTAATGAACCCACAACAAATGCCCTGTAATACGTACAATAATGGATCTCAATCAACGGCAGCACAAAATTCCCATGTTAATGTTAATAACAGCAGCGGCAACGCTAATAATAACAGCAACAACAATAGTATGAATGGTGGTAATAATCCAAATAGTAACAACAACAATAATAGTCTACGTCTCAATAACAGCAATAATAATAATAATAATAACAACAACAACAATAATACAAATCCAATGCAATCAAATCTACATTCACAACTTCAACAAGGGCATGTGCAGCATACACAAGATCTAATGACAAACTTGCAACAGCACATAAAACAAGATTACGATCTGACCACACTCTAGAATTAAAAATTTCAACGGATTTCGTTTTTATGTTTCATTTAATTTAAAATTTAGAAAAAATTTTGTTTTGTGTAATTTAAGTGTAGGTGTATTTAAGTACCTAAAGCTTTTGTAAATGTGTAACGAAAACAATCTAAAATTATATATTTCCATTTAAAATATTAGTACATACACTGAAACAGCTGAAATCAAGACAATTGTCATTATTGTAACAAGTTCATTTTGCCTGCATAAATATTTATCAGGCTCTTCTTATATAGTTGCGGCTTAAATTTCTTATAACATTTTCAATTTTAGTTTAGTTTTTCAAGAAGTGCTCAATTATTTATCCGCTGTTTAAAGCATTGTGAACTTTCAGATGGATCTGTTGATGAGTTTCTTTCAAAAGAATGAAATCATACCTTATATTTGGTGCTTCTTATAAAGTATATTCTGGATACATTTTTGATGGCAGTGTATTTGGTGAAGTTGGTTTTCAGATAAAATCATGATCATAAAACTACTACTTCATCGATTTTATACCTGAAGTTTGTACACATAAATAAAATTTTGGAATCAGATAATGAAATGAGAGTATTTTACTCTCTAAACTTACGGAACTGTTAATGTTAAAAAAAAACTTTATCAATAGACATTTTTGATATTGCGTTTAAAAAAAATTTGTAAGTACAATTAAATGAGAGAAATTCCAAAGTCCTTTTTTTAACAATGAAGATCGACAATGTTTTAATTTTCGGGAAAAAAATTATATTTACTCTGACTTTTCGGAGAAAATTTATAATTCATGAAAACAAAGCAGTAATAAAGTCAAGTCATTTTTTATACTTTTTTTAGCATTTATTGAATCTAACTTATTTCCTTAGGCCTAACAATAAGTATTCAAATCTTAAAACTAAAATAAATCTAATTACTCTCTAACAGAGCATTAATCTCTTATTGGCCTCGACTCTGTCTGGCTCTGAGCTAGAATTCTAGCAAGCGGATTCGGATGGGTTTGTAGCCTTTTGATGTAGTTCTCGCGGACGCTTCTGAATTCATACTTTACTAATGGTACTTCTAGATCTCTGTGGATGTTTTCATTTCTTATGTACCATGGTGCACCCGTCATGGTCCTAAGAATTTTTGATTGGGCCCTCTGTGTAAGTTCAATACTAGTATTACTAGCAGTTCCCCACAATTGGATTCCATATGTCCAAATTGGTTTTAAAATGGTTTTATACAGGGTGACTTTATAGTCCAGTCTTAGCTTAGATTGGTCACTGATAAACCAGTGAAGGCTAGATGCTTTTAACTTCATGTGAAGTCTCTTGGTTTCTATATGACGAGGCCAAGTAAGTCTTCTATCTAAGTATGTAATCTTGGGTATGTAACATAATCGGACTGAGGTATATTTACATTGTTAAGTGTGACAATTGGACAGCATCCCCTCCTCAATGTGAATGTAACATGTTTGCTTTTTAACTCATTTATTCTTATTCTCCATTTGTTTAACCATGGTTCCACACATCTTAGATAGGTTTCTAGTATAATAAATGCTATATATGGGTTTTCATGCGAGCTAATAATTGCGGTGTCATTAGCAAATGTAGAAATAGTTAATATATCGTTCGTAGGCAAATTAGAGGTGTAAATCAAATAGAGGGTAGGTCCAAGAACACTTCCTTGTGGTACTCCTGCTCCAATCCTATATTCTCTTGTCACGTAATCGTTGTACATAACTGTAAATAAGCGATCCAATAGTTTATGAGTACATGGTGGTAGCAAGCATTTTATTTTATATACCAGTGCTTTGTGCCATAATTTATCGAAAGCTTGAGCGACATCCAAAAATATTGCTGAACAATATTTCTTTAATTCAAAGGATTTCTTATTTCTCCGGTTATACGATTAACTTGTTCAATTGTTCCGTGGCGTTCGCGGAAATCAAATTGATGAACTTTTTGGTCTATAGGAGGATGGTACTGATGGACTTGACCAGTCTTTACCTGGCTTTGGTATCATTATTATCTGAGATTTTTTCCAATTTGTCAGAAAAACTCCATGTTTGAAGATTGCATTAAATATTATAGACAACACAATTATTACCACACTCGGTAGATTTTAAATATAGTAGGTGTAACTGAATCATTTCCAGGTGATTTTCTTGATATTACTTGATTACTTCTTTAATATCTTCTGGGTTTTTAGCTAGTATGTCATCATTAGATAATGTTGACACAGGTGGCTCTACAAGTTCGAAAACAGTTGTTGGCGAGTTTGGTTGAAAGACTGTATTTAAATGATTTGCTAAAATTGTAGCCTTTTCCTCTGTGCTACGAGCCCAAGTACCGTCAGCTTTCCTTAAAGGGCTTTGCCCCTCTACCGGTGGCTTGATATTTTTCGTTGCCTTCCAAAGGGAAAAATTTCTGTGTTTGGTATTTGTCAAACTTTGAATGTAATTTTTATTTCTGCCGGACTATCAGTCAGAGGGTTGCGGGTTCAATTCCCGCCAAAGACTCTGGGTGTTTTCTGCTGCCAAGCCAAAAAGCTTCGCAATTTGTGTTTGTTTAAAAAAAAAAAACTGAAGGGCTTTTTTCAAATTTTTACTAGCAGAAGACAGCCTCTGTTCTGCAGCAGGTGATCTATTTTGTTGCCATTCTCTTCTGAGTTTTCTCTTTTCGAAAAGAAGTCGTTCAATATCTGGAAATGGAAATGTGCATATTAGTTTTAGGAAATGTTTGATTCTTAGAATGATTAAGAGCCGATACAATTAATGACGGGAAGTCATTGACACATTTATCTACATCTTCCTCACACTAAATACAAAGATCTGTGTGGATATGACTGCTGATATATTTTTTTATATTTAAGCCAATTTGTTTTAAAGTAATATGTGTCAGTATGAATTTATGAAATGTTAGTCCTCCCATAATAAGATACTATAATTGGGGAATGATCAGAAGATAAATCATATGATATTTCTGTAGATATTGAATTTCGATTAATATTTTTTGTTATGGCAAAGTCTATGTCATCAGGAATTTTTTTAGGATCAGTACGCCAGTATGTTGGTTGTCCAGGGGACACAAAATTCAAGCCATTTTTACGATCAACTAATGCTTTATAAGGCTGTCTGTCTACCTCTGGGATTCATTAGTCGAGAGCGCCAGTAAGTGTGTTTGGCATTATAGTCGCCACATGCCAGAAAGTGACCTCCTAGCGTGCTAAAGAATTCTTCAAACTTCTCCTTTGCATTAAGCTTCAGTTTAAATTATAACGACATTCTTCGTCTGCTCAAATTCCGGATATATATATATATATATAAAAACATTAAATCATTAACCATGATATAAACAATTCTAAAAGCACTCAAATTTCAAATTTCAACTTGCTATAATTTTGGCAAACGAAATATTATTTTACTCAGTGTATTTATATAAGGTTTGTCTCTATTGTGTCAATATGTTAAAACCAACTATCAACCCAGAACCAAGTGATTATTTGTGTAATATTTTCCTTTATTATTTTTATAATTTAATTTTCAAATATTTTATTATTTTTTTATTATTATTAACGTTCTTGTTTTAGTAATTTCTTAAGAAAACGTTTGTTTAAATATAGTTTATAGACAATAGAATTTAAGTAAAATAAACTAAACTAAATATTTGTATATTATTTAAATATGATTTATAAGTATGTAATTGTTTAAATTCGTTTTCATTGAAGAAATTACTTGTATCGGAATATTACAGTGAAATAGTTAAGATTTTAAATATTGAAAACTATTCATTCAAGGGTTTTTGATCGATAAAATTTTATACATATATCTAAAAAATAACTGAAAAAAACAAAACTCTACTTCTACTTCATTAGTTTATAAAAGGAAAACGTAATTATAGTTGTAGTTTTAAGTTTGTAACATGCAAAAACAACTACCAATAGTTAATCCTTATCATTGAAAGAATATCTAAATTTTAAGAAAAACACAAATTGTATGAATGTACCAGTATGTGTACAATTAAAATATTGATTCTAATTGCATATTATTATTATTATTATTATGTTAATAAATATTTAATAAAACAAAGAAAAACTCACAAAATTAGACAATATTAATAAATACCAAATAAAATATAAAGAAAGTTTTACAAAAAAAATCATTTGCATTTATCATTTATAAGTTTTAGAAAGACAATTTATAACCTTTTGATCTGAAACTGCATCCAAACCAACTAAAAATTTACCATAAATAGATCTGTGTGCTGGATAGTGCCTTTAAATGGCAACTTATATTAGTGCTATACAAAATATGGTGAATTTGACCAAACATCTGGATGAAAAATGTGTTTAAATATAAATGATGCTGTAGAAAATTATATTTTTATTTTGATGAGAAATTTGTGTGAATACTTACATAAATCTGACATTTGTCACCGATAAAGTCCTATTTCTGGTGGCTAGGTTAAATAATGAACAAAATTCAATACCAATCGTTCTTATGCCAAAAAAAAAATCACATACTAAATTCAATCTACTATTTTTTGGCATCACATCGCTGTATTGGAAGATTTGTTGAATAAATCATTATTTGATAATATTCTAGAACACGTTTAGCATGTTAATTCGATTATTCGACAATCAAAATGATGGCGGTATATTAAGTGTGTCATTGATTTTGTAACACATCGTAGAAAAAAAAATCTATGACGATCTAGCTATGTCCGCCGGTTTGTACATCTGTTAAAAAATATTGTTAAATTTTTTTTGGAGTTTTCCAATGTCTATTATCAATTGTAAAAAATAAGAAAATACATTTATATTTTAACAACAACTAAACAAAAATGAGTGCAAACGGCATTCGTCAGCATTAAAACAAACTGAAATATTTCCTAAAAAATCAGCAAATTATGTAATGCTGATTTCGGCAACATATTTGACGTCTAGAAATTAATTTCGGATTAATGGGTATCTTATTTATAATACTAAGAATCAAAGGCAGAGCATGTGGAGGCACAGCAATTTTAACAAAAATTCAAATTAAACACTACTTAATGTGTAACCTTTGTAAAGTTTATCTTTAAGCCACTACGATCTACATATATTGAAGATTGTTATCGAAACAGTAATTTCATCACGCTCTAAGTTTTTAGTTACAGAAAGTCAATATACATATAATTTTTTACAATCACTAGGTTTCCTTTTCCAGGCATCTAGCGACTATAATTCTAAGTACACATTCTGGTGATCACGACTGATTACTGCGGAAGGTGGTGTTTTGTTTGATAAAAGTTCTATATTGGGCTTGAGTGAGATTTCGAGAATGAAAAAATAAAAGTTCGAAGAGAGTAGCATTGCACAGATCCCATAACTAAATTCGAAACTAGAAGAACGCATATAAAATTGTAATATCAGAAAACTTAATCAGTAAATAAATATATAGAAAATCTGAACGCAACTTCGCAATCGGATGGAAAGTGAATATACAAAAATAGAATCATATAGCTCCATCAGCCTACTGTCGAATATATCGAAGTTATTCGAGAAGATACTCATGAACAAGTTGTACCCAATTTTAATTGAAAACAATTGTATTCCGAATCATCAATTTGGATTTAAAAGAAAACACAGTACAATCAAACAAACTCATAGAACTCATTGTAAATGTTGTAAGAAAAACATTACAAAAACAAAAATATTGTTATGCTCTTTTTATCAGCATTTCTCCAGCACTCCAATAGCATAGGAAAGCTACTTAATTGGTCGAACATGTAAAAGAATGAGCATTTTTTAAGTTCCACACAAGCTATATACCAATATGATATATGTCAGCAAACAATCGTACTCACACATCAACATTAGCTGATAATACTGCTATTCTAAGCATTCATGAAAACCCTGAAAAAGCATCTCGCTATTTAAGAAATCATATATTTTACATGGAAAAACCATGTACAATACCAAAGTTGACTCTAATAAAATTGAAACTAATCCAAACTAACTGGATTATTGGTAGAAACTAAGCTTAGTTAAACTCCTACTTTATAACTCGCTTATAAAACCTATATGGTATTATGGGAAACGGACTCAGCTTTAAATGTAGATAGAATTTAAAGACGCCAAAATAACTTGCTACGAATGAGCGCAATTGCCTCCGGCACAGTGGTTTAGAAACATTTTTTTTTTTTTGAGAATATAAGTTGACATCTCGGGAGCTATTGAAGATATCGTCACGAAATTGCACATGATTGGAGCTGAGGTGCTTTCGAGCTGATTGACAATTTTTCAGCTTCATTGGCAGAGGGGGTGGTCCCTCAAAATTCATCACCTCGCGTCACATTTGTTACAAAAATTGCAAGAAATCTATTTATGATCAGACTGAGCTGAGGAAGATCTAGAAAAATACGCTTAAATGTGCAGATTATCTCTTTTAGTTCAAGTGTAGGTTTATATTTTGTTAATTTTGTCGATCTTTTTTGGCTTTCTTAGGTTCCTACGGATAATATATAAGGTTTTCACCAACACCAAATACTTATACAAAAAGCTTATACCTCCTCATTTGAAACTCTACGAACATTGCCCCTTTCAAAAATTCTAAAGTTATTTATTATTTTTTTATTTTCTGAAAGTTTTCAGTTAGTTTTTAAAATTCGTGATTGCGTGTGCTATTGGGCGATTCTATTCCAGACAACTTTTAACATCAATTTTCAAATCACACTATTTGATACTTTTGATGCCAATTTAAAGTAAAATATCTATATTTTATAATGATATAATTTTTTTAGACGTAAGATTAAATATAAATTTGTTGTGCACTTCGAAGCATTAAGATTCATAGATTTGGCGCAAACAGAAAATTCATACGTGGTAACTAACATTTGTTCAAAACAGCTGTTGCCAGATTGTGATCATATTTTTATTTTGTATATTGAACTGCAAACATTTATCAATCAGCGATATAAAAAAATTTATTGATTTTAAAAATCCAATGTTAACATGTTGCATCCGTCATGCAAAACACATAAAAGTCTACTTTTTTCATAGAAATAAAATGCCAATTAAGTTTTGGGTATTATTATGCCAATGTTTTGAAACTTTGTGAAAGTAAGAAAAAGTCAAAGACAAATAGAAATATATTAAAGTGAAGTGTATATTCTGGTTAGTGTTGAAATTAACGTTAATTCAAAATGGTTGCACCCGTCATCATAATATTTGAATGACGGGTGCAACAGATATGACTTTTAGCATTATTGTATAATTGATCATATTTTATATTTTATTATATCCATATACATTTCGTTGTTAAAAATGTACAGTCAGGCTACTTTCAAACTGAAAAACAAAACTTAACTGATGAGAAAGATATTGTACAAATAGACTTTGCCGAGAATTATGGGCTCCTCAGGCAAGATGAAATTCAGTCAGCACATTGGTGTGATGGACAAGTAACTCTTTTCACCTGCTGTATTTGGGTGAAGGACAAACTCAATTCCGTTATTATAATAAGTGACGAATTAAAACACAGTAAATACGCTGTGCATCTCTTTCTGCAAAAAATTCTGCAGTACATAAAGTCTATCAATGAAAATATTACATCCATATACATCTTCAGCGATAATTGTGCAGCTCAATTTACATGTCAAAGGAGCGGTTGATAGACTAGCTGGAAGTATAAAAAGAACAGTGTGGACCGCTGTAAAGTCCCGACAAGCCCTTGATAACAGTACTCAAGATTTTTTGATGTCGCGCGAAGTCTTTGTACAAACAGTTGTTTAATATATATGTCAACATGCTGATTTATATATTGAAATAACTTGGATGCGATGTAACCGCTAGCATTTTCGCATTGAAAGGAGCATTTTTCATTATTTATTTTTATTTGTTGATTAATAAATAACAATATTTTGAATAATTATGTGAAAATAAAGAAAAAAAAAATGGATTTTTGATTAGGTATTTTAGACGCGTTTCACCCGTCATGGCTTTAAGCGCAAATCTCTTATTCTTGGAATATATTTCTCTACGATGTTTGATTTGATAATCATCGTCTTTCACAATAAAAAGAATAATACAATAAAAGTTTAAAAATGAACAGACTTTTGTGTTTTTGTGGTATGATCTTATGGTATGATCTTGCACCCGTCATGCACTTTAAAGCTCTCTCGTGGCTATTTGGTTGTTTCATATAAATTCTTGTAAATAGATAACGATAGGATATAGAAAAATATTACCCCTTCTAGAAATAACTTAATTGAAAATGTGTTTCTATTAGTAAAAGACGTTTAAAGCGTCTAAATGTTGCACCCGTCAGAATAGAATCGCCCTAGTAATATTTTATAGTTTTCATGTTATAAACATTTTAAAATTTAATTTCAAAGTTTTTTTTTTACCAATTTCGCTCAAATTTATTTCGTTATGCTACATTTACACGATGTAAAATGCAAAAATTCTTCAAAATTTATTTATTTAATAGTTATTATTAGTTATTAAATACATACATTTTGAAGAAATTTTGCTATTTACACGAGTTTAAAACATTTTGAAGAGTAATTTTGAAGATAAAAAAAAAGTTTCAAAAATTTTTTGAGTTTTAAATTTTACAAAAATCTAAAATTGTTCCATGGTACAAAAATGCCTCTAAAACGTACAAAATTCTGTGAAAATATGATTCATGTACAAAGAAATTGAAAAATGGTTTGAATCTGTCTTTATTTTACAGTTTCAAACAGATCGTACGTTTACAATTTATATAGAAATGGATATTAATCATCAATAATCACCGTGAATTATAAGTAGGGTTTGGAGTTTAGGAATTCCTGACTGGGAAATTTTAAATAATTTTAACATTTTTGGCAAAATTTTTCGATTTTCTTAATTTTACATAATTTAATAATAAGTTAGCTTAGCTTTACTGTCAATATACTACCTACAAATAATTTTATAAAATACTGTCATAACTAAGTATTTGGGCAAGAAATGTTAAACTAAAACAATTTAAAATTTATTTTACAAAAAATAAAGTTTTTGTCAAAGAATTCAATATTTTTAAGCTGACGTTAGTTTTTTGTTAGTTTGTTGATGAAATGCTTGTTCCTCATTAAAAATATTTTAGTATTTCATTTAAAAATATTTAATAGTTAAGATATCAGTATAAGATAAATCTGACATATAACCCACTCCTTGATAAATTTAAGGCGTATTATTTGCTTCAAGCTCACATGTCAGTATCGTGTTCTTGATTAGTTTTACCTAGCTGTATATTCTTGATCCTTATTGAATTCTAATTCTATTGAGCTATGTCCGTCTGTCTGTCTATCTCTGCAAAACACTGTCACGTCCACAATACGTAACCAAATTCAGCAAAGTTTACAAAAAAAAACGTTTATAATTATCCTAAACAGTTTGGTATTGAAAATCAGCACAATCAGTATGGTATGTTCTACCATACTTTGGACCAAAATGTGAGACAACCTCCATCAAAATATAATCTCTTTCACCAGTTTTTCGCTTTGAATATATTACAGATAATATAATGAAGTTTTGTACACATTATTTGTACGATAAAAGGACTAAATGTGGTGAAAATAGTCAGAATCGGTCCATGATTTCTCAAAGCCCCCATACAAATTTCTTCCCGAAAAAAGGCTCAGTGATACATAAATGCCTATAAAATTGCAATATTAATACAAAATTAAAAACAACAAGTTTCATGTAAAAAAAAGCAAAACAAAATTTTGTTTAGTTCGGTCCATGTTTAACCAATACCCCATATAAATACTACTTTTAAAATTCACTACATACTTATAAATATCGTTACCAGACAAATAAATTGGTTGACAAAATTGTCTGATGGTCCGTCCATAATTGGTCATAGCTGCCATATAAGGACCACATCCTATAAAGTCATTAATCTTATAAATATCGGCACCGACTCAAAACTCAAACTCATTCGTTTTCGTTTTCGATTTCTATCATATGCTTGAATATATGTATGTACATAAACATAATGTATAATTAAATATTTATAACCTACACCAACATAGTGGAGAGGGTATATTGGATTTGTGCTGATGTTTGTAACATTCAGAAATATTGGTCCAGCACCCACCTTAAATTATACCGATCGACTCAGAATCACTTTCTGAGTCGATTTAACGATGTCCGTCCGTCCGTCTGGCTGGGTGGCTGGCTGTCCATGTAAAGCTTGTGCGCAGAGTACAGGTCGCAATTTTGCAGATATTTTGATAAAATTTGGCAAGAGATATTTTTTCGGCTCAAGGATATACGGGATTGAAACTAGTGGAAATCGGTCGATTATTTCACTTGGCCCCCATACAAAAGTCCTCCCGAAATTGGGGTTTACCGCTCATAAATGTTTGAATTATGCAAGGAAACAAACAAATTTCATCATAAATAAGTGGTAAATGAGGGCAAATCACGTCTACAAATTTTGTGCAGATCGGTCCATAATTAGTCGTAGCTCCCATATAAGGCCCACTTCCGAAAATCACTTTAAAGAGCATAACTATCTCAAAAATGTCCATAATTAGTCGTAGCTCCTATAAATGGCCCACTTCCATAATTAGTCGTAGCTCCTATAAATGGCCCACTTCCGAAAATCACTTTATCGATCATAAATTTCTTAACAATGTTGGTAATCAAATAAAATTCGACACAAATTATATACAGAAATGGTGACACCTAATTTTATAATGGTCGGTCCGTAATTAGTCGAAACTCACATATAAGATCCTCCCCGTAATCAACTTTAACCTCCATAAATCTTTTAAAAGTACTATTTTATATCGAGATAAAGTTTAACATACACAGTATTAATATTCACAGAAATCATGACACTAAATTTTTGGATGATCGGTCCATAATAGGTCACTCTCCCATATAGCGCACATTTCTAAAAAACTGTTTTATACATATACTGGGTGTAAGGTATTATATGGTCGGGCTTGATCGACTATACTTTCTTACTTGTTTTTGACTTACATTTTGGTTTGAGTGTACTCAAAAAAAATGTGCAGCGAGATCAGACAGCGAAACAAGTCATAGCCCAGCATACCATTCTAGGAGCGCTGCGAAAAAGGAGTCAGAAAAGAGTCCAACAAAAGAGCATTTTCGGAGCGAAAGAAAAATTTACTTGTTACTGTCCTGAGTCGGCACGCAGTATGACTCAGAAATTCCACTTAATTATGTGTGTACCAAAGCGTTGTTGTCCTCTTATTTGTGCTTTGAACAAAAAAAAACACAAGAATGATAAAAACAAGATTACACAGAGCCCAAAAAAACCTCATAAAAGACTCTTTACTGACATTATCTAAGAGCTCTTTCTGACGGACGATTCTCGAATGTAATGACCCTCTTTTCTAAAGGTTTTCGGAGCAATTATGATTGTTTTTTGGCTCATAAAGAGCGTTAACGCTCCGAAAAAGGTGTCAGAAAAGACCCTTTTCGGACTCATATGGCTTGCTGGGAGTATACGTGTGTCAACGTCGCGCTCACAGAATTTTGTTCCTATACACGCGTGTACAGCATTCGCCCTTCCCTGATTTACACTCAATATTGTTAAGAAAATCAGACAAGCTCTTTAAATTATGGTGAGAATTGGTAATTACATAAATTTTAAATGGTCATAACATTTTTAAACATTTGAAAAAAATTATGTTGTTCGTAAAATAGTCTTTCAAACAATATATGTATGTATATAAAATACTAATAAATATGTACTAAGACTAAATAAAATACCCTGACGAAGGATATTCTTGTCATATACCTAGTGTAGTTGCAGTATTTATCATCATATTCAGTTGGAGGGTGGTTAAGATTCGGCGCAGCCGATTATTCCATTCTAACTTGTTTGTACTCTGTTTCTTAACTTGTGTTAAAATGTTTTAATATTTTTTTTTCTAAATTTCTAAACATTTGAAAAATATTATGTTGTTCGTAAAATTGTCTTTTAAACAATGCGAGTATATAAAATACTAATAAAATTTGCACTAAGACCGAATAAAAAATATTGAATAAGGATATTCTGGTCCTATAACCAGTGTAGTTGTAGTATTTCTTATTATATTTAGGTGTAGAGTATTTAAAATTGGGCACTGCCGCATACAGGCACTTAAACTTATAATGACACTAATTAATCATCTGAATAAAATATTAACTAAGTAAACTTAATAAACACATTAATTTGTGTATATTGTTATAATGCTTGTAACTTTAATTTAACAATTCATATTAGTAGGGCGAGTATTTATTTTATTTAATCCTGTTGAAGGCGAACGTTTGCTAATAATACAATTCACTCATTTAGTCATGTAAGTAGAACTTAATCCTTTTATCACCTCTATTAGTAAGTGGTTTCTCTCTTTGTCCGTACTGTCTGTCTGTCTGTTTATTTGTTTGTTTATGAATTGTTAAGTAGCGGATTAATGCCAAAAAGCAACAACAACTAACATAATATGTATGATGAAAACTTTGAATATGGCAATTGTGTATTTTATATAATAAATAAACAATATACACACACCTAGTACCAGGGATGATAAATGAGAAAACCAACTTCGTACCAACGAACTTTTAAAATCGTACTTTTTCGGCCCCAAATAATAAACTAAAATTTAATACAACAAAAACAAAAGGTACTTTAAATTCATTGGTACATGTAAAGTAAAATTAACAAAAAAAATAAATAAATACATGTTCATTAATTATACATACATATGTAGATAATTATGGTCATATAAAATATTAGTAAGTTACATTCAAATAAATAAAATCAAATCTATAAATTTTTTGATAACAAACCAGTTGCTATATTAAAGTTGTAACAACAAGAGTTTTATTTTAGTACCACTTGCAAAAAACTAAGACGACGCTTTCATACTGCGAAAAACCGTATTGAAGTTTTTTCTAGTCTTTTAAATAAATTAAGCGCGTGCCATGTATTTTATCAAGATGATTGCTACTCTACAACAAAGCATTTTTTATCAACGTCTATAAACTTTACAATTGCTCTCTTTATTTTATATATGAAATTTAACAACAACAAGAAAACATTAGCTGAATACTAAAAACCACCTGTAATTTATTCCCAATGAACAAGTGCAAAAATCTATTCACAATATTCATTCAGTAAATAAGCGTTTCCATTTAATATCCATTAAAAATATGTTTGGGTTTGAAAAATTTGGAAATAGTACCAAATGAGCCACAGGGGTACCAACGTACTTTTTAGTTTTGAACTGTACCAAAAAAAGTACAATTGTACCAACTTTATCAACCCTGCCTAGTACGTACTGTCTCACACACACATGAGTGCACACAAATATTCCTTGCTACCGACCAAGTGACCATCTACAATCATACATATATCCCTAAAACATTAGCATGGAGCATAACAACACCAACAACTAAACAAGTACGTAACGAATATTGTATACCCACCGACATACGAGTACATACTCGTAGTGATGAAGAGATTTAATTAAATATCTCTAGTACCGTGCATATCTGTGCAATCTTCTTTTGAATGGCAGACAAGATGTCTGAGATTTTCCTTCTTATAGATGCATACATAAAATACAGTTTCCTATGCAGTTTTTAACAGCCTAATAACCCATATTCTTACAAGTCCCAGAAAAACAGATATAGGTTAACTATAAAGTCTGGGGCCAACACATTTCTGTATTACAAACGGAATGACGAAATCAATAGACCGCACTTGTTTTGGTGGAGGATAGAAAAAAAGAACTTCTTATATCATACGGAAAGGACATGGACAGGAGAGTTTGTCTGTGCATTTGAATATGGAATGGCAAGAAATATGAAATACAACTTATGCACACAGTAACTCTACCTACTTACATACATACACACAAACAGCATAAAGAAAACGAAGAAACAGAAGATCTTTTTGCGATGATAAATTAATCGTTAAGAGTATTTTCATGTTCTTGCAAGACAATCCAATGTCAAAACGGAATAGATTGATTATTCCTCTTCTTGGGTTTAGCTATGAACAAAAACACACACTTGCCCAAAAGCACACTTCTTTCTGTACACTGCATGTGATATACAAACATACATACAAACATATACATACATACTTATTAATATTTTTCATGTACTCATGCTAGCAGTATTTGCCTTTATGCAAAGTTAAGCAAACAAACAAAAAAAAAAAAAAGTTGGAATATCGGTTCTAAATGTGCCCAAACAACAACCTAAATTGATTGAAAATGTTGTTGATTTCATGCTTGAAATGTCACCATTTCTTCCTCTTGTGTTTCAGTACATCCAGTTCCAGCCGAAAGGGATGGGCTGGTTGGTTGCTTGGCTAATTTTATGCACTCAATACAGTAGTTAAATTTTAGCTTTTGTTGCAGCTTGTATCAAATCTTTAAAATTTACGAAATTCATTATTCTTAAATCAATTCCGCTACTACTGAAAGTTGACTTCAGAAAACTCTTGGACATAGAAAGTTTAACACTAATTCTACTTCTTTATCTTTTGCATGAATATTAGATGACGTAAAGTATCATTCAGTCAATCGACAACCTATTGCTAGTTTTAAAGCAGTACTGATAAGGAACTCATTATTATTTATAACAGCGAGACACCATGACTCGTGGCATAACAATGAATACTTTGAACCACCACCAAAAAGATGAGTGGAATATTTTTCTATCATTTGTAAATATTGCTCTCAGACTCAATATAAAAATACACTTCTGGGGAATTTTTTAATTTCTCTTACACAATCATAAGTAAAATGAAGAGTAAATGGTGCAATAAAAATGAATATGAGACAAGGTATATTTTTAAAAATGTTTTATTCAAAATTAACAAAATCTGAAGATTCAAGAAAAAGTTTTGGATGATGAATTACATTAAGTATTAATAGTTATGCAGATCTGGTTTCCCACTTCTCTCAAACTTGATGTGTTAACCAGAATTAAGAAGAATTTTATTTAAAGTTTCTTTAGTTATAAGCAAATTGTAGTGAAATGAATTGATTCTTTTGCAGTCATTATTCCAAATAAATTCTCATGGCTGAGTAAGTTGGCTGTTATTTTATTTTTTTTTTATTTTTGCTAGTGCACTCGAGCATTGAGTTTAACATGACAAACAAAGCAACCTACGTACATACATCCCAGAAAGGGGTATACAATTTGATGGTTCTTCTTTATGCTCGTGTTAAACACATTTCCAGAAGCCAACAGGTGCCAACGAGTTACGATCAATCATCAAATGAATCGATTTTTAATTAAGAACTCTTGTTACCACTACCCCACCGCACAGCGATGTATTCCTTTTAAGTGTATGTGGGTCCGTTTATGTGTATCATCATTATCTCTATTTAACATCGACGTGTCAGTTGACATTGATTAGTGACAATGGCTTGGATGCGATAGCTTTCCTCATAAATACTCGTGCTTGTTGATTATATTCGCACTCATACCAATTTCGAGCTGAAAGAATGTAGTGCGAGCATGTGTTGTTATTTAACGAAACTCCAAAACACTTTGAGTGAGTTTGATGTTTGTTTTGGCTTTATAGCACCAAAAGCAACAACAACAACACAACAATAACAACAATTCAAAGTATCCAATTTACAGGAAAAAGGTTGGAGTTAATCCCAGCATGCGGTTTGTGTGTCTAATACAGCAAAAATTTGTTCTAATTAGGTGACAATCAATGATAATGAATCAGCTTTAAATGTTTGTGATTAGTATAGGATTTTTTTTTAATAAATCATGGAGATGAATAAATATTTATGTGCTTGATATTTGATGTTTAAATAATTATTTAAAAATTTATTATTATTTGTGAGAAAATAAGCTGTTGCAGATCTAACACATTGGCAGAAAGACGAAAATAGTTCAATTTGTCCCCTACCAATATGCATCCAGAATATATGTATGTATGTATAGGTATATATATTTTTTTATTACAGAAAATTCAATCGATTCACACACACTCATGTTATTACAGAAAATTTAAAATTATTGGGAGTATTACTTATTATTTTGAAACATTTTGTACAATATAAATTTAATAATTTATATTTTGATTCCCTATTCTGAAGTGAAGAGTATCCCAGAGAAAGCGTTCTTAGTTTTCCGTTTTTCAAATAATTTAATCGAATCAGTTGCATTCCAGCAGCTCAAAATAGATAGAACCCATAACCATAGGTGCGCAATCGGTGTGGTTCAGCTGCCCTTTTTTCATATTAAACAAGTAAAGCAAAACTTCTAAATATTCAATTAACATTAAAAAAAAAACGCAGGTAAAACATACTTCTCTTTTCATAAAATTCAAAATATACTTTCCTCAATCTAATCAATCTAAAATATTAACAACTAAATGAAACATTTCTATTAACTTAAATACATATGAATCTTAAAGCATGGAATGACTTTTAGTAAAATAACTGTTTACTATATTTTTAAACGCTGCATGAATGCACAGTGGCATGAGGATTAACTTTGACTTAAACCCTTTCTAAATGTGCCGACTAATAAAGGATCAATAGTTCTTTTTGCTGTTTGTCTTTGAATAACAAACACTGCCGCTTAATCCCGTCTCATAGACTCTCATCCGGGATTATCCAGAAAAAGTCAGTTACAACGTACAACCCTTTTATTGAAACATTGTGATTTTTTTGTCCAACAAACAACAAACATTGCAATGCATTTTGGGAACACAGCAACGAATAGTCAATTAAAGATGTCTACTGTTGCTAATTTGAAGAGAACAAGAAAAATAAAGGATTAAAACTTTGACTTTTTTGCATGCACACAGGCGTCTGCAAGATGTAACGCCCACCAAAGAAAATCGTACACACAGCGTGTGAATACGAAGGAAAGGATTAAAGTTTCCTGCAAATTCTGGAAGTCAAACTAATACGGTGCTTTGATTGTTTTCTAAGTAGCATTTAAATTTGACTTTTGTTGCAGAAACCCAGCATTGTTCTATCGGAACAGGCGTACATGTAACTGTTTTCTCGTTTGTGTTTTAAAATGATACGCAGATTCTCAAAGGATGCCGCAACTAAATGTATTCGTTGTGCCTACGATTACTGTGATCAAGAGGTGGAAAACATGCAAATATTTCGTTAGAAAATTGATGAAAAGGCAAATTGTATTTCATATTTGTGTACCTATATTTTGAATAGAGTTTACTCAAATTATAAATTAGTAAATAATATTTCGGCAATAGTTTGCTATCAAATGGTTTTCCACGAAGCGATTTGTTTTCTTTTGTTTATGAAACAGTATGGTGTGTATTTATTATACCTGTCAATTAATGAACAATAAACACTCTTCACTAGGTATCTCTGCAACTGTCAAAATATACAATTAGATGAAATTAATTTTCATTAGCAACGATTTAAAATCAGTTTCCAAACATGTTGCAAGTACCACAATGATCGTAAGAGTATTGGAAATTTGTTAAAGAATAATTTCAAAACAGAACTGAAATGATTGGTATTCATTCGTTTGTATTTTTGTGTGAACTTGAAATATTTATTTATTACAGAAGGGGCGAGTTCACATTTAGTATCTTTTACACACATAGCCAAACACACAAACTCAGTATCTTAACAATATAGTAGTGTTCACAGTATTGTATAACAAAAAACAGAAGAGAACAGAACAGTACAGAACAGAACTCAAGTGTGTGGCCTAACAGAAATCAATCAAGGCTCATCAACAAATTGTTGCACTTCACATCATAAAGTGTTGTAATTTATTACACTTTGGTTTGGTTTTGGTCTGAGTACAACTGAGTTGAGTTGATGGCCATTAAATCCTTGTTCTTCATCATCTCTTTCAATAGCCAACATAACAACAAAACATGCATATTTATGGACTTAAGCCCTTTTATTTCAGAAGGAGTGTTTATGTATCGTACTCGTATATTTATGCCTGTTTCCGTACTCAAACCCAATGAAACCCTATAATTAATGGGTGGCCATTTATAATATTGGCAGTTTAGATGCATGTTCTTTTTACAGTACTTAACTTTTTTTTTTTAAAAACACTTTTTTTCTAATTCTAATTTGTAATCATTAGTTGTTCCTATTAATGTTTATCGACCTACTGTTATGATCAATACGAAAGTTATTTTGTTTATACTAGTTAGGTAAAACGCTGTGATATATAATTTACCTTTAATTGTAGACATTTATAAAAAAGTATGAAGATGCGAAGCTAAAGGAAAAAACTCAAGATGTACTACAAATTTGTATACAAGGTCTATGAGAAATAGAAAATATAGAATAGAAAGAAATGTTCCGGAAAATAATGATCCCGAATTCCCGGGAAATTTGAAATTAACATTTCTAAAATGTTTAACCTCGTTAAATTTTAATAATATGTTGTTATTTTACAACAATAACAATAATATACTACACTGAACCAAAAATGGGAGGTAAATAGCGCAAAATGGCATGTAGATTTGAAGAAAAGTAGGTCATTATACAACTAACAAAATTTTCCGTCTATTTAACATACATTATTAGTCAAATTTAAAATTTTAGTAAAATAGTCAATATGAAGAACATTTTTTAAATTTTAGTAAAATAGTCAATATGAAGAACATTTTTCAATATGAATAATATCGATCGTTACTATGCATGGCGTTAAATTGACGAAAATTAAGTTAAATTAAAGAAAACAATTTGTCAAAGTAACGAATAATATTCTTCATTTCATCTACCTTTTTTTTTTATTCAATTCAACAAAATATCGTTAATTTTCAAAGCGTTTCAAAACCCCAGTAGAAAAAATTTAAAAAGTATCCTATGTTTTATTTAATACAATTTTTTAATCTTGAGTATTAAAATAATCAACTGCCTATTTCACTAAATGCGAAGCAAATCTTTATTTCGCACAACTAAATGTTAAACAAAAACAAATTATCAAAAATTTGTTTTTGTTTTAAGCATAGTACTCTGTTCAAAATTTCAAGTGGAATGCTGTCAAAATACATGTTAAAAAAATTCACATGAAATTTTCATGAAAAAATGTTGCAGAAGTAGTACTCTGTTCATTTTGTGAAGAACTTGTGAAATGTATCTGGCAACATTATTTTTTCACAGCGAAATAATTAAAGTAGCAATTGTTTCACGTGGAATTTTCATCCAAAAGCTCTTCTGTCGCAACAACAATATCTATTACTTGTTGTGCTGCTGCACAAGCGGCCAGTAATATTTGTTTATTCATTTTCATTTAACTATTTCGGTTCAACACAGATTTTTAAATATTTTAACTTTTATTTAGTTTCGATTTAAATTTAAAAGCAAAACATATGTGTTTTATTTACATAAGTAAAACAATGTGGCGTACTTTCAATAAAAAAAACGTCAAATTATGTAAATTCGCGTGATAGGCAACATTGGCTACACGTCAAATTTTCCGTATGAAATAATTAATGTTGCTCAACATTTTTCCCAAATTTGAACACAGTACTAGGCTTTAAACAAACAACGTAAATGAGAAATATCTTAGCGCTATTTATTACATACAAATTAATACAAACTAATAATTCTACATGCATTTCTTTTTATAATAAAATAAAATAATAAAATTTACCTTGTCCAGTAATTCAGTTCGATTGGAAATCGTGAGAATTAAGAAAATTTATGTGGCTAATAGCAACGGCCTTTTAGTCTTTTTTAATTTTATTTATTATTTAAAGAGTAAAATATTTTGTAGCATTATTAATTTCAAATCGACTTGATTTTAGAACAGGAACAAACATAAGGTTTTGAAAAATATAAATACATACATTGTAATAATACTTTTAGAAATTAAATGAAATCCATCTGTTAATACGATCATTATGAATTTGTACTAATAATTACTTCGAAAAATTCATATTTTTAATAAAATGTTTTTAATTTTGTATACAAAAAATATGCGATTGTGTTAATGACCAATAAACAATAAAAGTCAACTTAATTTATAAAATTTTTCAATTAAAGAACAATTTAACATTTTGGAATTCTTTGCAACATGCTGTTTAAGGTTAGATATGTATAAGAGAATTTATTTGTGGACTACTTTCGGATATTCTAAATTAAATGTAAAAAATATTTGAAAGCATATATCTATAACATTAACTGCAAAATGCATTCTATATTTTACCTATAGAGTGAAACCAGAAATAATTACGTTTCTGAATAAAACATTTGAAACTAAAATAACTTGAGATTTATTTTACGAATGATTAGCGATTTTTAACAAACCATTAAATAATTTTTAATTTGCTACCGTTTTCTTTAATTTGTTATTTTTATACCCACCACCAAAAAGATGGGAAGTATATTGTGTGTGTCATTTCGTTTGTAACACATAAATAAATAATGGTCGTATAAGCATATTCTGGGTCCTTATACGATTCTTAAACGATTTAGCCATGTGCATCCGTCTGTCCGCGTGATTTTGGCACAATAGAGCTTCGAAAAAAAAGACATAGAACAATGACATTTTTACCAAACATTTTTTGATCCACCGAAATATTTGGTATTGCAAAATCGGTCCAGTAGGATCTGAGTTATAGATCAAAGTTTCAGATTACCTCGATATTTGTTTTCTACTTTCTTCAAATATAATGCAGATAATATCATGATATTTTGCACACTTTATTTTTATTATAGAAGAACAAGTCCTGTTAAAAATGGTAGGAATCGGACCACGATTTCTCATAGCCCCCATACAAATGTCATCGCGGAATATGGCTTTATGGTACACAAATATCTATAGAAAAGCCGTAACCATACAAAATTCTGCAATAATAAGTTTCATGCAAAGTGAAATCTCAGAACAATATTTTGTTTGCATCGGTTTATAATTTTCACATAGCTTCCGACCACTTCCGAAATTCACTTAAATGAACATAAATCTCTTGTAAAAATGACTATCAAGTTGAAATTCGACAAACGTAATCAAAATACTCGTATACATTAAAATTGTCATACCAAATTACATCGACCCATATTTTACTGTAGCCCCCATATAAAGTCCAGTTCCGAAAACCACTTAAATGGGCAATATTTTATTTATAAAAACCACAATAATATAAATCAAGTTTAAATTCAACATAAATAGTTCGTACATACATATATAAAAATCGTCCATCGCAATATGATGATGATCGGTCCATATTTGACCGCAGCCCCCATATAAAGCCTACTTCCGGAAATCACTCAATTGCGCATAATTCTCTTATAAATCACCATAATAGGTGATTTGGTGGTGGGTATAAAAAATTCGGCACAGGCGAATATAAACTCTTACTTGTTAAATTTTTGTTGATATATTGCATAAGTGTAACTGTGATGGAATATTACGCTTTCATGTCTGGCCGTATAGTTTGGATTAGGGATGGGCAAAAAACATCGATGTTTTAAAAACACTCGATGTATTGTGTCGAAACATCGATATAATCCGATGATTTTTTTCGCTCCTAAACAATCGGAAAACATCGATGTTTTCTTTAGTTGCATCGAAATGACAAATTGTATACAGAACGTGTATATTGGTATATAAACGTGTATACATATCTAACATTTTAGACCTTCGATTCAAAAAATGCACTTTAATGATACAATAGCCGTTGCCAAAGATCAAGGAATGAAAAATACTCATCTGCAAAATGAAGATATTGAATCTGACTCAGAAAAATCCGATAAAAGTTAGGATACTTTTTCATTATGGACTAGCCATTATAAACTGGTTCATAGAAATTGGAAAAGCAACAAGAATGAAGATATATTGTCTGATGAACTTTAAGTTTAGTTGAGGACTCCTGTTGGAAGACTGAACGCAAATCCGTTGGATATTTGGAAAGATTATAAATCACAGTTTCCCAAGCTTTACAAGATCGCTTTTAAATACCTTACAATGGTGGGAACATCGGTTCCGGTGGGAACATCGGACTCAACAAGGAATCAGATAGAGTGGTGAAGGACTTGATAAAGTTTTATTTCTAAACAGTATTGAAAAAAAGTATTGGGAGATGTAAAATAAATTTAAGATTTTTCAAAAATATAATAATAATGAATAATTAAAAAAAAAAAACAATCGATGTAAAAAACATGAAATATCGATGTATGTTTGTGATGTATCGCATCGAAAAAAACATCGATGTTTTTTTACAGTGTCCATCCCTAGTCTGGATATTTGGAATGAAAACGCTTTGAAAATATTGTGCAAGTCCTTGTTGAGTTTGACAACAATTTTTATGTAGTAATGCCGATGGATCTCATCCAGCACAAACTTCGGTAAGCAATAGGTGTTTTAGCGGCATTTTTTCCATTAAAGAAGTAATGCAAAACGTAATTCACATAATTCGACATTTTCAAAGCAAAAAAAAAACTTTGTTGTTGAACTATAATGTTCAATAACTAAGTGAGAATAAATTACTGATAAGTTACTGATAAAACCGCGTTCAAAAGATATTCCATCAGTTATGAATCCCGTATTTTTAAGCTATACATACACCCAATTTACTCGTATATGTATAAATGAATTTCATCAAACACAACTAATTTCAAAAAACAATCAAACACTTGAAATATTTATGAAGAAATTTATTTTCCTGGAAGCTGAAAGAATTTAGCAAAGTGTGCGTAATAGGTGGAAAAGAATGGTGGAGATGATTCTTTTTTTTTGTTAATTAAAAAACGCAATATAAATATCAGATAAAGGGCTTTTTCACATTTAAAAATATAAGATAGTGATTTGGCCGGATAACCGGGTACCGGATATGAATAGAGATCAACTATTAGAGTGAATTGTAATCTGACCAGCTATTGATTGGGATTTTTATTTCTTATTTCATAGTTTTTATGAACTTCGTTGACATTCGTGTTTTTTGCAGGTTAATAAATGAAAATGTTCTTTCTGCCTTTGGTGGCTATGACTGTCGATCACTGATTTAATATTTTTTTACGTTATTGTAAAGATTATTATTTGGTGTTTTTTTTTAATTATAATTGACCTTTGACAGTTGTTACTTGTTAGGTACGAGCAGTAATAATAGGTTAATATTTTTCTGTCGGTTGTAAACTGTATTTTTGCATGAATAAATAAGGCATCAGGATAATTTGTCAAATACTGTGGAAGTTTAACTGAAGAAGGATACTGCTTATCATTTGATTGAGGAAAAAAATCGACTTATGGAGAATTAGTATGTTAAAATTTGTTGAGTTTGAAAATTTGGAGAATGAATTTTCCACATTCTCGACAGAAGAATCTGAGAACAAAGTTTTTTGATAATGATACGTTTTTTCATCATATGTACTAGTGATTAAACATTTCTGTCTATATGAATCTTTATATTATCCTCCCTTGTGGATAGATAGTATTAAAAAGCAATCGAAAATAATATATACATATGTATAAATAAATGTTACTTTTGCCAAATTTCTTAATATTTATGTCCTATATAAGATATTTGTATTAGTAAACAATTGTCCAGTTTTGATAAATTTAATGTAAATGTAGAACATTAATGATAATCCATGCGATTTTCGGTAGTACATATTTACTTTACGAGAGCTTCTGTGGTTAATTTTGTCTAAACATCAAAATGTTACAAAGAGATTCCGTTTTTTTTTTTGGATTAAATATTATATATAAATACAAGTGAAATTAAGCTTTTAAAATTGTATTATAAAAAGATATTAACCGATTTGTAATTTTATGAAATAAGATATAGCTGAATATGTAACAAAGGTTCTTTTGCATTGCCGCTGAAATCACATTTTTAAACTACTGACTTCACCAGTTCATCTTTAATATTAATCGGTTTTATTATACATTTATGAATTTACTATGTTACGTACTCATATTTATGGAGATACATATAGTATCTTTATGAAGATTTATAATGTCTGTTTAGATAAGAGAAAATGTCTTAAAGGTAAACAAACTGTAAGAACATGTAAAACAATACGTATAATGAAAGAGATGCATGAAATACATATTTACAAAACACTCTAACATGGAAATGCTTATTACAATATTGAAGCTTTCTCTATTCTTGACGTTAAAAAAAATAATGTACGCGTAGATACTCGTGAGAAATTTTTTATATATTGTGCTTAATTCACTGCGAACCACATGTCCATATTCCAAATAAAAAGGTGTTAAATATGGTTTTTCATTTAATTTTCCAATGTATGTTTTCTGTATCTAATGGCTACTGCAGATGGGATAAACATGAAAAGAATATCGAATTATTGTAGTTTTGTTTTTATTGTACATCGGCTGCTGTGCACCTTCATTAAGCCCCCAAATACTCTATAATCTTTCGAAGATACAAAAAACCGTAGAATGCATTACAAAACAGCAGGCGCTTTAGAGAATCATCTGAAATAATATTAAAACAAAAAAAAAAACTAAAATAGAAATAAAATGTACAGATACAAATAAATGTGGACATACAAAAAAGTTACTCGATGTGTGTGTACTACAATAAAAACAACAAAAATTGGTATGTCTGCAACAGCATGCATTTTGATTAATGATCGAATGTCAATTATTTCAAAAAGATACAATTGCAAGACTTGAATAAATTCACGTATTTATATGTATGTATAGAATTTATACATACATATACTATGTACGAGTATGTATTTATGTATCCGTGCATGTACAAATAAATGTGTGTATTTGTTAAATAATATGGATAAACAGGGACTTTACATTATATATTATATACAAGTATGTATATATGTATATTAGACCAGCCCTTAAAACAGTATGCTTTCCTGACCCATCGTATAACTTGAATCCGGAAAATCGACAGTTGTTTTAAAATTATATTTGTAATAGATCTTATATTTATTTTATAACAATTCATTCTATCCGAATTTTGCATTATCGCCATTAAAAAAAGATGAGTTTATTAAAGAGTTGCTATATGGTACATGACCATGAATAAGAAACACCAAACTTCATAATAAGGTAGATGATGTCTTGTGCAAATAAACGAAACATCCCTCTCATAATATGCGCTGAAGCCAACGCACACCTTACTAGCAGGGGTAGCTCAGACATTAAGCTTAGATGTGAGTCGGTTTTTAGTTTATAGATGATATGAACCCACCATTATTATAACTAACAGAAGAGAAGTCTTTTTAAATCTGCAGATAAAGACGGCATTATTTCAGAGGACTTCCAGGAGAATATTGATATTCTCTTGCCGTGGCTTGTGGTAATATTGCCTGTGCTTATCTCATATCCAAAGATGGGAAAGTATCTCACACTATGGCTAAGGATGAGTCTTTAGTCCTTTACATTTATGACATTTGGAAGTATTATTGATGTCTATATTATATTATTCCTCGGTCAAGATACTCCATTAATGACAGCCTACACAAAAGGTAGATTTAACGAAATTCTGCTTCATACGCTATTAAGAGAAATCTCTAAGCTATAAGGTGCCAGTAACGTTAAATTATAATCTGTAATGAACGCCATGAGACACCTGGGTATAACTACAAGGCGGTCAGGTATACACTACAAGGCGGAGTACTTTTGTCATCACTACGATAACTTATGCGGATGACGTGGTGGTTGTTTGCTAGTGGTAAGGATGAAATCCTGGAATCTGCGCCAAAAATACTACTAATGTCAAAAAAATACTACTGAATGTGAGTTGGGAGTAAAACCAAACAAAACAGAAATACTCGTATGTTGTATTATTCACAAGCAAATTTAAAATCCATAAATATACTTACATTAACCGACAAGGCCAACGATTTTATTATCAAACTAATCCTATCCTACGGGGCAGTTGTGTCGTGGATAGCTGTGCAGAAGAAACACCATTTGAACTATTTTGAACGTATTATGAGAATGGTTGCCATTATAATAACTGATGCTCTAAGGACTGTTCACCATACTTAACTAGTTGCCACTAGATTTAATGTAATACAAATTGCGGCGAACACCGCAATGATATTAACTGCCACCAAAGCTTGGAAATATATAGAAATCATGGCAAAGCTTGCATTTTAGGTAACGCCAATATGAATCTTCCTTTTGACTTAACGATATCGAACTAGTTTTTATGACAAATATACCGAATAGATCTCTTTATGATAATGGTATGGATATTCACAATACCTTAAGATGTATCTGACATATCAAGATCACACAATAAGTTTTATGTGATATCTTTTCTGAACAGCTGAATCTGAGAATATCTCTTAAGGTGTGATCACACATTATTTACCCTTACAAGAGTTTTGCGAGGTCAAACATTATAAAATAAATCTAAAGAAACGATTTTAAATATATTTTATTTAGTGGTTACGTCTTTTTCTGCAAATATTTTCCAAGTGTGACAGTACCTTTAGACTACTCTTAGACCAGAACGTTTTTTTTTTTTTTTTTGTTAAAGAGAAGTAACACTCAGGCAATTAATATGCCTATATATGTATAATTGCGTTACTTTCTGTGGAAAGCGGATAGTTGAAGAAGTAAAGGTGGTGAAAGAAGAAAGCTTTTTATATCACAACTATTTTTTTTTTTTTTATTAAGTAATTTTTAAGCTTGAGGTCACTTTTTGTTTTTTATAAAAGATTTTTATTTCTATATATAATTCACTCGATATTTCGATTTCCTTTGGAAATCTTCTTCAGGAGTAATTTTAATATTATATGTGTAACAAATATTTTGATATATTAATATTACACATTAATATTACACATATAATATTAAAATTACTCCTGAAGAAGATTTCCAAAGGAAATCGAAATATCGAGTCAATTATATATAGAAATAAAAAATCTTTTATAAAAAACAAAAAGTGACCTCAAGCTTAAAAATTACTTAATAAAAAATCATAAAAAAGGTCGAAGAAAATAGAATAAAATTATATCACAACTATGCAATTGCGCATTATGATTGTGTTTAGTGCAGCACTGCAGCGCCTCTGGTGGTGAGTAGGCGCATTATTTTTTAACGTTTGATTTTTTTAGCCTTTATTTAATTATTTTACTTCGGTGGTGTTTCAATGCTATACCACCGAAGGAGGGCGCTGTGATAAATAAATATTAGTTATGATGGATAGAAAGAAACCTAATATGTAATTATCGGAAACTCATGTTGTTTGAGTGGCAGCGGCTGGAAATCGAACCCGGGCTACAAATAGCAACTCATACTTAATGATCAAAATGCGCTAACCAATTAAGCTACAGCACCCGCAGATCGAAATAATGACTATAAAAACAGCCGCACAACAAGTTCAGTTACAAGGTTTTTCGAATGGGCATATTCAATTATTTTCTGATAGCAAAGCATTTTATTTCTAGAATTTTAAAATATTAATAAGTGTGTTATTTATTTTACATACAGTATTGGCATTATCATATAATGAAATTTTAAAATTTAAAAATTCTGCTTACACAATATGATAACCAAGCTAAAAACTATGTATCTATAATGGCTAAATTCACAGTCTTTAGTTAGCTAATGGCAAAGGCTTATTCGCAATGCTTAGTTTGCCATAAGAATACCAAGTTATAGTTAAACAATAGTTAGTATTTTAGTTTACCAATGGTTAACTAATGACCGAGAATTCGGCCATAAATATAGGTCTTCGAAAACATACATTTTCGAAATTGTTTATAATACTACATAACTCCGCCAAATAGTATTGCCGTAATTATTTATAATATTTCAAAGTCTATCAGCTCTAATTTTTGTCGTATGGAATGTGTAATTTAAAAACTGTGAGTACAAATATCAAATTAATAAAAAACTCTGTAATTTTTTAATAATAACTTCATAAAGCGAAAGATTAGCAACCTAAACATTCTATTCCCAATTTTTTTAAGGTTTAGCCATGTTTTTTTTCATATCAAAATAAAATAAATTCACGACAGTGGAATTTATTTGCAACTAGTATCGAACATTTTTTACTTTCTTCATACATACAATTATTTTTAAAACAGTAAGTTTCCGTTTACACGGGGCAACATTTGGAAGGGAAACATTTTGTTTGGAAGAGAGGGACGGGTGGGGAAGAGAATATGACATTTGTTTCCCGTTCTATATTTTATTTATATTTGATATTTTATATTTGACTTTGTTTGGATAAATATATTAAAATTTATTAATTTATTAATAAAATTAATAAATTTTATCTTTTATAATTTATTTATTTATTTCACAAATCAAATATACTTACATTAGAAAATCAAATACAGTAGAAATTAAAGAAAAACAACACTGCAATTAGACAAATGGAAAAAAACATATGTATATAAACTGGAATTTTTCGGACAACAAGCTTCAATAGATTTTCGCCATGTGTACTCATTATAATTGTATATAAAACTAACTGATTATAGAGAACACAATAAGATCAATCCAAAGCAAATCTATTTTTAAGGACAGGTCTAATTTATTATGTCTTATATGTTATACATACATATATAGTTTTATTTATATGTGTATGTGTTGTGCGATTTTCTTTTTTCAGCTTGACTTTTCCAACGCCTTTTCTTTGTAAAACTCTTAAATTTAGAGTTTTAATTGTTAAACATAAGGTTTATATTGGACTAGCGACAATTTTAAAATATAATTCTAATACTGATGGACAGAGAAAGATTAATACAATTTTAGCTCTTGATAGAAATTTGATATCCATGGATATTTTTATTGGACTCTAAATGGATTTTGACTGGCACCTACTGCAGAAGATGTTCCGACAAGCAATTAGAGAACTCTTCCTTTCAAAAATAATCTAAAATAGCTGGATAGATTGATGTTTTTTCATTGATTCTTCTTTAATTTAATTCTTACACTACAATACCTTAAAAAAAACACTAGTTTTCTGGGGAGCAAAACAAATTGTTTATTCCGCTTATTTTAATTATAATATCTTAATTAAAGTTGCTTCTAAATTATATGTATAATTAATTTATTTAATAACTTATTAACAATTTCTTTAAAAGATAAAGTCTATTAAAAAAATATTAATTTTCATAAGAATAACAAGAAAGACAGTCCATATATACATATATTACATACATATGATATCCTACTCTGATTAACTACATACAAAGGATCTACAAGATTCCGATGGCTTTCTATCTCCCATATTTCTTTCAGAAAGTATGTTATCTAATTCAGAAGTTTTACTTAAGGAATGACGTTTAATCAAAGTTTTTTTTAGATTAAGATACCTGTCATTTGCAGTTGGATTTTGTATTATGCAATTTTGTTCAAAATCTGCAAATTAGAATTGAAACGTAAATTTTTTTGTAGCTATTTATGAATCTGACTTTGAAAATGACGTTTTTTTTTTTTGATAAATTTTACATTATATGGGTACATAATGTGAATATTTTGATTTCGATATGACAATAATATCTTTTCGCTTTATATTTTTGAAACAATGAGTCCTAATAATAAATTTCATAATATTTATATCAATGCCTTACATTATAAAATCATTTTTAATTAAATAAATTTTTGCTGAGTAACTGATTAATTATCCCCTTATTTCCTTTAATATTGATATATTGATCAATACAAAAAAATAACTAGTAATGGCAGGGATTTTCTCAATCTTGGCAAATATTGTGCTTTCTTTTGTAATTTTAAAATAAAAGTGGATCGCTACAAAAAATACTAAATTGTGGAAATTTTAAGAAAAGGTCATGGAATATACAGCTTAAAAATTCATAGAAACATTTAATAAAATGAAAACCATTATTATAATTTATTTCTTATTGGTTTTATGTCAACTAGGCAGGCATTTCAAAATAAAATTCACCTTTTTAAAATTTATAGTATTCAGAAAACCCATGTTAATTAGTACAAAAATATAAAATTTTGAATCCTATTGAAGTTCCAATTTCTAAAAAGCACCAAATACTTATTTGTTATATTTGATTAGAGAGAAATACAAATTAAAAGTACCTTATATCAATACTGTTTTTGCCCCTTTTCGTTTACTAAACGTTCCAATTTAAAAAGGTGTCAACACAATACGCTTATTTATTTCGAATAAAATGTATTTTCCGGTTTTTACCTTTTTCTGGCAATTTTTGCACGATTAAGAAGATAGTTTAGATAACAATAGTTTTGAAAACAAATTTTAATAACATAGAAAGAAGGAGCCCATAATAAAATATTCACATTTTATTCAATATTTTTTTACCCTCTTAGACATCGTATTTTCCAAAACTACCGATTTTATATTTAAAATTTTTTGATAAGCAAATAATAAAATCAAAAATTTATTTTCATGTTAAATGGTGTTTAAAATGTGCCAAAATAATATTGACTAAAAAGATACAAGATTATGAAAATGGGAGAAAATAATAAGTGCCCGATTTTAGCTGGAATTGTATGTCTTAACCAGGGCTGTCAGAAGAATTTCGATAAAAATCGTCAAAATTTAGACAAAAAAGAAAAAAAATCGTCATTTCGGATTTTAAAAATCGTCAAAAAAAAAAATCGGAAAAATAAAAAGTCACTATTCCTAATAGTATTTTGAAATGTTTATTTTAACAAAAACATAAAACTTTAAGTTTATATAGTCTCTTGTACAATACATATCAAAATACACTTTATACACAAATTTTAACTTGCGTAATATTTTTATAATATCTTAATCCGCTTTCACACTCTTCAATGCTGACTCAAGGCAAGTATTTTTATATGAGAAGAGAAAAGAGAACAAAAGGCGTACAAACTTGACGGTGCTAGTCAATTTATTTCCTTTTGTTTTTTTCATGCAAATGAAATGGCAAGTTCAAAAGAGAATTAAACTAAAACTGAAGAGTGTCAAACAAGACTTACAGTATGTTATAAATAAATATCTGAATTTAGCATATTTTATTAATTCAGGTTAAATTACAATGTCAGAACAATTTAGTTTATTAAGTTTTTAATAACATTTTCAATATAGAATCGAATTCATCCATCATTTTAAAAGAATTCCATATTTTTGTTATTTAAATTTATTTGGCTGAATATTCTTTCGACATTTTGTTAAAATTGGAAAAGTTTAATATTATTTGGAATTATTATACTTAAACTTAACAGTTGTCAAAAATTAGGAAAACACTACTATTACTTAGTTTTGTTTTTGAAATACATATGTCATGTTCTTCTTAATTTTAATGATATTAAATCAGAAAAATATTTTTTGTGTCAAAAAAAAAGAGAGAATTTGGTAACAAAAACATTAATAAAACAAACAAATGAATGAAAATTTTAATAATTCAAAAATCGTCACTTTCAATGAAAAAATCGTCAAATCGTCACCTTGCTATTTTTGAAACAAAAATCGTCAAAATGACGATAAATCGTCAAATCTGGCAGCTATGGTCTTAACCTTAAAAAGACTGCTGAAATATATTTATAAACTAAAACTACATATTAATTACAAACAAGAGTACAACTTAGATTCTCTCAAAGGCTTTTATTAAAAGTAAATGGAATTAATTACATTTCAAAATATATTTTACTTTATTTCTTATACAGTATTTTATTGCACACCTCGTCCCAATATCTTTGACTCGAAACTTTAAGTTGTCTAAACACATTCTTACACGCACTTCTATTCTCGACAATGTTCACAAAAATAGACATAAGGACATACACGCACCCACCTTAATCAAAAGGACACTTTGACAAAGTGTTGAGTGCTTTCTGTAATTAAAAGGATTCTAACTAATTTTGTGTCCATGTTAAAGTTTGACCATTAAACCATTCATTATACGCATTTAAGTAGCTGATGATGAGTAGATGAAAACAAATAAAATTAACTAAAATGGAATGGAATGAAATTAAATGAAATAAAAAAATGGAATATAATAGAAAGCCATAGAATACTTTTCACATTTAGTGGGGGTAAATTCATAAACAGAAGTATTTAAGTAGTCCAGAGCTTATTTTGGGTCTTTTGTTTTATATGGTTTGGTTTGGCAAAAATCCATCATTAAGTGGCCACCACCATTGTGTGTATGTGAATCTGTGTGCATGTGTGTCAGTCAACCCACAATTTTTTCGTGTTCGTAACAAACAATGAACGGACGGTGTAAAGGTGATGAATGACATGTGATTCTCAACAAACGGTCATTCCCAAAGAAATCACACATCGAAAAATATTTGAAATTTCTAATAAACAACATCCATACAAACACATATACATGCATATAGTATTTGCATTTATGTATGTTTGTGTGTGTGCACCATTTACAAGAAGTATTTTCCAATGGCACATGTGAACAGGAAAAACAACAACCATTTTTATGTTGAAATCCTCCATATTCCGGCATGTTTTATGTTTATTCTTTTTCGCAATTGAGGGTGTCTCTCTCAGATATGGTGAAAGGTCTACTGAATGTGAAAAGTAACCTTTAAAAGTATAAAACTACGTAGTTTAAGTGCTCTTCACACAGTTCATTTTAAAATTTACACATACACTCAAATGTATGATGTTTATAAAAAAAATGGGTTCTTAAGGACTTTAACAGAAATTCTTATTTAAGATAACGACACATATTTGTATTTACACGTACCACACATTTGAAATAGAGCTTTTTAAGCCAACCTTTATCAAATTGTGTGACAGGATTTGAAGATGTTTACACTAGCATGATATTACCATATTGTTGCTTTTTATTTTTGCTGAAATATTTGCTGCAGTATAAAAAAGTGGTGAATAAGAAAAAGACAAATGGATAGAATAAAAGTAAAGTAGACAAAAGAAAATAATATTACTCTAATGGAAAACATACATACATACGTATAGAGAAGCGATCGCTCTGAATGTTATTTTGGATACACCACACGATAAAACAGAGGTGGTGAGATGCAACAAAGATACACAAACGGAGAAAGAAACCCCCAAAGAAGGCACGAAGAGACCAGCCTTCTTCTCACTAGATAAATCCACGCCACCTAAGAAGGTTCGCACATCACAACCAGAAGATAAAGATTGTGATACAGATAACGACATCCAGTAGCCGCTAGTGGAAGGAAGAAAAAAGAACCGAAGTACCAAAAAGCGAAGTAGTAAAGACGTGACTAAAAATAAGGGTGAGACCACTGATATAATGAAGAAAATGAAGACAACCATAAAACCTGAAGAAATTAGCATAGGTATAAAGAATATCCGAAGAACCAAAGAAGGGAATGTCTGAATAGAGATGATAAAAGGAGAAGGGCAAGCGAAGAAACTGGAAGGCGCCATAAAAGAATCCCTCGGGGACAATATTCAAGTCCAAACAATGGTGGATAAAGTTCTTCTTGATATAAAGGACGTCGAAGAATCCACAAAGGAAAGTGAGATAATTAATGCTATTCTTCAAGTATCCAGTGAAACAGATAGTACGAAAATAAAAGTACGTAATATACGCGGTACGAAACAAGCACTTGTAGAAGTACCAGGAAACGTTGCAACTACAATAATTAGTAGGAGTGAAATAATACGAGTCCTACTTATGTCGAGTAAGAAGAAAAATATTATCAACTGGTGCTTCAGGTGCTTACAATAAGGACATATTGCTCGGTCTTGCCAATGAAAAGATCGTAGTCAAACATGTAGGAGATGCGGTATAGATGGACATGTAAAAACGAGCCACGATGTGTAATCTGTCTAGAGGCTGGCCGACAGAATGTAAACCACTCTATTGATACTGGCAGTTCATGCAACTACAATAATGAACATTAAGATACTCCAGATAAATCTAGGAAGAGGTCGCGAAGCTCAACAGCTGATGATTAATAACATAATGGAAAAAGAGGTTGATATTGCAATAAGAAGTGAACAATATGCCAGAGTTGAGGGCAGTGCTTGGTACCAAGATGTTCTAGGCAAAGCATCTGTGTACATACGTAACCAATTGCTTACAATTGAAGAAATTGAAGAAGATAATAAACATTTCGTAGTTATACACACCAACAGGATACGAATACATAGTTGCTACTATTCACCGAGCATAGAAATAACGGAATTTCAGAATAAAATGGACATACTTGAACGAAATATTAAAACCGGAAACATCACAGCACTGAAAGGGGGAGATTTTAATAATAAGTCGTCTGATTGGCTCTCAGTAAGAACAGATAAAAGAGTAATAGCTGTGAGTGAAATGATTGCATTTATGGGTCTGACTGTTCTGAACAGGGGAAGATCTCTAACTTTCAGAAGAACAGACTCCAGTTCAATTATAGATATAACATTTGCATCACCGTCTATAGCATGAAAACACTACAATGGGAAGTCCTAGAAGACGAAACACTAAGTGACCACCAATATATTTATATGCAGATAGACCTCTCATACACCAATGTAACACGAATTAGATGAAATACCCGAACGATAAATAAAGAGAGCTGCATAGAAAAGCTTATGGAGATTAAATCCGGAACACTACTTAGCGACAATTTGAACGCAGATATCGCTGCTGGACGGCTTATAGACATCCTCACAGAGATCTGTAACGTTGGAATCTGCAAAACTAAAATACTCGGTCGATATAGAAAACATGGCTACTGGTGGAATCAAGATATTGCTCGTTTAAGAGCAGAATATCTCAAAACTAAACGTATAGCTACACGTGGGAAAGGTGACCTTATTGCAACGGAGCTATGTATGTATATAGAAGAGCTAGGAAAAGTATTAGAGTAGCAATCAAAAACTCAAAAAGAAATATATTTTTGGACATTTGCAAGTTTTGGAAACACAAAAAGTTTCATATTTATAAATATGTAATTTAAATTTTTTTATTTAATTCTGAAAATTCAGTTTCAATAATGCAAAGAAGAAAAACTTAAAAACGAGTAACTTTGTTAATTATTACTGTCAAACTACTGATGATCGTATGATGAACCTACTCGGATAAGCTTTCTATAAATCCTTCAATGGTCATTAGTTAATTGCCTTAGTTTTATGTAACAATTTTAATTTGATCGGTAAAAATATGTATGTAGTAAGAACGATATTTTCAATTTTGTGTATATGTAGATATTATTGTCTAAAAATGTTTAAAAACACAAAGACATTTTTAAATGAAACAATTATAGAAACGTTTATATTAAACAAATAATTTTATATTTTATTTTACTAGAAAATATCATTGGTGAATTTCACCTAGCTAGATTCCAGACAACTCAATGATGTCTGAAATAAAAAATTGAAATTATCAACATACAACATGATGATCAACATTTGCATTAGTAGAAGTTTCTGTTTACAAACATTATTGATAACACGCACAGTTGTGGAGTATCGCTTTACGACTTTACGTTTTAACGGGTATGGAAAATAAATTCTGACTACTCGTTTAGGCCATATCGTTCTTTAATTATTTTTGAACGTCATACGGACATTTTCTCATACAAATTATATTGGTTATACCGGTTTTACCCATTTTTAATACAAAAAACACCTTATGAGCAGAAAATATTTGGGAATTATTTCTTCGTCTGATCCATCCCTATAAAGCCTTTCATACATATAACAGTCAAACAGACGGGCAGATATAGATAGGAGGGACATATGTATTTTTAATTTTTTCAATACGATTGCTCATCCAAAGAGAACATTTTTGAAAAAATTTCATTCCTCCAGGTCATATCGTTTAACAAAAAACAGATGGACAGACATATACATATACCTAGATAGTCTTTAGATGTGATACACATGGACTGACAAAGTCTATATTCCACCATCTTTTACGTACATATTATGCTGGCTGTTACTGATTCGGCTATTAGCAATAAACAATTTCATTGGACCAGGTTTAACCTTTTATATCTATAATCTATAATTGACGGGCAAAGCTAGATCGTCTCAGAATTATATAAGAAATCTGAATATATATTTTGTGGATACAATCAAATTTACTGGTAAGAGCAATTTTAAATATGTAGCACAAATTTAGGGGAAATCCCTTTTAGTGCATACAATCAAATGAACTTGTCAATGACAAGTTGTAATAAATTTTTTACATTACTTTTATGCTTAGAGTGCATATACTTTTTTTTAGAGTGCATATCTTGTGTAAAAACACATTGTATATGATTTAATATTATAAACCTGAATAGTTGTTATTAAAAATATGCTCTTTTCGCTCATTTCAATAGGTTTTAGAGATAAGGAACCAATCACCTATTTTGCATACGATCAATATCTTTTTTTACACGGTTTTTTTTTACACGAAGTTTTCCGGAACCAATTACATACCATGTAAAAAGCAGAATTAGGTGTAATTGATTTAATTGAATTCTTATAATGTAAGAATAAAATATAATAAATATAATAATAAATAAAATAAAATAAAAATAAAACCACCTGTATCAACTAATTTTTAATAACTTTATTTATCATTTAAATCAAACTGAAATTAACGTTATCACAAAAACGTCGTTACTGAAATAAAGCAAATTATCGTTGCCGTTGCTTTTTAGCCCTCTCTAATCGGTAGCCAACCTAGGTTGTAAGTTATTTTATTCGAAATATTTAATCCTTTAAATAGTTTAATGCTAATGATTTTTTGTATTAAGCTAAATGAATGGCCTTATTTACATAATCTAAGACACTTTAATAAATGCAGTGAAATCTAGAAACTACCTTTGCCTAAGTTAACTAAAAAGAAAGGAATTTTTTAGTTCTTACAAAAACTTGAATTTTTTTCTGCCTGCCTTAAAAATAAATTCTAGCAAGGGTTAATTTAAAACTTCTTTGACTTGGTGCTGCCATCTTGCGTTTGGTGGCAAAAACTACGATAACCGCTTGTGTATTTATATTTAGTACTGGTTAATGTCTCTACTGAACAAGTTTATATTTAATTCACAATAATACATTTTTGGTACTTTAGACAGGGTGACAGGAATAAACAAAATTTAATTTTTCATATATCAAATAGCCGACTGGGTAGTAAATGAAAAACACATGCAATTCTGAAATAAACAATTCGGTACTTAAAAACGGAAATTTTCGATAAAAATTTCTTACTAGGTATAGAACTAATTGTTAGTTGTAGAAATAAGAGGTAAATTTGCATTGAATTATATAAGTTAAAATTAAGATTACCATTATTATCAGTTTGTTAAATCGGCGACATAACATAGAAATGATAATAATGATGATGATGATGAGCCAAACAAGGCCTTGCTTTTTAATATCGGCGAGAAATTATATGATCTGAGACTAGAATAATATATCCATAAAAGCGCAAATGAGAATAGTTAAAACATAAGTTCTGAGAATGCATTAGTATGTAATTTTATGGTTGTACTGGTTTCAATAAATAACTGAAACTCTAACTGAAAATTTACATACATACATATGTACATATGCATATGTGTATTTGTAATAATTGTACAAAAAAAAAATATTCTTGTGTATTTATTAAAATATTTTATTATTTATTTATTTAATAAATAATAATAATTTATATTTATGTACTATAATCGCAAAACAATTTTAAGTTCATGGTGCAACTATACAAGGTGAGTGCAGTAGTAAAGCTAACTGACTTTGTTTACAATTTACTTACATACATACATATATGTATGTCAAAAGTAATACTATTTCAAGTGTTTTTGACAGTAGCACAATGGGCTGTGTGACTAAAAAACGTAGTTTATACTATATATGTAGTAATAAGTACTAGTACTAGCTTTTACTTATTAGTACTAGCTATGCTGAAAAGTTTAAACTACAAAAAGTGTGAATAAATCTTTGCTAGTATGTAAATTTAGTATGTAAATTTAAACTGTTTGAGAGTTGCATCTGTTGAAGAATATGGCTATTTTCCTATAAATTATGGTAACACTATCAGTTTGTTTTAATTATTTGACAAGTTGGGCGACAAAAATAATCCAAATTTTCTTTAAATTTTGGAAAAATATCAAGTTAATTTAAAAAGGTGGAACTGTTCTTGAGCCCTTTTTATTTTGTCACTATCAGTGACCATCTTGAAAATCATTTTCACTGTTTTAGAAACGGTTGTTTGCAATTCGCATTTGAAAACCAGGATCGATTAGAAATCGCAGAAATATTTCCATCCTTTTTGTTTGTGACAAGGACGCTCCTCTGTTTTCATGTCTTTCTTCCAAAAAAAATGTTGCATTTACTATTTTACACTTTCTTCCTAAGTCGATTTAACGATGTCCGTCCGTCTGGCTGGCTGGCTGGCTGACTGTCCATGTAAAGCTTGTGCGCAGACTACATGTCACAATTTTGAAGATATTTCGCTAAAATTTAGTACGTGAAATTGTTTCGGCCCAAGGACGGATGGGATTGAAACTGATGGAAATCGGTTCAATATTTCACCTGGCCCCCATACAAATGTCCTCCCGAAATTAGGGTTTAAAGATCATAAATGTCTGAATTATGCAAATATCCAAACAAATTTCACTGCAAATGAGTGGTAAATGAAGCCAAATCAGATCTACAAACTTTGTGCAGATCGGTCCATAATTACTCGTAGCTCTAATATAACCCCACTTCCGAAAATCTTAGAGTAATGACCATAAATTTCTTAAAAATGTTGGTATCTAAATAAAACTCAACACAAATAAGTTTCATATATACAGAAATGATGACACCTAATTTTATAATGGTCGGTCCATAATTATGGACGAAACTCTAATATTACTATATTTATTATATTTACTTTAACCTCCATAAATCTTTTAATATTTATTTTCACAGAGATCATAACACTAAATTTTTTGATGATCGGTCCATAATAGGTTATAGCGCCAATTTCTGAAAAACTTTTTATACATGTACAATATATGGCCGGGCTTGACTGACTTTACTTTTTTACTTGTTTAAACCTATATAAGTTAAAATAGTCTGCTGGATGAGAATGTGACCGCACACGATATTGTTTTCTTTCGCGAATATTCATAAATGCAGCCATATTTAAATAAAAACAAACAAAAATTCACTTTTCGACTAATTAACCAACAATAAACTTATTTCCAGCACCGCAATGACATTCTTATAAAAATCTAAGTTAAAACTAGTTACTTTAAGTATTTACTAGTTTTTAATCACACCTTTGTTCAGTAAGTGCTACACTGAAAAAAAGTACTAGCTTTATATGAAAATTGTATTTTAGCTAGAACTATATTTTTATTCACACAGCCCATTATTTTACACAAAGAAAATGCCTGTTGTTTCTGTATTGTGTTGTATTTGTTGCCGATTTGCACTCACCTTGTATAATTACACCATTGTTAAGTTATGAAATGTTAAGTATTAAAAATGTCACTCTTTACACATACCATGGTGTATTTATTTTTGCAAGTAAATTTACCACAATTCGTATGTATATTTTCAAACAGATTATTGCAATTATTTAGAAATAATTAATTTTGTAATGGTTTCCGATCTTGGTCCCCTTGCTTGCTCCGTCGTTAATACAACCTATAAATTTTTTAGTTTTGTTAGTTTGTTTGAAAACATCTTAGTTCGTCAAAGGTTTACCGATATGTTTAATGGTAAAAAACAGCAGCGCCGGCCAAAAAAGCCGGTAGCGAAAAACAGTGATTTGAAGGAGAAAAAACTAGCTCTTCTAAACAATATAAGATCACTGTGTGATTTAATTCTACCGATTTAATCTCTTTATTTGCACTACCTAATATATTCGACCGAAAATCAAATATAACTCCCATGTATGGGCTGATGATTTGACGGACGGATGGCCGGACATCGTTAAAACGACTCAGAAAGTGATTCTGAGTCGATCGGTATATTTTAAAGTGGATGTTGGACCAATATTTATGGGCGTTACAAACATCAGCACAAATTCAATATACCTTCACTAGTATGGTGGTGTAGGGTATAAAAAACACAATTACATAATTTGATGCACAATTTAAAATTATTTGGATTTCCCATCAGTGATGGAAAAGAAGTTTTTGGATTTTGTACCAACTATATAAATAAAATGTACTTTTTAGACCTCCACGGTAGTAGCAATTTTAATATATTTTATATAATAATAAAGCTTAAGCACAAGCTTACTTTATCAAAAATTCGATATATTTTATGGCAACATTTTTAACATTACCTTATGCAATGAAATTAAACAAATTTATACTCGACTGGTATTGATTTATTGCAAGTGATAAAAAAAGAATACGGTATCTAACTTCTGATAATATTATAAATGCTACAAAACTGGTCTCTATTGAAAAATTCTACTAGATAAAGCGTGAAATAAAAGAAATTTCACAATAAAATAGCGCAATTTACAATTATGTGCAAATGGTATTGCATATATTTTTGCAAATGTAATGATGCAATACCAGATGCACAAGACTGTGAATTGCGCAAATGTTTCCTGTGAATAATCTTAATTTGGGGTTTGTCTGTATTTGTTTAAATAAATAGTTAGACGGCCACTTCTGAATTTTTAAGAATATTATTTGCGTTTATTATGTTCTTATTTATGAAATATCGGATTATTTGCAAAAAGTCAACCTCGTTTAATATATATGTATATTCGTGCATCCTTCGATTGTATTTCCAAAATTACTAGATTTATTATTTCAAGAATAGAAGAAATAGAAGGGTTAACTTCTAACGATCTTAAAATCTAACATTTTAAGCTTAAGTTTTTAGATTCAGCATAAAAATCATTTAATGTGAAACAAAAAACGTTGCTCGATAATTCAACCAACAATTTCTTGTCGTAATAATCGTCTTTTAGATGCATAATTAATGATCAAATTGATATGATACAAAAAATGTTCATGAAATTTAATAAAATCTCTTTGGCAGAAATAGTAACTTAAATTATATATTTATATATTTCATCTGAAATACCAAATTACGATGCAACAGTATTTTGAAATTGTTCCAAATGACTTGTGCTAGTACCACGGTACCAACTGTGTCTAAAATGTAGCAAAATAGTACAATTGTACCATGTTTGCCAACACTGTTTCCTATAGAAGTTGTGTGAAATGTTTTAATACATACATGCATACATGCATATTTGCTCTGTTGCAGCAATAATGCTGCTGAAACTTCAATTTAAAATTTAAAACTATTATTTGTTTTTCAACACAAGCAAAAATTCAATTTCAATTAATTTTGTTTACATTTTATCTCAATCCTCCTGATTTTGCTAAATACTTAATCAAGTACAAGGCATAGGGGTTGTCTGGAAAAGAGCCAAAAATTGTTCTCCTGAATATTTTCAAGTACATACAGTGACTCAAAGCCTTTTAATGCAGTGCATTTTTTTGTTTTCAAAGCTGCATAAAAAGAAAACTAACAGGATCTGCAAAAAGAAATTGTGTAATTCAAAAGAAAAAATGTTTATAGTCTAACAAATAAAAATATTTTTTTTAGAAAAATTTACACTTTAATATAATAAAAGTAAACGTCACAGCTTATTTTATGCAGGGTTTCGAAAACTTGAAATTAAATTTGGCAATTAAATGATTTAATATTTGCTGTGATAGCCTTTATTATCTATAACAGATTTAAGGTGATTTGGCATAGATGCGACCAGTTTTTAGGCAATAATTGGCGAAATATTCGACAGTAGCGTTTTTTTTTCAAATCGTTTTTGTTAGAAATTTTGTGTTTCCATAACATTAAGATCTGACGACTGCGATAGCGATGTCATCAAATGTGGGACAGTTATATATTAGCCACGGTTGCACAATGCCCGATTTGTGCTTTGAATCATTACCTTGGTATAATCAAAAATCTGATTTTATACCCAGGTTCTCTACGCTTTCCAAAAGTTGTCCTTGAAAATCTGAAGGTACTAAAACTTGTCCATGGTTGTTTAAACAAATGTTCAATGCTTCATGCTCCACTGTTTCCTTAAGGTTATCTTTGTTGAGTTCTGTATTTGGTTGCCGCCAAACATTTTACATGTCATCTAAACCGAATTCCAAATGCAGATTCCTTGCAAACTTGTTCTTTGACGAAATTTAGCTTGCACAATCTGTTTTTCAGCCATTAAAATCATGTTGGCGCAAGTCACGACGAACAGTTTCAAATCAACATTGTTTGCCCAGGTCAGCTTCAACTTTGGAGGCCAATGCTTTTTGGACTGTGGAGGTTTTAATGATAACCATTTCTGATATTTTTCGCTGTGAGTGGCCATTTTGGAAATGGTTTAAAACCAATTATCGTTGTGCCATCATTGTGCGCGGTCACTTGACGTTACAAAATCGGACTCACAATTCAACATAAAACATTGATAGAAGTAGAAAAATAGAAAAACCAACAACGCTACATTGGTTTCTTTTAAGGAGAGATTTCATCGTGCAACATCAGCAGAGATTTTATATCACTGCGACAAAGGACTTAATCTGTTACTTTAACCGGATTTAAAATTACAACTAATTCTTCATCAGTTGAGCTTTTATATCAATTAAAGCTTTTTATATAGGAATTTCTAATTCCAAAAACCCTGGATACATCAAATAGTGCGTTCGAGTTTGGCAATACAAAATTAATTTTAATTCTTTAAATTTTTCTTGATGACTTTGTTAACAAATACTAGTTTTTGGGATTTATTAATAATTACTCGTAGCTCCCATATAAGGCCAACTTCCGAAAATCACTTTAAAGAGAATAACTTTCTAAAAAATGTTGGTATCCAAATAATATTGAACGAAAATATATTTGATTATTTTTTAAGAAAAAGCCTTCAAGACTCTTTCGCAATTACTTAATTAATTTATTGTTTAATTGTCGGACATGAATAAGCATAAAGTAAATAAACTTTTAAAATGGATTCGTGATTAAGTTTACGAGTTTCAGATTTTTGGGGTGTCCATTTCTTTTATATTTAATCCAAATTATTAGAGTTTTATTTATTTAATTGTTCAAGTGTTACATTCATAATTTTGTAGAAAGAACTTCTTACAGCAACTCCTGAATTGGATCCTAAAGTTTCGCTTTAATTTTTTATTTCATGTTGACAATTGTTTTGGCGCTTCTCTTTATCATCAAAGTAGACCAGGTTCTGTTTCAAGATATTGTATTGAAAGCTCCCACAAATACCTTAGATATAGTGGTTATTACCGTACCTATAAAATCGAGAAAGATAATGCATCCTGCTTTTCAGAGTATTATTTCGTCTTTGTTAGGAGGCGCATATTCAAGTAGCTCGGTTGGAATGATAATGGACCTGATTATATGCAGTCTATCATTTTATTGATGCTGCATGGGGAAATGTTTCTTTTAATAATAGAATTGAGAAATGTATTTTCGATTCCAACCATAGCATTAAATTCCCCCAAAACTGATTTATAGCAGAAGCAGATAAGGTGTCTAAACACCCTTTAATTGATTACAGAACTCTTTCACATAATCTTCATCTGGCTCGGTTGATATATATATATATATATATATAACCAAGAATTTCCTCAAAAAAATTACAGCATTTAGTTCCATAAAGTTGTATCGAAGCTATCGTATACACTTTCAAGTACTTACCACAATTTTTAATTTAAAACATTACACTTGTATATTTTTTTCTTCAAACATTTATTTTATAAAAATACTTCATAATATATAATATAGTTTAATGGATTTTACAGATCTATTAAATAATAAAAGAGTTGAAAAAAAGTGTATTAAATATCTGAAATTAAAATTTTTTCGTATTCGGTTCTACTTATAGTATACGCACAGTTGGACACGACGCGTCGTGACGTCAGAAATAGAACACACATGTGTAAATGAAATTGCACACAATAATTTTGTAGACCGAAATTCGAATAAATTTGAGAATTTTTTTTTAATTTTTTTTTTTTTTAAATAAAGTTTCTTGTTTTAAGAATTGTTTTCTTTTTTATATCCTCCACCACCACAAGTGGTGAATGTTTGTCATAACATTGAAAATATAGTCATGATATGAAATATGTACATGTGATCTATGTCCATCTGTCTCATGTTCAAAATGCATAACTAACAGCCACAATGTTTACAAAAGAACGTTTATAATTCTTCTAAGCAGTTTGGTATTAAAAATCAGGCGGTAATTGTGTATTTCGATTCGATAAAAATTCTAACATCCCAGTAAATACGGATCAGTACAACCAGAGTTATGAAATATTTTTTTTTTTGCTAATTTGTTTATGTATTTTGTAGATAAAGCCATGCAATATTACATTAGTTATTTTTATGGTAAAGGGATAAACTATAATGAAAATAGTAAGAATCGGTCTACGATTTCTCATAGCCCTCATACAAATTTCCATACAATTTTCTTCCCGAAATACGGCTAAAAGGTACATAAATGCTTTTAAAATGATAATAGCAATACAAAATTCAGCAAAAATAAGTTTAGTGCAGTCAGGCCTCGATTATCCGTGATTAGGTTAACCGGTAACCCTGATTAACCGTGATGGAAAGAATCAGTCTATTGTTTTTTGTTTGCAATATTTTCAAATTGTTTGCTGCGATTAACCGTGATTACCTCTATTGTCCGTGATAGCAGAACTTTTTTTTATTAACTTCAAATTCATACATACAATATAATAAACATGAAAATGGGGAATTCCCTTGTGTGCATACGATGAGTCAGTAGCATGTAAAAGTGATTAATTTAATTTTGAAATTTGGGAAGTACGGGTTAAATAATAAAATAAAATAATTTAATAAAAATATATAAATACTCAAGCTCGAGGTCATGACCTGGGATCCTACAAAGAAAAGATCGAATATTTCAAACTTTTATTTAATAAAAATATTTAGAAACTGTATAATCAAAATTGTAATTCGATTAACCGTGAAAATCGATTATCCGCAATGCTTCTGGTCCTGTCCATCACGGATAATAATATAAGAATAAATCGTCAAATTATATATTGCTTGTCCACATCCGAAAATCACTTAAATAAGTATAAATCTGTTATAGATAATGGTACTGCTCCAAAACTTTGCACATATCATGTTTGTCAAATTCAAACTGCTGGATTTTGTGAATATCAGTCCATATTTTGACCATATCCCCTTAAATATACCGGTATATAATTCTATGTACAGAATTTTATGAAGAGCAGTCCATAATTGGTCATAGCTTCCATATGAAGTGCCCACTTCCGAAAAACAAGTAAGTCCACAATAATGTCTAATAAATATCAATATCAAACCAACATTTTATACTGATCAGTAATTTGAATCCAGAAATCAGACCAATATCGGTCATACAATTATATTATACGACTAAAATGTGTGGCTGTCAGTCCATAATTGGCAATAGCTCCCAACTAAAGTAAACTTTCGAGTATCATTATAACAACCGTGTACAACAACGTTATTGAAATGATATTCAAGCCTCAAGTAAATAGAAATCACTGGTTAATGGATTTTGAATCTATCAGTCAATAATTGGTCCACTTTCACTATGTCAGCTATAACACTATTGCAACTAACGTCATTGAAATAATATTCAGCTAAAATAAGCCTCACCTTATAACCTTTTTATACTCTTTTCCTTAACCTGGTGAATATGGAAAAATGTCGAACCAATTTTTAATTATATAAATTGTTAAATTACAGATAAGATTGTAATGATAAATCAATTACATCAATAAGTAGTATACTGTGCGTAAACTTGTCTATCACTAAAAACACTAAATTTTTGCTAAAACCGCATGAGAAACACTTAATAAGGATATTTTAGTCCTAACAACAGTGTAGCTTTTGTAATTCGCATTATATTTAGGTGAAAGGTATTTAAGATTCGGCATAGCCGAATATAGTACTCTAACTTGTTGTTTATTATATTGTTTGTATATTGCAATGTACCTATCGTTATAAAATACATTTTACGAGATATAACACAATTAATAACAACAAATTAATTATTTTTGCAAATTAAATCAAATTAAAGAAAAAAAATGAAATGTATTATTATTCATTCTTGTAATTTCAAACTTTAAGACCAAAATATTCACTTGAAACTAGATCACATAAAAGAAAACAAGTAAGAAAGTATAGTCGGTCAAGCCCTACTATATAATACACTACACCCAGTATATGTATAAATAGTTTTTCAGTCATATGAGAGATATGACCTATTATGGACCGATCATCCAAAAATTTAGTGCCATAAGTTCTGTGAATACAATTATTATGAATGTTAAACTATGTAAATCGTGATATAAATACTTTTAAAAGATTTTTGGAGGTTAAAGTGAATTACGGAGAGGGTCTTATAAGGGAGTTTCGACTAATTATGAACCGACCATTATAAAATGTTCACATTTCTGTATATATGAAATTTATTTATGTTGAATTTTTGTTAAATTATTATTTTTGAGTATGTATAAAATAACAAAAATTTAAATAGAATAGAATTAATTTAAATTAGCAATTTAGAACTTGCCTTGCATTTTTTGATTCTCAATACAATTCTGATTAAGCACCTGAACAATGCTCGGGTGAATTCAAACTGCTGTTACCAGATGCAAAATACAATAAATAAATACACTGAACATAACAGTGTATTTATTAACAGTATTTTACTTAAATTTTATATCGTTTCTTTTTAATATTTATTAATTCAATTCAATTAATCTTCTCTTGATGTATGGCCACACTCTTAGTTTTTAAATAAAAACAAATTCGTCCTTATTGTGTGTCAATGCAATGAATTTTTGTTGATGAATTCGTCGAGCTGTATGAAATTCGTCGTTGATCCTAATTGTGCATATACCACAAATAAATAAATAAAAAAAAATAGCTAGAAATTTATATTCCCAATTAAAACCCCTCTAGTGTTCAAAGTAATTTTGATACCAATTACTCGTAAATTAAAACATAAAAGAAACTTTAACATTTATTAATAATAAAATTATATATAGGTTCACTTTTGTTTTTATTAAAACATATTTCATATAAACACTTAAATATTAAAAGCCTCTCAATGGAAATACATAATTTGGAGGTGTACAAATTTGGTGGCGTTTTTTTTTTTTTTTTTTTTTTGTTGATTACTTCTACCCTGTGAGATACCTGTAGAGACGAGCTTCTGATAAGCGTAAAAATGCATTTACATAAATGCTATTCAAACAAAAGCCCGGAACTACAGGGTAGGTCACGGGAGCGTTTTTATGGCAGCATTTATGGTTCTCCTATTCACAGACCATACGAAATTATATTACATGAAGGAATTCGTTGTTGAACAACAGCAGCTCTCCTAGAAATAGATGAATGAAAGTTAATAATAATAAAATTAATTTTTTCAGCACCAATACTGAAATTAAATTTTTACTAAAAATATTGATAATGGATATATTATTCTGATAATCGGTAATCTTATATTCAATCTATTTGAATATATGTATTTGAAATATATTAGAAACATGGTAGTATGAAATTGGTAATATACAATTTTTTATATATCCAAAATTTAGTATTATGAAATGAAAATTATTAAATTCACTAGATTCTACATTTAAAATTGGGCCAACCTCGATAATATTTAAAAAGGAAATTTTAAATTAATAAAATATGTGAAAAATTATCAAATTTGTTGTAGAAATGATTGATATTTTAACATATACACTATATGCCTAAAACACTAACATTACAAAGTAATGAGTTGAAATGCTAATAAAACAAATTTTCACTACTTACTTACAATTACTTTGGCATTTTAACTCATTAACTTAAGACTGCGACGTCACATTCGCTTACAAATAAGTACCAAAATGTTGGCTTATATATTGATAAGGAATCAGAGAATACTTTGGACTATGTTATTTATTTAGCAATTGCAAGTCTTTAATAAATGGTAATGTAAGTGGTCAAGTGTCAGAATTTAGCAATTAAAGTTTTTTCTTCTTAAAATGTCTGCAACCAAAAGTGTTTTCCTTCTAGTTTACTATTTTACATTATACATAAAAACACATAAAACACATATGTAAGTAATTATTTATCAAAGAAATTTATTTATTTATTTATTTATTTAATGTGCTTATCCTGAACAACAAGATTAAATTTTATAATTATAGTACAGGAATTTTAGATGTGTAGAAATTAATTTTGAAGTTAATTAAATTAAAGGTATAAATACAAATAGAGATGACAAAGTACAAAAATAAGTAGAAAATAATTGTATGACATAATATTAATACATATTGAAACAATTAGTACTTAATAAAAAATGTGAAAGGTTAAAAAAAAGAAAGAAATATCAATAAAAAACATGAAAGCAGTAGTAAAATGGAAATAAAATTAAATTAAAGTATTATGAAATTGTATGTACGAGTACTCATATAAAAATCACAGTTAGGAAGTTTTTAAAACCAAATTATTTAAAAATCATTTAAAGATTTCAAAAATATTTTTCTTAAATGCGTTTGCATTACCAAGGAGCTGAATGTTATGTGGAAGCAAATTCCAAAGACGAACAGCATGTATAAAGAATTGCCACTCGGAAGCAAGTCTGCTGGGTGACTTTACAAAATATATTTTATACATGAAGTTTTTGTATCCAAGTAAACGGCAAATAGACTTTTGCAAATAATACACTTTTGAGTATCATATTAGCTTAGGAGAAAATTTGGTTGTAGCTCTAATGTATGTATCTATCTACGAGTATATATGTATCCTGTATAAATGCACTTCATTATTTTAACTAAACTAATGTCTGAGTACATATTTTAATGTAGATTGGATGCTTTTAAGAAGTTATAAATCAACATTTCTTTCCTATTGCATTTTATCAACATAAAGTTGACTGTATTTATTCAGTAGATGGCATCATATTTCATTTTATATTTAAAATTCAGTTTAACACAAAAATTATTACTTCTTTTATAAATGCACAGATACTTTTCATGTCATATGAGAATATTAGGTATTTATGTAGCTGTTAAAAACATGTTTAATTCAACCATATAAACTTTAACATTCTATTTATGCACTTTAATCCAGTCATACTCGTAGCGTAAGAGATATAAAGTTTAAAACAAATATTTAAATCTCTTCAGCACAGATGGATAAACTAAGGAAAACAAAAAACTTTGACCCATGTAAACGGTGTCAGTATCTCGTATCCCTTTGTACCAATGATCACACCTGTATATAGAATATAAATGGGTATGCGTGTTTTAAGAATATTTATACAATACATACGTACATATGCATGTTTTTATCGGGATTCATACATATGTATATGTAAATGTAAATTATATGCATTCGTATTCAATCTGCATACTTGTACTACTCGTAGTAGTATGAATTTTGCGTATGTTTAAGTAATTTTGTTGTTTCGTTATTTTTGTCTTGTTTGACTTTAGTTTATCTGATACATGTATGTAAATACTAGTTATTCGAACGAGTAAGCGAATGTTACAATTATGTTCATTTTGAAAATTTAATTATCCTTTAAATTTATGCTTATTTACTCGAAAACTTAAGCGAACCCAATGGCAACCACATTTATGCAAACTTTTGGTTAAAAGTTATTTGTAGTTGCTGTTTTACATGCAATTTTGCAAATGTGACCAAACCAAATGATTTTATAGCTAAAAAAAAATTCACAGACATTTTGCACACCCACCACTTTTATTACGCGGTTACAGAAAAAATTTACATATTGACATACAATTCATTAAATTCATTAAATTGTATGTCAGTTAAATTCTATGAACTCTGGTTACAAATTTGAATTCAACTGAAGAAAATTATTTAGTTACTTGTTTACATGGATTTGGGGTCCCTGATGTTTTAAATGATCAAAAATATACAAGCCACTGTGCGGCGCCATTTGAGTTTTTTCGCTGCAAAAATCATATCTTTTAAACCGAATAAGATAATTGAACAGTTTAAACAGCATATGATAGATAACTGTTCAGTCTATGAGCGTTTGGAAAGGGTGCTACGCTTTGTAGGAGCCTGCTTATGGGTTATCAAAGTTAAAATTAGTAGAAAAATCAATTTTATGGTAACTAAAAAAAAATATTTTTGCATTTTTAGATTCATTTTATTTGTTTTCTTTAGGGTTTATGTTTTAAATTATTACGCAACAAATTAAAAAAAAAATAATTTTTTTTTTTAAATTTATTTTTTCAATTTTCTGTAAAATATTCAGCACAATTCGTAAGAGAAGGTATATCTAAAAGACTAACCATTTCTAAACTATAATTATTATCTAACTCTATTCATGACTTCACATGCCGCAGGGAAGAAATAAGTGGATCGGAAGATGCTGCCAACATGTTGAAGAGGTCCTCACCGGTATAAAATGTTATTCTTAAAAATCAGATTAATTGTGAAAACCTAAAAAAAAAAACTCATAGACGCGTGCTCACAGTCCCACTATGAATCAGAATCAGAGCCTGAGCCACAAAATTTAAACAACGCTACAGTTTCCTCCAAGAAAACTAATGTGTCGCGATATTATTCCAAAGAAAGGAAACTTAAATACAAATGGCTTAAGCAAGATGAAGCCAGGAAGCGTCCTTTTTGCATTTCTTGTAAACAACAAGAAACATTAAAGAAACGTCTTAAAATACAAAAATGCAACTACAATAGTTTTTGCCGAAGAGAAACAGCAACTTTCGTAAAAGCGTTACAATTGCAGAAAAGAAACTAGTGCTACGCGGGATTAACAAAAACCAATCATTTAAGCCTATGGAAGGTTATTAAAAAAGTTAGCGACTTTTATTTTTCAAAATGACTTTTTTGTGCGACTTTTTTTTTTAAACTTCTCAACTTCAACTTCTTCTGTGGATACATTTCTGCAAAAATAAATGCAGTTTTCGACGCGTATTCTCCATATTTTGTAGAATTGACATTTTCTTTGCAGTTTAAAACATCCAAGATCGTTCCCAATCTTTTCACGGTTTGATTGTCAATTCCAGTGATTCTAGTTACTGCCTCATCATTTTCAAAAAATCTCCTAGAAGTGTTTCCATCGTTTGAGTTACCATATCCGTGCTTTGCTTGGGACAGTCTACTTTTAGTCCAACTTGTTTAAAAAAATCATCCTGTATTTGCTTCTTTCTTATCTTTTCCTTATCCTTTATTGATGTATTTTCATCGAAGTTTTCCTTCTCTTGTGGTAGGGTATACGCCAGTTTTAGCAAGAACTCCATACACCTAATGCTTGCGTGCAATGGTGACATTCCATTTTCGTAATTCTCCTCATTTGCAGAATCGTTTAAATTACCAAAGTTCTTCTGACTCTTTTTGCAAATCGGGCATGACATTGTTGATTTTGTTCCTATCAGTTCGTTTACGACTTTTCCATCAACCATGGTCAGGTGGAACTCGTAATTGCATTCAATATATTTTCCTTCTCCAATTTGCAGCTTTGTAGGCTTAATCTTGCTTATTTGTTCTTCAATGCCCTTCACCGTGGTCCTTATGAGTTCTGCCGATTACCTTACAAACTGAAACATTATTGGTCGGCAAAAATGCACTGATGATGGACGTGGATTTCTCCAGTGTAGGGAAACATCAGATTTTAGCCGCAAAGGAACAACAGATGCCATAAACGTATTTCCGTCCGATATTGTAGCGTCATCGGAAGATATCCTTTGCTTATAAACGCGCGCCGTTAGGGTTTGGATGTATGCTTTCAACAGACAGACAGACAGACAGACAAGCACAACCCAATCGTATAAGGTCCAATATTATTTCTATGTTTTAAAAACTGTGTATGAAGTCAACATATTATTCAGCCAAAAATTTATTTTAAATATGTATCTGGAATAGCTATTTTAAAATATTGATTGTGATGCTCAGTGTAAATGCTCGATAGTGACGGAGGACAAGTTCCTACTTCTTTATACTGTATCACACATTTTTAACTTATTTATCTTTGTATGGAGATTTATTGCTGAATAAAATTGAAATTATTCAGAGTGCGGAAGAATGTAGAATTTACAATTTAAATAAGAAAATTAGGAATTTGAAATATATGTACGTTTCTTTCGTTTAAATGCTGCAAAATGAGTTATCAGTGCACTTCCGTTGCAAATGCTGCCTATTGTATAATTGCACAAACTCAGAGTATAAATAATTCTAATTGTAAACATGTGACATTATAATGGCAGAAGTGTGCGTGTATATAAATACAAATATGTAAGTAGGGATGTGTGAATGTTTGTACATATTAGTATGCAAAATTTGTATATGCTGTATACGAGTATACTTATGTAAAGTGTAGTAAGTACTAACGCACAAAAACCTCGATACTTGTTTGATTTAAAAACACAATAATATTATTTTAACAAATATCAGTTTGTCATGCCTTAATTTAACGTTTTAATTTATTTAAAACAAACAAAATTTATATCATGATAATTATATGTACATATACATATGTACATTGTGCTTTTAAAGTACATAAATAAAAGTAATTGTAAAAACATGTATTTTTAAATACATACATACATACACATATGCTTATATAATATTTATAATATTCTAAACTTTTTAAAGCAATATTCAAGTATACTAACGAGTACCGGGTTTCTATGTAAATAGTTAAAATGTACCTACCCAGCGGGGAAAAGATACTTTAAAGAAGAATTCCAAAAGGCCTTATTTGGCAGATACAAGGACTTTCAGCCGCATTGGAAAATCGTTTCAGTTTTACACGGCGTGTTATTGGTAGTCAAGACTTGGCCTAATCGCTACTGGTTAGATGCCTATTAGAAGGCTTACTTGAGATGGGCAATTAGAAGGTCTGCCAAGTAATGTCTTACAGATGGCGTCAAAGTCTGCTAAATTAATAATTTTATTTTCTTTATCAAAAAGAAGGAAAAAAAAATTACATTATTTGTATATACAAAGTACTGCTTCTTGCGTACTTTTCACGACAAACATTCATAAATGACTAAATTTTTAGACGCTGTCTTTATTCATTTTTATTACTCGCATAAAAAAGTGAGCAAAATAATGTTATTAGTTGTAGTGACGTTATAGAGGAATAATTGCAAAACCATTCATATTTGATATTTAAATCAGGACCTTCTTTGAAAAGCAATTTTGAATGTGCCTGAAAAGCCTTCTAGAACACCTTCAAGAGAAAACATAGTGCAATGAGTATCGAAACTTTTAGAATGTGTAAACATGTCTTTTATAAGGAATACAAATGGAAGCCCTAGCAATTTTTCCCGCTGGGTATATTACATACATATGTATGTATTGGCGTGCCATAACTATTTATTTTAGGAATTTATGGTTGTTTGTGTATGTAAATTTGAACATAAATCAAATTTTCCTCCGATAATCTTATTCACATGTACCTATAGTCATATTTATTATACACAGCTGAGCATAACTAAAGACACACTTTAGTTTAATTTTCGATCCGATTATTTTTATTTATTACATTATGTATTATTTACATTCAACTTTAAATATACATACATATTTATTTCCATTCGATATTTTTTGATTTTGCAACAAAGATTCACACTCTGCGAAAAATGCACTTACCAGCGTTAAAAAGAGTCGTTGGTTATTTAAGGAGTTTATCAACGGACTTTATATGTTGAAATTGTGATAATCCAAATTTATATTGGAAATAAAAAACAAATTGAAATTAATATTGAGAAAACACAAATTGAAATTGAGAAAAGCAAATTCATATAAAGAAAAAACTAATTGAAATTTAATATAGTTAATTTATATTTAAATAGTTAATTTATTTCTAGTAACACATTGGTTTTAGACATTACCAATTTAAGTTAAAATTAATAAAATACAATTTGTAATTCAGAAAAGCATATTAACGCTAATAAGAAATTCAAATTGCTATTGAAACAAATTGAGAAATAATTAATTTCTATTGAATTTGTATGAAATGTAATTACTCGTTGTATTATGTATTTAATAAGGTGCATTTAATGGGGTACTTATGTTGGTTTTTTAACAGTGAAACAATTCTTTAAATTTTATTTGACATTTAAAATATGAAATTAAAAATAAAAATAAAACAAATTATTTCTTATAATTGTTTTTTTTGACCTTTTTTTCGTTATTAAAAAAATAATAATAAAACAAATTTGTAAATTTGTTGTGAAGCAAAAGAGCTAATAAATTTAATTCAAACTAAATTAATAAATTTAATTCAAATTAATGCAAATTAATAATGATTGCATTAAAAACATCAGGTTAGTATCAATGATATCAATGAGATATTGAAAATATCATTGTGACCAGATCTCAAAAAGATCAGTTTTAAAATAAGCTAAAATATGCTAAAACTTAATTTAAAATTCTAAAAAAAATGTGAAACTGAAATAAGTTTTTATAATTTGAGGTACGAATGATTAAAAAATAAACTTTTTATAAAAATAGTAATACAACTTTAAACTGAAGAACAAAATAAATTAAGGTTCGCTTCAGAAAAATACCTTAAAGATAATTTAGTTGTTAAATATTTTTTGAGTAATTTTCATAATTTTTTTACTGTATCCGGCGTTAATTAAGTCTTCTGCAATTTCAAAAAATTTATTTAATCTTTGTAATCCTGATCTCATATAAATGATATTTAAAATCTTTATGTTTCTTATTTTATTATACCATTTGTGCTGATGTTTGTAACGGCCAAAAATATTTAGTCTGACATTCACCTTAAAGTATACCAAGCGACTCTGAATCACTTTCAGATTCAAACGCAAAGTCGAGGTCGCAATTTTGAAGATATTTTGATTGGTCCATTATTTAACTTAGCCTCCATACAAATGTCCTCTCAAAAAGGGCATATCTATCATAAATACATGTTGTTAAAAAAAAAGTTGTATATGAAATCTTCTTACACCTACAAATTTTGTGCAGATCGGTCAATAATTAGTCATAGCTCCCATATAAGGTCCACTTCCGAAAATCACTTTAACGCGCATAACTCAATTTCGAAACTAACTTCAACTACCATAAATCTCCTAAAAATGTTAGTATCCAAAGCAATTAAGAATTAGAATTTTATATTGATTGGTCGATATTTAGTCATAGCGCCCATATTAGAAAATCACTTCAATATGCATTATAATCGGGCTTGACCGACTATACATCTTATTTCGTTTAGGTATAGAATTCATGCCACTAAATATACTCGTACGTTTAACTTCTGAATTACTAATGACCGAATTCACAGTCTTTAGTTAGCTAATGACAAAGGCTTAACTAATGATTCTTTATTCGCAATGCTTAGTTTGTCATAAGAATACCAAGTTATAGTTAAACAATAGTTAGTATTTTGGTTTACCAATGGTTACCTAATGACCGAGAATTCGGCCATAAATGGCAAAACTAAAATCTTCACAACAAAAGATGAAAGTGAGTATTCACAATGCCGCAAAAATGCTAAAATGGCCACACTGGAAAAGATAGTTCTGGGGGCTAATTCTGGCAGTCGTGATCGAAATTGTTTTCGAATCGAAATTTATTTCGACAGTGCAAAATTTTCTAATGATGGTAGTCGATACGAATCGAATCGATTCATTGCTTCAGTGTTGTAAAAAACTTAAATAAGTACGTATTACAACACTGAATAAAATAAAAGAAAATGTAAACAAAAAACATATGGTTCTGCAAAAACTAACTCAAGTAAAAGCAAAATTTTTAAAAGAAATTATTTTAAATTAAAAATGGATCCAGTTGTGATTTTTTACTCATCGTCTTCTAATTCTGACGAGATTGAAAACATTAATGACATAAGGAAACAAATAAGAAACACCTCCGAACCCTTAAGATTGACAAACAATGAGTAAGTATAAATAAGTACATACATACATACATACATATGTATGTATTAATGTATGTATGTGTTTTTCTAGACTCAAAAGACGTTTTAGGCTCACAAAGCAAGCATAGGTAAAATTTATTTTTGATATTTTTAAACTAAAAGTAATAAAATTATTAATATTATAATTTTTTACTAACATTTTCTTTTTTTTCTTCTGTTTATTAAAAAAACGTTATTTCGAATGCTTCTTTGCTTACGAGTAAAAACTCGCAAGGTTGCGTTCGAATAATCATTCGTTATCGAATGCCATCATTAGAAATTTCGATACATTTTATTCGCTATCGAATGAGAGAATCCCAAATGTTAAAAAATTCGACCGTTCGAATGAAAATTTACTCGCATACGAATGCGAGAATTAGCCCCCTGTACATGATTAATACCCCTTGGTATTTAATAAGATTTGTGTTTCATATTAAAACAAATTGGTTTATTATTAATAAAAACTATTTATTTCATAAAAGTAACTTATAATGAATACCTATAAAGTTTGAAAACTAAAGTTTTTAAACCAAATTTTGTATTTTGTAAAAAAATTTATAAACCATTATTAATTTAAAAACATAATAACATTACATGGAGATATTAGATTGACAAAAATAATATGCCATTTTGCCTTCAATTTCTATAATAACCTAAAAGCAGTAAAATATTAGCGTTCGTTCTTAAAAATATTAAGGCATAAAGTCATTTAATTTAGTTTACAATATATGAAAACATCGTTTACAATCAACGCCTGCAGGAAATTTATTTCAAAATTGTTGTATGCCGATTGCAATTTTTATAGTAAATTTTTTCTTTGAAATTTCTTCGGTGTTCACACTGTTGTTTTTATTCAAAAGTAGTATACACATGTGTAATATAAAGAAAAGAGTAACACGAATTGCTAACACAATCAAGTGTGTGCTTGTCTTATCTTGCTCCCACCACGATGTCTAAAAGGTAATCAGCTTAGCTTAAAGAATTTATTCGTGTAAATTAGAACTTATTTCAATTACATTTTTATTTCATTCGTTTCGGAATCAACTTTTTAATTCATTTATAATAACAAACATTTTTATTTCCTTATCAAATTGACTCTTTAATTTTGTTTTTTTTTTTAATGTTAAAGTGTTGAGTAAACCCTCCTTTTTTTGGTTTCACTTAAGGAGAGATTTCACCAGTTCATCCCTTAATATGGAAACACTGTTTGATATCTCTTTGAGCATAAATAAAATCAAAGAGTGCGTTCGAGTTTGACAATCCACAATTAATTTTAATTCTTTGACCTTTATTTCTTTGACATACTTTTGTAAAATTAAAATGTTTGTTGATGACTTTGTAAATAATTTTGCATTAGTGATTTAATGGAGAATTTGTCAATATATTTATCTCTTTGCAAAAAAAAAAAGCAGATTAAAACAATTATACTTCCCAGGATCATTTACACAAATGCTAATTTTTGAGATCTTGATTTCGAGATTGGGATCCCAAGTATTAAAAAAAATAATTTTAAAAATGTCATTAAAATTTTTAATTTTTCATTTACAATTTTCATTTTCTGAATTGTAATTTGAGTTTTCTTAATATTAATTTAAATTTCTCAATTTCAATTGTTTTTTTAATATAATTTTGCTAATCTGAATTACAATTTGTGGTCCGCAATATCAACTTGGATTTCTTTTTTTCAATTCGCATTATCTCAATATTAATTTACTTTTCTGAAAATAAATTTCTTAAGGTGTAGTTTTGTAGAACTCATACTACTTCCGAAATAACTTCATTGAACCATTTCCAAATGTTTTTCAATATTATTGCAAGATTTTCTATAATGTTAAACTTCTAAGAATGACTTTTAATTATCGCATTTGTAGATCTTGTCCTGAGAGCGACAATTGCAAGCAGAGTCATAGATTAAAGAAATGGTTCCAGAGCCGTTCCAAGGAAGCGCTAAGGGCTTCGTAATAATTCCGTAAAACTTGTTTTTAAACTAAACTAGAACGAGTACTGGCTATATACATAATTGTAAGAACTAATATAGTTTTGAATGGGTACCTACATATAAAATTAATAATTAAATAATTCCGTGATGATCTTGTAGAAATTTCTTACATATAAAAATTTTCCATTTTAAAACCCTAGAAGTTTACTATTTTCAATTAAATTACAAATTACCGAACGTTAACCAACATTATAGTTTTAAAATGTTTCCTTCAAGTAAAAACCTTCAAACTTTTTAGCAATTTGCCAAGGACAAAAGTAGAATAATTCAGAAATTATTAAAGTTCAGCATGAATGTTCAAAACGACATCCTTTTACTTTAGAACCACTCAAATGTTTCAACAAAATTTTACGGTTTCCGCGATAAATGCATTCAATTTATTCCACTCGGCTCTCACTTCTCACATCTACAATAACCACAATATTTATAAAAATATTTTTATAAAGTCACTTTTCATAGGATGTGTCAGTATTTATATATGAAAAAGTAAAACAAACAGTAGTGTGTATAATGTGAGCATAACTATGAGAATCTATGCTCAAGAAATTATATTTTTATTTATAGAAAACTGTTACAATTGTACCCAAACAGGTTAAGAAAACAAATCAAATTTCATTAAATTCTTCTCAATCTCAGCTAAAATTTGCCATTAAAATTATTCTGTACGATTTTTTTATATTTTCAAACCCTTGAAACATTTGAAATTCTGAAAATCTGAGAAAATCAGAAGGATGTCATTCGGAAAAGTCCGTAAGAAAAAGCTGATTTACTTCCAAATATTATGCGTTCATGATACATACATATATTTTTACATAAGTTTTTTAATTTTTTAAAAAATTTTAAATTTTTATTTTCATTATTTCGCTACGTCTTTGTGTAGCTTCATGATGTAACTATACAATGTGAGTGCAAATCGGCATCAAATACAACACAATACAGAAACAACAGGCATTTTCTTTGTGTAAAATAATGTACTACTGTCAAAAACACTTGAAAGAGTATTACTTTTCACATAAGTAAATTGTAAACAAAGTCAGTCAGCTGTGGTACTGCACTCACCTTGTATAGTTACACCATGTGTAGTTTCTTCAAGTAGAAAATATTACTTATTATACAATATTTGTAAGATGTATTATTTTTTATGTATTAAATGTCTGTAAATCTGTGCTACATTTTCAGTATCTGCTTTGTAGTTGAACCTTTTAGTTGTAGGTACATTAATTATCTGTAACATCTCTAACATATAATGACGTTTGTAATTATTTTCAGTGTTTAATACCGATACATTTTCAAAGTTTGGATTGTGATTTAATTTACAATACAATGAGAAGATAACGCAGTTTGTTTTCAGTAATATTGTCTCTATATCTTTGATCTGATTTATGTCCAGCAATTCTGGTTTTTAGTTTATTTTTTCTTTTACTTTATTACAATTTTCTTTATTATTTCCACCACAAGGTATTTTATATACAACATTTGACATGTTCCATTTTCCCATTTTATCTTTTGTTTTACTAAATAATTTATCTAATGTGTTATAAGTTTTGTAAGCTATTCTATATTTATCAGTATCGAAAATTTTTGATCTCCTCAATCGTTCTGATATTTCCGGAATACTAGTTATTGATTTGTAAATTTTCGATTCTATTGTGTTTCTTGTATTGTTTTTATTTTTGTCCTTATATTGTCTTATTCATTTATAAATTAGCTCAACTGGTAAATTATTGTTTTCTAATATATTTCTTGTCTTTGCCTTGTACTTTTTTGTCACTTATAGTTAATATTCATTCAATTAAATTCTTAGCTGTATTAATAATAATATGTTTACTATGATTTTAGTAATTATTTAAGCTTTAGGTCTTTTTTATAAAAAATTTAAATTTTATTTCAATATTTCGCTAGCTAGAGAAAATTGGAATAATTAAAATTAATCAAAATTAAAATTTTTCCTGAAGAAACTACTCAAAGAGTAGCGAAATATTGAAGTAACATTTAAATTTTTTATAAAAAAAGACCCAAAGCTTAAATAATTACTAAAATCTTAATAAAAACTGGTCAAATAAACAATAATAAGAAATATGTTTACTATGTTTAGAATAAAATGTATTAATTATTCTTCCTGAAGCTGTTGGTTTATGATACCCTTCTAAAGCGGGATCTATTTCGAGGTTCTCTATTTAAAAAAAAAAACACAGAAAATTCAAATGTAATAGGGAATGTTTAGAAAGTGCCCCGATAGACTAGGCGATAGAGTGCCGGACTATTAGTCAAAGGGTTGCGGGTTCGATTCCCGCCTGGGTGTTTTCTGCAGATAAGCCAAAAGCTTCGCATTTTGTGTTTGTAAATTATTAAAAAAAAAATATATATTCTTTGGCATTTATTTTTTGAAGATTATGTCTAGCAAATGTTCGCCGCTGCTACGTCGCAGATGGTCTATCCGTTGAGTCCAATTTTCGATGACTCGTTTGAGCATTCCGACTGGTAACTGGCGAATGGCACACGTGATGTTTTCCTCCAAGGCCAGAATCGAAGCGGGTTTGTCCACATAAACTTTAGACTTTATATATCCCCACAGGAAAAAGTCTAACGGTGTGATATCACACGATCTTGGCGCCAATCGACCGGCCCAAAACGTGAAATTATAAATCCATTGATTGATGCGATGTGTGAAAGTGGCGCCGTCTTGCTGAAACGAAATGTCGTCGAGATCACAAGCTTTAATTACAGGCATGAAATAGTCAAACGGTTACGTTAGCACCGGCATCATTTTTAAAGAAATAGAGACCACACCACGTGGTCTGTTCGGTCGAATATTAGCCAATAATGAATGTTGGGTTTAAAAATGGGTGATGGTGTTAAGAATAGTAAGCTCAGTAGGCCGATTATGTTGACCATAAGTTGAGCGAAGTGCACGAAACACATTCCTCACAGAAAGTGAATTTTCGTAATATAGTTGAACGATTTGTAAACGTTGTTCAGGTGTAAGTCTTTCCATTATGAAATGCCAAACAATACTAAACAAAAACAACATGACAGCCTGACACGACTCATAAGTGATCTGTCAAAAAAAGACTATCGAAAAAAGTATCTCTACGTGAATCACCCTTTATCACTAAATTCTTTATTCTCATTATCAATAAGGGATCTAAATATGAAAGTTTCGAATCATATTCTTTCTCTATTGTAAATTTAATATACATCCCAGTAAAACAAATTCTTGTTTTTTGAAGCACTTAAGAGAAAAAGCGCATAATCGAGCGCTCTTTTGAAGCAGTAAATGCTTACGACTAAAATATACAAAAATATGCTTTTTTAGTGCTGGCAACGAAGAAGGTTTGAAAGCAAAAAAACAAAAATGAAATTATAGCCTACAGATTTACGTATGACAACGAAAGTTAATTACAAAACAAATATCGCGCTTCTCAGTTGCTATGAATTTTTCTGAAGCAAAAACATTCAGATAGAATTAAAAAAACACTTTAGGAAAATGCTTTATTTGCATGTTTGATTAGGCTAAAAGAAGCACTTTTTGTCAGCAGAAAGTTGTCCTCCAAACCGGGAATACCACATACAAAAATCCCATCAGCAGGTTTCAAGCGATTTGAGGTATGAATTCATACATAAATCCTGTACCTTTTGGAGCAAATTTTTTACTGGGATGTATGTTAAAAATTTTCGTATACTGTTTCCTATGACAAATAATTTGAAATTTATAAAATTATTTTTTTTCCTGAAGAAGCTACACAAAGACGAAGCGAAATATTGAAAAAAGACCTTAAGCTTGAACAATTACTAAAATATTAATAATAAAAATAATTAAACGACTTAAAGAAAAATAAACAAACGATATATTATTATGTCTCATTAATCAAAACTATTTTTTAACCCTCCGATGAGTGAGAAGGTCCCTAGGGACATTTTTGCCTTTTCAAACTGAAATTTCTCCTACTTCGGCCACTACAACCCCCAAAGTTACTCTCTATAAAAGAGTATTTTGTTGCGCATCTTTTGGGAAAAAATCAAGCCGATCGGATCATTACTTTAGGAGTTATTGAGGTTTTATTGAGAATAGTACGCGGACGTGTGAATAGGTCCGTAAGGACCTTGTACTGAATTTCACTAATAAATGCATGTTTTTGGGCATCATTATAATTTTTTATTGTTTCAACACATAATTTACTAGTTCTGACCTAAACTCAATGACATTAGGAAAGATGATAAAAACAAAAAATTCTAGGAAAAATTCGAAGACACGAACTTTATTGCTTTCAAGGAAAGGCACAATATTCTAATTTTATACTACTAGCAATAAACCAGTTCTTCGAATTGTTTGTTTTTATCACCATCCCTAATGTCTTTGAGTTAAAAAAATTGAAAAAATTATTTTTGCATGTACAATTTAGTTATAAACAATAAAAACAAAAAAATCAAAAAAAAAAAAAATTTTTATATGAAAAAAACATGATTTACAAAAAAGGTCCATAGGGACCTTTTCACACGGCCGTGAAGTTCAGAACTGTCACTCATCAGAGGGCTGATTAACAATTGAGCTCTTCGTCAAAGAACGTTAGATCTACTACATAATAATGAAATGTATCAAAAATATTTAAGAATGAAAACTTTTTGGGGACCTCAAAGGATATTGCAGTATTCTTAATAAAATTCATTTATAAAAGAAAATCGTCATAACATACGTACACCGCATATATTACCTAATCAATTGGAAGCAGCCTTAGAAGCGAAAACTTTTTGCTTTTTACAAACAGGCTCTGTTTAGTTATACATATTTATTAGTTCAGTTCCATTCCATGTTGTTATTTGAAAATAACAACATCATAAATATACAATAATATAATTTTATAAATACAGTCTTTTCTACTTTAACATAAAATATGTTATAATATTTACATCTAAAAATAAATATTGTATAATATCTGGGAAAAAAAAGAAATAAATTTAAAATGGATAAAGTTAACAATTAAAATAATACTTTTCAGAACATAATGACGGAATGTGTTTGTGCTGGGAATTAACACATTTATTAAAAAATTGTCTCTTATAATATTTAGTTTATCTTTTACTAATAATATGTTGGAAAGTTTATGGAGACGTGAGCAGTTTATTCTTAAGACATATTTTATATTGTAGAAGTTATATTAACGTTATTAATAATGCAACTAATGTGGTCGTTGAAAAGCATCTTTTCATCTAGTATTTTACGCTATTGTTCCATCATGCTTGGACCAGCACTCAGGGGGCGACCTCTACTCATGCAATGCATTGTGTTGAAACTAGGAAAATAGTTTATGGGAGGGAGGATAGACGAAGTAGTGTTTGGGAACATTTGATTTGAATTTTTCTATATTGAAAGTGGGAGGGAATACTACTGCTGGGTAGTTTATCCCATATCCCATATATAGTATGCCTAAAGAACGATTTTTTCCTGTAGTGTGTTGTACGATCCACTGTACAGTCGACAATAAATGGATGTGCCCTAACTGAACATGTATGATGTGAAAAACTACGTGTTTCAGGAACAAGTTCATTATAGTATTGATAGAACAGTGAAACATAACCCACATTGTGGCGATGCTCCAATGAATTGGATACCCTACTGTCATCGATAAGCACCTTCACCCTCTCCTGTACGTGGTCGATTAACTCCAAAATAGACTTTGCAGCACTGGAGTTGTGTATTCATTTTCGGTCGATAAAAATTTGTGAATAAGGCCATTATGCAAGTTGGAGTCAAATGCCAATTTGATATCTATTAATATCATGGCTGTTGACTTTCAATAATGAAAATTTTGTTTTACATGTTTCTTAATTCGGACAAGGGGCTGTAATAAATAATGGTTAATGTTTACTTATGAATATTTGTGACAAATTTCGGTTGTCGGATGAATAGGCAGTTTGTTCTAAAATGTAGTTTGGTTGAACTAGTTTTGACCAAACATTTCTGATCAACAGATAATATTTGGATAAAATTTCATTGCCCTAGGTCCTTTTGATGGTGGATGCATTAATGTTTGACAATAACTTGAGTTTTTATGTCTTCTAAGTTGGAATTAAATCATATCAAAATAATATGTTAATCAATTTCACCTAGAGAGTAATGTTTCATCGATTTAAACATTTTAGATTTTTATCGAAAATATCACAATTTTAGAGAAAATTATGTATAAATCCACAATTATAACTTTTGTTGATTCCAAACCGGTATTTTAATGATAACTATTAATTTTGCTATAATAAAGGTCTTATTATATTATATTATATTTTAATGTCTTTAGTTTATAATTAACTCATTTCATAATTTTAAATTATTTACAGAATAACAGTATCCGTATGTCCGATTACTTCGCTAACAGTAGTCATGCTGAAATTGTATTTTAGAGATAACAAATCTAAAAAAAAATTGTGATACAGTTTTTTTAGGCAACCATACGCACGTAAACTTTCTTCTAGAACAACGCACTATGTTTTATACAGATACACAGATGCATACCCTCATATACCAGCACATTTATTTATATATGACTACCACACAAACACCCAAAAAGAAGAACTTAAAAATAATTTGCACTTTTTGGAGCTTTCTAAGTGAAATTTTATACTCAATTTTCAAACTTAATATTTCATTAGCAGTTGTGCCGAAAAAAACAACCCAAACTTTTGCATTTTCACAGAGTTTACTTTGTTGCTTTTATTTTTTATGAAGAAGCCCAAAACAGAGTTCATTTGTTTCTTTCCTGTAGGCCTTGTTTCAGTTGCTGAAACTATAAGAAGAAGTGATTTGCAGCCTCTAAATTTTTTTTAGTTTTCCTTCCACCATTTGTAGTTGGTATAAATGAGTGTAAATGTTTTTCATTATTCTGCTATAGCAAACACTGCTACAAATATTTTGTTTCCGTTTTTTTATTTTTTGGAAACAAAATGTAAAAATTCAATGTTTTTTGTTTGTTGGCACTATACTGATAATTTATGCTCGTATTATGCAAAATGGAAAAAACATTCGGTCGCTTTTGCTGAAAGAGTTGTGAAAATAAAATGAAAGAACTGAAATTACATATGAGTTCGAGTACAAGGACATAAATGTTCCATGTCCTGATTGCATCTGCATGTGTTGTATATTTTTGCCTGTTTTTCTCTCTGTGCATTTATGTTCTGAATTGAGTTTGATAAATAGTTTAAGTAATTAAATTAAACTTTGATAAAGAACGCAATAAATGCATATTTTAAATTTTATATTAATTTATGTTTTCCAATGTGCGCATTTATGCAAATTTCTAGTTATATTTTATGGCATGAATGTCTGAAATGCAGTTCCAAATAATTTATTGAAATTGTTACTTTTTACTGCAATAATTTTTTATGCTTCTTTACGAGAAATAAATATAAAAAAGCGGAGGTGCTAAATTATTATTGGATTAATACACATGTTAGAATCGAAATACTAATTCATTTCAAAATAAGTAAGAAAGTATAGTCGGTCAAGCCCGACCATATAATACCCTACACCCAGTATATGTATAAAACGGGTTTTAATAAATGGGCGTTATATGGGAGAAATAACCTATTGTGGACCGCTCATCAAAAATTTTGTGTCATATGAATATAAATATTACATGTGTTAAACTTTATCTCGATATAAATATTTTTAAACGATTTATGGTGGTTAAAGTGAATTACGAAGAGGGTCCTATATAGGAGTTTCGACTAATTATGGACCGACCATTATAAAATTATGTGTCATTATTTTTGTATATAAGAAAAATATTTGTGTCGAATTTTATTTGATTACCAAAATTTTTAAAAAATTTATGACCGTGAAAGAGATTTTCGAAAGTGGGCCTTATAAGGGAGCCAAGACTAATTATGGACCGATCACAATAAAATTGTACCGTACTATTTGTATGCATATAAAATGTATTTGTGTTAAATATTATTATTATTTTATTTTGAGTTTGTTATGCGATTTAAAGTGATTTTCGGAAGTGGGCCTTGTATGGGAGCTACGACTAATTATAGACCGATCTTCACAAATATTTTAGATGTGATTTAGCTCCATTTAATACTTATTTGTGGTGAAATTTGTTGGGATAAATATCTTAAAAATTGCGACCTGTACTTTGCGCACAAGCTTTACATGGACAGCCAGCCAGCCAGACGGACGGACGGACGGACATCGTTAGATCAACTCAGAAAGTGATTCTGAGCCGATCCGTATACTTTAAGGTGATATTTCTGGGCGTTATAAACATCAGCACGAATCCAATATATACAATATACTATGGTGGTGCAGGGTAAAAAATCTAAATTCAAAAACGCAAAAAAAAAAAATAAAAACATGGTAAGTCGACATAGCATGGTTTGGAATTGAACTGTCGATATCCTACACTAAACTGTTAGAAGTTCGATTAAAATAAAGTCTTTCTTTCATAAATTTTTTAGATTTTCTTTAAAATTTCATGTTTTACTCTCTACTATTAAAAAAATATTTCCATTGAAATTTCATTAAAAAGTATGGAATATCTGAATATTAAGGGCAATCAATAATATGGCTTATATATTTACAGTGTTATTCAGAAAAAAATTAAAGTAGACTTCAAATGTACTTTAAGAATATTTTGTCTGAATACGGCAGTTATACTGTATATGTTGTATTGTTAGATTATAAATCCATCCAGTATTAGTGCGACCTTTGTCATATTCTAAAGAATCACGTTCCGCTCCCCCAATTCATATCTTTGTATAAGTGTATAATATCATGAAAGTCAAACATCAATAAAATTTCCTTTTCTTATAGAAACAGGAACCAGTCTTAAACTTCTTAAAATGTCTTATCGTCTCGATAAGAAGCGCCCAGCTTTTCCACTAATCTATTTATCACCGCATTTCCCGTAGAACCACAGTGTACTACCCTCATGATGGCCGTAAAACATGGCAATAATTCCTCAGCCTAAACAGGCCCTTTTCGGAAATAGAGATTAAAAAATTTAGTAAATCTATCTCAAAAACCGGTTCGAATTCTTAACATAAATATCAATTAAAAATCACAACAACTGATAAAAACTAGAAATAAAAAATATAAATCCTGTCAAATGCGGCATATGTGTCACTTTACGGACATTATTAGTATGATTTTTTTCTTTTTTAAAGAGAACTAACACTTAGGCAATTAATATGCCAATATTTAATTGAGTTACTTTCTTTGGAAAGGGGATAGGTTGAAGAAGTAATGGTGGTGAAAGCAGAAGAAAGCTTTTTATATAACAACTCTGCAATTGTGGGTTATGTTTGTTTTTAGTGAAGCGTTGCAGCGCCTCTGGCGGTGAGTAGGCGCTTTATTTTAAAGCTTGATTTATAGCCTTTATTTTATTATTTAACTTCGGTGGTAAAGCTATCTGTGCTGTGGTCTCAGCATTCCATTGTGTCAGCGTTGTTAACATTCCATGATTGCTGATTACAAACGGCAAATAATTCTAAAAATTGGCTGTGCTTAGGTGCTCTTGTTATTATTAGTATTACTAACCTTAATACTAAATTTGTGATCTTTAATAAAACACCAATTAAAAACCAATTTGTGTATAACACTTGCCACAATAGAATATATAGTAAGTATTTATTGAAAAGCAATAACTTTTATACTCAACTAAGACTATTTCGATGTTTTTGAAATAAAAATATTCACCCCTATCGTGAATAAAAATTCCAAATGAAATTTGTTCCCTTTAATTTTTTAACATTGAATTTAAATAGGAAAAATGTGAAACGGGAACAAATTTCATATGGAATTTTTATTCAGGATAGGAGTGATTATAATTAAATTCATACTCAAATGCTTGAAATACATTATTTATAATCATTGATTAGAGTGTATTAATTTTATTGACCATAACCAAATAAATTACAACATCATTTAATGAAACGATGGAACTATTAATTACAATTTTTCGGCAAATTCTATTTAAGATAATGGAAAAGCTAAGAAATGTCATTAGAACTTAATTAAATGTTGAAATACGAGTCGTAGTAAGTAGAACATAATTAAATATTTGGTGCAATTGCTGTTGTTTAAAGGCGGTAACTGCTACAATTTGCCATTACGCTCGCGTTTAAACGTTTATTACTGAATATTATGACTGTGAATTCTACAATTAATGTAAAGATTTGGATTTTATTTCGAACATTTTTAAGGTTTTTTGTTTGCCTTGCAGATTCTTTTCGTTTTTTTTTATTCATCTTGGAGCATTGCCCAACTCTAAGAAATGGAATATAATGAAAAAATAAAGCATTAAACTCGTAAACCAAACTCATTTAATGGAAAATAAAATTTAAGAAAAGAACAGAGAAATAAAAAAAAAAAAAAAAAACCGAATACAAACCGAAACAAGGAGCATATGCAAATTTCATACTAAAATTTTGTGGGTTATGGCTAATAGAGGCGTTTCATTACAATAAACATTCACTGAAAGGATGAATGAATGAAAGAACGAACGAAAGAACAAGGCAACAAAATGAATAAATGGTTGTATATAAATATAGATAAACAATGTAGAATATGGCAGATACTCGTAGATTCATAAATAGAATTCTAAAGATACGATTTTATATAAAAATTCATACAACAAACTGACAACAGAATTGAACATGCACAAAAACACGAGTAAAATACAGCAAGATGCTTCCAAAAGAAAAAATATCTACATGGAAGACAAAAACAAAGAATAATAAATGAAAGATTACGTGTTGTACTGATTATGTCCAAAAGAATTACTTTAATACTGTACTCACTCTGTCAGATATGAATACAAAACTTTCAAATAACCAACCCAGCCAACATGGAAAACGAAAGAAACTTTACCGCGCTAAAGCACATCAATGCTGGAGGACAAATGCTCCTAAAACAGCAGCAAATAAGCAGAACATAGGAAGGGAATGCCACAGAGCATCAAACAAAGCCATTGTTTTTATGTATGTCGTTTGAATTTCCTTCCAAGTCCTTGCGCTAGTAGTTTTTGTTGTAGCAAATATCGCTTTGCAAGATATTTCGAAATTAGGTTGGCATACCGGGGACCACATGCGATTGTATATTCCCTGTGGGTACTGCTGCTGGGTAATGAAAATAAACAAACAACCAGAGTACAATATCCATAACCAGACACACAATTACATAGTCACATAAATACATACATACACACATACATCTATGTACATACAAACACAGTTTCGATGTGAATATGTATGTACATATGTATGTGTTGTGTTAGAACATTTGAATGTTCATCTAAATGCAAAAGTATACAAAATATCTCATCGCAATCTTTATTGTTGTGGCATTTGATGTTGATAGATATTTATACGTTCACATACATAAAGACACACATATTTATTCAAACTAAATGCAATCATACATTTTTACAACAATTTATTTTTTTCACATAAATACAAATGTATTTACATCACTCTTTCATATTATTTTAAACTTTTGGTATTTATTGTACATTTAATGGATACAGTCAGAATTATGGATTAATTTTTTTATACATGTTAGACGTACATATTTGTGATGTTACCATGGTGTAATTATACAAGGTGAGTAAGTAAGAGAGTATAGTCGGTCAATCCCGACTATATAATACCCTACACCCAGTATATGTATAAAAAGTTTTTCAGAAATGGGCGTTATATGGGAGATATAAACTATTATGGACCGATCATCAAAAATTTAGTGTCATGATTTCTGTGAATATAAATATTATGTATGTTATACTTTATCTCGATGTAATAAAAACTTTTAAAAGATTTATGGAGGTTAAAGTAAATTACGGTCTCCTATATGGGAGCTACGACTAATTATGGACCGATCATTATAAAATTGTACCGTATTATTTGCATACATATGAAATATATCTGGGTTCAATATTATTTTTGAGAGAGTTATGCTCTTTAAAGTGATTTTCGGAAGTGGGCCTTGTATGGGAGCTACGAGTAATTATGGACCGATCTGCACAAAATTTGTAGATGTGATTCGCCTTCATCTACCACTCATTTGTGATGCAATTTGTTTGGATACTTGCATAATTCAAATATTTATGATCGGTAAACCCCAATTTCGGGAGGACATTTGTATGGGGGCCAGGTGAAATAATGGACCAATTTTCACCAGTTTCATTCCCATCCATCCTTGGGCCGAATAAATATCACATACCAAATTTTTGTGAAATATCTCCAGAAATTGCGACTTGTACTCTGCGCATAGGCTTTACATGGACAGCCAGCCAGATGGAACGACTCAGAAAGTGATTCTAAGTCGATCGGTTCTAAAGCTGTGTTCACATTATGTGTATTTGTCATGTGGACTGTCACTTTTTCGCATTTCAAATTTGTACATATAGTCTGAACACCTCCAAACAATATCATGTGTTATTTCTCTGTGTGCAATACATATGACATTTCTGTATTTAGATCGTGTTCTATTTTCAAGTGACAAACCATCTGACATCAGCTGTTTTTTATAACCAAAATTTTGTGGCGGAAAAAATTAATTGAAATTTTAATAAATATAATTTATACCTAAGAGTAAAACAAAAATACAAAACAAAAAAACTACACAAATTTATTATGTTTTTTATAACCAAAATTTTGTGGAGGAAAAAATTAATTGAAATTTTAATAAATATAATTTATACCTAAGAGTAAAACAAAAATACAAAACAAAAAAACTACACAAATTTATTATTGAAAATGGAGGGATATATAGAAAAGGAGTTAACAAAAGTAAGTACATATGTATTTTGTATTGCAATTTTTTTGGTTATTGTTATGTTGTTCCAGTTTGACTGGTGCAAAGAAGCGGTTCTGCAGTTGATCGAAATGTTGCAAGAGAAGGAATGCTTGTATAACCCGCGGAACAAGTTTTACCATAATAAGCATGCCAGGTATGCAGCGCTTAACCCATTATTGGCCGCTACCCTAAAGCGCAGGAATTTTTGACACTCTGTTATCTCGTATTGTACCGGTAGCATACAATTTTCGCTCACATAAGGTGATAGGATGAAAAAAATTGTCAAAAAAAAAACTATATGACAATCGGGGTCTGACACGTTAGCCAATAAATCCAGAACAGTTTGAGCCCCAAGACCAATGTCCTTATAGTGTGGCGTTGCTGAACCACCATATAAAATATTGTGATATAAATATCCACTCTCAGAGCACAAGCACCATGATTTAAATCCAAAACGGATTGGTTTCCCCTAATTAACATTTTGCATGAGTGTTGCTCGAAATAGGGAATCATTTGTTCATCAATTAGTCTGTTGTAATTTACTTCTTTTATTTTATTTATTTTATTTATTTGACATGACTAAAATCCTTTGAGACAAACAAATTGTATTTGTTCTTATTGTTGCAACAATTATATGTACTAGTATAGAAATTTCTTATTATTCTGCTTTTTACATGTAGAATCGAAAGGGAGCCAGACCAATAAATGAATTTAAATAGTGTAACTTAAAAAAATAAAATAGAAGATGTAGAATGTAGAATAAATATTACATTGTATTTATTATCAGCTATAAATTTTATATTTATATGTACATATTTATATATCTAAAAAATGACTAGTAACTACATTATCATTTAACTTGAATGCTAAGTTGCAAGACTGTAATGCTTTTACAATTTCTTATCAAATTTTATAAAGGAGATGAGTTAATTTTTAAATTTAGTTAAGGGAAAATAACTCCCCCATAAATTAAAATTCTTAATCTGTTCTTGTAACAAATATATCTATTTACATATGTATGTACATACAATGCTTGTGTACACATAAGAATATTTTTATATATTTGTAAAAGTTTGTAGAAACTTCTGAGCGAATAATGTCGTTGTCCAAACAATCTACAGATTTACAACATCGTAAACACACAGCGATGCAAACAATTAAAACACAAACATATCAGGTCGACTAAAAAGTATTTTCAAAAATTATGTTTTTTAAAAATATTTTAGTAAAATGACATCAAGTCATTTTGAACTGTGTATAGTAAAAAAAATTTCGTGAATGTGAGCATGGGTAAACATTCTTAGCAATCTATATATACAAAGAAAATGATTTTTAGATATTTAAAGCTATTTTAAAATTGCCCTCGTAATATAAAAAATAAAAGTATATCAACACTAACCCATACGAACAAAAAATGCATATGTACTTTTAACAAATAAATTGACATTTGGGGATTTCCGTTAAAACTTTAAGATATTTTTCTTCTTGTATTTTTTTCGGTTTCTTTAGTTTGATTAGATTTGTACCATTGTTTATCCGCTGCAGCACAACAATTTTAAACACACAAATTTAAAAAATTTCTAGTACATATTTTTGTAAGTAAATTCTCTGAGACTCGTAACCAGCGTTGCCAGAATGATGTTTATACCCTACACCACAATAGTGGGGAGGGTATATTGGAATTGCGCATATGTTTGTAACGCCCATAAATATTGGTCCAACACCCACCTTAAAGTATACCGATCTGCTCAGAATCACTTTCTGAATCGATTTAACGATGTTCGTCCGTCTGGCTGGCTGTCCATGTAAAGCTTGTGCGCCGAGTACAGATCGCAATTTTGAAGATATTTCGACAAAATTTGGTACGTGATGGATGGGATTGAAACTGGTGGAAATCTGTCCATTATTTCATCTGGCTCCCATACAAATGTCCTCCCGAAATTGGGGTTTACAGATCATAAATGTTTTAATTATGCAAGTATCCAAACAAATTTCATCACAAATTAGTGGTAAATGAAACCAAATCACATCTACAAATTTCGTGAAGATCGGTCCCTAAATAGTCGTAGCTCCTATATAAGGCCCACTTCCAAAAATCACTTAAAAGAGCATAACTGTCTTAAAAATGTTGGTATCCAAATAATATTTAACACACACTTATTTCATATGTATACCAATAATACGGTACAATTTTATTATGACCGGTCCATAATTAGTCGTAGCTCCCATATAAGGCCCACTACCGAAAGTCACTTTAAAGATCATAAATCTCTTAAAAATGTTGGTAATCAAATAAAATTCGACAAAAATAAGTTTCTTATATACAGAAATAATGACATTTTGTAATAATCGGTCCATAATTATTCGAAACTCCCATATAAGACCCTCTCCATAATTCACTTTAACTTCCATAAATCTTTTAAAAGTATTTATATCGACATAAAGTTTAACACATAAACTAACTCGGAATTTAGGCCGATTGCAATCCTGTCTTATCTTTCTAAAATTATGGAAAACTTATGTATATGCAAATAAATGAATTTATTGTTCGGCATAATTTGCTCACGACACATCAATCTGGCTTTCGAACCAAGCATAGTTGCGTAACTGCTTTAATAAATCTGAGTGAAGATATTCGATATGATATCGATATAGGGAAAGTTACTATGTTAGTGCTCCTAGATCACTCCAAAGCTTTCTATACAATTGATCATTCTTTGCTCTTCCTCAAACTCAAAAATATGTTCGGTATATCAGGGACATCAACAAATCTACTAAAGTCATATCTAAGTAATCATTACCAATCAGTATACATCAACGGTAGTTACTCATCTGCTCTCCCTGTAGCTAAAGGTGTTCCGCAAGGATCAATTTTAGGACCACTTTTATTCTCCTTGTATGTGAATGATCTTTCACGGATTTTATCATATTCAAAGTTACACCTGTATGCAGATGACATACAAATTTACATTGGCAGTTCTGTAAAAGATATTGGAGATAACGTGATTAAATAAGGACTTGGATAGTGTTTATTGATGGGCAACTGCTAATAGACTTTTAATAAATCCTCACAAATCCAAATGCATTATTATACACCGTAAAATGATTCCTATTAATAATATAAACATTGATATAATGATTAATAATGAAAAAATCGAATGCGTAACTGCAGCAAAGAATCTTGGTATTATTTTTAATAACAATTTAGACTGGCCTACCCATATTAATAAAACTGCATCAAACATTTACTTAATATTACGTGGACTCTGGCCTACCCAATACTTTACGCCCTTAAAAATTAAAATACTTATCGCCAAAACATACTTAATGCCACGACTTTTATATGGTTGCGAGTTGTTCTCAAGCTGCGACTCTCGAAGTAAAATTGTATTAGAGAAAACATATAACAATATAATCAGATACGTTTTTGATTTAAGAAAATTCGATAGAATATCCCAGCTCTCAAATAAACTTAAAAACTTCTTGGATATGAAAGTATTGCAAATGCTACATAAAATAATATATACGAAGAATCCTGCATATCTGTACAACCGAATAACATTTGCAAGGTCTAACAGAGAGAATAAGATAATTCCTTTTACACACCGCAGCCTGATATCTGAATATCAATTTTTTTATTCATTCTGTCCGTCTTTGGAACCTACTTCCTAATAACGTTCAAACAAACAACAATGTGAACATATTTAAGAATCTATTAATTAATTATTTCATAAGCTAAAACCATTTATCTATGTATCCATCTATCTGTTTAAATATATTTGAATTTTTGTATTTTATTTTATTTTATTTTACTTTAACTTAAATTAATTTATTTTTAATTAAATTAGATTTTGTTTTGTTTTATATTATTTTTTTTATTTAATTTCATTTCATGTTTTTATTAATAATTTTTATTTTATTTACTTTTTTGTTAATACTTAATTTTGATCTATTAATGTTTTAAACAAATATAATTCATTCACTGTAATTATATGATTTATATCTTGTTGTGTAGGATAAGTAAATTCATAAATAAATAAATAAATAATAAATAACATATAATATTTATATTCACAGAAATCATGACACTGAATTTTGGTCCAAAATAGGTGATATCTCCCGTAAAACGCCCATTTCTGAAAAACTTTTTTATATTTCAATATACTAGGTGTAGGGTATTATATGGTCGGACTATACTTTCTTACTTGTTTTATCATATTTTTGATGATTTTTTTTACTAAAATATGATTTGATGATGTTTTTTGCAAAAAATATGATTTTTTTCTTCCAAAAATATGATTTTTTTAATTAAGCCTTTTTTCTTTTAATTAAAAAGTTGAAAAATTTGATTTACGTACAACAACAAACACATACAATATAACATAATTTAGATTAGTTGCATTTTTTGAGTAGTTTTACTAAATTTTTATAAATAAATGGTGTGTTTTAGAACTCCTACATAGTTACAGCAATGTTTTCATTGTTTCTTTGAATTAATTTTTGCAAACTTTATTTTATAAAGTGATTTATATTTGTAAGCAATTAGCCAAAGGTTTTGATTTTAGTGACACTTCTTTAAAAGAAATTTCTTCTCTTGATTTCCAAAACTTAGAAAATGTTAACTGTGAAGATTTTCGGACCACAATTTCTATAATTGTTCGTGCGATTTTCCAACATTAAAGAAATTTGTTTCCAATATAATTTGTCTTCCCAGTTCATTAGCAAACGTTGAACAAATTTTTTTCAAATAAAATAAAACTTAAATAAAGTACAGGCACATACTTGAAAACACATCATTAGAAAGTAGTATTTTGTTTACACAGGATTATTTACTATTTAAAAAAATGTTCTTGTTACAATTTAAAAATTGATGAAGATATTATAAAAAATATTATATTGTAATTAAATTATAAAAAAATATTAAAAGCTTTATAAAACTTTGCTTTTATTAATTAGATAAAAAAAAGAGAAACATAAATTCTTAAATATCTCCGACACAAAGCATGAGTTATTTAAACATTTGTATTGTACTGCACCTTATAGATACGAGTATGTATATATATGTATAATATTATTGGTAAAACATGTAGTTTATTAAAATTTGGTTGATTATTGGGTTATATCATGTCTTTAAGAATAAAAATAGTACATTGAGTAAAAATATGATAACAAAAACCGATAACCAATCAATTTAAATTTTGAATTGTTATTTGGTTTTCTTTATTTTTTACAAATAGAAACTAAAAATTTAAAAAATGATGATTTTTTTCCAAAATATGATTTTTTTTTTTGTAAAATGATGATTTTTCACCAAAAATTTTCTAGCAACACTGCTCGTAACTTAATTTCAAACAAGTAAGAAAGTATAGTCGATCAAGCCCGAACATACAATACCCTACACCTAGTATGTATATGTAAATATAAACCAGTTTTCCAAAAATGGGCGTTATATGGGAGATATCACCTATTTTGGACCAAAATTCAGTGTCATGATTTCTGTGAATATAAATATTATATGTGTTAAACTTTATCTCGATATAAATACTTTTAAAAGATTTATGGAAGTTAAAGTGAATTACGGAGAGGGTCTTATGGACCGACCATTATAAAATTAGGTATGATCATTTCTGTATATAAGAAAGTTATTTGTGTCGAATTTTATTTGATTACCAACATTTTTGAGTGAGTTTTAAGAGATTTTCGGAAGTGGGCCTTATATGGGAGCTACGACTAATTATGGACCGATCGTTATAAACTTCTGCAATATTATATGTATATAGACGAGTTATATTTGTATTCAATATTATTTGGATGCCAACATTTTTAAGAGAGTTATGCTCTTTTAAGTGATTTTCGGAAGTGGGCCTTATATGGAAGCTAAGACTAATTATGGACCGATCTTCACGAAATTTGTAGATGTGCTTTAGCTTCATTTACAACTTATCTGTGGTAAATTTTGTTTACATACTTGCATAATTCAAAGATTTATAACCCGGTAAACCCCAATTTCGGGAGGACATTTGTATGGGACTAGGTGAAATAATGGACCTATTGCTACCAGTTTCAATCCCATCCATCCTTGGGCCGAAAAAATATCACGTAACAAATTTTATCTTCAAAATTGCGACCCGTACTCTGCGCACAAGCTTTACATGGACAGCCAGCCAGCCAGACGGACGGAAGGACGGACGGACGGACATCGTTAAAAATTTAAAAATTGATGATTTTTTTTCCAAAATATTCTTTTTGTAAAATCATGATTTTTCACAAAAATTTTCTGGCAACACTTAATTTCAAAAAACATAAATAATAAATATTTATTCAATTGTTATTTGAAAGATATCTAAAGTTAATGAAACAAAATATATTTTATAACATCGGATAGTGGTGCATTTTTTAATTATATTTATTATATATATATTAAAAAAAAAACAAGTTCGAGTGCTATATTCGGCTGTCCCGAAGCTTAAATACCCTCCACCTAAACGTAAAAAGAAATACAAAAACTACACTGGTTATAGGACTAGATTATTTCTATTCGGTGTTTTCTATTCAGTCTTAGTGCAAATATAATTAGTATTTAATATATTGTTTGAAAGACAATTTTACGACAAACATAATTTATGTTAAATAATTTGAAATTTTCACGAAATTCGACCATTTATAATTGATGTAATTACCGATTCTTACTGTAATTTACAGAGTTTGTTTGATTTTCATAATAATCTTGATTGTAATGTAACAATTTATAAAATTAAAAGAACATTTTTCCATATTCACAACAAGTTAAGAAACAGAGTATAAAAAAGGGTAAGATTATAAGGTGAGGCTTTTTTGGTTAAATTTGATCTCAAGAACATTATTTACAGGAGATTTATGGGTGGCATTATAGAAGTGGATGAACTATGGGATGATAGCTTTTAAATCCAGTATCCACTAATTTAATTTCTACGTATTTTAGGCTTATTTTGGTTGAATTTCACATCCATTATGTTATTTACAAGAGTTGTATGGTTGGTTGTTATGCTCGCAAGTGGGCTTAATTCAGGAGCTATTTTTGGCTAGCAGCTACAAAATCCAGTAGCATAATTGCCGTATAATCGATATTAATATGATTTCTGGATTAAAATTTCTGATCCATATAAAAGTTGGTTCGATATCGATATTTATTAGACATTTTTGTGTGTTTATTTGTTTTTTGGAAATGGTTCTTATATGGAAGTTATTTTCATGCATATGAGGATATTTCACGTCGAATTTCAACATAATAGCGGTATATTTAAGATATATATTAGTATTAACGTGGATTTCGAGGGTGAACCTTATATGGGGGACATTGTCAAACATGGACCGATATTATCAAAATCCAGCAGTTTGATTTAGGCATATGTAAATGATCCCTGTAAAATTTTGGATTGGTTACCTTATTTATAAGAGATTTATGAGTATTAAAGTGATTTTCGGAAGAGGGCTTTATATGGGGCATACGGTTACAAATAGACCGAAATTCACAAAATTTTGTGGGATGATGTTTGTATATATGTAAATGATCTGTGCAAAGTTTTGAGTCGGTACCGATATTAATACAATATATAGGGATAAATGTCTTTTTCAGATGTGGTCCTTGTATGGGAGCTATAACCAATTCTGGGCCGACCACCATAAAATTTAGTACAACAATTTATTTGCCTATAAGTATTATTTATATCAAATTTTAGCCGTTTAACATTATTTATATCTGTTTTATACGTATTTAAGTGAATTTTGGAAGTGGACTTTATATGGAGGCTATGGTCAAATATGGACCGAACTAAAAAAAATTTCGTTTTGCGATTTATTTTTACATAAAACTTATTTTTGCAGAATTTTGTCTTGATACTCCAATTTTATAGGCATTTATGTATAATTGAGCAATATTTCGGGAAGATTTTTGTATGGGGACTATGAGAAATCATGGCCCGATTCATACTATTTTCTGCACACTTTTTTCTTTTACAACGTATACAAAATTTCATGGTATTATCTGCAATATATTTCAAAATATTGCAATAAAATGGAGAAAAAATATCAAATTTTTATGTAGGTTGTCTCACATATCGGTCCATAAGTCTGGTTGGCCTAAACCGATTTTGCTGATTTTCAACACCAAAGTTATCTGCAAAATAAGAAATATTTTTCTGGCAATTTCGTTTAGTTCAGTTGTATAGTTGGGATGTGAGAGTGTTTTACACAGACAGACAGACGGACATGGCTAAATCGACTTAGAATTTCATTTCATGAATATTAAAAAAGTTTCACACGGAATGACAAACGTAATATACCCTCTTTCATTACTCTTGGTGGAGGAAGGTATAAAAACAAGTAAGAAAGTATAGTCGGTCAAGCCCAACTATAAAATACCCTACCAATACCCAATACAACAGTTTTTGAAATATGGGCGCTATATGAGAGATATTACCTATTATGGACCGATCATCCACAAACTTAGTGCCATGACTTCCGTGAATATAAATATTATGTATGTTATACTTTATCGCGATATAAATAATTTTAAAAGATTTGTGGAGGTTAAATTGAATTACGAAGAGGATCTTATATGGGAGTTTTGACTAATTATGGACCGACCATTTTAAAATTAGGTTTTATCATTTTTGTACATATGAAACTTATTTATGTTAAATATTATTTGGATACCAACATTTTTGTTCTTTAAAGTGATTTTCGGAACTGGGCCATATATGGGAGCTACGATTAATTATTGACCGATCTTCACAAAATTTGTAGATAGGATTTAGATTCATTTAATACCTACTGATTTGTGGTGAAATTAATTTGGATACTTGCATAATTCAAACATTTATGATCGTTAAACTCCTATTTCGGGAGTACATTTGTATGGGGACCAGGTGATATAATAGACTGATTTCCACCAGTTTCAATCCCATCCACCACGTACCAAATTTTGTCGAAATATTTTCAAAATTGCGACCAGTACTCGGCGCACAAGCTTTACATAGACAGCCAGCCAGACGGACGGACGGACGGACGGACATCGTTAAATCGGTATACTTTAACATCAGCAAAAATCCAATATACCCTCCCCACTTGTAATGTACAATTGAACATATCATGTTCAACGCTATATGAGGTTGTATATTTGGAATTAAAATTTAAATGAACGACGGGAGCCATTAATTGCCACTAGCGGTCAGTCGGAGGGTGGATTCTTGTTCATGTTAAAATTTTCTCTCACATAGGGATTATTATACATAAATAATTTATTATAGACTCCCTGACTGAAATTACTAATTGAAAAACTCTTTTATTATCATCCCAAGATGTTGTTTGGGATAATCGCCTCTAAACCCTCCCATCCAATGATCTTATTGGCGAATATGACACTAAGATCCCTACTTAAATCCACACTTACTTGTTCATCTCATTGCGAAAACATTAAAAATAACTTAGAAATTCATAATTCACTTAAAATTTTATTCAACAAAATTGATGAAAACCATTATGTAGGTATGTAGGTAATAAAAAAAAACATTCAACAAAATTGAAATATAAATTGGGTTGAAAGTAGCAAAAGAAAAAAAAACATTATTCTAATATTTAAGCAAAAAAAAACTAATGATGGAAACTCAAATTTTAAAGAAAAAGAATGCCTAGTAATTAACTATAGATAATTATACTTATAATAATTTATAATGAAATAATCGTTTATCTTAAGTTTCTAGATTTTTGTGACTATACTGTAGTAAAATAGAATAATCAAATCAGAGTATGCAATGTGTATCTTGTAATGATCATTTACAATGTTAAATGATCATTGTTTAACTTTGTTTTTTTTTTTTTTTTGTTTGTTGTTTTATGATTTTTGATTTTGATGCGTTTTGCTTTTACATATCAATTTATGAACTACTTGTGTCAACAAAAAAAAAAACGTGAGAAACCAAAGAATGTATTTTATTACTTGTTCTTTTTTTTTTTTTATTGCTTTGCTACTGATACAGTACTCCCTAACAAATTAAGGAATATGTAAAAGCAAATCTCAAAGATTTGATTATTGTTTTTAAATTACAGAATTCTGATTTTGTTATTAAATTTACTAATAATGAATGCGAAACAAATTGTGCTAATTAATAAGATATTTAAAACAGAGAAAAAACTCACCAACTTAATTCTGGAAATGCTGAATGATGAGGCCTCGTCAGACTGCTTTTGTTGGATGTTTAATTTGTTGTTACAGATATCTTAATTAGTTTGCCTGCCATTAATTATATTACACATATAATAAAAAGAACTTAATTAATAACTAATTCAACTGTGATAATTTATGTGCCATAAGTTAAATTTCTTTTTACCCTTAAGCCCGTTAAACTTTTGGTTTTTAACTTCTGATATATTTATATTTAAATCGCATTTAAGTTCGGGGATTTAAATACACGTATACAATTTGTTAAGAAACAAAGGTAGTTTTATTTCTTAAAGGTAATTTAAATGGTTTGCACCATTTTGATTCTAGAAAGAATATAGGGAAAAAAAAATTTAACCAAGCACAATCTTACGTAAAATTTTAATAATTTTTAGACTTAAATTCTTCAATTCTTATGAAGAACTTAGATGGCTTTTGGAGGTTTTCCTAGTCGATGCCTGCGTCCCTGTTTTGGAAGCTGGCAGGTGTTTTAGAGCTCTTCTGAGACTGCTTAATATATGTTGGTTTTTTTTTTGTTATTTCTTTTTGGCTGATACGAAATAGCGAAGAACTTGACTTTAGGTGTTGTCTTGCCGGTGGATTTAAAATAATGATGATAAGCGGTAAACACAATTCTTGTGAGAGTGGTTTTTAGGTGTTATTAAATGGGAATTAAGTGCATACAGTGGAGGCTAACTAAACACCCCCGTACCTTGTGGATAGAAATTAGCTTGTGTGTTCGAGACTTTTTATAGGGTTTTTCCACAATTTCTCAACCTGTCTTCCAATAACCTCAAAGATTATGAAGGATGCAGGTTATGTCGAACCTTAATATTTAGCAATAAGCTAATTTCTCCTTCGTTGTCTATTAGAAAAATTATAATATGTTAATTAATTACCTAGAAATCTTCAGTTTACTATATGTACCTTTATGAAACTTTTAACTAAAGTTTATATAAAATACAGTGTGTCCACTACAAAGGATATTATATATCTTTACCGATCGATGTGTTCACCTTGAGGTATAAAAATCAAAAGAATGTTAACACATTTGGTTACGAAAAACCATGCTTTAATTTTCGTTAATATTCGGAATTGTTAATGGCGTTCATAGGCGTTGATATTCGTTATAATACCTTGCCATATGTCAAAACAATTTGGCTGTTTTCAATGTGGCTACTTGATTCTTTAAAGTAAATACAACAATGTGAGGTGAAATACAACTTACAAAGCCTTACTGTTAAAATTCAAAACGAAATTTTCAAAAAAATGAATTGAAGCAAAATTTTAATTTGAGTGAAAACAAGAAATAATACAAAAATATTTATGTGTTACAACATAAAATCTGACCATTTAAAATAAAAATCTTTTTAAAAATAGTCGTCCATTACACACTATGGTGGTGTAGGGTATAACAACACTAATATAATTAAATTCTTAATTTAAATGAGTTTTTGTTAATTTTATATTCGTACACCAAATACTACATTTGACGATTATTTTAATTTAAGTAATGAATAGCGCGAGGTAAAATGGAATGAGAGGGCAAAAACTTTTGCCATAAAAATATTTAATTAATAAAAGCGTCGAAAGTCAATTTTCAAGATAAGCGACAAAACAACGCAGAAACAATGCTGTTCACGAACGCACAGCGAATTGTTGTGAGAAGTAGGTGGTAATGGGCTATGTAATCATATATATATATATATATATATATTAACAACTTGCAACAAAAACAAAAGGCAATGTGAGTGTGTTGCAAAATAGATTTAATGCACATTTTCACATAAAAAAATGCAAACAACAAAAAAATTCTACAAAAATTATTTTATTACTACAATTGTGGTTGTATCTCTATATGTACATATGTACATACATATACATATTTGTATATGAATGTATTCAGTTTTTGTGCATTTAAATTTTAAATTGCTCTTTTACATTGTATGTATGTATGTATGTACTAACTAACTATATGTATAAAAGTATCCACATTAATTGCAAATGAATGTGGTTATCTAAATGGCTTAAAATATGAACAAAAGAGCCGCAGTAACAACAACTCAAACAAATATAATTCATAATGTAAATTGGTTGGTTGAATTTGGACTTTCCGCCAATTTGTATGGTTTACGTATGCGAGTATTATTCTCACATGTTTACATGCGCACTTGAAAATAATTACTTGATCAATTGAACTATTTAAAAATTATTTAAATTTTTATCATAAAATACGCATTTCTTATTTCAAACTGTATTTTATGATAACGGTAATTTCGGTAACAACAAAATCGGTAAATAATGGTAATCTGACTTAACTTATTAATAAAACATACAAAAATTAAAACTAAATTATATACGGCAGTATTATACGGTAATGATGTCGAACTAGGCTACCCCAGCCTTTTCTTATTTCGAAAAATGTGTGTTATTTGTTAAAAATAAAACATTTTAAAGATTAACCCCCTTATTCAAAAACGATTATTAAATTTGACAAACGTTTATTAAGCAAATTTTTATATGCAAATCTGTCTTAATAAACGTTTGTTAAATTTAATAATCGTTTTTGAATAAGGGGGTAAATAATGTCGTTTTTAAAAACCTATGTAAGACCTCAGATTTACAAATGGAGGAAGTATTATGCATTTATTTGTAACGTCTTCCAGAAAGTGATGAAAGTCAAACGTCGTCAATCTGCGGACAGAATGTCCATCCAAGATCATTTAATATAATTTGACACATGTCATTGTTTTGGTATAAAAACAAAACCTAATTTAAGATCGGTTCATTATTTCTTAATCAGCAAACAAAATGGCGTTGCAGTTTTTTGAAAAATCACCAATAATAATTGGTGAATTATAAAAAGATTATCGAGCACTTATTTTTAATTAATACCAAATGTGTTCGATAAGTTTTATGTATGTACATATTTTCAGCCTTTATTTATAAAAAACAAACATTTGTTAAAATTTTTGCTGCTTTCATTCCACATCTGAGATGGGCAACTTCTATTTTTTCTCAGTGTTATTTTTAAGTACTGAATTTGATTATATTTATTTCCAACTCCCCTGTAGATTTAAAGTTAACAAATGCCAGTTGCTTTTTTCATATAATCTTATGCATGGGTTTGCCTCTGCATTTCCTATTCTATTTACATGAACATGCACACACACTCACATCTACATACCTACATACATATTTATTTATTACGTGCGTTTACAAATATTTGAGAATTTCATGGCAGAAATTCAAAAGTTTCAATTAAAACATATGGGTTCAGATTGTTATGAAAAATTACTGCAATTTTGATTTTGCATTGACAATAAAACACAAACATAATAAATACATATAAACAATAAAAACAACAATAACAAATCGCTACACCACTCAGTACCAAATACAAATAAATATTAATTTTTAAGTTTACGAGCCAATTTCATTCAAATTGCCAATACGTATTTTTGTCCTCCAGTCTTTTTCTCATTATCATTACCCGTAACCCGCCCATATTGACCAGAGTAGATATACTATTAAACTTTATTTTTTTTAGCTACAATAGTGGGATCTCAAAAATGTTCTTCTAATGATGTGCTAAGAAATGTTGGCTGCCTGCACTTTTGGAGTTCTACCAAAAACCATAAAAATCAATATAAATAAAATGCACACGTACAGATAAAAAGACTTAAAATCTAAAATATAGCAGTGTATAGCAGAAATTTAATAAAATTTAGCTTATTTTTTTTAATAACAATTTTTAGTGCTTGAATAGGTGACAAAGATACATATCGCCGATGAGCTAACTAAAGGTCGCAAGTGTTTTTTTGTAGAACAAAAAATAATTTATGTTTTATATGAAAGCCACATTAATATCCTTGATAACTTTTGGAAAATAACAGCAGACTTTTGGTTGGCACAACGACGATATGTATATACATAAATATGTGGATGCTAGATAATCGTGTTTATGCTGGTTGGTCATTTCAGTTGCAGCATCACCTTTACTATTATATTTAAGCTTTTAGTTTTAAATAGATATGCGTTAAAGTCATTTTGAGAAGTATAATCCTACCTTTATCTAAAGGTGAATTACATAAAAATTGGTATTAGAGAAAGTGTAATTGCCTTTAATTGTTTTCAAACGAATATATTTTGTAGCTCGGATATTAACTAATGTTTTTTGGTCACATAAAATGAGACCAAAATTAATTTTTAGCCAAATGTCAGTAATTTTTATACCCATTCCGTTTGTAACACATCAAAATAATGGTCGTAGAACCAAAAAGTCTATATATTCTAAGTCCTTATAAGATTCTAAGGCGATCTAGCCATGTTTGGTATTGAAATTGGGCAAAATCGGTTCAGTAGGATCCGATCAAAGTTTCAGACTACCTCGATATTTCTCAGATATTTTTTATAATTTCCTTTAAATATAATGTAGATAATACCATGAAATTCTGCACACTTTATTTTTATTATTAAACGACAAGTCCTGTTGAAAATGGTAGGAAGCGGTCCATGGTTCCTTATAGCCCACATAAAAACGCCTTCCCGGAATATGGCTTCATGGTATATAAATGTCCATAGAAAATCCGTATCCCTACAAAATTCTGCAATAATAATTTTCATACAAAGCGAAATCTCAAAACGATATTTTGTTTGCATCGGTCCATATTTTGATCATAGCCCCATTCAAAGACTACTTCAAAAAATCACTTAAATGCGTATAAATCTCTTATAAAAAGCACTAGCAAGTCAGAATTTAACACAAGTAAACCGTATATACATTTAAATTGGCTAACAAAATTTCATATTTGACCATAGCCCCCATATAAAGTCCACGTTGAAAAATCACTTAAATGCACATAATTCTCTTATATGGATCAGCAGCAAATTCGACACAAATAGTCCATACATATAAGGAAATATTCAGACACAATTTAATGATGATCAGTCCCTAGTCGTCATATAAAGTTCACTTTTTAATATCAGCAAAATGCGTCCATAAATAACGGAGATATGAGCAAAAATCCGAGACAATCCCGGCAATTCCCAGTGTCACCTGCAGGTGACAGATATTAACGGTATTTTTAAACATGAAAACTGACGTCACTGATAAATATAAATATTATTTTTATACAGACAACACCCTGTTGTATATCTGATTTTATTTTGGCAACGCTAGAATTTTATTAACTAGGGGATTTTTAAAAATCTTTAAGCAGTGGTTTTGATTTTAACATACTGGTGTGTCTTATGATAAAGAAATTGTTATAAAAATGTCAAAAGGGTAAGTATCACAAAAATTGTTTTTTCTAAATACTGCTGGATTATCACGCTAAAAATGTGAGAAAGTATTTTTAGAAAATATATATATTCTACCCAAAATTATGGGCTGTTGTTCAAGTGTCACCTTGAGGTGACACTGGGTATGATGCATACGTGTGCATGTATGCATACCAGAAAATTTATATCTTGCAAAATTTTGACTATTGCTTTTAGGTTTAATGAAAGATTAAGCTTGGAAGAAATTGTACAAATGCTCGAGACTGGAGATGAACCTGGTGACATCATATTGCTTCCTCCTGAGGATGGTGAAGTTACTGATGAAGACAGTGGAGATAAAAATGATGTCAATTTCAATCACCTTCCTAGCCGAATGTTGCGCTCAGAGGTTGAAGTGCAATCAAGACCCAACATAGAAGATGAAGAAGTGGTTCAAGACGAAAACATTGCAGAGCAGGACGTGCTCCGAAGAAGAAAAAGAAAGAACTTTCGGTAAAGAAGTGGACAATAACACTTCAGTGTTTTCTTCATGCGGTAAAGGGGACAGCGATCAAGATATTGTTGGCACATTTCAGGAAAATATCAATGTCACTGATTGCTTTGAGTTATTGTACAGCAAAGATTTAATAAGCCTCATTGCAGATATGAGCAATTTGTATGCTCCACAGAGGAACCATACATTGAATGTAACCGAAAATGAAATTCGAGTTTATATTGCTGTTCTACTGTTGACTGGTTACATGACACCAAAATACATGCGAATCTTTTGGGAAAACAAATCGGACACGTACAATGATTTGGTATCCAGCATTTATGTGATAGTAACGCATTGCCAAGGTTCGTAAATACTTTGTGTTGCTTGTTGCTAATTTTACTACCAATTTTGATAAGGCCGACTCATCGCACAAAACAACATATTCATGGGAAACCATTATGATTTGGATATAAAATTTGGTCTGCAGCTACGGTACAAGGATATTTAGTAAACTGCGAATTATATCAAAGAACAAGTGGTCCAAGCTTGAAGTTGCAGTCAGAGTATGGCCTGGGTGCTGCAGTTATTTTAGAGCTTCATTCAAGACTACCTCAAGAACTAGGTCCTTTTAATCTGTACTTTGATAATTTCTTTACTGGTCTGCCTTTGCTAAACTATTTACATGACATAACATTGGTGGAACAGGAACGATTAGAGAAAATCGTCTTGAAAATTGCAATCTTCCAATTGCTAAAGAAATGCGAAAGAGGCCTAGAGGAGAGATAGATTACAAGACTTCTGAAAAAATAATTGTCGCAAAATGGCATGACAATAGCATTGTAAGCATTGCTTCCAACTGTCACGGACTGGCGCCAATCACAAAAGTAGATAGAATTGGTGTTATCAATAAAATGAGAACAAAAATTCAAGTTGATTGCCCAGCACTTGTAAAAATGTATAATAAGTATATGGGTGGTGTAGACCGCTTTGATGAGAACGTTGAATCTATGAGAGTAGCTTTACGTGGAAAAAAATGGTGGTTTCCGCTCTTTGCATTTGGACTATATGCTGCTTGCCAGAACGCTTGGCTCATCAAAAGAAAATGCGAAAACAGCTGGACTTATTGTGAATTTCGTAGAGCAATCGTAGTGTCATATTTGCAAAAATACGGAACAAAGCCAACTAAGAGCAACAATTGAGGCGTTCCCATTGTGTTAAGAGTTTCAAATGAAACTAGATTGGGAGGGTGTCCAAAAGACCATATTGAGCAGGATTGCTCACAACGTCACTGCGGCTTTTGTGATCAACGTACTAGAAAAATGTGTGCCAAATGCAACATAGGCCTCCATATTAAATGTTGGTATAAATTCCACAACAAATAAAAAATTATATAATTATTGTGAAATCAAACGTAAATTTCAATGCATTTATTAAATTATGCCCAGTGTCACCTATTCCAAAATCCTTCTTTTTTTTTGGTTTGTTTTTGAATAAATAAATTAGAATCATAATTAGAATTATAAGAATTATAACTCATTGCTTCAGTGCTTGAACCTCATCGCTTACAACTAAAATCATCTCAAATACTAACTTGAATAGGTACTGAATGTGCACAAATATATATTTGTAAGTTATAAGGTGAAGTATTTATTGAAATATTTTGAAATATGTTCTATATCTCTCTCGGACAGTATTTATGAAGTTATATATTTATTAACTTTTATTTTACGAGTATTCCCATTGTGCACTACAATGTTAATTTTTTAATAACACCGACCCAGCTGAATTTGACAGTTTAACTTGTTTATACGCTGCTGGAGTTCCATAAAGTATGAATTTTAAAATTGTTTTTATTTAAAACCAATTTGTAGGCAATGGCAGTATTAATGAATATTTAAATCAATAGCATTTTTTCATACGATTTAATTTTTGTTCTTTTCCGTTGCCTAATTTTTTATTATTGGCCAGCATTTGAATGGAGTCTATGTAAAGTTGTTAAGGCACTGGATGTCTTTCTTTTATAAACATTTCAATATTATTTATTGGTTTATTTATTTACCATAACTTTTTAAATCTTTTGTTATTTATACTCGCATTATATGCTCGTATATTTGTAAAAATAAACAATAGGATGACACAAAAAATGTTGAGAAAAATCATAAAATCCATAAAACATCTACGACTTACACTAGAATTGAAATTTAAGAAAAAGAATCTTAAATCAAACTAAACTTTCATTTTAGTTGGAAAAATCGACAATATTATTTTGGGCCATCTTAATATATAGGGTGTTTTTTAGATGTATAGAACTTTAAATTGGCAAAATTTTTTAACTGGTCGCCATTTTGTCAGCTATCAAGTGATTTATGTTTGAAATCGTTAAGCTATGTATTGACGGTTGTCAGATCATACAATGTTGTCATATCTAACAATGTACTGACATTGAAAAATTGTTAGCAAATGGTAAATTGTCAATGCTTTTTCTTACAACGTTGGAAGACAGCCATTTTAAGTTTACACGGTTGTTAGACATTTTCTGAACATTTTTGGAACAACGTTGTAAGATCTGACAACCGTATATACAAATCTTTAGTCTATGCCTCTAAACGAGAAAAAATATACCACTTAGAAGTCAACATTCGCCTCGTTATTGCCGCCGATATACGGCCACAAATGTTGAAAAAGTCATCGAAAATTGAATGTTAGACTACATACGTCCGAGCCTGTTGGTTGTATGCCAGATGTCATATTTTAATTATAATACCAGAAGATTATCTTTCGTATTGCATGTTAATTTATTAAAAATAATCTTTGTTTTATTCCATTTCAAAGTTCTATACATCTAAAATACATAACACAGAACAATGATTTTGAAAATAAATTTGCAAAATTTGCAAGCGTTGTTCAGGCGTCAGACTATTCATGTTGAAATGCCAAATCAAACTAAACACTGCTGACAAAATGGCAGCCAGTTAAAAAAGTGTGGCCAACTTAAAATTCTATACAGCTAAAAAAGACACCCTATACATGGAAAATGTATTTAATATTGTATGTATTTGAACGATTTGTGTGTGGTTAATACCGACATATGTACATAGTGTTTAACGGACGTTAAAAATGCATTCATCTGGAAATAAAAGCTCATAAATAACTATCATGTAATGCATACACAGGTCATGTTACATATTTACAAAAACACACTATGTACATAAGTACACAGTGTGTGTAAAATACATCCTCCTGTAGAAGTTTTACTATAAAATACATGCATATTAAAAGCCAGTTGTAGTAAATTTTGTGGTCATTGTGCGTACTATAGTTATTTAAATGATTTGTTATGCGTGGACACTGTGACAAATATAAATTCATACAGAGGCATATACTTGAATGTAGTATTGTCGTTAGATGGTCCCCAAATTGTATGGAACCAATTAGTAATGACATGTCGTTCGGTATATCATCTGAATTTCATAAAAGTTGTGTAATAAAAGCTACATTATAATCCGATCTATTTATAAGCACTTATTTTAAAAACATCCTCATAACCAATTAAATGCAATGCAATTCTCATTTAATTGAGTGTAGTTTACGTTTCGTCTGAAGTACAAAATAGGAATCACTAGCTGCTTCTAGACATTCAGTTTTTTTAAACAGTGGAGTTACATGTAAAAATTAATTTCAATAAAGTAATGACTTATTTAACTTCCTATTTGTAACTAGCTAATGGATAAATAGTAAAAAGATAAGATAATTTTAACCCATTAGTTTTTGTAAAAAGTTAATTTATTGCAGTTAATGGCAAGAACTGCAATAGTTATTTATTTTTACAGAAGTCTTAAGCAGTTTTGTTATAACTTGTTTATTTTATATTAGTCACACTCTACGAACACAAATAAATTATTATATTTCAATTTTAAAATGAGCAAGTTATTTACACAAATTTGTTTTGTATTGATAATTAAATTCATGCTTTAATTTAATGATTTTAATTAACAATTTTCATCATTAAATTTAAAATATTTCGTTTGGACTAGTGCTGGGATGACCCCTACTTATGCAATGCATTGTATTGGAACTAGGAAAATATGTTATGGAAGGGAGTAGTATTTGTGAATATTTGATTTGAATTTTCCTATATTGAAAGTGACAAGGATAAGTTCTGCAGGAAGTTTATTCCACATGCGATGAGTACGGCCACTATCCAGTCGACCATGAATGGATGAGACCTGACTGAAGAACGTGTATTGCACAAAAAAATCGGGTTTCAAGTTCCCTAATTTCAGCAGAGCGTATTTCATTATAGTATCGATAGAACAGTGAAACACATCTCACATTGCGGCGATGCTCCAGTGAATCGATAGCGCGGGGTACCCTTCTATCACTGATAAGCACCTTCGCCCTCTACTGTACGCGCTAAAGTAACTTTGTATTCTATTTTCGGTCGGTAAGGAGATCAGATAGATGGTGTGAAGTATTTCCCACATCGTTTAAACAAAAATAAAAGGAACTTGAATGCTTCTTTTGACACACATTTGTTTAGTCACACTGAATTCTCATGCCTAGAACATCCCATAAAAACAGATAAATCAACATGATCTGTCGTACGTTTGTGTGTTAACATACAACATTGAGTCTTAGGTGCATTAAAAGCGATTCTATTCGAACGACCTCATTTGGAGATCGTCACAAGATCTTGGTTAAGTGTATCATTCATGTTTTGCCACATTTTCCTAATCTCCAAAAGGCTTGGTCTATGGTTGAATATTTGCTTAAAGTATCACAGTTTTAGAAATACTGTACAAGTATAAATATTTTTGAATTGAAACAATGTTGCTAATGTCTTCTTATTTATGTACATTTTGGTGAAATAGATAAAATATGTGGAAAATGTGAAACATGTATTCATATTTAAAAATATTTTATTAACGAATATAATAATTTTTATTGTCTAAATATCACATAGCTCCTTTTCATATTGTAATCATTTTGTGTTAAACTTCAAGAAGCAAAATATGGAACATATGACCATTAATTTTAACTAAGTGACTACTGGGAAGTGATAATTAAAAATTTGCACCTTAAGGCAATAACAAATTTTACAAATTGCACATTCATCTTCTAATATTTTATTAATTCAATATACATATTTGCAATCTTGGTTTGTTTTTAATTTTTATGTTTGACCAATGTCAAGGGTATAGCTGAAGAATTAGCCAGGAGGGCTGCAATGATGACTCGTATGACGATTGACCCCTTCACGAACTTTAAACTGAATGTCCAGCAGGAATTGTTATACTTGTACAAACAAGCTGGTCTATTGAATCCACTTGTGGTACAAGTAAGGCAAATTGATCAACCGTTACAGGACACTATACTTTCGATTACTTTAGAAGCTGTTGTAATGAGGTGGAGGAGAAGACAGAGTCTCACTTACTATCTCAATATCCAGCCCTATTTAATTAATTCTAATTCTTTAAATTATTCAATTTCTTTATAGAGAAATAGAAATGCGATTGATAATATACTCCGATGGGATTACAAAATGGAATTTCGTATATTTCCGAGTGTTAATAATTCTTTAAAGAAAATCGGAGCGATTTTTCCAATTTTAAATTCAACCGAATAAACTGATTGATAATCATGTTTATATGTTATGTGGGCGTTTCAGAAAGATGATTTCAATGGATAGACGGATATTACTATATCGAATCCACTATCTATATTGATCTAGAATATGACGACAAAATGAAAAATATGGAAATTTAAAACGGAACGACTTATAAATATGTATCTATCACTCATGTATAGATAATTTTTAATAATTTTATACCACTAAAGCATTAAGAATGTATTAATCTGGTGTTGTGGGCAAAACCCAAAGGAGTATTCGACTACTCTGAGATATAAACAGAACTAATTTCTATACACCTTATCAAAATGCAGATTTTTTATTACGTTTGTCCAGCAAAAACTTTACAAAAACTTTAAACAACCCTTAAAATAATAGAATTTATTAGAAACACTTCTTACAAATTAACAAATATAAGTATTTGTATTTGTCCTCTGTGCACAATGGTTTAGAAATGTTTTATTTCGGAATAGTTGGGAACCTCGTGAGCAATATTTTAATGATTTCTGACACAAACAAAGCTGAGGGTTTTTTTCGGGCTCATATATATTTTGTTAATGAACAAAAAGTAAATATGGGCTAATTTAATGTAACAGACCTTTGTCAAAACATAATGTTTATATGTATCTTAAATACCCATCAAGACACTGATAAAGCATTACCTCTCTGGCAGAAATAGTTTTTGATGATAATGTTGCTGAGATGCAAGATTTAGAAACACAATTCAAAGGTATATTTGGTATCATCTAGGTATAATTGGAATAATGAAATTAACTATTTACTCTTAATTATTTTAAACTTTGTATGTACATTTTATTATTAATTAATAAATAAATTTGAAAAGCTAATTATTAGAGAAAATTTTTTATTATATTGGCTTGAGTTCATTTTTAATTAATAACTCAAAGCATACCATTGTAAAGTTATATTTTTCTAGACATTAAAAATTAACTCAAGCCAAAATAATAAAAAAAAGTGAAATCTAAATATCTATTTCTACAAAAAAAAAATCTGGTGACAATGTGGGAAGTCGCTTGACGTATCGTCGACGATCAGATTGTGGATTAAATGATATACTATCATCGACGAATATATAAAAGATACTGTCACTGAGCAGTCATCAACGAATACATACGAGTATAATAATTAAATTAATTAAATAATGTTGAGGCGATGAGTGAAAGAGTGGCCTAACCCACAAAAATACAAAAATATAAAATAATGTAGGATTAGCATCCCAACTGCACCCTATTAACATTATTTTAGTACTAAAATATTGATTGACAAATTGCTAGCAGCACTTTGACTATTAAAAACCCCCGTAAATTAAAAGAAAATGTTAAATTAACTCCAATAGGTACGTTATGTCACTCTTGCATTCATCGCCTCAATTAGTCTCGTTTTCATTATGAATCTATAATTAGTTAACAATCTATAATAAATAAGTGCAGTTAAATAATTTAATTTAAATAAGTCTGGATTTAAATTATTTGTACTAAAAAAGTTCTAATATGACTTATTTTATAATATTAATTGCAAATACCTACCATTAAAAATGTGAATAGTTTCAATATCCAATTTAGTGAGTTATCATTCCATCATTAATAAGTTTTTTAAAATTAGATGAATTCAATACAATTCCTAGTGATATAAATGAGATTTATTTGGTTATGAAAATATAGCCATTCATTAAAGTAAATTCACAAATTCACCAGTTATTATCGTACATTACCTTGTTGTTTTATTCAGAATTATTAGTTTATGTTTCAAACAATTTGCAAACTAATTTTTTTAATTTGATAAATCGCTGGTCATTTATCACATCATAAATTTATGATTTACAATTTACTAGTGTTTGTTCACAAAATATTTCATTGTTTGCACCACTACACTGTGTTCATCTTTGCGATTTTTTAGTTTTCGTTTTATTTCATACGCTTTTTTATTTTCAGCAGTTTTGTGTGTTTAATAAATGTTTGGAAATTAATCTCAATTGTTTTACAATTCGCAAACTAAAAACTGCACTCAATCACTCAAAACTTTTCAACGAGACACATTGCAACACACACACACACATCCATACACACAAGCACACAAACTAACACAGATACAATGGATGAAATACATTTGCCAATAGACACCATTAACCACATGCAATTCAACGTTAAATGGATGTTTCATTAAAAAAAAATTATTTTCATTGCTCACACACACTTTCGTACATTCACACATACAACAAATTGTCGCACTTGAAAGTAAAATAACAACAACTATGACAGGAAACGGAATCGAACAACAAAAATTAAAAAAATTGTCGCGTTTTTGTTTTTCAATTTACAACAATTGTATCTGTCTTTATTTGTTTATGAGTTTACCTGGCAGACAAAACGACTGGCTGACTGACGGTCAGTCTGTCTGTCTGCTTATGTGCGTTTGGCAAAAATTTAGCGTGTCTTCTTGAGGAGAGCTGTGTTAACTATTGCGACGGCAAGTGTTAAATTGTTACGCGTTTTATCCACCTTTGTTGCGTGTCAGCATGGAATAAACATAAAAATCTCAGTTGATGCTGTATCAAGGTGTTGAAAGTGTCTGAGCTGAGATTCATAAACACAAACAGAGTTTTTGGGAAGCAACTGGAATACTACATTCATTACTCGCACATAAATACATAAGTTGGCTGGCTGTAAATGCTAAATGTTGACTGGAGTTGGATTTTATACAATTCCACAATCCATTTTGTTTTCAATGCAATCGTTTGTTAGTTGTTCTTTGTCTTTGTAGTAGGAGGTTGGGGGACAAAGAGTACCATTTATATGTGTATATGTGTGTTTAAGCATCATTATTAATGCGCATGCGTGTACTTTTTTTTAGGAAAGACAACAAAATATGTTTTGTTTGATTTTGTTTTTATTTGAATGTTTTTGTTTTGGAACAAATTAAAAAAATGGGGTATTTACATAGGCTGCATCAATGAGTTACAATTTCAATGAAATGTCTAAATCAATTGAATTCAATAGTTCAACCGGTTTTTTAAAACAAAATAAATTTCAGAATTCATGTCCTGGACAAACTTTTGTCTAACAAAATACATATGTACAGTAAATTTTAGCATTTAGTTTATTCGTGGTTAATCGTTGACTGATAGTAAGAATCGGTACACAGTAAAAAAAAGTTTTCATGCGAAGGGATGTAAAATCTAGTGTACGAAATTTGACACAATAAATCCACATATGTATATAAACATATATAAATGACGTTTGGTACATATGTTACCATTTCCCTCATATAAAGTCGCCTTCCGAAAATCACCTGAATGAGCATAAATCTCTTTTAAACAGCACTATCAAGTTGAAATTTGATACAAATACTCTACATGTATGTACATATGTATATATAAATCATCGTATCGAATTTTATGGTGATTGACCTATAATTGGTCATAGGTCCCACATCCGGCCACATCCGAAAAACACATTAACCTACGTAAATATTTTATAAATATCGACACCGAACTAAAATTTTACACAGATCAATTATATGTCAGTGAGGATTTTACTATTGGATTTTGTGAAGGTCTTCCATAATTGCCCATAGCTCCCATAAAAGTACATTTTCGAGACTAACTGGAATACCCAAAAACTCTAAAATATAGAATCTTTATTGTAATGAAATTGGTGAGTTACATAGAAATCGTTGTAAAATATTTTATGATCCGAAAAATGAAATAACAAATGTGTTTCAAGTATGCATACATAGATCACACTACCAGTATATTGCTGATGGGTATGTAAATACATATACACACAGCTTCAAAAGTGTGTAAACACCAGTGAATTTTTTGATTTTTTTAAGTTTATGAAAAGCATTATAGTTTAACTTAATTTTTTTTTCATAACCGAATCTATTATTCAACCAAATATCCAACAAAACGAAACTTTTAAATTTCAATTGATGGATAGATTTTAGGATTTTCATTATCTTAAAAAAATCAAATAATTTGTTGTGTTTACTCACTTTTGAAGGTCATAGTATGAGATTCAGAACAGCCGAATATAAACTCTTATTTGTCAAAACTGCGATAATTGTGGTGGATTGTACACGTAGGGAGCCCACGTGTTCAGAATAATTTGATCATCTCCTCATAGATAATTTGTATCCCAAACTATGGCGCTCAATGGAAGCAAAATAAACTGAAAGTTGCATAAACCGCGACTCTCTGAATTATTTCCCCGTGTAACAGTTATTGAACGGCGATAAATATGCAATAAGCAACAAGAAGTTTCTAATTGTCTTTAAGAGATGTCTAATTAGTTTTTAGAAATTTTGTATTTAGAAAGTTACTAATCGTATTTCAGAAATTTTGAATTAAGTTTAAGAAATTTTCAATTGCATTTACAAACTTTGAAAATTGTTTAATACAAATGGAAAATTCTGAAATACTTTTAGAAGTTGCTAAAATATTATTGGAAATGTCTTGTATGTAATTACAAATTTCTTAAATATAAATAGAAATATGTATTTGAAATAAATTTCTAAAATGCAATTAGAAACTGAAATGGAAATTATGTAGAACATGTAAATTTTTAGAATGAGATGAGATGTGCTTATAGGAAATCTGCAACGAGCTTTTGCAGTAATGTTAAAAATTCTTTGAAATGAATGCTCTTGGATAAATCCAAAAACCTGGGACCTGAGCCAAGATTCTACCGAATAGCAGATAAAGATAGATAGATTTACAGATAGACTGGCTGTCAGTAATATCATAATTGCCGCGTTCAATATTAAGCATGGCCAGAAATGCTGGGAGTCTGTAAATGTAATGACAATATAATCAATTTCATTGCCGAGATGGGGTGCTATAGCCTCTACGAAAGTACGCAAAGTCCTATATAAATATATCTGTCTTTTAACAACAGACATATATGTTTTCATAATGAAGAGGAAGTAAATATATCACATCTTCAATGTTCTGTAACGACTTTGTCTAGAACCATTCCTTTAATATTAAAATAAATATGGGTGTCATATTCGACCACCAATATAATACGCGCACCGAATTTTGAGCGATTTGTAACAATTTTATTTGAATCAGCCGAATTGGAAATTTTATGTTTTAAATTACTAGAAATCAGAAATTCATCAAACTACATTAAACTGGAAAATATTTGTCGGTAAATTTTAAGAATTTTATTGAAAATATGGTTTATAATATGAAAATATAGTGTGTTTCATAACAAAATATGAACTACTAAAATAGTAAAATTCTAAATTTATAGATCTAGACTAAATGGTATTACGCTGCTAATAAGCAATTTTATTCCGTTTTGCAAAACCACAATGAGATTGCAGTACCAATTAAAACTATGTAGACACTTTTAAGATGATTCTAAAATCAACCTGTCGTATTATATTGCTCAGTATATTTTTATTCATATTATTAGATGGAAAAATGAAAATGCTAGTATTTATAGTTACAAATTATACTAATTTTATATTAATTTGATCTGAATTAAATTGAAAATTATCCAAAAATAACAAAAACGTAGGAAAGAATTCAAAGGATTCTATTTATTAATTTTTTGTTTATTGTTTTTATTAAGAAATGTTTTGGGATTATTAAATTTTAAATAAATTTCATGAGAATGAATGAAATGCTTTGTCAATTCCCAAAAATTAACAAAATCATAGAAATTAGAAACCACTGTTACAGGTTATAATGGAGACTACACTGCACACATACGACGTTTATTTTAATAAGAGAGAGGGAAAAGTTCTTAACAAAAGTATTTCCTTTATCATTGTGATCATAAAAATTCCATTAGTTCTATTTATATGTTTGTCGTTATAAAAATGCATGTTTGTTGACTGGTTCGTCATTATTTATTTCTTTATAAAACTCTACTTGAAATTAGACATGATTAATTTTACTTAAAATCCTTTTACTGACGTCTAATAATGAATTCACATAAAATTCAAGCAATTTGAGAATCCACTAAACTAGACATAAGATTAACTTTCAATTCTATAATTTATTACTTCTAATATAAACATACATACATATGGATGTAAACGAGCATGTACTCGCATGTACATACATATGTATGTAAAGTGGCCAGCCACATGGATTATAAATGACGAAATTTAGCAAAATCCAACAAACGAACGAAATTAAGGATAAAAACAACTGCAGTAGAGGCAAATTCACTAAATGTCAAAGTTCTATCATAAACTGACAAGCACGTGTTCCTTATAATCTTAAAACTACGTATATACGCACTCGTTGTTTAAATATATAATTATTTTTTTGTTTTTTAGCACGAAAATATGTAAAAACATACGACATTTCTCTCACGTTGGTTGTTATACATTGATCGGGAGCAATAAAAAACTAGTAACAAGAAATAAAAAGAACAAAAAGAAAATTTTTCAACAATTCACATCCAAAAAACCCAAAAGACATACATACATACACTCACAGACTTTCTCGTCTACACAGACATGCTATTAAAGAAAGAGTTTTGGGGTCGTTTGCATGCTAAGAACCATTTTTATGGCAACATACTCGTATATAATGGAAACATCCGAAGGGATGAACTTTTTACTCACGCTACCAATACTTACTTCTCTGCAACGTTTTTGTTTTGATACCGAGTCTACTCCTTGTTTTATAATGCATTTAATACTCTCTTTCTCACATTGTTTCCTTCTCTCAATTTATTGCACAGCAGACACACACTCACATTAACACTTAAGAGATTTATTCAAACAAAACTACCCTCCCTTTAACAAATAGACACTACAAATACATGTGAGAAGAGTATATCCTGTATTTGCTGTTTTTGTGATAGAAGTAGTATCTAAAAGAACAACGTTTCCAATATTTATCCATGAAAAAAGGGGAAGTTTTTTGTTCCAAAAAATCGATAAACATACTGTCTACAAAAATGGCATTACACATGCATATTTACGTACATACATTCAGGCATCCTTAAACACTTACACACAATCATAGAGCAGTTTAGTCTCATGTTGAGTACAAGAAATCAGCGCGAAAAATTTTTAAATGAAGATTCATAAACATTTCATAGAACAGCCTGTAATTTTGTCTATCTGCCCGACGTTTCTCATTGTTAATATTAGAATTTAGTGTGGAGTTATTTGTCCTCCTTCCACATGGAAGATTCCTTTCGCAAGAACTATAGCGAAGGGTCTGTCTGCAACTTTTGTTGAAAACACGCACGTACAGCATTTACCATAACCACGCTTTATATGCAAACAAATATATGTATGTATGTATGTTGTATGTTACAAATCTTTATGTAGCTGGGCACAGATAGGAAGAAGGTTTACAACTGTTTAGTGTTTCCATTTAAACATTTGCAATATAGACGAGCATTTCATTAACCATTTGCCGGGTATAAAATACTCCGTCAAACACTTAGACTGACGACTTGTAAAATAAGAGAAAAATAATGTAAAAATGTTGAAAAAAATGTGAGAAAAACAACAAGAAACTACTAAACGACGAACCTGAAAACAAACAAAGAGACAGTTAGAGATCCAGGCAGGCAGACAGGCGGACAGGCAGTACTTATTTCTATTACCATTTGTAAAAGTAAACAAAAAAAAAACATGTATGTATGTAGTATATACAAACTCTAACAGAACATAAGCAAATTTACACATACAAACAGTTACAAATGTATGTATGTATGTACATATGTATATGAACATTTTTAGAAAAAATAATAAAAACATCTTGAAACCAATGTATGATGGAACTCATCAGGAATATTCACGAATATATACTTACATATGTATGCTTGTATGAATTCACAAATAGGACTGCAACAGTGGACATGAACTGTTTTCGTTTTGAAATTATTACAGCCGACGGGATTTTTATTTGTTTTTCTTTTTAAAGTATTTTACTAAATACGTTTTTATTAAAATAGTAAATAAATATGCATTGTCGAGTGGCATTTATATATTATATTATTTATATTATTATTTTAATCTCTAATATAAGCTGAATAAATACTTATATAATACAATTTTTTTGATTGTACAAAGCCAAAAATCTAAATTTATCTCTATAAAGAAATTGAATAAAAAAGGTACCAAAACTCTTAAGTATTTTCGCTATTTTTCTTGAATTTCCAAACCCATGTAACATACTATTAAAATTCGATTCCTTAAATAAATGTATACTTTAAAGCATAAGCACTTAATAATCCTTCAAGGTTGACTATAGAAAAAGTACTTTCCTAATAAATATTTTTCTGATTGCATCGAGCAACAACACAAATTTTATAAACAAATAATGAATTAAAAAAATATATATAAACGATATTGAAGATATAGCCTGTTGACGTTGGCAAGCATAGATCTATTTACGTTCCGAGTTTCATTGAAATCGGTTCAGCCGTTTAGGCGTGATTGCTGAACAAACAAACAAACAATCAAACTTACAAATGGATTCATATATTTATGACAAATTCAACATTTTAAAAATGTTCTTTATTTATGATATATTATATGTGATTCATTTAGACCTTAGCATTATATTAGTATCTCGGGAATAATGAGCTTTGACTTCACAAAACCTAAAAGAAAAAGATCCAGAGGTGCGATATCACAAGTGCATGAGCCTTTCCATGATGTCTAAATAGATCACTCTATATCTGTTTATATATTAATATTGCCAATTTTGGTTAAAATCGGTCTAATTAATCCTAGTCTTCAAATAATTATTACTGTTATTAGTTCAACGCTCAAAAATCCGTTAATAACTTTGGCATTGAAATCAAGTACGGTCTCTTATATCGGAGTTTCGACTAATTATGGACCGACCATTACAAAATTAGGTGTCATCATTTCTGTATATTATTTGTGTCGAATTTTATTTGATTACCAACATTCTTAAGAAATTTATGATCGTTAAAGTGATTTTCGGAAGTGGACCATTTATGGGAGCTACGAGTAATCATGGACCAATCTGCACAAAATTTGTAGATGTAATTTGGCTTCTTTTACCACTCATTTGTGATGAAATTTGTTTGGTTGCTTGCATAATTCCAACATTTATGATCGAAAAAATAACACTTATCAAATTTTATCAAAATATCTTCAAAATTGCGACCTGTATTCTGCGCACAAGCTTTACATGGACAGCCAGTCAGCCAGCCAGACGGACGGACGGACATCGTTAAATCGACTCAGAAAGTGATTCTGAGTCGATCGGTATAATTTAAGGTGGGTGTTGGACCAATATATCTGGGCGTTACAAACATATGCACAAATCCAAATTTGCCTTAAACAACCTTTACCGATTCCCATCAGATGGGAATGATACACAAATTAATATTGGAAATTTAATATAATAGTATTTATTGTATAAAAAGATTTACCAAAATAAGTAACAATTTTCCAACATTTATTTTTTCAGCTCGTTTGATTCATGGTGGGATTTGTAATACTTCAAAAGTATTTTTAACTGATTTTAGTACGTTTAATAACAAAACGAAAAAGTGTGTTTAATCACAAAATTCGAATTTCAGGTATTCTTTAAAACGAAACCTATATTTCGAATATTTGACAAAAATACGTAACCACCAAATTAAATATATTTTAAGCACGGATTTATAGTTGGTGAAGCAGGACCATATAGTACCCTACACCGGGAATTAATAAAGAATATGATTCTTTAAATTGTTTTCTGAAATTGGATGACGAATTATGGACTGATCGTCACAAAATTAGGACCCATGATTTGTGTATGTTAGAAAATTACATTGACAGCCAGCCAGATGAACGGTCATCGTTAAATCGACTCAGAGTGTGATTCCGAGTCGGTCGGGATAATTTAAGTTGATTGTTAGACAATATTTTTAAGCATTACAAATGCCAGCATAAATCTAATACTGTGGTGTAGTATACAAATACTGATTCACGAATAGATCCAACTAGCGCAAAATTCTTCATCTTTATTCTTTATTGATAGAAGTTTCTCCTTGTATATACATATGTATGTTCTTTATGATAGCATAGAATAAAATTAATTTTATAATGGCTTGGATTGAATTTATACTAATTAAACATTGTTTCAATATTTCTAAACTTGATCTGATAAACTTTGCTTTAGCCCACGGTGTCACATATGGTTTTGGTGTGTGGATAAATGAATGAATGAAATGTACATTGAATAAACGTTTACAGACCTCGTCTCGCGTATTAAATACACATTTGCACACTTAACACCTAAACAAAGGTAATTGAAGTAGTTTTTACAATAGTCGTTCTAGTAAACATAAACAAATTCCCATTTCATACAATTCTAAGAAAATATAGTATATTTGTACTCGAACTGTCAAGACATAGTAAATACAAGTACATGCTACATTGACTACTTACTAAAGTGTTGAAAGTATTTAAGTGACAGTCCATAACTATGAAATTTTTACATATTATGTACTTATAATTATGAAATTATTTCATTAAGATTCAACCCAAATCATTTTGGTAATTCGCTATAACATATTAGGTACACTTCCGAAAATCATGTGATAGCCAAGTTCAAAAAAATCTGCCATTCTTTAAAAGTTTGAGAATGTCGAGTTACTTCTATTTTTTGCCTCAGCTAACTAATTCGCGAACAGTTTCAATATTAAAAAACAAAATTAGTAAATTTTCATTTATCACCATACAATTTTCTTTAAGAAAGCATATTTATAGTCTATAAAAATGTCGAAATTTTAGTTAATATTATTTATGTGTAGCTTCAGAAAATCAACAAATAAGTTTATGTATCATTTATATGCCCTTTTTATAATATTTTCAATAATTTGTGGTAAATAAAGGAAAATCGAGAGTCAATCGGTTAATGTCAAACAATTATAAATTTACGAGTTATTCATATAACACTATATATTGACTTGGAGGTAAAGTAAAGTAAATTTTCTACATAGTTCATAGTTTTCTCTACTTGTACGATATATACGTATTGCTCATATATCAAAGTATTTAGAATTACAAATTCCAATTTCATACCTACCTATAAAAGCAATAAGTTTTCGTTAGTACACTGGGCAACTTCAAAAATTTACGGCACTAAGAATTTTTTTTTTGTCTGACATCAATGTCGATTTGCGTTTGTATAAACCGATATTTGAGCATGTGATATCCGTTCGCGTTAATAATTTTTAAGTTAAAGTTAAGTTAAAAATTAAAAAAATATAAAAATTACAGTTTTTGAGGTTAGAAAAATTTTTTTCCTCCATAAGATTTTAAACCTTTAAATTTTTTTCGTGCGTTTTCAATTTTAGTATCAAGCTCAGTAAAGTTTTCTATTCGATGTACGTTGCAGCGCAATTGTTACAGCGGAATGTGTTTGGGAAAAACTGTCGCTGCACGCGCCCGGGTTGAAAAATTCTTTATTTATTTTGCACTTTATCAGTTTAGTCCGTCGCGAAGAATCTATTTAGATACCTAAACATGTTCCCATGCCATGTTTTGACATAAAAAAGTTTTAAAAAAAATGTTTTTTTTGCAAAAATTTTCAAAAGTTCATAAAATGTTTGCGTTTAAAAATTTTAAAGTGCGTTTTCGCCTCGGAGGTACGTTTTATGAAGTTACTCACATCACGCAATACACTACCCAACTTAAAAGTCAATTCAGATTTTCAGATGCAAAAAACTCTATGTAAAATCTTCAAAAAGTAAAAAATTCGGAAAATTTTCGTTTCACCTGTAAACCACATGCAACTTTTCACCCAGCAGCGATATCAATTTTTTTTTGTGGATATATCCTCCAAGTCTAGTGATTATTTTTTGTATTGGTTTGGATCTGAAAGCTAAAAACTTATACAAAGAAAACGGAATGGATGAGAAAGTTTCAAATCGTTTTTTTAATTTTTTGAATTTTAGATGACCACCAATTCTTATGGTGAAGCCTTTTTAATGTAAAACTTTGCACGTCATGTCCTTAAAGTATAGTCATCCAAACCCTGTGCAACATTTTTTTTTTTTTTCAATTCATAAAATTTAACGGAATAAGAGCCATAGTATGGCGGTTTCAGCAGGTGCTCAAAAAATTTTAAATATCCCATATGTTATTGACAATGCTGTAATAAATTATAAGTTCCCAAAATATGTGTGAGTGTTAATCGTGAGCTCAAGGAATAACCTTCGAAATTTTGGGGGACATTACCATCCATATTATCGAGATATTTCCTTCAGGTCTAAATGTAAACATGATTGGATGGGCAGAGTTCTTTGATCCATTAGACTACCAAGTTATGATGAATTATGTTAATAAATACAGCCAGTAATCTCATTACTTGAAATTGGTTTTGAAGTGAAGGTCAAACACGAAAAGTTCCACTCTAACATGCATTAGATATGCTAAATACGGGGAAAAAATCAAAAAGAAATTAATTAGGTCATTTAATTATGTTTTTTAACATTGCAGAGTTATTTTTCTTTTCATTTTCGATTTTGCCACTTTGATGCAAGTTATTTAAACTTTTTTTAAGTTAATCGTTATATTTGGATAAGTTCTACGAATGGAAAAGTTAAATATGGTTGTATTCAGGATACAGATAAGTGAACAGCATTTTAAAAATTAAAGTCATCTTCTTTACTCTCTTCAAAAAATAGTAATAATCAAACAGCAAATATCTGAGTTCAGAGTACATTTGTACTCGTACATGAACCAGATTACATGAAAACAGATTATCGTCTATCGATTGCTCAAACGAATATGACGACCCATTATTCAAACAGATCAGGGACCAATGGACTTAACCTAAACTAAGAAATTAATTGAATTATGTAATTGAGTTTTGTACAAAGTAGTCTTAAATTTGAATAAAAACCTAAAATCATATCATTGTCTTTTCGGTTGCCATCATTATTTATGTCATGTACTCGTAATGCATGAGCATGACCACTTTTGTTAGTTTCTTTGCTGGAGTCGGTGACACAAGTAGTTTTTATTTTGTTGTAATTGTACTTACCATCACTTTATTATGTGTTAAACAAATTGTACAAATTTTTCTCAATTATTCTAAAACGAATGAAAGAAGAACGTTGTACATATAACATACGAAAATATCCTTCCTCCTCCTCCTCCTCCGTTTAAAGAGTTGTATGTTGGGTGAAAGGATCTATTTCTTTGCTTATGTACGTTTATTATGCAGCTACTTATGTCATAAACTGAGGAATATATTTATACCCTACACCACTATAGTGGAATGCCATAATACAATTGATTGCCAACTAATTTGTTGACGATAGGTTCATAATTAGTCATAGCTCCCATATAAGCACCACTTCCGAAAATAAATAAGAATAAATAACTTTAAAATGTTGTTGTCCAAATAAAATTAAAAACAAATATGTTGTATATATTTAAAAGTCATTCCACCTAAAGTCGATCGGTTCATAATTAGTCATAGCTTCCATATAATACTAGTATCTAAATAATATTTAACAGAAATTAGTTTCATAAATACAAAAATAATGGCACCTATACTCACTCAGTTTTATATGCGGAAAAATCATGCTATTAATTTTTTTGACGTCCGATCCATAGTCCAAACATTTAAAAGCGAATAAATCTGTAATGCAATAATGACAAACAAATCTTGAAACTCGTCTCATGATATCTTAAATTAAAATAGAAAGTATTAACGAAAAGCGACATATATGATCATAAATTTATGAACATTTCCAATAAAAGCATAAAGTCTTTGTTAACAGTAACCCCTTAAAAATTATATATGGTCAAAATCACAAAACATTTAAAATCGCTGAAACATTATCATTTCTGAAACAGTGGCGTACTTAAAATCGATATTACTTTTGTTCAAAATAGCCAGAGTGACTCACGGCAATATCGTTTTTGCTCTTATACCTAAATTTCATAGTTCAAATTTGTTGATATTATCGTTTTAATAAAATATGTACGATATGGTTTTAAAGTGTAGAGCACATTAAAGTCGCTATAAGCGAGTGTGTCAATCTTGTTCATGTTTATATCATACACCACCATAGTGGGGAGGGTATATTGGATTTGTGCTGATGTTTGTAACGCCCAGAAATATTGGTCCAAAACCCACCCTAAAGTATAACGACCGACTCAGAATCACTTTCTGAGTCGATTTAACGATGTCCGTCTGTCCGTCCGTCTGTCCGTTCGACTGTCTGGCTGACTGGCTGTCCATGTAAAGCTTATGCGCAGAGTACAAGTCGCAATTTTGAAGATTTTTCGATAAAATTTGGTACGTGATAATTTTTTGGCCCAAGGATGGATGGGATTGAAACTGGTGGAAATCGGTCAATTATTTCCCCTGGCCCCCAATACAAATGCCCTCCTGAAATTGGGATTTCCCGATCAAAAATGTTTGAATTATGCAAGTGACAAATTAAGCCAAATTACATCTACAAATTTTGTGCAGATCGGTCCATAATTATTCGTAGCGCCCACTTTCGAAATTCACTTTATCGATCATAAAGTTCTTAAAACTGTTGGTATCCAAATAAAATTTCACACAAATAAGTTTCTTACATACAGAAATAATGACACCTAATTTTATAATGGTCGGTGCATAAATTGTCGAAACTCCTATATAAGACCCTCTCCGTAATTGAATTTATGCTTCATAAATCTTTTAAAAGTATTTATATCGAGATAAAGTCTAACACATATAATACTTTTATTCACAGACATCATGACACTAAATTTTTGGGTGATCGGTCCACAATAAGTTTTATCTCCTATATAAAACGTCTATTTCTGAAAAACTGTTTTATATATATACTAGGTGTAGGGTATTATGTGGTCGGGCTTGACCGACTATACTTTCTTACTTGTTTTTTTTTTTGCCTTTAATTGAGGTGCCTGTTTATGGTAAAGTCAATTTGTCAAATGTTCTCTAATGTTTTTTTTTTCTTCTTTTTGTGTTGTGTGTAGGGGTTTGTGTTTCTATTAATTAAATTAAGTGTGGTCATTATTTGAACTAAGAAATAATTTACAGAAAATGAGAATTAATTAAGGGCTCTTTATATTGTGCTTGATGTCGTACCCAGTGTATGAAGGCAAAAAATCAAAGAGTAAAGTAAATTTAAAAAGAGGTCATATTTTGTAATGCTTTTATTTATATAAAGATTTATAAAATAAATCAGTATAATCCAGATACTTTTAATTACGTTAAAATAAATTGTTAGACATTTAAATCTTTAAATACGTATAAACCTATAAGAACATTAGAGAATAATTTTATTACTATTATAACTAGAAACCATCTTCATAGTTAAATTTATTGACTCCAACTAAAATAGTTGCAATTGGAAAGACCTTCGAAATACCTTTTATTTACCTTGTATATTTGCATTATATTTTTGAATATAACTATATTTAAGTTTATTTAAGTTAAACAAGTAATATCATCTTTTAGATTTTGGTTGATGGATATAAGTTCTTTAGAAAAGTATTTAGTAAAATTATTCAAAAGCAAAAGTATATACATACTAGCTAAACCCGGTGTGCTTCGCTACCCCCGCTCGCTATAAAATAAAATAATACGTAATTATATATTTACAAACATTTATTTATTTAATTAATTTCAATGTATTTATTGCAATGCATTAGGTTTAGTTTGCCCATCAGGAGCATACACATATACACGGGATATTAACCTAGAGCTTTGTTAACAGTCATCGCAAACGCTAACCGAACAGGAAAATATTGTTTAAAATCGAATGGTAAATCTGTTGGTAGCATTGGAATGCGTAGCAAAAGTACATCTGTACCTTTATATTTTCCTGTTATAATGGTCGCTTCTACTAAATTATTTCTCAGTTTTTTTACTGCAAGTCGAGTGCCATTGCAATTTTAAGTTGTAGCACATGTGGTGGAAAGCCTGGCACATCGAGTGAATTTAAGAACTCAACAGGAAAATTAACGGTCTTACGGGTTGCTTGATTGATTTGACGCATTTTAAAGTGATATCCATCTTCTCCATATAGAAAAATAATAGGATACTGAAGCGCGTCATATGAGTGATGCATTTCAGTGGGCGAGGCCATGCCTTTTTGTCCACTTACATAGTCAAGAATTTATTATTTCGTAAGAATATCCTATTGTGGAAATTTAATGACGATCGGTCCAGTAGTTAAGATTATATTACGATTTTTAATTTTCCTAAAAAGGGGCGTGGTCTCCACTTTTCTCCTGGTTCGTATTCCTAATTATGCCAATACCATATGTACCACATATCATTGACGTAGGTCCAAAATATGGCGATTTAAATTTTTGGGTTATATGGGCGGTGCCACCCCCGTTTGTACAATCAAAACTTCATATAGCCTATTATTCCTTCCAGAGTCACAGTAACATGCTGTGAACATTTCATCAAAATTGGCTCAGCCGTTTTGGAGTCCATACGTTACATACATATTTAATATTTAAGGATTTTATTGCTTTTGTATTATGTTTTGGATCTTTCGATCAATACAGTTGAAGTTAGCTGCAGTTGTCTTATTTCCGTGATGATAATAAGGCAGTTGACGGCATGAATGGAAGCTATGAATGCTGGATAATACATGTATATTTGTTAAAACCAACATTCCAATGGCCACAGTTCTTATATAATACAAGCTCACGCACCAATCAATGTATGGAATATATGATAATTAATGACTTTAATGACTGAGATATGAACAAAGAGCCAAGCCACGACTACCTCGATTTTTAAATATACCTAAAACGGTTGACTTTTTCCACTAACAAGTTTTTCCAACAATACTTGTTTATCTATAAAAAAAAAAGGTATATGCAATTCGTCAAAGCCAGTCCTAAGTACAATACAAGTATTAAAACTCCAAATATGAAATGATTGAATAATTTCATAATATTTCATAATAGTTTTAATAAAACTTACTGTTGTTAATTCGAATACCTTTGACTAATACTTGACAGTAAACGGAATTCGAACCTGAAAACACAATCCACTACTACTTAACCGGAATATACACTTTATTGCAGTAAAAGGGCATATGGCCTATGCTCATTAAAGTTAATCCTATATCTTCTATACTCACCCACTAATATTTAGTATAAATTTGTCCTATACTCTAGAATCTAGATTCATACATTTGAATATTTTCGAGAGAAAAATATGCATGGTGACGTACAGTGAACAAAGTTTTTCATATCTTTTGATCTAAAACTTTTTATCAATCCAGCCTGTTTGGTCGTTTTTGGCTATTGATATTAGCAATAACTATTTGTTGCAAATTTTTTCAAGGTCTTCTCGTTTAGGCCCTTTAGTGTTTCAATTGTTTTTAAATGACGGTTGATTTTGTTAATATTAATATGTATGTAAAATTTTGTTTCGATACCGATATTTATCAGATAGATAATTTAAACTTAATAACGATGTTAAGATTTATATGCGCACTTAATTTATTTTCTAAAGTCATATGACGATTTTTATGTTCGACATGATAAAAAATTTTATATGGGGACAATGGTCAAATATGGACCGATATTTAGAAAATCCATTAGTTCGATTTTTATATACATATGTATATATGTGATTTAGACTTTATCTGAAATTTATGCGTATTTAATACCAACCATTTCTGTAAAACAAGGAATGTTTGGGAAATATTTCATCTAAACAATTGTAATCTAACTAGATCTATACTACGGTTAGTAGTTTAGTAGCCAGCGTTAGTAATCACCAAAGCGAAATCGAACGACAGATGTGTTAAGACTGATAATGGTACTATTATTCAAGCAGAAATTGTTTGCTTGTTTTGTTTAATATGCAGCTGACATAAGTTTCGATAAGTCTGTCTAAATTACATCTAAAAAATTGCTCACGACTTACAACGACTTCTGTAGACTTAAAAAAATATCAATATCCGCTATTTGGTGACCTAATATATGGAATTTTTGGTCATTTACTGGCAAAACCTGTCTATCTACCGTAGATTTAAATAAGATTCATACCTTCATATATTAGAACTCAGCCAGTTAAACCTCAACTTGTAATAACTCCTAAATACATTAAGAGTAAAGCCTGTATCAATTTGAATTTTATTCCGCCTTTAAAGACTTGACTAGACACTTTAATAGACCAAAATACTTTTAGTTGTATATTGCATACCTCAACTGTAGAAAAACTACCATATCTTCAGAACTCAATTAAGTCTCGATTTGGAAGTTTATTATGCCAATAATTTTTCAGTTATCTATTTTCATTAAATAAATTAAGAAAAAATATCAAAATATCACATGATATCAGTTAAACTAGGAGGAGTTCAAAAGTTTCTAAACATAGTAATTAGTAGAAAATGTGAAATTGCACTTCACATGTGAAATTTTTAAATATTATAAAAATTAAAATTCTTCATAATTCCAACCGTCTCGAAGCTGATCCGTTTCTAGTGTGTATTAGTGTCTGTAAAAACTTCACAAAACTTAAATTACTCCAGTATTTCAATATACAGTTAGGGGCCTATGTAAGTCATCATACATCCCCAAAATTTCATATAGGGTAAATGCTCCTAAAGTCGGCATAAGAATAAAGGTGAATTTACACATGAGTACAATTACGCTTTAATTCTTAACACAAGCAATTCTCCAAATCTATTATTATTCACAATTGGATGAAATGAGTAGTTTGATCTTTAATTGTCCTCATTCCTGACGACCTTTTGATACGTGCGGTAGTGCTTGTTTTTTAAGTTTTTTTTTAGTGCGAACGTGAAGTGAAACAAGTAATTAAATACACGTTTTTAAGAATTTTTTTTTTGCAAGACCTATTGTAAAAGATAGTATATTACCTATATATTGCTCTTTTTAAACAATTTTTGTAAAAAATATTTAATCTTTATTATTTTAAAGACTGTCGACATTAGGAACAAAAAATTTTATGATTTTCTATAGTCGGCATATGGAGTCGACTATAGGTAAAATGCATTTTTCTTATGTTGAGCTCAAATTATAAAAATTTTTTTATTTCTTTTGTCTTTTGAATCCGTAGAAAAAAAGAGAGTTTAAAACGATTTCACCCAATAGTCGGCACAGTTTTATTCAAAGAAGCTCTTTGTGATATTCGAGAAGGCAAGATCTTCGTTTTAGTTGGCAGCAAAAAATATGGTGTTCCGTGTTTAACAATTCAGGATAGGCTTAGCGGAAACGTGTCAGAAGGTTCTCGCAGATTAGGTCCACATACAGTATTATCTTCCTTAGAAGAAGCCCCTTTGGGACAATGGTGTCAAGATTTGGCAAAATGTGGATTTCCTTTAAAATCTGAAGATTTGCTGAACACAATTCAATGAATTGTTAAGGAAGACTGGTTTTTAAAACGCCATCCGTGTCTTGAAGGAATAACCGAAAATGGTTTCAAGGTTTAAAAAATATTTTGTTGGAGCAAAATGAATTAGATATTTTAGATAAAGCGGCAAAGTTATAGCACCAAAAGACTATGTTTATTCCATTCAAAAAGGAAATGAAAAAGAAATAATTACAGTTCTTTTAGTATTTTCGGCAAATGGCAAGATATTGGAATCAGTTGTTATTTTTTCATATGTATGACCTCCAAAAGGTGTAATAAATAGTCTACCAGAACATTGGTTTCTCGAATCAGGATGGATGATAAGAGATACCTTTTTTTTTAATACATCGCAAATGGAATTCACAGTTGGCTATATAAGCTTATGACTTTAGAGCTAAGCCAGTTTTGTGACTATAAAGGTATCATTTTGTATGAACTTCAACAAAACACAACTCATATCTTACAACCTGCTGATGTTAGCGTATTTAAGCCAAATGAATCAGGAAAATTGAAACAAACCTATAAAAAAATCTACTTTTTGCCTGCTTCTCAATGTAGACTTCAGCAAATTTGTTCAAAATCAGGATCATATTAAACTTAATATGAATATTTTTTTTTTCTTTAAGTCGTTTTTTATATTAGATTTAAGAAATTAAGTGTCCAATACTTCCATTAACATAATTTAAATAAAACAAATAGGTATAACTATTTAATAAAACATATAATTTTTAACAAAATATATTTGAATTCCTTAATGAACTTAATATTTCCTTATTAAAAACCCAATGCCGACAATAGGGACATAAAATGCTGAACTTAGGAAAAAAGGCGACGACTAAAGGCATAAATCGTATATTTTCAGACACTCGTAATTTTCTCAAATGAAATAAAAACAATCAATAACACAGTTGATTGAGTTAAAAACTATACAATTTGCTTAGAAACTATAACCCATTGACAATACAATACTATTTTTGAGCTCAAAACAACATTTATTCAGTTAAACTGCCGACTACTGGTGCATTTACTCTATACGATAATAAAAGAGTACCAGAAAAAATTTTAAACCAACAAATTCAATTTCATTTTAATTAATCTTCTAAAGCAACACATTTTATTTTCTTTGAAAATAACGGTAAATATAACAAGTAAGAAAGTGTAGTCGGTCAAGCCCGACCATATAATACCCTACACCCAGTATATGTATAAAACAGTTTTTTCAGAAATGTTCGCTATATGCGAGATATGCCCTATTATGTACCGATTATCCAAAAATTTAGTCTCATGATTTCTGTGAATATAAATATTGTGTCTCGATACAAATACTTTTAAAAGATTTATGGAGGTTAAAGTTGATAACGGTGAGGAACTTATATGGGAGTTTCGACTAATTATGGACCGATCATTATAAAATTAGGTGTCATCATTTCTGTATATTATTTGTGTCGAATTTTATTTGATTACCAACATTCTTAAGAAATTTATGATCGTTAAAGTGATTTTCGGAAGTGGGCCTTATATGGGAGCTACGACTAATTAGAAACCAATTTAAAGTGATTTTCGGAAGTGGGCCTTATATGGGAGCTACGACTATTTATGGACCAATCTGCACAAAATTTGTAGATGTGATTTAGCTTCATTTACCACTCATTAATTTTGAAATTTGTTTGGATACTTGCATAATTAAAACATTTATGATCGGTAAACCCCAATTTAGGGAGGACATTTGTATGGGGGCCAGGTGAAATAATGGACCGATTTTCACGAGATATAAGCCCATCAATCCTTGAGCCGAAGATATATCACGTACCAAATTTAATCGAAATATCTTCAAAATTGCGACCTGTACTCTGTGATTCTGAGTCGATTGGTATACTTTAAGGTGGGTGTTGGACCAATATTTCTGGGCGTTACAAACATATTCACAATTCCAATATACCCTCCCCACTATGGTGGTGTTGGGTATAATGAACACACTGTCTTTTTATACACTTATATAGCGGTTTAAAAACACACTTAAAGTTTTCGAACACTTTGATGTGTACACAACATTGAATAAACTGATTCATTTGGTTGACCGTGTTAGTCTATTTATACAGCAATCATAATTTCTGGAAGGTTCAAAACTAAGATATTTACTAGAATGTTCGTTATTGCAAGTCTAAAATGTTCGTGTCTGAATATTCAGCCAAAGTCGTTAAAACTCAATGTTGCTATATTGCTATGTTTATAACAGTTTATAACAATAATGTTTATGAATCAAAACTACTACAAATGCTAAACAAGTCGTATGTGGATAAACACGCCATCTGTTGATAAAGTTGTTCGTAACAATATTAATGCACCTTGTTTGATAGTATTTTTGATGAACTTTTCAGAGGTTGTCTCGGATTTTTGCTCATATCTCCGTTATTTATGGACGGATTTTGCTGAATTTAAATAGAAAACTTTTCGAAAGCATGTCTGACAGAATTATTGAAGATTTCGATCCCGAAGATATCTGGGGACTTCAGAAAATTGATTTCAACAGACAGACGGACATGGCTTAATAGACCCCGCTATCTATATGGATCCAGAATGTATATACTTTATAGGTCGGAAAATTATATTGTGGAAATAACAAACGCAATGACAAACTTATACATATATATCCTTCTCATGAAGGTGAAGGATATATATATAGGTGCCTTTAATTATTACCTTTTAGCAATTTATCAGTCAAATAAGTTGTTCCAAATTCACAAGATGAGTATGCGAAAAGAAGTTAGTGATGATGTCAAACATCTTATTATTCAAGGATACAAAAAAGGAAAATCTTCAAAAACGCTGGTTTTGTAGGAAACAACAAGATCAGGATGCCCAAAAACATACGTAAGTATTATTTTAAGAGAAGTGGCAAAAAATCCTAAAATATCAGCGGCCAAATTAGTAAAAAGAATCAAAAATTCTACGGATAAAAAAGTTAATCCAAAAACTATTCAAAGGGCATTAATGGATCAGGGGCATACAAGCCGAATTCCCCCAGAAAACCCTTGATATCTAAAAAGTATCGAAGATTTCGGCTCCAATTTGCAAAAACACATTTAAATAAAGACATTGATTTTTGGAAACGAGTTTTATTTACTGATTGTTCTTATAGTAATTATAATAGAATTGAATTTTGTTATTTAAAATTTTTTTCTGGTACTCTTTAATTGTATAAAATGTAAAATTGTGGGTAAGTATGAAGACCGTACAAGTTCTATTTCGTTTAAAAAAAGATAACAAACCTTCTTTATGTTGTATGAAAAAACTTTATTTTATAAAAAATAAAAAAATCTTAACATGTCGTTATCGTTACATATCTTAAAGTAAACATACGTCATAAAAAAGATACATACATATGAAATATTAAATGGATTATAGTTAATTTAATTAATGCACTAACAACCGAATTAAATTTGCCGAAAATACTCGTAATATAACAAAAATAATAAAGAAGATATTTTTAAAGAACCTTATTTTTCTTTGTGTCAAAAACTGAAAATTAAAAAAAAAAGTTGTATGTATAAAGAAAAGATAAGCTTTTGGAGACATACTGTGAGATTAATGAAGAAATTCTCATATGCACATTTCCATTTACATGTGTATGTTGTAAACACATGTACATACATGCAGATAAACGTTCTAAAGGGAAGTCACGATAGTCTTGAAAAACTACTTAAATAGCTTGGTAAACTATTAGTTTATTAAAGTCTTTAAAATCTGAATAAAATGAATAAATCTGAATTAGAAAATATGTGTACCATTATGTTACATATTATTAACTTTGGTGATTAAGAGTCTATTTCCAAATCTCGTGTATAAATTCATAAAAAATTACAGAAAAAAAATATTTTCATTGTTTATCTAAGACTATTTATTTATTAAATAAGATTGTTAAAAACTACCTCGTGTACAGTCTTTTATGATTGTATGTATGTGGTTGTATGAAAGAACACAAAGAGAATTTAAGTCGGCGACTTGACAAACAATTTTTTTTTATCGTGACTGTTGTTGCTGATATTTTTGTTGTTATTGTTACTGTTATTATTAATATTTTTATTGTTCTTATTGTAGTCAGTCAGACATTGAATAATGAATTTAAATTAAAATGGTGATGGCACTGGTATGACAGGCTCAAAGAGATGAAGTCTTGCATCAGCATGTCCTACTTTGTTGGTTGCATTACAATAGTAGTCTCCGAAATCCATTCTATTGACGATGGGAATACGCAACACGGAAGTTGTTGTCTCATGCGATGATGCCGTATTGGATATCCGAAAATAACCATAAGATGGGATTTTAGAGCCGTTGCGATACCAAAATACCGCTGGTGCTGGGTAAGCCTGAACAATGCATTCCATTTCGGCGGCACGACAAATCGATTGGGCAATTTTGGGCCGTTGAACAGAAATTTGTGGTCTAAATTCCACTTCCACACGTATGAGACGACGATCTGGTTGACCCACACCATTGTTAGCAATACAATAGTAACCACCACGATCTAAACGATGGGCTTCCTTTATGCGCAGTGTAGGACCGGATAAAGTGTGTCCTCCTGCAGGCATTATTGCATTATCTTCACGCTCCCAGGAAAAGGTAGGTGCGGGAAACCCGTCGGCATGACAAGTGATTTCCAGATTTTGGCCCTCAGTCACTTTCATTGACTTGGGGGTGTGTTCTTCTGATATAATAGCCGGATGCTTGATGGACAAGTTCAGCTTCTTTGTAATCTTATCAGTAGCTGTAAGAATTACTTGACATTCATAGGAACCCATATCGGCTGCATCAATTTTGGTTATCTTAAATGTGTAAGTGGCTGTATCAGCCTTGTCGTCCTTAGTTTCCACAATCGTGTAACGGGGATCACTTAAACTGAGTATACTGCGCATGGAGAGCACCACTGAACCGGCACCCGATACACTGTCGCGTTTGGCCCAACTCACAGACATGCGACCCACATTTTGAACAGTACAATTGAACTCTACATCTTCCTCCACGCTAGCCACTACATCTTTGGTTATATCACTGATTACTGGTGTGGCTGGGGTCGCTGCAGCTTCCGCAAATGTGTTGTAATAAGTCAACGCTATACTTGCCACGAGTATTATATACAAATTTAAGAATTTCATTGCACTTGAGAAACAACACCCCTGGTATCTGCTCGTCTCTTAAAGAAAATATTTGTATACTTGATGTTGCGTTTGAGAGTTGCCTCGTACGCTTACAAATCACTACTGATCTTCGATCGCACTTTAGCCGAGAAGTTGTTTTGTTTATCTTTTCATTCAAGAAATATGTATGTATAAACACAGATTTGCTTCGTTAGGTGGGTCGTTGCTATATTAAATTTTGGAATTTCTTTAAGAAACTCTCTCTACTCTTACTTGAGCTCTTTTTAGTTTGGATTCAATGCGTAAAATGCTCTCTTCTAAAATGCTTATCAATTATTAAAGAAAAACAAACAGACTCACTTTCACTACAGCTCAGTTCAATTCAATTCAGTTGGAGCGTTCGTTAATCTCTGCGTTCTTGTTGTGATGCTGGTACACTAAGTGATGATTTCAAAATGCACACATCCAAACAAATCTCAATTTTAAAGATGCTGACGACGATGCAGAGTTTTGTTTTGATCCAAGGTTGTTATCGGTACTAAATTATTTCAATTAAATTGTTGTTCTTGTTTTCAATGTTGACTTCCTATTTGCTTCTCCCACACTCACTTTACTAAATATACTTATGAATGTATATAGAATATATTTCTTATCTTAATTTCAACTTTATCAGTTACTTAAAATATTTAAATTTGTTTCTTTCTCTTCAGAAAATGTTACACGTTCATCACACGACCCTCAAATGAAATGAAAATGTACTTTCTTTCGTCGAAGTTTATATGAAAATGCGTAAATTTCTAGTCAACTTTGAGCCACAACAAGTACAACAACAAAAATACTGCAGCATATACATAGATATGTACGAGTATGTATGTTTGTATGTACTCGTATATATGACCTTTTGCAAAGTGTGTCTAACTTGAGCAACAACAATAAAACATACTAGATGTTCTTACAAAAGAAGGAAAAAATTGTAATTTAAAAATTCGTGGAACACGCACTCAAACACAACAATAAAATACTCGCTTGTACTTTTAGTATGAAGGTAACTCGCACAAGTTCTCACACACTGACTGTGATTTTCTTCTAAAACATTTCTTGCCATTTTGATTTATGACTTGTAGCAAGGATAGATGCGTGTGTGTCGTTGCAAGTACAAAGTGGTTGTTCGTGTAGTAGGGTAATGAAGCTACATAGGTAGAATGACATTATTGTCTGCCGTGGTCTTGCACAGGGAAGTTCCATGGCCAGCTAACCATGCATGCTGCTTTGTATTTATTATTAAAAAAAACCCACTAGGAAATTGTAAGATAAATTGGTGATATAATACGAAGTATGTACATCTTTTCGAAAACAAAAATGATGAAATATATTATAAGGCGAAGTTGCCATACACGAGTAACCCATCTAATTCTCTTGCAAATAGTTTCATATCAAAGTAAAGAAATCATTTTGGATATTTTTATAATGTAAGATGCTTCTAGGATTCACCACTGAACAAAGTTTTTGTATAACTAGTCTCCATTTTTAAAACTCCAATTTTAATGAATTTGAAAATGCGCTAATACAAAGTATTTGTCCAAACAATTACTTCAAAGTAATTTTTTAAATTTCATATAATATCATATAGAAATATTAGCCTCTTATCAAAAATGTTAAAGTTATTTGAGAAACTACTGATGAACATATGTAATCCGAATCATCAATTTGGTTTTATAAGAAAAATCGGTACTATCAAACAAACTCACAGACTTGTAAATATTGTAAGAAATCTTTGATAAAAAAATATTGATATGCACTCTTTATCGACATTTCTTTAGCTTTTGATAAATGGATTAATATATAAATTGAAACAGAAGACAGAAGAGGGCTTTAAAAGTTCCTCACAGTATTGCCAGGAGCTGGAAAAAGGAAGCTAAATGGACTTTAAAAAAAAATCAGAAAATTTAAATCCCTTAAAAAATGTAAAAAGAGCCAACACTATTTCGTCCTGTATGGTATTGAAATAAAATTCAAAACAAAAAAGTTTCAGCAAATGTTATTTCACCTTGTTTTATAATGAATTTTCTAAAGTAATAAAATTAACGAGTTAAAGTGTTATATTTGGCTGTGCCGAATCTGAAATCCACCTCCTATATCCACCTAAATATAATAATAATTATTGAAACTACAAAAATTTTGGTACAATATCAATATTTACAAGAGAATTATATATGTAGCTTAATGTGTTTGTCGAAAGTGGACTTATAGGCCAATATTTTTAAGAGATTTTTACATACTTAAGGGATTTTCAGAAGTGGGGGCCCATTTTACCGATTTTCAATACCAAACTGCTTAGGAGAACGATAAACGATTCTATGTAAATTTTGTTGATTTTGGTTTTGTATTTTTGATGTGAAAGTGTTTAACATAGACAGACGAACATAGCTCTTTGGTGGGTCTCAGTTGAATATTTCTCAATATTACACACGGAATGACAAACGTATATAGCCACCACTGTTGGTAAAGGAAGGTACTATTAACGATAATTTACAGATAAATAAGTATTTTGTTAGTACATACAAATAAGTATTTATATGTGGATATGTATGTACAAAAATAATATGTATGATTTCGAAAGTTTATATTTTCATCGCTTGGGTCTTATTTTATTGTTTAGAATCTACAACTTATTAACTTAAAACTAAAGACCAATTTGATAACGCGATAATTATGAAATAAGGAAACAACATACTTTTTCTGATATCTTCGTATGCAAAGAGTGCCATTTTTTATATCAATATTTTAAAAGGATTTGTTGTTTAACTAATTTAATCATTTTCAATCTGTTTAATAATGCATTTAGCATTTCAACTTTTTTCTTTGTTTTGTGTGAACAATTTTAATATGTAGTACTAAATAAATCCCGTACCTATTCCTAAAAAGCAGTACCAAAGCTCAATACTAAATGTTGTCAGTCAACAAATGGATTTTTTTCTTGCAGAGCATTTTTAAACTATCATATCACCACCCAATAGTCAGCTGTTGATTCTACGTTAGTCCATTTAAAATTTCAAAGTTTTCGCCATTGAGCTACAATCATGGTTATTTCATCAGTGATATAGTTAAATTTTTCATTTTCAATATGAGAAAATAAACGTATGTATTTGGTTTCACTATTTTTAGTAAATTATCAATGGATAAAAAGAAAATTTTCCAAAGTGTATCCATTTGCTGGTAATTTTTGCTTCAATTATTTTATGAGTCTCAATTTACACAAAGCAATTCTTTAAGCTAATTTGATTACCTGGATGAGAGTAAGAAAAGACGAGTACACACTTAATTATACTAGCAATTCGTGTTACTCTCTTATTCGTATTACATATGTGTATGCTCTCAAATAAAAATACGAACGATTTAATCAATAAAATTGTGCTGTGTGAACACTGAATAATTTTCAAGGAAACAATTATATCAATATTTTCAATACAAACTGCGTCGTGTAAATTAGGACTCAGTTTCATAAAAGAAATTGTTTTTTATTTTTTCACTCATATATTTTTCAAATTTATGTATATGAAAACTTAAACATTAAAACAATTTCAAGTGGGGATGACAATGAATTAAAATTAAAATGAATTAAAAGTTGACAGTTTAGGATCAATGGTAAAAGTAATTGTTAATTTTGGTTATTTTAGAAATTGTTTACTGTTTAAAGAATCGAACAATGGCATATTAAGTCGAGTATGCATAATTTTGTATGTAAAATATTTTTTAACTATTTAAAAATAAAACAAATAAGAGTGCTATATTCGGCTATGCCGAATCTTATATACGTTTCACCTTTGTTGTGGATGCATAATTATGTCGATAAACACGCCATCTGTTGATGAACTTGTTCGTAACAATATTAATACACTTTGTGTGATCAACTCCATCTGTTGATGAATTTGTTCGTAACAATACTAATACACTTAGTTTTTTTGATGAAATTTTCAGAGGTTGTCTCGGATTTTTGCTCATATCTCCGTTATTTATGGACGGATTTGGCTGATTTTAAATAGCAAACTTCTCAGAAGCATGTCTGGCAGAATTATTGAAGATTTGGATCCAGCAGATATCTGGGGACTTCAGAAAATTCAACAGACAGACAGACAAACGGACATGGCTTAATAGACTCCGCTATCTATAAGGATCCAGAATATATATACTTTATAGGGTCGAAAAATTATATTGTGGAAATTACAAATTATATATACCCTTCTCATGAAGGTGAAGGGTATAAAAAGCTAAAAGCTAAAGCATAAATTTCGAGTCTAAAAAGTAAATAAGAAGGCTAAATCTAGCCTCAAAAATGCGAAACTGGCAACAATGGACTCATTATTTTATTATTATAATGCTATTTTCACAAGCCTAAGACACGCGATGGATATATTTATGTTTGGTCGGTTATATATAAAGTTTGAAACTTAGTGGGATCCTACATTTTACAAATATTTGATTATAATTATTAAGATAAGTTTTTTACTTGTTAATTAATCGTAGCTTAACAGGCAGTTAAGTCAAACACAAAAATCACATTTTTGAAAAATTTCAGACAAACATACCAATAATTAAAATTAAATTTAAAATTTAAAAGGTACTATTAAAGTTACAGTTTACTTTTAAATCCAATTTATGTTGAGATTTAGGAACTATGTATATCAACAAAATGTATTACAATTGATTAATATAGTAAAGGATGATATTAATTTACTATAATAACTTTTTTAACAAGTTTTGTTAAATTGACAATGTGCAAGGCAGTGTCAGAATCAGAAAGCAAATATTTTTAGAAAAAACATATAGGCTGGTAGGTCAAAAAAGTAACAAAATGTAATAAGCATAGAATTTCAAAAAATTTTAATAATGGTGAATAAGTTTATCATTATCTCAATAACGTTACATTTTTTATACACTCCACGAATTATTTATAAGGCAAGTATTATTGTTATAAGTAGGGAACTGCCTATATAATTTTTTTTAATATGTTAACAAGGTCTTATTTGCGACCCCTGCCATTATTATACATTGACCAGATTGCCATACATCTGTTTGACATGTCTTACTCATCTACCAAAATAAGTCCGAATTTTGTGTATTTAAATTTAGAACTGGGGGCAAATCACCGCATTCAAAATCGAGTGCACGTTCGTGTATGGAATGTTTTCGATGACTACAATTTTTTAGATCACGGTGATCGATCGTAATTTATATTATCTACTACTTTTTTACATTGCTGTAAGCTTATGGAAACAAGATAAACAAAAAAAAATTGGAAAAAAATAAATAAAATTGTTAAAAAAAAAAAAGAAAACTTTTAAATAAATTATGTAGATCCAAATGTTTTTATATTCAAATATTGCCATTATAAGGAGAAATATTTGTAACAAAAGCAATTATTTTTCATTGCAAAAAGTCGAGTAAGTTGTGCCTTTTAAAGTGAATGATTTTACTAAATATTTTAACATCCATAGATTTAAAAGACGTTTCCGACTATCAAAAGAAACATCTATTCGAAATAAATATTTGTGGTCATATGTCGACGTCCGAACCGGCCATATAGCATCTTGCCGCCACATTGACACTTTTTGCTAGTGGCTGCTTGCAGCATAATCGCGGGAATAATTTTTTAATTGGATTAGCACAAAATGCAATACAAAATAAATTGTGGTCCGAAATGATACAATGTTTGCAAAGCAATCTTTATTTTGTTTTGTTTCGTGCCACAAAACTAGTATTTGTTGGTTTTCGATAATAAATTACAAATCGAGAACTACTTCGAGTATATACTTTGCGATAACGATTGCGGTGATCCAAATTAACTACATTTCGATGACAAAGTACTCGATTTCGAAAGCGATGATTTGCCCCCTGCTTCATCGTCCAAATTTGTTGATATTTTAAGAATTGTTTGACTAAATATACTTAAGAAGAATGAACAAAGTCATAGAATGATACATGAACATTATTAAAGGTGCTATCAGACGGGATGTATTTTACATATGTACTGTCACTTTTCTTACCCATATGGAATTCCGTATGTATGTATGTCAAAAGTTCCATTTTACATACGATTCATAATTTTTGCTATCACACCTGCTTATGTTTTTCCGTATGACATAACCTATAAATGTAAACAAAAGCTGTCTTTTTAACGTGAATAAAATTCAAGAATTGCAACTTTTGGCCAATCTAACTGCAATAAATATAATAAACACAATTTAATTTATTAAAAATCGAAAAATACTTACTTTTCCATGTTCATTATCCATTTTCTTTAATTTTTCTTTACAATATATTTTTGCAAACAATTTTGTTTCAAAACAAATCAGCGTGCTCTAATCGAAAAAATTACATATGTATTTCCACATGTATTTTACACATGCAAAGTTTCTTATGTATCACAGGATGTGTACAACTTTTACAGATGGAAAATTTGACAGTACATATGTAATATACATCCCGTCTGATATCACCTTAAGTTATACCAAATTTATAATCGAATGTGTAAATTAATCCAATTTCAATTGATATAAGATGGCACTACATATATATAATAATATGCTTCTTTAAGTAGCTTGCAAATTGTACAACCTAAATGTGTTTAATACCTCCAGGAACAACTTTTATGATTGTTCAAATTAACACACGCACATATTCGAAGATACCGAATCAAATCCAATTTAATATTTTTATTTGTTTTTATATACATACATACATACATACATATATATATAGTACAAATATTGTATCTTTTTTGTTTTTGTTTATTTTTAATGTTCACTCACTTATTACTACTAATGATGATCATTGTCTTCTTGACTTCAGATTTGGATTATGTGTGGACTTTGTTGTGTGGCATGTTAACTGCTGGCAGCTAAAAGTCACTGCAAAAATATCTCTATATGTATTCACACACACACACACACACTAAAAGAGCTTCACGCATAGGTACATACACTCATACTCATGCATGCGTACTTACATATACATATAAGAAACACATAAACTTGCCATAATAATTGTGAAATCTTTTAATAGAAATCTCCTTAAAATACTCACAAACACCCTCCCTAAGAATAACAGACATCACAAATACATACATAAACTTTACAGTATGGTCATTTTGGCAATTTTAGGAACGGTCAACTTTAAATTTGGCTGTAAATAAAATTAAATTGGAATCCATAATCAATCTTTTTGTTACACGCACTCGAAGCTTCTAATGTGAGTGTTTATTTTCTATTAAAGGTTTTGATTTAGTATCTGCATATATTCGTTAGATATGGCTTCATTAAGGTTTATTTGCAAATTGTTACTCATCATTTAAATGATACAATTCGTGCCATAGTATAGAGTGTAAAATAAACTTAAGAATTTAGTGCATTTAGTAAATTGGCCCTAGCTACATTAACATTTGATATTCCGGAATAGTTAAGTTTATTAGGGATTTAAATTACCATTTTTGTAATAGTGCTAGTCGAAGAGGGCGAAAGAGGAATTGTATGTTTATACATATATACCACTTTGTAAGTTTGTTCGGGATCACGCCTAAACTGTTGAACTGATTTCATTGAAATTTTTAACTTAGATATTTCCATGCTTAGAAGCGTCAATAAGCTATATCAACTGGTCGGGATAAAAAAGGGGAAAATCTTTAAGCCCAAATGTTTTAACTGATTTAATTGAAATTTGGAACGTCCATGCTTGGAAGCGTCAATAGGCTATATTTATACCCTACACCATCATAGTGGATTTTTGCTGATCTTTGTAACCCACCTTAAAATATACCGATCAACTTAGAATCAACTTAGAATTTCTGAGTCGATTTAATGATGTCCGTTCGTCTAGTTGGTTTTCCATGTAAATCTTGTGCGCAGAGTACAGGTCGCAATTTTAAAGATATTTCATTCAAATTTGGTATGAGACTTTATGAGCTGCACATTTTTTGCAGATCAGTCCATAATTGATCATTGATTCCATATCAATTCCTAAAATCAATTTAAAACGCATAACTATCTTCACAATTTTTTAAATTTTCAACACAAATATGTTTCATATATACACAAAAAAATTGGTCCAATTTTATGATGTACGGTCCATAATTACTAATAGCTCCCATATACAAGTAAAAATATTATACAGATAGTACACAAATATTTATATGCACAAATTTTTCGATTTCGGTCTATAATTGTTCATAGCTCTATTTCTGAAAAACCGTATTTGCACTTATGTATATTAGGTGTAGGGTATTATATGGCGGACTATCTTATTCAGCCCAATCATGATAAAAATTTCGTGGGAGTTTTTCCCCTTTTCCCATTTTTCCTATACAAATTCAATGCTAAAAAAAATAAAAAAGGAAAACACCCCCCAGAATTTTTATTCATGATTGGGCCGATTTTTTTTTCAGAGTTGGACCAATAAATTGGATGGATAAAATGGGTAAAATTTGTAAAGTTATTTCTTAAACAATCAGTGCAAACAAATACACCTATTTGATTGAAATTTTGAACAATAGGCTATAATACTGGGAACAAGAAGAGACAAAAAGGGGAAAAATGAGAAAACTTTTCAAATGTTTGTTCTGACGGCATTTTTATTTTAGCTTTCCTTAGTCACAGATATGAGTATAAAAGAGGTCTCTTCAAGTGGATAAAACGGGTAAAAAGAAAAACTTTTTGTTTAATCTTAATAAATGATTTGCAAACTTGAAATTTTAAATATCGATATATACAAAAGATAAAAAAAAACTTATCAAAAACACACATTTGAGAAATTCAAAATAAAGGTGTAAAAAAGAATAAAAATTTGTGTTTTGGTACTTTTAATTCTTATGTTTTAAGACGACGAATTTTGTGTTGTAGCTTTATTCAATCACAAAAATATGTATTTGATATAATTTCTTCATTATACGACCCTTAAATGGTAATAACGGATAAAAGTGGAAATTTTTTATTTCTCTATATAATGGAATATAAGATACCAACCAGCATATACATATTTGGTAAATCCAAAATTAAAGGGCCAAAATAGAGAAAAAGATAGTGTTGGTACTTTTTGTATACTTTGTTCTAAATCGATAAAAAAAAAACATGTTTTGGCTTCTTAGATTTTAAAAATTTGAACAAACCATGAGTCATTTGATCCGGTAGGAACCATCAGAAGATGGAACTCAGAAAAAAAGCAAAAGACTGGCATGAAAATTCCATATCTGTTTCAAAAATATAATAAGGGCATAGGGGGAGTTGATGAGAAGGACCAGTCTATTTCAGTTTATAGAATCGGTATAAATGGAAAAAAAATGGTGGTGGGTTTTATTCACATATATGACTGATATGGCTATATCAAATGCATGGCGGTTACATGTAGCATCTAGCGAAAATGGCATGGATCAATTATTATTCCGAAGAAATATAGCTAGATTCTATCTTAGCCAATTGCCCCAAAAATACTCTGCCCGCCCAACATCATCAAGCATTGTTGGTTTACGACTAGACGGTACTGATCACGTGCCCGAGAAACTGCCAAATCGAGTGCGCTGTTTTGTTTGCCACAACAGATGTCGTTGCAGCTGCAAAAAAATGCAAAAAACTTTGCATTGAAAAATGTTGTTTTAAAAATTTTCACACATAAGTGACCATTGTGCCAATTTGGGTACACCCCTTTAATTTAAAAAAAAATATATTTTTTTTAATTTTTTTTTAGTTTTTTTGTTTATATGTAATGAATTTAATAATAAAATAAAAAAAAAATTGATTTTTTTCCGGTGGTTTTTGTTTGGACTTAAATGGGTTAAACTACAGTTCGGCGATAATCATGGGTAAAAAGGAAATTTTGTTGTCCTTTTAAATTAATGAACTACTAACAATTTTAAATGTTTGTTTTCTTATTACAAAAATTCACCATTTCTTTGTGAAATTTAGGAAATCCATAATTTTAAGGTTGTAGTCACAATGTTTGAGTTGTTGCTCTCTGCAATCAGCCAAATAAGTATTAGGAAAGTACTATTTCGATTAAGTGCTTAAGCTTTTAAGTATAGATTTATTTTATACTATTTTTACATTACATTTTTTAAAGCGATAGAATTTGTGTTGTAACTTTGTATAATCACCAAATTTTTTTTAGAAAAACTTTTTTTCTATTTACATCGATTTTTTTATTAGCATAAATTTGCAGTGCCAATCAGGCCAATCTTACACATTATGATCAAAAGACGCAAAAAGTTCAGATTGAACCATGTAGACTATTCAAATTTTAAATGTATGTTTACAAATTGTTCAACAATTTGATTAACAAACAATGTACGATTTTCACTTAAATATACCGTTCGGTAAATTTTTAAATTGAAGTGATTAATAGGAATACTAATATTTGGTAAATCAGCGGCCAGGAATAGAAGATAATAAACCCCCGGTCAACGTCGGGTACAAAAAGCTAGTAACAAATAAAACAGTATTGCTCCTCCATATCTGTGACCTGTTCATTTATAAAGCTATAAATTCAAAATAATAAATTTGTGGTAATCAAATTAAAAACAAAGGTCCTATCAAAATTTTGATATTAAATATTAATATGCATATGGCTATGAAGCGATCTTTATAAAATAAAAAAAAATAAAATATATTTGTGTTTTACTTCTTGATAATTTAGTTAGGCTCGAGTTTGTGTTTTATTTAGATACCAACATTTTTTAGAATTATATTCGTTTTATTGAAAAAATATGGGAGTTTTGGTCAATTATAGACCATTTAATTCCTATTTCGGGAGGACATTCGTATCCTCATAGGACAGAAAAAATCGCTTGTATCAAATTTTATTGAGATATTCTTAAAAATGCATCTTGTACTTTGAGCACAAGGTTTACATGGTTTACACGGACATCGTTAAATCTACTCTGATTCATTAGGTATATTTTAGGACGGGTGTTAGTCTAATATGTTTGGGTGTTACGAACATCTGCACAAATCCAATAAATCCTTTCCACTACGGTGATGTACGAATTTTACACATATTTTATTCAATAATATTAATGCTTATTGTTCGATTTGCAGAACATCAATTTCTCAATTTTATGAAACCCTATACCATCATAGTGGGTATATTTGACTTCTGCTGATGTTTGTAACGCCCAGAATTATTGGTCCAACACCCACTTTAAAGTATACCAATTTAACGATGTCCGTCTGTCCGTCAGTCTGCCTGGCTGTCCATGTAAAGCTTGTGCGCAGAGTACAGGTCGTAATTTTGTTTTTCGGCCTGGTGGAAATCGGTGCATTATTTCACCTGGCCCCCATACAAATGTCCTCCCGAAATTGGCATTTGAATTATGTAAGGATCCATACAAATTTCAGCACAAATAAGTGGTAAATAAAGCCAAATCAGACCTACAAATTTCGTGCAGATCGGTCCATAATTCAGCATAGCTACCATTTAAGGCCCACTTCCGAAAAGCACTTTAAAAATCATAACTCCCTCAAAATTGTTGGTATCCAAATAAAATTCGACACAAATAAGTTTATTATATACAGAAATGATGACATCTAATTTTTTAATGGTCATTCCATAATTAGTCGAAACTCCCATATAAGACCCTCTCCGTAAATCACTTTAACGTTCATAAATCTTTTAAAAGTACATATTTATATCGAGATAAAGTTTAACACATGCATATAATATTTATATTCACAGAAATCATGACACTAAATTTTTCGATGATGGGTCCATAATAGGTCATATCTCCCATATAACGTCCATTTCTGAAAAACTGTTTTATACATATACTGGGTGTAGGGTATTATATGGTCGGGACTTTCGTACTTGTTTTATTGCATATATCTATGTTTAGAAAACTTTTAAGAAAATAAGAAAATAATCCAAAATTTAAGGTTTTTTAAACCATAAAGTTGACAACATTGAAAACATAAAACAGGACTTTAATCTGCACAAATACACAAACTCACTGCATGTAGAAGTTATTTGGGTTGTTCTGTATATGAGCGAATGTTTGTTTGTACGAGTATTTATGTATTATGCATTCTATTGGAATACAGATGTACACGAGACCATTTAAGAAAGATACACATAAATATACACGAGAAGATGAAGAGGAAAAAACAAGGAGCATTAAACTACCCTGTCATGGATATAGCATGTATGTGTTTGTGTATGCTGGAATTGCACACGCACACAAAATACTCACTTTCACAAAGCACTGATACAGAGACACAGACATCCATACACATGCAGAAATAGACAATAACACCAAAGTCACTAACAGAACAGGATTCAAGTAATAAATTATAAAATTTGACATTTTCAGTTTCAGATCCGCTTTTTGGTTGCGAGCCGCTGCGTTCCCATGGTCATGGGCTCTTTGTCTACTTGTATGTATGTTGCACAACTGAATAAAATACGAACTGCCACAAATACATTCATATTTACACACACTCTTATATACTATACACATATTAAAAGAGCAAAAAAGGATTCGAAGAAACACAAATGCACCCTAACTAAAATAAATACGAGGATGAGGAGGATAAGGGTTTCTGCAAAGCACAATGATAGATTACTCCTAGGTTATTTTCGTGATATACATTTGTCCCAGAAACTAGCATTTAAGTTTTTATTTATGGTAAGTTGTAGTTTTCAAGAAAATCGTTAATTTTTATCAGCCAATTTCTAATATTTTTTTATTTCTGATCGTCTTTACATATTTTTTTAATTTAAACAAATTTTCTGAGAACATAATTAATTTGTTTTCCACTACTATGAAATGAAATTAGAAACCCTATTGCTGATGCAGCATAGCAGCATTTAAGTTGAACTGTTCTGCACAGTGCAGGAGGACAGCCATAACAATGTGATGTGCGATGAAAGGACATGAATGTGAAAGAACGCATGCTGTTTGACTGGGTGGCTGAATGGTTGAAATCGGATGGATGACCGGCTGGATGGGCGACTGTTTAGTTGGTTGATTCTTTAGTTTCTTGGCTGACTGGTTGTTTGTTGTTTAAATTGGTTGCATGACTGCATCTAGTATCAGTTTTGGCATTTTCTACTGCTACTAGAATCTTTCTTAGTTTATTTGTTTTTTTTATTTTTTGCTTTATTTATATTTTGTTTTCCTAAATGCATACAAATGTACATTTGGCATTACATATTTTGTTATATTCTACACAGTTTTTTTCTCTTCTCCTCTAGATTTCATTATAAAACTAAATGAATAGATGTTTTTATGTTTACCTTTTTTTATAGCAGTGTTTAACGCACAGTGGTTTGTTAAAAATTTATGAATTCAAAAATGTATCTATATTTTTTTTAACATGCATCCATATTGAAAAGATAAATTTTAATGGTTTCAGCATAACTTTTTCAATTAAATATCATTAAGAAGTTTCAGCTTCCTAAACACATGTTTATCCATCAAAAAAAATAAAAGAAAAGAATTTGATCGGAAATGATATTCTGAAGGATTAATAGAATAGGGCAAATTTAAAAATACATTATGTGATTGATTTTCAATATTTATTTCGATGTCTTTGAAATTTGTGTGCTAAAAAATCTGGACTTTCTGAATTTAAATAAAAAAAATTAATAATATTTTTTAAAAAGTTAAGCAAAATTAAATAAAACAAGTTAGAGTGGAATATTCAACCGTGCCGAATCTCAAATACCCTCTACATAAATACAAAAACTGCACTGGCTATAGGACTAGAATATGCTTATTCTGTGTTTTTATACAGTATTACTGAAAATTTTTTAGTACATATTTTATATATTGTTTGAAAGACAATTTAACTACAGAGTTTATCTTATTTTCATAACAATCTAACAATTAAAAAAACATTTTTCCATATTCAGCACAAGTTAAAAAACAGAGTATAAAAAAGTTAATTACAAGATGAGACTTCTTTTGGTTGAATTTGATCTCAAAAACATTATTTACAAGAGATTTATGGGAGGCATAGTAGATGTGGACCAATTATGGATATCATTATTTAAAAGAGTTGTATGGATGGTTGTTATACTCGGAAGTGGTCTTAATCCGGCAGCTTTGCAAATTATTGGCTGACAGCTACAGAATCCAGTAGCATATTTGCCGTATAACCGATATTAGTATCAACCATACTGGCTTAAAATTTCTGATCTGTATAAAAGTAAGTTCGATATTAATATTTATTAGACATTTTTGTGGGTTAAATTGTTTTTCGGAAATTGTTTTTATATGGAACAGAGAATTTTATGTAAATTATATGGGAGACTTGGTCAAATATGGACCAAAATTCACAAATTTCTGCAGTATGATTTTTGTATATATGCAAATTATTTATATAAAGTTTTAGGTCGGTATCGATATTTATAAGATATTTAAAGATTAATGACTTTTTCGGAAGTGGTCCTTATATGAGAGTCATGACCAATTATGGGACGACCACTATAAAATTCAGTACAACAATTTATTTGCCTATAGAGATTACTTATGTCAAGTTTTAACATTTTCACATTATTTATACCAGTTTTATATGTATTTAAGTGAATTTTAGGAAATCGACTCTATATGGGGTCTATGGTCAAACATGGACCGAACCAAAAAAAAATTAGTTTTGTGATTTCCGTTTACATGAAACTTATTTTTGCTGAATTTTGTATCAATAGTCCAATTTTATAGGCATTTATATATCATTGAGGGCTACGAGAAATCATGGACCGATTCATACTATTTTCCTCACACTTTCTTCTTTTATCATAAAAAGAACGTATACAAAATGTTATGGCATTATCTGTAATATAATTAAAAAATTGCAAAAAATCGATAAAAATATCAAATTTTTATGGAGGTTGTCTGATATTTGGATCCGTAACTCGGATTCTACTTTACCGATTTTGCTGATTTTCAATACCAAACTGTCTAAGAAAATACAAAACAGTTTTCTCGAAATTCTGTGAAGTTAAGTTGTGTATTTTGGACGTGAGAGTGTTTTACACGGACGGACAGACGGACATAGCTCAACCGACTTAGAATTTCATAAGGATCAAGAATATATATATTTTGTTGGGTCTTAGATGAATATTGACAAAGTTTCACACGGAATGACAAACGTAATATACGCTCATTCAGCACTTCTGATGGTGGAGGGTATAAAAACACTCAAAAAACAAAATTATTTGGACATTATTAAGACACAGTAATGTCTAAAAAGTTATTTGTACTTTAAATAAACACGAAACAAATTAACCACTGTGCATGGAATCTATGAAGAAGCTAAACAGTCGAACCAAACACACAAAAATACGCACATTTTACTAAAGACATTAAATTATTGTGTTGTTGTTTATATATAACATTTAATTTATTATTTTACAAAATACTTTTATACTAAAACTTAATTCTTACATACGAGTACCTACAAATAATCGGATTTTAACTCACACTATTTTTTTTCTGTTTTCAGGTTTTCAAACGAAATGATTTAAATGGATTGTTCCAGCTTAAGGTCTTTATTAATAAAGTATTTATGTTATAACGGGTGGTTAAATTTCAAGGGCCGATGTTGATTTTGAATAAAACACAAACTATTTAGGAAATTATTGTAATTTTATTTTATTATGATATATTGGTATTACTCAATTATGTATGGAACAAAATATCGGCCAAATGGGCGCCGCGACCACGGCGGCACACCTCCATCCGATGGTCCAAATTTTCGATGACCCTGAGGCATAATGGAGGTTCTATGCCGTTAATGTGCCGAATTATCTCATCCTTTAGCTCTTGAATTGTTGCTGGCTTATCGACGTACACCTTTTCTTTCAAATAACCCCAAAGAAAAAAGTCCAACGGTGTCAAATCACATGATCTTGGCGGCCAATTGACATCGCCATTACGTGAGATAACACGGTCATTAAATTTGTTGCGCAAAAGAGCCATTGTTTCGTTAGCTGTGTGGCAAGTGGCACCGTCCTGCTGAAACCACATATCGTCCACATCCATATCTTCCAATTCGGGCCAGAAAAAGTTCGTTATCATCTCACGATAGCGAACACCATTCACAGTAACTGCCTGACCGGCCTCATTTTGGAAAAAATACGGCCCGATGATGCCGCCAGCCCATAAACCGCACCAAACAGTCACTCTTTGTGGATGCATTGGTTTTTCGACAATTACTCTTGGATTCTCATTCGCCCAAATGCGGCAATTCTGTTTATTGACGAATCCACTGAGGTGAAAATGTGCCTCATCACTGAAGATGATTTTCTTCTAAAATTGATCATCCACTGTTGCCATTTCTTGCCACCATTCTGCCCATTCACGACGTTTGGAATGGTCAAGAGGCTTTAGTACTTGAGCCAATTGCACCTTGTAAGCGTGTAAATGCAAGTCTTTATGCATAATGTTCATCAACGACGAGCGTGAGAGGTGCAATTGTTGGGCACGACGACGAGTTGAGGTGGACGGCTCTTCAGCCACACTATCGCGAACAGCAGCAATATTTTCTACAGTACGAGCTGTACGAGCATGCACTGGTGTTCTCACATCTTCTACAGACCCGGTTTTTTTTCACAATTTTTGCGATTGTACGCACATTTGGACGATCAAATTGTCCAAAATGCACGATATGCTTTTTGATTTGAACGCCCATTTTCATAATAAGTCTGGATAACTTTAACACGTTGTTGGATTGTCTATCTCTCCATGGTTCAAATTGAGTAAGTCTAAAATAGAGAAATGTCAAATAAAATTCGGAAAACAGCTTGGCGTTTAGGTGTGGTTCACATTCAACATCGGCCCTTACAATTTAACCACCCTTTATTTTCGATATTTCGCCACTTCGTTGTGTAGCATCTTCAGGAATTTTTTTTATAATATCGAAAAAATATAAAGATTTTATGGAAAAAAAAGCTTGAAAAATTATTAAGATATTAATAAAAAAAAGATAAAATAAACTATAATAAGAAATAATTATTTATCTTTAATAAAATTTCAAATTTAATTTATTTGCACAAACTAACATTTTTAACTAATTTCTTAATTTTTTAAGCTGACACAAATTTATTAAGTGTTAACCCATTAATTGCACAAATCATTTCAAAGATATTTTATTTATTCATTTTACTGAATTTGTTTCTTGTCAATAACTAAAATTGTTTGTCGTTTAAATGAACTGTAGGGAAACAATAATAAAATAATTCACTCAGTCATTAATCAGGTTTAAGTAACAATCAATCATTTCCATGTTTGACACAATGTGACTGATAAAGTCATCAAATGACAGATGCTGAAATTTTGTTCTCTTGTTTTCTCTACACACATCTTAGATAAGAGAAAATGTCCAAATTTCTGTTATGTTGGTAATGAATTTTGAGTACCCTACATAGTAGGGTAATTTAACTAAATTGATTCAAAATATTAGAATTAATAAATTTCGTAAAAATATAACAAAAAAAAAAAACAATTTATATAACATTGCAAAGCATACAAACAAACAAACAACTTGGAGCAATTCTTTCAAAAAGTTAATTAAAAAAAATTGATTGAACAATGAATTTAAAAACACAGCTTCAAATAACCATATATTAATTTTTGTTAAATCTCATTTAATTTTCATTGAAATAATTTTATTTTTATTTCTTTGTTAAACTGAAATATATTTGTTGTTCATTAAATGCGAATTTTTATTAATGTGAAGAACTCCCGATGTTATTGACTTTGGAGTAGTGAAAAATATCCCTGTAGAATGGATGCAAGTGGATCCTTCATTAGACTTGTCCTCAGATCACTCTCCTACTATCATTTTAATGCATTTCCCTCAAGTGTGTGGCTCTCCATTTAGAAACATGACTAAGACCCGAGTAAGCTGGATAAAATACAAAAAGTATTTAAGTTCTCATTGCACGGAAAATATTGTGTTGAGAACTACCGACGATATCGATGAGTCGATTGGCAACTTTACCGAGGACCTTCGACGAGCTGTGCATCACGCTTCCACTTATCACGTTGAATGTAGAAATAGGACAAACAGAACTTATTTATCTGAACTCGAACATCTCCTATCAGAAAAAAGAAAAATGAGAAGAGAGTGGCAACTTCACAGGTCTCCTGAACTTAAAGCTAGGCTACGGGTATGCAGAGATATACTAAGACATTTCTTAGAAACCCAAAGAACGGCTTCACTTACATCCTACTTGGAGGGTCTTGATAGTACCCCACAATCTGACTACTCGTTATGGAGGGCGGCAAGAGGTTTAAAAAGACCAGTGAGAGGAAAACCTCCTTTGCGAAATGCGACTGGTGACTGGGCTAGAAATGATTCCGAGAAAGGGACATTATTTGTTAACCATTTAAGAAATGTGTTTACTAAAAACAACTCAAATAACGTATCTGATTTGCCACCACTCGTCATTAGACCTCCTGTACCTCTAAGACTAAACTTTGGTGATGTCCAAAGCGCTATTGGTACTCTGAACCTTAGAAAGGCTCCAGGTATGGATAAAATCAGCAATAAAATGCTTGTGGAGTTACCTCGTGTAGCTAGAAGAATTATCCTCTTTATCTTCAACGCTATTTTACGCCTAGAATACTATCCTGCAGATTGGAAGGTGTCTATGATCACTATGATTCCTAAGTCAGGGAAGGATCACACCAAAGTAGAGTCATATAGGCCAATTAGTTTACTGCCGACAATTTCTAAACTGTTCGAAAAATTGTTAATGACTAAGTTGATTCCAATTCTGAACGACACTGAATGCATTCCTAATCATCAATTCGGCTTCAGAGCTAAACACAGCACCACCGAACAAACACACAGATTGGTAAATGTGATAAGAGGGTCGTTTGAAGACAAAAAATACTGCTCCGCCCTTTTCATTGATGTGTCCTAAGCGTTCGACAAAGTTTGGCATGACGGTTTAATGCACAAAATAAAATTAACTCTGCCTGCTAACACCCATAAACTTATGGAAAGCTATTTATACGGTCGCAAATTTAAAATCAAAGAAGGCAATTTTTTAAGCCCCGCTCAGCCAATTGAAACAGGTGTGCCACAGGGTAGCATACTGGGTCCTACTTTATATTTGATTTATGCCTCCGACATGCCGTCAGACCCCAAAATCCACACGTCAACTTTCGCAGACGATACAGCCTTTATCAGCGTTCACAAGGACCACCAAGTAGCATCACAGAATTTGCAGAATTATGTTTATAAACTAGAGAATTGGCTAGAGCTTTGGAAAATCAGGGTTAATGAACAGAAATGTATTCATATCACTTTCACATTGCGAAAAGAAACTTGCTCGTTCATCAAAATAAATAATCAAATTATTCCTCAACATAATGAAGTCAAATACCTCGGCATTCACCTCGACCGCCGTTTAACTTGGAAGTCTCATATTGAAGCGAAACTTACACAGATGAGATTAAAAGCAGTGCAGCTTAATTGGCTAATTGGCAGAAATTCTTCACTAAAGTTGGACTGCAAACTATTGTTGTACAATGCAATTCTAAAGCCAATCTGGTGCTATGGAATTCAATTATGGGGTACTGCCTCAGCATCAAACATTGAAAAAATTCAAAGGGGTCAAAATAAAATTCTACGTATAATTACTGCAGCTCCATGGTATGTTAAAAATTCTCGAATTCACAAAGATCTATGCGTGCCATCAGTAAAAGTTGAATTTACAAAACACGCGTCAAAGTATGTCAGCAAACTTGAACACCACCCAAACCCACTTGCACGAGACATCCTTAACTTTAGTGGCCATAATCGGTTGAGAAGGAGGGATACCCTTGCTTTAACTCAAGCGCAAAATAGATGACTGGATCAGTTGATGTGAAATTTTTTTAGTATCATAAAATTTTTGTCTAGCACTGGCTGGGCTTATTATTTTCTTTTTAGTATTAAGATTTGAATACTTATTGTCATTTCATTATATGAAGATTCAATAAATAAATAAAGGCTATAATAAAAAAAAAAAATGTGAAGAACTACGTTTAACAAAAATCATGTTTTCTGTGTTAAATGAAGTGGGTCTTATATGGAGGCTATGACTAATTATAGACCGATCGTTATAAAATCAGGTGACATGACTTTTATGAAATTTATATGTGATGAATTTTATCGGTCGTTAAAGTGATTTTAGGAAATGGGTCTTATAAGGGAGCTAAGACTAATTATAGACATATAAATCATATTTGTATTTAAATTTATTTAGTTACTAACGTTTTTAAGACATTAATGTTCGTTAAAATCACTTTCGGTAGTGGGTCAATGTGGGAGCTATGATCAATTATTGACCGATCTGCACAGGTTTCTGATTAGGTTTCATACACAACTTATTTGATTTCTAGATCGATAAAGTCCTATATTTTCAACCAATTTAAATACCGAACGTCCAAATGTACCTAATTTGAATACTACTATGGTAGTGCAGGGTAGAAAATGAACCCATTAATGGTTTATTAAAAACTAGCTAAAACCCGATTTGCTTTGTTAGCCCCATCACAATGAAATAAAACTGAAGATTTAAAAAATATATTATTTTGAGATTATTATTCACACTTTTCCTTACAGATTAGTTTTTATTCTATCTTGATGCTAAACAATCCGACTGCGATTTTGTTCACGGCGCAAGTCCAATTGCTCTATCCTTTTAGCAGTCTTATTGATGATGTTCGAGTCCGCTGGCCTTCTCGCATCTGCGATTCTTACTTTCCATGAGTTTTTGGCATTTTGTTTTGGGCATGGCTACCAAGCTTCCTGACCAGCCAACCACAAGTCATCCAAATGTTAACAATTTTTGCGATTTCTCTATTGGATTTAAGTCAGGGCTCTGGGCTGGTTAATCCAAAACGATAATCATATCGGAACAAAACAAATTTTTTTACCAGTTGGCAGGTATGTTTTGGGTTATTGTCCTGCATTAATTTATACATAATTGGCATGAAATGAAAGCCATACGGTTCCATATGGTTTTCTGAAATATTTAAGTACTGAAACTTTTTTCCGTTAATTTTTACAAGGGAACCTACGCCATGCAAAGAAAATGTACTACCTTCCTCCACCGTGTTTTAACGTCCTCTGAGTGAACCCATTGTTGTATTCTTGTCCTTTCGGACGATGAACACAGATTCTACCATTTGGTTATTATTTTTTGTATCGTCACTCCATAACACGTTGTTCCAAAAATCCAATGCTAGTCGCTTTGAAATATTTTTTTTGATAGCAGTGGGTTTTTCTAGAAACTTGCCCATACAAATTTGCAACTTTCGCTAATCTGACTATAGCTCCATCTGTACGCAAATCTGTTTTTCGAGGCCTTGGTTTTCGATTTTTTCCTTCTATCAATACATCGGGATTGTAACTTTTTATCGACAAATTTTCATTATTTCAGAAATTTCTGCCATTATCTTTCTATTATTATGCATTATCATGTTTGCCCGATCCGATTTTTAATAATTATTGCACTTTACATTTATTTTTTAATTACGCAAAAAATCAAGTGATTTAAACAAAATTGACGTTAGAACTGCCTATACTAAACAAATTGGGCCATTTATGTGTCCACGTAAAATCAGCATTCTTTATGCAAAACATAATAATGAAAAATTATAAGCTGAGTATAGTTCATGAAACATTTGGGTGCTGTTGAGACAAATATTCCCACAACAACAATCAGAAGACATAAAACTTCCATTTTTTTATTTCGGAAATACTTAAGTTTATGCTCAAGTTGAGCTTGTGCCATTTATATGTCCATAGCGTTATTATTTACTGACACCAAATTTGAATATTCAACCTATTCTATTTTTTGTGATATACAAACTTAAGCTGTGTTCACATTATGTGTATTTGTCATGTGGAATGTCACTTTTCTACCCATATGTGATATTATGCGTATGTCAAAATTTTAGTTTTACATATGGTTTATAAATTACATGTTCATATGTTGGTTATGTCACATACATATGTACTTACTTTTGTTAACTGCTTTTCAATTATTCCCTCCATTTTCAATAAAAAAAATTTGTGTAGTTTTTTGTATTTTTGTTTTACTTTTTATTATAAATTATATTTATTAAAATTTCAATTAATTTTTGCCGCCACAAAATTTTGGTTATAAAAAACAGCTGATAAAAAAATGTCATATGTATTGCACACAGAGAAATAACACATGATAATGTTTGAAGGTGTTCAGACTATATGTACAAGTTTGACATGCGAAAAAGTGACGGTCCACATGACAAATACACATAATGTGAACACAGCTTTAGTACTTAACTTAATTATAAGCGGATCAACGCCCATTTTTACAAAATCATCAACTTATGCTTGAAATATAGATTTTTATCATATTGCTACGCATAGGAAATTAGAAGATTTGTCTGTCCGTCTGTGTAAAACACTCTCTCTCACGCCCAAAATACACAAATTTCTTATTTTGTAGGAAAGCTTGGTATTGAAAATGAGCAGAATCGGAACATATATCTGGTTGTAGAGTTATGGAGCAAAATGTGAGGCAAGCTCCATAACAATTTTATATTTTGTATCCATTTTTTTGCAATTCATTTTTGAAATATATTGCAGATACTGTCATGCAATTTTGTACACGTTATTTCTATGATAAAAGAAGAAACTGTGAGAAAACTAGTAAGAATCGGTCCATGATTTCTCATAGCCCTCATACAAATTACTTCCCGAAATATAACTTAATGATACATAAATGGCTATAAAATTGAAATGTCAACTAAATTTTATTGTGGACGGCCTTGTAATTGGTCATAGCTCCCATATAAGGACGACATCCGAAAAAGTCATTAATCTTTATATATATCTTATAAATATCGGATAATTATAAATTATGGTAAGAATTTGTACATCAATTATAAATGGTAAAAATTAGATAAAATTGTCTCTTAAAGAATACATCAAATACTAATATAACAAATGTAGTGTTTGTGTTTCTTATTATATTTAGGAGAGGTGGTATTTAAGATAAGGTACAGCCGAATATTGTTTGATTTAAGGTAGACAATCTTAAAATTTTTATTCTATCTTTATTAGTTTTGGAGATATAAAGTTACCATTTTATCCCCTATACTGTTAAGAATCTGCGTCATTTTGATTACAACGTCATCAAAAGCACTATTTGCCATGCTGAACTGGCTGCCGGTGGATTTGATGGCAACTCAATTGGCTTTCACTTCAGCTATGAGACTAAAGGCTGGTAATTCATGATCTCTATACTACGTTGATTACTGCACACCGTAACCATTTTTCGGTATGCGATTCTCCACATATCTCCCGAATAGGAGCTTATGGTTATCCCCCGAATACAGTAATAAGAGTTTTTACTGACGGTTCCACCAGAGGAAAAAGAGTTGTTTCTTCTTCATAGAAGAATTTGGGATCAAATCCTATTTCAGGATTCCGGAATTCTGCTCTATTAATCAAGCTGAGATCTCTGCAATAAAACACACAGCAAAGCGGCCGTTAAAATAATAGCAGGTGTCTACTCGACGTGTAGGTTAATCGCAGAATGCCGGGTGTCTCTAAACGAAATAGCAGAACTATCTAGAATAACGCTAATATGGATACCTGGACATAATACAATACAAAGCAACTATATTGCTGATGAATTGGCCAGAGGTGCACTGTTTACCGAAGAGGCGATTGACCATTTTACTGGTATTACCATTACGAATTGTAAGGTCCAGTTGGCCCGTATTCGACGAGGGAAGGGCGAATTTATTGTTTAACTTTCGTCGTGACCAAATAAGACTTATTGTCTCTGTATCTAAAGGCCACTGTACTTTTGAAGCACATGCCAGTACAATGATTACTGTAGGAGGTGTCATAACGAGGAGGAGGCAGAGGCAATTATTCATCTTCTCTACTATTGGCCGGCCCTATGATTATTGAGGGTGCATCTTACCTATTATGCTTGGGGGAGCATATCAAGAATGAATCTAAAACACATTCGCCAAGGAATCTGGGTAGTTTGAAATGGAAACAACCAGCGCTGAGTGATCGACCAGTTTTTTTTTACCAAAAGGGTAACACAATGGGATCATCTTAATGGACCCACGTGAACTGTTTCTGAAATGGCACCGATCTAACCTAATATATCAATCTTCTCATATGTATATGACATGAAAGAAATCCAATACCCGAATTCCAAGTTGCCCAATAATGCTTGAATCAGTCAATCAATCAGTGACGTTACTTTTTTATATATACATACATATGTATATCAGAGACCGAAAATAACTCGTCCATATAACCAAAAATCAAAATTGTGGTTTATAAATTGTTTTTAAAAATAAATCACTCAAAATCAGTGTTATAAATTGGTTTTTGTTTACATGATTTGATATGACCTTTATAGTTTTTTCTTGTTTTTTAATGCCTTGTTGAGAGAATTATGGTTGATTATAATAAGTGTTAACATTCTTTTTTTTAAATTTCAATTGTGAATTTTGTGAATTCTGATTTTGTTTTGGAATTTATGACTTGTACAATTTTTAATTTTTTGCAAAATTGTGGATTTTATTTTTCGAGTTTTTGCAAAATTAAAGTTTTTTAATTATGCGTTTTTTATTTTATTCTAAAATTTAAGAATTTTTCTAAATGTTAAGTTGTTTGTCAAACTTTCGATTTTACATAAAATTATTTATAAGTTTTATATTCATGCATCATGGGTTTTGCATCAAATGAGCTTTTGCATTTATTGTTAAAGTTCGAAAATAAGTTATGACCTTTACGAAAAAAAAATTAAATTATAAATTACTCATCTTGATTAATGCCGTTATTTTCTTTCCTCTAACCACTAACCTCAAATATATCTTGTAATCACTCTCTCAGTAATATAACACAAAAACAAATTGTAAATGGTGCCAATTAACCACTAAAATTAAAGGGGACCTGTCATTTTCGGTCTCTGATATACATATATAGATTTCTTTTAGACTCCATGCATCCAGTAGTAAGCACTACAGTCTACAGCTTTAGTACTTAGTTCAGTTCAACACCAATCATATTAATATTTGAAATATAGATGGCGCTGTATTATTTTGTATGTAAACACAACAAAAGTAAACCACACAATGTATAATGAAACAAAGAGGGCAGCACCTTTTCAGAGATGACAAAATTTTCGTTATTTTTTTTTTTAATCTTGCATAATAATATACAAACCCGGTTTGCCTATTAGCCAACCATCCAACAAAACACGCACACAGACCAAGACGACAGGGGGAAACGAAATTTCCTATTAATACCAACTACACCAAAAACGTTTGTCCAAATACAGTACGAAAAGTGCTTGATGAGTTGGGTACAATAGTTAATATGATCAAACGGCTTAAAATCGGCAAAGAACATCGAAATAAATTGAACGACTCTTGAAACAGAGTAGTTTTTACGGATGAGAGCAAATTTAATACCTATATAAGTATATGGAAACGATGGAAGATGTAGAGTGTGGAGAAAACCAAATGAGGAGTTTGAAGAAACCAATTTCCGTCTACCTTTTACACAAGGGTATAGCTCAGTTCTAATATAGGGATGTATGTGCGCTTTTAGAGTTGGACATTTACACACTTCAGGAAACTTTATATTTACACAAGACAACTACTAAAAATACAATATGACTGATCTAACAATGATATTACAGGAAAAGAGGAATAAATTTCCACACTTGGTGATTAATTGTCGATCCGTTATATGAACTTTTTGGGTTAACACTAGGAACGCGACACAATTGAGGATATACAGGTTGCTGGGAAACCGATTTGTGAGATCGTTAGTACAATTAATCGGCATCGAAATACAATCTTTATTTTATAAAAGATCCAAAATATTATGGAAAAAATAAGCGAAGTGGATGGATTTCACGTTAGACACCAGGACTAAGCGGACAATTCGACATTTAAAAGCAGATGAAGTTATAAGCTGCCGACAAATATCTGGTGTGGGTTGCATTTGGAGTCCGAGGCAAGTCCTGAATATGTATAGCAAAATCAATACTGAATTACATATATGTTTGTGGATCTTCTATAGAAAATTTTATTGGCTTTCTAGCTGAGTTATATGGTGATAATTGAACATTCCAACAAGATAACGCTCAAATCCATATCGCACGTAAAACAAAGCATTTTTTAACATCCATAATATACCAGTATTAGAGTGTCCAGCCGTCCAATAGATAACTTCTGAGGAATTCATTTCGTCATAGTGTAATCAAAGACAAAACTCTAAAAAAATTAAAAAATGCAAAATTGATTAACAACTCTAAAAATGCCTCGTAGTCTGCAACAAGTTTTAATACAAAAGAGGAAGACATACTATATAATTAATATTATTTCATGCAAATACATATACATACATATATTCTATAAAGTTTATATTATATTTTGTTTTTATTTTTTATTAAATAAAATAACAAATAATTTTTTTATTAATTTTGAATCACCGTAAGACATACTGAAAAATAAAGATAATTACTAAAAAAAAAATTCTTTTTTAAATAATAATATATTTAATTATTATTAAACATTATTTGTCATATGTAAGTTTGTCATTCCGTGTGTAACATTGAGAAATAGTTATCGAAATTAAATTCTAAGTTAATTGAGCAATGTCCGAATGGAATTAAATTCTGTGACATGGCTGGTTGTTCAACTTTTTCGGATTTCTCACCATGCCTATTAACAATTACAAGAAAAAAAAACGAAAAAAATATTGATGATATTTGCACTTTTTTAAACAAATATTATTTTTGTTGCCGAGATGCTTTCACCTGGCGGAAGTATTCTTATCTTCAAAGAATCTTTAAGACACATTAGTATGTATGTATGTATGTAATAGTATGCTGTAATAAATTTGTACTAACTTATGTAGTGGTTTTAATTTCGTTATAATTTTTAAACTACTATGATACTTCATGATTATTTATTTATTCAATTTCAAGACACTTTTCATTTAATCATATAAAGGTTCAATATGAGCTTTTTTATTTGATAGCTTAATATTGTGGTTTGGGGAATTTAGTACTTTTTATTTGGTTTTCATCAAAACTAAAGGAATTAAGTACTTTTGCAATCAAAAACGTTTTTCATTGGTGTAAAAATAAAAAGGAAATTATTTACTAAATAATACCCTACACCCAGTTTTTCAGAAATGGGCGTTATAATGGAGATATAACCTATTGTAGACCGATCATCTAAAAATTTAGTGTCATGATATCTGTGAATATAAATATTATATGTGTTAAATTTTATCTCGATATAAATACTTTTAAAAGATTTATGGAGCTTAAATTGAATTACGGAGAGGGTCTTATATGGGAGTTTCAACTAATTATGGACCGACCATTATAAAATTAGGTGTCATTATTTCTGTATATAAGAAACATACTTGTGTAAAATTTTATTTGAATACCAACATTTTTGAGAGAGTTGTGTTCTTTAAAGTGCTTTTCGGAAGTGGGCCTTATATGAGAGCTACTACCAATTATGGACCGATCATAATAAAATTGTACCGTATTATATGTCTACATATGAAATATATTTGCGTTAAATATTATTTGGATACCAACATTTTTGAGAGAGTTATGCTCTTTAAAGTGCTTTTCGGAAGTGGGCCTTATATGAGAGCTACGAGTAATAATGGACCGATCTGCACAAAATTTGTAGATGTGATTTGGCTTCATTTACCACTCATTTGTGATGAAATTTGTTTGGATACTTGCATAATTCAAAGATTTATGATCGGTAATCCCCAATTTCGAGAGGACGTTTGTATGGGGGCCAGGTGAAATAATGGACCGATTTCCAAAAGTTTCAATCCCATCCTTCCGAAAAAATATCACGTACCAAATTTTATCGAAATATCTTCAAAATTGCGACCTGTACTCTGCGCACAAGCTTTACATGGACAACCAGCCAGCCAGACGGACGGACGAACGGACATCATTAAGGTGGGTGTTGGACCAATATTTCTGGGCGTTACATACATCAGCACAAATCCAATATAGTCTCTCCACTATGGTGGTGTAAGGTATTAATACAATGTTGTTTCTGTTGATTTTACATTGTTGTAATCTTAATATCACCTTATGTTAATTATTTCACCATGTGCTAAATCTATTAGAACATATGGCAACACTGTTCAAGTTTATTTGTCATTGAACATAATCATCAATATGACATTCTCTTATTCCTCTCTTTTACTCTTGTAACGGCAGCTTTTCACACTAACCTAAGTGATAAATAAATAAAAATATACTAAACGCAAGCTAATTATTCTATTAAAAGAAAACGAAAATAATTAAAAGAAGTGATAAATTGAAAAACATTTAAGAAATAAACATTGTTTAAAACTTAACTTAATTAATGTGTTGTGAATTTTCTATGCGTTTTTGAAAATTTATTTTCATCATACTAAAAAAAAGTGCAAAAAATAAACAAAATGTGAATACAAAAAAGAAACTGAAACATTTTATAGTGTTTAAATTCTGGTTTACAAAACTATTTTTTTGTTTGTATTGTTCAATGTTAAATGTAATCGATTAAATATATTTGAAAACAAAATTAAAAAAAGACAATAATAGAACGTTTCGACGTTTTATATGAAAATGGCGCAACCGCCGCCAGATCAAAACTTTTATCATCCACACCCGCATCCTCATGCTCATCCTCAGTTGCAATTGCCACCACAGTTTCGGAATCCCTTTGATTTGGTATGTAACACCATTGATTAATCAATTTAGCACAATTATTGACAAAATAAAAGTAGGTAGTGATAGTTGTAAATAAAGGAATTTTACGACATTTAGACATTTGGCTGCACATTTCATTCGTCATAATTTTATTGCAACTGTCTTAATTAATTGGGCTTGATAAAAGTGTAGCTTTAAACTAATTAGATTTAAATTTTGAAATGTAAAGATTGTTTTTCTTTGATTAATATTTTGAATATTCCCTCCCCCACATTTTATCAATTAAAACATATGTATGTAGTTACTACATGTATTTAATTATACATAAGTATGTACATATGTACGTTTATACCATAAAGCGTTGTTAGGTTTTTAATAACTTGTACCTAGTTACTCCAAATTTTAAGATCTACTTAATTTTTGTTCAAGTTGTATTCATTTGTGGTAATATTTAACATCAAAGGCTGTTTAAGAAAAACATCTTAAGTCTTGTTGAAATTTTATTATTATTTTATATATTGTTTGAAAGACGATTTTACGACCAACATAATTTATTTTCAATGTTTTAAAAGTTTATCTAATTTCGACCATTTATAATTGATGTAAATACCGATTATTACTGCAATTTACAGAGTTTGTCTGATTTTTATAATAATCTTGATTTAATTTAACAATTTATAAAATTAAAAAAACATTTTTCCATATTCACAACAAGTTAAGAAACAGGGTATAAAAAAGGTTGAATTTGATCTCAAGAACATTATTTACAGGAGGTTTATGGGTGGCATTATAGAAGTGGATGAACTATGGGATGATAGCTTTTAAATCCAGTATCCACTAATTTAATTTCTACGTATTTTAGGCTTATTTTGGTTGAATTTCACATCCATAATGTTATTTACAAGAGTTGTATGGTTGGTTGTTATGCTCGCAAGTGGGCTTAATTCAGGAGCTATTTTTGACTAACAGCTACAAAATCCAGTAGCATAATTGCCGTCTAATCGATATTAATATGATTTCTGGATTAAAATTTCTGATCCATATAAAAGTTGGTTCGATATCGATATTTATTAGACATTTTTGTGGGTTAAATTATTTTTTGGAAATGGAATGGTGAATTTTATGCATATGAGGATATCTCACGTCGAATTTCAACGTAGTAACTGTATATTTAAGATACCTATTAGTATTAGAGTTAATTTCGGAAGTGGGCCTTATATGGGGAATACGGTTATAAATAGACCGAAATTCACAAAATTTTGTGGGATGATTTTTGTATACATGTAAATGATCTGTGCAAAGTTTTGAGTCGGCATCGATATTTATACAGATGTGATCCTTGTATGGGAGCTATGACCAATTATGGGCCGACCACCATAAAATATAGTGCAACAGTTTATTTGCTTATAAATATTATTCATGACAAATTTTAGCCGTTTAACATTATTTATATCTGTTTTATACGTATTTAATTGAATTTTGGAAGTGGACTTTATATGGGGCTATGGTCAAACATGGACCGAACTAAAAACAATTCGTTTAGCGATCTGTTTTTGCATGAAACTTATTCAGGTATGTGATGGAAATCGAAAACGAAAACGAGTGAGTTTTTGAAGTCTATTTTTAAGTATTTTTAATCAAATTTTTAAAAATTTTGTTGTAAGATTCTCTTTAATAGCACATTATCTTTCTCATATCTCATATTTTGTTCCACAACTCTGGTTATACTATACCGATTTTCGTGATTTTCAATACCAAACTGCTGTGATGGAAATCGAAAGCGAAAACGAGTGAGTTTTTGAAGTCTATTTTTAAGTATTTCTAATCAAATTTTTAAAAATTTTGTTGTAAGATTCTCTTTAATAGCACATTATCTTTCTCATATCTCATATTTTGGTCCACAACTCTGGTTATACTATACCGATTTTCGTGATTTTCAATACCAAACTGCTTAGAAGAACTATAAACGGTTATTTTTTATAAACTTTGTTAATTTCGGTTGTGTCCTTTAGACGTGAGATTGTTTTACACAGACAGACAGATAGACGGACATAGCTCAATCGACTTAAAATTTCACAAGGATCAAGAGATCCAACAAATGTTTGTTGGATCTCAGATGAATATTTCTCAGTGTTACACACGGAATGACAAACGTATATATACCCTCATTTACCACTTATGGTGGTGGAGGGTATAAAAAATAGTTCAATTAAAATAAGTAAGAATGCTGTATATAAACAATTAAGAAAGTATTGTCGGTCAAGCCCGACATGTGAAACTCTACAACGAATATTACCTATTATGAACCGATCATAATAAAACCTAGTAGCATGACTTCTGTGCATATACAATTTATTTGTGTTAAATTTGATATCCTTATAAAAGATTTATACATGTTAAAGTGATTTTCCGAAAATGGTCTACTATTGGAGCTATGAATAATTACGGATCTATCATTATAAAATTCGTTGACATGACTTTTGTGTACGAGTATATGAAGTTTATTTTTATTAATATTTATTTGGATGCCGATATTTTTAAGAGATTTTTGGTTGTTAAAGTTTTTGAAAGTGAACCTTATGAGAACTATGACTTAATTATGGACTAATCATCATAAAATTAGGCCGAATAATTTACATTTATATAAAGAATATGTATGTGTTGAATTTTATATATACTAGCTGACCGCCGGAATTTTTTAATATATAGATATAGAATAAGATGTATTCACAACCTGCCTGTTCTTATTTATTTGCAAATAAATTATCTAAATTTGGGGACTTTTTTTATTAAAGTTGATTGGACTAACAAAAAAAAAACAATTCCGAGTTTTACCCGGAATTTTTTTCTTTACAATCCATCTCCTGAGAATTTCGAATCGAATAAAAAAAATCAGCCAAATCTCTCCAGCCGTTCTCACGTGGCATCACATGGACCATTTCATTTTCATATAAGTATATATATAGATTATTAATATTACATTGTTACGACATTTATGCTTGTTAATAGGATTTCCGGAAATAGACCATATATGGGAGCTTTGGTAAATTATTTGTGTACACATATAATCAGATATTTATGACCAATAGAGCCATATTTCGGGAGGATATTTGTATGAAGGTTAGGTGAACTAATGGACAGTCTTCAACCAATTTCAATATCAGTGGGACGGGCGGAGGCTCCCAATATGGTGGTGTTGGTTATAAAATATTATTGGTGGAAATAAATTTTTTATAATAATTTTTTTAAAGGAGGTTTTTGAAATACCTATCATACATAAAAAACGAGTTAGTCTTTGTTTTTGGTCTATCTCTTACATTTATTACCATCGGACCGACATCGCTATGTTTTTATATAGAGTTGCATATGATTATTTTAGGCGCTATCCGCAGATAAGTAAGAGTGTTATATTCGGTAGTGGCGAATCTTATTTAAACACCAATACGGTTACCGAACATTAATTTTTCATATATTCTTATCCAAAACTTTTTAACAATTTAACACATTTTAAACTAGTTTCAAGTAACGACTTGAGTAACTCATGTCCTAATGACATGCAGTTATAAATGTTTATAAGAATTTTATGCATTCTCGTATTCCAGTTATAATGGAATTTACACTTTGTTTATATTTTAGCAGCGTGTAACATAAAGCGAAACACACAATAAATTAAGTACTAAAAATCCCTAGAAAATTGATTTTGGCTTTTTCAAAGCCAAGAAGTTGCCACTTCTGTATTCTCGGAAGTGGTAGCTTTGGCCAACTATGAACCAAGTTTTACACAAGAGTATTATTTTTACATGTATGTAAAATTTCGCTTCGATATGGATGTTTATGTAGGTTTATGAGTTTTTGGGAGTAGTCCTCATAAGGGAACTATGAACTATTACGGGCCAACCATCATGAAATTCTGAACGATAAATTATATGTATATGCGAATTATTTGCGTTGAATTTCAACGTAATAATGATTTTTAAAAGATATTTATGCGCATTTAAGTGATTTTCAGAACTGGACTGTATATGGAGGCTTTGGTTAAATATGGACCGATCATCATCATATTGAAATAGACAATTTTTGTGTATGTCTGAACTGTTTATGTGGAATTTCAACTTAATAGTTGTTTTTATTTTATTTATTTATTTGATTTTCGGAACTGCACTGCATATGGGTTAAATATGAACCGACTATTATAAAATTTAGTACAGCAGTTTGTTGGTGTATACATATATGGATTATTATTTGAATCCAACTTCATAGTGATTAATTGATTTTCGGAAACGGTTTTTGAATCGGGCTATGTCAAAATATGGACCGATGCAAACAAAATATCGTTTTGAGGTTTCACTTTGCATGAATCTCATTATTGCGGAATTTTGTATGGATACGGCTTTTCTATAGACATTTATGTACTAAAAAGCCATAATCCGGGAAGGTATTTATATTGGGGCTGTGAGAAATCATGCACCGATTCCTACCATTTTCAACGGGACTTGCCCCTCTATAATGAAAAAAATGTGTGCAACATTTCATGATATTATATTTGAAAAAATTGGCAAAAATATCTCTAGTTTAACTCTTTAATCTATAACTCGATCTTTCTGAACCGATTTTATCCATTTTCAATACCAACCATTTCATTGGATCAAAGAATGTTTGGCTAAAATTGTATTGTTCTATGTCTTTTTTCAACAGACGGGCGGACATGGCTGGATCGTCTTAGAATCATATAAAAACCCGGAATATGTATACTTTTTGGCTCTACGATCATTATTTGGGTGTGTTACTAACGGAACGACGAACGTAATATGCCCCTAAATTTTGTTCTGGTGGGTATAAAAATTGACAAAAAGCATATATATATACAATTAATTTGTAATTAAATTACCAATAATAAGTTACATCTTATATAATTAAGAAATACCCAAAAGACCTTTTTAATTCATTTCAGAATATAAAATTACGGTTTCTATAATCAATTCCTGCTGTTTCCCTACTACTGTAGTCTGTACTTTCGATTTCGATTTAAAAAAATGTATGCAAAAACTGCCAAGTTTCATTATTTAAAAAATAATTGCTTATTTCAAATACAACGTTGTATACAAAGTATAATTTAATAAAAGGAAATATACAGTGGCTCACAGCTTATTTTTTGCGGTGCATTTTTTGTTTTCAAAGCTCCATAAAAGAAAAACTAACAGGAACTTATGAAAAAATTGGTGTTATTTGAAAAAAAAAAATGAAATGGTTTAAAAACAAAAAAAAATTATTGCAAAAATTTACATATTAATAGATTAAGAGTAAAAAAGCAAAAAAAATTCTCGTTTTTCACATCACAGCTTATTTTATGCAGTAAAATAGTACAATGCAACATTGTTGGTTTTTGTTTTTCTTTTTTTCTCCGATTTTGTAACGTTAAATGCCAATTTCGAATACGTTTGCGTACAACGGTAAAACAACGAGAATTGGTTTTATATAATTTCCAAAATTTATTATTAGAGAAAATTTTTCATTCGGCTTGAGTTCATTTTTTTTAATTAATAACCCGAAGAATGGCACACTGGAATGCATTTTCTACCCTGCCAAGGCCGTCATTAGCAATGTTTATTGTTCAAAATCTACTAAAAATTAATTTCAATTTACAGCGAAATTGTTAACATTAAGGATCTAATTTTGTAAATCACTTGCGTTCAACGCATCAGCTACGCTTTTGCGAACGCATCACCAAAAATATGAAATTTTGTAAATCACGGCGTCATTGCGTTTAGCGAACGCAGAGATAGTACGTTGTTGCAATACTTGCAAATCATTTGTTAATGTTGCTATTGTAAATGTTGATACTGAAATCTATATACATACATATATAAAAATAAAATGGTCCATGTATGTAATTGCATCACGTGAGAACGGCAGGAGCGATTTGGCTGATTTTTTTATTCGATTTTAAATTCTCAGTAGATGGTTGGAAAAAATTTTAAAATTCCGGGTAAAACTCGGCATTTTATTTTGTGAGTCCAGTCAACTTTAATAAAAACAATGCCCCCTAAAGTATGCTGTACAAATTTAGATATTTTATTTGCAAATAAATAAAAACAGGCAGGTTGTGAATCAGTGATGGAAAATTCAATACTATTTTTAGTACTTTTTTACAACAAAAATACCACAGTCCCACATCATATTTACTACTTTTTGTTTGTTTTGCTTTGTTCCATGTTTAGAAATCCAGGGGGGGTTACTGAATATGTCTTCTCTACGGATGAAAAAGATTCTTCAAGCGTCGTAGATATATCTATTGCAAAGGCCCAATTGCGCTCTAGTATCAACCAGAGATCGGCAATGAATCGTTTTTTTTACGATTCACAACTACTCATAACATTTTAAGTATAAGTGGTTTTACATTATTGAAATTTAAATACTCTGAGTTACTCAAACTCACAACAACGTTGACTTATAAATGCAGGTGGACATAAGTATGAGTACACCGCCGACATCGAGCTGATACCATTCCCAATATGATCGATTCATAAACCGCGGTATTTAGATTTACATTTTAAGAAAAATACAGCTTAATCCGTTAGGTATTTATACAAATAAAAACATACAAGTAAGTTTATAGGAAAACATATTGGCGAAAATATAAAATTTAATATTTTATATAATTTTTATAAGCAGGCTGTAAAAAATGAACAACACTCGCATGAGTGTAGGCGAGTCATACTTATTTTTTTTTATCGTCTACGTACATTGTGTTAAGGAGAGTCAAAATAAACAACATCATACATGAGATTAAGTATGAATATAATGAGTACTTCAAACTTTAAAGATGAGTTGTGGTTTGATGATATTAAAACAAGTATGAGTACGTATAAGTACAATAAATTAAAAGTCATGATCCGAGAATACTCATTTTTTCAGTACTCATAACTGATCTCTGCTGTGGACCTAAAGGCGGCTTTTGTAACTTGTGGTTCTCTGATTGATAACGCAACAGAGAGCCAACATACCAAACTCAATGAGCACAAATTTTGTGCTCGTATTTGTTGTTGCATATCGATCAATCACATCGACTGGTGTGTCACCAAAGTCAAATTTTCGAAAGGAAATTTGTCTTTTTCACACTTGCATTATTATGTACCCAAAATATCATATTATCCTTTTAATTTGCTTTAAATACTTATTTACGCTGAGAATTACCGTACTGCACACAGGAATGAGAAACTAAAATGGAAAGAGAGAAATTAAGGTACGAATAATATACAGGGTGGGCCAAGTTTGACTGACTGATTTGAATTGCTTATAACTTTTGTGTTTTTAAATTTTTTTATTTATTTTTTTTTTGCAAATTAAAGTATGAATTATAAATTTTTTTTATGCTAAGTATGAAAAATTACATCTTTTAGATGGCGTCCATTTTCCTGTTGGCAGTTAATGGCTCTACTCAATACATTTTGCATTACGTTGCGCAACGTTTCTGGCTGCAGTTGAGAAATTTCTGTGCGAATATTCTGCTTTAGCTCCTGAATATTTTGTGGTTTGTTGACGTAAACTCGTTCCTTCAAGAAACCCCACAAAAAAAAATCTGGGGCCGTCAAATCTGGAGAACGAGGTGGCCACGCGAAATCTGCATTTTTTGTGGTTTGTGGTTCATTAAGCTCATTTTCGAAGAAATATGGACCAATAACTTTATCAGCCATGATTCCACACCAAACAGTGCATCTGACAGGGTGTAATTGTCGCTGATGCAATGCTCTTGGATTCTCTGTACTCCAAATTCGGCAGTTCTGTTTATTCACATATCCATTTAAATGAAAATGTGCTTCATCGCTCATAATCAGATTATCCAAAAAATTGTCATTTCTCTGTAGCTAGCAAAATCAATCTATTGGCATATTGTAGCCGTTGTGGTGCATCCCTCGGCAATAATTCTTGGGCCAATTGAATTTTATATGGAAACATCTTCAGATCAACTTTTAGAATACGTCGTAGCGATGTTCTGGAGATGTTCAATTGAGTAGCTCGTCGACGAGTAGACACAGTTGGATCCGTGTGAACACTTTCTCGTACAGCTTCTATAGCTTGTTCAGTGCGAACAGGACGAACAACATTTCTTCGTGGTTCATTACCCACTGAACCCAAATTCTCAAAACGGGTCATTAAGCTTCTTATCATGTTTACACTGGGAGCCTCTGCAGTATTAAAATGCTGACGGTATTTTCTTTGTGTTGTAACAATTGATCGTCCGGAAGTATAATAAAATTCAACAATTTTTACACGTTCTTCCACTGAGTATGATGACATTATGAAATTTTATAAAATTCTGTATTATCTGCAAAAAAAAAAAATTAAAAATGCAAAAGTTATAAGCATTTCAAATCAGTCAGTCCAAGTTGGCCCACCCTGTAGAATAGAATAGAATAGAATAGAATAGAATAGAATAGAATAGAATAGAATAGAATAGAATAGAATAGAATAGAATAGAATAGAATAGAATAGAATAGAATAGAATAGAATAGAATAGAATAGAATAGAATAGAATAGAATAGAATAGAATAGAATAGAATAGAATAGAATAGAATAGAATAGAATAGAATAGAATAGAATAGAATAGAATAGAATAGAATAGAATAGAATAGAATAGAATAGAATAGAATAGAATAGAATAGAATAGAATAGAATAGAATAGAATAGAATAGAATAGAATAGAATAGAATAGAATAGAATAGAATAGAATAGAATAGAATAGAATAGAATAGAATAGAATAGAATAGAATAGAATAGAATAGAATAGAATAGAATAGAATAGAATAGAATAGAATAGAATAGAATAGAATAGAATAGAATAGAATAGAATAGAATAGAATAGAATAGAATAGAATAGAATAGAATAGAAAAAGTGCGCCATGATAGCGCGACACATGCTTCTCTTCCTTTACATTTGGCAGAGTCTTTGGACAAAATGGCCTTGAATGTGCGTTTTCCATTGTGTTTTTCTTGTGGCAATTGACTTGTTCGAAGTGTTCGCTTATAATAAAGTATACGCACGCAACGACTAGTCAAATCATATGGACACTTAGTCAGTCATCTAAATGGTATGAGCATTTGTATGTATAAGTATGCATATCCTGATTATGTAATATGTACTTTTATATGTAATATTTTTGGTTTTTTTTTAAATATACATATGTATGCCGTCTTGTGGTCGGCGAATAGTTCTGCACATTTGTGTACACAAATGTTTTAAATATGTACATACATACATATGTATGTATCTACCTAATTTATTGATACCTGTAGTCTCAGTTATTATGATTTTAGTAAGCCCCTATTTGATTTTTTGACAATAATTTTAAATAATTTAATTAAGTACGATGGCACACGCGCAGTATAACACAGGAATATGAAAATTTCTCAAATTTTTTCTTTTTGAAAATACGCTTTGAAAGCAGGGAAAAGCCGTTTACAAAACGCTGTTGTAGTTTTCCGCATTCATACGAGATGTTAGAAACTGCAACCCGCAGGTGCCATAGTAGGATATTGTTCCCCACACCATCACACCCCCACTCGAGTGTGCAGGCGGTCCAAATAATGCTCCTCCTTACGTAGGTAATGAAAATAATAATTATACCCATCGGGCCCTTCTAAATTAAATTTCTGTTCATCTCAAAAGACAACTTAATGCCACTCAGTAGACCACGTCATGTGTGTTCGAGCAAAATTTAACCACATTTCCTTTCTTACCATATTAAGTGGTGTTTTTTTTTTAATTTTTGTCTCCGTATGTGAGCAGCTGTCCTAATTAATTATGAAAATAATAATAATAATAATTATTCTATAAAATAGCTAGGGCACAAGCCATAATGTTTACATGTTGTACAAAAGTGTACAAAAAAAAACATAATAAACAAAAACAAATGTATTCAAGTTTTCGAGACAAAGTCTTGACATGAATACGAAAAAACTGAAGAAAGAAGGAAAAAACAACTATGAATAGAAATTAATAAAAAATGATAATTACAGCAAAAACTTCGAACTACCATAACTAACGCTGGTTAAAGGATTGATGTTTGTCTGTTGACTGGCCGGCACCGCAGTGGTGCATGTGGTAGAACGCAAAGAATTCTGTTGAGAGAAAGTGGGATTTCTCGAAACATATGTAAATTCAACAACCCAGGTTCGATCCCCAGTCAAGAAAAATTATCAAAAATTTTTAATAATAAAAAAAAATAAAAAAAAATTTTTCAAGTTGTAATTCCTAACTTCAGTAAAAATAATTTAATGAAAATTAAATTTAATGAACTCGAGCCTAACTAAAATTATCAAGAAGTAAAAATTAACAGTTCGATTATGAAAATAATAATTATTCTACTCTTTGAACCGTTGATAAGCTCGCCTTTATACCAGTTTTGTCTTTGACTTTGTTAGACGAGTCGTGCGAATTTGATGCTTGCCTCAGTATTGCTCGCTTGTGTGCTTGGGAAAGCACTCGATTATTTATTTATTTATTTATTTGATACCCTGTACAACAAAACTAAAAGTTTTATAATTACAGTACAGGATGAGTTTACGTTAACAAATTCATAGAAATAAAATGACAAAAGACAAGATCACATAAAATAACTTAAAAATTAAAAATAATAATAATAACGTAGGTATAAAGATATGCACTAAAGTAGTTATATAGGTTTCCTAAATTCCATTGTGTTGCTCAAAAACTGTATCCTTGGAGGTAGCGAGTTCCAAAAACGAATAGAATAGATAAAGTATTGATATTCCGAAACTAGTTTTTTATGTCGTATTTGAATAAGGTTATTATTCCTCCTTGAAAGAGTGAAAACGAGCCGATTAAAAAGATAAGATGGTTCATTTGTAAAAATTATCTTATGTAGTAATGTTAGGGATTTAATTTTTAGAAAGTCGCAAAGACTTACTCCCAATAATTTTGTTTGAAAGGGTGAGATGTGAGATGATTTTCTTAAGTTAAATACATATCTCAAGATTGAATTATATGCTGAAGTAAGTTTCCTTGTGCTTTTGTAGTCACAGCTGGAAAATACTTCAGAACCGTACAAAAGTGTTGGAATCAAAAAAGTTTTTGCCAGCATTATGCGTATGAAAACCGGTGTCAGGTGTTGAGTTTTCCATAGTCCACGTAATATTGAAAAGGTTTTTCCAGTAGCACTGATAATATGATCTGACCAGGTGAGTGTAGAGTTAAAAATTATTCCAAGGTTCTTTGCCTTGTTGATAATCTCAATAATCTGGTTATTGAGCAAAATATTCGGCACATCAATAGTTTGCACTGGAGATCGAGAAATTATTAGACATTTAGATTTTAATGGGTTAAGGCGGAGACCATTAGATATTGCCCAAGATTGGATTTTTAAAAGATCCGAGTTCATTTGGCTAGTATTGCAACATAAATATAATTGAACATCATCAGCGTAAATATGAACTGTGCAATGTGATAATTGTCATGGTAAATCATTTATATATATTGAAAAGAGAAGTGGTCCTTGGATTGCTCCTTGTGGAACACCTTTTGTTACTCTTGAAGTGCTAGAACATTTGTTATTTGCACAGACATATTGATATCTATTATTAAGATACGATGATATAAGCCCAGTTGCAGAAGAACTAAATTTGAGAAAGTCACTTAATTTAAGACACAGCAAGTCATGGTTGACCATATCGAACGCTTTTGAATGATCTAATAGTGTTAAAAACGCTATATTGCCCTCATCAATGTAGCCACGTATTTCTTCTGATACGTCTATAAGAGCAGTGATTATTGCCGCCTTGAAGTTTTTTCCGTAGTGTTCCTTATTTTTAAGAAAACTAGCGACCGTGTTTCTGTGCCTTATGCCAATCTTAGCTTTTTCTTCCAAAGATAAACCTGTCCCTCTTCCCATTTTATGCGTTTATTTAAAGATAAATAATATTTTAATTTAATCAAAAAAATTGGTAATTGTAATTGTCAAAACAAGCGACAAAAGTATAAATTCAAAATTACGAATTTTCGTGGAATACAAAAATAGAAAAAATCAAAAACAAACGAGCGAATCGGAGGCGCTAACCTGATGACGCGCAGTGTATGTAGTACATATATGTATGTATGTATTTTGCTAATACTACAACGAAATATAACTGCAATTGAAATTTATGCAACTTAGGTATTTTAATCTTCCGCTTTTCCATTTTTATTTTTTGAGATTCCTTAACAAATATTACTTCCGTTTTTAATCATTTTATGTTTTTCTACGTTCTTCATAATGACTCATCATCTAAAAATGTATGTATGTGTTTTGGACGTAAGAGTATGAAATAAATTTAAAGTCAACCATACATATTGTGCATCATTTTAATTATCAAAAACATAATCTTTTGGTGACAAACCAATTGCCCATAAACTAAAATATTTAAAAAAATGAACCAACTAAATATGTAACTATACATAATTAAACATAGAAAATGTATCAGCCAGGAAATCTAGTCAGTATGAAGACTAGTCAAAATGCTATTACGCATATTGAAACGCCGGTCTGGCTGCTTAGGCTTATTGTCACAATCCAACAGTGAGAGACAAGCAAATTTCACGACACAGGTAACAGGTAACGCGACTACAGCTAATTCCGATTTGCAAACATACTCGTACGTGTCCTTGATAATAAATCCAACACGAAAATTGTCCTGTGCAGGTATCAAAACAAGAGAGAGTTTCATATAAGTACCTATTAATACTTTGACAAATATTGAGCACAATCAGCCACAACGATTCAAGCAAGCAATATCTTCGTCCTTTTTTATTGCAATTTTAAAGTTGATCAGCAAAAATGGAATTTTTCAACAACATGAATTTAGAAGAATACTTGACACAAAATTTTCAATATCAAAGTGATCCTAATGTAAGTATAAATATTTTACACCACTTCAAATTACTTTCTATATATTAATAAAATATTTTACAGATTATACATGTTTTTCTAGATACAACTGTGCCATCAATGTCACCTCCTTTCACTCATGGATACTCCACCACAACATCTCCCGTGTCGCCATCATCATCTATCGATTCGAAAGGTACTTTAAAGGCAAAACGCATACGTACAGCATTTACCAGCAAACAACTGATTGAATTGGAACGTGAATTTCACATTAATAAATATTTATGCCGTCCTCGTCGCATTGACATTGCCCAACGTTTAGAGTTAAGCGAACATCAAATAAAGATTTGGTTTCAAAATCGTCGCATGAAGAGCAAGAAGGACGACTCTAAAGCATCAAAAGAATATACCAAACTGCGTAGCTGCTCTACATCATCTGTCCAGGAAAACAATCAGAGTTCAGGCAATATACCCTTATTTTTGGCCAATCCTGAAATTTCAGATGTCAGACAAGAACCCTCGGTCCAATTATCAATTTTCAATCAACAGGACAAAACTTCTTCAATGAAATCATCTAACGGATTTAATGAATCGACATATGTCAATACGGCTCAACAATACCAAACTTTATTCGATTCCCAGCCAGAATCTATGGATCACTTTGCATTATCTTCACTGTATGATGATTACCAACCACTTCCTCACTTCAATAATCAAAACGATATTTTGGAGTTTTTAATGTCGGAACAATTGCCACAGAATCACAATCAGACCTCAATGTATAGCGCCAACAATACATTGCCCACCACCTCATCATCTTCAGCATCTACCGATTTCAACTCTTTACAATTTGATGTGGATTCTGATTTTATACAAAATCTCTTGAATATGTAAATATGTAACTTTAAATATCTTTCTACTTATCATATGTGTATGTAAGTTATATGTCTTAATGAGTAACCCCCTTATTCATAAAAAATTAAAGTAGACTTTAAATGTACTTTGTAAATAAATATATTAAAATTTAAGAATTTTTTATTATATTTAATTACAATTTAAGAATATTTGAGAAGACAACTCTTAATCATTGATTCTAAATTGTACAATTTCATTGTAAAACTTAACAAATACACGTACATATACATACATTTTACTAAAATATTTATTTGTTTTATTTTTATTTAATTATTGATTTTCTCTGCCGACTTGATAATTGTGTAAAACAAACAATTTAAATAAATATTAGAATACAGAAAGTAGCATTTCACTTAAAAATTTTGCAAAATCTAAGAATAACTGGTAAAAGACAGTCCTCCATGAGGGTATATTACGTTTGTCATTTCGTATGAAAGTTTGTTAATAGTCATCTAAAGTTAATAAACATCTATCTATATGAACTCGTATACACCAATACCTCGCTTTGCGTCGCTGCTCAGTTAGTACTAATTTTCACTGTGCGTCGTTAGATTTTCGAGGTTGCATTGCTTTGGGTTCGAGTCTTTATTTTTTTTTAAATTTTTGCAAAATCTTCAACATCATTCGATGCTAAAACGATGACCCGTACAAGAAGTGTTTTGATGAACAAAATGGAGTCCTTGCTTTCTATTTTGATTGAAAATCAAGTTGCGCAGAGAATAACATTAAGTAAAATGGTAATTAAGACAAAATCAAAAAGCTTATTCGACGACATAAGAAGTAAAGCATTATCCAATGATAATGCTAGTGGTAGTAATACAGACAATTGCTACAAGGAAATTTATTTTATGTTGAAAAAAAGCTGTGCAGCAAACATTGGACAATTTTTTTGTGAAAGAAAGCCGATGAATTAGTATTTTCGTAGCCCTAAAACCTATCTTCGATCTTTATGTGGTTTGCTATAGAATATCTTAATTTAGTTTGCGTCGTGTTTTTGGAACGTACACCCGACACAAAGTGAGGTATTGGTATATTCCTTATGTAATTCTAAGTCGATTGAGATATACTATGACATGGTCGGGAAAGCAAGAGACGAACAACTATCTTAGAATTGTTCATGTGGTATAATAAGTGTAGTATTCTGTTTTGTGTAATATTATCAATTTTTTTATGTTAGGACACGCACCTGGCGATAGGTTTGGGACCAGAGATCGGCAATGAATCGTTTTTTTACGATTCACAAGTACGCATAACATTTTCTGCCGTATTCATAAAAAATAAAGTAGGTTTGAAGTGTGCTTTTAGACAAAATTTTCATACAAAATTTTCTTAAAGTACATTTGAAATCTACTTTAATTTTTTGTGAATAACACAACAACGTTGACTTATAAATGCAGGTGGATATAAGTATTAGTACAACGCCGACATCGAGCTGATACCATTCCCAATATGATTGATTCATAAACCGCGGTATTTAGATTTACATTTTAAGAAAAATACAGCTTAATCCGTTAGATATTTATACAAATAAAAACATACAAGTAAGTTTATAGGAAAACATATTGGCGAAAATATAAAATTTATTATTTTATATAATTTTTATAAGCAGGCTGTAAAAACTGAACAACACTCGCATGAGTGTATGCGAGTCATACTTATTTTTTTTATCGTCTACGTACATTGTTTTAAGGAGAGTCAAAATAAACAACATCATACATGAGATTAAGTATGAATATAATGAGTACTTCAAACTTTAAAGATGAGTTGTTGTTTGATGATATTAAAACAAGTATGATTACGTATTCATTATAAGTCATGATTCGAGTATACTCACTTTTTCAGTACTCATAACTGATCTCTGGTTGGGACCTGCTTGGGACAAACATGCCAAAGCTAGTTGGAAACCTCGCCAGGCAAAAAGGTTCGTAACATATTTGGCTGTCCATCTCTGTAAAACACTCTCACGTCTAAAATATGCAACTTAAAAAAAAATTTCCAGAAACATATTTCTTATTTTATAGGAAATTTTGGTATTGAAAATCAACAATGTCGGTAAAGCAGAACCAGAGTTATGGACCAAAATATGTGACAACCTCCATACAAATTTGATATTTTTATCCACTTTTTTTTTTTGAATTCTTTTAAAATATATTGCAGATAATACCACGCAATTTTGTATACATTATTTTTATGGTAAAAGACGAAACTATGAGGAAGCTAGTGAGAATCGGTACATTATCTCTCATAGAAATATCTTCCCGAAATATGCCTATAAAATGGGAACATCAATCCAAAATTCAGCAAAAATAAGTTTCATGTAAAAAGAGGTAGTAAAACGAAATTTTGTTTAGTTCGGTCCATGTTTGAGCTTAGAACCCATATAAAGTCCACTTTCAAAATTAACTTAAATACTTAGAAATCTGGTATAAATGTTGCTATCAGGTTAAAATGCGACATAAATAATCCTTATAAGTATATAAATTATTGTACTAAATTTGATGGTGGATGACCCATAATTGGTCATAGCTTCCATATAAGGTAAATATCCGAAATAGTGATTAATCTTTATACATATCGTATAAACATCATTACCGACTCAAAACTTTGTATACACCGCAGAATTTTGTAAATTTCGGTCCATATTTGATTTCCGCTCTCTTCGGAAAATCCCTTCAATACTTATAAATCTCTTATAAATAACGGTATCGATCCAGTCGCTATGGAGCAAGAATGATAAAATAAAGATTACGCCAACGCTCGTAAAATTTTAAAATGTTCTGCGCATTTTGGAACCGTGACGTCACACGTTCTGTGTTTCTATTGGTTAATTTTTCTCACTTGTGTTTTTACTGTTGTTTTGCTTGCATTTGCTCACTGAACACTTCCTGCCGTATTTATAAAAAATTAAAGTAGACTTCAAGTGTACTTTAAGAAAATTTTGTATGAAAATTGTGTCTTAAAGTACACTTCAAGCATACTTTATTTTTTATAAATACGGCAGTTCAGGTTTATATTTTTTGTTGTTTTTTTTTTTTTTGTTTGTTTTTCTTTCTTAAACCGCTTTTATTTTAGAACTCTCAAGGTTGCCAACTATCACATAAAACATACATTTTTCGCAAGAAATGTTAATTCTAACACATGAAACATTCTTGGTAACCCTTAGAATGGGACTTCTACTCCACATAACGGGAAATCATGCGCATGGCGTAATCTTTATTTTATCATTCTTGCTATGGAGCAGTAACATATACAATTCCAAAATAAAACTGCTGCATTTTGAGAATATCGCTCCTCATATAAGGTCAATTTCCAAAATTCACGAGAATACTAATATGTAGCTTCAATATACCATTATTATGTAATTGGTATATTTAAGATATTTCATGTTTCTGATATTTGTGACTAAATTGCGCAGGAAATTTATATTATTGGGCATTAAACCACCAAAAGTCATAAGTAAAGTGCGGACAGAAGAAAATATCGCAGGTGTATCCGACAGTGTTATTGATGACCGAGTATTATTGATTCGGCGCTGTTGGTAGCAATTTTGCAAAAGGATTTGGGTGTAAACCCTTTTAAAACACAACTGGTGCAAGAATTGAAACAACTCGACCTACCACAACGGGTAACTTTTTGGTGAATGGGCGATGGCAAAGTTGGATGAAGATCCACTTTTTCAGTTTAGCGCCGAAACTCATTCCTTGTTGAATGAATACCTAATGCTGGTTTTAAACGGTATGTATTTTGCAGTGTACTTGTCAGTTGTACGATACATATACGTATGTAATTGTGCATGTCTGTCAAAATTGGCGATTTACAGGCAGTTTATAATTTTTGCTTTCATACGTCGGTTTTTAGTTTCATCTGACATAATCTCTCATAGAACACAACAGCTTACTTTCTTATGATTATTTTCGCGGGAGTTTTGTGTACTCGCAAATATAGTTTGAAAAATAGCTTCTATAAAATAAAAAAATTAAGCAAGAATTAAAGTGGAGCCAAAAATTGTTGTATTTAAGTTAAATAAAAATTAATATGTATAAATACGTTTTTTTTTTGATACAATTTTTGTAAATATATATAAACAATTCACTTACAAAACTGTCAGATGAAAATAGAACATGTTCTAATTGAAAATTTTACACTGTAAATGCAGGCTGACATTTACAGAAGCATTTTTGTTTTGCTTTTACACGACGTGTATACATTTTGCAGTGGAAAATTTGACAAGAACACTGCAAAAAACATACCGTCCAAAGGGAGCCTAAACAAGCAAAATTGTCGAATTTGTTGTAAAAAGAAACCAGAAGCATTGCAAGAACTGTTATAAATCCGGCACTGCTTGGGGTGAATTATGGGCCGGTGGCATCATTAAACCGTACTTTTTTAAAGACGTCGAAGGTGTGAACGTTACTGTGAATGACGTGCGCTACCATGGTGAAATTATACCAGGTGACAGTATAGCGCCAGCTGATTATTTTTTGCTCTATTCATGGTGAGTTCGTGAAAATGTCAAAAACTTGTTTACAAATAGTCAAAGTTTATATAAAAACGTTAAAAAATTGTTTTGTATTTGAAAAAGTGAGTTTTGTCGCCTTTTATCTGTTAAAAAAGTGTTAAAGAACTATTTTATATTAAATAGTGTGTTGTTATTTTACTAATAGTGTTGGTTTTTTAAAAAATGCGTTGTTGCATCTTATGCCGTATATACTACATATACAACACTTCGTTGGACTCTGCTAAAGAGTTTTACCCTTAATGGCAACTTGCAAATTGATTTTCAAATACATACATCAAAATTTTCTACAATTTTGATCTATACACTTTCAGATTGGCATCATCTACAACTGTAAACTATTACTGCCGTATTTATAAAAAATAAAGTAGACTTGAAGTGTGCTTTAAGACAAAATTTTCATACAAAATTTTCTTAAAGTACACTTGAAGTCTACTTTAATTTTTTATAAATACGGCAGTTAATGTTTGAGACACCAGCATTTTTTTGAACCATATTACAATGTTTTCAACTACTTAAACTGCACTATAACCAATTTTCCCATGAAGAAGTACATTGTGGATGTAAATAATCCTATTTACCAGATACTGTCATATTTAAATTCAAACCATTCAACGAAGAACCACCACTAAATATTATCGGTTTAAATGACTCACAATTACAGGCTTTTGGAAAAGCTGTAAGGCAAGAAATTACGCTCATACCAGGTACTGGAAAAACTTATCTATCTGTACAAAGGGTAAAAACTTTAATGGAGAATGCTGAAACACTTTTGGTAGCCAGTCTAGAGATCATGCCATAGCCAAATACATATAATATTAAAGATGTGGTGGAACATTCTCAGATTAATCCCAAATGAAGAGAATAAATTTAAAAATTTACAATTAAAACACAATTTATTTACTATTGTTTCTGTTTTTATCCATGTTTGTATGTTTGTTTTCTTCATTTTATGCCAGATGTTTTTGACAGTAACGAAAGTATTACACAAACAAAAATGCCTGTTGTTCTTGCCTTGTTGTAATTGTTGTAGCAATGCTGTCACCTTGTAAATTAATTTCACCACGTGCGCTACCATGTGATGATAAGAAATTTTTTTGCCCAAAACTTTTATTTTTAATTTTTTACAAAATCGTAGATTTGTATGAAATCTTTTATTTTTTTTTTAACAAACAACTGCGAAGCTTTTTGGCTTGTCTGCAGAAAACACCCAGAGTCTTTGGCGGGAATCGAACCCGCAACCCTCTGACTGATAGTCAGGCACACTATCGCCTAGTCTATCGGGGCACCCAATTCATATCCGAAAGCTCTTAAAAAAACATTTTATATTCTGGTTTCCCGTGAAAACAATCTAGCAATATTCGTCCACTGTTTTATATGAATCAAATTTTGAGACAATTTCGATATCTTAAAAAATTTTTTTTTTATATTTTTCTTAAATATATTGTGAATAACATCATACAAATGTTATTATAATAGGACAAGTCCTGTTGAAAATGGTAAGAAGCGCACCATAATTACTCTAAGCCCCATCTTAAATGTATCATAAATACCTATACCTATAGAAAGCAGCATACATACAATATACCTCATATATTTTGCAATTTAAAAAATATATATACTCGTACATATGTATATTGTGATTTAATTAAAACAAAGCAATTTCTCATATAAATTAGATCGATCTTTCTGAAATTTTCACGGCATGTTACTGTGACTCTGGAAAGAATAATAGGCTATATGAAGTTTTCATTTGACAAACGAGAGTGGCACCACCCATATAACCCAAAAATTTAAATTGCCATATTTTGGGCATTTTTTGACGTATGTACGGGGACCATGCCCCTTTTTAGGCAAATTTAAAATTTAATTTTCACAATAGTGTAGTGTGCATATGAATTCAATAATTCATAAATGCAACTAATACTTACCATTAGTAAACACATGTTATTTCTGTATATCAAGATCTAATTACATGACCCACATATTTCACACATTTTTAAATGATGACGAAATGTGAATCCAAACTAAGGATTATAAATAGACAATAATGTAAGTAAACAATAGATAATAAGAATATGTATGAGTTAAAATTGAGTCAAGTTATAAAGTCACTCAAAATATTTTGTATAAAAGATAAACAAAAAAAAAAGATAGTTGTATAGCTGTAAAAAAGTAAAATTGCCTTCTTCATTTAATTGCGGCTCAATAAGCAAAACCGGACATACTTACGAAACAAAACTAGAGTTTACTTTACTATAACGAAATAATAAATTATTGACTATATAAAGTTGTGTGGGGCGTGGTCTGGCCCATAAACCCAAAATTTAAAATCGTCATATCTTGGGCATTTTTTGACCAACACCGACAGTATTTGCTATATATGGTATGGGCACGAATATAAATACGAGCCAAAATAAAAGTGGGCAGAGCACGCCCCTTTGTTGGTCCTATTAATCGAACCTTAATTTTCACAGCGTGCAAATTTGACTCAGAAATACGTATTACATGATAATATTTTTGATCATGCACACGTCTGTACTTAATTTTTTACTACGTTTATTAACAGCTTTACCTCAAAGGGGATAGCGAAGCACACCGGGTTTAGCTAGTGTTTATTAAAGAAAGAAATTTGACAAATTTGTTACCAATAACTAAATTTTCTCGAATTTGTTAGTGTGAAATATGTATAACAAATATTAAAAGAGAGACCGATATCTCGGCAGCCATTGGAGATATCGTAACGAAATTGCATATGGTTGGAGATGAGTTGTTTCTAAGCTTTGTAGGCGGAATGAGGACCAATTTTAGATGCGTGTAACTTTTTGTGGGAAGGAAATAAATTTTAGCAAATTTATTTAATGTTATTTAGAATTTTATCGCAAATATATTAGCCTATTTTATTAGATCTTTTTAAAGACTATTTATATTTTAAATTTCAGCTCATTCGGATCATAAATGAATTTTTCACATATGATGCACAGCAAGTTGCTTTCATACGCTTGTGCATCACATGTGACGTATGAGTAATAATGAATTTAAGAAGCTAAACGGACAGGCAAAGGGTTAAAAAACCTTTTCTTAACCACTATGTGCTGTAAGAAAATTTAACGCAATGAAACACATATAATGTAATGGATATGAAAGTGTTGTTTTTTGCTGTAGAATATATTAGAAATATTTACCATTAATATTAGTAAAAAATGTGAAATAATTAGACTGAATTCTTATTAGCATGGGTGAGAAAACATCATTTAATATTATTTTAATGCAGTTTATGTAATAAGATATTCGTAATCGTTAATTTGACCACAAACAAACTTTGCCCCCTGTTTGAGGATAATATCAGATTTGAATACATTTGCTTATAAAAGAGTTTCTAATATTTATCTATATTTATTTAGGGGATCTAGTAGTATTTGTGGACTTTTGATTTAAATGTTACCATATTTGTAGGAAAAGCTTTCTGCAGTGATTTTATTCCACGAGTAGTGTGGCTATGGAATGTATTTTACTGTTATGTGGATTATGCCCAATGTCAAGAAAAAGTTTCATAAGTTCCATTTTCGAATTACATTAACGTTTTGTGTATTCTAAAAGTTAAAATTTGCAATCAATACACAACCCCGTTACCAAAATAATTCAAATAATTAAAATTATATATGTTCGCACATATTTTTATACCCTTCACAGCATGAGTCATTCCGTTTGTAATTTCCACAATATAATTTTCCGACCCTATAAAGTATATACATTCTGGATCCTTATAGATAGCAGAGTCGATTAAGCCATGTCCGTGTGTCTGTCTGTCTAGATGTTTAAATCAGTTTTCTGAAGTCCCCAGATATCTTCGGGATCCAAATCTTCAGACATGCTTTCGAGAAGTTTGCTATTTAAAATCAGCAAAATCGGTTTAGGCCAACCAGACTTATGGACCGATATGTGAGACAACCTCCTTAAAAATTTGATATTTTTTGTTCATTTTATTGCAATATTTTGAAGTATATTGCAGACAATACCATGACATTTTGTATACGTTGTTTTTATGATAAAAGAAGAAAGTGTGCGAAAAATAGTATGAATCGGTCCATGATTTCTCATAGCCCCCATACAAAAATCTTCCCGAAATATTGCTCAATTATACATAAATGCCTATAAAATAGAAATATCAAGACAAAATTCAGCAAAAATAAGTTTTATGCAAAAACAAATCGCAAAACGAATTTTTTTTTAGTTCGGTCCATGTTTGACCATAGCCCCCATATAAAGCCCACTTCCAAAATTCACTTAAATACGTATAAAACAGATACAAATAACGTTAAACGGCTAAAATTGGACATGAAAAATCCACATAGGCAAATAAATTGTTGTACTAAATTTTATGGTGGTCGGCCTAGAATTGGTCATAGCTTCCATACAAGGACCACATCTGAAAAAGACATTTATCCCTATATATATTGTATAAATATAGGTACCGACTCAAAAACTTTGCACAGATCATTTACATATATACAAAAATAATCCCACAAAATTTTGTGAATTTCGGTCTATTTTTAACCGTATGCCCCATATAAAGCCCTCTTCTGAAAATCACTTTAATACTCATAAATCTCTTATAAATAAGGGTACCAACCCAAAAATTGCCTAAATCAAAGTGCTGGATTTTGAGAATATCGGTCCATATTTGACTATGTCCCCCATATAAGGTCCACTTCCGAAATCCACGTTAATACTAATAAATATCCTATATATACCGTTCTTATGTTGAAATTCGACAGGAAATATCCTCGTATGCATGAAAATCACTGTTCCAAAATTTAAGAAGATCGGCCCATAATTTGTCATAGCTGACATATAAGAACCATTTCCCAAAAACAAATAAATTCGGGTAAAAAAATATTCTTTTCGGATTTTACCCATATTCGGTCCATATTTTATAATCATGACATATATCGTTAGAAAGGTTTTTTTAATACCTTTTATTTAATGTATTATCAGACACCCAATAGTTCCCGAGATATAGGCCTATATATTTTCAACTTTATGGGCCCGCCCCCTTAAAAATAGGTGTGACCACCAACAAATTTTTTTTGCTGGCATCTCCTCTAAAAGCCCTATTTGATGAAGTTTTTTTTTTTGAGCAAAGTCACTAATACCGAATTGTTCCCCTTTTTATACTCTATTAAATTACACTTAAGATTATTATGAAAATCAGACAAACTCTGTAAATTATGATAAGAATTAGTAATTAAATCAATTAAAAATGGTGAAAATTAGACAAAATTTCAAAATATTTAACATAAATTATGTAGGTCGTAAAATTGTCTGTCAAACTATATCTGCACTAAGACTGAATAGAAAATATGATAAAAAAAAGATATTCCAGTCCCATAACCAGTGTAGTTTTCGTATTTCTTTTTGCGTTTAGGTGGAGGGTATTTAAGATTCGGCACAGCCGAATATAGCACTCTTACTTGTTTGTAATAAAGTCGTTTTAAGCGGTTACTTATACCTCTTACCTTCATAATTACACCAATAGTTATATCTTTTTATTTTCATAAATGCACCATAAAATTATTTTAAAAGAGTTTATATGGACAACCATTGATTTTACTAGGGGCTAATATGGACACCATTCAAAATTTGACAATTGATGCATAAACACAAAGAAGGAGTTAAAATATATAATTCAGCTGTCATCCATCCATTTCTCTAATCCCGGACTTTTAGCAGGAGCACCATACAAAAAAACTATCTTTAAACTTTATTCGTGGGAAAATTAATACAGGTGGAAGGGTGGTACATACCAGCAGCACTTACAATACCACAGAAAGAAACCAAATCACCACGTTCGGCAGAAACAATCTGGCCAAATTACTTTTTACCTGTCGCTGCTATAACTTCTGGGGCCTGCGCTACAGTTGTTATCCCGGTTTCATCAATGTTAAAGATGCAATTTGGTAAAAAGCGGAAGCGATCCATAACCTTGCTATTGCCAGAGTGTGAATCTGGAGCATTGATTTCTTTAAATTGTATTGGATTGCTGCATCTTGAATTGTTAATTTTTTCTTAATGACATCCTTAACAGCCAACGCCACGACATTCTCCGATATATTGGCACGATTCGTTGTCCGTTTGTATGAACGCACCATGTGTAAATAAATTTAATTTCGGTTAACAATACCTACATACCCTTAAAAATAAATGCATGGACATGTCCACACTAGCCCCATTTCAGTTGTCCACAATAGCCCCTCGCGTTTTTTATACAACAATTTTTTTTGTAAACTTACGGTAAAGTTTATTAAAAATAATTTCAATTATTTGAATAAAGACTAGTTTAAGTAGTATTATATATTAACAATTCAGGAAAAGAATAATTGACTTAAAAGTAACACTAAAATTACGAAAAAAATTAAAAACTTACTTTTTTCTGCGCAAAGCACGTGTGGAAACTTTCGTATGCAACGGTAAACTATCAACACATGCATTTTTTTCTATGATCGAGAGTGCAAATGCCAACATAAAAAAAAGTGCTTGAGAAACATTAATTCAAAAGAGCAACAGAATTTCAGTTTGTCCACACTAGCCCCCCTCTCCCCTACTACATAAATTGTTTGCACAAAACAAAGAAATCGAAAAAATGTTAAAATGCCAAATACATTTATATATTCGAATACAGCAATGTTGATTTTAAAATTTCTGATCATCTCATAAACTTCCTAGGCACTCGTGATATTTATGCAAATCATAGTTCCGATTCTTCTGAGAGTGAACAAATTATTATACCAATTTTATAATTATACATATATGTTTGCAAAACTAAAAAATATTTACATGTATATTACTTAAGGTACGGTCACACTTAGAAAAAGACGTAACCACTAAATAAAATATATTTTAACTCGTTTATTTATAAAAAAAAATCTTCGTTTATTTAAGACAAGACCCAACAAATATTTAGTTTTATATTATTTGTTGCTGTTTGATCTTGCAAAACACTTGTAAGAGCAAGCAACGTCAAACAAATTTGTGCTAAAATAAGTGGTTACGCTTTTTTGAGTAAATATTTGCCAAGTATGACCGTACATTAACTCCTAAAAATCAGATTTGTTTGGGTTTTAAATTCTTTTAAAAGACATGTATGTATATTTACTAACAAAATACTTGTATTTATATGTACGAGTAAGTGTTCGTTAATAGTAACACTGTTGCAAGTTTTATACTTGAAGTACTTTTTAAAAATTTATATTAAATTTGTGTTGGATTTTCTTTTAGCATATTTTTAAAGCGTTTAACTTTTGCTTGCTTTTTTTAAAGCCAATTTAGCTCCAAGTCTTTCTCAGAGCGAGACTAATGCGCATTATCGAAAAACGAGCTTAAAGAGGGGAACGTTTTGTGAGTACTCAGTTGAAAAATAGTAGATTTGAAATTATAACTCAGTATCCCTATTAAAAAATACTTCTATATTTCGTGTTTTTAAAAGCTTTTCTTTACTTTCACTTCGGAAAATCAAATCTTGTAACGTTAATTTAACCGCCTTTTACTCAATAGAAATGGATGAAACTTTGCAGGCATCCATATTCCCGATGACAATACACGAATACATGGGCGTAGCCAGGATAAAATCTCGGGGAGGCGGCAAAAATTTTGTTTTTGCTATAACCGTCGTTTACTCAATGCAAATGGGGCAAAATTTTTTTTTGGTAAAATGCTTTTTGACTGCCTTCTACTCAATGCAAATAGATAAAACTTTGCAGGTATTCATACACCCGATGGCAATACACGAATACATGGGCGTAGCCAAGATAAAATCTAGGAAGGGGGCTAAAAAAATTTTTTTTGGTAAAATTCTTTTTTGACTGCCTTCTACTCAATGCAAATAGATAAAACTTTGCAGGCATTCACCAGGATAAAATCCATTAAAAGATTTGATTTTCCGAAGTGAAGCTAAATAAAAGCATTTAAAAACAACGATTTTGGCTGTTTTTAACGGGTTCCGATTGCAAAAAAAAATTTTTTTTTCTTAAATGTCTGAAGGTGATCTTTAATATTTGCGTTAGACTTTGGGACATTTTTTGGACATATGCGGTCGACCCGGTTTAATAAACATCCTTCCATTCCGATTTATATGCTTAACATATTTCCCTCCTACTTTACTAAGGAAAACAATAGACCTGGAATAGAATTGATCAAATTTTAATATTTTCGAGTAGTCTTCGAAAAACTACGAACTGTAACGTTAACAAATAAAATGAAATTTGAATTGTGCTGTGACGTTTGTTAAGTGTTCATCTTTTTACAATATAAAAAGCTATTCGTTACTAAACAGTGAAAAATAAATAAAAAAAAAAAAAATTTTAGCAAACGCTTTTCTTTACCTTAATATATTGATCAGTTGTGAACACAAAATAAATATGAATACTAAAAAATCGACTAAAAGTCAAAAAATAAGAACATTTCAAACAACATAAACTTTTAAATCAAAATGGAAAAAATCTCACACAAATCTCACATACCAACCTGAACTTAAAAAAACATGACTGCCGTGAGTACATTTTAATATTTCAGACCGAAAGAAATACAACCAATCATATTTAAAGCTACGAATTTTCAATAATTGAGCATTTTGTTTCATAATAACGCGCCCCACGCTTTTCTTTAAGGGATGTGTGAGATTTTTTCCATTTTGATTTAAAAGTTTATGTTGTTTCAAATGTTCTTATTTTTTTACTTTTAGTCGATTTTTTTAGTATTCATATTTATTTTGTGTTCACAACTGATCAATATATTAAGGTAAAGAAAAGCGTTTCTCAAAAAAAAATTTTTTTTTATTTATTTTAAGTTTATGTTGAGCCAATATACGAAATTGTTTTCCAAATAGATAAACATAATAAATATAAACAAATTTAAATTTACTGTATTGTATTTAAATTTTTGTTTCTATTTAAGCTTTTTGACGAACGTACTGGTGCAATCAACTATAATTATATACGCCCCTATATTCCTAATCAATTACAAAAGCCAGGTGAGAATAAATACAATTTCATTGTAATTAAACATAATGTAATTTCTTACAGATGATTTATCCGACTCACTGGTTATGCGTCGACCTCGACGAACGAGAACAACATTTACTAGTGCTCAAATTGCTGAATTGGAACAACATTTTTTACAAGGCAAATATTTGACGTCAGCCCGACTTGCGGAACTCTCGGCGAAACTTGCTCTTGGCACGTCGCAAGTGAAAATTTGGTTTAAGAATCGAAGACGACGGCATAAAATTCAATCCGATCAACAGAAAGACTTTTCGTGTGACGGTATGCCATTGTCGCCCGCTGCATCGAATTCTGGGAAATCTGAGACGAATGGAAACGCCAGCAGTTGCGGCAGTAATAGCAGTAGTGGCTCATCAGCATCATCTAGCGGCCCACCAAGCTTGCAGTCTTTGAGTCTGAATGGTAGTAGTGGATCAACGCCAAATCCTTTAACACCCTCTCCAACCCCGACGACACCGACCGCAAATCTAATCGAACACTATGGAGAGTCTGCCTTCAATCCCTACTATTACAATAATCATCATGCTTCCCATCCACCACATCACCATCATCAAGCCCATCATCATACACATGTCTCATTGACGCATCCGTATGCTGCAGCCGGAACACAGTACTATCCTCCTCCACCGCCATCTGGTAGTTTGCAACATCACCAGCATCAACATCAGCAACAATATCATGCTCATCATCCTCATCAATTTCAGGTGCAACACAAGCCGCAGGCGACATCAATTAAAGAAGATCCCGAATACGCATATGACAATCCATACTACATGAGAATGCCAACATCTGTGTGTGATAATTCAGGTGCGCAGCCAACAACTAAACAGCCATCATCAGCAATGTCTCCGAACTCTGAAGTCTATGAACCTCTAACACCAAAAAATGACGAATGTAATAGAGTAGGGGATGGAAATGGTGATGCGCCTGAGGATTTGAATGAAACTAAACCAAAATTACGGGTGAGTCCTGAATGTTTTTAATTACACCCAACACCCAAAGCCGAACTAAGTATATAAAAGTTATCTGAATACTGCTTTTTGGCACTACGGCTTTCATGGGTTGTTGGGAGCTTAAAATGTTTCCATTAAGTTTAAATATTCGATCAGTGCGTTGCGGCTTAATTTAGTTACAATTTATATTAAGCAATTATACTATATTTTAATCACACGTTTAGAAGTCTATGAATTTGTTCGATAGCTGATAGTGGTAAATACAAATTCAGGATTAAAAGTAGTTGATAAAGGGATTGTTCCACATTTAAAAATATGTTAGTGGATGTTTATCTAACGTATAACCAATCAGCTTTATACGAAGCAAGTACAATCGAACAAGCAAAAATCAGATAGTCTTTAAATTGCGAAAGAGTTTTCTCTGTGACTGGAAAATTTGCCGCTAATATAAGAAAAGATGACTTATTAAAGGCATTTAAACTTTTTAATATATATTCTTGATCCATATGAAACGCTGAGTCGATTGAGTTATGTTTGTCTGTACGTCTCTGTAAAACACTCTCACGTCCAAAATACACAACTTAACGAAATTTCCAGAAAAATATTTCTTATTTTGTAGGAAATTTTGGTATTGAAAATCACTAAAATCGGCATAGTAGAATCAAAGTCATGGACCAAAATGTAAGGCCAGCGCCTTAAAAATTTGATTTACTCAATCAATTTTTTGATTTAAAAATTAATTTTATTCAATATTTGAAATATATTGCAGATAATACCATAAACTTTTGTACACGCTATTTATATGATAAAAGAAGAAACTGTGAGGAAACTAGTAAGAATCGGTCCATGATTTCTCATAGCCACCGTACAAATATCTTCCCGAAATATGGTTTAATGATCCATAAATGCCTATTAAATTCTTATTTCAATACAAAATTCAGCAAAATTTAGTTTCATGTAAAACGATATCGTAAAACGAAATTTTGTTCGGTCCATTTTTATTACATAAACAATCCAATCTAAAATTCACTTAAATAAGTCTAAATCTGGTAATCCCGATATATAAAGATTAATATAACACATATTTTTCGGATGTGCTCCTTAATTATGGACCGAACACAATAAAATTTACTACAACAGTTTATTATGTCGGATTATTTATGTCGAATTTTAACCTGGTAACAATATTTATACCAGATTTATACTTATTTATTTATACGAGGTCTGATCAAAAAATACCCGTTATTTCGGGAATTACGTATATTCGATTTTCGTATTTTTTCTGTTATGTTGGTACACATGTCTGTTATATATGTTGGTAATATCAGCCATTTTTGATTGTCAGATAAAAAGGTTAGTCGTGTGTTGTTTTGCTCTTCGATTTTTTACTATTCGTATATATCTTATAAATATAGTTACCAACTCAAAACTTCACATATGTATGTATATCATTTACATATAAGCAAAAAATCGTACTACAGAAATTTCATGAGTTTCGGTGCATATTTGACCATATCCTCCATGTAAAGCAATCTTTCGAAAATCACTTGCATACTCATAAATAGCGGTACCGATCCAACGTTTTACATATATGCCAAAATGAAACTGGTGGTTTTTGAGAATGGCGAAGAATATAAGGTCCACTTCCGAAATTCACGTTCATATGTACTATATTTAACGTACTATTGCTAATTATTATGTTGAAATTCGGCGTGGGATATCCATATATGCATAAAACTCTCTGTTGTCATAGCTGCCATATAAGGACAATTTCCGAAAAACAATTTTACCCGATATGGAACCAACTTTTGTACAGATCAGAAATTTTAATCAAGAAATCATACTAACATCGGTTATACGGAAATTTTACTACTGGGTTTTGTACCTTTCAGTCAATAATTGGCAATAGCTCCAGAATTAAGTCCACCTCCGAGCATAAGAACCAAATATACAACTCTTGTAAGTAACGTTAGTGAGATGAAATTCGATCAAGATATGCCTAAAAGACATAGAAATAACATTACTGGGTACTTGATTTAAAAGCTATCAGTCCATAATTGGCCCGTTTCTACTATGCCACCCATAAGTCTCTTGTAAATAAAGTTATTGAGATTAATTTCAAACAAAAGAAGTCTCACCTAATAATTTTACCCATTTTATACTCTGTTTCTTAATTTATAGTGAATATGGAAAAATGTTCCTTTAATTTTATAAATTGTTAAATTACACTCAAGATTACTGTGAAAATCAGACAAACTCTGTAGAATATGGTAGGAATTAGTAACTACATTAATTATAAGTGGTCAAAATTAGATAAAATTTCTAAACATTTGAAATAAATTATGTTGTTCATAAAATTGTCTTTCAAACAATATTAAGGGGTTTTTTTTTTGAGATATATAGAACTTTAAGTTGGCAGCACTTTTTTAATTGGCGGCTATTTTTACAGCTGTCAAGTGATTTGTATTTAGTTTGGTTTGGCATTTCAGCATGAATAGACCACAGAGAACACAGAGGCGTCAATTTTGGCGTTTCAAAATAGCTACAATCAGCTAAAAAGGCAGGTATATTAAAAAGAGAAAGAAAATATTTTCTAGTAGTAAATTTGTAATGTGAAAAAGCAAAACACTGTATACAACAAGAATTTTGTGGACAAAACAAAATAAACAAAACAATTTGAGTTAGAATATTTGAATTGAAAGTTTGTTTATATGTTTGTGATTTTAATAACTAACTAAATTGTATTTTAATAATTGTTATACTTTCTTGGTATGCATTGTGGAGTTTGTGCATTCGTTAGATAATATAAATGCATTTTTTTATGGTTGTATCAAACAATACAAAAATACTCTGTGCCAAAAATTAATTTTATTGCGTCAGAAAAATAGTAACATAAAGAAAACAAAAAGGCAGGTTCCAAAGAAAGAGACAAGAAAAAAACTACACTATCTTTGCTCTTCTGTCACCTCTGTTATACTCTGTGGAATAGACCGACAAGCTCTTCCAAATTTATTTTGAAGATCTTGGTTCTGTTCAAAACACAAAAGCTCACTTTTGGTTGAATAAACGTCAATAAACAAAACTGTTTGATGTGCTTTATGGGCTGGTGGAATAAATAATCTATACTTCTTTAAAAACAAAGCTGGCCAGAACGTTACAGTCAATGGTCATGATTACTGACTTTTTCGTTCATCAATTCAACAATCATGATGTGCAGGAGTTGTGGTTTCAACAAGACGGCGGAACATGTCTGTGTCTCGTGCTACAATTGATTTATTGAAAGAAACGTTTCGTAACCGCATAGTTTTACGTTTCGGACACGTGAATTGGCCTCCAAGATCGTGCGATTTAACGCCGCTTTACTATTTTCTGTGGGAATATGTAAAGTCGCTAGTCTGTATTGATAAGACCGAAACTATTGCCACGTTATTGCCGATATACGGCCACAAATGTTGGTAAAAGTCATCAAAAATTGGACCTCAAAATTAGACTATATTATATTTAAATTATAATGCCAGAAGATTATTTTTCGAATAAGCTAAATTTCATATCAATTCGAAAAATCATATTTTTCTCATTCCATTTCAAAGTTCCATACATCTAAAAAAACACCCTTTATAAAATACTAATAAAACTGAATAAAAACACAGAATAAGGATATTCAAGTCCTAGAACCAGTGTAGTTTTTTCTTTATTATTATTTTTAGGTGGAATATATTTAAAATTCGGCACAGACGAATATTGAACTCTAACTTCTTTAAGATATAACTTAATTTTTTAGTAACAAATGATCTTATTTCCCGGAAAAAGAAGTAGTCCGTAAAACCTCAAACCCTATTCATGGCGTAAAGTAGAAAATGTAGAAAAAACACTCAATATATGCATATTGGAAAAATTCAGAAATGGAATTTAGATTTTACAAATGCATTTATAACTAATTATATTTACTTAATACGATTTAATCATTGCTTGGGAATACTGTTTTAATTTAATGGGTTGATTTCAGGAGCTTGAAACCAATAATGCAAATGGTACTGATGATACTTGTAGTAATGGTAAACCAATTGGTAGTGAGAGTTCTGGTACCCCAGCAATTAACATTATGGAAGATTGTACTGGCTCATTCGCAAAATTTCAAAAGATGTCAACCGATAGCAACGATCCCAACTATCAGTGCTCGATGGATACGCTAATGCACACGTATAACAATCATCGTAATACATCAGCAAATACTCAGCAATTTGCTACCTATTGCTTTAACTGATCGACTGATAGATACATATATATATATATACATATGGTTGTTAACTAAATTAATATAATGTATTGTACTAACTAAAAATGTTGTTCATTGATTGTATAAAGTAAATATTATAAATTGTTATATAGAATTCATTGTTTTCCCCCAACATTTTATTAAAGTTATTTTTATTATTAATTATTTACTCCTTAAAGTTAAAGTTAAGTTATTTAGCAAGTCTTTCTCACCTCTCTCTCTCTCTCTCTCTCACACTCTCTCTCTATCGTTATCTCTCTCTCTCTCTCTCTCTATGAAATATTTTCAAAAAACACACATTTGATTTAACGGAGAAAAGTAATGCATATTTAAAATAATATTGCCAATTGCATTTTGTTTACACAATAATCGATATTTAATTTAATTATAAGTTTTTTGTAAGTTGATTTTAAGATTTTTTATAATTAGTTTATTATAATTAGTAAGTTTATAAGAAAAAGCCTCACATTCACTAATTTATATCCGTTGTTCATCTAGCAATGTTGCCAATTCCAGAGCCCATGACTTTGCAACATTGCACGAGATGAATGTATGGGCTCGAATATAGTTTAGTGTTATTTTCTTTAGTTTTGTTTTTTAAGTAGATTTAATTTTAAGTCAATTTAATGCTACTATAAGATGTTCCTGGTAGCCAGACAATGATATGCAACATAATTGAGAAAATCTTTAAACTGTCATACCAACTAATTGTAAAATGTAACTCTTATTGAAAACGTAGTATCGTTATGATTTGAAAGTGTTTTTGATGGTAGAGTAAACATTTAAACAATAAATATTCATTGTGAGTATTTTTCAAAATAAAAGATCTTTCTTAAAACACCTAATTTTCTTTTTCATAAAAGGGGCAAACTGAATTCTTTGTTCCCTTTTTGTAATCTTTAAAAAACGAAGAGGGAACCTCAGAAGAATCCAATATTTGTCATCTTAGTGGTGTTAATTATTTTGAAGTTATTGCTGGTTGGCACTTTCAAGTGTAAAACATCTTGTACTAACATTAAAATGAACCCCAGATATTCGATTATTTTAAACAAAATGCATTGTTAAATATATTTTAAGAATGTTTTGCGTTTCCTAATTTTAAAACAAATAATACAAATTCTAATTGACATTGTGATATTTTTACATTTTTAGGGAAATCTAGTTCTTTTTTTCCAATTATTGTTGTTCATGACTTGTAAAATCTTTGTTGACTTAATGAGGTTTAATAAATTTTAAAATAATTTTTCGTTTACAACGGTTGAATGGGAATTGTTTTAATATATTTATAAATTTATGTGTTATCCAGCAAAAACTTTCATTATATGTAATGAGTTCAAATGCTAATGATTCTTCATTACTTACACGGTGGCATTTTAACTCATTGTTTTAACACGGCGATGTCAATGGTCACGTAGGTACGTAAAATAATATTTTATTTAACTCATCGATGTCAAGTTCTTGGTGTTTATGTAAATGTCTGGAGGGTATATAACTAGTAATAGCAAGTCATTCCAAAGTTTTCTGGGCATATAGTTACTTTTATTGTTTCAGTTATAAAGAGTTTTTCGACAAGAATTTTGTTTTACAACAGGGACATATTGAAATAACATGAGAGTTTTGAAATTTAACTTGTTGACTGATATAACTCGAAAATCGAGATGTTGAGATATTAAGCATTGGATCTGTAAATGCTACATTTCGTAAAATCTGTCAAAATCCCAAAGCAATTGTTTGCAAGCTGAACGTGTTACTAAACATATGGTCACGTATATGGCGTTATTAGGTAATTTTTTCGATAAATCGGCTGATATGAATTGATAACGCTATCTATAGAATTTAGCAACTAAATATTTGCCTATTTATTGATGATAGGATATCATTTCCCTGTAGTTTTAACATAATAATGCCACATATCCTACTGCCATGGAAAAAATTAATTTATTGCAAACCAAATTTCCGGATCACATAATTTCCTGAACTTTAGCTGCTAATTGGCCGCTCCAATCATGGTTAACTAGAATAAATTAGAATATAACATATAAGTAAGTAAAGCCAATCGAATTGATTACAACCTTAAAACTCAAAATATACGACATACATAATTAAAGAAATAGACCCTCCATTTTTTCGAGCTGGATATCATATAATTATCAAACGTTACTCTTTCCAATGTAATAAATAATATTTTACATCATTTCGATTTAAATTCTTTGTTTTGAAAAAAAATTTATTATTAAAAACCCCTTACTTAAAAATTGGCATGGTGCATGTTGTGTATAGTTGCACCATGGTATATTGTAAACAAAAACACATGTGTCATTTTGAAATTAAAAAATAAAAATAATTTATAAATTTGTTAATTTATGAAACATTTAAACAAATATTTAACATGGCATCCGTATGGATGCTATAAAATAATGAACTGTTTTAACAAACGGTTTAACTGTTTTGCATCATTTAATTAAATTAAAAATATTAAAAATATTTTTATTTTAACAAAAACTGAACAAAAACTCGAAAGTTGATATACTGGCTGTATATCATGGAATTTCGTTCGGAAGTGGAATTAATTATGTATTTTGCTTCTATAGGAAAAGTAAAATGAACAATTTTTTCGGAATGAAACCTAGAAATGCTTAAAATTACAATTCCACAAAGAATATTAAAATGCTATTTTGCTCTCGAAAGCGAAGAGTATTATCTAAATGTAAGTTATAAACAAGTAAGAGTGATATATTCGGCTATGCCGAATCTTATATACACTTCACCTTTGTTGTGGATGCATAATTATATTATATACATACATATACATATATATTATACTAGATGGCATTTGTGCGCGTTGCTACGCCACCAATTAAAATTAATTTGAAAGAAAGGCATTACACAAATATTCAATTCAATATTCAATTTTATTGATTTTGTTCATTTTGAAAAAAGTAGGCGGTCGAAAAAAGTATTCCTTTTTCGGTCTGGCCTTCCCGGCAGGCGTTGTAATTAAATAAAAAAAAGTGGGCGTTAGAGTAGGCGTGTTCATAGCAACTCAGAAACCTTCCCGGGCTCATGCACAACAACTTTGCCAAAGAAAATCACATCATCAAATACATAGTTTACGATTCCATGAAGGACATACATACAAACATTTATTTGTTGAGAAGGGGCATGAAAGTGGGCATGCCACATAACATTTTTATTTTTACCTCGCCTTCAGATGCACAACATCTTTGCCGAATATAATAACATGATCAGATGCATAGTTTGCGAGAATAGAATAGGAGAAATGAATTTCAAAAAAGTACCAATATATGTATGTAAGTGTACTGAAATTTGGCCCTTTTTACACCTTTATATTTGAGTCATGAAGAGCATCTGGGTTCTTTTTTGTGTGGATGGAAGAATATTTTATCGTTTTTTTTTTATTTTTAAATAAAATAAATAATATCAAATGTCCGTTTTTACCCCGTTTTTGTCCCTTTTTTGTCACCCGTGAAAAAATAATTTTCAAAAAAGTACCTATTAATTATCCGCAATACGTACTATTTGAAAATAATAGTTCATGGAATTTTTAGTGAGAAAATACATTTTTATAAAAAAAGATGAATGAATCAGTGTCAGTCAGTCACGTTACTCTTTTTTATATATAGATTAATACACTTTGTTTGATAGTTTTTTTGATGGAATTTTCAGAGGTTGTCTCGGATTTTTGCTCATACATATCTCTGTTATTTATGGACGGATTTTGCTGATTTTAAATACCAATCTTCTCGAAAGCATGTCTGACTGAATTATTGAAGATTTGAATCCCGAAGATAACTGGAGACTTCAGAAAATTGATTTCAAGAGACAGACAGACGGACATGGCTTGATAGACTGCGCTATCTATAAGGATCCAGAATATATATACTTTATAGGGTCGGAAAATTATATTGTGGAAATTACAAACGGAATGACAAACTTATATATACCCTTCTCATGAAGGTGAAGGGTATAAAAATAAATTTTTTATTAAAAAAATGTATGCCAAGACAATACGAAATACCGGTGGAGTTTATTGTTCATACAAACGATACAAATGTGAAATGAAATGGAAAACAAAAAATTAAATGAATTTGTTGATGTAGAAATATTTTAAAAATATTTTATTAAATTTACCAAAACTGTGTTTACAAATTTATTAACTTATACAATATGAGTTACTAGGTATGACAAACAATATATTAAGATAAAGTCCGTTTACCACAAATATAGCCTTTCTGTCAGAAATGTAAGGCCAAATAATTTCTGCTCCATAACAATATTAGAATGATTTGCTTGCTTGATTAGTGCGGGTGTCGACCGCATCTGTGCAAGTAATGGATATGGAGCGAACACAAACATGGTTTCCTTAATTGTTACGGAAGTTTCTAAACAAGTGGATGAATATGCCAATTAATTCGAATTTATGAAAAACACAATCCAGTGATAAGTTTGTTGGATTTTGTTCTAGTTAACATTTTTTAATGTAACTATTTTTCAAAGTTATTTTAACATTTACCAAAAAATGCAGCAATTGTTAAGTTCTATTTATCATGACTAGATTTGGCGTCACTGGGTTTTAAAAATGTAGTTTTCGTATAGGAAATTGCTTTCGAAAGTCTTTTCGATTCGAATCGAAATACACAATTAATAAACTGGGTATTAAAAAAATTATATTGTTTGTACGATTTTCAGAAATTTATTTTAAACAAATATCGCTACGTTTTTACTTAAATAAAAAAAAAAACGGTGGTTTATTTTCTTTAAATAAACCGGATTCCTTTTTGTACAAAGTATATTTGTACATTATAAAATAATTCGGAAATGTAAATATTACTAAAAATCTTAATTATTGATCCAGTAATTTTTCTGTACTTACATATTAATTAACCTATTGAATTGAATTGAGTCCAATTTATGTATTTGAATCTAACTGAATTCTTTACTTTATTTATATAAACTCACCACACCTAATCTCGTAGATTTAATGAAAGTTGCTCACACTGAAACCTAACACTCGGTATAGCCTTTCCATTTGTCATTTTGCTCACACTGAAACCCAACACTCGGTATAGCCTTTCCATTTGTGATTGGTAACGAATTTTCGTTAAGTAATTACGTTTGTAAGCTATATATATTGTTGCTCTTGCGAGCGCACACACTTGTTTTTTTAACAAAAGATCACAAAACACCTTACCCAGCAGTGCGTGCAGCTACCATTACATCTACGAGAACTTAGCATCCATTTGGTCCCCCTTTTATTAGCGCTACAAATTTAATATAACGTACGTAAGCATCTAATTTAAGAAATGAAACTTGAATTGTAATAAACCCATACTTAAACCGTATTAAATCTTTGTTTCATTTTCTTTATATTCACTCAATCTATTATAATTACTGCTATCAGCGGCCATCCCCTATCCTCTATCCAGAAGTAGGTTATTCCCCATTGGTGTGCAACCCACACACCAATACACTTTTATTTATAAAATAAAAGCGTCAAGTATTTTAAAGAAAATATAACGAATCTTAATTAAATTAATTATATGCACACAAAAACAATTTTAAATGAACACTTTCGGCCGAATTCATAAAAAATTCTTATTTTAAGCTTAAAGTATGAATTAGTTATTAAAGACTTTCCCCCTTATTCAAAAACGATTATTAAATTTAACAAACGTTTATTAAGACAGATTTGCATATAAAAATTTGCTTTAATAAAGGTTTGTTAAATTTAATAATCGTTTTTGAATAAGGGGGTTTCTGTCTTATTAACTACTTATAAAAAATTGTATTCATAAAGGAACAATATCAGTTTATTACCAATTAAATGATTTATACAATATTATATTAAGGTTTGGCAACTCTTTTTATTTGATTATAATGATACATAGAACCACTATACGAATCAGCTTATATTCTAAAAACAAATTGGTACATATTTTTTTTATTTTTTAACTTAAAAATGTATAAAAAAAATGTATGTATAATAAAGTTCGATTTGTTTTTCTTTTAAAAATAATTTCTACGATAATTACTACAAAAAGTAATTATTTTAACTATATTTTAACTATATAAACATAAGCAAAGTAATCGAATAAAAAGTTTTGTTTACTATTCGTAAGATTTTTTGAGAAGTGTGTGGTCTTTTATTTGTTAAAATCTCCACCAGTCTTTTTAATTCGAATGTGAGTACCATCGATGGCCCCAATTACACCAGGAAAATTGCGAGTTGCTTAAAAGTCTCGAATTTTCATAGTGTTAATAAAGCAAGACTGTTTGTAAAAAGTAGAAACTTTCCTCTCCACGACCCCCGCAATGCAACGCAATTAACAGCTGAAGCTCGAGAGATGTTCCACATACCCTACTGTCTAATAAAATGCTATTTTCAATTAGTTCCACTATTTTGTGGACTGTAGATTTTTCAAAACGATATTTCGCTTTAAATTGTTGATCTGGCAAAGAGAATGGCTTGGTCCTTTTCCTGTCTTATAAGTTTTTCGTGGCATATAGTTGGAAATATTGACTATGGTCTCTGAAAATTAAATATATTTAAAGTTAATTAAATGTTTCTTTTCTAAAAATATATCTCACCTACTTCGCGAATTTTATGAATTGTGTTCATATTTGTATTTATTAAACATATGTTTTAACAAAATGTCAAAATGCGATTTTATTGTTGGATTTAAGAAGGGTAAAACGAACAATAAAGCCTCAGCAGACTGTATGGAATGTTATGTAATGACGTAAAAATGTTAGGAAATTCTATTTCTTACAGATTCATACATTACGGTGTTGCGTTACCTTTACATCTCCATAACCATTTGGTGAAATCGTCAAAATAGCTTTTTCTACTATTAAAAAATTATTGACAAAAACAAAACAAAAAATATTGCAAATAAACGAAGATGCCGATGCCTTCAAGCCCTTTTTAATGATGAATGAAGTTATGTTGCGCGGGGAATAAAGAAAATCCAAAGGTACCGGCAACAAAAAATAACAAAAAGTAATAATACCAACTTTAACAAAAAAAGCGTTTCAAATACAGTACAAAAAGTGCTCGAACACTCGAAAATGAATGAAAACTCTCCCCCAATCACACGATATTAATCCTAAAACTTGTGGGATCATTTATTTATAATTTTTTTTTTATTACTTTCTTCTACGCATTGAGTTCTATCCAGAAGATAAGATTTTATCCAGTTTAGACTGTGAGATGTAAAACCAAGAAGATCCAGTTTAATAAGAAGAAGTCTGTGATTTACTTTATCAAAAGCTTTACTAAAGTTAGTATATACGGCATCAGTTTGTTTTCCATTTACAAAGCCTTGATTAACGTGGGTAGTAAGTTGAAGAATATTTGATATGGTAGAGCATCCTTTCCGAAATCCATGTTGAGACGATGACAGAATTGATGATAATTGATGACACATGTAATCAGTGATAAAGTGTTCAAAAATCTTAGATATTACACTAAGCTCAGCAATGCCAATGTAATTTGACACCTCAGACCTATTACCAGATTTAAATAATGGGATTATGAATGAATGGGAACATGTTTAGGTATTTAAATAGATTCTTCGCGACGGACTAAACTGATAAAGTGCAAAATAAAAAAAGAATTTTTTTCAACCCGGGTGCGTGCAGCGGCAGTTTTACCCAAACACATTTCGCTTTGTGGCAACTAAAGCACTGTATCAATTGCGCTGAAACGTACATGGAATAGAAGACTTTACTCAGCTTGATACTAAAATTGAAAACGCACGAAAAACTTTTAAAGATTTAAAATTTTATGGATGAAAAAAAATGTTTCTAACCTCAAAAACTGTAATTTTTATAATTTTTTAACTTAAAACCGCAGTAAAAATGATTAACGCAAACGGATTTCACATGCTCAAATATCGGTTTATACACACACAAATCGAGCTAAGCAGAGCTCCTAATTAAAAGCCTTACATGCAGACAAAACAACATTACATCATTCAGAAGTTAAAATTTCAAATGTTTTCACTAAAACCTGATCCACTATTTATAAAGTCGGAATCTACATTAAATTACCTTTCCAATAATTGCAATGTGAATTATATTCAAAATATGCTCTGAAATATGTTTTATTGTTATAGTAATAAATCGTTGTCGTAAAAAGTTTTGAGCACGGAGTATTACTATTGACTAAACATCAAATATTTTCCTCAAATTAATAAAGTTTGACATCTTAACTTTTCGCTAAAAAAAAAATTATGGTTTAATTCGAACCTTTTTAAAAATGAATTATGGGCTGGTCTTACTCTACGATTTTCCACTGTGCGCCGAGCTGGTTGTTATGATTTCAACTTGTTTGGAAAACATAAAAAAAATTTAAAACAAAAATTCAAGAAAAAGTAACTAAAACATGCAATCAAAAAATTAAAAAAGTAATAAAAATTTAAAAGAAAATAAAAATTAAAAAGTAAAATAAAAATTAAGTAAATATAACACAAATAATAGATAAAATATCAGAGCTGATTCTCGCATCCACCATGAACAATCAAACTTTTTTTCTCGCATGAACAATTCTCACAATAAGCGTCAACCAGCTCGGCTCGGCAACAAGCTGCCACTCTGAACACACTATTTATTATAAAATTGTTCTTCAACACTTTTAAACTATTTTACGCAGATAAAACGGCAACAAAAACTCACTTTTTCAAATACAAAATAATTTGTTAACTTTTTAATATAAACTTTGACTATTTGTAAACAAGTTTTTGACATTTTCAAGATATCAAGCATTTCACCATGAATAGAGCAAAAAATAATCAGCTGGCGATATGCTGACACCTTGTAAAGTAATTTGACCATGGTACAAGTATATTTTGGTTCTCATGGGGGCCATATTAGTTGCAAGAATTCCGGCTTTCACACTCTTCAATTCTGACTCTTTAAAGCAAGTATTTTTTGTTGAGAAGGGGAAAGCGAATAAAAGGGGTACAAACTTGACGGTACTAGTCAATTTATTTCCTTTTGTTTTTTTTGATGCATGTTGATTTGCATGAAAATTTACGAAAATTGAATGGACGTGTGTTAATAAAATAACAAGTTCAAAAGAGAATTGAACAAAAACTGGTCAGCTAAAACTGATGAGTGTGAAACAGGACATATTCATGTACATTACTCACCTTATTGGTGAACATTTTTATGGTGGGTCGAATATAATCACGAATTTGACGCATGATCTTCGCAAATTAGGAGTTTTTTTTTTACTAACATTTAATTTTGACTTCATAAATAAGAAATCTAAATATATTTTAATCTCAATAGTTTCAAAGAAAAACTTATCATTTGACGTAAATATCTCAAGACTGTGACCTTAAAAATCCAGAGATTGTAAAAAACCCGTCACGTTTAGCATCTCTAGAACTAAAATGTTCGTAGTAAAAAAAAATCAAAAATAATTATTGTTAAATACGCAAAAAAAAAAACTGTACACAACGTATATTTAAATATTTCCCACAAGCCCAAGCACCTTTTTAGAAAATTAGACATAAGGATAAGGATGTACTGCAGATGTTTATTTTTCTTATAAAATTAACTATTGCACACGTCTGTTTTGCACATTCGTGGTCGTCATAAAATCACACTCATAAAATTTAAAGTTTTTCTACTTTTATGACGGATTTTATCATATGGAATTTTGGGATTTCCTAAATATATTATGAGTTTAAAATTAATCTACCTGTTTAGCGACAATTTTCCAAGAATTTTTAAAATCGTTTTATGATACTACTAAAACATTTCCGTTAATCTACTCTCTCTTTATGTTGCACTGGAATTTTATGATCGCATATGCTTTTGGGTTTTTGGCATATATTTATTTTAAATTAGGTGTACGAAGTGGAAATGTGTTTGAGAGAATTTGAAATTTGTTAGTTGTTAGTTAGGCTTGTTAAAGGTATTTACTACTTAAATTTAATAATGGATGTTCGTTTTTGTTTTTTTTTTTTTATATAAAATTGGGATTTTTCAAAATCAAGATGTTAAGTGTTTATGATGATAATCCAAATAATGTTTTGTTTTAGTAATAATAACTAAACGTTGGAAGTTACACAAACGCCTCAAATAACTTATCCTCTTATTATTTACCACTATTTGCAACAGAAAGTGGAACGGAAACAGGATGTTCATGAGCTTCATGTATAAAAGTATAATTGTTTTTATATTAAGCCCATCCAAATAATAAGTTTTCTATAAAATTAGGAGTATTTGGCCCTGTTCTTTAAACCGAAACACTTTCGAGTAAGCAAATCTGATTCATTATATTAAATCGGTGATTTACAAATCACAAAATGTTGTTAATCCATGGTAGAAAATCACTAATTTTTCAAAATGACATAAATTGCAGAACAATCCATATTTATATTTTCCTAGTTTTTAAAAAATTTGCGAAGCTTGAAATAAATATCTTATACTCGTACAAGCATGGTTAAAAATGGTTACGACAACTACACTGTGTTTTTGTGATACACAAATAATTGTTATTTTAATTTGATTTTAACAATAATTTAGTTACTATAACATTTCTATGTTTATCGCAATTATAAAATTGAATATGGTTCACTGAAACATAATTATTTTTAAAAATGTTTTCCACAACTATTTAATGATAACTATTCAAAAATATTTTGTTACTTACAACTATTTAAACTTACAAATAATCATTAAATGATAAGTTTCTATATTTGTACTAATATTAAATTTAAAATGCAAACAAAATATGTTTAATTTTAATAATATTTTGTTTTTACCATTTGTAGAATGCTTTCGCATCAGTTCAGTAGTTTGTCTGCGTGATATCAGATTATTTAGTTGGATTTAAATTTTTCAATAATTGAAAAAAAAACAATTCGTATTTACTACAAAATACACAATTTTTAAAAAAGTGTAAAAGACCGAAATAAAGTGTACATAAAATAAATAATCTTAAATTTCTCAAAATAAAAATCTATGAAACATAACTACAAATAAATGTAATTTTGTTATGTACGTTGAAAGTGCGCAAATATTTATTCCTATTTACAAAAATATTAACTAGTGCTTGTAAGTTTTGTGTTTAAAAACAATGTAAAAATAGTTGCGATAATACCAAATATATATACGAAATACTAAAATAATTGTGTCTTCATTAGAAATAATGTTTTAACTGGTACCATTGCGAAATTTTGCATTCATATTATGATACTTATAAAATCATAATTTGACAAATAGTAAAAATAAAATGATATTAATTTAACATATTTTGATAAAGTATGTACTATCATAATATAATTGAATTATATCATAAGATGATTATTTTATATCATAATATGATTACTTTAGATCATAATATGATTATTGTATATCGTAATATGATTATTATATATCATAATATGATTGCTTTAAATCATAATATTATTACTTTAGATAATAATATGAATACTTAAGATCATATTATGATTACTTTAAACTATAGGTCATAGTATGATCAGGTATGACATTTTTATGATTATATTAGATTATAATATGATGTTATAATATCAAATTATGATTAACGAGAAAATATTATGATGAAATATTACGATAATAACTGATCATAATATGATATTTTATGGCACTTATATTCATCATAATATGTTTTGACTATAATCATAAATCTTATCATAATATTTTGCTCTTACCACAACCATGTTTTCCTTCTGCATGTATTTTGAATTAATCGTGTTTTTAGAATAATTATTATTTCATAATCGAACTGTTAATTTTTACTTTTTTGATAATTTTAGTTAGGCTCGAGTTCATTAAATTTAATTTTCATTAAATTATTTTTACTGAAGTTAGGAATTACAACTTGAAAAATTTATTATTAAAAATTTTGATCATTTTTCTTGACTGGGGATCGAACCTGGGTTGTTGAATTTACATATGTTTCGAGAAATCCCACTTTCTCTTATCAGAATTCTTTGCGTTCTACCACCTGCACCACTGCGGTGCCGGTCAGCCAACAGACAAACATCAATCCTTTAACCAGTGTTAGTTCTGGTAGTTCGAAGTTTTTGCTGTAATTAGCATTCTTTATTAATTTCTATTCATAGTTGTTTTTTTCCTTTTTTTTTTTCTTCAGTTTTTTCGTATTCATGTCAAGACTTTGCCTCGATTTCTCGAAACATATGTAAATTCAACAACCCAGGTGCGATCCCCAGTCAAGAAAAATTATCAAAATTCAACAACCCAGGTCCGATCCCCAGTCAAGAAAAATTATCAAAATTCAACAACCCAGGTTCGATCCCCAGTCAAGAAAAATTATCAAAATTTTTAATAATAAATTTTTCAAGTTGTAATTCCTAACTTCAGTAAAAATAATTTAATGAAAATTAAATTTAATGAACTCGAGCCTAACTAAAATTATCAAAAAAATCGTGTTTTTGTTTACAGCGAGTTTATTTTACGGATTAAATACATATATAATCGCGGTTACGTTAATGCGCGATTAATGGGCATCGCTGTCAGATTATTTTAATATTTATTTAAGCTAGTTTCAGGCGACTAGACTTAATGTACAACTTTAGGTTTATCAATTGCTTTTTATGATTTTATGCGATTTGTATGAAGTGAAGTGTTACTGTAACAACGTTGGTTACCGATTCGAGACTGTACAAAGGTAATCAAAATGCTAATTTAAATTATGTATTCCGGTAACAATAATTGTTGTTTCTGTTACGTTATAGAAATGAAAATGTTAATTTCGGTTGGACTTATTTATAAATTATTAATAAAATTTACAAGGAATATATATCCATCCATAAATAACGGCCATTTTCTGAAAGAAGCAAATGCAAATACACGAGATTTAAATTTTAATTTTAAATATATGTACTCGTAAGTATTAAATAGTAGATTAACAATAAAAACTTTGAACATTACACAATATTTTAAAATTCTGTGACATTGTTAAATAAAAAATTGCGTTCGAATGTGTTTTAAGTAAAAGTCTTGACAAATTTTTTACTTAACACAAAATTTCCTTGTACAATTTAAAAAAAAATGTAATATGACTTTATAATATTTTTGTTTAAAAAAAACTTTCACTAGTGAAAGAACCCCAAATATGTTTAATTGGGTTTTTAAATTTTTTGTAAAGTGTTGTGCTACTGTTCAAAGTACAAAATGGTATGTGACAGACAGCAATTTTTATGCCATATATTACAATGTATTAACTTCAAATAACAATAGCGTAAATTAGCAAATTAAAGTTACAATTTTAAATGAAATAATAAAAAAAGAAGGCAACGAAATCTTGAAAAACCTAATTTAAATTACTCATAGAGTCTAATATACCTGCACACGAACTGTATAAAAAACAAAGTTATTCGGGGATGTATAGATCTGGCTTGCAACAAATACTCTTTTTACATTTATAAAGTACTCATACATATTTTAAAAGTATCCAAGCAGCATTTTATATTTGTACAAAAATGGCTTATTACAGATAAATGGACATAAATAAAGTGTCATAAAATACTTTTAAACTACTTTACAGATAACGTTGAAATTTGAATCGGCATGATAACCTTTTCATATTTCCAATATTGTACGTATAAGTTTTAAGAACAGATAGTACTATATCCATACAAAATTCAGCAAATACAAGTATCTGTACAGAATTTTTTCACGTTCTGTCCAGAATTGGTCATAGCTCTCATAAAAAGCACCTGAAAATGACAACAATCTTCATAAATATCTCAAAATGATCACTACCAACCCAGATAATTTACATACATACATATATTATTGATCCTTATAAAAGTCCAAGTCGATTGAATGTCAGTGTTCTGCACAGACTGACAAACGGACATAGTCATTATGCATAGACCGTGAAGAAAAAATTGTAAGAATCGGTCTAAGATTACTCTAGCCCCAACACAAATTGTATCACGAAAAACTACAAAATAGTATATACATGCCTATAAAATAACAATATCAATACAAAATTCGGAAAAAATAAGTTGCATGTTGAAAAAAATCACAAAACGATATTTTGTTTGGGTTGGGCCATGGTGGTGTTGGGTATAACAAATACTTATTCAGTGTTTCCATATCTAGTGGCGATACTAACAACGGCATGGACATATGTTCAAATGAACAGAAGGATATAACGAATATAACTAACATAAAATATATAATTTATAAAGTTTATCAAGGAGTTACAGAAAACTATAATCTTCTTTCAAATGACTGTTAATGATAATCTTGAAAGGGTTAGCATAGACAAAGTTAGATGTCTGTAATAAACTTTTATTACAGGTAATATTTTTATTATACCCTACACCGCAATAGTGGGGACGGTATATTGGATTTGTGCTGATGTTTGTAACGCCGTTAAATATTGGTCCAACACCCACCTTAAAGTATACCGATCGACTTAGAATCACTTTCTGAGTCAATCTAACGATGTCCGTCCGTCCGTCTGGCTGTCCATGTAAAGCTTGTGCGCAGAGTACAGGTCGCAATTTTGAAGATATTTCGATCAAATTTGGTACATGACATTTTTTCGGCCCAAGGATTGATGGGATTGAAACTGGTGAAAATTGGTGCATTTTATGACGATCGGTTCATAATTAGTCGTAGCTCCCATATAAGGCCCACTTCCGAAAATCACTTAAAAGAGCATAACTCTTTTAAAAATGTTGGTATCCAAATAAAATTGAACACAAATATGTTTCGTGCATATACTCATAAGATAGTAGAATTTTATGACGATCGGTTCATAATTAGTCGTAGCTCCCATATAAAGCCTACTTCCGAAAATCACTTTAAGGACCATAAATTTCTTAAAAATATTGTTATCCGAATAAAATTTAACAAAAATAAGTTTCTGTGTACAAATAGGATGACACCTAATTGTATAATAGTCAGTTCATAAATAGTCAAAACTCCCATATAAGACTCTCTCCGTAATTTATAAATCGTTTAAAAGTATATATATCGAGATAAAGTTTAAAACATATAATACTTATACACCTAATTCTGTTTTTACGCGAGTTTTTTTTATGTGAATTTGATTTAACGCATTTCCAAATAAATATTTCATTCTGTTTTTATACGACTAGATTTGATTTAACGCGATCTAAAAATGTATGTATTTTTACCAGAAAAACATTGTTTGCTCTGGTTTTGGAGCGATGGTGAAATCATTGGTTTTGCGCTTGCGAAACCTGAAACCAAAGAAATAAGTGATGACGATGAAGAGGTTCCTACCCTCACTGCATCCACAGTTAAAGAAGGACTCCAAATGGCAGCAAAATTGGGCGATCATTTTCGCAAGCATGATTCGAATGAGGAGAGAGCCGCGAAATTTCAACGTGAACTGAAATTATTAATGGGTAGTTATCGTGAATTACATAACAGTCTTATAAAAACTGGAAATCTACGATTAATAACGGAATTTATGACCAAAAGCAGTGAACCATCACCAGCAACTGATCATGATTTCGAAAATATTTCTAGCGATTAAAGTGATGTCTTTCGTAAACGAATGCGATTATCAGAAAGTGATACTGAATAAAAAATATATGTACATATGAGTTTGAATTATTTATCTTATTTAACCTGATATTTCATACGTGGAACCAATTCCCTCATTTAATATGGATACTCTATCTTTTGCGGTTTTTTTACGCGAGTTTTCGGGAAACGTATCTATCGCGTAAAAACAGAATTAGGTGTATTCACAGACATCATGACACTCAATTTTTGGATGATCAGTCCATAATAGGTTATATTTCCCATATAACGCCCATTTCTGAAATACTGTTTTATACATATATTGGGTGTAGGGTATTATATGGTCGGGTTTGACCGACTATACTTCCTTACTTGTTTTTTACTTAATTACATGCCAATCCTTTGCATCTGTGTATGTGCATATGTATATTGTTACTTTTCGCATAAACATATATGTATGTATATGAATAGAATTTAATTTAGTGTTTAATATACTTTAGTGGTTGTAAAACCATTTCTAACTCAAATGAAGAACATTTACTCAAATTCTATGACTATTGTTCTTTACACTTGACTTTTCTATTCGTATAACAACTAAATCTTCTCTAGCGCCAGCCATAAATGCTATTATTTTTTTTCCCAAATAAAGAAAAAATTAAAGCAATTGCTAGCGAAAGATACTCATACTAAATATACTTAGTATACAATATTCGTGAGCATGTATGCACCTCGTATGCGTTTATAATTTACAATAATAAATACCTACAGTTTGAAGAAATTAATATCTTGCCTCTTCCTTGTGCTGGTTTTGATACAGTAGGAAACAAACAAGAACAAGGCGCCGCTGAAGGTCAAAATGAAACAAAATGAAACAAAACAAGACAAAAATAAAATGTTCATAGAAAGTCATAAACTGTAAAATCGAACATAAAACCTTAAAAATATACACAAATGCAAACATTCATACAGCTTTAACACATTATGAAAATGTAAATATGTAAAGCCAAGCAAACATTATGAGAGTAATAAAATATTGTATGTATGTATGTATATTTACACGGTTTATGAAGGCCAACGAACTAAGAATTCTGAAATTGGGTTCTCCTTTCACTTTCGTTTTTGGCCATAACTATCACCAAATCGTGTAGTAGTAGCTAGAAGTTTTTTTTTAATATTTTTACCATTTCCATTGGCATTGTGGTGCCGACATATTCTTTGTCCTGCTGTAACAGGTGTAAAAAAGTTTTGCAATAGCCATGATCACCAGAACAATGTGAGTGAGACTTGAACGTTGTCGGATTATAAACAATGTACAATGGCATTGATACATCTATACATTATAACAATGCAATATTTTGTATCCTGTCCTATATGCAGAATTAGTAGTTAGTTGAGATCTTTGACTAGACTTGGATAGAATTCACTTGGTTCGTACATTGTAGCTGACTGAAAACAATGTCAAAGAAGACGCCCAAGGCTTTTGTTTTTGAGGCGTTGTAAGTGGAAAGAATGTTGTCGGTCATTCGCTTTACGCTTCGTCTCTTGTGATTATTGTCGTCAGTAGTATTTTAGAGAAGTCTGTTTTTTTCGAATTTCTCGACGGCATAACGTTGTGGCGACTCTGGATACCTTTACGGAGCAGACTCTATTCTAAGAAGTTATGAGAAACTACATCCGTTCTGTTGATTATAGTAATTTTTGATATCCGACAACTTAATGATGAACGACACTGGGCAATAATTTAATAATGAATTGCCTTTATGATGAATTGAAATTCAGTAAAATTGGAAATCAATTACACGAGGACATATAAATAATTAGAAAGAGATCATGTGTGAGTCGTTTGGCATATCATATCAACTTTATTACGAAAATTCATGTTCTGTGAGGAATGTGTTTCGTGCACTTCGCTCAACTTATGATCAACATAATCGGCCTACTAAGCGTACTATTCGCAACATCATCACCCATTTTGAGATCCATCATTCATTATTGGATACTATTCGACCGCATAGACCACGTCCAGCACGCTGTGAAGAAAATATAACGGCCGTAGCTGAGAGCGTACACGAAAACCGTGGAGTGTCGATTCTTTAATTGAAAGCGTAAAAACGCCGCAACTTCCCACACGTCGCATCAATCAATGGATTTGTTGAGAGAACACTTCGGTGAGCTCATAATTTCACGTTTTGGGCCGATCGATTGGCCACCAAGATAGTGTGATATCACACCGTTAGGCTTTTGTAAAGTCTAAAGTTTATGCGGACAAACCCGCTTCGATTCAGCCCTAGGAGGAAAACATCACGCGTGTCATTCGCCAGTTACCATCGAAATACTCCAACGAGTCATCGAAAATTGGACTCAACGGATAGACCATCTGCGACGTAGCAACGGCCAACATAATCTTTAAAAATTTATGCCAAAGAATGTTCTTTCAAATGATAATAAACATTCCATATTAAATTTGAATTTTCTGGGTTTTTTTTTCTTTAAAAAAAAGTAGGAAACTCGAAATGGTTATAATCCTATAAATTTAATAAGGAAGCATATTTTACTACACTCAGTATTAGAATATTTCATTGAATATTTTTTTAATAATATGATTCAGTTTGCTCTCCAGAAAATATGTATATAAAGAGTTTATATTCTAAGCGGAAATATTTTGTTGTGTTTCAATATTTATATTTCATGTTTTTAATTTTTATTAAGTTAAACGTTTATTTAACGAAATGGGTCATTTTGATCCCCATATCGCAAAACTGTAAAGCTATTCAAAGATATTCGAAAATGCTTTTAAAAAACTGAGAACATCAACACAAAACAAACAAACAGATTTACATATTATAATTCTTTTTTGTAAAAATATCAAAATTAATAAATAATAGAACTGCAAAAATAAGTAAGTGTTTTGGTTAGAGTAGAATATGATTACAATATAGATTGAATTAAGAACATATAGCGAAATATACTAATAATTTGGAAACTAAGTTTTCAAATTCCTTATAATACCGCAAAAGTCTTATACATATGTAAGTATATCATATCACAATATTGTATTTGAATTATGTATCTATTTATTAATAAGTACAAATATTTTTAAAATAATTGATTCGGCTTATAAGACAACAAATTACACTAACAAATGAAACTCAATCTTCAAAATCTATAGAGAACAATATTCTGTTGTTTGGTATGATGTCTATCTACCTGATAATTACTACAAACTGCTCACGTTACGCTGACTGCTAGACTCGCCTTGACGGTGCCAAAGTAGCTCGTCACCAAAAAGGATTTATTGCACTGAGCGCGAGTATTTAGGCAAATTTAGCACAGAACGCGACAGACAGTTGTGTCAAACAGAACTGTGTAACTATAAAAACGTCTCTATTTCTACCAGAGATCATCAGTATCTCTTTAGATTTTCAACTAAGAACAACTCGTAACGGCAACGAAATATTTTTAAAAATATCCTCAGTCATGTCTTACTATCCAGTGCACCAATCATCCAATGTGTGTGTAGTCCCAACACCAGTGGTTAATTACAACAACGTAAGTTTTTTTTTTAATATTTTGCATTAAAATAATAATTTTTAATTATTTTTATTCTCATGTTTATTTTATAGATGACCTACCCATCAAACCAACAACAAATATACCCCACTCCCATGGAACAATCGTATCATAATCCTGCTGCCGCTCCCTCAACTAACGATGTTGAAATGCAACAAATTTCAACTGATAAAAGCATACCGCAAACTGAACCAGCACGCACTAAAGTAAAACGTTCTCGAACGGCTTTCACCAGTTCCCAACTTGTGCAACTAGAAAGTGAGTTCAAACGAAATATGTATTTGTATCGTACACGCCGAATTGAAATTGCCCAACGCCTTTCGCTTTGTGAAAGGCAAGTTAAGATTTGGTTTCAAAATCGTCGCATGAAATACAAGAAAGACACACAGGGTTCTCAAGAAACCAAATCTGCCGTCAAAGCCACCCAGCCTATGACAGAACAAAACCTTCATAAGGGCATTGTTCAGCGTTTGATGGCATATTCCCAGGATGCATCATTGCAAACAGCTGAAAAACGTTCATACAGCACAGCTTTTCCAATAGCCCCCACTGCCAATACAGCCAAAGTTCATATTGCTGAGGTTGCCATACCCAATGAAATGTCAGTTGCTAAAAAAGCTCCCAATCAAAATCAATCTATTGCACCAGATCTAAGTGAAATATTAGATCATCTTTCGGAAAGTTCTCCTACAAGTAGTCAAAACTCTTCTTTGTCTTCTTTAAATACATCTAACTATTCGTCGTATAATGTGGACATGATATTGCAGTCTATCAAACAAGATTTGGAATTATCAGCCCAGGCTTTGTCGTTGAGAAGTGCAATTGGAAACATAAATCAAATGAACAACACAATCGCTTCTGTAAATGATTTGCCACCACATCAACCTCAGCAGAATACACAAGGGACACCAAATGTTCCCAGTGGTACGCCCACACCATATATGAATTTGTCTTGGGGCGAGCCTGTTGCCAAAGCCATGAAAGTAAATCTTGCTCACATGAATCCTTCAGGAATGTATTACTGAGAAACAGTGCCAAAAATAATTTTAATAAATATATAAATTACACACACATTTTTTCAGATCTCAGTAATACATCACTTTAGTTGACGATAATAAATTAAGTCATTCTTATATACTTACATACATACATACATACCTCCTTAATTGCATGTGCCTTACCCTTTAAAGACATTTTTAGTATTTAATTAAGTTGAAAATGTTTTACAATTAATGAATATTTGCAGTTAGTTTTTAATTTCGGAAAATAATTATGAATTATAATAAGTTCTTATGTAAAATATCTACTACATACATATATACTATGTATGTATTGAGTATATCAGACATACAAGAGTAGTAGTACAGTTTAATATAAGTACATATTAAATAATATTAGTATATAATTTGAAAGAAATAATTTCAAGTTAAAACTTAATTATCACTTTAATGATATACTACATACATATATACATTTATAATATCAATAATTACGCAAGAATAAAATAAATCCTTTCCCAAACTAACAGGGAAACCGCAAATATTCTCTAAAACTAATGCTGTAAAAACCGAAAATATGCTCTAAAAACCCTTTAAAGCAAAAAAAAAAATTTATATTAACAAGTCAATAAAATTTCTTTAAACAAAATTTTCATTTTGTAAATTTTTACTAACAGGGAAACCGCAAATATTCTCTAAAACTAATGCTGTAAAAACCGAAAATATGCTCTAAAAACCCTTTAAAGCAAAAAAAAAAATTTATATTAACAAGTCAATTAAAGATTCCAAACATTCAAATATTTGTTAAAAGTTCAACTAAAAAACTTATAAAATTTTTATCCTGAAGAAGCTAGCGAAATATTAAAATAAAATTTAAATTTTTATAAAAAAGATCGAAAGCTTAAATAATTATCAAAATCTTAATAAAAAAAGTCAAATAAATAATAATTAGTTCAACTAAAACATTATCCAAAGCATTGTCAAAATTGACAACCAGTATTTTTAAGGAACTGTTGAATTTCCGAATAATAATATTTTAAAAATTTTATTGTATCAACATAATCACAGTTTTTATAGTTTCTAAATATGCAAAAATCGCTAAGGAAACCTGCAGCAAAATGCTAATGTAGATATCAGGAGCAACCAGTAGAAGAACACAAACAAATCTTATTGTTTGAATTTGAAGTTTTAAGTTTTTGAAAAAATATTATTATTCGGAAATTCAACAGTTCCTTAAAAATACTGGTTGTCAATTTTGACAATGCTTTGGATAATGTTTTAGTTGTTTAGAACTCGAAAACTGTAAAAGATATATTTATGTACCTATGTATATGAATAACAAAATACCTAACCGAGAAATCTTAGAAAATATAAAAATCCTAGGAATTGGAAAACCCTCAAATTTTAACAATATTCATTTTTGTTTAAATGTTAACGCATTTCATTATTTTGCATCTCAATTTGTAGGTAACAACCGAGTTTGGGTTTTTTAAACTTCCAGTTAATTATATTTTTAAGTAGTTTGGCATTTTATTTTTCTTGGAATTTATCAATTTTTGTGTTGTGTTAAAATACTGTGTTTATGTGGGGGACAGTGTTGCCAACTTTTTTTTTTCTTAAAAATCTACACATGTAAACAAAATTCCTTTTTCCCCCACATTTTGTAAAAAAAAATTCCTTTTTCCCCTACATTTTGTAAAAAAAATCCCTATATTTATACCTACGTTTTTAATGATAAAATTTTTAAAATAACTTCATAAAAATTCTTTCAGCATCTGCGTTTGCGTGAGGCAATGAAAATATTATTTTTACCAGTTTAAAAAAATTTGGCACTATTAACTCATCATTAAAATTTTTAATTTTAATAATTTTTGACCATAGTTGAACGATATCCAAGTTTTTGAATGCTTTTATTTCATCTTCAGAAATATTGTATTCCAATGTTCGCCATTCCTGCGTGAGATCATTTATGTTTATATCAAACTTCTTACATATATTATCAAACTTAAATTCATCTTTATTCTGTCCGAAAGCAGCATTAAGATTAAGAAATTCTGTTTCTATAAATATGCTTTCTGTTTTAAGTGGAAGTGTTCTTTGAATTTCTTCTAAAGCCGTTAGATAAAACTGAAGGCAATCAGTCTTAATTTGATTTACTTTTTGTTCCGGCAAAGTCTTTAAAAACATCTCATATTCATTGCCGACAAACAAATCTTTAATTGGCAATAAAATATGTGGAGATCGAAATAAGCAATTAGTTTTCAGTTCATTTTTTTTAATGCAATTTTGGCCCATCTTCATCTATAGAGCATTTAATGAATTAAAATAATACAAAATATATTTCAAAAACTATAAATATGCCTTGTTACATTCATTTGTTAATTCATTGTAAATTAATTCTGCAGATTTTAATTTATCTCTTGTAGAAGCAAACTTAAAATATTCGAGAAGTACTTGCCAATTTGATAATATTCGTTCAACACATCTTTGGTGCGATAGCCACCTAGTTAACGAAGTTCTCAAAATTTTTCTTTTTTCCTCATTAAGCATGATCTGAAATTCCTCTAATTCTGCGCATCTTTTAGAGGTGCCAGATATATAAGTTCCGATTTGTCGTATAAGTTCTTTTGGAGCTCTTGGTAAAGAAAGGCATGCTTTGTTGGCAATAATTGCTGCAGAATGGCAGATGCATTTAATTGTTATTGCTTCTGGGTTGTCTTCCAATAAACGAGAGGAACAGGAGTTGTGTTTGCCCACCATAACGTTGGCTCCATCGCAACACATTCCAATTATATTTGAAAATGGAATAGAATAATTTATAATACAGTCTTTAAATGATTTATAAAGAGCTTCAGCACTACAGTCAGAACCAACAGGTAAAAGATCCAAGAGTGGAACAATTATCTGTTCCTGCTCAGAGTTATAAAATCTCACTAGTACACACATGGTTTTGTTGGAGCCAATATCTGTACTTTCATCAACAAGCACAGAAAATTTAGTACTTTGTAACTTTTTAGCCAATTTAGACTTTTTGGTGCATTTCGTTCTGCCTAATTTACTTTTCTGAATGATATTTGAATCAGGTACTATTTCTTTCAAAAGAGGTAATAAATGGTCAATAACATGTAGAGCCACATTATGTTCAACAAAAAATTAACTGAGGCGAATCTCGAAGTTTTCAACAGGGTCAGCACCCTTATTTTGTTTAGCAAACAAATTTGTAACTGGTTTCGTTGTGTTCACTGCTACAACATTAGACTGGTGTAATTTTGTTATAGCGTGTTTCTTTAGCTCTGATTTTCCACAAGCTTTACATTTACATCTAAATTTATCATCCTTTATTTCTGACAACCAACCTTTAAACTCTTTTTCTTGCAACCAGCCTTGACAACACTTTTGCTTTCTATATTTTTTTTGCTGGACATCGATTTCCTCAGAAGAACTACTGGACTCACTCATTGTTCTACATTTATGTAAAGAAAACGATAAAATTTTATTGTTTATTTTAAAAATGTTATTTTAATTACTTAAATTTTGATTCTAAAGGGTGGTTAAATTGTAAGGGCCGATGTTGAATGTGAACCACACCTAAACGCCAAGCTTTTTTCCGAATTTTATTTGACATTTCTCTATTTCAGGCTTACTCAATTTGAACCATGGAGAGATACACAATCCAACAACGTGTTAAAGTTATCCAGACTTATTATGAAAATGGGCGTTCAAATCAAAATGCATATCGTGCACTTTGTGATTTTTTTGGTCAATTTGATCGTCCAAATGTGCGTACAATCGCAAAAATCGTGGAAAAATTCGAGCAAACCGGGTCTGTAGAAGATGTGAGAAAACCAGTGCATGCTCGTACAGCTCGTACTGCAGAAAATATTGCTGCTGTTCGCGATAGTGTGGCTGAAGAGCCGTCCACCTCAACTCGTCGTCGTGCCCAACAATTGCACCTCTCACGCTCGTCGTTGATGAACATTATGCATAAAGACTTGCATTTACACGCTTACAAGGTGCAATTGGCTCAAGAACTAAAGCCTCTTGACCATTCCAAACGTCGTGAATGGGCAGAATGGTGGCAAGAAATGGCAACAGTGGATGATCAATTTTCGAAGAAAATCATCTTCAGTGATGAGGCATATTTTCACCTCAGTGGATTCGTCAATAAACAGAATTGCCGCATTTGGGCGAATGAGAATCCAAGAGTGATTGTGGAAAAACCAATGCACCCACAAAGAGTGACTGTTTGGTGCGGTTTATGGGCTGGCGGCATCATCGGCCGTATTTTTTCCAAAATGAGGCCGGTCAGGCAGTTACTGTGAATGGTGTTCGCTATCGTGAGATGATAACGAACTTTTTATGGCCCGAATTGGAAGATATGGATGTGGACGATATGTGGTTTCAGCAGGACGGTGCCACACAGCTACCGAAACAATGGCTCTTTTGCGCAACAAATTCAATGGCCGTGTTATCTCACGTAATGGCGATGTCAATTGGCCGCCAAGATCATGTGATTTGACACCGTTAGACTTTTTTCTTTGGGGTTATTTGAAAGAAAAGGTGTACGTCGATAAGCCAGCAACAATTCAAGAGCTAAAGGATGAGATAATTCGGCACATTAACGGCATAGAACCTCCATTATGCCTCAGGGTCATCGAAAATTTGGACCATCGGATGGAGGTGTGCCGCCGTGGTCGCCCATTTGGCCGATATTTTGTTCCATACATAATTGAGTAATACCAATATATCATAATAAAATAAAATTACAATAATTTCCTAAATAGTTTGTGTTTTATTCAAAATCAACATCGGCCCTTGAAATTTAACCACCCGTTATTTCTTTTAGAATTAGCTTTTGATTTTAAAATGGCCTTCAGTATTCCAAAGAATTTGTTTTTGTAAAAATTTGAAAAGAAAAACGTCGACTACTTGATACAAAAGTTGCCATATTTAACAAATTCAAAAAAATGTATGAACCAGATGAATTAAAAAAAAAAACGATAAAAATAAAAATATGGCAATCCTTTCTAAAAAATACCTACATTTTGACCGAAAAACTAAATCTGTCCCCTTTTCCCTACGCTATCATAAAAAAAAACCTATTTGTAGGGTTATTCCCCTACTATTGACAACACTGGTGGGGGACCGCATACTTTTACTTACATACATAAGTATGTATGTATGTACTTATTTTACACAAACAAAACATCCTTCAAAGTCTAATAATCTCAAAGTCGCGTTAGTCTATAAGAATAGCAGTTGACTGAAGCAATGGTTGTACTTATCATGAACAAAAAAAAACCTAAATAGCCGATAACTAAATTAATTATGTTCCATTTTCAAATACCACACAAAACCAGTATTGACTGTTACAAAAGTAAATAATGAACCAGTCCGTAACACCAGGGGCCAAATTACCGCATTCGTGATCGAATGAGCTATCGTATCGAAAAATGATTCCGATACCGAAATTATGATAAAATGTACTAAATTTATTGCTCGATATCGAATGCCATTATCTCAAATAAGAAAATTACGATCAATTTTACTCGATATCGAATGCGGTAATTTGGACCCAGGTCATTAAAGAGATTCATAGAGAGCTTCAGTATAGATTCTTCATAAAATCATCAGTAGTTGACAGTAAGACTTTTTTAATTCTGGGTTAATATCCATCACCAAAATATATATACCTATATGGTATATTAAATTTTTCATACTGTTTGTTACATATTCTTGATTCTCATGAAATTGAAAAACAATTTAGCAATCTATAGGAATGCCCGTCGAAGAAAATTTTTAGGATGACATTTTTTTAAATATTCTCTGTTTGGTGTTGCAAACGGTTCAGTAGACCCAGTATTTTTTTCTATTTTCTTACATATTTTGCAAATAATATCACGACATTTTGCACTTATTAAAAGGAAAAGTTTTGTTTAAAATTGTTGGAATCTGTCATGATTTATCATAGCCACCATACAAATATTCTCCGGGAACATGGTCCAATGGTAAATAAATACCTATAGAAAAGCTGTATCTTCCAAAAATACAAATATAATCGAAAAAGTTTTAAGCCAGTTTTAAAAAATTGTAAAAACATGGTTTCAAATAACACTATATAAATAGAACGATTTGTTGTCAGCAAGACCACTTTCGCTGCGTTATTACCGATATACGGCCAAATGTTGGAGAAAGTCATCGACAATTAGACTTCCAGATTAGACTACGTCCAAGCCAGTCATATGCCAAAAGTCATCGTTACGGAAACACGATTTTTAAAATAAATTTGCACAATTTGAAAGAGTTGTTCAGGCGTCTGTAAATCACTTAACAGCTGGCAAAATGGCCGCCTGTTAAAAAAGTGTTGCCAATTTAAAAATATTATTATTTCTTTAATATAATTTTTGTTTGTAAGTCATGACTAGAATTTGACGTGGTAGTAAAAAATATTAAGGACAGAAATGTAGAGCCATGTATACCGGTATACAAAATGTTATGATCGGACTAAAAATACCGCCACAGTGGTATTTGTAGGCATGGCAAAAAAAATAAAAAAAAATATTTCTGGAACTGCTTTTACATAATCTTTAATCCTAGAGAGTGACTGGCACGACTCTTTTTCAAACCACTCTATTGTAAATGCTCTTAAACTTATTAGATCTTTTTAGAATTTTCAAATCAAATTTTGTTTTTAGACGACGCATGCGATGCAGAACTTTGTTGTCTGTCGAGCTGCGTACTAAGATTTTTACATTTCTTAAATTTAAAGTTTTGCTTAATGTCCAGCTAGATTGGAAAAAATCCCTATGTGCGATAGAGAAAAATTGTAAAAAAAAATTATGTAAGTCCGCTTTCACACTTTTTAATTCTGACTCTTCAGGGCAAGTATTTTTGGGTGAGAAGGGTAAAGAGAATAAATGAGGTACAAACTTGACGGTACCAGCCAATTTTCTTATTTCCTTTTGTTTTTTAGAATTGAACAAAAAGTGGTCAGCTAAAACTGAAGAGTGTAAAACAGGTTCAGTTTACCGACTGTAATGGAATGTAACTGCAACAGTAAGAAACAGCTGATGGATATTGCTATGTGTAAAGTAATGCAAATGGTTATGGAGATGTAAAGTAGCGCAACACCGAAATGTATGAATCTGTAAGAAATATAATTTCCTTACATTTTTACATCATTCTGTTACAGTTGGCTAACTGAGCCTTAATTATCCATGTATGCAAGTCTTTAAGTTGGACAAATTAAGTTATGTAGATGAAATTTACAAGAATATCCTTAAACTTTAACATATATTTTTATAATTAAACAAAACATTTTGTGAACCCCCCTAGATTTCTCTTTTTCATATTTTTCAGCAACATAATTTTCTCTATTGATTTTATGTTTTTCAATTGATTTTCCGAACGGGTTCTTGTTATCCGATTGACCTCAAATTTTTCATTAGTTTGTATTAGATACTTAACAAATCTATTTTAAAGAGAGTTCTAATGTACGCATATATGTCTGTACATATTTATATGAATAAAGTATCTGACGTATGGCCAATAGTGCTAACAAAGTATTGAGTAATTGGTACCGAGTATCGAGTATTTGCCCTTTTTTTGGATACTCAATTATTTCTCGATACTTTCTGAGTTGAATTTTTATGCAAGTTGAGTGGGTAAAATAGTGCATATAAATACACCACTGTACAAAAAGACAACAATCTGTAAGCTACAAAATAAACCAACCGCCGAAACAAAGCTGTCTATTATTTCTTAAGTTGTTGGTAACGTTAAATTAAAAGTTAGCTTTACATTTATTTTTGGTTTAATAATAAAAGACATACAAAACCTACTTCAATTTGCAGATAAAAACTATGCGTTACAATTTCAAAAAATTCGTTAAAAGTATCGGATAGTATTGAGTACCCAAATGAAAAGTATTGAATATTATTGAGTAATGGAAAGTATTAGAATTTGCCAGCACTAATGGCCAATATATACATACATATGTATGTACATATATGCATATAGATGTATTACGTTTATCGCTACAGGAAATAAAATTTGCTGTAAACTATTGTTCCGAAAATAAATTTTTTAATGTTTTTGATGACGTTAATGTTTGTTTTTAAAATAAAAAATAAATAAAGATCAAAATAATAAATATGTATTTGTAGGTATAAAATTTTACAAAAATTTAAATAAAATACATGTGGTTTGTATCCTTATTTTATGTAACTGGAACAATACGAAATATTACAAAACATTAGAATAATTTTGAGTACCTACAACATTATTTATAAATTTTTGGAGTTGTCTGTGTTCTGTAACATCGATTATCGTTTACAACATGTGTTTTTATGTGTTGTCAGCACTGTCAAAAATTTACAACTGCTTATTTGGTGTTGTTATGAACGTTACAAGTTGAAAAACGAAAATGGAAAAAACTTGTAAGTATGCATTTAAAATTTTATTGCAAAACGTACATACATAACTGTAAAAAATACTTAATTATAAATATTTCTTAGCAAAATTACAAATAAAAAACAAATGGAAAATATGGTTGAGCTGATGAAAACTCATCCAGATATTGGCCGAGGTAAGTTACCATTTGGATGTAACAAAATGTAAGTTAAGAGCACATGGGATACGTTTACGGAGCAATTAAATAGCTTGGGCGCGCCTATTAAAAACACTAAAGAATGGCAAAGATGTATTGTACTATATAATTTATTATATCTTACTTAAAAATAATTTGTATTTTATCATAGGTATGGACTCATTATAAGGCAAATCTTAAAAGAAAATTGGCTGCAAGCAAAAGAAACTTTGAAGCTATTGGTGGTGGTCCGTCCAAGTTAATCCAAATGGTTCTGCAATGGGTTTGGCAAATCAAGAAGATTCAGATAAAGCGGAATTAACATTTATACCTGAGGAGCGTTCACAGACTGTTGCATCCACTGAACCATTATTACCAAAAAATCGCAGAAGGGACAAGTTGGAGGATGAACGTTTACAAATATTAAAAGCGCAAGCCAAAAATCAGTAGAAGATATTAGAGACGTTGAAAAGGTTGGAAAGTAATTCATACAAAAATTACCAAATCAATAAAAACATTTATGAATTACAAAGGAGGCAGAAGTGTAAATGAAATTAATAGCAGCTAAACTTCAATTAACAAATAAAAGAATTCAGGAGTTGTGATAACCATATACATACATATGTACTTACATATGTATGTATATTATATAACTTTAGTTTTAGTTTTAAGGATCTCTGAATTTTTTGGTGATATTTTTTTTTACATATGAATAAGTTTTTAAGTTTTCTTGTTTGTAGTCAAGTGAATTAAAGCAATAAATATGTTAAAAAAAAATTGTTTATTCATTAAAAATTGCAAGCATTAAATTATTTCCAATTCGTTGTGCAGACTCTTCAATGTTTGTTTCTGTAGGTTCACCAACTTCTACTTCTGTGTCTAATGGAAAAGACAATTCATCATTAAATTCTGTTTTAAAGCGTTTGCTTAAATTGTGCAATGCGCAACAAACATTTGTAATTTGAGTCGCTTTTTCGGGAGTGTAGTGTAAACCTCTCGCAGAGAGTAAGCAACGAAATCTGCTTTTAAGAACTGTATTAAAACAGCTTTCTTGTGTTCCTTCAGCAGCACTTCGAAATGGAGTTATTAAAAATGGTTCCAACGGATACCCAGCATCATCTAAAAATTTGTGAATTTAAAAAGAAAGAGAGATGAAAAGAAAATTTCCTACCATTTTGTTTTTATTTTTTTCTTCAGTCATCCGGGCATTTATCCATTTTTTGCATATTTTTCTTTCAAAGAATTCTATAATTTCTTTCAAAATCAAGCAGATAATTCGGTGTTTATATCCATTATTTTACTTTTAATTTAAACAATATTGCGTGTATTAGAATATTCGTTAAACTTTTTTTCCAACTTGACAGTTTTTCACACGCAGGGATGTAATTTTACGGATAATATAAAATGCAACCCTGTGACATATACAACACCTAGATGTTGTAAACCATAATTGAAAACAAATTAGGTGTTGTGTTGTATCTAAAACAACACAACATTTTAGTGTTATAAACGGTAATCGGGGCCTTTTATAACTTTTACACAAAAACTTAATTAAATTCAAAGAAATTGAAAATTTTTGTAATAAACCAAACATTTATTTGCTGAGCAGATGTCAGCTGTTTTGTGCTGTCACTTACAATTACTTAGCAATTTTTGTTTTCAACAGGTTCGTCCGCAACGTCACGGAAAGTAACAAAACAACTAACGACTTCTACACATTTTCTATTTAACAGAATCAAGTCAGCTGATTCGGAACGGAACAGAGAGTAGAGACTAATTCTGCCTTTAAAAAGTGCGCAGAAACTTTAAAAATATAAATTATTTACTACAACGGAGAATGTAATTGAAGCGCCAAACAAAGAAAATGAAAATACACTATCTAATAAACTAGGTGTTGGGTATCGTAAAAACAGACCAAGCCGAGAAAGTTCTGAAGAACTGTTAGCAATTTTAAGAGGTGAAAATTTAAATGTACCAAAAAGTGCAAAATCTTTCGAAATTAAAAATAAGCAATCGTTGTCTTTGAAAGAAATTTTTCCGGGAGCATATTGCCATTTTGGTATGTATTAGAAACCAATTGACTAAAGCTTCAAAAACTTTAATAAATTATGACGAGATAGTGGTTGATATTGATGGTTTGCCATTGTTTAAAAGTTCCACTACCCAATTATGGCCCATTTTGATGAGGGCAATTAATGTTTGCGATATATCCGTTTTTGCAGTTGGCATTTGTTTAGGAAAAAAAAACCTGCATGTATTAATGATTTTCTAAAAGAGTTAGTGAACGAACTAGAAGTATTATTTAAATGTGGGTTTTAATAGAAAATAAATTAATTCTATTTTACTTAAGAGGAATTATATGTGATGCCCCTGCAAAAGCTTTTGTATGTGGCATTGCCGGTCATACGTCCTTTCATGACTGCAACAAATGTTGTCAAATTGGTAAGAAAATTAATAAAGTTGTCACATACTCTGTGGAGACATCTCATTTAATTCCTGACGAAGATTTTACACATAGAAAGTATTAGAAACATCACCGCAAACAGTTTTATGAAAATAAAACTCCATTTGAAAAAATAAACATTAATATGGTTAGTCAAGTATAATTCGACTTATATTAATTCGACTTATGTATAACAAAACAAATTTCAAAACCAGCAATCAAATTAAAGAGCAAATAGATAATCATTTGACTTTTTTGAAAAAATTTGTCCCCAAAGAATTTTCTCGTTGCCCCCCAACACTGTTATACACTGGTGAAGTTGTTCTTAAAAGGGAAGAGTGCATGATGATTTTTATTATGTTTCTTTTGCTCCATTGTGCTTAGAAATGTAAATAATGCTCAAATTATGTTGGAGACATTTATTGAAAATTTTTCAATTGTTTTTGGAGAAAGTAGCGTTACAAACAACATACACGGCCTTTTGCATTTAAGTGAGTGCGTCAGAAAATTCGGAACTTGTAATAATTTTTCTGCATATCCTTTTGAGAATTATCTGCCGATTTTAAAAAAGATTTTTGAAAGAGTTAAATATGAAGAAATAATTTTACCAAAAACTGAAGCAAAATTCAATGAAAAAAATGGCCAAGTTATAAGTTTTCCAAACAAAGATTTTGTATTTACAACAAAATCTCCAAATATTTTTTGGCGTTATAAAACCTTATAATCCAATTCTAATAACATGATTTTCTAACACAGAACCATGTTTTGTAATAGGAAGGAATTTTAGAAAAGTTGAACATTTTTTTATTGAACCGTTTGATTCGCATGCAGTTCGAGATACATGTCTAGTTGATCTAAGTGATTTAGAAGTCACCTAAAACTTTTGAAATAAAAAGTATTGAGTGCAAATTAGCAGGTTTTCAATTTGACGATAAGTTTGTTTTATTGCCAATTTTACATGGCTGTACTTAATAACAAAAAAGATTCTAAATTAAAAAAATATTCAGTAATAATATTATAAATTTAATTTTTTAAGTTTTAAATCTCTTTAACACTGAGCAAATGTTTTACTTTCACCCCCTTTTGTAAATGTAAATGTCATACATGCATACATATGTATGTACATTTTAAAAAAATTGTATTGTTATTATGGTTTTTTGATCTTAAATTAATTTCTTTTCTTTTTGATACAATTCTGCCTTACTCTGGAGTTTCCCAGTTCTTTCGATAAAAAATACTAGATTTGGAAATGGAATAAGTAAACAAAAATTAGGGCATTAAGCGCTGCCATGTTGCAAACATTTGCCAAAACTATAAAAATTGGCCAAAGCAGTACGAAACCAAAGTTGAACAATTAGCAGGTATGTACACAAACATGTATCCGTATTAAATACGAAATAATTCAACATATTTTTTATTTTATTTTATTTTTCTTTTTTGATAGATTCAGTAAATCAACTTAAAGGAACTATAGATGAGTTAAAAGATACAAATATATAACATGTTTTACCTTGATTATTTAATACATACATATATACATATGTACATTTATTGTATATTTTTTTTCGAATACAGTTCAACAAAATTCAATTATAATGGAAGCGTTGGCTACTCAAAAAGTGCTAATAGAAAAAATATTAGAAAAGGAAAGGCAAAAAATGTCTTTAAATAAATATTTTCCAATTCAAACTATTGACAGTTTAAAGGAAATGAACAACAATATCAAAGATGAAAATCGTGCGACTTATGTAAGTATTTTTTCATATAAATAACACTGAAACGCCAAATAATTTAATTATTTCTGTCTAAGCATATCATTTTAGATTCAATGTATAGCATCTCTTTTAAGAGGAAAAGTCGACAAGTCCTTGACTGAAATTTTTTCATTATACCTAATTCTAGTATCAAATGCTAACGGGATTCACGGAAATTTTTCAATAAAAGAATACAAAAAAAGTTGTATATTGAAAACATAAATTACAAACTTTTTTCTATCAGTTCATGATGTTGGGGAAGAGAACCCAGAAAAAGCCGCTAGAAACACATTTAAATTAATTAAAAAACGAAACTTCCAAACAGTTTGTCTTAATAAAAAAAGAATGTTATAATTTTATATTAATTAGTGTTTTAACATAAAGTAATTTCAAAAATTAAAGTACAAACAAAAAATATTATAAAATTAAATAAAAAAAAATACATATATGTACATCAAAGTACAAAATTAAATAAATAAAAGTCAAATTTTTTCTATCAGTTCATGATGTTGGGGAAGAGAACCCAGAAAAAGCCGCTAGAAACACATTTAAATTAATTAAAAAACGAAACTTCCAAACAGTTTGTCTTAATAAAAAAAGAATGTTATAATTTTATATTAATTAGTGTTTTAACATAAAGTAATTTCAAAAATTAAAGTACAAACAAAAAATATTATAAAATTAAATAAAAAAAAAATACATATATGTACATCAAAGTACAAAATTAAATAAATAAAAGTCAAATTTATTTCAATCATAAACTAGCCAGTTCATAATTAACTCATAGTACACTCATATTTGACGCATTATGAGTTAAATTATTAAATCTAATCATAAGTTCGCCAGATCATAGTTAACTCATAGTGAACTCATGTTTGATACACCACAAGTCAACTCATAATGAGCTAACTCATGGTTAAATGATGAAACAGAACTGAGGCTGAACGTTTTTTTTTTTCCATACAGTTTGACATAAAATTATGCCAGAAAATGCCGTCATGAAAATAGAATCTATTTTATTTTGAAAGCGTTTTTTCTTATGCTCTCACTTTTAAAACAGAAACAGGACACGACCGCAACTTCAAGCAAAAACGACTCTCAGAGAAAACAGGCCCAAAATTGAAACGACGGCTGCAACTGCACGAACTGTCATTTAATGTTTTTATATTTCTTCTGTGTACCAACCTGTAATGCCGACTGCTTTTCCAATTTTTGTCCATAAATCTTGTTTTAAATAAAAATGTTTGTACAATGGCGACTGCAAATTATATATGCAATCATGCTTTTGTACTTCTTCAATTAATTTTTCTATAATATCACTTATTTTCTTTTAAATTACAGTCCTACCTTTGACTACAGAAATTGGATTGGCTTGGACTCTGATAATAGATGCAACAATAAAACCATGCGGCTGCTACATTTGCGTTAGTAGTAGTGTGGCTAACAATATCTCATGTCGTCTTAATTTTTTATATGTTCTTTATCCAAGACTTGGATTTGTTAATCTCTTGTTTGTACAAAATATAGAATAATTAAATTTTCCAAAGAATATAATGGATTTCCTTAATTCACGAAAATTCTACAAATTAAAAAGCCGCATACTCAAAGCGTAATTACTCATAGAACTTACTCGTGTAACACATGAAATTATTAATCAAAGGATTATATAATACATGTCTTGAGAATTAAGATAAATTTAAGCACTAGTGTTATGATTCTCTAACTAAACGAATGAACAGCTCAGAAAATCCAAGAAATACATTGAATAGAAGTAATCTCATCTTTACTTGTGCGGATTTAATTTATAGAAACCTAAACATTTTATCAGGTATGATTACATGCAACTAAAGGAAGTAGCGAAACGAGTAAATTTACTACACATATTTTACATTCGTGGACTAAAGTAAATATAATAGTAAATACTAGATTACATATAGAAACTTAACAAATGTATTCATAATTTTTACTGGAAAACCACAGGAAAATCCAAGTGATCTTCTCTTTTAATCTAGTCCTAAGCTGCATAAAATGTACAGTTCAGTATATACAATAAGTATGTATATGATCACCGTGTATAAAATAAATCCGCGGTACAATATATTTTGTTTTCAAGGTCCCATACAAAGCAGGTAGAACCGCCGTTCTCTTAAACCTTTTTTGCGAAAGAAATATTAAAATGTATTTCCATAGAATTGTGTCTTTTAACTAGAAATTTAAAATATTCTGAAACATATTCTTTTTTGTAATTTTCCATAACATTCTGAGTAATAAATAAAAACTAAAATTTTAAAATATTTGTAATAATATTTCCTGTTTAGTAATCCCTTTACTAAGGTAAACAAAATACAGAATTCCACTTATTATGTTATTATATTAACACTTTTCTTGCTTATGAAAGTAAGTCATTGCATTTGCAAAAAGGTTTAGCATATTTTTGATCTACACTAGCAAAATACACAGCAAGAGCAAAAATATTGTAAATCTTTTTGTTTGGATCTGACGAAAAAAAAAAAAAACTTGTATTATCCCTGAAGAAGCTATCCATTGTGATAGCGAAATATTAGAAATAAATATATATAAATAAATTAAATATTTTTATATAAAATTCAAGTGACCTTATTGCTTGTAAAAAGAAACTATTAAATATTAAAAAAAGGTCAAATAAACGAACTAAATATATTCCCCACCATAGTGGGGAGGGTATATTGGATTTGTGCTGATGTTTGTAACGCCCAGAAATATTGGTCCAAGAACCACCTCAAAGTATACCGATCGACTTAGAATCACTTTCTGAGTCGATTTAACGATGTCCGTCCGTCTGGCTGGCTGGCTGGCTGGCTGGCTGTCCATGTAAAGCTTGTGCGCAGAGTACAGGTCGCAATTTTAAAGATATTTCGATAAAATTTGGTACGTGATATTTTTTCCGCCCAAGGATGGATGGAATTGAAACTGGTGGAAATCGGTGCATTATTTCACCTAACCCCCATACAAATGTCCTCCCGAAATTGGGGTTTATCGGTCATAAATCTTTGAATTATGCAAGTATGCAAACAAAATTTACTACAGATGAGTAGTAAATGAAGCTAAAGCATATCTACATATCTTCGTGAAGATCGGTCCATAATTAGTCGTAGCTCCCATATAAGGCCCACTTCCGAAAATCACTTTAAAGAGCATAAATTTCCTAAAAATGTTGGTAATCAAATAAAATTCGACACAAATAATATACAGAAATGATGACACCTAATTTTATAATGGTCGGTCCATAATTAGTCGGACTCCCATATAAGACCCTCTCCGTAATTCACTTTAACTTCCATAAATCTTTTAAAAGTATTTATATCGAGATAAGGTTAATACATATAATATTTATATTCACAGAAATCATGACACTGAATTTAGGTGATATCTCCCATATAACGCCCATTTCTGAAAAACTGTTTTATATTTACATATACATACTAAAAGTAGGGTATTATATGGTCGGGCTTGACCGACTATACTTACTTATTTGTTTTATTATTGTTTGTTGACTTTGGTTGTTTTCTTCATCTGGTTTTATTCCAATTGATTAGATTGAAAGAAAAAATAAAATTACAACTGTAATTTATTTAAACAAATTGGAGAACAAAATGCTATTATTTCCTTATGATGATGATATATCGTCAACGTAAACGTTTTTCTTTTACTCAATCAGGCCTTAAATGTAGAATAAAATTAAAAGACTTAAGTATCCATAACTATCACACAAAAATTTGTGATATTTATGAATCTGAGATGCCAAAAATATATATATGTATGTATGAAAATAATTTAAAATATGAAAAATTTCAATCTAACATGAAAAAAAATAAAAAATAAATACTATAGAACTATTTGCATATGTATATAATACTAATTGTAAATTAATAAAGAATTACTGCCGTATTCATAAAAAAATAAAGTAGGTTTGAAGTGTGCTTTTAGACAAAATTTTCATACAAAATTTTCTGAAAGTACATTTGAAGTCTACTTTAATTTTTTATGAATTATACCGTTAACATTTATATTCAGAATAGCTGATAAGAATATATTTCTCTTTCACAAATCGTTCAACATTTCCAAGAGTTAATTCACAAGTTTATTTGACTAATTCTAATTCTTGAACAGAATATATCTGTTATGGAAGATGTTTTCCTTTTGAAAATTAATAAAGACTCGGAAAAATGGCTTACCTATGTATCTGTTGCAAGTGGAACATTATCGTGGAACATTATTCCAAAACTAATTCCATTTATTGTGAAGACACAAAACTATTATGCTTTCTTAGTTGGTTTGGAACTGATATATTGGACCAATTCAAATTGTATAATCATATGAGAATGAAAGCAGATTAAAGATATACAGAATGGGTTGCAGAATTGCGTGAAGCTGGAAGAGAATGTGAGAAAGTTAAATTAGCTTGTCTTCAAAAGTCGTATCAAACATTAGAAGAAGTGTTTATTTCGAAAATATGTAACCAGTCCCAAATTTTTTGTATAAAAATAAAAGATAGACTAGATATAACCAACGATATTAACAATCGAATGAATTTATTTTTCCGAGCATCAGAAATATCTATCTAGACATAATGATTCCAAATAACTAGCTGAGCCAGAGTCATCCAGAAATAAATTTACAATTTCCAAATAATTAATTGATTTAGAGCCTAATAATTCAACTGAATGTTCAGGAAACTATTGATTGTCAACAACAACAATTTACTCCTAAACAATTAGAAAGGCTTAGAAAAAATCTCGATTGGAAACTAATCTCCCTATCTCGTTTTTGGTATTTTAAAATTATTTCATATTCATTATAACGTTTATTATCATTCAATAATGAAATAATATTTTATATACAAATAAAAATTTTATTAATATGATGTATTGAAAATTTAATAAAAATTACATAAATATAAACTAAATATAAATTGATTATAAAAGCAAAAATTTTAACAAAATATTTAGATGATTTGTTTTGCATAATTTCAGAAGGTGAAATAGAATATATATATATTAACGATTTTTAACTCATTTCATCCAAATATTAAATTTACTATAGAAAAAGAATGTTATTCTATACTTCCTTATTTAGACACTTTAATAATAAAGGGAGGTAATAAATTATTACAAGACTGGTATCAAAAACCTACATCATCAGGAAAGAATAATTAATTACTATTCAAAACATCCTAAAAGAATTATTATTAATACAGCTAAAAATCTTATACAGAGAATATTAACAATAAGTGATAAGGAATTCCACAAGAAAAATATAGAAACGATTAAAAAAAACATTAAAGGATAATAATTTCACTAATAATATAATTTGTAAATTAATAAGACAATTCAAAAATAAAATGAATAACACAACAAGATTTTCTGAACCTACAATATATAAATCTTTAACTTATGTACGTAAAATATCCGAAAGATTAGAAAAATCTAATATATTTTATAACACCAAATATAAAATGGCTCCAAAAATGTATGTATAATACAGTAGGCAGATTATTCAGTAAAATAAAAGATAGGATACCTAAATTAGAAATGTCAAACGTAGTTTATAAAATACCATGTAATGGTAATGACAATGAAAAATGTAGCAAAGTATGTATATGTAGGTACAACTAAAAATAAATTAAAAACTAGAATAGCTGGACAAAAATCTGATCAAAAATATAGAGAAAACAGCATTATCATCACCTTGTGCAAATTTGAATCACTATCCCGACTTTGAGAACATATGTATCAGTTTTGAAAATAGAAAATATGTTAGAAATGTTAGAAATTATTAATGTACCAAAAAATCTTGGAATGAATTTTAAATTAGATACAGATAAAGTTGCTCAAACTTATAGACACTTAATTTATAAAAAAAACCCAAAAACTAAAAACTAAAATAGTTTTCATATTAATATTTCTGTTTGTGTAATATTTAAATTTTGACAATTACTGTTATTTTTGAAAAATATTTTTATTGTTATTAATTTTAAATTTTGTTATTGTTTCCCTAAAGATGCTACACATTGTTGTAGCGAAATATCGGAATAAATAAAAAATAAAAATAAAAACAATATTAGACCTTAATCTCGAAAATAAAATATATTTGTTTAATAAACTACAAACTCTATTATTTTCTTCAAGCGTTTTTATTCTAAAATCATTTTTTCAGAATATTTTCAGATTTTCTAATATTTTCTATTTATATACATACATACATACATATATGAACACACTGAAGCTACATTTCGAAATTAGTAGCAAACAGAGCTAGATTCGAAGTATCTGGCCAAGAATCACCATCGGATTGCATTTACCTAAATTTCTGTTTAAATACCAAATTCATTTTTATAGATCATATTTAAATATAACTTAAATCGCTGACTACGTCCATTTAAATACAATTTAAGTTTTTCATACTACCATATGATTTTGACAGTTCTAAAAAATATTCAATAAATAAACTCGCCGCGAATAAAAAAACACTGTGCTTTTTATTATCAATATCAACTAATATCAACTAAAACAACGAATTTAGATGAAGAGAATATAAAAGATGCAGCTTTTGTCCATTTAGTTTACAACAATTTGTAAAATAAATAGTAAATCAGGTGTTAAATGAAGAAGTCGTTTATATTTTTTTTTTTTTTGACATTTAATAGTGCTACTATACTTTTATCATAATTAAATAACAAACTTAATTTTAGACTGAAAAAAATTAAACCGTATTTAAATACAACTTAAGTTTAAGGAAAAATTAATTTAAATATCAAGTTAAAAACTGGCCATAAGTGCTTATTTTAGCGAATAACTCATAATGAGATAATTAGGTTTTCAATGACTTCTTATTTAATTTTGTTGGATTATACATATGTATGTATGCATGTATGTATATGTAATAGTGATGATATTAAGTTGGCTCTGTAAGTACTTTTTACTATAAAACTAAAACAGTTTTGAAGTGTTTATTCAAAATATGATTATGTTGAAAGAAATAAAGCACTAATTGGTGATCAAAAAAAAAAATTATTATGTATTTTTATATCATATTTTCATACATTTTAAGAAAAATACAGCTTAATCCGTTAGGTATTTATACAAAATAAGTAAAAAAAAATATACTTTGATATAAATATCATCATATACCTATATATACTAAGAATATTTCTTCCACAAAAAACAAAAATCTAACAAAAAAAAAACAAAAACAAACAAAACAATTTACAAGTAAGTTTATAGGAAAACATATTGGCGAAAATATAAAATTTATTATTTTATATAATTTTTATAAGCAGGCTGTAAAAAATGAACAGCACTCGCATGAGTGTATGCGAGTCATACTTATTTTTTTTTTATCGTCTACGTACATTGTTTTAAGGAGAGTCAAAATAAACAACATCATACATGAGATTAAGTATGAATATAATGAGTACTTCAAACTTTAAAGATGAGTTGTGGTTTGATGATATTAAAACAAGTATGAGTACGTATAAGTACAATAAATTAAAAGTCATGATTCGAGAATACTCATTTTTTCAGTACTCATAACTGATCTCTGCTGTGGACCTAAAGGCGGCTTTTGTAACTTGTGGTTCTCTGATTGATAACGCAACAGAGAGCCAACATACCAAACTCAATGAGCACAAATTTTGTACTCGTATTTGTTGTTGCATATCGATCAATCACATCGATTGGTGTGTCACCAAAGTCAAATTTTCGAAAGGACATTTGTCCTTTTCACACTTGCATTAATATGTACCCAAAATATCATATTATCCTTTTAATTTGCTTTAAATACTTATTTACGCTGAGAATTACCGTACTGCACACAGGAATGAGAAACTAAAATGGAAAGAGAGAAATTAAGGTACGAATAATATAGAATAGAAAAGGTGCGCCATGATATCGCGACACTTGCTTCTCTTTCTTTACATTTGGCAGAGTCTTTGGACAAAATGACCTTGAATGTGCGTTTTCCATTGTGTTTTTGTTGTGGCAATTGACTTGTTCGAAGTGTTCGCTTATAATAAAGTATACGCACGCAACGACTAGTCAAATCATATGGACACTTAGTCAGTCATCTAAATGGTATGAGCATTTGTATGTATGAGTATGCATAACCTGATTATGTAGTATGTACTTTTATATGTAATATTTTTGGGTTTTTTTAAATATACATATGTGTGCCGTCTTGTGGTAGGCGAATAGTTCTGCACATTTGCGTACACAAATGTTTTAAATATGTACATACATACATATGTATGTATCTACCTAATTTATTGATACCTGTAGTCTCAGTTATTATGATTTTAGCAAGCCACTATTTGATTTTTTGACAATAATTTTAAATAATTTAATTAAGTACGATGGCACACAGGCAGTATAACACAGGAATATGAAAATTTCTCAAATATTGATATTTAAGAATAAAAACTTTTTTTTTCTAATATGTTTCACACGAGAAAAAGAAATGTATAAATATGTGAATTGAATTTATGAATTTAAATATAAATTTTAATTTTTAATTTTTAATGATTTTAAATGAAATTTTTTGACATCTGCATAGAATTTTGAACTAATATTTTCATATACATATATAAGTAGGTAAATGAAAAACTTCATACAAAAACGTTTATAAATAATATAATAAACCTTTTATATGATAATAAAATTTGAACATTTGCAATATTTAGACAACTCGCAGTTTGTTGTTAATGTTTTTTGACATGTTGGCTAACATCGTAGTCGGTAAAGCCATGGAAAACAAATATCACAAAAGAGTCATTAAATTTAATATAGGTTGATGGTTTTGATTCCATTAATTTGAGTAGTGGAAAGGACAGGTTGACAAATTATAAACTTTTTAATAATAATAAAATTCGTTGTCTTATCGTATGTTTTCTGGTTGTAAATGCACTTTTTTATTATTTTAATAATATTATTGGTTCAAAAATCAAGGAAATTTTGAAAATTAATCAATCGTTCGAATAATAATCCTTTAACGCACTTTAAATAATTTGTTTGGGCAACATTTTCTATTAATAGAATAAAACTATTTCATCTGCATAATTTTAAATTGACTTAATGCATGTGTATGTATCATTTTGTTATAAGTTCAATATCTTTTAAATACCAGCACAGATCGTTAATATCAAATATTATCTGAATCCAGTGAGTTATAACCTTAAAGTTTTTATACAGTAGACTTTTGTCAATTCTCTTTAAAATAAAAGAACAATGACTGCTGTAGCATTAAAGATAATATTTTAAATAATTTTTAAGATGAACTATATACTAAAAAACTAATTAAAAAATTCGTCAACAGGATAGCGCCATCTTCAATATTTGCAATTAACTGTATAGCTTTTTTTTTATTATTTATTTATTCATTAACATATTTAGAAATTTAATTATTACAAAAAATGATTGCCTCAGCGTCCATAGGGACATTTTTGAGGCCAGTTGGCAAATAGTTTAAAAGCTTATCAAATTATTAAATTTATAAGTATTTGCAAATATATACATAGTTAGAATTAAATTAAAAAGGGAATATTGTTACAATAGAAGCATTTCCAGGTTGTCAAATAAGTATTCTTTAACATTTTTCTTAAAAATTGAAATTCTTTGAATGTTTTTTATAGTTTCTGGTAGCCTATTATATTCCAGACTACCCATATGTCCAACTCTTTGTTTAGTTTTTTCAAAACGATAGAAGCTTATACTCAAATTTCTCGCATTTCTTGTATCAAAATTATGTTGATTTCTTAAAAATAGGATAGTATGATGGCCAATACTATGAATAGATTTATAAACATACAGCAAGAGTTGCATTTTGTGTATGCCATATACAGGAAGAATTTTTGGTGATATATCTTTGTATAATGGTAAAGTAGAAAAAGTCATTGGAAGATTGAACATTGTTTTTAGAGCTTTATTTTGAGATCTTTGAAGTGACTTAAGCTCTTTGCTTTTATTCCATGCATACACAATAGCTAAGTAGTTTAAGTGGCTCTGAATTAAGGCTTGGTAAAGTAACAATTTAGTTTTAGTGTTAAATTTATTTTTGAATTTATAAATCAAACCAGTAGCTGATGCAATTTTTGATTTTAAAGATTTTATATGTAAGTCCCACGACAAATTGCTTTGCAGGGTTACACCAAGATACTTTATCGAAGAAACTTCGCTCACAAGTTTACCATCCACAAGTACACTAAAATTTTGTCCAGGAACCATATATGGCCTAAATCTCAAGACTTTCGTCTTCTCAGCATTTAACCGTAACTTGTTTATTCTTGCGTACTCCATTATCATTGCTGCATCATATTCCATCTGAGCTTTAAGAGCAGTTTCATGTTTATATGGATAAAACATACTTATGTCATCTGCAAACATAATCAGTTTTCCAAAAAGCTTTAAATTTTTTAAATCATTGAGGTAAATATTAAAAAGTAATGGGCCCAATACACTCCCTTGCGGGACTCCATAGTCAACCACACCTACTGAACTTTTGAAATTATTTACTTCAACATACTGCTTTCTGTTATATAAATAACTTTTTAATAGGGTAAGCGCTTGATCATCCGCTTCTCAATCAGAATTTTATGCTCTACTAGATCAAACGCCTTTGAAAAATCATAAAAGATTCCCGCCACACCGCCAAATCCTTCATCTAATCCTTTACATATGGTATTTATTACATTAACGACAGCTTCTCCTGTACCACATCCTTTTTTAAAACCATATTGCCATTCATATAGTAGCATGTTTTCGTTAAAATATGACGAGAGTTGTTTATAAAATATTTTTTCAAAGATTTTGTCAATAATTGAAAGTAAAGCTATTGGCGTAAAGTCTGCCACTTTCACAGCACTAGCAACTTTGGGTATGGGTACGATTTTTTCAATCTTTAAATCTTCAGGATATGTAGCAGTAGCGATCATGTTGTTGAATATTTTTGCAAGATGAGGAGATATAGTATCTTTACATTGAAACAAAAGTTTAGGTGAAATCCCATCGTGCCCACAACTTTTTTTAAAGTCAAGTTCTGTAATGGTATCGATAATTTCAATCTCTGTTGTATAAGTAAAATAGGATATGCTTTGACAATGATATAATGTTCTTAGACTGTTACAGGAATCTCCAGGTAAATATACAATTTTGTCTTTTAAAGTTTTTGGAATTTGAAGAAAATATTTATTAAAAGTTTCGCTTTTTTGAGAATCTTTAATAATAGCGCCACTATTGTCAGTAATATTAATTTCACCTTTAATTTTCCGACCTAAATTGTCATTTAAAAATTTCCAAAATTTGTTTGGGTCCTGTTGAATTTGATTTAAACTGTCATAATAGTAGTTATTCATTAGCATTCTAGAAGCTTTCTTTATGACTCGACTAACTCGTTTTAGTATATCTTCAATATATAGTTTACCTTGTCTTCTCATTTTAAGCAATTTATTCTTATAACTTATTAATTGAAACAGGGTTTTGTTCATCCATGGAGTCAACTCATTTTTAATAGACTTTCTGTCTCGTTTTTCAAAAGTAGCATTTTCGACCGTTGATGAAATAATCTGCATTAAATTCGTGATATCTTCAGATGCGTTTCCAGTCTCATGATATAAAGGCAGAAGGTTATTAAGACTGTTAGTTACCTGTTCGTAATTGCAAATTTTCTTTACTGTTTCAATATAATCATAAGTATTGACAAATGTATTTAATTTGATAGATAACATATAATGGTCACTCAAACCACAGGCAATAGTATCTATGAAAATATCATTTGTAATATTACTATAAACATGATCAATACATGTATCAGTTTCTGGGCGCGTTATAAGATTGTGACAATTTTTGTAGCTGAAGCTTGAAAGTATATCAACCAGATCAATTTGAACCCAGTTTTGAAATAAATTAACGTTTGAAACAACCATTCCAGGATAGCGACCATGCCGTGATAATAAGTTTTCCAGAAAGTTCAAGAAAGAGTTTAAGCTGCATTTTTGGGATCTGTAAAATGATGTAAATTTTGTAGATTTACCATCAATCTTTAGGCTTTCTAACGAAATTGTTATTGCTTCAATGAAATCTTTGCTTTCACAGTTTTCTATTTTGTATTCTATGCTTTTGTTTATGTAAATTGATGTTCCACCGTATCTGTCAGTCCTACAGCAATGTATAGCATTATAGCCAAAAATATTGTAAATTTGTTTTATATTTGACGAAAACCACGTTTCCTGAAAAGCAATAATACTGGGTAGTTTTGGAAGTTTTGAAATTATTAGCTTAAATTTGTTAAATTTTTCAGTTGAAGAAATGCTTCGCATGTTTACAGAAATAATATCAAACAAAGGAACATTTATTGAATTATAATAATTTTTAAAAGAAAGAAAATTTTTAAAATGATTAAAATTCATATATGAGAAAATAAGAAAAATAAAACTTTAATAATAGAATAAAAATATATAAATATATTTATTGATCTGGCGACATGAACGAAGAAGGATGGCCATCATCATCATCAGTATCTTCCCTTACGTATGCTGCTGGAAACGATCTACGCTTTCTTTGATTAGTAGTAGCTTCCAATAATAAATCATCAACATCCTTTTCATCCTTGATTAATTTAGGGGGTGATATTGCGCTTCTCTTTACATAAATTTTCCCATTGTAGGTATAAACATAAGTATATCCAACATTTCTTAGTGACTTGGCATATTTAAAAATTTTAAGGGTTTCCCGACTTAAACAATCATTAATATATATATTTTTTGTAGCGTCGTTTTCTTTCAATTTTGATTTAGCAGCCATTAACGTTTCTTTTGACTTTTTTGTATTAAATTTAACAATCATAGTATGTTTGTTTTTTGACGCATTCTTATTTTTTATTATATACACATTTTCAATATTTTCTTCTTTAATATTGATACCAATATTGTTTGAAATATTTAATAGCGTATCCACGACAGTCTCATTTTCTTTTACCTCGACTCCTCTAATTATACAATTTTTGTTGGCATATTCATCATTTAGAAATTTTACAGTTTGCTTCAACTCTTTCACTTCAGCTTTTAACAAATTATTTTCTTTTTGAATAACATCAATTTTCTTTTTATTTTCTGCCACCCCTCGTAATATTTCATCATATTGTTTTGACATGAACGTTATTGCATCTTTCACTTCAGACAGCTGATCGAGTTTAGCTAATTGTTTTTTTATATCACATAATTCTTCTTTTACATTTCCACCACCTTCTTCACATTTATGACACGAATATTCTTCCATCTCATTGTTTACCAGATACAAGAATTGTTGCTTGCTTAAACTAGTACATGATACATGATAGTTGTTAGTGCACTTGTCACACTCGATGCTTTCTTGTTCTTCTTTAATCTGTTTTTTGCATTTGTTACAATAAATAATCTTTTTACTTAAGCTTTGACGACTTTTTGCCGGCATATTTCAATTGTCCACTTAATAATAGTACTTGTTTTACAATATTAATACAAATTTGAAATTAATATTCAATTATTTTTAATTTTAACCAAAATATATTATTTTTATGTAAAATATTATAAATTTTGACGTTTTTTCGCACAGAGTTGCCAACTTTTCAATACTTACATATTATTTTTTAAACAGTATTAATGATAATTAGTAATGCGTGGTGCTGCCTTTGCTAGAAACAGTGGTTTCTAGGGAATTAAATAATAAAGTTTTTCAATATGGTGGAAATGGTGGACCAAGCATATTTGATGCCTTCGATTAATTCGGTTGTTGTTTCGTATTGTTTTCCGGACTCGTACACTTTCCTAGCCAACCATCCCCAGACGTTCTTGATGATATCTAAGTCGGGTGAGTATGATGCCCATTCAAGGACGTCAACTTTTTGGCTCTGAATCCACTATTTCACGGATCGGGCTGTATGAATTGGAGCATTATCGTGCTGAAAATACCACTTCAAATTTGAAAATAAGTTTTAAAAGCGGGGAAAAGCCGTTTTCAAAACGCTGTTGTAGTTTTCCGCATTCATACGAGATGTTAGAAACTGCAACTCGCAGGTGCCATAGTAGGATATTGTTCCCCACTCCATCGCACCCACACTCGACTGTGCAGGCGGTCCAAATAAGTGTAGAGTTAAAAATTATTCCAAGGTTCTTTGCCTTGTTGATTATCTCAATAATCTGGTTATTGAGCAAAATATTCGGCACATCAATAGTTTGCACTGGAGATCGAGAAATTATTAGACATTTAGATTTTAATGGGTTAAGGCGGAGACCATTAGATATTGCCCAAGATTGGATTTTTAAAAGATCCGAGTTCAGTTTGTCAACACATTCATTCAGTTGGCTAGTATTGCAACATAAATATAATTGAACATCATCAGCGTAAATATGAACTGTTCAATGTGATAATTGTCGTGGTAAATCATTTATATATATTGAAAACAGAAGTGGTCCTAGGATTGCTCCTTGTGGAACACCTTTTGTTACTCTTGAAGTGCTAGAACATTTGTTATTTGCACAGACATATTGATATCTATTATTAAGATACGATGATATAAGCCCAGTTGCAGAAGAACTAAATTTGAGAAAGTTACTTAATTTAAGACACAGCAAGTCATGGTTGACCATATCGAACGCTTTTGAATTATCTAATAGTGTTAAAAACGCTATATTGCCCTCATCAATGTAGCCACGTATTTCTTCTGATACGTCTATAAGAGCAGTGATTATTGCCGCCTTTGAAATTTTTTCCGTAGTGTTCCTTATTTTTAAGAAAACTACCGACCGTTTTTCTGTGCCTTCCAATTTTTTTCCGCAATTTTATGAAAGAATAGCCCAGAATCATGGTAAGCATCAATCTTACCTTTCTCTCCCAAAGATAAAACTGTCCCTCTTCCCATTTTATGCGTTTATTTAAAGATAAATAATATTTTAATTTAATCAAAAAAATTGGTAATTGTAATTGTCAAAACAAGCGACAAAAGTATAAATTCAAAATTACGAATTTTCGTGGAATACAAAAATAGAAAAAATCAAAAACAAACGAGCGAATCGGAGGCGCTAACCTGATGACGCGCAGTGTATGTAGTACATATATGTATGTATGTATTTTGCTAATACTACAACGAAATATAACTGCAATTGAAATTTATGCAACTTAGGTATTTTAATCTTCCGCTTTTCCATTTTTATTTTTTGAGATTCCTTAACAAATATTACTTCCGTTTTTAATCATTTTATGTTTTTCTACGTTCTTCATAATGACTCATCATCTAAAAATGTATGTATGTGTTTTGGACGTAAGAGTATGAAATAAATTTAAAGTCAACCATACATATTGTGCATCATTTTAATTATCAAAAACATAATCTTTTGGTGACAAACCAATTGCCCATAAACTAAAATATTTAAAAAAATTAACCAACTAAATATTTAACTATACATAATTAAACATAGAAAATGTTTCAGCCAGTAAATCTAGTGAGTATGAAGACTAGTCAAAATGCTATTAAGTATATTGAAATGCCGCACATTGGGGCTTTTTGCCAATCTAGCCGGACATTAAATTAAGAAATGTAAAAATCTAAGTACGCAGCTCGACAGACAACAAAATTCACATCGTACAGTGCTTAAGATTTGTAGTTTTGGGACACTGTTAGTCATGAAAGTTGATTAAATTGCATGCGTGTTCATTGACTTTTTACGGTTTTAGGAGGTTTAAAATATATTTTTTTTTGTGAGTAAACGAATAAAGATTTTACATTGATTTTTTTCGTGAAAGACTATATTACCAGCTACTATTAAAAATTTTTAGAAAAATTTTATTAGAAATTTTTATGATAAGAAAATTTGTTCGAAATTAAAAAAAACAAATTTTTTGTTCACTTTTTTGTAAAAAAAAAAAATCAAAAGGTTTTTAAAAGTGAGTTTTGTTGTATCAAGTAAAATCTTTAACATCGCGATAAAATTTGAAATCTCTACTTTTAAATTAAAAAAAAAAAAACCGTTGCAGGTGTTGCGCCATTTTTTTATGATTTTTTGATTTTCGTCAGTCATAAAATGTATTGGTTGTACGTTGATTTTTTTCTTTAAATTATTACATCTAAGACTAATATTACCTGTGTAAACAAAAGGAATGTGTGAAACAGTAAGTAACGGTTTTTAACTACCTGTGCAGGAGCTAAATGAAGTTATTTTATCGAGCAAAATAAATGTACCTGTTTTGCATAACTTTTAAAATTATTAACAACAAAAATAATATTTAATAAAAAATCAAATCTAGGCTCCAAGTACTTAGTTTTTTTTTACTACATATTGTGTTTATTTTCTTAAAATTGTTATCAGAATCATTTTGAAGCTTCGAGAGTAAAATGGAAAAAATTTATACGAAATTAGAATTATTCCAAATTATAAAAGTTGAAACTTTACGAAAGAAGCAATTTCTTTTATACTTGGATCTGAAGAGAGTTCAGATTCGGAAGAGGATTTTGAAGAAACAGACGAAGAAGAACCATGGCATTCATCATCATCTTAGTTAAAAAGAGAGGCTATTTTACTTACAATTTGTTGTTAATATTATAAATAAGTTATAATTACGAATAAATTTATTGTTTTCACATAAAATCTTAAAAATTAATTTTTTTTGGAAATTTGAAAAAAAAAATTTTTTGACAAGGCCGTTCCGGGGATGGGCTTGGAAGGATACCTCCCCCTGTCCATAAAAGTTAAAAAATTTAATTTTTATATTATTTTATGTAACCGCCCAAAAAATAGGGCGTGGTCGAAAAGTGTAATTTTACGATCTGCTGGTTTTAGGTTTTTTAAAAAGTTGAATTTGCCAAACAAAAACTTAAAAAAAAAAATTGCATTTTTCAGAGGTTGGATTAGTTCTTCTAGGGGGAACTTTTTCCTCCTTGGTCCGATTTTATTTATTTTAAGGGGTACCTGCCTTGACAATGACACACATTTCTGCCAAGTTTCATCAATCTAGGGGCATTCAATAACTTTTAAGAAGCAATTTAAGCTAAAACAAAAAGTAATGTCCGGCTAGATTGGCAAAAAAAAAACATTATGTGCGCCGGTCTGGCTGCTTAGGCTTATTGTCACAATCCACCAGCGAGAGATAAGCTAATCTCACGACACAGGTAACACGACTACAGCTAATTCCGATTTGCAAACATACTCGTACGTGTCCTTGATAATAAATCCAACACGCAAATTGTCGCATGAAGAGCAAGAAGGACGCCTCTAAAGCATCAAAAGAATGTACCAAACTGCGTAGCTGCTCTGCATCATCTGCCCAGGAAAACAATCAGAGTTCAGAAAATATACCCTTATTTTTGGCCAATCCTGAAATTTCAGATGTCAAACAAGAACCCTCGGTCCAGTTATAAATTTTCAATCAACAGGACAAAACTTCTTAAATGAAATCATCTAATGGATTTAGATCTTCACTGTATGATGATTACCAACCACTTCCTCGCTTTAATAATCAAAATGATATTTTGGAGTTTTTAATGTCGGAACATTTGCCACAGAATCACAATCAGACCTCAATGTATAGCGCACATTGGTTGAAGTTCATATAACGAGCGGCTAAAAATAGAAGAAGTTGTCGAAGGACAATGAAACTTGGCACATAATCATTTTTTGATTGAATTAAGAAAAAATGGAAAAACCAAAATGAACCGCCCACTTTTACGCTCACCTCCCATACAACTTGTATTGAAAAAGTGGCATAACTCCCTTGATTTTGATTGTATCAACTCAATTTTCACTAAAAATAAATATTATAATTGTAGAATGGGCTCCTGAAAATATATACCTGATCCGCCCACCTCCCACAGAAAAAAGAAATAGGAAAAACATGAATATGAATTTTAGCATGGTTTTCTAATAATTTTTTGCCATCATTATCGTACTCCAATTTTTTGATTTGCAGCTTTGAGAGAAATGTGTTTATAAATGGGTCTGAAGACGATAAAAGATTATGTATTACGTCTTCATTAGTGGCTACACGTCCAGTTCTTCGCGAGTGATGTAATTATTTATTCCTTGCTTCCTGAGCTTTTTCGGACAGCATACCTGATACAAATAATTAATTAAAATGTAAAAAATCAAAATGAAATCAATGAATAAGGGCCTTTAGATAGAGACATACAAAAACCTTGTACCTTTGTCCTCTTTGCCAACCGCGAAGGCAATCCTCGAAGGCTTTTACTGGACGTCCACGTTTAACCATATTTGCACACTTTGTAAACATTTTTCAGCCACTTTTCATTTAGATCGAGAAATCTGGTTTTCATGCGAAATGCTTTTTGCCATCTGTCTTTGAACTTTGTAAAAAAGTCTTTTTTCAAAAATCTAGTAAAGACTTCAACATCCTCAGCAGTCATTTCTTCATTGTTATTTGCAATGACTTCGACAGTAATATCAATATCCATTTTTGGTATCAATCAATCAGCCTTATTATGAGTGTCGTGTTCTTTTTACGACAAATTGTCAAAATTGTCATTTACGAAAATATACAACAAAGTCAAATGATAAGTTTACTGTGATTGTACCAAAAGATTGAATATACAGTAAATTTGCTTCGAGCTTGTCTATCCAAACAAATAATAAATATATCAGCCTAATATTACGGAATCATAATACTCAGATATCTGCCAACAAAATACCAAAAAATTATCCAAATCGGCGAACACGAAAAAAAATTAATTTTGGCCACTTTTCAACCAATGTGTAGCGCCAACACTACATTGCCCACAACCTCATCATCTTCAGCATCTACCGATTTCAACTCTTTACAATTTGATGTGGATTCTGATTTTATACAAAATCTCTTGAATATGTAAATATGTAACTTTAAATATCTTTCTACTTATCATATGTGTATGTAAGTTATATGTCTTAATGAGTAACCCCCTTATTCATAAAAAATTAAAGTAGACTTTAAATGTACTTTAAGAAAATTTTGTAAATAAATATATTAAAATTTAAGAATTTTTTATTATATTTAATTACAATTTTAGAATATTTGATAAGATAACTCTTAATCATTGATTCTAAATTGTACAATTTCAAAACTTAACAAATACATATACATATAACGGGTGGTTAAAATTCAGGGGCCGAAGTTGATTTTGAATAAAACACAAACTATTTAGGAAATTATTGTAATTTTATTTTGTTATGATATATTGGTATTACTCAATTATGTATGGAACAAAATATCGGCCAAATGGGCGCCGCGACCACGGCGGCACACCTCCATCCGATGGTCCAAATTTTCGATGACCCTGAGGCATAATGGAGGTTCTATGCCGTTAATGCTCCGAATTATCTCATCCTTTAGCTCTTGAATTGTTGCTGGCTTATCGACGTACACCTTTTCTTTCAAATAAACCCAAAGAAAAAAGTCCAACGGTGTCAAATCACATGATCTTGGCGGCCAATTGACATCGCCATTACGTGAGATAACACGGCCATTGAATTTGTTGCGCAAAAGAGCCATTGTTTCGTTAGCTGTGTGGCAAGTGGCACCGTCCTGCTGAAACCACATATCGTGCACATCCATATCTTCCAATTCGGGTCATAAAAAGTTCGTTATCATCTCACGATAGCGAACACCATTCACAGTAACTGCCTGACCGGCCTAATTTTGGAAAAAATACGGCCGATGATGCCGCCAGCCCATAAACAGTCACTCTTTGTGGGTGCATTGGTTTTTCGACAATCACTCTTGGATTCTCATTCGCCCAAATGCGGCAATTCTGTTTATTGACGAATCCACTGAGGTGAAAATGTGCCTCATCGCTGAAGATGATTTTCTTCGAAAATTGATCATCCACTGTTGCCATTTCTTGCCACCATTCTGCCTATTCACGACGTTTGGAATGGTCAAGAGGCTTTATCTTAAGCCAATTGCACCTTGTAAGCGTGTAAATGCAAGTCTTTATGCATAATGTTCATCAACGACGAGCGTGAGAGGTGCAATTGTTGGGCACGACGACGAGTTGAGGTGGACGGCTCCTCAGCCACACTATCGCGAACAGCAGCAATATTTTCTGCAGTACGAGCTGTACGAGCATGCACTGGTGTTCTCATATCTTCTACAGACCCGGGTTGCTAGAATTTTTCCACGATTTTTGCGATTGTACGCATATTTGGACGATCAAATTGACCAAAAAAATCACGAAGTGCACGATATGCATTTTGATTTGCACGCCCATTTTCATAATAAGTCTGGATAACTTTAACACGTTGTTGGATTATGTATCTCTCCATGGTTCAAATTGAAAAAGTCTGAAATAGAGAAATGTCTAATAAAATTCGGTTCACATTCAACATCGGCCCTTACAATTTAACCACCCTTTACATACATTTTACCAAAATATTTATTTGTTTTATTTTTATTTAATTATTGATTTTCTCTGTCGACTTGATAATTGTGTAAAACAAACAATTTAAATAAATATTAGAATACAGAAAGTAGCATTTCACTTAAAAATTTTGCAAAATCTAAGAATAACTGGTAAAAGACAGTCCTCCATGACGGTATATTACGTTTGTCATTTCGTATGAAAGTTTGTTAATAGTCATCTAAAGTTAATAAACATCTATCTATATGAACTCGTATACACCAATACCTCGCTTTGCGTCGCTGCTCAGTTAGTACTAATTTTCACTGTGCGTCGTTAGATTTTCGAGGTTGCATTGCTTTGGGTTCGAGTCTTTATTTTTTTTTTAAATTTTTGCAAAATCTTCAACATCATTCGATGCTAAAACGATGACCCGTACAAGAAGTGTTTTGATGAACAAAATGGAGTCCTTGCTTTCTATTTTGATTGAAAATCGAGTTGCGCAGAGAATAACATTAAGTAAAATGGTAATTAAGACAAAAGCAAAAAGCTTATTCGACGACATAAGATGTAAAGCATTATCCAATGATAATGCTAGTGGTAGTAATACAGACAATTGCTACAAGGAAATTTATTCAGATCCATGACGCACATAAAACAAAGCATTTTTTAACATCCATAATATACCAGTATTAGAGTGTCCTGTCGTAAGTCCCGAGCTCAATCTGAGGAATTCATTCCGCCAAAGTGTAATCAAAGACAAAACTCTAAAAAAATTAAAAAATGCAAAATATAATACCCTACACCCAGTATATTTATATAAAATAGTTTTTCAGAAATGGGCGTTATATGGGAGATATAACCTATTGTAGACCGATCATCCAAAAATTTAGTGTCATGATATCTGTGTTAAATTTTATCTCGATATAAATACTTTTAAACGATTTATGGAAGTTAAAGTGAATTACGGAGAGGGTCTTATATTAGAGTTTCGACTAATTATAGACCGACCATTATAAAATTAGGTGTCATTATTTCTGTATATAAAAAACATATTTGTGTCAAATTTTATTTGAATACCAACATTTTTGAGAGAGTTTTGCTCTTTAAAGTGATTTTCGGAAATGCGCCTTATATGGGAGCTACGAGTAATTATAGACCGATCATCATAAACTTCTACCATATAATATTTATATACACAAAACATTTTTGTGTTCAATTTTATTTGAATATCAACGTTTTTAAAAGAGTTATGCTCTTTTAACTGATATTCGGATGTGGGCCTTATATGGGAGCTACGACTGATTATGGACCGAACGTCATAAACTTCTGCCATGTTATATTTATATATACAAAACTTATTTGTGTTCAACATTATTTGGATACCAACATTTTTAAGAGAGTTATGTTCTTTTAAGTGATTTTTGGAAGTGGTCGTTATATGGGAGCTACGACTAATAATGGACCGATCTTCACGAAATTTGTAGGTGTGCTTTAGCTTTATTTACTACTCATCTGTGGTAAATTTTGTTTGCATACTGGCAAAATTCAAAGATTTATGACCGATAAATCCCAATTTCGGGAGAACATTTGTATGGGGGCTAGGTGGAATAATGGACCGCTTTCCACCAGTTTCAATCCCATTCATCCTTGGGCCGAAAAAACATCACGTACCAAATTTTATCGAAATATCTTCAAAATTTCGACCTGTACTCTGCGCACAAACTTTACATGGACAGCCAGCCAGCCAGCCAGACGGACGGACGGACATCGTTAAATCGACTCAGAAAGTGATTCTGAGCCGATCGGTATACTTTAAGGTGGCTGTTGGACCAATATTTATGGGCGTTACAAACATCAGCACAAATCTAATAAACCCTCCCCACTATTGTGGTGTAGGGTATAAAAACGGTAGGGTGCTGTATTTCACAAAAGAAACTTATGAGCGCTTTATTAAGGAACAAAACGGTGTATTCAATACAAAAAATCAGACCTCAAAGTAAACATTAACAAAAAAATCATCATTAAAACAAAAATGTAACAAATTCAAAGAAAAAAAATTATTCGACATTGGCAAATATTTTTACGAAATAACAAATTTATCCAATTTTAGTAGCGAGTGGCTCTTCCTTGGTGACGCATAACCTCTTTTAAACGGTTTGACATGGATTTAACTAGCATGTTTGTATACTGCGGGTCAATTTTGTTCCATTCCTCCAGCAGGATGACTTTCATCTGGTTTTTGTTCGTAAAATCACGCTTTCTGATTTTATTTTGCAAGTGACCCCAGATGTGTTCAATAGGGTTAAGATCTGGGGATTGTGGCGGCGTTTTTATTATTTTTGGACAATTATACAACAGCCAGAGCTTTAGGTTGACAGCGCAATGCTTAGGATCGTTGTCTTGGTAAAATTTAAATTTGTTTTCGAGACTCAACTTTTGTGCGCTTGGCCTTAAATTTTGTTTTAGGAGATCAATGTATTGTCGATGATCAATAAATGCTAAATTACCCACACCTGACGCCGCAATACATCCCCATACCATGACACCACCACCACCCTGTTTTACAGTTGGTATCATATTTCTTTCTTCTAGCTCTGTATTAGGTTCCGATATATCAAAATCTTTCCATCACAACCAAAAATGTTATATTTACTTTCGTCAGCAAAAATAACATTCATCCAGAACTCCAGAGGCTTATTTACATGGTCTAAAATCGGAATCCATATCAAATTAAAAGAGTTGAAATCGGTAGATGCTGAAGATGATGAGGTGGTTGGCGCTATACATTAGGTCTGATTGTGATTCTGTGGCAATTGTTCCGACATTAAAAACTCCGAAATATCGTTTTGATTATTGAAACGAGGTAGTGGTTGGTAATCATCATACAGTGAAGATAATGCAAAATGATCCATAGATTCTGGCTGGGAATCGAATAAAGTTTGGTATTGTTGAGCCGTATTGACATATGTCGATTCATTAAATCCGTTAGATGATTTCATTGAAGAAGTTTTGTCCTGTTGATTGAAAATTGATAATTGGACCGAGGGTTCTTGTCTGACATCTGAAATTTCAGGATTGGCCAAAAATAAGGGTGTATTGTCTGAACTCTGATTGTTTTCCTGATGCGGATCAGCTACGCAGTTTGGTATATTCTTTTGATGCTTTAGAGGTGTCCTTCTTGCTCTTCGTGCGACGATTTTGAAACCAAATCTTTATTTGACGTTCGCTTAACTCTAAACGTTGGGCAATTTCGAAGCGACGGGGACGGCATAAATATTTATTCATGTGAAATTCACGTTCCAATTAAATCAGTTGTTTGCTGGTAAATGCTGTACGTATGCGTTTTTCCTTTAAAGTACCTTTCGAATCGATAGATGATGAGGGCGACACGGGAGATGTTGAGGTGGAGTAACCATGAGTGAAAGGGGGTGACACTGATGTCACAGTTGTATCTAGAAAAACATGTATAATCTGTAATCTGTATTAATATATAGAAAGTAATTTGAAGTGGTGTAAAATATTTATACTTTATACTTTGATATTGAAAATTTTGTATCAAGTATTCTTCTAAATTCATGTTGTTTAAAAATTCCATTTTTGCTAATCAACTTTAAAATTGCAATAAAAAAGGACGAAGATATTGCTTGCTTGGCTGATTGTGCTCAATATTTGTCAAAGTATTAATAGGTACTTATATGAAACACTCTCTCTCCCTTGTTTTGATACCTGCACAGGACAATTTGCGTGTTGGATTTATTATCAAGGACACGTACGAGTATATTTGCAAATCGGAATTAGCTTTAGTCGCGTTACCTTTTACCTGAGATACGTGAGATTTGCTTGTCTCTCGCTGGTGGAGTGTGACAATAAGCCTAAGCAGCCAGACCGGCGCTAGATTTGCCAATCTAGCCGGATATTACATTTTGTTTTAGCTTAAATTCTTATTGAGTGTCCGTCGATCGATGAAACTTGGCAGAAATGTGTTTTATTATCATAAAACAAAATAAAATCGGACCAAGGCAGTAAAAGTTCCCCCTAGAAGAACTAATCCCACCTCTGAAAAATGCAATTTTTTTTTAAGTTTTTGTTTGGCAAATTCAACTTTTAACGTCGACGAAAGTTAAAAAACCTAAAACCAGCAGATCGTAAAATTACACTTTTCGACCATGCCCTATTTTTTGGGCGGTTACATAAAATAATATTAAAAAAATGTAATTATTAAAAAAAAATATTTAAATATTTAAAAAATATAAATTTTTTAACTTTAATGGGCAGGGGGAGGTATCCCTCCAAGCCCATACCCGGAACGGTCTTGTCAAAAAAAAATTTTTTTTTTTCAAATTTCCAAAAAAAATAATTTTTAAGATTTTATGTGAAAACAATAAATTTATTCGTAATTATAACTTATTTATAATATTAACAACAAATTGTAAGTAAAATGGCCTCTCTTTTGAACTAAGATGATGATGAATGCCATGGTTCTTCTTCGTCTGTTTCTTCAAAATCCTTTTCCGAATCTGAACTCTCTTCAGGTGGAAGCATTAAAGAAATTGCTTCTTTCTTAAAGTCTCAACTTTTATAATTTGGAATAATTCTAATTTCGTATAAATTTTTTCCATTTTACTCTCGAAGCTTCAAAATGATTCTGATAACAATTTTAAGAAAATAAACACAATATATAGTAAAAAAAAACTAAGTACCTGGAGCCTAGATTTATTTTATTTTTAGCAGGCCAGAAAACGTTACATTTTGCTAGTGTCTCTTTGTATATTTCTGTATGATTTTACATTTATGCTTTCCAACGGAAAGCTAATGTAGAACATATGATGGAAATATACAAAAATAAATTTCAAATTAAATTTTTTATATTTAACTAGAAGGCAACTTCGAATAAAAGAATTTTATAAAACAATTTTTACTCGCAAGAGGAACAAATTCTCATTCAGTATTTTAAACCTCCCAAAACCGTAAAAAGTCAATGAACACGCATGCAATTTAATCAACTTTCATGACTTTAACAGTGTCCCAAAACCAAAAATCTCAAGCACTGTACGATGCAGAATTTTGTTGTCTGTCGAGCTGCGTACTTAGATTTTTACATTTCTTAATTTAATGTCCGGCTAGATTGGCAAAAAGCCCCAATGTGCGGCATTTCAATATACTTAATAGCATTTTGACTAGTCTTCATACTCACTAGATTTACTGGCTGAAACATTTTCTATGTTTAATTATGTATAGTTAAATATTTAGTTGGTTAATTTTTTTAAATATTTTAGTTTATGGGCAATTGGTTTGTCACCAAAAGATTATGTTTTTGATAATTAAAATGATGCACAATATGTATGGTTGACTTTAAATTTATTTCATACTCTTACGTCCAAAACACATACATACATTTTTAGATGATGAGTCATTATGAAGAACGTAGAAAAACATAAAATGATTAAAAACGGAAGTAATATTTGTTAAGGAATCTCAAAAAATAAAAATGGAAAAGCGGAAGATTAAAATACCTAAGTTGCATAAATTTCAATTGCAGTTATATTTCGTTGTAGTATTAGCAAAATACATACATACATATATGTACTACATACACTGCGCGTCATCAGGTTAGCGCCTCCGATTCGCTCGTTTGTTTTTGATTTTTTCTATTTTTGTATTCCACGAAAATTCGTAATTTTGAATTTATACTTTTGTCGCTTGTTTTGACAATTACAATTACCAATTTTTTTGATTAAATTAAAATATTATTTATCTTTAAATAAACGCATAAAATGGGAAGAGGGACAGTTTTATCTTTGGGAGAGAAAGGTAAGATTGATGCTTACCATGATTCTGGACTATTCTTTCATAAAATTGCGGAAAAAAATTGGAAGGCACAGAAAAACGGTCGGTAGTTTTCTTAAAAATAAGGAACACTACGGAAAAAATTTCAAAGGCGGCAATAATCACTGCTCTTATAGACGTATCAGAAGAAATACGTGGCTACATTGATGAGGGCAATATAGCGTTTTTAACACTATTAGATAATTCAAAAGCGTTCGATATGGTCAACCATGACTTGCTGTGTCTTAAATTAAGTAACTTTCTCAAATTTAGTTCTTCTGCAACTGGGCTTATATCATCGTATCTTAATAATAGATATCAATATGTCTGTGCAAATAACAAATGTTCTAGCACTTCAAGAGTAACAAAAGGTGTTCCACAAGGAGCAATCCTAGGACCACTTCTGTTTTCAATATATATAAATGATTTATCACGACAATTATCACATTGCACAGTTCATATTTACGCTGATGATGTTCAATTATATTTATGTTGCAATACTAGCCAACTGAATGACAAATGTTGACAAACTGAACTCGGATCTTTAAAAAATCTAATCTTGGGCAATATCTAATGGTCTCCGCCTTAACCCATTAAAATCTAAATGTCTAATAATTTCTCGATCTCCAGTGCAAACTATTGATATGCCGAATATTTTGCTCAATAACCAGATTATTGAGATAATCAACAAGGCAAAGAACCTTGGAATAATTTTTAACTCTACACTTATTTGGACCGCCTGCACAGTCGAGTGTGGGTGCGATGGAGTGGGGAACAATATCCTACTATGGCACCTGCGAGTTGCAGTTTCTAACATCTCGTATGAATGCGGAAAACTACAACAGCGTTTTGAAAACGGCTTTTCCCCGCTTTTAAAACTTATTTTCAAATTTGAAGTGGTATTTTCAGCACGATAATGCTCCAATTCATACAGCCCGATCCGTGAAATAGTGGATTCAGAGCCAAAAAGTTGACGTCCTTGAATGGGCATCATACTCACCCGACTTAGATATCATCAAGAACGTCTGGGGATGGTTGGCTAGGAAAGTGTACGAGTCCGGAAAACAATACGAAACAACAACCGAATTAATCGAAGGCATCAAATATGCTTGGTCCACCATTTCCACCATATTGAAAAACTTTAGTATTTAATTCCCTAGAAACCAATGTTTCTAGCAAAGGCAGCAATTCATTATCACTAATACTGTTTAAAATATAATATGTAAGTATTGAAAAGCTATACAGTGGTTCAAAATTCTAATTTAATTGAAAATATTGCAGATGGCGCTATCCTGTTGACCAATTTTTTAATTAGTTTTTTAGTATATAGTTCATCTTAAAAATTATTTAAAATATTATCTTTAATGCTACAGCAGTCATTGTTCTTTTATTTTAAAGAGAATTGACAAAAGTCTACTGTATAAAAACTTTAAGGTTATAACTCATTGGATTCAGATAATATTTGATATTAACGATCTGTGCTGGTATTTAAAAGATATTGAATTTATAACAAAGTGATACATATATATGCATTAAGCCAATTTAAAATTATGCAGATGAAATAGTTTTATTCTATTAATAGAAAATGTTGCCCAAACAAATTATTTAAAGTGCGTTAAAGGATTATTATTCGAACGATTGATTAATTTTCAAAATTTCCTTGATTTTTGAACCAATAATATTATTAAAATAATAAAAAAGTGCATTTACAACCAGAAAACTTACGATAAGACAACGAATTTTATTATTATTAAAAAGTTTATAATTTGTCAACCTGTCCTTTCCACTACTCAAATTAATGGAATCAAAACCATCAACCTATATTAAATTTAATGACTCTTTTGTGATATTTGTTTTCCATGGCTTTACCGACTAAGATGTTAGCCAACATGTCAAAAATCATTAACAACAAACTGCGAGTTGTCTAAATATTGTAAATGTTAAAATTTTATTATCATATAAAAGGTTTATTATATTATTTATAAACGTTTTTGTATGAAGTTTTTCATTTACCTACTTATATATGTATATGAAAATATTAGTTCAAAATTCTATGCAGATGTCAAAAAATTTCATTTTTGTAAATATTGTCCTTTGCAAAAAAGAAATCAGAACATATTGTGGTAAAAAAATTTGAATGTTGTAATTTGAAATTCACATTAGAAATAGGGTTACTAGCAGTAAAAACAATTTCTAAAATTCAAATTTAAATTCATAAATTCAATTCACATATTTATACATTTCTTTTTCTCGTGTGAAACATATTAGAAAAAAAAAACGTTTTTATTCTTAAATATCAATAGAAACTATTTGAGAAATTTTCATATTCCTGTGTTATACTGCCTGTGTGCCATCGTACTTAATTAAATTATTTAAAATTATTGTCAAAAAATCAAATAGTGGCTTGCTAAAATCATAATAACTGAGACTACAGGTATCAATAAATTAGGTAGATACATACATATGTATGTATGTACATATTTAAAACATTTGTGTACGCAAATGTGCAGAACTATTCGCCTACCACAAGACGGCACACATATGTATATTTAAAAGAACCCAAAAATATTACATATAAAAGTACATACTACATAATCAGGTTATGCATACTCATACATACAAATGCTCATACCATTTAGATGACTGACTAAGTGTCCATATGATTTGACTAGTCGTTGCGTGCGTATACTTTATTATAAGCGAACACTTCGAACAAGTCAATTGCCACAACAAAAACACAATGGAAAACGCACATTCAAGGTCATTTTGTCCAAAGACTCTGCCAAATGTAAAGAAAGAGAAGCAAGTGTCGCGATATCATGGCGCACCTTTTCTATTCTATATTATTCGTACCTTAATTTCTCTCTTTCCATTTTAGTTTCTCATTCCTGTGTGCAGTACGGTAATTCTCAGCGTAAATAAGTATTTAAAGCAAATTAAAAGGATAATATGATATTTTGGGTACATAATAATGCAAGTGTGAAAAGGACAAATGTCCTTTCGAAAATTTGACTTTGGTGACACACCAATCGATGTGATTGATCGATATGCAACAACAAATACGAGTACAAAATTTGTGCTCATTGAGTTTGGTATGTTGGCTCTCTGTTGCGTTATCAATCAGAGAACCACAAGTTACAAAAGCCGCCTTTAGGTCCACAGCAGAGATCAGTTATGAGTACTGAAAAAATGAGTATTCTCGAATCATGACTTTTAATTTATTGTACTTATACGTACTCATACTTGTTTTAATATCATCAAACCACAACTCATCTTTAAAGTTTGAAGTACTCATTATATTCATACTTAATCTCATGTATGATGTTGTTTATTTTGACTCTCCTTAAAACAATGTACGTAGACAATAAAAAAAAAATAAGTATGACTCGCATACACTCATGCGAGTGCTGTTCATTTTTTACAGCCTGCTTATAAAAATTATATAAAATAATAAATTTTATATGTTTTCCTATAAACTTACTTGTAAATTGTTTTGTTTGTTTTTGTTTTTTTTTTGTTAGATTTTTGTTTTTTGTGGAAGAAATATTCTTAGTATATATAGGTATATGATGACATTTATATCAAAGTATATTTTTTTTTACTTATTTTGTATAAATACCTAACGGATTAAGCTGTATTTTTCTTAAAATGTATGAAAATATGATATAAAAATACATAATAATTTTTTTTTTTGATCACCAATTAGTGCTTTATTTCTTTCAACATAATCATATTTTGAATAAACACTTCAAAACTGTTTTAGTTTTATAGTAAAAAGTACTTACAGAGCCAACTTAATATCATCACTATTACATATACATACATACATACATACATATGTATAATCCAACAAAATTAAATAAGAAGTCATTGAAAACCTAATTATCTCATTATGAGTTATTCGCTAAAATAAGCACTTATGGCCAGTTTTTAACTTGATATTTAAATTAATTTTTCCTTAAACTTAAGTTGTATTTAAATACGGTTTCATTTTTTCAGTCTCAAATTAAGTTTGTTATTTAATTATGATAAAAGTATGGTAGCACTATTAAATGTCAAAAAAAAAAAAAAAAAATATAAACGACTTCTTCATTTAACACCTGATTTACTATTTATTTTACAAATTGTTGTAAACTAAATGGACAAAAGCTGCATCTTTTATATTCTCTTCATCTAAATTCGTTGTTTTAGTTGATATTAGTTGATATTGATAATAAAAAGCACAGTGTTTTTTTATTCGCGGCGAGTTTATTTATTGAATATTTTTTAGAACTGTCAAAATCATATGGTAGTATGAAAAACTTAAATTGTATTTAAATGGACGTAGTCAGCGATTTAAGTTATATTTAAATATGATCTATAAAAATGAATTTGGTATTTAAACAGAAATTTAGGTAAATGCAATCCGATGGTGATTCTTGGCCAGATACTTCGAATCTAGCTCTGTTTGCTACTAATTTCGAAAAGTAGCTTCAGTGTGTTTATATATGAAAATCTGAATCTGAAAATATTCTGAAAAAATGATTTTAGAATAAAAACGCTTGAAGAAAATAATAGAGTTTGTAGTTTATTAAACAAATATATTTTATTTTCGAGATTAAGGTCTAATATTGTTTTTATTTTTATTTTTTATTTATTCCGATATTTCGCTACAACAATGTGTAGCATCTTTAGGGAAACAATAACAAAATTTAAAATTAATAACAATAAAAATATTTTTCAAAAATAACAGTAATTGTCAAAATTTAAATATTACACAAACAGAAATATTAATATGAAAACTATTTTAGTTTTTAGTTTTTGGGTTTTTTTTATAAATTAAGTGTCTATAAGTTTGAGCAACTTTATCTGTATCTAATTTAAAATTCATTCCAAGATTTTTTGGTACATTAATAATTTCTAACATTTCTAACATATTTTCTATTTTCAAAACTGATACATATGTTCTCAAAGTCGGGATAGGGATTCAAATTTGCACAAAGTGATGATAATGCTGTTTTCTCTATATATTTGATCAGATTTTTGTCCAGCTATTCTAGTTTTTAATTTATTTTTAGTTGTACCTACATATACATACTTTGCCTTAAAAATATACACAAATGCAAACACTCATACAAATGTAAATATCATTTTTCGCAGCTTTAACACATTATGAAAATGTAAAGATGTAAAGACAAGCAAACATTATGAGAGTAATAAAATATTGTATGTATGTATGTATGTCTGTATGTATATTTACACGGTTTATAAAGGCCAAGGAACTAAGAATTCTGAAATTGGGTTTTCCGTTCACTTTCGTTTTTGGCCATAACTATCATCAAATCGTGTAGTAGTAGCTAGAAGTTTTTTTTTTTTAATATTTTTACCATTTCCATTGGCATTGTGGTGCCGACATATTCTGTGTCCAGCTGTAACAGGTGCAAAAAAGTTTTGCAATAGCCATGATCACCAGAACAATGTGAGTGAGACTCGAACGTTGTCGGATTATGAACAACGTACAATGGCATTGATACGTCTATACATTATAACAATGCAATATTTTGTATCCTGTCCTATATGCAGAATTAGTAGTTAGTTGAGATCTTTGACTAGACTTGGATAGAATTCACTTGGTTCGTACATTGTAGCTGACTGTATGGAAATTTGCTTTATAAGCCTGTTATAAACCTGTTGTAATTTTTTATGAATAAGGGGGTAAAATGGGTAGTCGAAAACTGTCGATCATTTAAAACGATCGAGGACTCAGGGTTTCTTCTTCTTAATATCTGTTGGTGGGAAAATGAGGCGTTGGAATCTGGTAAGAAAATTGGAATCGACTGGTAAGAAAATTGACTAACACTAAACTTAATTAGAGAGCCTAATGAAAACACATGCATATACGAGTACGTATGCAATTTTTACAGGTAAAAACATAAAATTGAAGGTTATCAAGACATTAGAAAACTTTTGTTGCGAATTAAGTGATAAAACAGTAATAGTGACAGATAGAGGCTTCAATATGATTTCGGCTTTCCGTTCAAGTAATCATATATTTTGTATAAATAATTTGCTAAATAATACAGTAGAAAAATCAATAAAGTAAACTAAAGATCTCGCTGAACTTTGCAACAAATGCATAAAGCTTGTAAAATATTTAAAAAAATCCGGCTTTAATTCAAAGTTACAGTCTACCCCTAAAATTTTAGCGGCAAATGATGTTTTACGTGTATTTTATTGTTGTAACAAAAACAAAATACAGTGGTGGTCCAGTATAACGAACGCCGATATAACGAATGCCCAGTATAACGAACGTTTTTTTCTAGTCCGTTGATGACTCCAAATAACGAACGGTTGAAAAATTAAGTATTCTATATAGCGAATGCTTTCTTTTTCTATGCTTTGTTTTATCCTTTGTTTGTTTGCTTTGTACACTTACACAAAGAGAACGAGATTTGTTGACAACTGGTCGCGTTAAAGAATACCATTAATGCTTTCCAAACGTTTATCAACTGGGCAAAACAAAATGGAATTGAGCACAGCAAAGTATTTATTTTAAGGAGATTGCAAGAACAAGCTATTGACTTCAGTACAACAATTAAAAAAAAACAAACACATATTGGAGATTTTTTTTCCAAACATAATTAATTTTGTTCATGTATATAATTTTTTCCCGTTTTTTTTAATAAATGAATTAATATAATACGAATAGAGTTTAACTTATTTATGTTTGTCTCTAATATATCTACATAGCTATAAAAAAGATAATAATAATAATCACCGAATTTTTTTTACTTAATTTCAATGTTTTGAATTTACACCTATTTATATAAAAACATTATTACTGTTAAATTAAATTGCCGATAATCTTTTTATCGTCGTTCTGGGCCCATAACCAATGTTATAAAATATTAACAGTTTTATTTAATATAAAATTATATTTATTACCTATAAGGAATCTTTATTAAAGTAAAATTTTTGACAAACTAAAAACTATGCAATATAAAACATAATTCTCAAAAACTACTTCGATAGAAAATTTACATTGAAACTAAAGTACATTTCAAATAAAGTATATTGAAAGCATTTCGAACAATTACATTATTAGATATTGCTTTCATCTCATAAGTTCTTTTATTTTTTGGTACTTTATTAACTTCGGCTACTTCCTAATTCGTATTTAATAAGCAAACATTCTCTTCGCTTCCCTACTTGTTCTCTGAGTAAGAGAACACATGAAGAAAAAACTTACTCGTTGCAGCTCTCTACTATCTACCTGATAATTACTGCAAACTGCGAAAGTAGCTCGTCACCAAAAAGGATTTATTGCACTGAGGGCGAGTATTTAGGCAAATTTAGCACAGAACGCGACAGACAGTTGTGTCAAACAGAACTGTGTAACTATAAAACGTTTCTATTTCTACCAGAGATCATCAGTATCTCTTTAGATTTTCAACTAAGAACAACTCGTAACGGCAACGAAATATTTTTAAAAATATCCTCAGTCATGTCTTACTATCCAGTGCACCAATCATCCAATGTGTGTGTAGTCCCAATACCAGTGGTTAATTACAACAACGTAAGTTTTTATTAATGTTTTGCATTAAAATAATATTTTTTAATTATTTTTATTCTCATGTTTATTTTATAGACGACCTACCCATCAAAACAACAAATATACCTCACTCCCATGGAACAATCGTATCATAATCCTGCTGCCGCTCCTTCAACTAACGATGTTGAAATGCAACAAATTTCAACTGATAAAAGCATACCGCAAACTGAACCAGCATGCACTAAAGTAAAACGTTCTCGAACGGCTTTCACCAGTTCCCAACTTTTGCAACTAGAAAGTGAGTTCAAACGAAATATGTATTTGTATCGTACACGCCGAATTGAAATTGCCCAAGGCCTTTCGCTAAGTGAAAGGCAAGTTAAGATTTGGTTTCAAAATCGTCGCATGAAATACAAGAAAGGGACACAGGGTCCTCAAGAAACCAAAGCTGCCGTCAAAGCTCTCCAGCCTATGACAGAACAAAACCTTCATAAGGGCATTGTTCAGCATTTTATGGCATATTCCCAGGATGCATCATTAGAAACATCTGAAAAATGTTCATACAGCACAGCTTTTCCAATAGCTCCCACTGCCAATACAGCCAAAGTTCATATTGCTGAGGTTGCCATACCCAATGAAATGTCAGTTGCTAAAAAAGCTCTCAATCAAAATCAATCTGTTGCACCAGATCTAAGTGAAATATTAGATCATCTTTCGGATCTAAGTAGTCAAAACTCTCCTGTTATGGCATATTCCCAGGAAGCATCATTAGAAACAGCTGAAAAATATTCATACAGCAAAGCTCCCAATCAAAATCAATCTATTGCACCAGATCTAAGTGAAATATTAGATCATCTTTCGGAAAGTTCTCCTACAAGTAGTCAAAACTCTTCTTCTCTAAATACATCTAACTATTCGTCGCCTAATTTGGATATGATTTTGCAGTCTATAAAACAAGATTTGGAATTATCAGCCCAGGCTTGCTCGTTGAGAAGTTCAATTGGAAACATAAATCAAATGAACAACACAATCGCTTCGGTAAATGATTTGTCACCACATCAACCTCAGCAAAATACACAATGGACACCAAAAACAAAAGCTACCAATCAAAATCAATCTATTGCACCAGATCTAAGTGAAATATTAGATCATCTTTCGGATCTAAGTAGTCAAAACTCTCCTGTTATGGCATATTCCCAGGATGCATCATTAGAAACAGCTGAAAAATATTCATACAGCAAAGCTCCCAATCAAAATCAATCTATTGCACCAGATCTAAGTGAAATATTAGATCATCTTTCGGAAAGTTCTCCTACAAGTAGTCAAAACTCTTCTTCTCTAAATACATCTAACTATTCGTCGCCTAATTTGGATATGATTTTGCAGTCTATAAAACAAGATTTGGAATTATCAGCCCAGGCTTGGTCGTTGAGAAGTTCAATTGGAAACATAAATCAAATGAACACCACAAACGCTTCTGTAAGTGATTTGCCACTACATCAACCTCAGCAGAATACACAAGGGACACCAAATGTTCCCAGTGCTACGCCCACACCATATATGGATTTGTCTTGGGGCGAGCCTGTTGCCAATGCCACGAAAGTAAATCGTGCTCACATGAATCCTTCAGGAATGTATTACTGAGAAACAGTGCCAAAAATAATTTTAATAAATATATAAATTACACACACATTTTTTCAGATCTCAGTAATACATCACTTTAATTGACGATAATAAATTAAGTCATTCTTATATACTTACATACATACATACATACCCCCTTAATTGCATGTGCCTTACCCTTTAAAGACATTTTTAGTATTTAATTAAGTTGAAAATGTTTTACAATTAATGAATATTTGCAGTTAGTTTTTAATTTCGGAAAATAATTATGAATTATAATAAGTTCTTATGTAAAATATCTACTACATACATATATACTATGTATGTATTGAGTATATCAGACATACAAGAGTAGTAGTACAGTTTAATATAAGTACATATTAAATAATATTAGTATATAATTTGAAAGAAATAATTTCAAGTTAAAACTTAATTATCACTTTAATGATATACTACATACATATATACATTTATAATATCAATAATTACGCAAGAATAAAATAAATCCTTTCCCAAACTAACAGGGAAACCGTAAATATTCTCTAAAACTAATGCTGTAAAAACCGAAAATATGCTCTAAAAACCCTTTAGAGCAAAAAAAAAATTTATATTAACAAGTCAATAAAATTTCTTTAAACAAAATTTTCATTTTGTAAATTTTTACTTTGAGAAAGATTCCAAACATTCAAATATTTGTTAAAAGTTCAACTAAAAAACTTATAAAATTTTTATCCTGAAGAAGCTAGCGAAATATTAAAATAAAATTTAAATTTTTATAAAAAAGATCGAAAGCTTAAATAATTATCAAAATCTTAATAAAAAAAAAGTCAAATAAATAATAATTAGTTCAACTAAAATATTATCCAAAGCATTGTCAAAATTGACAACCAGTATTTTTAAGGAACTGTTGAATTTCCGAATAATAATATTTTTTCAAAAACTTAAAATTTCAAATTCAAACAATAAGATTTGTTTGTGTTCTTCTACTGGTTGCTCCTGATATCTACTGTGATTATGTTGATACAATAAAATTTTAAAATGTTTAGAACTCGAAAACTGGATGGGACTTATACTTTATACTTTGATATTGAAAATTTTGTATCAAGTATTCTTCTAAATTCATGTTGTTGAAAAATTCCATTTTTGCTAATCAACTTTAAAATTGCAATAAAAAAGGACGAAGATATTGCTTGCTTGGCTGATTGTGCTCAATATTTGTCAAAGTATTAATAGGTACTTATATGAAACACTCTCTCTCCCTTGTTTTGATACCTGCACAGGACAATTTGCGTGTTGGATTTATTATCAAGGACACGTACGAGTATATTTGCAAATCGGAATTAGCTTTAGTCGCGTTACCTTTTACCTGAGATACGTGAGATTTGCTTGTCTCTCGCTGGTGGAGTGTGACAATAAGCCTAAGCAGCCAGACCGGCGCTAGATTTGCCAATCTAGCCGGATATTACATTTTGTTTTAGCTTAAATTCTTATTGAGTGTCCGTCGATCGATGAAACTTGGCAGAAATGTGTTTTATTATCATAAAACAAAATAAAATCGGACCAAGGCAGTAAAAGTTCCCCCTAGAAGAACTAATCCCACCTCTGAAAAATGCAATTTTTTTTTAAGTTTTTGTTTGGCAAATTCAACTTTTAACGTCGACGAAAGTTAAAAAACCTAAAACCAGCAGATCGTAAAATTACACTTTTCGACCATGCCCTATTTTTTGGGCGGTTACATAAAATAATATTAAAAAAATGTAATTATTAAAAAAAAATATTTAAATATTTAAAAAATATAAATTTTTTAACTTTAATGGGCAGGGGGAGGTATCCCTCCAAGCCCATACCCGGAACGGTCTTGTCAAAAAAAAATTTTTTTTTTCAAATTTCCAAAAAAAATAATTTTTAAGATTTTATGTGAAAACAATAAATTTATTCGTAATTATAACTTATTTATAATATTAACAACAAATTGTAAGTAAAATAGCCTCTCTTTTGAACTAAGATGATGATGAATGCCATGGTTCTTCTTCGTCTGTTTCTTCAAAATCCTTTTCCGAATCTGAACTCTCTTCAGGTGGAAGCATAAAAGAAATTGCTTCTTTCTTAAAGTCTCAACTTTTATAATTTGGAATAATTCAAATTTCGTATAAATTTTTTCCATTTTACTCTCGAAGCTTCAAAATGATTCTGATAACAATTTTAAGAAAATAAACACAATATATAGTAAAAAAAAACTAAGTACCTGGAGCCTAGATTTATTTTATTTTTAGCAGGCCAGAAAACGTTACATTTTGCTAGTGTCTCTTTGTATATTTCTGTATGATTTTACATTTATGCTTTCCAACGGAAAGCTAATGTAGAACATATGATGGAAATATACAAAAATAAATTTCAAATTAAATTTTTTATATTTAACTAGAAGGCAACTTCGAATAAAAGAATTTTATAAAACAATTTTTACTCGCAAGAGGAATAAATTCTCATTCAGTATATAAAAAGAGTTAAATATAAAGATTTTCAAAATAAATAATATTAGACACAACGAATGCTGATGACGGCTTTAGCAGGCCAGAAAACGTTACATTTTGCTAGTGTCTCTTTGTATATTTCTGTATGATTTTACATTTATGCTTTCCAACGGAAAGCTAATGTAGAACATATGATGGAAATATACAAAAATAAATTTCAAATTAAATTTTTTATATTTAACTAGAAGGCAACTTCGAATAAAAGAATTTTATAAAACAATTTTTACTCGCAAGAGGAACAAATTCTCATTCAGTATTTTAAACCTCCCAAAACCGTAAAAAGTCAATGAACACGCATGCAATTTAATCAACTTTCATGACTTTAACAGTGTCCCAAAACCAAAAATCTCAAGCACTGTACGATGCAGAATTTTGTTGTCTGTCGAGCTGCGTACTTAGATTTTTACATTTCTTAATTTAATGTCCGGCTAGATTGGCAAAAAGCCCCAATGTGCGGCATTTCAATATACTTAATAGCATTTTGACTAGTCTTCATACTCACTAGATTTACTGGCTGAAACATTTTCTATGTTTAATTATGTATAGTTAAATATTTAGTTGGTTAATTTTTTTAAATATTTTAGTTTATGGGCAATTGGTTTGTCACCAAAAGATTATGTTTTTGATAATTAAAATGATGCACAATATGTATGGTTGACTTTAAATTTATTTCATACTCTTACGTCCAAAACACATACATACATTTTTAGATGATGAGTCATTATGAAGAACGTAGAAAAACATAAAATGATTAAAAACGGAAGTAATATTTGTTAAGGAATCTCAAAAAATAAAAATGGAAAAGCGGAAGATTAAAATACCTAAGTTGCATAAATTTCAATTGCAGTTATATTTCGTTGTAGTATTAGCAAAATACATACATACATATATGTACTACATACACTGCGCGTCATCAGGTTAGCGCCTCCGATTCGCTCGTTTGTTTTTGATTTTTTCTATTTTTGTATTCCACGAAAATTCGTAATTTTGAATTTATACTTTTGTCGCTTGTTTTGACAATTACAATTACCAATTTTTTTGATTAAATTAAAATATTATTTATCTTTAAATAAACGCATAAAATGGGAAGAGGGACAGTTTTATCTTTGGGAGAAAAAGGTAAGATTGATGCTTACCATGATTCTGGACTATTCTTTCATAAAATTGCGGAAAAAAATTGGAAGGCACAGAAAAACGGTCGGTAGTTTTCTTAAAAATAAGGAACACTACGGAAAAAATTTCAAAGGCGGCAATAATCACTGCTCTTATAGACGTATCAGAAGAAATACGTGGCTACATTGATGAGGGCAATATAGCGTTTTTAACACTATTAGATAATTCAAAAGCGTTCGATATGGTCAACCATGACTTGCTGTGTCTTAAATTAAGTAACTTTCTCAAATTTAGTTCTTCTGAAACTGGGCTTATATCATCGTATCTTAATAATAGATATCAATATGTCTGTGCAAATAACAAATGTTCTAGCACTTCAAGAGTAACAAAAGGTGTTCCACAAGGAGCAATCCTAGGACCACTTCTGTTTTCAATATATATAAATGATTTATCACGACAATTATCACATTGCACAGTTCATATTTACGCTGATGATGTTCAATTATATTTATGTTGCAATACTAGCCAACTGAATGACAAATGTTGACAAACTGAACTCGGATCTTTAAAAAATCTAATCTTGGGCAATATCTAATGGTCTCCGCCTTAACCCATTAAAATCTAAATGTCTAATAATTTCTCGATCTCCAGTGCAAACTATTGATATGCCGAATATTTTGCTCAATAACCAGATTATTGAGATAATCAACAAGGCAAAGAACCTTGGAATAATTTTTAACTCTACACTTATTTGGACCGCCTGCACAGTCGAGTGTGGGTGCGATGGAGTGGGGAACAATATCCTACTATGGCACCTGCGAGTTGCAGTTTCTAACATCTCGTATGAATGCGGAAAACTACAACAGCGTTTTGAAAACGGCTTTTCCCCGCTTTTAAAACTTATTTTCAAATTTGAAGTGGTATTTTCAGCACGATAATGCTCCAATTCATACAGCCCGATCCGTGAAATAGTGGATTCAGAGCCAAAAAGTTGACGTCCTTGAATGGGCATCATACTCACCCGACTTAGATATCATCAAGAACGTCTGGGGATGGTTGGCTAGGAAAGTGTACGAGTCCGGAAAACAATACGAAACAACAACCGAATTAATCGAAGGCATCAAATATGCTTGGTCCACCATTTCCACCATATTGAAAAACTTTAGTATTTAATTCCCTAGAAACCAATGTTTCTAGCAAAGGCAGCAATTCATTATCACTAATACTGTTTAAAATATAATATGTAAGTATTGAAAAGCTATACAGTGGTTCAAAATTCTAATTTAATTGAAAATATTGCAGATGGCGCTATCCTGTTGACCAATTTTTTAATTAGTTTTTTAGTATATAGTTCATCTTAAAAATTATTTAAAATATTATCTTTAATGCTACAGCAGTCATTGTTCTTTTATTTTAAAGAGAATTGACAAAAGTCTACTGTATAAAAACTTTAAGGTTATAACTCATTGGATTCAGATAATATTTGATATTAACGATCTGTGCTGGTATTTAAAAGATATTGAATTTATAACAAAGTGATACATATATATGCATTAAGCCAATTTAAAATTATGCAGATGAAATAGTTTTATTCTATTAATAGAAAATGTTGCCCAAACAAATTATTTAAAGTGCGTTAAAGGATTATTATTCGAACGATTGATTAATTTTCAAAATTTCCTTGATTTTTGAACCAATAATATTATTAAAATAATAAAAAAGTGCATTTACAACCAGAAAACTTACGATAAGACAACGAATTTTATTATTATTAAAAAGTTTATAATTTGTCAACCTGTCCTTTCCACTACTCAAATTAATGGAATCAAAACCATCAACCTATATTAAATTTAATGACTCTTTTGTGATATTTGTTTTCCATGGCTTTACCGACTAAGATGTTAGCCAACATGTCAAAAATCATTAACAACAAACTGCGAGTTGTCTAAATATTGTAAATGTTCAAATTTTATTATCATATAAAAGGTTTATTATATTATTTATAAACGTTTTTGTATGAAGTTTTTCATTTACCTACTTATATATGTATATGAAAATATTAGTTCAAAATTCTATGCAGATGTCAAAAAATTTCATTTTTGTAAATATTGTCCTTTGCAAAAAAGAAATCAGAACATATTGTGGTAAAAAAATTTGAATGTTGTAATTTGAAATTCACATTAGAAATAGGGTTACTAGCAGTAAAAACAATTTCTAAAATTCAAATTTAAATTCATAAATTCAATTCACATATTTATACATTTCTTTTTCTCGTGTGAAACATATTAGAAAAAAAAAACGTTTTTATTCTTAAATATCAATAGAAACTATTTGAGAAATTTTCATATTCCTGTGTTATACTGCCTGTGTGCCATCGTACTTAATTAAATTATTTAAAATTATTGTCAAAAAATCAAATAGTGGCTTGCTAAAATCATAATAACTGAGACTACAGGTATCAATAAATTAGGTAGATACATACATATGTATGTATGTACATATTTAAAACATTTGTGTACGCAAATGTGCAGAACTATTCGCTTACCACAAGACGGCACACATATGTATATTTAAAAGAACCCAAAAATATTACATATAAAAGTACATACTACATAATCAGGTTATGCATACTCATACATACAAATGCTCATACCATTTAGATGACTGACTAAGTGTCCATATGATTTGACTAGTCGTTGCGTGCGTATACTTTATTATAAGCGAACACTTCGAACAAGTCAATTGCCACAACAAAAACACAATGGAAAACGCACATTCAAGGTCATTTTGTCCAAAGACTCTGCCAAATGTAAAGAAAGAGAAGCAAGTGTCGCGATATCATGGCGCACCTTTTCTATTCTATATTATTCGTACCTTAATTTCTCTCTTTCCATTTTAGTTTCTCATTCCTGTGTGCAGTACGGTAATTCTCAGCGTAAATAAGTATTTAAAGCAAATTAAAAGGATAATATGATATTTTGGGTACATAATAATGCAAGTGTGAAAAGGACAAATGTCCTTTCGAAAATTTGACTTTGGTGACACACCAATCGATGTGATTGATCGATATGCAACAACAAATACGAGTACAAAATTTGTGCTCATTGAGTTTGGTATGTTGGCTCTCTGTTGCGTTATCAATCAGAGAACCACAAGTTACAAAAGCCGCCTTTAGGTCCACAGCAGAGATCAGTTATGAGTACTGAAAAAATGAGTATTCTCGAATCATGACTTTTAATTTATTGTACTTATACGTACTCATACTTGTTTTAATATCATCAAACCACAACTCATCTTTAAAGTTTGAAGTACTCATTATATTCATACTTAATCTCATGTATGATGTTGTTTATTTTGACTCTCCTTAAAACAATGTACGTAGACGATAAAAAAAAAATAAGTATGACTCGCATACACTCATGCGAGTGTTGTTCATTTTTTACAGCCTGCTTATAAAAATTATATAAAATAATAAATTTTATATTTTCGCCAATATGTTTTCCTATAAACTTACTTGTAAATTGTTTTGTTTGTTTTTGTTTTTTTTTTGTTAGATTTTTGTTTTTTGTGGAAGAAATATTCTTAGTATATATAGGTATATGATGATATTTATATCAAAGTATATTTTTTTTTACTTATTTTGTTTGATTAAGCTGTATTTTTCTTAAAATTTATGAAAATATGATATAAAAATACATAATAATTTTTTTTTTGATCACCAATTAGTGCTTTATTTCTTTCAACATAATCATATTTTGAATAAACACTTCAAAACTGTTTTAGTTTTATAGTAAAAAGTACTTACAGAGCCAACTTAATATCATCACTATTACATATACATACATACATACATACATATGTATAATCCAACAAAATTAAATAAGAAGTCATTGAAAACCTAATTATCTCATTATGAGTTATTCGCTAAAATAAGCACTTATGGCCAGTTTTTAACTTGATATTTAAATTAATTTTTCCTTAAACTTAAGTTGTATTTAAATACGGTTTCATTTTTTCAGTCTCAAATTAAGTTTGTTATTTAATTATGATAAAAGTATGGTAGCACTATTAAATGTCAAAAAAAAAAAAATATAAACGACTTCTTCATTTAACACCTGATTTACTATTTATTTTACAAATTGTTGTAAACTAAATGGACAAAAGCTGCATCTTTTATATTCTCTTCATCTAAATTCGTTGTTTTAGTTGATATTAGTTGATATTGATAATAAAAAGCACAGTGTTTTTTTATTCGCGGCGAGTTTATTTATTGAATATTTTTTAGAACTGTCAAAATCATATGGTAGTATGAAAAACTTAAATTGTATTTAAATGGACGTAGTCAGCGATTTAAGTTATATTTAAATATGATCTATAAAAATGAATTTGGTATTTAAACAGAAATTTAGGTAAATGCAATCCGATGGTGATTCTTGGCCAGATACTTCGAATCTAGCTCTGTTTGCTACTAATTTCGAAAAGTAGCTTCAGTGTGTTTATATATGAAAATCTGAATCTGAAAATATTCTGAAAAAATGATTTTAGAATAAAAACGCTTGAAGAAAATAATAGAGTTTGTAGTTTATTAAACAAATATATTTTATTTTCGAGATTAAGGTCTAATATTGTTTTTATTTTTATTTTTTATTTATTCCGATATTTCGCTACAACAATGTGTAACATCTTTAGGGAAACAATAACAAAATTTAAAATTAATAACAATAAAAATATTTTTCAAAAATAACAGTAATTGTCAAAATTTAAATATTACACAAACAGAAATATTAATATGAAAACTATTTTAGTTTTTAGTTTTTGGGTTTTTTTTATAAATTAAGTGTCTATAAGTTTGAGCAACTTTATCTGTATCTAATTTAAAATTCATTCCAAGATTTTTTGGTACATTAATAATTTCTAACATTTCTAACATATTTTCTATTTTCAAAACTGATACATATGTTCTCAAAGTCGGGATAGGGATTCAAATTTGCACAAAGTGATGATAATGCTGTTTTCTCTATATATTTGATCAGATTTTTGTCCAGCTATTCTAGTTTTTAATTTATTTTTAGTTGTACCTACATATACATACTTTGCCTTAAAAATATACACAAATGCAAACACTCATACAAATGTAAATATCATTTTTCGCAGCTTTAACACATTATGAAAATGTGAAGATAAGCAAACATTATGAGAGTAATAAAATATTGTATGTATGTATGTATGTCTGTATGTATATTTACACGGTTTATAAAGGCCAAGGAACTAAGAATTCTGAAATTGGGTTTTCCGTTCACTTTCGTTTTTGGCCATAACTATCATCAAATCGTGTAGTAGTAGCTAGAAGTTTTTTTTTTAATATTTTTACCATTTCCATTGGCATTGTGGTGCCGACATATTCTGTGTCCAGCTGTAACAGGTGCAAAAAAGTTTTGCAATAGCCATGATCACCAGAACAATGTGAGTGAGACTTGAACGTTGTCGGATTATGAACAACGTACAATGGCATTGATACGTCTATACATTATAACAATGCAATATTTTGTATCCTGTCCTATATGCAGAATTAGTAGTTAGTTGAGATCTTTGACTAGACTTGGATAGAATTCACTTGGTTCGTACATTGTAGCTGACTGTATGGAAATTTGCTTTATAAGCCTGTTATAAACCTGTTGTAATTTTTTATGAATAAGGGGGTAAAATGGGTAGTCGAAAACTGTCGATCATTTAAAACGATCGAGGACTCAGGGTTTCTTCTTCTTAATATCTGTTGGTGGGAAAATGAGGCGTTGGAATCTGGTAAGAAAATTGGAATCGACTGGTAAGAAAATTGACTAACACTAAACTTAATTAGAGAGCCTAATGAAAACACATGCATATACGAGTACGTATGCAATTTTTACAGGTAAAAACATAAAATTGAAGGTTATCAAGACATTAGAAAACTTTTGTTGCGAATTAAGTGATAAAGCAGTAATAGTGACAGATAGAGGCTTCAATATGATTTCGGCTTTCCGTTCAAGTAATCATATATGTTGTATAAATAATTTGCTAAATAATACAGTAGAAAAATCAATAAAGTAAACTAAAGATCTCGCTGAACTTTGCAACAAATGCATAAAGCTTGTAAAATATTTAAAAAAATCCGGCTTTAATTCAAAGTTACAGTCTACCCCTAAAATTTTAGCGGCAAATGATGTTTTACGTGTATTTTATTGTTGTAACAAAAACAAAATACAGTGGTGGTCCAGTATAACGAACGCCGATATAACGAATGCCCAGTATAACGAACGTTTTTTTCTAGTCCGTTGATGACTCCAAATAACGAACGGTTGAAAAATTAAGTATTCTATATAGCGAATGCTTTCTTTTTCTATGCTTTGTTTTATCCTTTGTTTGTTTGCTTTGTACACTTACACAAAGAGAACGAGATTTGTTGACAACTGGTCGCGTTAAAGAATACCATTAATGCTTTCCAAACGTTTATCAACTGGGCAAAACAAAATGGAATTGAGCACAGCAAAGTATTTATTTTAAGGAGATTGCAAGAACAAGCTATTGACTTCAGTACAACAATTAAAAAAAAACAAACACATATTGGAGATTTTTTTTCCAAACATAATTAATTTTGTTCATGTATATAATTTTTTCCCGTTTTTTTTAATAAATGAATTAATATAATACGAATAGAGTTTAACTTATTTATGTTTGTCTCTAATATATCTACATAGCTATAAAAAAGATAATAATAATAATCACCGAATTTTTTTTACTTAATTTCAATGTTTTGAATTTACACCTATTTATATAAAAACATTATTACTGTTAAATTAAATTGCCGATAATCTTTTTATCGTCGTTCTGGGCCCATAACCAATGTTATAAAATATTAACAGTTTTATTTAATATAAAATTATATTTATTACCTATAAGGAATCTTTATTAAAGTAAAATTTTTGACAAACTAAAAACTATGCAATATAAAACATAATTCTCAAAAACTACTTCGATAGAAAATTTACATTGAAACTAAAGTACATTTCAAATAAAGTATATTGAAAGCATTTCGAACAATTACATTATTAGATATTGCTTTCATCTCATAAGTTCTTTTATTTTTTGGTACTTTATTAACTTCGGCTACTTCCTAATTCGTATTTAATAAGCAAACATTCTCTTCGCTTCCCTACTTGTTCTCTGAGTAAGAGAACACATGAAGAAAAAACTTACTCGTTGCAGCTCTCTACTATCTACCTGATAATTACTGCAAACTGCGAAAGTAGCTCGTCACCAAAAAGGATTTATTGCACTGAGGGCGAGTATTTAGGCAAATTTAGCACAGAACGCGACAGACAGTTGTGTCAAACAGAACTGTGTAACTATAAAACGTTTCTATTTCTACCAGAGATCATCAGTATCTCTTTAGATTTTCAACTAAGAACAACTCGTAACGGCAACGAAATATTTTTAAAAATATCCTCAGTCATGTCTTACTATCCAGTGCACCAATCATCCAATGTGTGTGTAGTCCCAATACCAGTGGTTAATTACAACAACGTAAGTTTTTATTAATGTTTTGCATTAAAATAATATTTTTTAATTATTTTTATTCTCATGTTTATTTTATAGACGACCTACCCATCAAAACAACAAATATACCTCACTCCCATGGAACAATCGTATCATAATCCTGCTGCCGCTCCTTCAACTAACGATGTTGAAATGCAACAAATTTCAACTGATAAAAGCATACCGCAAACTGAACCAGCATGCACTAAAGTAAAACGTTCTCGAACGGCTTTCACCAGTTCCCAACTTTTGCAACTAGAAAGTGAGTTCAAACGAAATATGTATTTGTATCGTACACGCCGAATTGAAATTGCCCAAGGCCTTTCGCTAAGTGAAAGGCAAGTTAAGATTTGGTTTCAAAATCGTCGCATGAAATACAAGAAAGGGACACAGGGTCCTCAAGAAACCAAAGCTGCCGTCAAAGCTCTCCAGCCTATGACAGAACAAAACCTTCATAAGGGCATTGTTCAGCATTTTATGGCATATTCCCAGGATGCATCATTAGAAACATCTGAAAAATGTTCATACAGCACAGCTTTTCCAATAGCTCCCACTGCCAATACAGCCAAAGTTCATATTGCTGAGGTTGCCATACCCAATGAAATGTCAGTTGCTAAAAAAGCTCTCAATCAAAATCAATCTGTTGCACCAGATCTAAGTGAAATATTAGATCATCTTTCGGATCTAAGTAGTCAAAACTCTCCTGTTATGGCATATTCCCAGGAAGCATCATTAGAAACAGCTGAAAAATATTCATACAGCAAAGCTCCCAATCAAAATCAATCTATTGCACCAGATCTAAGTGAAATATTAGATCATCTTTCGGAAAGTTCTCCTACAAGTAGTCAAAACTCTTCTTCTCTAAATACATCTAACTATTCGTCGCCTAATTTGGATATGATTTTGCAGTCTATAAAACAAGATTTGGAATTATCAGCCCAGGCTTGCTCGTTGAGAAGTTCAATTGGAAACATAAATCAAATGAACAACACAATCGCTTCGGTAAATGATTTGTCACCACATCAACCTCAGCAAAATACACAATGGACACCAAAAACAAAAGCTACCAATCAAAATCAATCTATTGCACCAGATCTAAGTGAAATATTAGATCATCTTTCGGATCTAAGTAGTCAAAACTCTCCTGTTATGGCATATTCCCAGGATGCATCATTAGAAACAGCTGAAAAATATTCATACAGCAAAGCTCCCAATCAAAATCAATCTATTGCACCAGATCTAAGTGAACTATTAGATCATCTTTCGGAAAGTTCTCCTACAAGTAGTCAAAACTCTTCTTCTTTAAATACATCTAACTATTCGTCGCCTAATGTGGATATGATTTTTCAGTCTATCAAACAAGATTTGGAATTATCAGCCCAGGCTTGGTCGTTGAGAAGTTCAATTGGAAACATAAATCAAATGAACAACACAATCGCTTCTGTAAATGATTTGTCACCACATCAACCTCAGCAAAATACACAATGGACACCAAAAACAAAAGCTACCAATCAAAATCAATCTATTGCACCAGATCTAAGTGAACTATTAGATCATCTTTCGGAAAGTTCTCCTACAAGTAGTCAAAACTCTTCTTCTCTAAATACATCTAACTATTCGTCGCCTAATTTGGATATGATTTTGCAGTCTATAAAACAAGATTTGGAATTATCAGCCCAGGCTTGGTCGTTGAGAAGTTCAATTGGAAACATAAATCAAATGAACACCACAAACGCTTCTGTAAGTGATTTGCCACTACATCAACCTCAGCAGAATACACAAGGGACACCAAATGTTCCCAGTGCTACGCCCACACCATATATGGATTTGTCTTGGGGCGAGCCTGTTGCCAATGCCACGAAAGTAAATCGTGCTCACATGAATCCTTCAGGAATGTATTACTGAGAAACAGTGCCAAAAATAATTTTAATACATAATTAAATTACACACATTTTTTCAGATCTCAGTAATACGTCACTTTAGTTGACGATAATAAATTAAGTCATTCTTATATACTTACATACATACATACATACCTCCTTAATTGCATGTGCCTTACCCTTTAAAGACATTTTTAGTATTTAATTAAGTTGAAAATGTTTTACAATTAATGAATATTTGCAGTTAGTTTTTAATTTCGGAAAATAATTATGAATTATAATAAGTTCTTATGTAAAATATCTACTACATACATATATACTATGTATGTATTGAGTATATCAGACATACAAGAGTAGTAGTACAGTTTAATATAGGTAGGTAGGTAGGTACGAAGGCTGGTGTGAGTCACCTCACACCTTCACCCAGAGGCCAATATGGCCCATTGCGATGCCTTGATAGAGGAAGTAGTAGAAGTGTATAGAGTAAAGAAAAGAAGAAGAGGAGGAATGTTAGAATATAAAGAAGAGAGGAAGAAGAAGAAGAAGACCTGACCAAATCCACAGTTTAATATAAGTACATATTAAATAATATTAGTATATAATTTGAAAGAAATAATTTCAAGTTAAAACTTAATTATCACTTTAATGATATACTACATATATATATATATATTGATAATATCAATAATTACGCAAGAATAAAATAAATCCTTTCCCAAACTAACAGGGAAGCCGCAAATATTCTCTAAAACTACTGCTGTAAAAACCGAAAATATGCTCTAAAAACCCTTTAGAGCAAAAAAAAAATTTATATTAACAAGTCAATAAAATTTCTTTAAACAAAATTTTCATTTTGTAAATTTTTACTTTGAGAAAGATTCCAAACATTCAAATATTTGTTAAAAGTTCAACTAAAAAACTTATAAAATTTTTATCCTGAAGAAGCTAGCGAAATATTAAAATAAAATTTAAATTTTTATAAAAAAGATCGAAAGCTTAAATAATTATCAAAATCTTAAGAAAAAAAAAGTCAAATAAATAATAATTAGTTCAACTAAAATATTATCCAAAGCATTGTCAAAATTGACAACCAGTATTTTTAAGGAACTGTTGAATTTCCGAATAATAATATTTTTTCAAAAACTTAAAACTTCAAATTCAAACAATAAGATTTGTTTGTGTTCTTCTACTGGTTGCTCCTGATATCTACTGTGATTATGTTGATACAATAAAATTTTAAAATGTTTAGAACTCGAAAACTGGATGGGACTTATACTTTATACTTTGATATTGAAAATTTTGTATCAAGTATTCTTCTAAATTCATGTTGTTGAAAAATTCCATTTTTGCTAATCAACTTTAAAATTGCAATAAAAAAGGACGAAGATATTGCTTGCTTGGCTGATTGTGCTCAATATTTGTCAAAGTATTAATAGGTACTTATATGAAACACTCTCTCTCCCTTGTTTTGATACCTGCACAGGACAATTTGCGTGTTGGATTTATTATCAAGGACACGTACGAGTATATTTGCAAATCGGAATTAGCTTTAGTCGCGTTACCTTTTACCTGAGATACGTGAGATTTGCTTGTCTCTCGCTGGTGGAGTGTGACAATAAGCCTAAGCAGCCAGACCGGCGCTAGATTTGAATATCTAGCCGGATATTACATTTTGTTTTAGCTTAAATTCTTATTGAGTGTCCGTCGATCGATGAAACTTGGCAGAAATGTGTTTTATTATCATAAAACAAAATAAAATCGGACCAAGGCAGTAAAAGTTCCCACCTCTGAAAAATGCAATTTTTTTTTAAGTTTTTGTTTGGCAAATTCAACTTTTAACGTCGACGAAAGTTAAAAAACCTAAAACCAGCAGATCGTAAAATTACACTTTTCGACCATGCCCTATTTTTTGGGCGGTTACATAAAATAATATTAAAAAAATGTAATTATTAAAAAAAATATTTAAATATTTAAAAAATATAAATTTTTTAACTTTAATGGGCAGGGGGAGGTATCCCTCCAAGCCCATACCCGGAACGGTCTTGTCAAAAAAAAATTTTTTTTTTCAAATTTCCAAAAAAAATAATTTTTAAGATTTTATGTGAAAACAATAAATTTATTCGTAATTATAACTTATTTATAATATTAACAACAAATTGTAAGTAAAATAGCCTCTCTTTTGAACTAAGATGATGATGAATGCCATGGTTCTTCTTCGTCTGTTTCTTCAAAATCCTTTTCCGAATCTGAACTCTCTTCAGGTGGAAGCATAAAAGAAATTGCTTCTTTCTTAAAGTCTCAACTTTTATAATTTGGAATAATTCTAATTTCGTATAAATTTTTTCCATTTTACTCTCGAAGCTTCAAAATGATTCTGATAACAATTTTAAGAAAATAAACACAATATATAGTAAAAAAAAACTAAGTACCTGGAGCCTAGATTTATTTTATTTTTAGCAGGCCAGAAAACGTTACATTTTGCTAGTGTCTCTTTGTATATTTCTGTATGATTTTACATTTATGCTTTCCAACGGAAAGCTAATGTAGAACATATGATGGAAATATACAAAAATAAATTTCAAATTAAATTTTTTATATTTAACTAGAAGGCAACTTCTCATTCAGTATTTTAAACCTCCCAAAACCGTAAAAAGTCAATCAACTTTCATGATTTTAACAGTGTCCCAAAACCAAAAATCTCAAGCACTGTACGATGCAGAATTTTGTTGTCTGTCGAGCTGCGTACTTAGATTTTTACATTTCTTAATTTAATGTCCGGCTAGATTGGCAAAAAGCCCCAATGTGCGGCATTTCAATATACTTAATAGCATTTTGACTAGTCTTCATACTCACTAGATTTACTGGCTGATACATTTTCTATGTTTAATTATGTATAGTTAAATATTTAGTTGGTTAATTTTTTTAAATATTTTAGTTTATGGGCAATTGGTTTGTCACCAAAAGATTATGTTTTTGATAATTAAAATGATGCACAATATGTATGGTTGACTTTAAATTTATTTCATACTCTTACGTCCAAAACACATACATACATTTTTAGATGATGAGTCATTATGAAGAACGTAGAAAAACATAAAATGATTAAAAACGGAAGTAATATTTGTTAAGGAATCTCAAAAAATAAAAATGGAAAAGCGGAAGATTAAAATACCTAAGTTGCATAAATTTCAATTGCAGTTATATTTCGTTGTAGTATTAGCAAAATACATACATACATATATGTACTACATACACTGCGCGTCATCAGGTTAGCGCCTCCGATTCGCTCGTTTGTTTTTGATTTTTTCTATTTTTGTATTCCACGAAAATTCGTAATTTTGAATTTATACTTTTGTCGCTTGTTTTGACAATTACAACTACCAATTTTTTTGATTAAATTAAAATATTATTTATCTTTAAATAAACGCATAAAATGGGAAGAGGGACAGTTTTATCTTTGGGAGAAAAAGGTAAGATTGATGCTTACCATGATTCTGGACTATTCTTTCATAAAATTGCGGAAAAAAATTGGAAGGCACAGAAAAACGGTCGGTAGTTTTCTTAAAAATAAGGAACACTACGGAAAAAATTTCAAAGGCGGCAATAATCACTGCTCTTATAGACGTATCAGAAGAAATACGTGGCTACATTGATGAGGGCAATATAGCGTTTTTAACACTATTAGATAATTCAAAAGCGTTCGATATGGTCAACCATGACTTGCTGTGTCTTAAATTAAGTAACTTTCTCAAATTTAGTTCTTCTGCAACTGGGCTTATATCATCGTATCTTAATAATAGATATCAATATGTCTGTGCAAATAACAAATGTTCTAGCACTTCAAGAGTAACAAAAGGTGTTCCACAAGGAGCAATCCTAGGACCACTTCTGTTTTCAATATATATAAATGATTTACCACGACAATTATCACATTGCACAGTTCATATTTACGCTGATGATGTTCAATTATATTTATGTTGCAATACTAGCCAACTGAATGACAAATGTTGACAAACTGAACTCGGATCTTTAAAAAATCCAATCTTGGGCAATATCTAATGGTCTCCGCCTTAACCCATTAAAAACTAAATGTCTAATAATTTCTCTATCTCCAGTGCAAACTATTGATGTGCCGAATATTTTGCTCAATAACCAGATTATTGAGATTATCAACAATGCAAAGAACCTTGGAATAATTTTTAACTCTACACTTATTTGGACCGCCTGCACAGTCGAGTGGGGTGCGATGGAGTGGGGAACAATATCCTACTATGGCACCTGCGAGTTGCAGTTTCTAACATCTCGTATGAATGCGGAAAACTACAACAGCGTTTTGAAAACGGCTTTTCCCCGCTTTTAAAACTTATTTTCAAATTTGAAGTGGTATTTTCAGCACGATAATGCTCCAATTCATACAGCCCGATCCGTGAAATAGTGGATTCAGAGCCAAAAATTTGACGTCCTTGAATGGCCATCATACTCACCCGACTTAGATATCATCAAGAACGTCTGGGGATGGTTGGCTAGGAAAGTGTACGAGTCCGGAAAACAATACGAAACAACAACCGAATTAATCGAAGGCATCAAATATGCTTGGTCCACCATTTCCACCATATTGAAAAACTTTAGTATTTAATTCCCTAGAAACCAATGTTTCTAGCAAAGGCAGCAATTCATTATCATTAATACTGTTTAAAATATAATATGTAAGTATTGAAAAGCTATACAGTGGTTCAAAATTCTAATTTAATTGAAAATATTGCAGATGGCGCTATCCTGTTGACCAATTTTTTAATTAGTTTTTTAGTATATAGTTCATCTTAAAAATTATTTAAAATATTATCTTTAATGCTACAGCAGTCATTGTTCTTTTATTTTAAAGAGAATTGACAAAAGTCTACTGTATAAAAACTTTAAGGTTATAACTCATTGGATTCAGATAATATTTGATATTAACGATCTGTGCTGGTATTTAAAAGATATTGAATTTATAACAAAGTGATACATATATATGCATTAAGCCAATTTAAAATTATGCAGATGAAATAGTTTTATTCTATTAATAGAAAATGTTGCCCAAACAAATTATTTAAAGTGCGTTAAAGGATTATTATTCGAACGATTGATTAATTTTCAAAATTTCCTTGATTTTTGAACCAATAATATTATTAAAATAATAAAAAAGTGCATTTACAACCAGAAAACTTACGATAAGACAACGAATTTTATTATTATTAAAAAGTTTATAATTTGTCAACCTGTCCTTTCCACTACTCAAATTAATGGAATCAAAACCATCAACCTATATTAAATTTAATGACTCTTTTGTGATATTTGTTTTCCATGGCTTTACCGACTAAGATGTTAGCCAACATGTCAAAAATCATTAACAACAAACTGCGAGTTGTCTAAATATTGTAAATGTTCAAATTTTATTATCATATAAAAGGTTTATTATATTATTTATAAACGTTTTTGTATGAAGTTTTTCATTTACCTACTTATATATGTATATGAAAATATTAGTTCAAAATTCTATGCAGATGTCAAAAAATTTCATTTTTGTAAATATTGTCCTTTGCAAAAAAGAAATCAGAACATATTGTGGTAAAAGAATTTGAATGTTGTAATTTGAAATTCACATTAGAAATAGGGTTACTAGCAGTAAAAACAATTTCTAAAATTCAAATTTAAATTCATAAATTCAATTCACATATTTATACATTTCTTTTTCTCGTGTGAAACATATTAGAAAAAAAAAACGTTTTTATTCTTAAATATCAATAGAAACTATTTGAGAAATTTTCATATTCCTGTGTTATACTGCCTGTGTGCCATCGTACTTAATTAAATTATTTAAAATTATTGTCAAAAAATCAAATAGTGGCTTGCTAAAATCATAATAACTGAGACTACAGGTATCAATAAATTAGGTAGATACATACATATGTATGTATGTACATATTTAAAACATTTGTGTACGCAAATGTGCAGAACTATTCGCCTACCACAAGACGGCACACATATGTATATTTAAAAGAACCCAAAAATATTACATATAAAAGTACATACTACATAATCAGGTTATGCATACTCATACATACAAATGCTCATACCATTTAGATGACTGACTAAGTGTCCATATGATTTGACTAGTCGTTGCGTGCGTATACTTTATTATAAGCGAACACTTCGAACAAGTCAATTGCCACAACAAAAACACAATGGAAAACGCACATTCAAGGTCATTTTGTCCAAAGACTCTGCCAAATGTAAAGAAAGAGAAGCAAGTGTCGCGATATCATGGCGCACCTTTTCTATTCTATATTATTCGTACCTTAATTTCTCTCTTTCCATTTTAGTTTCTCATTCCTGTGTGCAGTACGGTAATTCTCAGCGTAAATAAGTATTTAAAGCAAATTAAAAGGATAATATGATATTTTGGGTACATAATAATGCAAGTGTGAAAAGGACAAATGTCCTTTCGAAAATTTGACTTTGGTGACACACCAATCGATGTGATTGATCGATATGCAACAACAAATACGAGTACAAAATTTGTGCTCATTGAGTTTGGTATGTTGGCTCTCTGTTGCGTTATCAATCAGAGAACCACAAGTTACAAAAGCCGCCTTTAGGTCCACAGCAGAGATCAGTTATGAGTACTGAAAAAATGAGTATTCTCGAATCATGACTTTTAATTTATTGTACTTATACGTACTCATACTTGTTTTAATATCATCAAACCACAACTCATCTTTAAAGTTTGAAGTACTCATTATATTCATACTTAATCTCATGTATGATGTTGTTTATTTTGACTCTCCTTAAAACAATGTACGTAGACAATAAAAAAAAAATAAGTATGACTCGCATACACTCATGCGAGTGCTGTTCATTTTTTACAGCCTGCTTATAAAAATTATATAAAATAATAAATTTTATATGTTTTCCTATAAACTTACTTGTAAATTGTTTTGTTTGTTTTTGTTTTTTTTTTTGTTAGATTTTTGTTTTTTGTGGAAGAAATATTCTTAGTATATATAGGTATATGATGACATTTATATCAAAGTATATTTTTTTTTACTTATTTTGTATAAATACCTAACGGATTAAGCTGTATTTTTCTTAAAATGTATGAAAATATGATATAAAAATACATAATAATTTTTTTTTTTGATCACCAATTAGTGCTTTATTTCTTTCAACATAATCATATTTTGAATAAACACTTCAAAACTGTTTTAGTTTTATAGTAAAAAGTACTTACAGAGCCAACTTAATATCATCACTATTACATATACATACATACATACATACATATGTATAATCCAACAAAATTAAATAAGAAGTCATTGAAAACCTAATTATCTCATTATGAGTTATTCGCTAAAATAAGCACTTATGGCCAGTTTTTAACTTGATATTTAAATTAATTTTTCCTTAAACTTAAGTTGTATTTAAATACGGTTTCATTTTTTCAGTCTCAAATTAAGTTTGTTATTTAATTATGATAAAAGTATGGTAGCACTATTAAATGTCAAAAAAAAAAAATATAAACGACTTCTTCATTTAACACCTGATTTACTATTTATTTTACAAATTGTTGTAAACTAAATGGACAAAAGCTGCATCTTTTATATTCTCTTCATCTAAATTCGTTGTTTTAGTTGATATTAGTTGATATTGATAATAAAAAGCACAGTGTTTTTTCATTCGCGGCGAGTTTATTTATTGAATATTTTTTAGAACTGTCAAAATCATATGGTAGTATGAAAAACTTAAATTGTATTTAAATGGACGTAGTCAGCGATTTAAGTTATATTTAAATATGATCTATAAAAATGAATTTGGTATTTAAACAGAAATTTAGGTAAATGCAATCCGATGGTGATTCTTGGCCAGATACTTCGAATCTAGCTCTGTTTGCTACTAATTTCGAAAAGTAGCTTCAGTGTGTTTATATATGAAAATCTGAATCTGAAAATATTCTGAAAAAATGATTTTAGAATAAAAACGCTTGAAGAAAATAATAGAGTTTGTAGTTTATTAAACAAATATATTTTATTTTCGAGATTAAGGTCTAATATTGTTTTTATTTTTATTTTTTATTTATTCCGATATTTCGCTACAACAATGTGTAGCATCTTTAGGGAAACAATAACAAAATTTAAAATTAATAACAATAAAAATATTTTTCAAAAATAACAGTAATTGTCAAAATTTAAATATTACACAAACAGAAATATTAATATGAAAACTATTTTAGTTTTTAGTTTTTGGGTTTTTTTTATAAATTAAGTGTCTATAAGTTTGAGCAACTTTATCTGTATCTAATTTAAAATTCATTCCAAGATTTTTTGGTACATTAATAATTTCTAACATTTCTAACATATTTTCTATTTTCAAAACTGATACATATGTTCTCAAAGTCGGGATAGGGATTCAAATTTGCACAAGGTGATGATAATGCTGTTTTCTCTATATTTTTGATCAGATTTTTGTCCATCTATTCTAGTTTTTAATTTGTTTTTAGTTGTACCTACATATACATACTTTGCCTTAAAAATATACACAAATGCAAACACTCATACAAATGTAAATATCATTTTTCGCAGCTTTAACACATTATGAAAATGTGAAGATAAGCAAACATTATGAGAGTAATAAAATATTGTATGTATGTATGTATGTCTGTATGTATATTTACACGGTTTATAAAGGCCAAGGAACTAAGAATTCTGAAATTGGGTTTTCCGTTCACTTTCGTTTTTGGCCATAACTATCATCAAATCGTGTAGTAGTAGCTAGAAGTTTTTTTTTTAATATTTTTACCATTTCCATTGGCATTGTGGTGCCGACATATTCTGTGTCCAGCTGTAACAGGTGCAAAAAAGTTTTGCAATAGCCATGATCACCAGAACAATGTGAGTGAGACTTGAACGTTGTCGGATTATGAACAACGTACAATGGCATTGATACGTCTATACATTATAACAATGCAATATTTTGTATCCTGTCCTATATGCAGAATTAGTAGTTAGTTGAGATCTTTGACTAGACTTGGATAGAATTCACTTGGTTCGTACATTGTAGCTGACTGTATGGAAATTTGCTTTATAAGCCTGTTATAAACCTGTTGTAATTTTTTATGAATAAGGGGGTAAAATGGGTAGTCGAAAACTGTCGATCATTTAAAACGATCGAGGACTCAGGGTTTCTTCTTCTTAATATCTGTTGGTGGGAAAATGAGGCGTTGGAATCTGGTAAGAAAATTGGAATCGACTGGTAAGAAAATTGACTAACACTAAACTTAATTAGAGAGCCTAATGAAAACACATGCATATACGAGTACGTATGCAATTTTTACAGGTAAAAACATAAAATTGAAGGTTATCAAGACATTAGAAAACTTTTGTTGCGAATTAAGTGATAAAGCAGTAATAGTGACAGATAGAGGCTTCAATATGATTTCGGCTTTCCGTTCAAGTAATCATATATTTTGTATAAATAATTTGCTAAATAATACAGTAGAAAAATCAATAAAGTAAACTAAAGATCTCGCTGAACTTTGCAACAAATGCATAAAGCTTGTAAAATATTTAAAAAAATCCGGCTTTAATTCAAAGTTACAGTCTACCCCTAAAATTTTAGCGGCAAATGATGTTTTACGTGTATTTTATTGTTGTAACAAAAACAAAATACAGTGGTGGTCCAGTATAACGAACGCCGATATAACGAATGCCCAGTATAACGAACGTTTTTTTCTAGTCCGTTGATGACTCCAAATAACGAACGGTTGAAAAATTAAGTATTCTATATAGCGAATGCTTTCTTTTTCTATGCTTTGTTTTATCCTTTGTTTGTTTGCTTTGTACACTTACACAAAGAGAACGAGATTTGTTGACAACTGGTCGCGTTAAAGAATACCATTAATGCTTTCCAAACGTTTATCAACTGGGCAAAACAAAATGGAATTGAGCACAGCAAAGTATTTATTTTAAGGAGATTGCAAGAACAAGCTATTGACTTCAGTACAACAATTAAAAAAAAACAAACACATATTAGAGATTTTTTTTCCAAACATAATTAATTTTGTTCATGTATATAATTTTTTCCCGTTTTTTTTAATAAATGAATTAATATAATACGAATAGAGTTTAACTTATTTATGTTTGTCTCTAATATATCTACATAGCTATAAAAAAGATAATAATAATAATCACCGAATTTTTTTTACTTAATTTCAATGTTTTGAATTTACACCTATTTATATAAAAACATTATTACTGTTAAATTAAATTGCCGATAATCTTTTTATCGTCGTTCTGGGCCCATAACCAATGTTATAAAATATTAACAGTTTTATTTAATATAAAATTATATTTATTACCTATAAGGAATCTTTATTAAAGTAAAATTTTTGACAAACTAAAAACTATGCAATATAAAACATAATTCTCAAAAACTACTTCGATAGAAAATTTACATTGAAACTAAAGTACATTTCAAATAAAGTATATTGAAAGCATTTCGAACAATTACATTATTAGATATTGCTTTCATCTCATAAGTTCTTTTATTTTTTGGTACTTTATTAACTTCGGCTACTTCCTAATTCGTATTTAATAAGCAAACATTCTCTTCGCTTCCCTACTTGTTCTCTGAGTAAGAGAACACATGAAGAAAAAACTTACTCGTTGCAGCTCTCTACTATCTACCTGATAATTACTGCAAACTGCGAAAGTAGCTCGTCACCAAAAAGGATTTATTGCACTGAGGGCGAGTATTTAGGCAAATTTAGCACAGAACGCGACAGACAGTTGTGTCAAACAGAACTGTGTAACTATAAAACGTTTCTATTTCTACCAGAGATCATCAGTATCTCTTTAGATTTTCAACTAAGAACAACTCGTAACGGCAACGAAATATTTTTAAAAATATCCTCAGTCATGTCTTACTATCCAGTGCACCAATCATCCAATGTGTGTGTAGTCCCAATACCAGTGGTTAATTACAACAACGTAAGTTTTTATTAATGTTTTGCATTAAAATAATATTTTTTAATTATTTTTATTCTCATGTTTATTTTATAGACGACCTACCCATCAAAACAACAAATATACCTCACTCCCATGGAACAATCGTATCATAATCCTGCTGCCGCTCCTTCAACTAACGATGTTGAAATGCAACAAATTTCAACTGATAAAAGCATACCGCAAACTGAACCAGCATGCACTAAAGTAAAACGTTCTCGAACGGCTTTCACCAGTTCCCAACTTTTGCAACTAGAAAGTGAGTTCAAACGAAATATGTATTTGTATCGTACACGCCGAATTGAAATTGCCCAAGGCCTTTCGCTAAGTGAAAGGCAAGTTAAGATTTGGTTTCAAAATCGTCGCATGAAATACAAGAAAGGGACACAGGGTCCTCAAGAAACCAAAGCTGCCGTCAAAGCTCTCCAGCCTATGACAGAACAAAACCTTCATAAGGGCATTGTTCAGCATTTTATGGCATATTCCCAGGATGCATCATTAGAAACATCTGAAAAATGTTCATACAGCACAGCTTTTCCAATAGCTCCCACTGCCAATACAGCCAAAGTTCATATTGCTGAGGTTGCCATACCCAATGAAATGTCAGTTGCTAAAAAAGCTCTCAATCAAAATCAATCTGTTGCACCAGATCTAAGTGAAATATTAGATCATCTTTCGGATCTAAGTAGTCAAAACTCTCCTGTTATGGCATATTCCCAGGAAGCATCATTAGAAACAGCTGAAAAATATTCATACAGCAAAGCTCCCAATCAAAATCAATCTATTGCACCAGATCTAAGTGAAATATTAGAACATCTTTCGGAAAGTTCTCCTACAAGTAGTCAAAACTCTTCTTCTTTAAATACATCTAACTATTCGTCGCCTAATGTGGATATGATTTTTCAGTCTATCAAACAAGATTTGGAATTATCAGCCCAGGCTTGCTCGTTGAGAAGTTCAATTGGAAACATAAATCAAATGAACAACACAATCGCTTCGGTAAATGATTTGTCACCACATCAACCTCAGCAAAATACACAATGGACACCAAAAACAAAAGCTACCAATCAAAATCAATCTATTGCACCAGATCTAAGTGAAATATTAGATCATCTTTCGGATCTAAGTAGTCAAAACTCTCCTGTTATGGCATATTCCCAGGATGCATCATTAGAAACAGCTGAAAAATATTCATACAGCAAAGCTCCCAATCAAAATCAATCTATTGCACCAGATCTAAGTGAAATATTAGATCATCTTTCGGAAAGTTCTCCTACAAGTAGTCAAAACTCTTCTTCTCTAAATACATCTAACTATTCGTCGCCTAATTTGGATATGATTTTGCAGTCTATAAAACAAGATTTGGAATTATCAGCCCAGGCTTGGTCGTTGAGAAGTTCAATTGGAAACATAAATCAAATGAACACCACAAACGCTTCTGTAAGTGATTTGCCACTACATCAACCTCAGCAGAATACACAAGGGACACCAAATGTTCCCAGTGCTACGCCCACACCATATATGGATTTGTCTTGGGGCGAGCCTGTTGCCAATGCCACGAAAGTAAATCGTGCTCACATGAATCCTTCAGGAATGTATTACTGAGAAACAGTGCCAAAAATAATTTTAATAAATATATAAATTACACACACATTTTTTCAGATCTCAGTAATACATCACTTTAATTGACGATAATAAATTAAGTCATTCTTATATACTTACATACATACATACATACCCCCTTAATTGCATGTGCCTTACCCTTTAAAGACATTTTTAGTATTTAATTAAGTTGAAAATGTTTTACAATTAATGAATATTTGCAGTTAGTTTTTAATTTCGGAAAATAATTATGAATTATAATAAGTTCTTATGTAAAATATCTACTACATACATATATACTATGTATGTATTGAGTATATCAGACATACAAGAGTAGTAGTACAGTTTAATATAAGTACATATTAAATAATATTAGTATATAATTTGAAAGAAATAATTTCAAGTTAAAACTTAATTATCACTTTAATGATATACTACATATTTGTTAAAAGTTCAACTAAAAAACTTATAAAATTTTTATCCTGAAGAAGCTAGCGAAATATTAAAATAAAATTTAAATTTTTATAAAAAAGATCGAAAGCTTAAATAATTATCAAAATCTTAATAAAAAAAAAGTCAAATAAATAATAATTAGTTCAACTAAAATATTATCCAAAGCATTGTCAAAATTGACAACCAGTATTTTTAAGGAACTGTTGAATTTCCGAATAATAATATTTTTTCAAAAACTTAAAACTTCAAATTCAAACAATAAGATTTGTTTGTGTTCTTCTACTGGTTGCTCCTGATATCTACTGTGATTATGTTGATACAATAAAATTTTAAAATGTTTAGAACTCGAAAACTGTAAAAGATATATTTATGTACCTATGTATATGAATAACAAAATACCTAACCGAGAAATCTTAGAAAATATAAAAATCCTAGGAATTGGAAAACTCTCAAATTTTAACAATATTCATTTTTGTTTAAATGTTAACGCATTTCATTATTTTGCATCTCAACCGAGTTTGGGTTTTTTAAACTTCCAGTTAATTATATTTTTAAGTAGTTTGGCATTTTATTTTTCTTGGAATTTATCAATTTTTGTGTTGTGTTAAAATACTATGTTTATGTGGGGGACCGCATAATTTTACTTACATACATAAGTATGTATGTATGTACTTATTTTACACATACAAAACATCCTTCAAAGTCTAATAACCTCAAAGTCGCGTTAGTCTATAAGAATAGCAGTTGACTGACGCAATGGTTGTACTTATCACGAACAAAAAAAACCTAAATGGCCGATAACTTAATTAATTATGTTCCATTTTCAAATACCACACAAAACCAGTCTTGACTGTTCCAAAAGTAAATAATAAAACAGTCCGTAACACCAGGGGCCAAATTACCGCATTCGTGATCGAATGAGCTATCGTATCGAAAAATGATTCCGATACCGAAATTATGATAAAATGTACTAAATTTATTGCTCGATATCGAATGCCATAATCTCAAATAAGAAAATTACGATCAATTTTACTCGATATCGAATGCGGTAATTTGGCCCCAGGTCATTAAAGAGATTCATAGAGAGCTTCAGTATAGATTCGTCATAAAATCATCAGTAGTTGACAGTAAGACTTTTTTAATTCTGGGTTAATATCCATCACCAAAATATATATACCTATATGGTATATTAAATTTTTCATACTGTTTGTTACATATTCTTGATTCTCATGAAATTGAAAAACAATTTAGCAATCTATAGGAATGCCCGTCGAAGAAAATTCTTAGGATGACATTTTTTTAAATATTCTCTGTTTGGTGTTGCAAACGGCTCAGTAGACCCAGTATTTTTTTCTATTTTCTTACATATTTTGCAAATAATATCACGACATTTTGCACTTATTAAAAGGAAAAGTTTTGTTTAAAATTGTTGGAATCTGTCATGATTTATCATAGCCACCATACAAATATTCTCCGGGAACATGGTCCAATGGTACATAAATACCTATAGAAAAGCTGTATCTTCCAAAAATACAAATATAATCGAAAAAGTTTTAAGCCAGTTTTAAAAAATTGTAAAAACATGGTTTCAAATAACACTATATAAATAGAACGATTTGTTGTCAGCAAGACCACTTTCGCTGCGTTATTACCGATATACGGCCAAATGTTGGAGAAAGTCATCGACAATTAGACTTCCAGATTAGACTACGTCCAAGCCAGTCATATGCCAAAAGTCATCGTTACGGAAACACGATTTTTAAAATAAATTTGCACAATTTGGAAGAGTTGTTCAGGCGTCTGTAAATCACTTAACAGCTGGCAAAATGGCCGCCTGTTAAAAAAGTGTTGCCAATTTAAAAATATTATTATTTCTATAATATAATTTTTGTTTGTAAATCATGACTAGAATTTGACGTGGTAGTAAAAAATATTAAGGACAGAAATGTAGATCCTTCAGAGCCATGTATACCGGTATACAAAATGTTATGATCGGACTAAAAATACCGCCACAGTGAACAAAATACTAAAAGGGCGGTATTTGTAGGCATGGCAAAAAAAAAATAAAAAATAAATATTTCTGGAACTGCTTTTACATAATCTTTAATCCTAGAGGGTGACTGGCACAACTTTTTTTCAAACCACTCTATTATAAATGCTCTTAAACTTATTAGATCTTTTTAGAATTTTCAAATCAAATTTTGTTTTTAGACAACGCATGCAATGCAGAACTTTGTTGTCTGTCGAGCTGCGTACTAAGATTTTTACATTTCTTAAATTTAAAGTTGTGCTTAATGTCCGGCTAGATTGGAAAAAAACCTCCTATGCGCGACGGAGAAAAATTGTAGAAAAAATTATGTAAGTCCGCTTTCACACTTTTTAATTCTTTCTGACTCTTCAGGGCAAGTATTTTTGGGTGAGAAGGGAAATGACAATAAATGAGGTACAAACTTGACGATACTAGCCAATTTTCTTATTTCCTTTTGTTTTTAGAATTGAACAAAAAGTGGTCAGCTAAAACTGAAAAATGCAACAAAGCCAAACATCTTGCCAGTTTCGGGCAGATTAATCGATCATCTCGTAATTTTGTTTCCTGTTGTAATTAAAGGCAGGGTCCTACCTTTCACTACAGAAACTGGATTGGCTTGGACTCTGATAATAGATGCAACAATAAAACCATGCGGCTGCTACATTTGCGTTATGTTCTTTATCCAAGACTTGGATTTGTTAATCTCTTGTTTGTACAAAATATAGAATAATTAAATTTTCCAAAGAATATAATGGATTTCCTTAACTCCCGAAAATTCTACAAATTATTCAGATTTTTAAGCTCAAAGCGTAATTACTCATAGAGCTTACTCGTGTAACACATGAAATTATTAATCAAAGGATTATATAATACATGTCTTGAGAATTAAGATAAATTTAAGCACTAGTGTTATGATTCTCTAACTAAACGAATGAACAGCTCAGAAAATCCAAGAAATACATTGAATAGAAGTAATCTCATCTTTACTTGTGCGGATTTAATTTATAGAAACCTAAACATTTTATCAGGTATGATTACATGCAACTAAAGGAAGTAGCGAAACGAGTAAATTTACTACACATAGTTTACATTCGTGGACTAAAGTAAATATAATAGTAAATACTAGATTACATATAGAAACTTAACAAATGTATTCATAATGGTGAAATTATACCATTGTGGAATTATACCAGGTGACAGCATAGCGCCAGCTGATTATTTTTTGCTCTATTTATGGTGAAATTGAAAATGTCAAAAAGTTGTTTACAAATAGTCAAAGTTTATATAAAAACGTTACAAAATTATTTTGTTTTTGAAAAATTGAGTTTTTGTCGCCGTTTTATCTGCGTAAAATAGCTTAAAAGTGTTGAAAAACTATATTATATTAAATAGTGTGTTTGTTTTTTGAGCTGTTTTGCTAAAAATGTTAGTTTTTTTTCTTTGTAAGATAAATATTAAGATTCCTCTTTAAAGTGATGTTTTTTTTTTTGCTGCAGAAAATGCGTTGTTGTTATATGTGCAATACCTATACACATACATTAATTTTGAAAATAAAGAATTTTGCATGTTTTACTTTGCAAAATTACGTATTACTTGTATATTTAAATAAATATTATGCGTAACTTAAAGAAAAATTCTTTGAGAAAATAAAAGAAACAAAAGAATCGCTATTGTTTTCTGTGTTTATCCATGTTTGTATATTTGTTTTCTTACACAAACAAAAATGCCTGTTGTTCTTGCCTTGTTGTAATTGTTGTAGCAATGCTGTCACCTGGTATTTAATTTTACCATGATGTATATGATCACCGTGTATAAAATAAATCCGCGGTACAATATTTTTTGTTTTCAAGGTCCCATAAAAAGCAGGTAGAACCGCCGTTCTGTTAAACCTTTTTTGCGAAAGAGGTAGTAAAATGTATTTCCATAGAATTGTGTCTTTTAACTAGAAATTTAAAATATTCTGAAACATATTCTTTTTTGTAATTTTCCATAACATTCTGAGTAATAAAAAAAACTAAAGTTTTTAAATATTTGTAATAATATATCATGTTTGGTAATCCCTTTATTAAGGTAAACAAAATACAGAATTCCACTTATTATGTTATTATATTAACACTTTTCTTGATTATGAAAGTAAGTCATTGCATTTGCAAAAAGGTTTAGCATATTTTTGATCTACACTAACAAAATACACAGCAAGAGCAAACATATTGTAAATCTTTTTGCAAATGCAAATGATGCAATATAATTTGCACAAGATTGTGAATTGTGCCACTATATTTCTTTAACTGAATTGTTTGGAACTGACGAAAATTTGCTTCCAGAACGCCCAACAAATACACCAAAAACTATATTCAAAATATTTTTATTATTGTTTCTTGACTTTGGTTGTTTTCTTCATCTGGTTTTATTCCAATTGATTAGATTGAAAGAAAAAATAAAATTACAACTGTAATTTATTTAAACAAATTGGAGAACAAAATGCTATTATTTCCTTATGATGATGATATATCGTCAACGTAAACGTTTTTCTTTTACCCAATCAGGCCTTAAATGTAGAATAAAATTAAAAGACTTAAGTATCCATAACTATCACACAAAAATTTGTGATATTTATGAATCTGAGATGCCAAAAATATATATATGTATGTATGAAAATAATTTAAAATATGAAAAATTTCAATCTAACATGAAAAAAAATAAAAAATAAATACTATAGAACTATTTGCATATGTATATAATACTAATTGTAAATTAATAAAGAATTATTGCCGTATTCATAAAAAAATAAAGTAGTTTATTCACAAGTTTATTTGACTAATTCTAATTCTTGAACAGAATATATCTGTTATGGAAGATGTTTTCCTTTTGAAAATTAATAAAGACTCGGAAAAATGGCTTACCTATGTATCTGTTGCAAGTGGAACATTATTCCAAAACTAATTCCATTTATTGTGAAGACACAAAACTATTATGCTTTCTTAGTTGGTTTGGAACTGATATATTGGACCAATTCAAATTGTATAATCATATGAGAATGAAAGCAGATTAAAGATATACAGAATGGGTTGCAGAATTGCGTGAAGCTGGAAGAGAATGTGAGAAAGTTAAATTAGCTTGTCTTCAAAAGTCGTATCAAACATTAGAAGAAGTGTTTATTTCGAAAATATGTAACCAGTCCCAAATTTTTTGTATAAAAATAAAAGATAGACTAGATATAACCAACGATATTAACAATCGAATGAATTTATTTTTCCGAGCATCAGAAATATCTATCTAGACATAATGATTCCAAATAATAAATTTTGGCAACTGTTGAGAGAAGTTGAATTTTTTTGGATGTGCTAAGGAGTTAAAGTTTTAAACTAAATTTTCTCAAATTAAAAGTTCCTTAATAATATAAATCTTTGTAAAAATATTGTAACAAAATTTTCTACACCTGGAAAAAGTGAAGAATGGCTGGAGGTCGTAAAAGTATTAAAGAAAAAAGTGTAAATAATTGTGTTCAATGTAAATTAGAGATAAAAGAAATGGAAGATTACATTGAGTGCGATTATTGCTGCAAACAGTTTCACTCACACTGTACTAAACTGGATGAAAAAGAATTTGAGTATCTGGTAAATAATGAGAATGAGAAATTTACTTGTCGTATTTACGGAACAGGCGAAGGAGATTTAAGAAAAGAGTTACGGGCAATCAAAACAAAATTAAATAAGTTAGATCAGCTGTCAGACATTCAAAAAAGCATGCAGTTCATGTCAAAACAATACGATGATATTTTAAAAGCTGTTACTGAAAACATGAAAAAAATAACCCATTTGGAAAAAGAAAATATTAAACTGAAGAAGGAAGTTAATGTTCTCAAAATGTCTGTTAAACTGTTGAATGGTGATCGTATCAAACATAAGGGGGATAAAGGTTGAACAGAATGTTAGCGCAATTGAATCAGTAATGGATTTATCTAAGAAGGTTGGAGCTGAACTAGAGCCACAAAGTATAGATGACGCCTACTTTCTTCAAAACAATACCAAGGGTTCCAGTAAAAATAAAACTATGGTCGTAAAATTTTTGTCAAAGTCAAGCAAAGAAAAACTAATGTCTGCAAAGTCAAAATTGAAAGAATTGGAAAATATGGAAAATGTATATGTTAATGATTTCCTCTCCAATATGCCAAATCCTTAAAAGAAGTTGGAATAAATCATGTATTTGCAAGAAATGGTCGTATTTATTATAAAATGTCAGAAATATATAGACCTCAACTACTAAGATGTGAAGAAGACGTGGATCATGTTTTACTAAATGCTACAACTAATTCTAATAATGGAAGGCCAATGTAAGCGGCATGCGGCCGCGGACGGCAGAAGTAGAATTTTTTCAACTTTGCCGCTTAAAACGATGTTGCCAAACACATGTATATAATGTGTGTATGAGTTAGTTAAAAATTTAAATTCCATTCCATTTTCCTAATTCTTTTTACACAATGTACACACTAATAAACGATTGCCGCCCGCGGCCGCATGCCGCATACATTGGCCTTCCACTATAAGCCGTGAAAGCGCAGATCAGTGTCAAATAACTATTCTGTTACAAAAGATAATGGGACAAGTGATGAAGATTGTGTGTCCTACGTTTCACCAAATTAAGAAAATAGAGAGTACTTATCGTATTTTTTACATTTTTTATGATTCAAAATCAATATTTTAATAACTTTTCAATATTTAATGATTATATACACAATCTGAAATGTAATTTTTTCAATATATTAAGTGTAAATATTCGTAGCATTTCTTCAATAACAAAATTTAATTGCTTTAAATCTTTAATTGCAAGTATATCAAGATTATCTAATATTATTGCTGTACAAGAGACTTGGTTTAATGTAAAATTAACCCAGCTCTATTCTATGCCTGGGTATAATAGCGTTCACTGTAGTAGATTCGATGGGTATGGAGGGACTTCGTTGTATATTGACAACAAATTTAAGTTTTCAATTGAAATGTGTAAAAGTGAAGGTTTTCTTGACATGATCTCAATACGATTGGATGATTTTCGAATTAAAAATGTGCCTTTGAGAATAGTTTCTTTCTATCGATTCCAAAAGTGTAATGTAAATGATTTTATTTCCGTTCTAGAAGAACATATGTGGGAAAGGGCCTGTCATTGTTGTAGGAGACTCTAACATTGATTTATTTCAGAACGCACAGTTTGAGGATTTATCTATCTTGTTTTTAAACTATGACTGCTACAGTTATCACACTTTGGTCACAAGGCCAAAGAGTGGAACTTGAATTGATCAAGTATTTAGCAATATATATGGCAGAGTTTTTACTGATTCTGTGCAATGGGACTTGACAGATCATAACATTATAAGTTGTAAAATAGAATCTGAATTAAATTGCAATCGTTACGGTAAACGACTAAGTAGCTATAAATATTTTACAACGTAGTTTACCGCAAATCTCAAATTTTGGAAACGCTTCACACATTACGGAAGATTTAATTCATTGTTTATCAGATGCTATAACTAATTCGACAAGTCTTAAATCCAGTGAAGTGAATTTGAGGTTTGAGATTGCACCATGGATTAATGCAAATATTCAGTCCTTAATTTTGTTCAAGAAAAAGCTTTTGAAAAAGCGTCGAAGAACAAAAAATTAATGATCCGACTATGTATTGAAGAAAATTAGCAGAGTTATAAAAATGGCTAGTAAAATATACAGAGATAATTACTATTATTACGATCTGGTTAAATTTGAAAACGATCCTAAATAATGTTGGACATTTTTGAACAATATACTTGGAAGAAAATGTAAGCATGATTTTGATCTTTTAACGTCGACAGGGGCTAGGATTTCAGACAACAAAACTAAAGCTAATCTTTTAAATGAGTATTTTGTACACACAGTTGATAGTCTACGAAAACAAATATCATACTTACCTGGTGATAATTGTAATATCCTTAGAACGTTATGTCAGACCGGTGAACGTTTTCGACTTGAACTTGAAAATTTAAATCTTAAAAAATCTTCTGGTCATGATAACATTACACCTAGATTAATTTTCATCTGTAAGGATATAATAGTAACAATTTTGGTAAACATTATAAATAAAATAATTGCAACCACTGAATATCCAGACTGCTTAAAAATAAGCAAAATAGTTCCTATTCCAATAGTGGTAAATAAATTCAATATAGAGCAATTCCATATGAAAGCGATCACCTTTTGGACGACCCCTCTCCGATTTTAAAATAAATAGTCTCAATCGATTGCCCAGCAAAAAATAATGTACCTACATATTTTTTTTTTTTTTATAGTGACTGGTTTAGTGGTGGTGTACACCACTGTCACTGACAAAATTGAAGAATTCTTCATAAGGGACCTCATTGAAAGTTGTTTTAAAAAAAAACTACTAAAGCGGTCGCAACGAGTGATAGCTCGTTGGAAAGGTATTGAATCAGGCTTTAATTAAAAAATAAAATTTTCCTAATTTTTCTTAGAAATGTACCTTTAAATTTTCCCATGAAAATTAAATTTTCCGATTTTCCACAGAAGCTCCTAAATTTTCCGGCTAGTTTTTTTTTTTTTGGATTCCTCATAATTTTTGCTTTAAGAATCAGCAATAAAAAAATGGGCCCCGACTCTTTGTTTGGACAGGAGAAGAGCATTTAAGAGACCACCTTGTTAAAAATACATTTTAAAAATTATTTTACAGTTAAAAATACATTTATGAAGAAAAATTCTTTCTTATTTTGCTACTTATACTTAATTACAATATTTATTAAAAATTTCAATTGTCTTGGCATCATTATAAAATTAAAGTAACTTTAAATTTAGCACGTCGGCAGACGAAGAGTACCGCGAAGAGTCGCGAAAAAGTGCCACTCGACCTTGCAGTTTTGTTCTTCTTCAATTATGCAAAGATTGTAAAAATTTTTTTTATTCTTGTACTGAGAAGCCGCGCCGTCTGAGAAAAACGTTACTTTGTCGATTGCATCGAATTTTGATCTTAAGAATTCAAACAGTTTCATTTGAAATAAATAAACGGACACATAATTATGAGCTAAACTCTCCGCGACAACAACAAGGCTTACGGTCTGTAGTTCGTTATGTTCGTTTTTGAAATAAATGCAAAAAGGATGCACCGTGCACTGGTCGTTTGCCCAGTGATAAGCCTGAATTTCATCCTGAACGAGAAAAGTGTAATTCTCGGCGCAAAGTCGCTTATCACAATGAATTCATTTTGGGCTAATTTCTCCTTACTTTCCTTTAGAAATTTCGATTGCATCTCGGATATGAAATGGTGCGCCTTCAGTTCATTTAACTTGAATCCGAATTCCTCGATGAATTCCGGAATCTGCTTTACCACGGTCTCAAGGGAACATCTGCCGCTGCTAATTATCCACTGTTTGAAATGCACCTCCTGAATTAACAGCTGTTCAAACTTTTCCGCCAAATATTGCTCTAGCTCGTCAATCTTCGGACAATTGTCGCATTTGGACAGATGACAATTTTCCGTGGGGACTTCGACAGGAGGTCCCTATATGTTTCAATTTCACCGTGAAATACTTTCAATTTCTTGCATGGAAAGAAAATTAATTTGATGTTTTGATGAAACATGCAAACGCAGACTGAATGCGTTCCGTGCCTGTCTAATGCCAGCACGTTTGTTTGTTTGAAACTGTTCAGAAATCTTGCGTATAGACCATGATTGAGGCAGCATAGATAAAATGAGATATTTCTCCGGAAAAGTGGTCGCTAAATTGAATTTTCTTTTCAACTGCTCAATCATTTGTTTGCCGTCATCAACGTCATCTGCTTGACTGCATTCGTTATCAGAGCCTTCATCAAATATTGTCGTGATTGCACTCACAACCTTGCCTTTTTTCTTTTTCCTGTATGTTTCACTTCGCAACTTCCTTTTTCTAATAGGCGTTTCACCTAAAGTGGTAATAGCCTCATTCAAAGGACTCAAAGACATATTGACCATCGGAATGTCTGCCTCACTATCAGATGAAACATTTTGTTCACTTGTCATTTCACTCTCGGATTGTGGCTGCATTTGTTTCAATGCATTTGCTTGTTGAGACAAATCGATTTTACACTTGGGGCAAATGAATTCTGCTTCTTCACCGTATTGTATATTTAATTCATTCATGTATCGCTTCGAAACACCAGTTAATTTTAATACTTTTATCTTTTTCGAACGATGTCCACTCTTGTTAAATGGATTGCAGCAAAATTTATTTATTTTATTTGACTCAGAGTGTGTGAAGTATTTATATTTATTTTTTGTTAAAAAATAGGTAAAAAAAATAAGCGATATTTGCTTTTCTTTAATAGGAAAATTTGCGTGAACTACTGCTCATAAAATGTTTTTTAAAGAGGGACTTAATTGGTTACTGCCAATAAGCCGACCACAGGTCATAAAATGTTTTATAAATTTTTTAAATTACCAGGTAATAAATATTTCCCCATATTTATGGAAAATCCGTGTTTTATGACTTGTTTCTGCACGTGTCATTTTATTCCAAATATTTATTACCTGGTAATTTAAAAAATTTACAAAACATTTTATGACCTGTAGCCTCAGTCGGGTTTGGTGTGCCATTACATGCCACTGCTGCTATTATCCATGGATTTATGGCCGATCTTGTGAAGGCAGGCAGACCATATTCACTACACACTCAACTTGGAGCTCTTAAAAAAAAATTGATTTTTTCTTCATAAATGTATTTTTAACTGTAAAATAATTTTTAACAAGGTGATCTCTTAAATGCTCTTCTCCTGTCCAAACAAGGAGTCGGGGCCCATTTTTTTATTGCTGATTCTTAAAGCAAAAATTATGAGGAATCCAAAAAAAAAAATTAGCCGGAAAATTTAGGAGCTTCTGTGGAAAATCGGAAAATTTAATTTTCATGGGAAAATTTAAAGGTACATTTCTAAGAAAAATTAGGAAAATTTTATTTTTTAATTAAAGCCTGATTCAATACCTTTCCAACGAGCTATCACTCGTTGCGATCGCTTTAGTAGTTTTTTTTTAAAACAACTTTCAATGAGGTCCCTTATGAAGAATTCTTCAATTTTGTCAGTGACAGTGGTGTACACCACCACTAAACCAGTCACTGTAAAAAAAAAAATATGTAGGTACATTATTTTTTGCTGGGCAATCGATTGAGACTATTTATTTTAAAATCGGAGAGGGGTCGTCCAAAAATTTGCCAATTTTGATCGTTTTAATATGGAATTGCTCTATAGAGAATTTTCGCACAGTAGCTGTTCTTTCTATTATAGATAAGATATTTGAAAAGTTACTACATGAGAAACTATCACTGTATCTAGAAAGCAATAATTTTACGTATCCGTACCAGTACGGTTTTCAAAAAGGATGTGGTGTAGAAGAGGCTTAATGCAGTAAATTATATATGTAATAATATAGACATGGACTATAAAGGTGTTGTAGGTTTATTTTTGGATTTTTCTAAAGCTTTTGACTTGGTCGACCATGATATCGTGCTGAGGAAATTAAAATATTATGGGATAGTAGAAAAAGAGTATTATATTTTTCAAAGTTACTTTAAAAATCGCAACCAATACTTTTGTATGTTGTGACCAAGAAGTAGAAGTGTGTTTTCCTTCTTTCCTTCAACAATGCATTATACTCCAGGGGAGCCAGTTATTAAGGGAAAAGAAGAGATTAATGACTTCTATAACAAAATAAATGGCGCAGTAGATGTTATGGACCATATGGTGTCGAAATATACCACCAAACGCAAAACAAATAGATGGCCATTTGCAGTTTTTTTTCAATATGATTGACGTGGCTGCATTGGGTGCATTTTGTGTATACTCTAGCCTCGATCCAAGTGCAAAAATAAAACGAAGCTCTCGTCGAGGATTTTTAACATCACTTGGCATGGAGTTGGCAACTAGAAATATGAAAAAAGAGCTAATGATAATCAATAACACGACACTATAACGTCCGGGCAGCTCTAGAGCTTATGACAAATAAAACCATCCATAAAGAAGTTTTCCAGGATGCTGCGGTCCCATCAGATACAACCAAACGAGATAAAACTGGACGGTTGCCAATAAAGGGTCGCTGCTACCTTTGCGTGACTACTGATCCAAAATCTGATCGAAAAACACGCAAAATATGCGATGGCTGTAAACGACCAATGTGCAATACGCATAGCAAAACTATTACTCCACGCTGCACTAGATATTATTTTTTTTTATTTTTTCTTTTATGCAACAATATTAGTAAACAGTTTTATTTATTTTTTATACAAGTACAAAGTTTGATATAAAATATGTTTTGAATTAAATAATTAATAAACAAAAAAATACTATAATTTTTACTTTTTTCATACAAAATGTAAAAAGTTATATAAGGGTACCCGGGTACCCTTATCAGGATATAAAGGACTATTCGACTTTGGGTGGCTTCAGAGTCAATCCAAAAGAATCAAGAGTGCTTTAGATGGGAACAAATTTAGAAAATGATTATCTGAAGGAACTTGGGGAGCCTCTAATTTGTATTTTATTTAGTTTAAGAAAAATTTGACTTCAAAGTACGTTCGGGTACCGGGGTACCCATTTTAGTATGGTTAGGGTTAAATGATTTGTACAATTTAAATCTTAATGGACACTTATATATGTTTGCTGATGATGTAAGTCTGTTTTACCCATACAAATATGAATTAGCCGTAAAAACACGAATGGAGCGTGATGTTTCTCTCATTTTCGAATATGATCGCATAAATAGATTAGTTTGGAATGAGGAAAAAACAAAATTAGTTCGTTTTAGGCCGAATTCCAATCCTTCTAATGAAGTTTTTAATATTTACGTTAATGGTCAAATAATATCAGAAACTGAGTCGGTTAAGTACCTAAGAATTATGTTACAAAGTAATCTGCCTTGGAACCTTCAAATTTGTGAGGTAAAGAGAAAAATTGCACCAGCAGTTGGTATATTGTATAAATTGAAGAAAAAACTGAATAACAGAACAATCCCAGTAAAAAAATTTGTGTTTTTTGAAGCACTTAAGAGAAAAAGCGCATAATCGAGCGCTCTTTTGAAGCAGTAAATGCTTACGACTAAAATATACAAAAATATGCTTTTTTAGTGCTGGCAACGAAGAAGGTTTTAAAGGAAAAAAACAAAAATGAAATTATAGCCTACAGATTTACATATGACAACGAAAGTCAATTATAAAACAAATATGGCGCTTCTCAGTTACTATGAATTTTTCTTACGCAAAAACATTCAGATAGAATTAAAAAAACACTTTAGGAAAATGCTTTATTTGCATGTTTGATTAGGCTAAAAGAAGCACTTTTTGTCAGCAGAAAGTAGTTCTACAAACCGGGAACACCTCATACAAAAATCATACATCCCATCAGCAGGTTTGAAGCGATTTGAGGTATTTTTACTGGAATGCGTTTACTGTATCATGCTTTAATACAATCCCATTTAAATTATATGATTATGTTATATGGATATAAAAATACAACTGTCTTGAAATCTCTTCAAACTGTGCAAAAAGAGCCCTGAAAATCATCTTCAAATTACCCATTAGACATTCTACAAACCTACTTTTCAATGACATATGTTGGCCAATTATGCCTATTCATATATTACACATCTATCAAGTATTAGTAAACATATACAAAACTTTGAATCATATTGGTTTCCAACACAATCAAATATCATTTAACACAAGGAATCAGTTGAATTTAAGAATGCCAAGGTGCAGAACTGAAATATCAAAACAGCGTATTTAGTATATGGGAATTTTAAGATATAATCAACTACCGTCAACCTTAAAAACTCTGAATAGAATATCGAATTTTAAATCTAACTTAAAAGAATATTTACTTCAAAATCTTGAATTGCTTATGTAAACCATGCATTATATGTGTAAATACTTATTATTTTTTGCTTTAAAGTTTTTATTTATATTATATATTCATATACGCTTAAAACTTGCCAGCGCAGCCTCAATAATGTCAATTGGCGCTGAGGCGATATATGTATATTAGAATAATTGTAAAATGAATTTATAAAATAAATATTACAGAAAAAAAATTCACAATTTCCAAATAATTCATTGATTTAGAGCCTAATAATTTAACTGAAAATACACAGATTTCTACCAATCGATCAACGCATGTGCATATGTATGTTCAGGAAACTATTGATCGTCAACAACAACAATTTACTCCTAAACAATTAGAAAGGCTTAGAAAAAATCTCGATTGGAAACTAATCTCCCTATCTCGTTTTTGGTATTTTAAAATTATTTCATATTCATTATAACGTTTATTATCATTCAATAATGAAATAATATTTTATATACAAATAAAAATTTTATTAATATGATGTATTGAAAATTTAATAAAAATTACATAAATATAAACTAAATATAAATTGATTATAAAAGCAAAAATTTTAACAAAATATTTAGATGATTTGTTTTGCATAATTTCAGAAGGTGAAATAGAATATATATTAACGATTTTTAACTCATTTCATCCAAATATTAAATTTACTATAGAAAAAGAATGTTATTCTATACTTCCTTATTTAGACACTTTAATAATAAAGAGAGGTAATAAATTATTAAAAGACTGGTATCAAAAACCTACATCATCAGGAAAGAATAATTAATTACTATTCAAAACATCCTAAAAGAATTATTATTAATACAGCTAAAAATCTTATACAGAGAATATTAACAATAAGTGATAAGGAATTCCACAAGAAAAATATAGAAACGATTAAAAAAAACATTAAAGGATAATAATTTCACTAATAATATAATTTGTAAATTAATAAGACAATTCAAAAATAAAATGAATAACACAACAAGATTTTCTGAACCTACAATATATAAATCTTTAACTTATGTACGTAAAATATCCGAAAGATTAGAAAAATCTAATATATTTTATAACACCAAATATAAAATGGCTCCAAAAATGTATGTATAATACAGTAGGCAGATTATTCAGTAAAATAAAAGATAGGATACCTAAATTAGAAATGTCAAACGTAGTTTATAAAATACCATGTAATGGTAATGACAATGAAAAATGTAGCAAAGTATGTATATGTAGGTACAACTAAAAATAAATTAAAAACTAGAATAGCTGGACAAAAATCTGATCAAAAATATAGAGAAAACAGCATTATCATCACCTTGTGCAAATTTGAATCACTATCCCGACTTTGAGAACATATGTATCAGTTTTGAAAATAGAAAATATGTTAGAAATGTTAGAAATTATTAATGTACCAAAAAATCTTGGAATGAATTTTAAATTAGATACAGATAAAGTTGCTCAAACTTATAGACACTTAATTTATAAAAAAAACCCAAAAACTAAAAACTAAAATAGTTTTCATATTAATATTTCTGTTTGTGTAATATTTAAATTTTGACAATTACTGTTATTTTTGAAAAATATTTTTATTGTTATTAATTTTAAATTTTGTTATTGTTTCCCTAAAGATGTTACACATTGTTGTAGCGAAATATCGGAATAAATAAAAAATAAAAATAAAAACAATATTAGACCTTAATCTCGAAAATAAAATATATTTGTTTAATAAACTACAAACTCTATTATTTTCTTCAAGCGTTTTTATTCTAAAATCATTTTTTCAGAATATTTTCAGATTCAGATTTTCATATATAAACACACTGAAGCTACTTTTCGAAATTAGTAGCAAACAGAGCTAGATTCGAAGTATCTGGCCAAGAATCACCATCGGATTGCATTTACCTAAATTTCTGTTTAAATACCAAATTCATTTTTATAGATCATATTTAAATATAACTTAAATCGCTGACTACGTCCATTTAAATACAATTTAAGTTTTTCATACTACCATATGATTTTGACAGTTCTAAAAAATATTCAATAAATAAACTCGCCGCGAATAAAAAAACACTGTGCTTTTTATTATCAATATCAACTAATATCAACTAAAACAACGAATTTAGATGAAGAGAATATAAAAGATGCAGCTTTTGTCCATTTAGTTTACAACAATTTTTTTTTTTTTTTTTTTTGTATAGCCTTTATTTATTTATTGAATCTTCATATAATGAAATGACAATAAGTATTCAAATCTTAATATTAAAAAGAAAATAATAAGCCCAGCCAGTTTAGAAATTGTCGGCAGTAGGCTAATTGGCCTATATGACTCAACTTTGGTGTGATCCTTCCCTGACTTAGGAATCATAGTGATCATAGACACCTTCCAATCTGCAGGATAGTATTCTAGGCGTAAAATAGCGTTGAAGATAAAGAGGATAATTCTTCTAGCTACACGAGGTAACTCCACAAGCATTTTATTGCTGATTTTATCCATACCTGGAGCCTTTCTAAGGTTCAGAGTACCAATAGCGCTTTGGACATCACCAAAGTTTAGTCTTAGAGGTACAGGAGGTCTAATAACGAGTGGTAGCAAATCAGATACGTTATTTGAGTTGTTTTTAGTAAACACATTTCTTAAATGGTTAACAAATAATGTCCCTTTCTCGGAATCATTTCTAGCCCAGTCACCAGTCGGATTTCGCAAAGGAGGTTTTCCTCTCACTGGTCTTTTTAAACCTCTTGCCGCCCTCCATAACGAGTAGTCAGATTGTGGGGTACTATCAAGACCCTCCAAGTAGGATGTAAGTGAAGCCGTTCTTTGGGTTTCTAAGAAATGTCTTAGTATATCTCTGCATACCCGTAGCCTAGCTTTAAGTTGAGGAGACCTGTGAATTTGCCACTCTCTTCTAACTCTTCTTTTTTCTGTCAGGAGATGTTCGAGTTCAGCGAAATAAGTTCTGTTTGTCCTCTTTCTGCATTCAACGTCATATGTGGAAGCGTGATGCACAGCTCTTCGTATGTCCTCAGTAAACTTGCCAATCGACCCATCAATATCCTCGGTAGTTCTCAACACTACATTTTCCGTGCAGTGGGAACTTAAATACTTTTTATACTTTATCCAACTTACTCTGGATTTAGACATGTCCCGAAATGGAGAGCCATACCCTTGAAGGAAACGCATTGAAATAATAGAAGGAGAGTGATCTGAAGACAAGTCTAATGAAGGCTCCACTTGTATCGATTCTACAGGGATATTTTTCACTACTCCGAAGTCAATAATATCGGGAATCTTCCGTCGGTCCGTCGGCCAGTAGGTGGGATGCCCGCTTGAGAGTACATCTAAGCCCATTTTGGCAATGGTGTTGAAGAGTTCACGACCCTTTGGGGTTACCAGACGTGAACCCCAAAATGTGTGTTTGGCGTTAAAGTCGCCAGCAACTAAAAATCTAGCTCCAAGGGAATTAAAGAAGTTATGGTATTGGTATTCTTTATTGAGAATCGAGGCGGAGAATAAATCGATGATAAAACAAATTTGTATTGACAGAATTCAATGCAAATGTTTGTTGCTTGGAGGTAATCCTCACTTATGTTATTCATTAGATAATGTTTTATTCTGTTCTTTATAAGAATTGCCGAACCTCCACAAGCTCTTCCGCGGGGATCTTTAGTATCGTACAACACGTAGCCATTAATTTTGAAGTACCCTGTCGACGTCAAGTGAGTTTCAGCAATCATCATAACATCAATCTGCTTATCCATCAGGAAGTATTCCAGTTCGTTTTTATGTTGGCGGAGGCCGTTCGCGTTCCAAAAACAAATTTTTAAATAAATCATTTCTTTAAAATGGCTTGCAAGATAGTGGATTGCATTTTCAGCATTTCCTGCATCATGGATGTCATGGTGGTCGTAAAAGTGTTCATAGTTTGGACAAGTGTCTGCAATGTTGTCTCTAGATTGTTGATATGTGGCTCAGAGTATTGCGATATAGGTTCCTGCTCCAGACCTGGCATATTAGATTTGACAACGTTTGCGTAAGAAACTTGTCTAGAATTAGGAGCGTTTACGTGAGTAGTTGGTCGTACAATTTGAGGAAAATTCTTACTCGACGTGAAATTAGGTTGTTGAGGATGGTCAGGTAATACTGGCGACTTATTGGTCCTTATTCCCTTCAAATAAGTATAAACTGGACAACCTCTATAATTAGCGGTATGATTTCCTCAACAGTTACTGCATTTTTTTATTTTTAAGTCCGTTTTGGACTTATTACATTGAGCAGTTGCATGTAGTTCCCCACATCCAACACAAACAGACGGCAATTTACAATACGCTTTGGTGTGACCAAATTCTTGACAATTAAGACACTGGACGGGTCCAACACGCTTATGCGGTTCCTCCACGGTAATTCTACGATGCAGAAGATAAATAAGATTGTAAATTGGATGGGACTCGTTTTTCTTTAAGGCAACATCTCCAGGTTCCAATTCTACCCTGAACATGGGCTGAGGAATCTTTTCACGGTTTCTAATATTCACTACGCTCTTGTTTTTGAACTCTTTGTCCATTAATCCGTTCTTTATCTCCGCAGGATCAACACATGGGTCTATACCCTTTAGAACGACTTGGAGTCCTTTTGCGCTTTTGAGCTGATAGGTATAGAAATCCCTGGTCTCCCTCTCCAACTGGTTGGACAATTTTCGAAAATCATCTTCCCTATTCACTTGGATCTTTGTCTCGCTGATTTTTCCATGTTTAATTGAGGTTACGCTAAACATGTTCTCACCTATTACAGCAACAATTCCTTGTACCAGTTTATTGGAAGTGGGCTCTCTCAGGTAAATTGGTGGGGGCTTAAACGTCTTTTTCGGTATTTCTGGGTCATCCGTCTGAAGTAGAGCAAATCTGTTTTGATCATTTGGCTTATCACTGCTGACGGTCTTAGGAACTTTAGAATTGGAAGACATTTGAGCAGATGTCGGGATCCTCTGTCGCTTGAGAACGGTGATGTACTTATCCATACCTACTTGTTTTTTGGGTTTGACTGCACTATTTGATGAAGATGATGATTTCTCATCGGATGAGATAACTATATTGGGCGAACAGGAACGGCGCGGTATTTCGGCTTTTGTAGTGAGAAGAGACTCCACGGATTTTCTTAAGGATTCTTCCTCAGAGATCCATAAATTTTTTCTACTGTAGCTTAGCTCTTTCTCAGAATTACATCTGAGCGGGACACTCATGCAGTTGTTTTGCGATTTTTAAATTACCGAAAAACCACTATTTTTCCACCTATTACGATATCTTTTTTTTATATATATATATATTTTTTTTTTTTTCACTTATTACAATACACATAGTGTTGTTGAACTGTTCGGACGTGTTATTTTTAGTGCGGCTGAATTTTCGGTGAAAAAATCGTAATAGGTGAAAAAGTGTAATAGGTCGAAATAAAACAAAAAAGTTAAAAAATATTTCGTAATAGGTAAAAATACCTACGGTAAAAAAAAAAAAAAAAAAAATAAAAAACATTAAAAAATAAAAAACATTAAAAAAAAAAAATTATAATAAAAAACATTAAAAATCGCATAAAAACTGTATGAGTGTGCCTGTCAGATGTAATTCTGAGAAAGAGCTTAGCTCGACTAGAAAATCTTTATGGATCTCTGAGGAAGAATCCTTAAAAAAATCTGTGGAGAATCTTCTCACTACAAGAGCCGTAGAACGGCGCCGTTCCTGTTCGCCCAATATAGTGATTTCATCAGATGATAAAACATCAATATCTTCTACATCAAATAGTGCAGTCAAACCTAGAAAACAAGTAGGTATGGATAAATACGTCACAGTTCTTAAGCGACAGAGGAGCCCGACATCTGCTCAAACGTCATCAAATTCAAAAGCTCCCAAGACCGTGAGTATTGACAATCCAAATGATCAAAACAGGTTTGCTCTCCTCCAGACGGATGATCCAGAACTTCCTAAAAAAACGTTTAAGCCCCCACCAATTTATCTGAGAGAGCCCACTTCCAGTAAATTGGTACAAGGAATTGTTTCGGTAATAGGTGAAAATATGTTTAGCGTAACCTCAATTAAACATGGAAATATCAGCGAAACCAAAATTCAAGTGAAAAAGGAAGATGACTTTCGAAAATTGTCCAACCAGTTGGAGAGGGAGAGTAGGGATTTCTATACCTACCAGCTGAAAAGCGCAAAAGGACTCCAAGTCGTTCTAAAGGGTATAGACCCAGATGTTGATCCTGCCAAGATAAAGACTAGTTTAATGGAAAATGGCTTCAAAATTAAGAACATAACGAATATTAGAAACCGTGAAAAGATTCCTCAGCCTATGTTCAGGGTGGAATTGGAACCCGGAGATATAGTCTTAAAGAAAAACGAGTCCCATCCCATCTACAATCTGATTTACCTTCTGCATCGTAGAATCACCGTGGAAGAACCGCATAAGCGTCAGGGACCCGTCCAGTGTCTTAATTGTCAAGAATTTGGTCACACTAAAGCATATTGTAAATTGCCGTCAGTTTGTGTTGCGTGTGGGGAACTACATACAACTGCTCAATGTGATAAGTCGAAAACCGACTCAAAAATCAAAAAATGCAGTAACTGCGGAGGTAATCATACCGCAAATTATAGAGGTTGTCCAGTTTACACTCATTTGAAAGGCATAAGGACCAACAAGACGTCAGTATTACCTGTTCATCCACAACAGCCTAATTTTGCATCGAGTAACAATTTTCCTCAATTGTTACGGCCCACTAGTCATGAAAACGCGCCTAGTTCTAGACAAGTTTCTTACGCTAACGTGGTTAAATCTAATAGGCCAGGTTTGGAGCAGGAACCTAAATCTCAATATTACGAGCCTAATATTAACACTCTAGAGACTACTTTGCAGACACTTGTCCAAACTATGAACACTTTTACGACCACTATGACATCCATGATGCAGGAAATGCTGAAAATGCAATCCACTATCTTACAAGCAATTTTAAAGAAATGATTTGTTTAAAAATTTGTTTTTGGAACGCGAACGGCCTCCGCCAACATAAAAACGAACTGGAACACTTCCTGATGGATAAGCAGATTGATGTCATGATGATTGCTGAAACTCACTTGACGGCGACAGGGTACTTCAAAATTAATGGATACGTGTTGTATGATACTAAAGATCCCCGCGGAAGAGCATGTGGAGGTTCGGCAATTCTTATAAAGAACAGAATAAAACATTATTTAATGAACAACATGTGTGAGGATTACCTACAAGCAACAAACATTTGTATTGAATTCTGTCAATACAACTTTGTTTTATCATCAATTTATTCGCCGCCTCGATTTTCAATAAAAGAACATCAATACTACAGCTTCTTCAATTCCCTTGGAGCTAGATTTTTGGCTGCTGGTGACTTTAACGCCAAACACACATTTTGGGGTTCACGTCTAGTGACCCCGAAGGGTCGTGAACTCTTCAACACCATTGCCAAAATGGGCTTAGATGTACTCTCAAGCGGGCATCCCACCTACTGGCCGACGGACCGACGGAAGATTCCCGATATTATTGACTTCGGAGTAGTGAAAAATATCCCTGTAGAATCGATACAAGTGGAGCCTTCATTAGACTTGTCTTCAGATCACTCTCCTTCTATTATTTCAATGCGTTTCCTTCAAGGGTATGGCTCTCCATTTCGGGACATGTCTAAATCCAGAGTAAGTTGGATAAAGTATAAAAAGTATTTAAGTTCCCACTGCACGGAAAATGTAGTGTTGAGAACTACCGAGGATATTGATGGGTCGATTGGCAAGTTTACTGAGGACATACGAAGAGCTGTGCATCACGCTTCCACATATGACGTTGAATGCAGAAAGAGGACAAACAGAACTTATTTCGCTGAACTCGAACATCTCCTGACAGAAAAAAGAAGAGTTAGAAGAGAGTGGCAAATTCACAGGTCTCCTCAACTGAAAGCTAGGCTACGGGAATGCAGAGATATACTAAGAAATTTCTTAGAAACCCAAAGAATGGCTTCACTTAAATCATACTTGGAGGGAATTGACAGTTCCCCACAATCTGACTATTCGTTATGGAAGGCGGCACGAGGTTTAAAAAGACCAGTTAGAGGAAAGCCTCCTTTGCGAAATCCGATTGGTGACTGGGCTAGAAACGATTCCGAGAAAGGGACTTTATTTGTTAACCATTTGAGAAATGTGTTTACTATAAACAACTCAAATAATGCAACTGAATTGCCACCACTCGTTATTAGACCTCCTGTACCTCTAAGACTTAGCTTTAATGATATTCAAAGCGCTATTGGTACTCTGAACCTTAAAAAAGCTCCAGGTATGGATAAAATCAGCAACAAAATGCTCGTGGAGTTACCTCGTGTAGCTAGAAGAATTATTCTCTTTATCTTCAATGCTATTTTACGCCTAGAATACTATCCTGCAGATTGGAAGGTATCTATGATTACCATGATTCCTAAGCCAGGGAAGGACCTCACCAAAGTAGAGTCATATAGGCCAATTAGCCTACTGCCGACAATTTCAAAACTGTTTGAAAAATTGTTAATGGCTAAGTTGATTCCAATTCTGAACGACACTCAATGTATTCCAAATCATCAATTCGGGTTCAGAGCTAAACACAGTACCATCGAACAAACACACAGATTAGTAAATGTGATAAGACGGTCGTTTGAAGAGAAAAAATACTGTTCCGCGCTTTTCATTGATGTTTCCCAAGCGTTCGACAAAGTCTGGCATGAAGGTTTAATGCACAAAATAAAATTAGCTCTGCCTGCTAACACCCACAAACTTATGAAAAGTTATTTATATGGTCGCAAATTTACAATCAAAGAAGGCGATTTTTTAAGCCCCGCTCAGCCAATTGAAGCAGGAGTACCCCAGGGTAGCATACTGGGTCCTACTTTATATTCGATTTATGCATCCGATATGCCGTCAGACCCCAATATACATACTTCAACTTTTGCTGACGATACAGCCTTTATTAGCGTTCATAAGGACCATCAAATAGCATCACAGAATTTGCAGAATTATATTTATAAACTAGAGAATTGGCTTGAGCTTTGGAAAATCAGGGTTAACGAACAGAAATGTATTCATATAACTTTCACATTGCGAAAAGATACCTGCTCGTCCATCAGAATAAATAACCAAATTATTCCGCAACACAATAAAGTCAAATACCTCGGAATCCACCTCGATCGTCGTTTAACCTGGAAGTCTCATATTGACGCAAAACTTACACAGATGAGATTAAAAGCAGTGCAACTTAATTGGCTAATCGGCAGAAATTCTACATTAAAGTTGGATTGTAAACTTTTGTTGTACAATGCAATTCTAAAGCCAATATGGTGTTATGGAATTCAATTATGGGGTACTGCCTCAGCATCCAACATTGAAAAAATTCAAAGAGGTCAAAATAAAATTCTACGTATAATTACTGCAGCTCCATGGTACGTTAAAAATTCTCGAATTCACAAAGATCTAGGCATTCCTTTGGTGAAAGACGAATTTACAAAATACGCCTCAAAATATGTCAGCAAACTTGAACACCATCCAAACCCACTTGCACGAGACATCCTTAACTTTAGTGGCCATGTTCGGTTGAGAAGGAGGGATACCCTTGCTTTAACTCAAACGCAAAACAGATGACTGGATCAGTGGATGTAAATTTTTTTGTAGTATCATAATATTTTGTCTAGCACTGGCTGGACTTGTTATTTTCTTTTAGTATTAAGATTCGAAAACTTATTGTCATTTCAATATCTGAAGATTCAATAAATAAATATAATGTATTATAAAAAAAAAAAAAAAAAAAAAAAAAAAAAAAAAAAAAACTTATTACAAGTTTTTTTTTTTATTTTTTTTTCACCTATTACGAAAATTCAGCCGCACTAAAAATAACACGTCCGACCAGTTCAAGCAACACTATGTGAATGAACAACAATTTGTAAAGTAAATAGTAAATCAGGTGTTAAATGAAGAAGTCGTTTATATTTTTTTGACATTTAATAGTGCTACCATACTTTTATCATAATTAAATAACAAACTTAATTTTAGACTGAAAAAAATGAAACCGTATTTAAATACAACTTAAGTTTAAGGAAAAATTAATTTAAATATCAAGTTAAAAACTGGCCATAAGTGCTTATTTTAGCGAATAACTCATAATGAGATAATTAGGTTTTCAATGACTTCTTATTTAATTTTGTTGGATTATACATATGTATGTATGTATGTATGTATATGTAATAGTGATGATATTAAGTTGGCTCTGTAAGTACTTTTTACTATAAAACTAAAACAGTTTTGAAGTGTTTATACAAAATAAGTAAAAAAAAATATACTTTGATATAAATATCATCATAAAAAACAAAAATCTAACAAAAAAAAAAACAAAAACAAACAAAACAATTTACAAGTAAGTTTATAGGAAAACATATTGGCGAAAATATAAAATTTATTATTTTATATAATTTTTAGAAGCAGGCTGTAAAAAATGAACAACACTCGCATGAGTGTAGGCGAGTCATACTTATTTTTTTATCGTCTACATACATTGTGTTAAGGAGAGTCAAAATAAACAACATCATACATGAGATTAAGTATGAATATAATGAGTACTTCAAACTTTAAAGATGAGTTGTGGTTTGATGATATTAAAACAAGTATGAGTACGTATAAGTACAATAAATTAAAAGTCATGATTCGAGAATACTCATTTTTTCAGTACTCATAACTGATCTCTGCTGTGGACCTAAAGGCGGCTTTTGTAACTTGTGGTTCTCTGATTGATAACGCAACAGAGAGCCAACATACCAAACTCAATGAGCACAAATTTTGTACTCGTATTTGTTGTTGCATATCGATCAATCACATCGATTGGTGTGTCACCAAAGTCAAATTTTCGAAAGGACATTTGTCCTTTTCACACTTGCATTATTATGTACCCAAAATATCATATTATCCTTTTAATTTGCTTTAAATACTTATTTACGCTGAGAATTACCGTACTGCACACAGGAATGAGAAACTAAAATGGAAAGAGAGAAATTAAGGTACGAATAATATAGAATAGAAAAGGTGCGCCATGATATCGCGACACTTGCTTCTCTTTCTTTACATTTGGCAGAGTCTTTGGACAAAATGACCTTGAATGTGCGTTTTCCATTGTGTTTTTGTTGTGGCAATTGACTTGTTCGAAGTGTTCGCTTATAATAAAGTATACGCACGCAACGACTAGTCAAATCATATGGACACTTAGTCAGTCATCTAAATGGTATGAGCATTTGTATGTATGAGTATGCATAACCTGATTATGTAGTATGTACTTTTATATGTAATATTTTTGGGTTTTTTTAAATATACATATGTGTGCCGTCTTCTGGTAAGCGAATAGTTCTGCACATTTGCGTACACAAATGTTTTAAATATGTACATACATACATATGTATGTATCTACCTAATTTATTGATACCTGTAGTCTCAGTTATTATGATTTTAGCAAGGCACTATTTGATTTTTTGACAATAATTTTAAATAATTAAATTAAGTTCGATGGCACACAGGCAGTATAACACAGGAATATGAAAATTTCTCAAATAGTTTCTATTGATATTTAAGAATAAAAACGTTTTTTTTTTTTCTAATATGTTTCACACGAGAAAAAGAAATGTATAAATATGTGATTTGAATTTATGGATTTAAATTTAAATTTTAGAAATTGTTTTTACTGCTAGTAACCCTATTTCAAATTACAACATTCAAATTTTTTTACCACAATATGTTCTGATTTCTTTTTTGCAAAGGACAATATTTACAAAAATGAAATTTTTTGACATCTGCATAGAATTTTGAACTAATATTTTCATATACATATATAAGTAGGTAAATGAAAAACTTCATACAAAAACGTTTATAAATAATATAATAAACCTTTTATATGATAATAAAATTTGAACATTTGCAATATTTAGACAACTCGCAGTTTGTTGTTAATGTTTTTTGACATGTTGGCTAACATCGTAGTCGGTAAAGCCATGGAAAACAAATATCACAAAAGAGTCATTAAATTTAATATAGGTTGATGGTTTTGATTCCATTAATTTGAGTAGTGGAAAGGACAGGTTGACAAATTATAAACTTTTTAATAATAATAAAATTCGTTGTCTTATCGTTAGTTTTCTGGTTGTAAATGCGCGTTTTTATTATTTTAATAATATTATTGGTTCAAAAATCAAGGAAATTTTGAAAATTAATCAATCGTTCGAATAATAATCCTTTAACGCACCTTAAATAATTTGTTTGGGCAACATTTTCTATTAATAGAATAAAACTATTGAGAAGACAACAAAAATCTGCAAAGGCAATAAACACAAAAGAAGACAAAGACAATACAAATGCAAACTACACCATTGCGATACTTTAGTATTACTAACAACTTTGACTAAGTAAAAAATACAAATTTTCTGTTATATAGTTTTAGTTTACATACATTTATTTTAATATTTTAAGTTTTTGTGTTGTGTTGTCCAACTATACAAAATACTGTGATATACATAATTAATAAATAATGTTAAACTGACGAAAAAGATTACTGTAAGTTAATTTGTTAAAAATGAAGATTATAATTATTGTTATTATTGACTAAAAAATTTTCCTTTGTATTTTTACAATGTTACCAGATTTTAATAAAAACTCAATCCCTGAAGAAGTTGGAAAGAATACCAACGAAACGTCGGATTATATTGGAAATGAAATAAATAATCTTTTATTTACATTAAATTAATGACCTTGAAAGCCTGCATATAGGAAACTATATAAACTATTAAAACTATTTTATCTGCATAATTATACCCTTCACCGTTATGAGAAGGGTATATATAGGTTTGTCATTCCGTTTTTTTATTTTCACAATTTAATTTTCCGACCCTATAATGTATATATATTCTGGATACTTATAGATAGCGGAGTCTATTAACCCATGTCCGTCTGTCTGTCTGTTGAAATCAGTTTTATGAAATTCCCAGATATCTTCGGGATCCAAATCTTCAATAAATCTGTCAGACATGCGTTCGAGAAGTTTGCTATTTAAAGTCAGCAAAATCGGTTTAGGCCAACCAGAGTTATGGACCAATATGTGAGACAACCTCCATAAAAATTTGATATTTTTTGTCCATTTTATTGCAATATTTTGAAATATATTGAAGATAATAACATGAAATTTTGTATACGTTGTTTTTATAATAAAAGAAGAAAGTGTGCGAAAAATGGTATGAAGCGTTTCATGATTTCTCATAGCCCCATACAAAAATCTTCCCGAAATATTACTCAATTATACATAAATGCCTATAAAATTGGAATATCAAGACAAAATTCTGCAAAAATAAGTTTTATGCAAAAATAAATCGCAAAACGCATTTTTTTTAGTTCGGTCCCTGTTTGACCATAGCCCCCATATAAATTCCACTTCCAAAATTCACTTAAATACGTATAAAACAGATATAAATAATGTTAAACGGATAAAATTTGACATGAATAATATTTATAGGCAAATAAATTCTTGTACTATATTTTATGGTGGTCGGCACAGAATTGGTCATAGCTCCCATACAAGGATCACATCTGTATAAATATCGGTGCCGACTCAAAACTTTGCACAGATCATTTACATGTATACAAAAATCATCCCACAAAAGTTTGTGAATTTCGGTCTATTTTTAACCGTATCCCCCATATAAGGCCCACTTCCGAAATTAACTCTAATACTAATAGGTATCTTAAATATACAGTTATTACGTTGAAATTCGACGTGAGATATCCTCATATGCATAAAATTCACTATTCCATTTCCAAAAAATAATTTAACCCACAAAAATGTCTAATAAATATCGATATCGAACCAACTTTTATATGGATCAGAAATTTTAATCCAGAAATCATATTAATATCGATTATACGGCAATTATGCTACTGGATTTTGTAGCTGTTAGTCAAAAATAGCTCCTGAATTAAGCCCACTTGCGAGCATAACAACCAACCATACAACTCTTGTAAATAACATTATGGATGTGAAATTCAACCAAAATAAGCCTAAAATACTTAGAAATTAAATTAGTGGATACTGGATTTAAAAGCTATCATCCCATAGTTCATCCACTTCTATAATGCCACCCATAAATCTCCTGTAAATAATGTTCTTGAGATCAAATTTAACCTTTTTTATACTCTGTTTCTTAACTTGTTGTGAATATGGAAAAATGTTCTTTTAATTTTATAAATTGTTAAATTACAATCAAGATTATTATAAAAATCAGACAAACTCTGTAAATTGCAGTAATAATCGGTATTTACGTCGATTATAAATGGTCGAAATTAGATAAACTTTTAAATCATTGAAAATAAATTATGTTGGTCGTAAAATCGTCTTTCAAACAATATATAAAATAATAATAAAACTTCAAAAAGACTTAAGATGTTTTTCTTAAACAGCCTTTGATGTTAAATATTACCACAAATGAATACAACTTGAACAAAAATTAAGTAGATCTTAAAATTTGGAGTAACTAGGTACAAGTTATTAAAAACCTAACAACGCTTTATGATATAAACGTACATATGTACATACTTATGTATAATTAAATACATGTAGTAACTACATACATATGTTTTAATTGATAAACTGTGGGGGAGGGAATATTCAAAATATTAATCAAAGAAAAACAATCTTTACATTTCAAAATTTAAATCTAATTAGTTTAAAGCTACACTTTTATCAAGCCCAATTAATTAAGACAGTTGCAATAAAATTATGACGAATAAAATGTGCAGCCAAATGTCTAAATGTCGTAAAATTCCTTTATTTACAACTATCACTACCTACTTTTATTTTGTCAATAATTGTGCTAATTCGATTAATCAATGGTGTTACATACCAAATCAAAGGGATTCCGAAACTGTGGTGGCAATTGCAACTGAGGATGAGCATGAGGATGCGGGTGTGGATGATAAAAGTTTTGATCTGGCGGCGGTTGCGCCATTTTCATATAAAACGTCGAAACGTTCTATTATTGTCTTTTTTTAATTTTGTTTTCAAATATATTTAATCGATTACATTTAACATTGAACAATACAAACAAAAAAATAGTTTTGTAAACCAGAATTTAAACACTATAAAATGTTTCAGTTTCTTTTTATACCCTACACCACCATAGTGGGGAGGGTATATTGGATTTGTGCTGATGTTTGTAACGCTCAGAAATATTGGTGCAACACCCACCTTAAAGTATACCAATCGACTTAGAATCGCTTTCTGAGTCGATTTAACGATTGGCTGGCTGGCTGTCCACGTGAAGCTTGTGCGCAGAGTACAGGTCGCAATTTTGAAGATATTTTGATAAAATTTGGTGCGTGATATTTTTCCGCAATATATTTCGTATAACGCAAATATATTTCATATGTATACATATAATACGGTACATTTTTATTATGATCGGTCCATAATTGGTTGTAGCTCTCATATTAGGCCCACTTCCGAAAATCACATTAAAGGGCATAACTCTCTCAAAAATATTGGTATCCAAACAAACTTAAACCCAGATATATTTCATATGTATGCCAATAATAAGGTACAATTTTATTATATTCCTTCTATAATTAGTCGTAGCTCCCACAAAAGGCCCTGTACAAAATCCCAAGATTTTATATTAAAAACAACAATTTATAGGTATATATTTATAAGTTAAAAAGTTAAGTTAAAAATTTATAAATTAGAATTTATTAAACCTAAAACTACCTACTTACCTCAAATAAATAATTAAATTAAATTTATATCTACATATATTGCATTTATTTATAACCACAATACACCCACACACACACACAATGTGATCTCACATAAGCAAATACCCTTACACCCTTTGCATCCCTATAATCAATACACCACTAACTACTTTCTATTGTATTATACTTCTCTATCTTCTCTATCAACTATCCTCTAATAATTTCTCACATTCATGAGAAATTATATATGTATGAGAAACATTGGCGGATTAATATTTATCTCTAAAATCTAGTCCACTTGTCTCAATCCCCAAAATTCCCCCAAGTTTCTTCATGGTCCTTCGAACCGGATTCAGCAACCTGTGGAAAATTATACCTACCTATATCTAAGGAAACAACAGACCATCCTAAACTACACTAACACAATTAATCAAAATCTTTATTAATCTAAATAATTTTAAATGAAACTCCTGGTGACCAAATTCAAAGAGATAATCTCAATTACATACATACTTATTACTGCTTAACCAATCATTCTAACAAGCACATCAGGGGCCAAATTACCGCATTCGATATCGAGTAAAATTGATCGTAATTTTATTATTTGAGATTATGTCGATTATATCGAGCAAGAAATTTAGTACATTTTATCATAATTTCAATATCGAAATCATATTTCGATACGATAGCTATTCGATCACGAATGCGGTAATTTGGCCCCAGATAAACAAATATCAAACAAAGGCGCCAGTAGGAAAAAATATTGCGAATCGAAAACACGCAAACTAAAAGCATTCAAAGTGAAGTTACATCTGGAAAAAACAATTAAAAGCTAAAGTGAAGTTAAATTTGGAAAGAACAAAGTTAAAGTAGAAAGGAAGATTCAGATAGAACCAAAACAAAGACTATTTAAAAACTGAACAAAATCTAAGAAAATTAATTAAAATTCAAAAAAACATTAAAATAAAAAACAGTGACACGAAACATTCAGAACATCAGCACGGAAAATTAAAAAACTAAAGTGGTTAAAATTAACAAAAGTGAACCGTAAAAGTGCACAAAATAAAGTTTTAAATTTGCAAAAGGGAAAGAAGAAATCTAGTAAAATTTTAATCGGCAAAAAATTGCCAAATTTCAATATCATTAATATAACCCAAAACCCTATAATTGCCAAATTTCATATTTTAAACAAGTACAAATAAATATTTCTTAAAACACAAGAAAATAAAAGGAATTTTACAAAACAAAAAGTAAAAAACCGTTAGTTTATCTATACTTAATAAGCCCACAAGGCAATTGCAATTTCAGGGGCAGATCAAGTGCAAAAACAAAACACCGCAAAGAGAACAACAAGGTAAAATAAATTATAGTCAACAAGTAAGAGAAAAGTAACATCAGGAGCTAATCAACATCTCTCTTATCTGAGCCCATCCAACCAAATACTTTTTCTCTAAAACCCAAGCAGTAATATAAGTACTCTTATTCTATATTAATGCATTCAACACTCAAAACCAACTCACACACTTTTAATAAATTCATACACACACCAATTTAAAACCAAATTCAATCACTGTCGAGCAAAATATTAACAAAGCTCTTTAAAATTGAAGACAATTGTTTTGGTTTTAAGATTTAAATTTTAAAACCACCCTAAATTTATTATTTAAACTCGGTTAATAAACACTCTTAAAATTACAAACACAATAATAACTCTCTTACAACGTGTAGGGATGATAAATGAGAAAACCAATTTCGTACCACCCACCGAACTTTTAAAATCGTACTTTTTAATACAACAAAAACAAAAGGTACTTCAAATTCATTGGTACATGTAAAGTAAAATTAACAAAAAATAAATAAATACATGTTCAGTAATTATACATACATGTGTAAATAATTATGGTCATATAAAATATTAGTAAGGTACATTCAAATAAATAAGAACAAATCTATAAATTTGTTGATAACAAACCAGTTGCTATATTAAAGTTGTAACAACAAGAGTTTTATTTTAGTACCACTTGCAAAAAAAAACTAAGTCGACGCTTTCATACTGCGAAAAACCGTATTGAAGTTTTTTCTAGCTACTCTACAACAAAGCATTTTTTTTATCAACGTGTATAAACTTTACAATTGCTCTCTTTATTTGATATATGAAATTTAACAACAACAAGAAAACATTAGCTGAATACTAAAAACCACCTGCTATTTATTCCCAATGAACAAGTGCAAAAATCTATTCACAATATTCATTCAGTAAATAAGCGTTGCCATTTAATATCAAATAAAAATATGTTTGGGTTTGAAAAATTTGGAAATTTTTAGTTTTGAATTGTACCAACTTTATCAACTCTGTTTCATACATACATACATACCCGCATACAAAACAAATAAAATTTTGTGTCTCGTCAAAATTCAAACACAGGCAAACACAACATTCAACGCAATCATACACAATTACAAATTTTACATTAAATTCTCTTGAAAAAGACAAACAGAATGAGAAAACCACATTGAACTAAAACACATCTCTATTTAAAAAACAAACACAGTGGGACATTTGTGAGAAAATTTTATGGAATTATATTTGTGTTTAACAGGAAAACATTAAAATTTTTACTATATAAATACGCATGAATTAATTACGAGAACGAAATTAAAAGATTCAAAATTTAAAGGTATTAAATTAAACTAATTACATTAATAAATTTCTATTATACAAAAGTAAAGAAAAAATTATCAAATTTATTAAACGGAAGAGTTAAATATTCTTATTATTATATTATTATACTTACTGTCTCATCTCGTTGAAACACATAGGACAGTAAGCGCGAAAAGAGGAAAAACATACAGAATTAAATTAAATAAACTGAAATTTTAATCTTAAAGGAAATACGCGTAACAATAAATAATGGTGATCCTGCTATTAATTCGTTTCCCCCTACAATCACATTACAATTTCATAATTAGTTATTCATTTATGACCAGAAAGAAGATATATAACTAACTATATATATTAACCTTCAAATTCACCTAGTACATATCCAGTACAAATTACTCATTCTATGTTATTTACTAACAACTTTGGCAAAGGAAAGTCTATATTCTCAGTTTAAATAACTTAAACTACAAAAGTATTTAGATCTAACGTCATATAACCCCTAGCCCTATGAACATAAATTTAAGTGAGCATTATATTATCATTTATACTAGATGACACGTATCTAGTGATATATCCCTATAGCCCCTAAACTATAAATAATGCTAACTTAAGTTATAAACCAAGATTTAGTGCTATCTGCATATAGCATCAAATTCATATAAGACTAATCTTTCAAAATATGCACGTATATACATTATAACTAGATACCCATATCTAGTAAAATCTCTAAATCACTCCCCTTTTTTTAACCAAACTTAAGCTGGTGTACCATACCTATTGCTAAGTTTATATTGGTTAAATACTTAACTAGATACCCATATCTAGTAAAATCTCAAAATCACCCCCCTTTTTAACCAAAATCTCAGAAACACAAACTTAAGTAAGCATTATATTATATTTATACTAGATAACAGATATCTAGTCCTATATCCCTATAGCCCCTAAACTCCAAATTGTGCTAACTTATTACTGCTATCTTCATATAGCATAAAACTATAAATCACCCTTTTTTTCGAACTTAAGCTAGGGTATCATACCTATTGCTAAGTTCCTATTAGTTAAATACTTAACTAGATCCGCATATCTACAGTCTTGAGAATTTAAAACTAATTGGCAATTTAACCCAGAAAACTCGATAACTCTCTTTATTACCCAAATCCATTAAATTCACCTTTCAAATATGCCTTCCGTAACCGAAGCATCTGTCACAGCCTTTAATTCACTGTATAAAGAACAGTTTCTGTTTGATTGTGGTCAGTTGCTTGAGATCTGTGACACATTTAACAGTAATACGTTAAAGGATCACAGTGAATCACTTCTTGAGGTGAAGTTAAGAGAACTAAATTCAGAATGGATAAATTTAAAGGATTCGTATCGTAAAGCAATGTTATCACACGGATCAGTTTAAACTGAATTCAAGACAAAAGCCAAAGAGAATTATAATACTTGCTGAAAGGCATATTACCACTGCTATTCTCAAATCAACGATATGCTAAGGGCTAGTAAAATAGATACGTCTCCAATTTCAGTGTCTCAGTCAACCTCTCGTTATTCTAGTCCAAATCCCACCTTTATCACTGACATCTCAAGTAACCGCACAAAACTCCCTCCATGTGATACAGAGATACTTAAAGGCAGTTACGAACAATGGCCTTCGTTTCGAGACATGTTCACAGCCGTATATATAAACCACTCAAAACTATCTCCAGTCACCAAATGGTATCACCTTCGAAATAAAACGAAAGGTGAAGCAGGTGACATAGTTATGCGTTATCAGTTATCTCATAAAAATTTTGATCTAGCATGGAACGCATTAAAAACCCACTACGAAAACAAAGGTGTTCTTGTAGATAATAAGATCAAAATTCTCTCTAATATACCAGTGGCAGCGAACGAACAGTCACTCACACCCCCTTGTGAGCTTCCGAAATGGTCCCAAATGTCTCAATTCCTGGTAGATAGGTACGAGGCAGTAGAAAAACTCGCAAGTATTAAAACCTCTAAAGATAGCTTCAGTTTTTCGATTTCACACTAAAATGTACAAACGCAAGAAACCCTAAACTCCATATGTTCATTATATAATGAAGATCATACTCTGCGAGACTCAGTTTCTGAGTCGCAGAATAATAATCCGCAAACACTCCTGAAAAATTTTTGGGAAAAAGAACAAATACCTCCAATACGCTCATCATTAAAAAACGACGATGTATGTGAGAACTACGCGCCCGGAAAATGGCAGATACGTCGTAAGAATTCCATTTAAAAGTGAATATCCCGATAAAATATTCATTGGTTCTTCTCGATTTGTAGCTTTACCCCAATATTCCAGAATAGAAAAAACTTTGAATCTATTGCTCGATTCGAACAAAATTAGAAAAGCTAATGGAAGATTATCCCAATCGTCTCTTCCATATAACGAATACTACCCAATTATACTACCTGAGAACTCTAAAATTTGTAAAATGTACCTTTTCCACTTGCTTCAATCTCGCTTCATTGGGAGACGGGGGCTCCCCCAAAGGGTAAACACTGATAACGGTAAGGACCTTTTAGGCTGCAGCATGAGACACTATTTCAAAGCCCTACACAAACAATATAAGTGGAAGCGGAAACGATATAAGTAACAATAACTCGTTCGATTGTAAAACTTTAATTTTTTCCCCCCTTTTTAATAATGAGATCGCAAATGCTGTTGAATTATTTCACGTAAACATTTATTCCACATCACTTAAGGTTACTTCTCTACTACACATTATACTACAACAATCCCACACATTCCCATAACCCAATACATTAAACATTTTAATTTATAATTTTTGTGGAAATTTAATAACAATTTCTGTTTCCCCTAATCCAGGCCAAACAGACGATTGATTCGAACTCGTCCAACCCAGACTCAACGCGCAGTGCAGCCTAGAAGACAAGATTCTTGTATTTATAAGTGCGTTTTGTATAAACGTTGTGCGTGTATTACGTTTCTGAAAACGATTTTTAAAGATGGATGTCCAAAGCCGAGAAGAAGTGATAGACACTCACCGTATGTGTACCAATTGTCTGGCAAAAAGCCATGATTTAAGAGGCCGTACATCGCTAGCCACTTGCAGAAAATGTGAGAGATTTCATCACACTCTGCTACACTCCAAGAAACAAGGTGTAAGAAACTCAAAGAGGCGACGAGCTACACGGCCACAACGACAACAGCAACGACAACGGCGACTATCATCACCTCAACAACCAACACCATCTAACAACAGCACTTCACATCATCACCAATTATTTGCCAACAGCCAGTCAGCCATACCAGATCCACGTATAATTTCAGAAGCAATTCGGTCATTGGCACAGGTACTTTGCATACAACCTCAAGGTTCCGCACAAGGCGGCCGCCATTCCACATCCGGAAAGTAATCACTACCTTTCTTTGGTGACCGGAGTGTACAAAATCCCAAGATTTTATATTAAAAACAAAAATTTATATATGTATTAAGAAACTTTATTATTATTATTAATTTTATCATTATGAAAATTGAATTATAAATTTACAAATTGTCAGAATTGTAACTTCTAAGTATTTGTAACGCATAACTATTGTGAATTATTAATATTATATGCATCCCTAAGTATGTAAGCAAATCGACTAGAATAAGTTATAAAAAAGTTAAGTTAAAAATTTATAAATTAGAATTTATTAAACCTAAAACTACCTACTTACCTCAAATAAATAATTAAATTAAATTTATATCTACATATATTGCATTTATTTATAACCACAATACACCCACACACACACACAATGTGATCTCACATAAGCAAATACCCTTACACCCTTTACATCCCTATAATCAATACACCACTAACTACTTCCTATTGTATTATACTTCTCTATCATTGCAACTATCCTCTAATAATTTCTCACATTCATGAGAAATTATATATATATGAGAAACATTGGCGGATTAATATTTATCTCTAAAATCTAGTCCACTCAATCCCCAAAATTCCCCCAAGTTTCTACAAGCCCATTTTCGAAAATCACTTTAAAGAGCATAACTCTCTCAAAAATGTTGGTATTCAAATAAAATTTTACACAAATATGTTTCTTATATACAGAAATAATGACACCTAATTGTATAATGGTCGGTCCATAATTAGTCGAAACTCCCATATAAGACCCTCCCCGTAATTCAATTTAAGCTCCATAAATATTTTAAAAGTATTTATATCGAGATAAAGTTTAACATACATAATACTTCTATTCACAGACATAAATTTTTGGATGATCGGTCCACAATGGGTTATATCTCTCATATAACGCCCATTTCTGAAAAACTATTTTATATAAATATACTGGGTGTAGGGTATTATATGGTCGGGCTTTACTGACTATACTTTCTTATTTGCTTTGTTTTTGCTTTCATGTTTGTAATGTCAAAACAACTGGCAATTGTTTACAAACATTATTGCAGAACAAAATACATACAATACATACATGCAAATACAAACAGTTTGACATAACGAAAATGGTTAAAAAAAAACAGCTGGCTCTTCAACACCACCTTATTTCACCATAATTTAGCAGATGGGTTGCCAAATTACAGATGTATTTTAAAAAATGTTGCTGAATACTTTAAATTGATTAATTTAAATTAAATACATTCCTGTTTATTTATGATTTTAAATCAAAAATGTTTTTTAAAAAAAGTAAACTTAACAACAAAAAGTATGCATGTATGTAATAGTATGCTGTAATAAATTTGTACTAACTTATGTAGTGGTTTTAATTTCGTTATAATTTTTAAACTACAATGATACTTCATGATTATTTATGTAGGGGATGCCTTTTCACCTGGGCTGTTTCTAATAAAATTGTCCAGGTTTCCCCTTTGTAGATGTTAAGTTTTTATTTTATTGTTTATTTATGATTTTAATACATCACTTTAGCAACTCAGTAAAACAACACTTGAACTTTAGCTAATTCAAAGATTTATTATTTCATATTGTTTAATATACTTAAAACTAGTGTTGCTCAGTCCGACGTTAAATTACATACTGTACTTGTTCTGTGTCCGTCCGTTTCTTACTATGAATCGTTCCCTTTTCCATATTCCTTCGAGAACAATCAGCTAACCAAAAATTAAAATAACTAACGGTGTTTAGTCAACAACTTATCTGGTAAATATTAGTCGACTTTAGACGATACCCTACATTTATTTATTCAATTTCAAGACACTTTTCATTTAATCATATAAAGGTTCAATATGAGCTTTTTTATTTGATAGCTTAATATTGTATTTTGTGGAATTTAGTACTTTTTATTTGGTTTTCATCAAAACTAAAGGAATTAAGTACTTTTGCAATCAAAAACGTTTTTCATTGGTGTAAAAATAAAAAGGAAATTATTTACTAAATAAATTTAATTGAAATTCAAAGAATCTCAATTGTATTTAAAGAATCTAAGGTGTCTTAAATATTCTTTGAAGATAAGAATACTTCCGCATACATACATATGTCATGTGAAAGCATCTCGGTAACAAATGCAACAAAAATAATATTTGTTTAAAAAAGTGCAAATATCATCAATATTTTTTTCCTTTTTTTTGTATAGCGAGAAATCCCAAAAAGTGGAACAACCAGCCATGTCACAGAATTTAATTCCATTCGGAAGTAGAATTAGTTCCGATTTTTTGCTTCTATAAAAAAATGAAAACAAAAAATTTTTTGGACGATTTTTTTAGTAATGAAATTAACAACTATTAAAGTTATTTCTAAATAACAGTATCTCGTGAAGATGCCTGAAGTGCGTGGTAGCACTGTTTAAAGCTGTGTTCACATTATGTGTATTTGTCATGTGGAATGTCACTTTTCTACTCATATGTGATTTCATGTGTATGTCAAAATTTGAGTTTTACATACGGTTTATAAATTACATACTTTTCAAGTTTTCCCTCCATTTTCAATAATAAATTTGTGTAGTTTTTTTTGTATTTTTGTTTTACTCTTAGGTATAAATTATATTTATTAAAATTTCAATAAATTTTTGCCGCCACAAAATTTTGGTTATAAAAACAGCTGATGTCAGATGGTTTGTCACTTGAAAATAGAACTCGTTCTAAATACAAAAATGTCATATGTATTGCACACAGAGAAATAACACATGATATTGTTTGAAGGTGTTCAGACAGTCCACATGACAAATACACATAATGTGAACACAGCTTAGGTACGGAGTTCCATTTTATTTACTTTTCCACATAGCCGTATGCAGACTTTTCTGTGTTCAAAAAATTAATTTTATATATTTTTGTTAATAAATATTAAGTGGAAGAAAGTTTTGGTAAAAATTTATTGTTTGTTGTTCGATTGAATTTGTTTGTGTATAGATAACCCAAAACCCCGTTTTTCAAGGGGGTATGTATACTTTACTGTGTCACTGTATATGTATGTACATGAAATAATATTAATTATATAGTATTCCTCCTTTGTATTAAAACTTGTTGCAGACTACGAGGCATTGATCCTGTCAAGTTTTTAGAGTTGTTAATCACTTTTGCATTTTTTAATTTTTTTAGAGTTTTCTCTTTGATTACACTTTGGCGGAATGAATTCCTCAGATTGAGGTCGGGACTTACGACTGGACACTCTAATACTGGTATATTATGGATGTTAAAAAATGCTTTGTTTTATGTGCGACATGGATCTGAATAAATTTCCTTGTAGCAATTGTCTGTATTACTACCACTAGCATTATCATTGGATAATGCTTTAATTCTTATGTCGTCGAATAAGCTTTTTGCTTTTGTCTTAATTACCATTTTACTTAATGTTATTCTCTGCGCAACTCGATTTTCAATCAAAATAGAAAGCAAGGACTCCATTTTGTTCATCAAAACACTTCTTGTACGGGTCATCGTTTTAGCATCGAATGATGTTGAAGACTTTGCAAAAATTAAAAAAAAAATAAAGACTCGATGACTATTAACAAACTTTCATACGAAATGACAAACGTAATATACCGTCATGGAGGACTGTCTTTTATTAGTTATTCTTAGATTTTGCAAAATTTTTAAGTGAAATGCTACTTTCTGTATTCTAATATTTATTTAAATTGTTTGTTTTACACAATTATCAAGTCGGCAGAGAAAATCAATAATTAAATAAAAATAAAACAAATAAATATTTTGGTAAAATGTATGTATATGTATATGTATATGTATTTGTTAAGTTTTGAAATTGTACAATTTAGAATCAATGATTAAGAGTTATCTTATCAAATATTCTTAAATTGTAATTAAATATAATAAAAAATTCTTAAATTTTAATATATTTATTTACAAAATTTTCATAAAGTACATTTAAAGTCTACTTTAATTTTTTATGAATAAGGGGGTTACTCATTAAGACATATAACTTACATACACATATGATAAGTAGAAAGATATTTAAAGTTACATATTTACATATTCAAGAGATTTTGTATAAAATCAGAATCCACATCAAATTGTAAAGAGTTGAAATCGGTAGATGCTGAAGATGATGAGGTTGTGGGCAATGTAGTGTTGGAGCTACACATTGGTTGAAAAGTGGCCAAAATTCATTTTTTTTCGTGTTCGCCGATTTGGATAATTTTTTGGTATTTTGTTGGCAGATATCTGAGTATTATGATTCCGTAATATTAGGCTGATATATTTATTATTTGTTTGGATAGACAAGCTCGAAGCAAATTTACTGTATATTCAATCTTTTGGTACAATCACAGTAAACTTATCATTTGACTTTGTTGTATATTTTCGTAAATGACAATTTTGACAATTTGTCGTAAAAAGAACACGACACTCATAATAAGGCTGATTGATTGATACCAAAAATGGATATTGATATTACTGTCGAAGTCATTGCAAATAACAATGAAGAAATGACTGCTGAGGATGTTGAAGTCTTTACTAGATTTTTGAAAAAAGACTTTTTTACAAAGTTCAAAGACAGATGGCAAAAAGCATTTCGCATGAAAACCAGATTTCTCGATCTAAATGAAAAGTGGCTGAAAAATGTTTACAAAGTGTGCAAATATGGTTAAACGTGGACGTCCAGTAAAAGCCTTCGAGGATTGCCTTCGCGGTTGGCAAAGAGGACAAAGGTACAAGGTTTTTGTATGTCTCTATCTAAAGGCCCTTATTCATTGATTTCATTTTGATTTTTTACATTTTAATTAATTATTTGTATCAGGTATGCTGTCCGAAAAAGCTCAGGAAGCAAGGAATAAATAATTACATCACTCGCGAAGAACTGGACGTGTAGCCACTAATGAAGACGTAATACATAATCTTTTATCGTCTTCAGACCCATTTATAAACACATTTCTCTCAAAGCTGCAAATCAAAAAATTGGAGTACGATAATGATGGCAAAAAATTATTAGAAAACCATGCTAAAATTCATATTCATGTTTTTCCTATTTCTTTTTTCTGTGGGAGGTGGGCGGATCAGGTATATATTTTCAGGAGCCCATTCTACAATTATAATATTTATTTTTAGTGAAAATTGAGTTGATACAATCAAAATCAAGGGAGTTATGCCACTTTTTCAATACAAGTTGTATGGGAGGTGAGCGTAAAAGTGGGCGGTTCATTTTGGTTTTTCCATTTTTTCTTAATTTAATCAAAAAATGCCTATGTGCCAAGTTTCATTGTCCTTCGACAACTTCTTCTATTTTTAGCCGCTCGTTATATGAACTTCAACCAATGTGCGCTATACATTGAGGTCTGATTGTGATTCTGTGGCAAATGTTCCGACATTAAAAACTCCAAAATATCATTTTGATTATTAAAGCGAGGAAGTGGTTGGTAATCATCATACAGTGAAGATCTAAATCCGTTAGATGATTTCATTGAAGAAGTTTTGTCCTGTTGATTGAAAATTGATAACTGGACCGAGGGTTCTTGTTTGACATCTGAAATTTCAGGACTGGCCAAAAATAAGGGTATATTTTCTGAACTCTGATTGTTATCCTGGGCAGATGTTGCAGAGCAGCTACGCAGTTTGGTATATTCTTTTTATGCTTTAGAGGCGTCCTTCTTGCTCTTCATGCGACAATTTGCGTGTTGACTTTATTATCAAGGACACGTACGAGTATGTTTGCAAATCGGAATTAGCTGTAGTCGTGTTACCTGTGTCGTGAGATTAGCTTATCTCTCGCTGGTGGATTGTGACAATAAGCCTAAGCAGCCAGACCGGCGCACATAATGTTTTTTTTTGCCAATCTAGCCGGACATTACTTTTTGTTTTAGCTTAAATTGCTTCTGAAAAGTTATTGAATGCTCCTAGATCGATGAAACTTGGCAGAAATGTGTGTCATTGTCAAGGCAGGTACCCCTTAAAATAAATAAAATCGGACCAAGGAGGAAAAAGTTCCCCCTAGAAGAACTAATCCAACCTCTGAAAAATGCAATTTTTTTTTTAAGTTTTTGTTTGGCAAATTCAACTTTTTAAAAAACCTAAAACCAGCAGATCGTAAAATTACACTTTTCGACCACGCCCTATTTTTTGGGCGGTTACATAAAATAATATAAAAATTAAATTTTTTAACTTTTATGGACAGGGGGAGGTATCCTTCCAAGCCCATCCCCGGAACGGCCTTGTCAAAAAATTTTTTTTTTCAAATTTCCAAAAAAAATTAATTTTTAAGATTTTATGTGAAAACAATAAATTTATTCGTAATTATAACTTATTTATAATATTAACAACAAATTGTAAGTAAAATAGCCTCTCTTTTTAACTAAGATGATGATGAATGCCATGGTTCTTCTTAGTCTGTTTCTTCAAAATCCTCTTCCGAATCTGAACTCTCTTCAGATCCAAGTACAGGTGAAAGCATAAAAAAAATTGCTTCTTTCGTAAACTTTCAACTTTTATAATTTGGAATAACTCTAATTTCGTATAAATTTTTTCCATTTTACTCTCGAAGCCCCAAATATTCTGATAACAATTTTAAGAAAATAAACACAATATGTAGTAAAAAAAACTAAGTACATGGAGCCTAGATTTGATTTTTTATTAAATATTATTTTTGTTGTTAATAATTTTAAAAGTTATGCAAAACAGGTACATTTATTTTGCTCGATAAAATAACTTCATTTAGCTCCTGCACATTCACATAGTGTTGCTTGAACTGGTCGCACGTGTTAACTTTAGTGCGGCTGAATTTTCGTAATAGGTGAAAAAAAAACTTGTAATAAGTGAAAAAAAAAATATATATATATAAAAAAAAGATATCGTAATAGGTGGAAAAATATCTATAGTGGTTTTTCGGTAATTTAAAAATCGCATAACAACTGCATGAGTGTCCCGCTCAGATGTAATTCTGAGAAAGAGCTAAGCTACAGTAGAAAAAATTTATGGATCTCTGAGGAAGAATCCTTAAGAAAATCCGTGGAGTCTCTTCTCACTACAAAAGCCGAAATACCGCGCCGTTCCTGTTCGCCCAATATAGTTATCTCATCCGATGAGAAATCATCATCTTCATCAAATAGTGCAGTCAAACCCAAAAAACAAGTAGGTATGGATAAGTACATCACCGTTCTCAAGCGACAGAGGAGCCCGACATCTGCTCAAATGTCTTCCAATTCTAAAGTTCCTAAGACCGTCAGCAGTGATAAGCCAAATGATCAAAACAGATTTGCTCTACTTCAGACGGATGACCCAGAAATACCGAAAAAGACGTTTAAGCCCCCACCAATTTACCTGAGAGAGCCCACTTCCAATAAACTGGTACAAGGAATTGTTGCTGTAATAGGTGAGAACATGTTTAGCGTAACCTCAATTAAACATGGAAAAATCAGCGAGACAAAGATCCAAGTGAATAGGGAAGATGATTTTCGAAAATTGTCCAACCAGTTGGAGAGGGAGACCAGGGATTTCTATACCTATCAGCTCAAAAGCGCAAAAGGACTCCAAGTCGTTCTAAAGGGTATAGACCCATGTGTTGATCCTGCAGAGATAAAGAACGGATTAATGGACAAAGGGTTCAAAATCAAGAGCGTAGTGAATATTAGAAACCGTGAAAAGATTCCTCAGCCCATGTTCAGGGTAGAATTGGAACCTGGAGATGTTGCCTTAAAGAAAAACGAGTCCCATCCAATTTACAATCTTATTTATCTTCTGCATCGTAGAATTACCGTGGAGGAACCGCATAAGCGTGTTGGACCCGTCCAGTGTCTTAATTGTCAAGAATTTGGTCACACCAAAGCGTATTGTAAATTGCCGTCTGTTTGTGTTGCATGTGGGGAACTATATGCAACTGCTCAATGTAATAAGTCCAAAACGGACTTAAAAATAAAAAAATGTAGTAACTGTGGAGGAAATCATACCGCTAATTATAGAGGTTGTCCAGTTTATACTTATTTGAAGGGCATAAGGACCAATAAGTCGCCAGTATTACCTGACCATCCTCAACAAACTAATTTCACGTCGAGGAAGAATTTTCCTCAAATTGTACGACCATCTACTCACGTAAACGCTCCTAATTCTAGACAAGTTTCTTACGCAAACGTGGTCAAATCTAATATGCCAGGTCTGGAGCAGGAACCTATATCGCAATATTCTGAGCCACATATCAACAATCTAGAGACAACATTGCAGACACTTGTCCAAACTATGAACACTTTTACGACCACCATGACATCCATGATGCAGGAAATGCTGAAAATGCGATCTACTATCTTGCAAGCCATTTTAAAGAAATGATTTATTTAAAAATTTGTTTTTGGAACGCGAACGGCCTCCGCCAACATAAAAACGAACTGGAATACTTCCTGATGGATAAGCAGATTGATGTTATGATGATTGCTGAAACTCACTTGACGTCGACAGGGTACTTCAAAATTTCTGTCAATACAAATTTGTTTTATCATCGATTTATTCTCCGCCTCGATTCTCAATAAAAGAACACCAAAAACTTCTTTAATTCCCTTGGAGCTAGATTTTTAGTTGCTGGCGACTTTAACGCCAAACACACATTTTGGGGTTCACGTCTGGTAACCCCAAAGGGTCGCGTACTCTTCAACACTATTGCTCAAATGGGTTTAGATGTACTCTCAAGCGGACATCCCACCTACTGGCCGACGGATCGACGGAAGATTCCCGATGTTATTGACTTTGGAGTAGTGAAAAATATCCCTGTAGAATGGATGCAAGTGGATCCTTCATTAGACTTGTCCTCAGATCACTCTCCTACTATCATTTCAATGCATTTCCCTCAAGTGTGTGGCTCTCCATTTAGAAACATGACTAAGACCCGAGTAAGCTGGATAAAATACAAAAAGTATTTAAGTTCTCATTGCACGGAAAATATTGTGTTGAGAACTATCGACGATATCGATGAGTCGATTGGCAACGCTTCCACTTATCACATTGAATGTAGAAATAGGACAAACAGAACTTATTTATCTGAACTCGAACATCTCCTATCAGAAAAAAGAAGAATGAGAAGAGAGTGGCAATTTCACAGGTCTCCTGAACTGAAAGCTAGGCTACGGGTATGCAGAGATATACTAAGACATTTCTTAGAAACCCAAAGAACGGCTTCACTTAGATCCTACTTGGAGGGTCTTGATAGTACCCCACAATCTGACTACTCGTTATGGAGGGCGGCAAGAGGTTTAAAAAGACCAGTAAGAGGAAAACCTCCTTTGCGAAATCCGACTGGTGACTGGGCTAGAAATGATTTCGAGAAAGGGACATTATTTGTTAACCATTTAAGAAATGTGTTTACTAAAAACAACTCAAATAACGTATCTGATTTGCCACCACTCGTTATTAGACCTCCTGTACCTCTAAGACTAAACTTTGGTGATGTCCAAAGCGCTATTGGTATTCTGAACCTTAGAAAGGCTCCAGGTATGGATAAAATCAGCAATAAAATGCTTGTGGAGTTACCTCGTGTAGCTAGAAGAATTATCCTCTTTATCTTCAACGCTATTTTACGCCTAGAATACTATCCTGCAGATTGGAAGGTGTCTATGATCACTATGATTCCTAAGTCAGGGAAGGATCACACCAAAGTAGAGTCATATAGGCCAATTAGCCTACTGCCGACAATTTCTAAACTGGCTGGGCTTATTATTTTCTTTTTAATATTAAGATTTGAATACTTATTGTCATTTCATTATATGAAGATTCAATAAATAAATAAAGGCTAAAAAAAAAAAAAAAAAAAAAAAAAAAAATTTAGCTCCTGCACAGGTAGTTAAAAACCGTTACTTACTGTTTCACACATCCGTTTTTTTTACACAGGTAATATTAGTCTTAGATGTAATAATTTAAAGAAAAAAATCAACGTACAACCAAAACATTTTATGACTGACGAAAGGGTGAAAATTTCAAAAAATCATAAAAAAAATGGCGCAACACCTGCAACGTTTTTTTTTTTTTAATTTAAAAGTAGAGATTTCAAATTTTATCGTGATGTTAAAGATTTTACTTGATACAACAAAACTCACTTTTAAAAACCTTTTGATTTTTTTTTTTACAAAAAAGTGAACAAAAAATTCGTTTTTTTTAATTTCGAACAAATTTTCTTATCATAAAAATTTCTAATAAAATTTTTCTAAAAATTTTTAATAGTAGCTGGTAATATAGTCTTTCACGAAAAAAATCAATGTAAAATCTTTATTCGTTTACTCACAAAAAAAAATATATTTTAAACCTCCTAAAACCGTAAAAAGTCAATGAACACGCATGCAATTTAATCAACTTTCATGACTTTAACAGTGTCCCAAAACCAAAAATCTCAAGCACTGTACGATGCAGAATTTTGTTGTCTGTCGAGCTGCGTACTTAGATTTTTACATTTCTTAATTTAATGTCCGGCTAGATTGGCAAAAAGCCCCAATGTGCGGCATTTCAATATACTTAATAGCATTTTGACTAGTCTTCATACTCACTAGATTTACTGGCTGATACATTTTCTATGTTTACTTATGTATAGTTAAATATTTAGTTGGTTAATTTTTTTAAATATTTTAGTTTATGGGCAATTGGTTTGTCACCAAAAGATTATGTTTTTGATAATTAAAATGATGCACAATATGTATGGTTGACTTTAAATTTATTTCATACTCTTACGTCCAAAACACATACATACATTTTTAGATGATGAGTCATTATGAAGAACGTAGAAAAACATAAAATGATTAAAAACGGAAGTAATATTTGTTAAGGAATCTCAAAAAATAAAAATGGAAAAGCGGAAGATTAAAATACCTAAGTTGCATAAATTTCAATTGCAGTTATATTCCGTTGTAGTATTACCAAAATACATACATACATATATGTACTACATACACTGCGCGTCATCAGGTTAGCGCCTCCGATTCGCCAACTGAATGAATGTGTTGACAAACTGAACTCGGATCTTTTAAAAATCCAATCTTGGGCAATATCTAATGGTCTCCGCCTTAACCCATTAAAATCTAAATCTCTTATAATTTCTCGATCTCCAGTGCAAACTATTGATGTGCCGAATATTTTGCTCAATAACCAGATTATTGAGATAATCAACAAGGCAAAGAACCTTGGAATAGTTTTTAACTCTACACTTATTTGGACCGCCTGCACAGTCGAGTGGGGGTGCGATGGAGTGGGGAACAATATCCTACTATGGCACCTGCGAGTTGCAGTTTCTAACATCTCGTATGAATGCGGAAAACTACAACAGCGTTTTGAAAACGGCTTTTCCCCGCTTTTAAAACTTATTTTCAAATTTGAAGTGGTATTTTCAGCACGATAATGCTCCAATTCATACAGCCCGATCCGTGAAATAGTGGATTCAGAGCCAAAAAGTTGACGTCCTTGAATGGCCATCATACTCACCCGACTTAGATATCATCAAGAACGTCTGGGGATGGTTGGCTAGGAAAGTGTACGAGTCCGGAAAACAATACGAAACAACAACCGAATTAATCGAAGGCATCAAATATGCTTGGTCCACCATTTCCACCATATTGAAAAACTTTAGTATTTAATTCCCTAGAAACCAATGTTTCTAGCAAAGGCAGCAATTCATTAATTCATTATCATTAATACTGTTTAAAATATAATATGTAAGTATTGAAAAGCTATACAGTGGTTCAAAATTCTAATTTAATTGAAAATATTGCAGATGGCGCTATCCTGTTGACCAATTTTTTAATTAGTTTTTTAGTATATAGTTCATCTTAAAAATTATTTAAAATATTATCTTTAATGCTACAGCAGTCATTGTTCTTTTATTTTAAAGAGAATTGACAAAAGTCTACTGTATAAAAACTTTAAGGTTATAACTCACTGGATTCAGATAATATTTGATATTAACGATCTGTGCTGGTATTTAAAAGATATTGAACTTATAACAAAATGATACATACACATGCATTAAGTCAATTTAAAATTATGCAGATGAAATAGTTTTATTCTATTAATAGAAAATGTTGCCCAAACAAATTATTTAAAGTGCGTTAAAGGATTATTATTCGAACGATTGATTAATTTTCAAAATTTCCTTGATTTTTGAACCAATAATATTATTAAAATAATAAAAAAGTGCATTTACAACCAGAAAACTTACGATAAGACAACGAATTTTATTATTATTAAAAAGTTTATAATTTGTCAACCTGTCCTTTCCACTACTCAAATTAATGGAATCAAAACCATCAACCTATATTAAATTTAATGACTCTTTTGTGATATTTGTTTTCCATGGCTTTACCGACTACGATGTTAGCCAACATGTCAAAAAACATTAACAACAAACTGCGAGTTGTCTAAATATTGCAAATGTTCAAATTTTATTATCATATAAAAGGTTTATTATATTATTTATAAACGTTTTTGTATGAAGTTTTTCATTTACCTACTTATATATGTATATGAAAATATTAGTTCAAAATTCTATGCAGATGTCAAAAAATTTCATTTTTGTAAATATTGTCCTTTGCAAAAAAGAAATCAGAACATATTGTGGTAAAAAAATTTGAATGTTGTAATTTGAAATAGGGTTACTAGCAGTAAAAACAATTTCTAAAATTTAAATTTAAATCCATAAATTCAAATCACATATTTATACATTTCTTTTTCTCGTGTGAAACATATTAGAAAAAAAAAAAACGTTTTTATTCTTAAATATCAATAGAAACTATTTGAGAAATTTTCATATTCCTGTGTTATACTGCCTGTGTGCCATCGAACTTAATTTAATTATTTAAAATTATTGTCAAAAAATCAAATAGTGCCTTGCTAAAATCATAATAACTGAGACTACAGGTATCAATAAATTAGGTAGATACATACATATGTATGTATGTACATATTTAAAACATTTGTGTACGCAAATGTGCAGAACTATTCGCCTACCACAAGACGGCACACATATGTATATTTAACAAAACCCAAAAATATTACATATAAAAGTACATACTACATAATCAGGTTATGCATACTCATACATACAAATGCTCATACCATTTAGATGACTGACTAAGTGTCCATATGATTTGACTAGTCGTTGCGTGCGTATACTTTATTATAAGCGAACACTTCGAACAAGTCAATTGCCACAACAAAAACACAATGGAAAACGCACATTCAAGGTCATTTTGTCCAAAGACTCTGCCAAATGTAAAGAAAGAGAAGCAAGTGTCGCGATATCATGGCGCACCTTTTCTATTCTATATTATTCGTACCTTAATTTCTCTCTTTCCATTTTAGTTTCTCATTCCTGTGTGCAGTACGGTAATTCTCAGCGTAAATAAGTATTTAAAGCAAATTAAAAGGATAATATGATATTTTGGGTACATATTAATGCAAGTGTGAAAAGGACAAATGTCCTTTCGAAAATTTGACTTTGGTGACACACCAATCGATGTGATTGATCGATATGCAACAACAAATACGAGTACAAAATTTGTGCTCATTGAGTTTGGTATGTTGGCTCTCTGTTGCGTTATCAATCAGAGAACCACAAGTTACAAAAGCCGCCTTTAGGTCCACAGCAGAGATCAGTTATGAGTACTGAAAAAATGAGTATTCTCGAATCATGACTTTTAATTTGTTGTACTTATATGTATGATGTTGTTTATTTTGACTCCCCTTAACACAATGTATGTAGACGATAAAAAAATAAGTATGACTCGCCTACACTCATGCGAGTGTTGTTCATTTTTTACAGCCTGCTTATAAAAATTATATAAAATAATAAATTTTATATTTTCGCCAATATGTTTTCCTATAAACTTACTTGTAAATTGTGTTGTTTGTTTTTGTTTTTTTTTTTGTTAGATTTTTGTTTTTTGTGGAAGAAATATTCTTAGTATATATAGGTATATTATGATATTTATATCAAAGTATATTTTTTTTTACTTATTTTGTTTGATTAAGCTGTATTTTTCTTAAAATGTATGAAAATATGATATAAAAATACATAATAATTTTTTTTTTGATCACCAATTAGTGCTTTATTTCTTTCAACATAATCATATTTTGAATAAACACTTCAAAACTGTTTTAGTTTTATAGTAAAAAGTACTTACAGAGCCAACTTAATATCATCACTATTACATATACATACATACATACATACATACATATGTATAATCCAACAAAATTAAATAAGAAGTCATTGAAAACCTAATTATCTCATTATGAGTTATTCGCTAAAATAAGCACTTATGGCCAGTTTTTAACTTGATATTTAAATTAATTTTTCCTTAAACTTAAGTTGTATTAAAATACGGTTTCATTTTTTCAGTCTCAAATTAAGTTTGTTATTTAATTATGATAAAAGTATGGTAGCACTATTAAATGTCAAAAAAAAAAAAATATAAACGACTTCTTCATTTAACACCTGATTTACTATTTATTTTACAAATTGTTGTAAACTAAATGGACAAAAGCTGCATCTTTTATATTCTCTTCATCTAAATTCGTTGTTTTAGTTGATATTAGTTGATATTGATAATAAAAAGCACAGTGTTTTTTTATTCGCGGCGAGTTTATTTATTGAATATTTTTTAGAACTGTCAAAATCATATGGTAGTATGAAAAACTTAAATTGTATTTAAATGGACGTAGTCAGCGATTTAAGTTATATTTAAATATGATCTATAAAAATGAATTTGGTATTTAAACAGAAATTTAGGTAAATGCAATCCGATGGTGATTCTTGGCCAGATACTTCGAATCTAGCTCTGTTTGCTACTAATTTCGAAAAGTAGCTTCAGTGTGTTTATATATGAAAATCTGAATCTGAAAATATTCTGAAAAAATGATTTTAGAATAAAAACGCTTGAAGAAAATAATAGAGTTTGTAGTTTATTAAACAAATATATTTTATTTTCGAGATTAAGGTCTAATATTGTTTTTATTTTTATTTTTTATTTATTCCGATATTTCGCTACAACAATGTGTAACATCTTTAGGGAAACAATAACAAAATTTAAAATTAATAACAATAAAAATATTTTTCAAAAATAACAGTAATTGTCAAAATTTAAATATTACACAAACAGAAATATTAATATGAAAACTATTTTAGTTTTTAGTTTTTGTGTTTTTTTTATAAATTAAGTGTCTATAAGTTTGAGCAACTTTATCTGTATCTAATTTAAAATTCATTCCAAGATTTTTTGGTACATTAATAATTTCTAACATTTCTAACATATTTTCTATTTTCAAAACTGATACATATGTTCTCAAAGTCGGGATAGTGATTCAAATTTGCACAAGGTGATGATAATGCTGTTTTCTCTATATTTTTGATCAGATTTTTGTCCAGCTATTCTAGTTTTTAATTTATTTTTAGTTGTACCTACATATACATACTTTGCTACATTTTTCATTGTCATTACCATTACATGGTATTTTATAAACTACGTTTGACATTTCTAATTTAGGTATCCTATCTTTTATTTTACTGAATAATCTGCCTACTGTATTATACATACATTTTTGGAGCCATTTTATATTTGGTGTTATAAAATATATTAGATTTTTCTAATCTTTCGGATATTTTACGTACATAAGTTAAAGATTTATATATTGTAGGTTCAGAAAATCTTGTTGTGTTATTCATTTTATTTTTGAATTGTCTTATTAATTTACAAATTATATTATTAGTGAAATTATTATCCTTTAATGTTTTTTTTAATCGTTTCTATATTTTTCTTGTGGAATTCCTTATCACTTATTGTTAATATTCTCTGTATAAGATTTTTAGCTGTATTAATAATAATTCTTTTAGGATGTTTTGAATAGTAATTAATTATTCTTTCCTGATGATGTAGGTTTTTGATACCAGTCTTTTAATAATTTATTACCTCTCTTTATTATTAAAGTGTCTAAATAAGGAAGTATAGAATAACATTCTTTTTCTATAGTAAATTTAATATTTGGATGAAATGAGTTAAAAATCGTTAATATATATATATTCTATTTCACCTTCTGAAATTATGCAAAACAAATCATCTAAATATTTTGTTAAAATTTTTGCTTTTATAATCAATTTATATTTAGTTTATAGTTTATATTTATGTAATTTTTATTAAATTTTCAATACATCATATTAATAAAATTTTTATTTGTATATAAAATATTATTTCTTTATTGAATGATAATAAACGTTATAATGAATATGAAATAATTTTAAAATACAAAAAACGAGATAGGGAGATTAGTTTCCACTCGAGATTTTTTCTAAGCCTTTCTAATTGTTTAGGAGTAAATTGTTGTTGTTGACAATCAATAGTTTCCTGAACATTCAGTTGAATTATTAGGCTCTAAATCAATTAATTATTTGGAAATTGTAAATTTATTTCTGGATGACTCTGGCTCAGCTAGTTATTTGGAATCATTATGTCTAGATAGATATTTCTGATGCTCGGAAAAATAAATTCATTCGATTGTTAATATCGTTGGTTATATCTAGTCTATCTTTTATTTTTATACAAAAAATTTGGGACTGGTTACATATTTTCGAAATAAACACTTCTTCTAATGTTTGATACGACTTTTGAAGACAAGCTAATTTAACTTTCTCACATTCTCTTCCAGCTTCACGCAATTCTGCAACCCATTCTGTATATCTTTAATCTGCTTTCATTCTCATATGATTATACAATTTGAATTGGTCCAATATATCAGTTCCAAACCAACTAAGAAAGCATAATAGTTTTGTGTCTTCACAATAAATGGAATTAGTTTTGGAATAATGTTCCACTTGCAACAGATACATAGGTAAGCCATTTTTCCGAGTCTTTATTAATTTTCAAAAGGAAAACATCTTCCATAACAGATATATTCTGTTCAAGAATTAGAATTAGTCAAATAAACTTGTGAATAAACTACTTTATTTTTTTATGAATACGGCAATAATTCTTTATTAATTTACAATTAGTATTATATACATATGCAAATAGTTCTATAGTATTTATTTTTTATTTTTTTTCATGTTAGATTGAAATTTTTCATATTTTAAATTATTTTCATACATACATATATATATTTTTGGCATCTCAGATTCATAAATATCACAAATTTTTGTGTGATAGTTATGGATACTTAAGTCTTTTAATTTTATTCTACATTTAAGGCCTGATTGGGTAAAAGAAAAACGTTTACGTTGACGATATATCATCATCATAAGGAAATAATAGCATTTTGTTCTCCAATTTGTTTAAATAAATTACAGTTGTAATTTTATTTTTTCTTTCAATCTAATCAATTGGAATAAAACCAGATGAAGAAAACAACCAAAATCAAGAAACAATAATAAAAATATTTTGAATATAGTTTTTGGTGTATTTGTTGGGCGTTCTGGAAGCAAATTTTCGTCAGTTCCAAACAATTCAGTTAAAGAAATATAGTGGCACAATTCACAATCTTGTGCAAATTATATTGCATCATTTGCATTTGCAAAAAGATTTACAATATGTTTGCTCTTGCTGTGTATTTTGTTAGTGTAGATCAAAAATATGCTAAACCTTTTTGCAAATGCAATGACTTACTTTCATAATCAAGAAAAGTGTTAATATAATAACATAATAAGTGGAATTCTGTATTTTGTTTACCTTAATAAAGGGATTACCAAACATGAAATATTATTACAAATATTTAAAAACTTTAGTTTTTTTTATTACTCAGAATGTTATGGAAAATTACAAAAAAGAATATGTTTCAGAATATTTTAAATTTCTAGTTAAAAGACACAATTCTATGGAAATACATTTTACTACCTCTTTCGCAAAAAAGGTTTAAGAGAACGGCGGTTCTACCTGCTTTTTATGGGACCTTGAAAACAAAAAATATTGTACCGCGGATTTATTTTATACACGGTGATCATATACATCATGGTAAAATTAAATACCAGGTGACAGCATTGCTACAACAATTACAACAAGGCAAGAACAACAGGCATTTTTGTTTGTGTAAGAAAACAAATATACAAACATGGATAAACACAGAAAACAATAGCGATTCTTTTGTTTCTTTTATTTTCTCAAAGAATTTTTCTTTAAGTTACGCATAATATTTATTTAAATATACAAGTAATACGTAATTTTGCAAAGTAAAACATGCAAAATTCTTTATTTTCAAAATTAATGTATGTGTATAGGTATTGCACATATAACAACAACGCATTTTCTGCAGCAAAAAAAAAAAAACATCACTTTAAAGAGGAATCTTAATATTTATTTTACAAAGAAAAAAAACTAACATTTTTAGCAAAACAGCTCAAAAAACAAACACACTATTTAATATAATATAGTTTTTCAACACTTTTAAGCTATTTTACGCAGATAAAACGGCGACAAAAACTCAATTTTTCAAAAACAAAATAATTTTGTAACGTTTTTATATAAACTTTGACTATTTGTAAACAACTTTTTGACATTTTCAATTTCACCATAAATAGAGCAAAAAATAATCAGCTGGCGCTATGCTGTCACCTGGTATAATTCCACAATGGTATAATTTCACCATTATGAATACATTTGTTAAGTTTCTATATGTAATCTAGTATTTACTATTATATTTACTTTAGTCCACGAATGTAAACTATGTGTAGTAAATTTACTCGTTTCGCTACTTCCTTTAGTTGCATGTAATCATACCTGATAAAATGTTTAGGTTTCTATAAATTAAATCCGCACAAGTAAAGATGAGATTACTTCTATTCAATGTATTTCTTGGATTTTCTGAGCTGTTCATTCGTTTAGTTAGAGAATCATAACACTAGTGCTTAAATTTATCTTAATTCTCAAGACATGTATTATATAATCCTTTGATTAATAATTTCATGTGTTACACGAGTAAGCTCTATGAGTAATTACGCTTTGAGCATGCGGCTTTAGCTTAAAAATCTGAATAATTTGTAGAATTTTCGTGAGTTAAGGAAATCCATTATATTCTTTGGAAAATTTAATTATTCTATATTTTGTACAAACAAGAGATTAACAAATCCAAGTCTTGGATAAAGAACATAACGCAAATGTAGCAGCCGCATGGTTTTATTGTTGCATCTATTATCAGAGTCCAAGCCAATCCAATTTCTGTAGTGAAAGGTAGGACCCTGCCTTTAATTACAACAGGAAACAAAATTACGAGATGATCGATTAATCTGCCCGAAACTGGCAAGATGTTTGGCTTTGTTGCATTTTTCAGTTTTAGCTGACCACTTTTTGTTCAATTCTAAAAACAAAAGGAAATAAGAAAATTGGCTAGTACCGTCAAGTTTGTACCTCATTTATTGTCATTTCCCTTCTCACCCAAAAATACTTGCCCTGAAGAGTCAGAAAGAATTAAAAAGTGTGAAAGCGGACTTACATAATTTTTTCTACAATTTTTCTCCGTCGCACATAGGAGGTTTTTTTCCAATCTAGCCGGACATTAAGCACAACTTTAAATTTAAGAAATGTAAAAATCTTAGTACGCAGCTCGACAGACAACAAAGTTCTGCATTGCATGCGTTGTCTAAAAACAAAATTTGATTTGAAAATTCTAAAAAGATCTAATAAGTTTAAGAGCATTTATAATAGAGTGGTTTGAAAAAAAGTTGTGCCAGTCACCCTCTAGGATTAAAGATTATGTAAAAGCAGTTCCAGAAATATTTATTTTTTATTTTTTTTTGCCATGCCTACAAATACCGCCCTTTTAGTATTATGTTCACTGTGGCGGTATTTTTAGTCCGATCATAACATTTTGTATACCGGTATACATGGCTCTGAAGGATCTACATTTCTGTCCTTAATATTTTTTACTACCACGTCAAATTCTAGTCATGATTTACAAACAAAAATTATATTACAGAAATAATAATATTTTTAAATTGGCAACACTTTTTTAACAGGCGGCCATTTTGCCAGCTGTTAAGTGATTTACAGACGCCTGAACAACTCTTCCAAATTGTGCAAATTTATTTTAAAAATCGTGTTTCCGTAACGATGACTTTTGGCATATGACTGGCTTGGACGTAGTCTAATCTGGAGGTCTAATTGTCGATGACTTTCTCCAACATTTGGCCGTATATCGGCAATAACGCAGCGAAAGTGGTCTTGCTGACAACAAATCGTTCTATTTATATAGTGTTATTTGAAACCATGTTTTTACAATTTTTTAAAACTGGCTTAAAACTTTTTCGATTATATTTGTATTTTTGGAAGATACAGCTTTTCTATAGGTATTTATGTACCATTGGACCATGTTCCCGGAGAATATTTGTATGGTGGCTATGATAAATCATGACAGATTCCAACAATTTTAAACAAAACTTTTCCTTTTAATAAGTGCAAAATGTCGTGATATTATTTGCAAAATATGTAAGAAAATAGAAAAAAATACTGGGTCTACTGAGCCGTTTGCAACACCAAACAGAGAATATTTAAAAAAATGTCATCCTAAGAATTTTCTTCGACGGGCATTCCTATAGATTGCTAAATTGTTTTTCAATTTCATGAGAATCAAGAATATGTAACAAACAGTATGAAAAATTTAATATACCATATAGGTATATATATTTTGGTGATGGATATTAACCCAGAATTAAAAAAGTCTTACTGTCAACTACTGATGATTTTATGACGAATCTATACTGAAGCTCTCTATGAATCTCTTTAATGACCTGGGGCCAAATTACCGCATTCGATATCGAGTAAAATTGATCGTAATTTTCTTATTTGAGATTATGGCATTCGATATCGAGCAATAAATTTAGTACATTTTATCATAATTTCGGTATCGGAATCATTTTTCGATACGATAGCTCATTCGATCACGAATGCGGTAATTTGGCCCCTGGTGTTACGGACTGTTTTATTATTTACTTTTGGAACAGTCAAGACTGGTTTTGTGTGGTATTTGAAAATGGAACATAATTAATTAAGTTATCGGCCATTTAGGTTTTTTTTGTTCGTGATAAGTACAACCATTGCGTCAGTCAACTGCTATTCTTATAGACTAACGCGACTTTGAGGTTATTAGACTTTGAAGGATGTTTTGTATGTGTAAAATAAGTACATACATACATACTTATGTATGTAAGTAAAATTATGCGGTCCCCCACATAAACATAGTATTTTAACACAACACAAAAATTGATAAATTCCAAGAAAAATAAAATGCCAAACTACTTAAAAATATAATTAACTGGAAGTTTAAAAAACCCAAACTCGGTTGAGATGCAAAATAATGAAATGCGTTAACATTTAAACAAAAATGAATATTGTTAAAATTTGAGAGTTTTCCAATTCCTAGGATTTTTATATTTTCTAAGATTTCTCGGTTAGGTATTTTGTTATTCATATACATAGGTACATAAATATATCTTTTACAGTTTTCGAGTTCTAAACATTTTAAAATTTTATTGTATCAACATAATCACAGTAGATATCAGGAGCAACCAGTAGAAGAACACAAACAAATCTTATTGTTTGAATTTGAAGTTTTAAGTTTTTGAAAAAATATTATTATTCGGAAATTCAACAGTTCCTTAAAAATACTGGTTGTCAATTTTGACAATGCTTTGGATAATATTTTAGTTGAACTAATTATTATTTATTTGACTTTTTTTTATTAAGATTTTGATAATTATTTAAGCTTTCGATCTTTTTTATAAAAATTTAAATTTTATTTTAATATTTCGCTAGCTTCTTCAGGATAAAAATTTTATAAGTTTTTTAGTTGAACTTTTAACAAATATTTGAATGTTTGGAATCTTTCTCAAAGTAAAAATTTACAAAATGAAAATTTTGTTTAAAGAAATTTTATTGACTTGTTAATATAAATTTTTTTTTTGCTCTAAAGGGTTTTTAGAGCATATTTTCGGTTTTTACAGCATTAGTTTTAGAGAATATTTACGGTTTCCCTGTTAGTTTGGGAAAGGATTTATTTTATTCTTGCGTAATTATTGATATTATAAATGTATATATGTATGTAGTATATCATTAAAGTGATAATTAAGTTTTAACTTGAAATTATTTCTTTCAAATTATATACTAATATTATTTAATATGTACTTATATTAAACTGTACTACTACTCTTGTATGTCTGATATACTCAATACATACATAGTATATATGTATGTAGTAGATATTTTACATAAGAACTTATTATAATTCATAATTATTTTCCGAAATTAAAAACTAACTGCAAATATTCATTAATTGTAAAACATTTTCAACTTAATTAAATACTAAAAATGTCTTTAAAGGGTAAGGCACATGAAATTAAGGAGGTATGTATGGATGTATGTAAGTATATAAGAATGACTTAATTTATTATCGTCAACTAAAGTGACGTATTACTGAGATCTGAAAAAATGTGTGTAATTTAATTATGTATTAAAATTATTTTTGGCACTGTTTCTCAGTAATACATTCCTGAAGGATTCATGTGAGCACGATTTACTTTCGTGGCATTGGCAACAGGCTCGCCCCAAGACAAATCCATATATGGTGTGGGCGTAGCACTGGGAACATTTGGTGTCCCTTGTGTATTCTGCTGAGGTTGATGTAGTGGCAAATCACTTACAGAAGCGTTTGTGGTGTTCATTTGATTTATGTTTCCAATTGAATTTCTCAACGACCAAGCCTGGGCTGATAATTCCAAATCTTCTTTGATAGACTGCAATATCATGTCTACATTAGGCGACGAATAGTGAGATGTATTTAAAGAAGAAGAGTTTTGACTACTTGTAGGAGAACTTTCCGAAAGATGTTCTAATATTTCACTTAGATCTGGTGCAATATATTCATTTTGATTGGTAGCTTTTGTTTTTGGTGTCCATTGTGTATTTTGCTGAGGTTGATGTGGTGGCAAATCACTTACAGAAGCGATTGTGTTGTTCATTTGATTTATGTTTCCAATTGAATTTCTCAACGACCAAGCCTGGGCTGATAATTCCAAATCTTCTTTGATAGACTGCAATATCATGTCTACATTAGGCGACGAATAGTCACTACTTTTAGGAGAACTTTCCGAAAGATGATCTAATATTTCACTTAGATCTGGTGCAATATATTGATTTTGATTGGGAGCTTGTTGAGCAACTGACATTTCATTGGGTATGGCAATCTCAGCAATATGAACTTTGGCTGTATTGGCGGTGGGGGCTATTGGAAAAGCTGTGCTGTATGAACGGTTTTCAGCTGTTTGCAATGATGCATCCTGGGAATATGCCATAAAAGAAGAGTTTTGACTATTTAGATCCGAAAGATGATCTAATATTTCACTTAGATCTATTGCAATAGATTGATTTTGATTGGGAGCTTGTTGAGCAACTGACGTTTCATTGGGTATGGTAACCTCAGCAATATTAACTTTGGCTGTATTGGCAGTGGGGGCTATTGGAAAAGCTGTGCTGTATGAACATTTTTCAGATGTTTCTAATGATGCATCCGGGGAATATGCCATAAAATGCTGAACAATGCCCTTATGAAGGTTTTGTTCTGTCATAGGCTGGATATCTTTGACGGCAGCTTTGGTTTCTTGAGGACCCTGTGTCTTTTTCTTGGATTTCATTCGACGATTTTGAAACCAAATCTTAACTTGCCTTTCACAAAGCGAAAGGCGTTGGGCAATTTCAATTCGGCGTGTACGATACAAATACATATTTCGTTTGAACTCACTTTCTAGTTGCACAAGTTGGGAACTGGTGAAAGCTGTTCGAGAACGTTTCACTTTAGTGCGTGCTGGTTCAGTTTGCGGTATGCTTTTATCAGTTAAAATTTGTTGCATTTCAACATCGTTAGTTGAAGGAGCGGCAGCAGGATTATGATACGATTGTTCCATGGGAGTGAGGTATATTTGTTGTTGGTTTGATGGGTAGGTCGTCTATAAAATAAACATGAGAATAAAAATAATTAAAAAATATTATTTTAATGCAAAACATTAAAAAAAACTTACGTTGTTGTAATTAACCACTGGTATTGGGACTACACACACATTGGATGATTGGTGCACTGGATAGTAAGACATGACTGAGGATATTTTTAAAAATATTTCGTTGCCGTTACGAGTTGTTCTTAGTTGAAAATCTAAAGTGATACTGATGATCTCAGTTCTGTTTGACACAACTGTCTGTCGCGTTCTGTGCTAAATTTGCCTAAATACTCGCGCTCAGTGCAATAAATCCTTTTTGGTGACGAGATACTTTGGCACCGTCAAGGCGTGTCTAGCAGCAGTGAGCGTAACGTAAGCAGTTTGTAGTAATTATCAGGTAGATAGAGATCATACCAAACAAGAGAATATTGTTCTCTATAGATTTTGAAGATTGAGTTTCATTTGTTAGTGTAATTTGTTGCGGAATCAATTATTTTAAAAATATTTGTACTTATTAATAAATAGATACATAATTCAAATACAATATTGTGATATGATATACTTACATATGTATAAGACTTTTGCGGTATTATAAGGAATTTGAAAACTTAGTTTCCAAATTATTAGTATATTTCGCTATATGTTCTTAATTCAATCTATATTGTAATCATATTCTACTCTAACCAAAACACTTACTTATTTTTGCAGTTCTATTATTTATTAATTTTGATATTTTTACAAAAAAGAATTATAATATGTAAATCTGTTTGTTTGTTTTGTGTTGATGTTCTCAGTTTTTTAAAAGCATTTTCGAATATCTTTGAATAGCTTTACAGTTTTGCGATATGGGGATCAAAATGACCCATTTCGTTAAATAAACGTTTAACTTAATAAAAATTAAAAACATGAAATATAAATATTGAAACACAACAAAATATTTCCGCTTAGAATATAAATTCTTTATATACATATTTTATGGAGAGCAAACTGAATCATATTATTAAAAAAATATTCAATGAAATATTCTAATACTGAGTGTAGTAAAATATGCTTCCTTATTAAATTTATAGGATTATAACCATTTCGAGTTTCCTACTTTTTTTTAAAGAAAAAAAACCCAGAAAATTCAAATTTAATATGGAATGTTTATTATCATTTGAAAGAACATTCTTTGGCATAAATTTTTAAAGATTATGTTGGCCGTTGCTACGTCGCAGATGGTCTATCCGTTGAGTCCAATTTTCGATGACTCGTTGGAGTATTTCGATGGTAACTGGCGAATGACACGCGTGATGTTTTCCTCCTAGGGCTGAATCGAAGCGGGTTTGTCCGCATAAACTTTAGACTTTACAAAAGCCTAACGGTGTGATATCACACTATCTTGGTGGCCAATCGATCGGCCCAAAACGTGAAATTATGAGCTCACCGAAGTGTTCTCTCAACAAATCCATTGATTGATGCGACGTGTGGGAAGTTGCGGCGTTTTTACGCTTTCAATTAAAGAATCGACACTCCACGGTTTTCGTGTACGCTCTCAGCTACGGCCGTTATATTTTCTTCACAGCGTGCTGGACGTGGTCTATGCGGTCGAATAGTATCCAATAATGAATGATGGATCTCAAAATGGGTGATGATGTTGCGAATAGTACGCTTAGTAGGCCGATTATGTTGATCATAAGTTGAGCGAAGTGCACGAAACACATTCCTCACAGAACATGAATTTTCGTAATAAAGTTGATATGATATGCCAAACGACTCACACATGATCTGTCAAAAAAGGCTATTGAAAAAAGTATCTCTACTTGAATCACCCATTATAAGATATGTTGTTTGTATCCATGTGCAATCGCTCAGTGTATCTTCACAGCAAAAGTTTTTGTATATATGTATCTCGACCTCTTTCTAATTATTTATATGTCCTCGTGTAATTGATTTCCAATTTTACTGAATTTCAATTCATCATAAAGGCAATTCATTATTAAATTATTGCCCAGTGTCGTTCATCATTAAGTTGTCGGATATCAAAAATTACTATAATCAACAGAACGGATGTAGTTTCTCATAACTTCTTAAAATAGAGTCTGCTCCGTAAAGGTATCCAGAGTCGCCACAACGTTATGCCGTCAAGAAATTCGAAAAAACAGATTTCTCTAAAATACTACTGATGACAATAATCACAAGAGACGAAGCGTAAAGCGAATGACCGACAACATTTTTTCCACTTACAACGCCTCAAAAACAAAAGCCTTGGGCGTCTTCTTTGACATTGTTTTCAGTCAGCTACAATGTACGAACCAAGTGAATTTTATCCAAGTCTAGTAAAAGATCTCAACTAACTACTAATTCTGCATATAGGACAGGATACAAAATATTGCATTGTTATAATGTATAGATGTATCAATGCCATTGTACGTTGTTCATAATCCGACAACGTTCAAGTCTCACTCACATTGTTCTGGTGATCATGGCTATTGCAAAACTTTTTTACACCTGTTACAGCTGGACACAGAATATGTCGGCACCACAATGCCAATGGAAATGGTAAAAATATTAAAAAAAAAACTTCTAGCTACTACTACACGATTTGATGATAGTTATGGCCAAAAACGAAAGTGAAAGGAAAACCCAATTTCAGAATTCTTAATTACTTGGCCTTTATAAACCGTGTAAATATACATACATACATACATACAATATTTTATTACTCTCATAATGTTTGCTTGGCTTTACATATTTACATTTTCATAATGTGTTAAAGCTGTATGAGTGTTTGCATTTGTGTATATTTTTAAGGTTTTATGCTCGATTTTACAGTTTATGACTTTCTATTAACATTTTCTTTTTGTCTTGTTTTGTTTCATTTTTACCTTCAGCGGTGCCTTGTACTTGTTTGTTTCCTACTGTATCAAAACCAGCACAAGGAAGAGGCAAGATATTCAATTCTTCGAACTGCAGGTATTTAGTATTGTAAATTATAAACAAATACGAGGTGAAAACTAACTGTGTATACGCGTATGTGCCAATATTTATGTGCATACGAGTAAACATTCTCACGAATATTGTATACTATATCCCTTTTTAAAAAACGATTATTAAATTTAACAATCGTTTATTAAGCAAATTTTTATATGCAAATCTGTCTTAATAAATGTTTGTTAAATTTAATAATCGTTTTTGAATAAGGGGGTAAGTATATATAGTATGAGTATCTTTCGCTAGCAATTGTTTTAATTTTTTCTTTATTTCGAAAAAAAAAAATAATAATAGCATTTATGGCTGGCGCTAGAAAATATTTAGTTGTTCGACGAATTGCATTTTGTTTTCGTATTATTTAGAACAATAGAAAAGTCAAGTGTAAAGAACAAAAGTCAGAATTTGAGTAGATGTTCTTAATTTGAGTTAGAAATGTTTTTACAACCACGCAATGATACTAAAGTATATTAAAAACTAAATTAAATTATATTCATATACATATGTATATAAGTTTTTTGCGAAAAGTAACAATATACAAATGTACATACGCAGGTGCAAAGGATTGACATGTAATTTGAAACATGGATTTATAACAATAATCCATGTACATACTAGATGTTTAGAAATAATATGTAACATATAAATAAACCCTTTACCTAGTCTGTTAGTACATGAGAAACACATCATATTAAAAGAGAACCTACCACTGCGTGTGTGTGTGTATATAAAATTACACATTCATTATTTGTCTATGGTTCACTACACATAATGTCATATAATTCTCATGTAGTTAATAAATGCATTCTTTAATTTTTTCCAAAATTTTTACTAATTTTTCATTGCAGTTTTTTAATAATTCATAACTCATGAAATCTATACGACGAAAAAATGTATTTTAAATACGAATGTATGATAAATGAAATCAAATTCTTCAAAAATCTTTGTTGAAAATTAAATTAACATTTTAAACATGTAGATAAAAATTCTTGGTCTACTGAACTGTAGACGAACAACCAGGTTTAGAGTACCAGTGGAATCCTAACAAATTTTATTGGAAAAAATCAAATAGAAGTACTTTAACTAGAAAACAAAAATATATAAAAAAGTACCAAATATGTACTGAAATTAGCTTTTTTACCAATTAGTACTTTAGTTCCGAATATCATATTGTGAGCAGCGTTGCCACAAAAAAAATTTCTAACCAATATGTAAAAAAAAGTAACCAAAAGCAAAAAAAAGTAACCAAAATGTTTATATATTTAAAATTTTATTTTATTTATACCTACTTCAGCTAAAATTAAAATTTAATAAATTAACCATTGCATTTCAGTTTGTAGATGATTTTGCACCTTACTCGTTCAAAAATACAATGATTGTTTGATATTACAACGTTGTCAGATCTAGCAATGTGCTAGCAATGTACTGACATTGAAAAATTGTTAGCAAAAGGCAAATTGTTAGTTTAGACGAGTGTAAGAAAACTAACAATTTCATTGGCACACAATTGTCACACAATGAATTTATCTGTCAACCGAAATTGTCAGTTCACACGTGTGTCAGATTGTTGTGTGGCATTGTCAAATACGTTTTGCAGCGTTGTGTATGTGTTTAAAAATTTTAAATATTGTCATGGAACAAAAAAGAGCAATTGGAACCATTTTATCTGAACTCTATGAAACAGGATTCATCAAAAGATATGTCGCTATCCATTTTTTACATTCTTAAATTTAATTCTTTAATTTTCTTCCACTTTTTCAAAAATTTTATTAATGCACACTTGTTTGTTTATTTATGTATATACAGAGTTGCATTTACAAATAATTTCTATGACAATGCTGCCATTGGCAGAAGCATAAACTTTGCACATATGAAAATTAAAAATGTTTGACAATTGTCTTAAAACAATGACAATGACAAAATTGTGTGTTTACACGATTGTTAGATGTCTGACAATATTTTTGTTTTCCAATGTACTCAAAATGCTTTTTCTTACAACGTTGGAAGACAAAAATTTTAAGTTCATATAGTTGTTACAGTGTTGTTATTATAACGTTATAAAAACTTTTAAATTGTGGTAGTTTAGTTTATCACCAAAATTAGTGGCATTAAGTCAAAGTGAAAAACAATGTAAAAAATGGTTACTATTGTGTTAATAAAAGTAACCAAAACGGAAAAAAGTACACAAGTACACATTGGAAACAAAAGTAACCAATTTTGGTTAAAAGTAACCAAAACGGCAAATTTTGAGTGGCTAAATGCTTATTTTATCTTTATTAGCTCTTTTATTAAAAATAGGCTTTTACTATTATTACTTTTACTAATAATCGTTGATAAAAAGTTTTTAATAGAATTTATGATATTAAAAAATTTCAAATTAATTCAATAAATATTTGAAAAAAACGAAATTCTTAACTTGGTGCGCTTTTTTCTCCATTTTGGTGCGTTTTGATATTTCAAAGCTGTTCAATAATAATTGAAGGTGGCTGATATTAGCTCAGGCGTATCGGTCATTGGCATTCGAACTTGATTCGAGTGTTACCTTTCACAACAACTTCGGTTGATTGTTTCGATCACTTGGCACTTAACTTCAGTTGATAGTTTCGGCACAACAGTTTCGGTTGTTTGTTTTGGCACTACGACTTCGGTCGCTAGTTTCGGCACTACAACTTCGGTTGATAGTTTCGGCATAGCAACTTCGATTGTTTGTTTTGGCACTACGACTTCCGTCGGTAATTTCTGCACTACAACTTCGGTTGATAGTTTCGGCACAACAGTTTCGGTTGTTTGCTTTGGCACTACGACTTCGGTCGTTAGTTTCGGCACTACAACTTCGGTTGATAGTTTCGGCACAACAACTTTGGTTGTTTATTTTGGCACTACGACTTCGGTCGTTAGTTTCGGCACTACAACTTCGGTTGATAGTTTCGGCACAACAACTTTGGTTGTTTATTTTGGCACTACGACTTCGGTCGTTAGTTTCGGCACTACAACTTCGGTTGATAGTTTCGGCACAGCAACTTCGGTTGTTTGTTTTGGCACTACGACTTCGGTCGCTAGTTTCGACACTAAAACTTGGGTTGATAGTTTCGGTACAAAAACTTCGGTTGTTTTTTTTTGGCACTACGACTTCGGTTGCTAGTTTCGACACTACAACTTCGGTTGATAGTTTCGGCACAACAACTTCGGTTGTTTGTTTCGGCACTGCGGTTCCGACCGTCAGTTTTATATAGTTTTAAGTTAATTGTATTATTTAGCGTATATTTAAGTCGATCCTGAACACTTCGGAAGAAGCGATTCATCCGTCTAACCGAGAGCCGGTATTCAGAGAAAACCGAATTCACCTACCGAGATTATCCGACTGAATCCTATCGAGTCATCGTAGCTGTCAGTAATTAATCATACACAGAATTTATTGTAACCGAATACCGAAATTGTCAATAAAGATATATATATATATATATATTACCCCATAAAGGGATATCTTCGTGTTATCTTTTACTTGTGGATCCGTAAGTAGACCCTGGACACAACTAACCTACCTCAGCCAAAGACAAAACCACGTTACAAATTAAGTAAAAAAATATTACCTGTAATAAAAGTATATTTTCAAGGTTTTATGCTCGATTTCACAGTTTATGACTTTCTATGAACATTTTCTTTTTGTCTTGTTATACCCTTCACCATCATGAGAAGGGTACATATAAGTTTGTCATTCCGTTAGCAATTTCTACAATATAATTTTCCGACCCTATAAAGTATATATATTCTGGATCCTTATAGATAGCGGAGTCGATTAAGCCATGTCCGTCTGTCTATTGAAATCAATTTTCTGAAGTCCCCAGACATCTTCGGGATCCAATTCTTCAACAATTCTGTCAGACATGCTTTCGAGAAGTTTGCTATTTACAATCAGCAAAATCGGTTTAGGCCAACTCCGGTCCGGACTAATATGTGACACAACCTCCATAAAAATTTTATTTTTTTTTCCATTTTATTGCAATATTTTGAAATATGTTGCAGATAATATCATGAAATTTTGTATACATTATTGTTATGATAAAATAAGAAAGTGTGCGAAAATAGCCATGATTTCTCATAGCCCCCATACAAAAATTTTCCCGAAATATTTTCTCAATTATACATAAATGCATATAAAACTGAAATATCAATACAAAATTCAGCAGGAATAAGTTTCATGCAAAAAGAAATCATAAAACGAATTTTTTTAGTTCGGTCCATGTTTGACCATAGACCCCATATAAAGTCCACTTCCAAAATTCACTTAAATACGTATAAAACAGATATAAATAATGTTAAAGGGCTAAAATTTTACATAAATAATCTTTATAGGCAAATAAATTGTTGTACTAAATTTTATGGTGGTCCGCCCAGAATTGGTCATAGCTCCCATACAAGGACCACATCTGAAAAAGACATTTATCTCTATATATATTGTATAAATATCTGTACCGACTTAAAACTTTGCACAGATCATTTACATATACAAAAACCATCCCACAAAATTTTGTGAATTTCGGTCTATTTTTAACCGTATTCTCCATATAAAGCCCTCTTCCGAAAATCACTTTAATACTCATAAATCTCTTATAAATAAGGGTACCAATCCAAAATTTTACACGGATCATTTACATACATGCCTAAATCAAACTGCTGGATTTTGAGAATATCGGTCCATATTTGACAATATCCCCCATAGTAGAATAAGAGAATAAGACGTGTTTTTATTGTGCTTTCTTAAAACTGTTTCAATCAAAAAATAAAATTAACAAATAGTGGTTCGATTTTATTAATTAATTAATTAATTAATTGCATTTTTTATAAAAAAAAACACTAATTCTGTGCTACAACAAACTGTGACAAACAAACAATAACATCAGAAATATTAAAACTTTAAAGTGTTCTTTTATTTGTTTTCGTAAATAAATAAACAATAACAACAACAACCTTTACATTGCTCTTTCATTTGATTTTATTTTCGTATATAAATATATTAAAATACAATAACAATAATCAATGCAAATTTAAAAACTGTAACCATAAACAACAATAACTCATTTGTTTTTGTTTTGATATAAAACTGTTATACATTTTACACCTGAACCTCTTTATTCGTGTGTTCAACATAAAATCAATTATTTACAATATATTAAATTTGGTTATATAATATCAACTCTATAACTGTTATCATGTCTTGCTCTAAGCATAAATGCCGTAATAAAGCCGATGAATTGATGGTTTCCTGCTGGCTTTGTGATTCTGTTTATCATGCTAAATCTGTTGATTTGGCTGCTCGAACTGTTGACAATTTGCGTGAAAATAATTTTCTGCGCTGGTGCTGCAAGAAGTGTATTGCTCTTGACATCGAATTTTACTCATTCTTTAAAAACACATGTAATCAATTTAATGAAATCCAAAATGACTTAAACAACCCTTTTAAAAAATTTACGCAATATAAAGAACTTCTTGAAAAAACACCAAGCTCACCGGAAAGAAAGAAACAAGCTACAACTAATACTAATGCTGTTGAAAATGTTTCTGAAAATCTACTAATAGCATCTTCATCTAACTGTTCTTCCTTGTCGTTGGTTCACCCATTAACAACTGAAAAAAGTCCTGTAACTATTTCTGTACCCTCATCTGACTGATCAAACAATGTACCTTTATCTTTAAATCTTAATTCATCAAGTTCACCTGTTCCTATGAATCCAAATTAACTCGCACCTGTTTTTAAACCATCAAACCGCAAAACTATTCAAAAGTTCTTAATCCGCCAAACAAGTCAACAAGTTCATATGTTTCAACAAACTTAAATCCGTCCACTTCTGTTTCTATACCGTCAAACAATACTCCAATTCTTCGATTTGCTTCCTTTACAAGTACTGATAACATCAAACATTATATAACTGATAAATTGGCTCCAATATTGATATGATTATTTTCAAATTTAAATATTCAGAACCAAGAAGTAAAGCATCGTTTAAAATAATCGTTCCTCAAGACTACTTTGATACAATTGTGAATCTAGATTTTTGGCCGCCAAATGTTCTTATTCGTAAATACGAGTACAAAAATACTTCAACATCTGACACTGTTCATCTACCGCAATCATCTTCAAGAAACTAACTCAACTGTCGACAGATAATCTCTTTAATATTATTTACCAAAATGTACGGGGTCTCAATACTAAATTAACTAATCTTTTTGCAAACAGTTTTGATTTTTCATACCACATTATTGTATTTACCGAAACCTGGCTGAATGATATAAAATGTATTCAGAACAATGAATTCTATGTTCTAAATATTATTTAGATATGATCGTATGCGGAAACTTGGTGGTGGAGTACCTATTGCTGTCCTTGATGTTTTGCAATGTGAGATTATAGAAAATGTGTTAATTGATGACAATGATGAAATTTAGTTTATTGTGGTTAAAATTCGTGTTGGTCATAGACAATTATTTGTCTCGTATTCTTATATACCACCTAACTCATCTCTTTTAATATATAATAAACATTTTTCCGCTATTAAATTCGTACTGAATCAGTCAAACACATCCAATATATTACTTCTACTTGGTGATTTTAATATTCCAAATGTAAAATGGGTTCAATCCTTTGATTGTATATATATGCTATCAACAATTATGTCTGATTTTTTAAATTCCCTTCATGGATGCGGATTTTTTCAATTAAACCATATAACAAATGAATCAGGAAATATTCTTGATCTTGCTTTCGTTAATTATCCTATGGAATTTTGTCTTCGTGATACATTGCCTGTGTCGTATCCCGCGGACCTTCACCATCCTCCTTTTGAAATTGGTTTATCATTGCCGGATAATGATCATTTTATGTCATTGCAATCTTACTGTTTTACTCAATAGGGATTATGTACTTGCCGCTGATAACTTAGATATATGTTCTAAGATTTGAGTGAAGCACCTGCCGTTTGGCTTAATCTTCACTACGTACTTAAACGCAGGACGGACTCGGTCCGTCAGCCGCATTGTAAGTCCCTGTAAGTGACATGGAGCCATGCCTCATCAGAGTTTCATACTTGCATGCCCCACAGGGGCACACAATTTGCAATTCCTCAATACATGACTGCAAGATCATGTAAAGATCACCTTGCTAGAGTGATTGGGCTATCTAATCCCTGCCGTCTATAACTTAGTACTATTAGTAAAGCCCATAGAACAGGATCCTCGAACTTACGTAGCACTCAACAACTACGAAAGCCTTAGACCCCATGTGTTCCATGAGCACGTAACTAAAAGTCTTCGCTAATTAACAACGGCTCTGTTGAGATCGGCAACAGCACCTAGGACAATTTGGTTGGCTTGAAATCTGCTTTTGCGGGAAGTCAAACATCAGCCATTAAACCAACTGCCATTCTTCCCGCTTTGGGTGGCAACCACAGCCACTACGTGGACACCGAAGTGACCTCAACCAATTATCAGTTAGGGGACAAGCTCCCAATATTTAAATTGGGGACAAGTCCCCGGGCTTTAACTGATCCCGTAGTACCAGATAAAGACTCTGGTTAGCTTCGACCTTCCTCTGGTAAACCAGATTCCACTCTATCTAGTTTCGAATCCTTGCAAATTCATGGGACTAGTAACCATTTTATCCCGACATTGAGTAATGTATAGGTGATTGAACACTTATACTTTGCTCGCCGTGTTTTACTATAGGCCTGTGGTGGGGGTTTGGTCTAGGTGAGGCGTACACCTAGACCTGGCCCCCAGGCCAATGATAACTTAGATAATAATGTATCAAGCTTTTATAATATTTTGCATAATTTCATTAGCATAACAGTTCCAAAATGTAAATCCTACAATAATAATTTGCCGCCATGGAATAATCAACACTTACAAAATGCTAAAAATAAGAAAAATAAATGTTTTGCTAAATATTTGAGAACTGGTGCACTGGTTGATTTTCGTAAATATGCTATAGCAAGATCTGAATACAACACTACTAATAAACTTGCATACAATGACTATATTTATCGTACTAAACACAATATAAGAATAAACCCCAAATTCGTAATCTCCAAGCGTCGCTCTTCAGGTTATCCAAAGCATTTGAAGTATGGCTCCTTGACTGCTGATGACGATGTTTCAATAAGCAATATATTTGCTGACTTCTTTTCAACAACTTATTCTACCAAGTCCTGTATATATATTACTGTTTTGTCATTTATATGTAGTCAGTAAGGATGTAAAATATATTGACCTAAATAAAAAAATAAATAAAAATAAGGTCCACCTTCGAAATCTACGTTAATACTAATATATATCTTATATATACCGTTATTATGTTGAAATTCGACGTGAAATATCCTCATATGCATGAAAACAACTGTTCCAAAATTTAAGAAGATCGGCCCATAATTTGTCATAGCTGCCATAGAGAACCATTTCCAAAAAAACAAATAAATTCGGGTCATATTCGACAGGATAGCGCCATCTGCAATATTTTGAATTAAATTAGCATTTTTAACCACTGTATAGCTTTTCAATACTTACATATTATTTTTTAAACAGTATTAATGATAATTAGTAATGCGTGGTGCTGCCTTTGCTAGAAATCATTTAAAAAATTCGATTGGGAATTAAATTATAACGTTTTTCAATATAATCCAACGAAATGGTGGACCAAGCATATTTAATACCTTCAATTACTTCGGATGTTATTTCCTATTATTTTCCGGACTCGTACACTTTCCTAGCCAACCATCCCCAGACGTTCTTGATGATATTTAAGTCGGGTTAGTATGGTGGCCATTCAAGGACGTCAACTTTTTGGCTCTGAATCCACTATTTCACGGATCGGGCTGTATGAATTGGAGCATTATCGTGCTGAAAATACCACTTCAAATTTGAAAATAATTTTTAAAAGCGCGGAAAAGCCGTTTTCAAAACGCTATTGTAGTTTTCCGCATTCAGACGAGATGTTAGAAACTGCAACTCGTAGGTGTCATAGTAGGATATTGTTCCCCACACCATCATACTCGGCTGTGCAGGTGGTCCAAATAATACTCCTCCTTACGTAGGTAATGAAAATAATTATTATACCCATCGGGCCCTTCTAAATTAAATTCCATCTGAAAAGACAACGTAATGCCACTCAATGTGTGTTCGAGCAAAATTTAACCACATTTCCTTTCTTACCATATTAAGTGGTGTTTTTTTTTAATTTTTGTCTCTGTATGTGAGCAGCTGTCCTAATTACTCTTTGACCCGTTGATAAGCTCGCCTTTGACTTTGGTAGACGAGTCGTGCGAATTTGATGCTTGCCTCAGTATTGCATGGTTGAAATTTTTTCCGTAGTGTTCCTTATTTTTAAGAAAACTAGCGACCGCTTTTCTGTGCCTTCCAATTTTTTTCCGCAATTTTATGAAAGAATAGTCCAGACTCATGGTAAGCATCAATCTTAGCTTTTTCTTCCAAAGATAAAACTGTCCCTCTTCCCATTTTATGCGTTTATTTAAAGATAAATAATATTTTAATTTAATCAAAAAAATTGGTAACTGTGATTGTCAAAACAAGCGACAAAAGTATAAATTCATTTGGGGGCGCTAATCTGATGACGCAAAATATTTGGAATAACAGAAAGAAAAATAGCAAATAATATGTAACGGTTCTTCTTTCGCGCTTTAATTTGTTGTGAGAGTAATCAAACATAATATTTGCAAAACCAAAATAAAAATTACGAATTTTTGTGGAATAAAAAAATAGAAAAAATCAAAAACAAACGAGCGAATGTGGGGCGCTAACCTGATGACGCGCAGTGTATGTAGTACATATGTATGTATGTATTTTGGTAATACTACAACGGAATATAACTGCAATTGAAATTTATGCAACTTAGGTATTTTAATCTTTCGCTTTTCCCTTTTTTTTGAGATTCCTTAACAAATATTGCTTCCGTTTTTAATCATTTTATGTTTTTCTACGTTCTTCTAATGACTCATCATCTAAAAATGTATGTATATGTTTAGGACCTACATAAGTAAACATAGAAAATGTATCAGCCAGTAAATCTAGTGAGTCCGTGTCGAGTTTAGTCAGTCTCCCATTGGACGCGTCCCCAGGTGGTGGATAGGGGCAGCCGACATCGCGGCTGTGATACATTTTTCACACAAATGGTCACTAGTTGTGATGACAGCTGGAGCGTTGTAAATAGGTACATGATACATTTTACAAATGGTCATGAACATATCTACATAGCTAGGTTGTAATTAGAAGATGGGAGAGTCGGTTTGCTATGCCTTTGTGACCCATTGTAAACGAATGGTCACAAAGGGGGAACAAGCTGATAACACTGGAGCTTGTTAAGGCTAGGGACACACTAGATCAAAGTGGTCTCAAGTGTTAATAGGTTCCATCCTTTAAATCTAAATACAACCCGCGGACCAAAACTGACTCCACTTGTAAGGTTAGCGTGGTTGGTAGCAGTGCCAAGATCCTGAATGGCTAGTTAGTGGTTAAAGAAGACTAGTCGCTAACAACTCCCCTCCGACGCCAGAGCATGGGTCGGTTGTAATTAGTATTTTACCTAGTCCATGTATGCCGTCACTGCGTGGATGGTCCATCCCCTTACATGCCTACTCGTGGCACCAAAAAAATTAATGAAAAGATAATAATAAAGAAAAATAACAACAACTCCCTGAAGAGCGCCGATGATCTCGGTGCCTCTTCAGAAGGCGACCTACTGGCGTCTAGCCAAGAGACCTTGGTCGCAATGGAAAGCAGCGTGGGTGACCGACACAGCACTCTGCTGCCCGCCAAAATCTCGACTAATGCTCCTCCTCAAGTGGATGCCAAGGCTGGAAAAGAAAGAAGAGGAAGAGTCAGAAAGACATCCTCAAAGCTCGCTACACCAAGGCGCTATTCATTCTTGATAAGATTGACAAGAATGTTGCCAGCGGTGCTCCTCATGAGCGTGACGAGGCAGATCGCGCCAAATACCAGGCTGTGGTAGATGAATACCAAAAGTTTTTAGATTCAGTACCCAGCATATCAAAGGCAGCAGGCTTAGCTACAGAGAGGTTCAAGCGAAATCGCTCTCAGACAGAGGGTGAAAAATCGCCTAAACGGAGAAAGGTTGTGGTGAACATTGTGTCATTATAGCTTTTTAGTATTAATGAAATGAAATGGCATAAATATTTTCTTAATATAATTTAAATCTTTATAAATAATAATAATAAAAAAAAAAAAAATTAATAAAAAGGAGTTAATGTCTATATATAAATACTAGAATAAATTTTCAGTGTAAAAAAAACGTATCTGTTGCATACACCACTTAAGTATAGGTTTGCGTCTGAACTATTGCATTAATTTGTCAGCACTTTTTGGGACTAGTTACATATCCATGGGAATATGTGAGTGCATTACGCTAGTGAGAGGCTAATTGTTACTTAGTAAAGCATTAAGTATTTCTTTTCAATTTTGTCTTTACAAGAATAAACACGCACCAATTACAGTGATACGCGAATTATAGCATTTTATTATAAAACAAAAAGGTAACCGTTAGTTTTTTTTTTACCTTTTCTATTGAAATTTTATAAATTCCAACGGCAGTAAAATAAAGAGAAAAAAGGTAAATTTGATATTAAATAAAATTTCAGTGATTATCAGTTATTAACAACATAAATATAAATTGTGTATAGGTTATTTGTTAGATATCATATTTTGTGACCTCTATTTATCCAGTGATCTGGATAGGTTAGGATACCCAAGTATACCATTAGGAAATCTATACAAAGAAGTTGAAGGTAAATTATTATTTTTACATAATTTTCTTTTTATACTAATTTGAAATATTTTAAATAGATTCCCCAAAACCACAATTTTTGTTCGTCTTTATGTAAGATTGTATTAGTGGGAATTCTCAACGCCACTGCACATAAAATATTTGGTAAATTGATGAGAAACATTAAGAGCGACCGTTAGCTTGTGTGACGTCACATAATTGCTAGCTTTATATTTGAGTTTTACAATATAACAAAAAAATGTATCAAAAGAATGCAATTTGATAATTGAATATCAAATAAGGAGAAAAAAAAACAAGAAAGAGGGAAGGTCCCCGTGACATCATTTTTAACATCTACATATATACTTATATTGAGTTGGTATTTAAACGATAAGCTTTTCATTAAATTTAAATTATGGTTAGATAATTTTTTTAGAATGTCTTAAAAAAACTATATATAAAATTTTTCTTAAAAAATCTAAAAACCTATAACATGCATAAAATCAAAAATATTTGAATAAAAATCTGTTAGAAACAAATCTAAAAATATTGAACAGTTATCAAATTTATAACTTAAAACTAAAATTTTATTAATCCTAAAATATATGTTTAAAATAATGTTTGAAATTTATTAAATATGAAAATCTTAAATTCTAATATTGCACATTCGATTTTTATCACAGATAAAATATCACATTAAATATTGCACAAATGTTTCTAACCATAATTACTGATATACCAATAATAATTTTAAATTATTAAAATTATTACTAAAATTTAGAAATATACATATCTAGTATAAGTATAAGAGTTTGGTATGTATAATAATGAAATTTTTATCTAGTTTTACATTAATTCTAATTTAATTATAAATTCCATAAAATAGGTATATGCAAGTAACAACATTTTTTATAGTTCACTGTAAAAAGTAAACCAACAGAACAACAAACAAATGCAGATGTTCGAAGAGGCCTCTACGTCATCAAACGCCATATACAACAAGAATTACGTCCTTTAAGTTGGTGAGTGATCATACATTTTGTCTTACTTGCATATTTCTCATTTTTTTAATAGAAGCAACAACTAAAACAAGTAATATCAAACATGTTTGATGAAATATTCTTTTAACATTTTGGTTATTGCTTCTCTATACGTGTTTATATTTTTTATGTATCTTTATATTATTATTCTGTTTATTTTTTTTCTTTGCGTTGATGTTTAAATTTCGGGATACTTGTAAGGGACGGATTCCCAAGTAAATAATTATGTTTATATATTTAGAAATAATTTTAATTAAATTTAATCGATTTTATAGAATTAATATTAGAATTTTTACTTGAATTTAGTTATGATTACCTTTTTCTTTAGTCATATTATACAGGGTGGGCCAACTTGGACTGACTGATTTGAAATGCTTATAACTTTTGCATTTTTAATTTTTTTTAATTTTTTTTTTGCAGATAATACAGAATTTTATAAAATTTCATAATGTCATCATACTCAGTGGAAAAACGTGTAAAAAAAAATATGCCAATAGATTGATTTTGCTAGCTACAGAAAATGACAATTTTTTGGATAATCTGATTATGAGCGATGAAGCACATTTTCATTTAAATGGATATGTGAATAAACAGAACTGCCGAATTTGGGGTACAGAGAATCCAAGAGCATTGCATCAGCGACAATTACACCCTGTCAGATGCACTGTTTGGTGTGGAATCATGGCTGATAAAGTTATTGGTCCATATTTCTTCGAAAATGAGCTTAATGAACCACAAACCGTCTCTGGGGTGGTATACCGGACCATGTTGGAAAATTTTTTACGTCCGATAGTTCTCAATAATCGTAACATATGGTTCCAGCAAGATGGAGCTACAGCTCATACCGCAAGAGCCACAAAAGTTATAAGCAGTTCAAATCAGTCAGTCAAACTTGGCCCACCCTGTACTATGTTTAAATTTAACTTGAATTGCGAATAAATGCCGGAATTAATATGAATCTTTAAGACTAATTGGAATTCTTACGGATGTGAAACGAAATAGGAATAGTGCGTTTTTGGGTTTTAGCATAATTAGCCGACGCTAAAATATAGGTAGGGAGGATATAGAGGCAATGGCCCCAATACATCAAGGGTGTCCAACATATATTTCTCTTGGTAGTTTGTGTGTATTAGATTCGTTTATTTTAAACCTTACTTAATAAACAGAGGCAAGGGAGTCTATAAAATATTATGATATTGGTACACACCAGTATGTGAGTTTAGGGTATGTAGAAGGCAAGAACCCACCCTAAAAGACTGAAAGCTAGCAGTACAAAGGCTCCCAAATCGTCGATCTTCATGTCCCATAGAATTCATGCAGTTAATAAACCAAAACGCTCACTTACACATAACATCTTTTAAGTCTATTGGCTTGATACACCACTGGAATGGTGATTCATTTGCCCACAGTACAGCGGTTGTGTTGTGTACATTACATAATTTGGCGGCCAACGTGGGGCCTAGGAATTAAGTACATTACATAATTTGGCGCCCAACGTGGGGCCATAGGAATTTAATTCTTATTGGTTCCAATATACTAGCTAATTTTTCATTAAATTTTAATATTGTAATTGCTCAAACTTAATAGAGATTCATGATGTTATTATTAAAATAAATTTTAAACATTTTCTGGATATTCGTCTATTTGAGCATTGTAAAATCGAATATGACGACCGATAATTTCTTTAAAGTTTCTTTTTTTTTAATAACTGAAAATGATCTATTAAATTTTTGCTTTTACTGACAAGTCTGCTAGAAATTTTTTTGTTTTTGTTATTTTGTACTTAGATATTCGTATCCTAATGAGTATTGGTCCAAATGATCAAAACGAAATTTTTCTAGTAAACTCAATATTCTAGTAATTTTTTCTTCATACATACAAACATATTTGAGAAATAATTGATTATTCCTTTTTCTTTCACATCATTATCGTAAGAATTTTAAACCTGATTTGTCAGTTACCTAGAAAACTATTATAAAACTATTACAAAACTGGATTATTTTTTTTTGTCAATTCATTATTAAATTTGTTTGGATAAATTTTTCGATTTTTTTTATTGTTTAAAGCAATCCTTTTGTACTGGGGGTTTTTTTTTAATTCGTTTAAAAAAATATTTAAAATGTCGTTAGAACGGACACCTTCAGAACTAGTTTCTGCTCCTGCTCCTACACCTAAGGATAATATACCTAGCGTTTTTAACCCTGTTACCAACAGTGTTACAAATTGCATAATTTGTAGAGAATTGTTGTTAGAAACTCAAGAGTGTTTAATCTTGACTAATTGTAGTCACACTTTTCACAGAATATGTATAGAGAATTCTCTTTCACAGGCAGCTGAATGTCCAGAATGTCATAAACCATGTGATCTTGCTGATCTAAAGAAGTTCAATCTTCAAACTTTATCTAAAGTTAATCCCAATTCAAAAACTATTGCAAACGTCAGAGGAAAAGGACACAGCGCAAGTAATAAAAGGTAGAACACACGAAATGTTACAAGAACTTTGTTTCAGGAAAATCCCCAATTAGACTCTAGCAACGTCCTCATTCAATCAGAGGATGAAAATCCAAATATACTTTATAGTCCTCATCATGCTGTTCAGAACACACAGGCCATGTTTCCTGAGGTCCAACATACTCCAAGCGACAGAAATCGTAGTCAGGAAAATTTCAATATTAACCAGACTCAACTTATCCAAATTATTGAGATAAGTATTGCAAGAATTTTAGGAAATTTAAATATTTTACCGAATTTAGCTCAAAATACAAATGCTCATACACAAATACCTATCGTTCCCCGAACACCACCTGTTCAACTACCAATGCAAATCGACTTCCATCTTCTCCTTCTCGCAAGGTTTCGTCAATTATACAGAATTGGAATTTGAAATTTGATGGCTCGGTAAACGGTTTAACTGTAGATGAGTTTTTATACAGAATTCGTTCATTAACAAACGATAATTTCAATAATGATTTTTCAATTAACTTCGAATCTACGCGAAGAATTGCGAAATCGAAAAATGAAAAACGGTGAATCTTTCGATACCTTTTTTGAGGCTATTTCTGTTATTATTGAACGCCTTGATACTACTATTCGTGAGAGTGAATTAATTGAAATTTTGACCAAAAACCTATGACCAGATATACGTCACGAATTACTTTATGTGCCAATTTATTCTATTGCTCATTTGAGGAAATTAGTCCAAATGAGGGAAAATCTAATGAGTGATGATTTATTTCGTAAAAATGCTCTGCAAAAACCATTTAATCAAGCTTATCCACGACGCAATGTTGCAGAACTAGATTTAACTGAACATTCAGAATTGGTTGCATCCCCTGATACTGAACTCGTTGTTGACGCTATACAGCAGGCAACTATAAACAAGTGCTGGAATTGTGATGATGTAGGTCATCATTGGCAAGATTGCCTGAGTGAAAAAGCTATTTTTTGTTACGGCTGTGGGGCCAAAAATACATATAAACCCCAGTGCCAGAAATGCATTTTCAAAAATGTTTGTTCAAAAAACTTTCAACGCCCATTTCCACCCCCAAACAAATCGTAAAAATATTTCCGTCTTCTCTGTCAAATAAAACCATGTTTCTACCTTAAAAATTAACAGTACTAAAAATTTACCAATTCTTAAATGCTCTGAAATACCTGATTTAAGCATATTGGCAGATCGGTTTAGCCGATCAAGCAAAACCTCTTACGGCGTTTACAGTCCCTGGTAGACCTCTTTACCAGTTCAAGGTAATGCCTTTTGGGCTCTGTAACGTGCCGCAAACAATGTGTCGTCTTATGGATGAACTAATACCACCTGACCTTAAACAATGCGTCTTTGGTTACCTGGACGATCTTGTGATTGTCTCAGAAGATTTTCCAACACACCTTTCAGTCCTAGTTCGAATTGCTCAAGAGTTTAGAAAGGCAAACTTAACTTTAAATATTTCCAAATCTCGTTTTTGCGTTACGGAAACAAAATACTTAGGTTATGTCATTGGTAATGGTGGAATAAAAACAGACCCAGAAAAAGTGGAAGCGATACTTGCGTGGCCTGTCCCTAAAAATATAAAACAGGTTCGAGGATTTCTAGGTATAGCTGGCTGGTATAGGAGATTTGTCCCTAATTTTTCCACTATAGTGTTTCCTATTACGGAAGTATTGTCCACCAAGAGAAAATTCTGCTGGACTGAGGATGCACAAAAGGCATTCCAGCACGTTAAATCTCTTCTTACAACAGCCCCCATTCTTTCAAATCCTGATTTTAGTAAAAAATTCTACATACATTGCGATACTAGTAATTTCGGTATTGGTGCTGTTTTATTATAGTGTAACCGAAAGAGAATGTCTGGCAGCAATAGAGGCAATTAATAGATTCAGATGCTATATCGAGATGCAAGAGTTCGAAGTCATTACTGACCATTCGAGTTTAGTGTGGCTAATGAGGCAAAGTGAGTTGAGTGGAAGACTTGCACGGTGGATGTTCAAACTTCAACGCTACAAATTTACTATTAGCCACAGAAAAGGCAAAGATCATATTGTGCCAGATGCTCTCTCTCGGATACACTGTAATGAAGTCTCTGGTGTTGAACTAGCTGAACCCGAAATTGACCTCGATTCTGAACATTTTCTAGATCAAGATTATGTCGAACTTATTGATAAAATCCAAGGTAATGTTTCACAATATCCTGATTTAAAAGTAATTGAAAAATACATTTACATTCGCACAGAACATTACACAGGCGATGAAATGCAACAACAAGAAGCCTGGAAGTTATGGGTTCCGAAACTTTTACGTGAGTCAGTTATATCTAGAGCACATGACTCTGCTATAGCATCACACAGTGGTATGGGTAAAACGTTACATTTTATTAGACGTAATTTTTTCTGGCCTGGCATTGTCATTGATGTACGTAATTATATTCGTAAATGTGAGGTCTGCAAAACAACAAAATCACCAAATTTTATTACTAGACCCGAAATGGGAAAACCAGCGACATCTACACGCCCTTTTCAACGTCTATACATAGACATTTTAGGTCCTTACCCGAGAAGTAAGCGAGGTAATATAGGTTTGTTAATAGTACTAGATCACTTGACCAAATTTCATTGGCTATATCCAATGAGAAAATTTACTTCTTCATCTATTCAAACGTTTTTATTAGAACAAATTTTTCACATTTATGGTATTCCTGAGCACATTGTCAGTGATAACGGTTCTCAATTTAAATCAAACGAGCTAAACGCATTTTTTACAGCACTTGGCATTAACCATATATATACTGCGGTGTATTCGCCTCAAGCCAACGCTTCCGAACGGGTCAATCGTTCGTTGATAGCAGGAATCCGTGCATATCTAAAAAAAGACCAAACGTTATGGGATGAAAATTTAATTTCTATAAGCTGCGCGTTAAGAAACAGTGTTCATCAAGCTATCCAGACTTCACCATATCATGCTGTCTTTGGGCAAGATATGATAACACATGGCGATTCGTACAAACTGTTGAAAAATATTAACATGCTTAATGAATATATGTCTCCTCTTTCACGCGATGATAGCTTATCCTTAATAAGAAATAAACTTCGAAAACACATTGCAGATGCTTATCAGACGATCCAAAAACAATGCAATTTAAGGACTCGTCCAATAACCTTTACTGTAGGGCAATACATATATCGAAAAAACTTTTCACAGAGCAATTTTGAGAAAAAATATAACTCTAAACTGGCACCTTTATATATTAAAGCAAAAACCAGAGAGAAAGTTGGCCAAAATTATTATATATTAGAAGACTTAAATGGAAAAGTTCTTGGAACTTTTCATGCAAAAGACTTAAGGGAGTAATGTTCTTTTTCCTCCTAATACTTTTGCATAAAATGCAAGTATTATGCGGTTTTGTGGTGAACATTGTGTTATTATAGCTTTTTAGTATTAATGAAATGAAATGGCATAAATATTTTCTTAATATAATTAAAATCTTTATAAATAATAATAATAAAAAAAAAAAAAAAATTAATAAAAAGGAGTTAATGTCTATATACAAATACTAGAATAAACTTTCAGTGTAAAAAAAAAACGTTTCTGTTGCATACAGTACTTAAGTATAGGTTTGCGTCTGAACTATTGCATTAATTTGTCAGCACTTTTTGGGACTAGTTACATATCCATGGGAATATGTGAGTGCATTACGCTAGTGAGAGGCTAATTGTTACTTAGTAAAGCATTAAGTATTTCTTTTCAATTTTGTCTTTACAAGAATAAACACGCACCAATTACAGTGATACGCGAATTATAGCATTTTATTATAAAACAAAAAGGTAACCGTTAGTTTTTTTTTTACCTTTTCTATTGAAATTTTATAAATTCCAACGGCAGTAAAATAAAGAGAAAAAAGGTAAATTTGATATTAAATAAAATTTCAGTGATTATCAGTTATTAACAACATAAATATAAATTGTGTATAGGTTATTTGTTAGATATCATATTTTGTGACCTCTATTTATCCAGTGATCTGGATAGGTTAGGAAACCCAAGTATACCATTAGGAAATCTATACAAAGAAGTTGAAGGTAAATTATTATTTTTACATAATTTTCTTTTTATACTAATTTGAAATATTTTAAATAGATTCCCCAAAACCACAATTTTTGTTCGTCTTTATGTAAGATTGTATTAGTGGGAATTCTCAACGCCACTGCACATAAAATATTTGGTAAATTGATGAGAAACATTAAGAGCGACCGTTAGCTTGTGTGACGTCACATAATTGCTATCTTTATATTTGAGTTTTACAATATAACAAAAAAATGTATCAAAAGAATGCAATTTGATAATTGAATATCAAATAAGGAGAAAAAAAACAAGAAAGAGGGAAGGTCCCCGTGACATAATTTTTAACATCTACATATATACTTATATTGAGTTGGTATTTAAACGATAAGCTTTTCATTAAATTTAAATTATGGTTAGATAATAATGCGAATATAAGGATTAAAGCCTAATACAGTATATATTTTTTTTTTCAATTTTTTAGAATGTCTTAAAAAAACTATATATAAAATTTTTCTTAAAAAATCTAAAAACCTATAACATGCATAAAATCAAAAATATTTGAATAAAAATCTGTTAGAAACAAATAAAAATATTGAACAGTTATCAAATTTATAACTTAAAACTAAAATTTTATTAATCCTAAAATATATGTTTAAAATAATGTTTGAAATTTATTAAATATGAAAATCTTAAATTCTAATATTGCACATTCGATTTTTATCACAGATAAAATATCACATTAAATATTGCACACATGTTTCTAACCATAATTACTGATATACCAATAATAATTTTAAATTATTAAAATTATTACTAAAATTTAGAAATATACATATCTAGTATAAGTATAAGAGTTTGGTATGTATAATAATGACATTTTTATCTAGTTTTACATTAATTCTAATTTAATTATAAATTCCATAAAATAGGTATATGCAAGTAACAACATTTTTTATAGTTCACTGTAAAAAGTAAACCAACAGAACAACAAACAAATGCAGATGTTCGAAGAGGCCTCTACGTCATCAAACGCCATATACAACAAGAATTACGTCCTTTAAGTTGGTGAGTGATCATACATTTTATCTTACTTGCATATTTCTCATTTTTTTAATAGAAGCAACAACTAAAACAAGTAATATCAAACATGTTTGATGAAATATTCTTTTAACATTTTGGTTATTGCTTCTCTATACGTGTTTATATTTTTTATGTATCTTTATATTATTATTCTGTTTATTTTTTTTCTTTGCGTTGATGTTTAAATTTCGGGATACTTGTAAGGGACGGATTCCCAAGTAAATAATTATGTTTATATATTTAGAAATAATTTTAATTAAATTTAATCGATTTTATAGAATTAATATTAGAATTTTTACTTGAATTTAGTTATGATTACCTTTTTCTTTAGTCATATTATAGGTACTATGTTTAAATTTAACTTGAATTGCGAATAAATGCCGGAATTAATATGAATCTTTAAGACTAATTGGAATTCTTACGGATGTGAAACGAAATAGGAATAGTGCATTTTTGGGTTTTAGCATAATTAGCCGACGCTAAAACATAGGTAGGGAGGGTATAGAGGCAATGGCCCCAATACATCAAGGGTGTCCAACATATATTTCTCTTGGTAGTTTGTGTGTATTAGATTCGTTTATTTTAAACCTTACTTAATAAACGGAGGAACAGAGGCAAGGGAGTCTATAAAATATTATGATATTGGTACACACCAGTATGAGAGTTTAGGGTATGTAGAAGGCAAGAACCCAGCCTAAAAGACTGAAATCTAGCAGTACAAAGGCTCCCAAATCGTCGATCTTCATGTCCCATAGAATTCATGCAGTTAATAAACCAAAACGCTCACTTACACATAACATCTTTTAAGTCTATTGGCCTGATACACCACTGGAATGGTGATTCATTTGCCCACAGTGCAGCGGTTGTGTTGTGTACATTACAAGATTGCCGACAAAAAATTCGCACGGGACCCATTTCTATCACGACCACATCCGCCAGATGACCCTTTAATAAGGTGGTTAAAGACCATCTTATAATGGCTCTGGCGACAGAGAAACAAGGTGCCATCAATCCTGTAGTAACATAATGGGGTGCTATCGAGTCCAAATTAGCTGACCTCGTTATGGAATACTTAATCACTATAGGACTGGTACGGCACCTCGCTTTGACTCTGGTGAAATTCACCGGGGATACAGGGTGATCAAATGCATGGACAAGTTCTCAAAGGACTTTCTTAGCAAATGCATCGCTAATATCAGTGGTGCATGGGAGGGTTTAAGCCTTAAACTGATCCCTGCTCAAGATATTCCGATGAGACCGCGTGCACGTATTTGGTTACCAAAGATGGCAACCGATGCACATAAGATGTTGGACTGTCTGAAGCTGCAGAATCCCAACATCCACATGGATGACTGGGACATCATCCGCACTGAGCAAGGCGAAAGCCACACATGCCTTATCACCGAATCTGGCTCAGTTGAGCTTGAGAAGGCGGGGTTCAAGCTGTTCTTCGGAGTGAGGGACGCTAAGGTTAGGGTGTTTCGGCTCAAAGGAACAGGTAGCGGTGAGGTGGATGAGGTTGAAGTTCCAAACTCTCTGCTCAGAGATATGAAGCTATCGGAACCCCCTCCAAAAACCAACAATGGCGCTTAAGGTAGTGCAGATAAATCTGCAGCACTCGAAATGTGCTACAGATAACCTTCGGGTGCTCTTAGCTGAAGAGGACCTAGACATTGGGCTGGTGCAAGAACCCTGGGTTTCAAACCTAGATGTGAAGGGTTTCCCGGCCTCAGCATATAATATCCTCTATGCAAGAAACAATGGTAGGCCAAGATCATGTATTATTGTAAAAAAATCTATTAAAATCTTTCTCTGTACGCAGCTTAGTTCAGAGACCTTACAGCAGCAAGGGTAGAGCTACCGGGCAACAGTAGCCTCTTGATTGCCTCCAGCTATATGGCACACGAGAAGACAGCTCCTCCAGTCGAGATGAGTACTCTAATGTCCTTTGTTGGAGCATCTGACATTATCCTGGGCTGCGATGCTAATGCAAGGCATTAAATCTGGGGCAGCAAGGAAACAAATGAAAGGAGTAAATCTTTACTTGATTTCATTAATTCCAGCAAACTAAGTACATATACGTAATTCTGGTAACACGCTTACACTCATTTTTCCAAATTCGGACAATTATAATGGATGGGAGGAAGTATTAGATATTACACTCATTAATGATAGGTCTAAGGTATCAGTAAATAGGTGGAGAGTATCCAGTGAAAGATCATTCGCTGACCATAACTGGATTCTCTTCGAAATTAGACTTCAGAACTCGACAAAGAAAATACAATTTAGGAACCCAAGAAGGACTGATTGGTTCAAATTTAATGGGATCCTCAAACATAAACTTAAGAATATGCCAGTTGTAGAAGATTCAATCACTGGTCTTGAAAGATTGGCGGAAAACTTTAGTAAAACTGTAGTCAAAGCTTTTGAAGTTTCCTGTCCAGTCACTAAGGCTAAGAAAAGCTTCCCTCCATGGTGGAATTCGGAGTTTTCTAAACTACGTAGGGAAACTCGTAGGGCCTTTAACATTAGCTATAATAGTAAATCATGGCAACCTTATGGTGATCTATTGAAAGCTTACAAGAAAGCTAAAAAGAAACTCATGGAGACGCTTCTGCGAATCTATAGATAACACAAAAGACTCTACAAGACTTAGCAGAATTCTAGCCAAGGGGCAATCCAATCCTACCGATATCAAGAGGAAGGATGATTCCTGGTCCGAATCCTCAGCAGAGTCACTTGCCATCCTATTGAATACGCATTTTCTAGGCTGTAGGGATGTTGCTATGGATATGGATATTGAGAATTTAGGTAGGACTCTATCCAATATCGATAGTAACATCATCTCCTATGACAGGATATCATGGGCGATTTACAGTTTCGCTCCATTCAAGTCGCCTGGGTCAAATGGTATTTTGCCAAAGATGCTACAAAGTGCAAAAAGGCATATCATTCCCTGGCTTCATAGAATTTTTACGCTCTGAATCTCCCTCAACCATGTTCCGGTTAACGGGAGGAGAGTCAAGGTCGTTTTTATTCCCAAAATTGGCAAAAGTCATGAGAATGCGAAGGACTTCCGTCCAACAGTGTTTCATCTTTGCAGCTTAAGCCGTTGGAAAGACTCATTGACGCCCCCATTAGGCAGAGCCTTGAGGGTTCAACATGGCTCTCAAACAGTCAGCATGCCTACCTTAAGGGTCGCTCTACAGAGACAGCTCTGCATTTGGTTGTAAGAGTTATAGAGAGATCTCTCGAATTTACACAATATACAATGGTAGCCTTTCTGGATAAAGAGGGTGCTTTCAATAATGTAACTGCTCTTGCAATTCAGCAAGCTCTTACTAACCTAGACGTTGAAGAATACATCAATAACTGGTTGGTTACCATGTTGAATTCAAGAATAGTCACAGCAAATCTTGGTAATACCGTTAAGTCCAAGCAAGTTCAGAGAGGCACTCCACAGGGAGGAGTAATCTCTCCACTACTGTGGCTTATCGTTATTAACTCGATTCTCATTGATCTAGACAGAAAGGGGATACAAGTTGTCGCTTATGAGGACGATGTGGTGATACTCGTACCAGGTCTGTTTCCGGACGTGATCAGTGAGATTATGTCCACTGCTTTGGGGTTGCTCGACAACTGGGCCACGGTTAATGGTCTTGGGGTGAACCCAAGCAAAACGGAACTTGTACTTTTCACGACGAAGACCAAGATCTCAAGCTTCAAACTTCCAAGGTTGAAAAACTGCGAAATCCCCCTTTCATATAATGCAAAATATCTAGGCATCATACTGGACTCTAAATTGTCATGGAAGCTAAATCTCAACACAAGGTAAAGAACGGTGGCCTATTATACCTCTCGTAAGATGTTTGGTAGAAAATGGGGACTTAGTCCCAGCATAGTTAAATGGATGTATACGGCTATAGTACGTCCAATTCTTTCCTACGGATCTCTTGTATGGTGGACTGCAACTAGAAAGAAGTATGTCGTAGACCAACTATACAAAGAGATCAGCCTGTATTGGCATAACGGGCGCACTTAGGACTAGTCCTTCAGAGGCACTGAACACTATATTGCACCTTATGCCAATTGACCTTCACATAATGGCCACTTCTGCCTGCAGCGCAGCTAGGCTTCTGGCGTCCGGTTGTTGGAGATCGAGAATATATGGCCACGCGGGGATTCTTGGCCAATTGCCTTCGAACGTTCTCCAACCATCTGACTATATTACTCCATACATGGATTTTGATAGGGTATTCAAGGTCTTAATTCCCTCCAGGAGTGAGTGGAATAGGGGTAATTTCCTGCACAAATATGACACTAGGATATACACAGACGGTTCTAAGATGAGCTGCGGTGTTGGTTCTGGGGTCTTCTGTGACGAACCTGAGGTAGGCATCTCATATCGTCTTTCGAATGAGTGTAGTGTTTTCCAGGCGGAAATCTTTGCAATCATGGCAGCTTTTAATACACTACATGAAAATAACATTATCGGCAATATAGGTATTTTTGTCGACATTCAGTGAGAGGAGTCACTTAATGCCTACACAATTTCATCTTCACTACTTAAGCAATGTAGGAATTTTCTGTCAAGGCTAGGTCGTCTGTCTGACATTACCTTGGTCTGGGTGCCTGCGTATAGGAACCACTACGGCAATGAACGGGCAGACGAACTAGCCAGAACGGGATCTGCCTTGGATATCTCCGATAGGGTCTCAGTAGCAATTCCACTGGGGACTATCAAAGGTATTATCTTCAGACATTTTCTAGATGGCGTAATTTAGACACATGTAGGATAGCCATTCACATAGTGTTGCTTGAACTGGTCGGACGTGTTATTTTTAGTGCGGCTGAATTTTCGTAATAGGTGAAAAAATAAAAAAAAAAATAAAAAAAAAAAAAAACTTGTAATAAGTGAAAAAAAAAAATATATATATATATATATAAAAAAAAAGATATCGTAATAGGTGGAAAAATAGTGGTTTTTCGGTAATTTGAAAATCGCAAAACAACTGCATGAGTGTCCCGCTCAGATGTAATTCTGAGAAAGAGCTAAGCTACAGTAGAAAAAATTTATGGATCTCTGAGGAAGAATCCTTAAGAAAATCCGTGGAGTCTCTTCTCACTACAAAAGCCGAAATACGGCGCCGTTCCTGTTCGCCCAATATAGTTATCTCATCCGATGAGAAATCATCATCTTCATCAAATAGTGCACTCAAACCCAAAAAACAAGTAGGTATGGATAAGTACATCACCGTTCTCAAGCGACAGAGGAGCCCGACATCTGCTCAAATGTCTTCCAATTCCAATAAAGTTCCTAAAACCGTCAGCAGTGATAAGCCAAATGATCAAAACAGATTTGCTCTACTTCAGACGGATGACCCAGAAATACCGAAAAAGACGTTTAAGCCACCACCAATTTACCTGAGAGAGCCCACTTCCAATAAACTGGTACAAGGAATTGTTGCTGTAATAGGTGAGAACATGTTTAGCGTAACCTCAATTAAACATGGAAAAATCAGCGAGACAAAGATCCAAGTGAATAGGGAAGATGATTTTCGAAAATTGTCCAACCAGTTGGAGAGGGAGACCAGGGATTTCTATACCTATCAGCTCAAAAGCGCAAAAGGACTCCAAGTCGTTCTAAAGGGTATAGACCCATGTGTTGATCCTGCGGAGATAAAGAACGGATTAATGGACAAAGGGTTCAAAATCAAGAGCGTAGTGAATATTAGAAACCGTGAAAAGATTCCTCAGCCCATGTTCAGGGTAGAATTGGAACCTGGAGATGTTGCCTTAAAGAAAAACGAGTCCCATCCAATTTACAATCTTATTTATCTTCTGCATCGTAGAATTACCGTGGAGGAACCGCATAAGCGTGTTGGACCCGTCCAGTGTCTTAATTGTCAAGAATTCGGTCACACCAAAGCGTATTGTAAATTGCCGTCTGTTTGTGTTGCATGTGGGGAACTACATGCAACTGCTCAATGTAATAAGTCCAAAACGGACTTAAAAATAAAAAAATGCAGTAACTGTGGAGGAAATCATACCGCTAATTATAGAGGTTGTCCAGTTTATACTTATTTGAAGGGCATAAGGACCAATAAGTCGCCAGTATTACCTGACCATCCTCAACAACCTAATTTCACGTCGAGTAAGAATTTTCCTCAAATTGTACGACCAACTACTCACGTAAACGCTCCTAATTCTAGACAAGTTTCTTACGCAAACGTGGTCAAATCTAATATGCCAGGTCTGGAGCAGGAACCTATATCGCAATATTCTGAGCCACATATCAACAATCTAGAGACAACATTGCAGACACTTGTCCAAACTATGAACACTTTTACGACCACCATGACATCCATGATGCAGGAAATGCTGAAAATGCAATCCACTATCTTGCAAGCCATTTTAAAGAAATGATTTATTTAAAAATTTGTTTTTGGAACGCGAACGGCCTCCGCCAACATAAAAATGAACTGGAATACTTCCTGATGGATAAGCAGATTGATGTTATGATGATTGCTGAAACTCACTTGACGTCGACAGGGTACTTCAAAATTAATGGCTACGTGTTGTACGATACTAAAGATCCCCGCGGAAGAGCTTGTGGAGGTTCGGCAATTCTTATAAAGAACAGAATAAAACATTATCTAATGAATAACATAAGTGAGGATTACCTCCAAGCAACAAACATTTGCATTGAATTCTGTCAATACAAATTTGTTTTATCATCGATTTATTCTCCGCCTCGATTCTCAATAAAAGAACACCAATACCATAACTTCTTTAATTCCCTTGGAGCTAGATTTTTAGTTGCTGGCGACTTTAACGCCAAACACACATTTTGGGGTTCACGTCTGGTAACCCCAAAGGGTCGCGTACTCTTCAACACCATTGCTCAAATGGGCTTAGATGTACTCTCAAGCGGACATCCCACCTACTGGCCGACGGACCGACGGAAGATTCCCGATGTTATTGACTTTGGAGTAGTGAAAAATATCCCTGTAGAATGGATGCAAGTGGATCCTTCATTAGACTTGTCCTCAGATCACTCTCCTACTATCATTTCAATGCATTTCCCTCAAGTGTGTGGCTCTCCATTTAGAAACATGACTAAGACCCGAGTAAGCTGGATAAAATACAAAAAGTATTTAAGTTCTCATTGCACGGAAAATATTGTGTTGAGAACTACCGACGATATCGATGAGTCGATTGGCAACTTTACCGAGGACCTTCGACGAGCTGTGCATCACGCTTCCACTTATCACGTTGAATGTAGAAATAGGACAAACAGAACTTATTTATCTGAACTCGAACATCTCCTATCAGAAAAAAGAAGAATGAGAAGAGAGTGGCAACTTCACAGGTCTCCTGAACTGAAAGCTAGGCTACGGGTATGCAGAGATATACTAAGACATTTCTTAGAAACCCAAAGAACGGCTTCACTTACATCCTACTTGGAGGGTCTTGATAGTACCCCACAATCTGACTACTCGTTATGGAGGGCGGCAAGAGGTTTAAAAAGACCAGTGAGAGGAAAACCTCCTTTGCGAAATCCGACTGGTGACTGGGCTAGAAATGATTCCGAGAAAGGGACATTATTTGTTAACCATTTAAGAAATGTGTTTACTAAAAACAACTCAAATAACGTATCTGATTTGCCACCACTCGTTATTAGACCTCCTGTACCTCTAAGACTAAACTTTGGTGATGTCCAAAGCGCTATTGGTACTCTGAACCTTAGAAAGGCTCCAGGTATGGATAAAATCAGCAATAAAATGCTTGTGGAGTTACCTCGTGTAGCTAGAAGAATTATCCTCTTTATCTTCAACGCTATTTTACGCCTAGAATACTATCCTGCAGATTGGAAGGTGTCTATGATCACTATGATTCCTAAGTCAGGGAAGGATCACACCAAAGTAGAGTCATATAGGCCAATTAGCCTATTGCCGACAATTTCTAAACTGTTCGAAAAATTGTTAATGACTAAGTTGATTCCAATTCTGAACGACACTGAATGCATTCCTAATCATCAATTCGGCTTCAGAGCTAAACACAGCACCATCGAACAAACACACAGATTGGTAAATGTGATAAGAGGGTCGTTTGAAGACAAAAAATACTGCTCCGCCCTTTTCATTGATGTGTCCCAAGCGTTCGACAAAGTTTGGCATGACGGTTTAATGCACAAAATAAAATTAACTCTGCCTGCTAACACCCATAAACTTATGGAAAGCTATTTATACGGTCGCAAATTTAAAATCAAAGAAGGCAATTTTTTAAGCCCCGCTCAGCCAATTGAAACAGGTGTGCCACAGGGTAGCATACTGGGTCCTACTTTATATTTGATTTATGCCTCCGACATGCCGTCAGACCCCAAAATCCACACGTCAACTTTCGCAGACGATACAGCCTTTATCAGCGTTCACAAGGACCACCAAGTAGCATCACAGAATTTGCAGAATTATGTTTATAAACTAGAGAATTGGCTAGAGCTTTGGAAAATCAGGGTTAATGAACAGAAATGTATTCATATCACTTTCACATTGCGAAAAGAAACTTGCTCGTTCATCAAAATAAATAATCAAATTATTCCTCAACATAATGAAGTCAAATACCTCGGCATTCACCTCGACCGCCGTTTAACTTGGAAGTCTCATATTGAAGCGAAACTTACACAGATGAGATTAAAAGCAGTGCAACTTAATTGGCTAATTGGCAGAAATTCTTCACTAAAGTTGGACTGCAAACTATTGTTGTACAATGCAATTCTAAAGCCAATCTGGTGCTATGGAATTCAATTATGGGGTACTGCCTCAGCATCAAACATTGAAAAAATTCAAAGGGGTCAAAATAAAATTCTACGTATAATTACTGCAGCTCCATGGTATGTTAAAAATTCTCGAATTCACAAAGATCTATGCGTGCCATCAGTAAAAGTTGAATTTACAAAACACGCGTCAAAGTATGTCAGCAAACTTGAACACCACCCAAACCCACTTGCACGAGACATCCTTAACTTTAGTGGTCATAATCGGTTGAGAAGGAGGGATACCCTCGCTTTAACTCAAGCGCAAAATAGATGACTGGATCAGTTGATGTGAAATTTTTTTTTAGTATCATAAAATTTTTGTCTAGCACTGGCTGGGCTTATTATTTTCTTTTTAGTATTAAGATTTGAATACTTATTGTCATTTCATTATATGAAGATTCAATAAATAAATAAAGGCTATAAAAAAAAAAAAAAAAAAAAAAAAAAAATGTAGGATAGCCAAGTTGATGTGGCCATCTTTTAACGAGAAACGCACTACGCAACTGATAACCCGGAATAGGAAGGATATATCAAGGTTGCTGGCAGTATTAACGGGACACTGGATGTTAGGCAAGCACGCAAATCGCCTGGGACTCCCTTTTAACGACCATTGTCGTAGTTGTAAGGATAGGGCAAAAGAGGAAACGATTTTCCACCTTCTCTGCGAATGCCCAGACCTGAGTGTCAGGAGACATAAATTATTGGGAAACTATACATTGAACAACCTTGGTGAGGTAGCCGGGTCAAAACTCAATGACCTACTGAGATATCTCACAGCTACAGGTTGGGTCTAGCAAAACATGACTTTCTTGTACTCATCTTAGCTACAGCATGTTGTATAAGACATTAAATCTGACGAGTGGTGTGGTCTTTTAAAACAGGGTCCCTTCGACTCTACTTAAGTGTTCGCACGTAGTGAACTACCACGTAAACCAACCAAATCTAGTGAGTATGAAGACTAGTCAAAACGCTATTACGCATATTGAAACGCCGTTCTGGCTGCTTAGGCTTATTGTCACAATCCACCAGCGAGAGACAAGCAAATCTCACGACACAGGCAACAGATAACGCGACTACAGCTAATTCCGATTTGCAAACATACTCGTACGTGTCCTTGATAATAAATCCAATAAGCAAATTGTCCTGTGCGGGTATCAAAACAAGAGAGAGAGAGACAACGATGCAAGCAAGCAACATCTTCTTCCTTTAAGGATCAAAGTTGATCAGCAAAAATGGAATTTTTCAACAACATGAATTTAGAAGAATACTTGACACAAAGTTTTCAATATCAAAGTGATCCTAATGTAAGTATAAATATTTTGCATCACTTCAAATTACTTTCTATATATTAATGAAATATTTTACAGATTATACATGTTTTTCTAGATACAACTGTGCCATCAGTGTCACCTTCTTCCACTCATGGTTACTCCACCACAACATCTCCCGTGTCGCCCTCATCATCTATCGATTCGAAAGGTACTTTAAAGGCAAAACGCATACGTACAGCATTTACCAGCAAACAACTGATTGAATTGGAACGTGAATTTCACATTAATAAATATTTATGCCGTCCCCGTCGCATCGAAATTGCCCAACGTTTAGAGCTAAGCGAACGTCAAATAAAGATTTGGTTTCAAAATCGTCGCATGAAGAGCAAGAAGGACGCCTCTACAGCATCAAAAGAATATACCAAACTGCGTAGCTGATCCGCATCAGGAAAACAACCAGAGTTCAGACAATACACTCTTATTTTTGGCCAATCCTGAAATTTCAGATGTTAGACAAGAACCCTCGGTCCAATTATCAATTTTCAATCAACAGGACAAAACTTCTTCAATGAAATCATCCAACGGATTTAATGAATCGACATAAGTATGCCAATGCGGCTCAACAATACCAAACTTTATTCGATTCCCAGCCAGAATCTATGGATCACTTAGCATTATCTTCACTGTATGATGATTACCAACCACTTCCTCACTTCAATAATCAAAACGATATTTTGGAGTTTTTAATCTCGGAACAATTGCCACAGAATCACAATCAGACCTCAATGTATAGCGCCAACAATACATTGCCCACCAGCTCATCATCTTCAGCATCTACCGATTTCAACTCTTTACAATTTGATATAGATTCCGATTTTATACAAAATCTCTTGAATATGTAAATATGTAACTTTAAATATCTTTCTACTTATCATATGTGTATGTAAGTTATATGTCTTAATGAGTAACCCCCTTATTCATAAAAAATTAAAGTAGACTTTAAATGTACTTTATGAAAATTTTGTAAATAAATATATTAAGATTTAAGAATTATTTATTATATTTAATTACAATTTTAGAATATTTGATAAGATAACTCTTAATCATTGATTCTAAATTGTACAATTTCAAAACTTAACAAATACATATACATACATTTTATCAAAATATTTATTTGTTTTATTTTTATTTAATTATTGATTTTCTCTGTCGACTTGATAATTGTGTAAAACAAACAATTTAAATAAATATTAGAATACAGAAAGTAGCATTTCACTTAAAAATTTTGCAAAATCTAAGAATAACTGGTAAAAGACAGTCCTCCATGAGGGTATATTACGTTTGTCATTTCGTATGAAAGTTTGTTAATAGTCATCTAAAGTTAATAGACATCTATATATATGAACTCGTATACACCAATACCTCGCTTTGCGTCGCTGCTCAGTTAGTACTAATTTTCACTGTGCGTCGTTAGATTTTCGAGGTTGCATTGCTTTGGGTTCGAGTCTTTATTTTTTTTTTTTTAAATTTTTGCAAAATCTTCAACATCATTCGATGCTAAAACGATGACCCGTACAAGAAGTGTTTTGATGAACAAAATGGAGTCCTTGCTTTCTATTTTGATTGAAAATCAAGTTGCGCAGAGAATAACATTAAGTAAAATGTTAATTAAGACAAAAGCAAAAAGCTTATTCGACGACATAAGAAGTAAAGCATTATCCAATGATAATGCTAGTGGTAGTAATACAGACAATTGCTACAAGGAAATTTATTTTATGTTGAAAAAAAACTGTGCAGCAAACATTGGACAATTTTTTGTGAAAGAAAGCCGATGAATTAATATTTTCGTAACCCTAAACCCTTTCTTCGATCTTTATATGGTTTGCTATAGAAACTCTTAATTCACTTTGCGTCGTTTCAGTTTGCGTCGTGTGCAACTTAAAAAAATTTCCAGAAACATATTTCTTATTTTGTAGGAAATTTTGGTATTGAAAATCAACAAAGTCGGTAAAGCAGAACCAGAGTTATGGACCAAAATATGTGACAACCTCCATACAAATTTTATATTTGTATCCACTTTTTTTTGAATATATTGCAGATAATACCACGCAATTTTGTATACATTATTTTTATGATAAAAGAAGAAACTGTGAGGAAGCTAGTGAGAATCGATCCATTATCTCTCATACAAATATCTTCCCGAAATATGGCTCAATGATACATAAATGCCTATAAAATAGCAATATCAATACAAAATTCAGCAAAAATAAGTTTCATGTAAAAAGAGGTAGTAAAACGAAATTTTGTTTAGTTCGGTCCATGTTTGAGGTTAGAACCCATATAAAGTCCACTTTCAAAATTAACTTAAATACTTAGAAATCTGGTATAAATATTGTTAGCAGGTTAAAATTCGACATAAATAATCCTTATAAGTATATAAATTATTGTACTAAATTTTATGGTGGACGGCCAATAATTGGTCATAGCTTCCATATAAGGTAAATATCCGAAATAGTGATTAATCTTTATACATATCGTATAAAAATCATTACCGACTGAAAACGTTGCATACACAAAAATTGTATTGCAGAATTTTGTAAATTTCGGTCCATATTTGATTAGCGCTCTTTTCGGAAAACCACTTCAATACTTATAAATCTATTTTGCAATGATTTCAATAATTTCAATCAAATGTTGGCCGCTGTTGCGATGTGAGTCTTTCGTTAAAGTATTGGCAAATAATACCAAAATATAAATTAGATCACAGTATGACACCAGTCACGCGTAATCTGTGAAAATATTGAATCGCCCTTTAATAGCTTTTTCCAATATATTGTATTAAAAAAATAAGAACAAAAATAGATTAACATTAACTATGTGTAATAATAAAGTTTAACTAATAAATATTTTGTGCTACATGATACGATACTTTATCTATAATGTAATGAAATACTACTCGTATTTGAAAATATTTACACTTCGAATGGTGTGCAAAAAACAAGATTTGAAAATGGAAAGCAGAGAAACGAATAAGCTAATAAAGTAACATATGCTTACATCCATGGACATATAGAAAAATACAATATGTTTTGCAATGTGACTATGAATTAGAATAAGAATTGAATTATTTTTCTAACAAAATAATGAAGTTCATTATTGAAAAACAGTCTTGCAATATACATACATACATACATATTTATATTAAATAAGTGCTTAAAGAAATGTTGGAAATATTTTCAATATAAAAATGACATTATGACGACTATTAATCTTTTCTTTAAACATGTGACTATCTGAAAAGGAAATACAGTGTTACAGGACATGTAAATCTGTACACGTGTACAAGTTATACGAACACATACAGTGACTTTGTAAATTATAGCAGTAGTTTTTAACTTTAATATTAATAAACACTGGTAATTGCTAGAAATTTGTGGACAATTTAACAATTTGTGTGTTATTAATTTTTTCAATTATCAAATAGGTTTTAGTTTTCAATCTAAACCTAAAATTACTTAAACGAGCGCGGAAACAAATCTATTCAATTCACAACTCACAGCCTATTTTATATACATAGATTATATTTGGAAACATAGCCACTGTCAAAAATATATTTACATACATTTTATATACAAAGTAAAAAATAAACATGTGGCCAGCGTTGTCATATGTCAAGTTTTACTTAAAAAGTTTTTTTTTTAACATAAAGATTTCTTGTTTTACTACTACCTAGCAGGGTTGTCAGATTATTTTATCCTACCTCGCCAAAACAGTTGCCAGAAATCGCCAAAAAATAGTAAAAAATTTCGTCAGAGTAAAATTTTTTAAATTAACAATTTAGTTTCCATTTATGAAGATTATAAATAAAATTTCTTTTTACTTTTTGTCAGTTTATTAATATATAATAAACATAAAATTGGGATCAATATAGATATGATATCTATGTATGTACATATGTATGTACTTTTAATTACACACATATATTTATAAGGCCGTAAACCTCATTTTCAGTCACTTCATCTGTAGCATTTTTATCATTGTACATTATTAATTAAATCTTTTTAACATTCATATGTACATATTTACAAATGATTGTAACAAATTTGATTAACATTCATATAGTTAATAATTCTAAGTAAGACATACAAAAGTTCATATTGAATTCTATTGCGCAAACGAGTTTTAGCACAATTCATATTGAAAACCACCTTTCCACGATAGCGTTTTTCTTTAAGCATAATCTTGTAGAATTTGGAATAACTCCAATTTCGTATACACTTTTTCCATTTTACTCTCGAAGTTTCAAAATGGTTCTGATAACAATTTTATGCAATAAACACAATATGTAGTAAAAAAAAACTAAGTACCTGGAGCCCAGATTTGATTTTTTATTAAATATTATTTTTGTTTTTAAAAAATTTTAATTCGAAGTTTTACTTCTAGTTAAATATACAAATTGTTTGAAAACAATTGTATACACTACAATTTATTTTTGTATATTTCTGTTATATGTTTCGCATAGCTTTCCGTTGAAAAACATATATGTAAAATCATACAAAAATATACAAAAAGACACTAGCAAAATGTAAACACTATTAGACACAAAGAATACTGATGACGGCTTAGCAGGCCAGAAAATGCATTACATTTTGCAAAGAAAACTTTTATTCACTGGTAATACTGTTGCCGCTCGCAGCTTCATGCCGCTTACATTAACCTTGCACTATAAATATGTTTAAAAATAAAATTTGTTGCAAAAGTCCCGTTACTTTTTGTTTTCATGTTCTTTTTTTTTTGTTAAAGTTCGTATTTTGGTTTGTCAACAAAATAACAATTTACTTCGAGTTTAATATATACATATGTATTAGAAAAAGTTTGTTGTCATTACCGCCAAGCACGGTGATGGTAACATGTACTTATAATTTTGGCCATATGTGTATATGAAGTTATTGGCAAGATGACAGACTAACATTGGGTAACATTTGTTGGCAATATTTTATTCAAAGTATGTTTTTTTTAGCAGTAAGTTTTTATCAGGAGCTCTTATATTCGTATTCACATAAAAATTGCGTTTGCGTGTGTACAAAAACTCATCTGATAGATGGATTTTACTACGTTGGGCAGTATTATTGTGTCATATAGAAATATCAAATGATTCGGATGAATAATCTTATGCTTCAGATTTAGGAGTCTTGCTTTAAGAACTCTTACAAAATAGTAATATAAAAATGTTGGAGTAATTTGAAAAAGTAACTGTTTTTAACCACAAATTTAACAAGTAAAAAACATAAGAAAATAACACTTCAACAACAGTCTACTCGTACATTGATGTCAAAGTTTAAATCATAAATGGAAAATATTATTTTATATTACTTGATGATGTTATTGTTAGTGGTGGTGTTGTACGAGTATAGAATGTATGTCATGTCAGCCTCACATATGTAAGTATGTATGTTTAACCTTCCGCATAAATGGAACAGGAAATATGAACATACATACACACCACATATTCTTACACTTCGAATGCACACACAGTTATGAACTTAACATAAACTTCTTTATACACACCCCAAAACAAAAAAAACAAATTCTATTACACAAACACAAATGTCAAGAGTAAAACAAAAACAACAAAAAAAAAAGAGTATAATGTGAAATGTGGTTCAGAACAAATACTTTTGAGTGGGTGAGTAGAAAACAACACAATTCGCAATTTGACTCTACACCACTGAGCTGTCATTTTATAACGAATAGAAGAAGATTGATTACCGCCATAGAATTGTCCTTGTTATTTCAACCGTATGGATGTATGAGAATGAGTCTGTCTCCCTGTGTATGTTTGAGTGCGTTGATTTTGTTGTTGTCATTTATGTTCTATTTTGTCTAATTTTAGGGTTGATTTCAATAGAATTAAATTATTTTGTAGCGTAAGAGTATACAAAGAAAGAGTTAAAACAGTTGTTTTATTTGTTTATCAATAGTGTTGTTATCTGTAATACTTCGAACACACATACATAAGTAATACATGTACATACATACATACTTACACAACACACACATCACATAAAAGAGTAAAAGTTACATTTTGTTGCATGGCTTTAGGAAGACTTTCAAAAGTGTTTTTAATCTCTTGCCAACTCGAGGGATTTTGGATCATTTATGGCCGAATTCTCAGTCATTAGTTAACTAAAATACTAACTATTATTTAACTATTACTTGTTATTCTTATGGCAAACTAAGCATTGCGAATAAAGAATCATTAGTTAAGCCTTTGTCATTAGCAAACTAAAGGCTGTGAATTCGGCCATTAGTCTTCTTCTGCTGACGATGGAAACCTTAAACTATGATCAGTACATATTGGGTACTTACATGCGGACAATATGTTCTGCAAATGTGTACAATATTCTCAGGTAGTTGAGAAGATTTAAAATATCTGTAATTCGGGGTTTAACTAACTTAGAATCTGCAAAATATAATCTGAATCAAAAGCGCATACAATAACTAGATTTGTGATCTGAGGAAAACTACAAGAATACATATATTGTCCACTGTGTGTAATATTTTACGTAACTGTATCGTTTGTGTTGAGCGGAATTGTTAATCTTAGATTAAATAGCTTTCAAAATGATTACGTTCGAAATTACCAAATATTTCTTTTGGTAATATTTCGAGTAGCAATGAAAACGCTGAAGGTTTTACTTGTAGTTTTTATAATGTGGAGGTGGATTTTTCTAACTAAGCACTGTAACGAACCTTTCTGGCTGGGGCATAACTCACGGCTCTCCACGGTTCTGCCACAATAAATGTCTTTCTTATTTTTGTGACCTCTTAGAAACACGGCTTGATTTTCAGAATTATAATTACACTTTATTATAACGGATTTTCTTCTTAGGGCAACTCTTTTCCTTCATCCACTAAATACTATAAAACATTACGCTCGCAACCTATCTATAATAGCAGTCGGCTTTCTTGCTATGAAGGCAGTGGCAGCTGGTAGTAACACGACCTTAAACAATGCCTAGTGAGAGGGTGAATCTGCAGTAAAACCATGGAAACACTACTCTAGTGTAGCTCGTAGTTGTGAACCTGCGGTAAAACCACGGGTACACTACTACGCTCGGCTTACGAGGCTGATGTGGGGATAGATCAAGAGACCTGCACACAGTACCACTAACTACCAATGAGCTACCACTTACCTATTACGAAACTTATGGTGTTTTATTTTTTGAAATAAAATGTTACACCTTTATTATGTACATTTTTATAATGTTTACCCCACATTTGAAAGATGTCGCATTTTTAATGGTCAAAATAGAACATAAAATCACAACAGTGTAACACTTTTTTTCAAGTACAGCTGTTTTTGTTACCCTGGTAAGGTCGCTTGAAATAAGACAATGAATTCTGCCCCTCTAAAAGCACACAGTGTGAAAGGTGCAACATTTTTTAAATTTATAGTGTGACATTCATAGAAAAGAACACACTACACTTTAGCAGTGTTGACATTTTTTCTGAAAAGAACACAAAAAAAATTAAAAAAGGTGCGAATGGGAAAAACGTGTAACATTTTTGCCAGAAAAGAAAACGCCATTACACACCAACCGATTGAAACAGACTGCCCTGCTTTCAGGTTTTTGTTCTGCTTTTATACTTTTTTCTCCATATGCTTATTTACAAGGTAACAAGTTCTCAACTGCTCAGCTGATTATGGCAACTATATGAACCTGACCTCAGCTGATTGTGAACTGTTGTTACTCCTACCTGCCGCCAGGGGCGCTAGTGTCCGTGGGCTGTTCTGACTATTCCGGTAGTCATAAATAAAAATTACCTATTACGATAATAATAATTAAGAAATAATAAAATAACATACTGGTGTATATATCATGATAAACGATACTACTACTAATAATAAAAAATAAAATACAATATTGGCGTACGGGTGGAAACGAGTCTACGACTCACACATCCCCCCTTCTTTATGGGCAGCGTCTTCCTCTAGGTTCAGGGCCTTGATACAGACTTTCCTGATTTTCACCTGATAGACTACGGGGCGCTATGGTGGATGAACTTCAGTCGGTGGCCTGGCTTACGTGACTGCAAGGTCGTCTTGATGATTCGATGCAAATCTTCTGGCCATGCTGCGTGTTTAGCTGCCTTCATACACACTGGGGCGGTCCGGAGTGGTGCTATCCGTGCGCACCTGCTGTTGGTATATGTTGTGCCCTCGAAACCTCCGTTGGGCTTGTGTTGAAATTCTTCGGCATGGGTGCTGTTCACCGAGTGCCCATACTCGTGGGGCTGGATAGGTCCATTAATGCTAAAGATATGGTGGTATTGATTGACAGACAGACACCTCGTCGTTCAATTGCTTGGGAAAGTTTCGATATAGCTGGTTGTTGATTTGCATGTAATCTGCATATTTGTCGGTGTTTTCGTGTACCTCACGAGTAAGCTTGTCGAGCCATTTACATTTGCCCACTACTGCAGCCTCACACATGGCGATGTTGGCGTTTTTACACGGTTGACGTGCCAAGGCATCGGCCATGATTTTGTGCCTGGAAATATGGGGGACGTCTTCGAATTTCGAGAGTTCTTCCTCCAGAAAAGCATTGATGAGGGATTGATCTCTGGTTCCCGGGCTCGTATTCTGTTCATGACCCGTGGTTGCCTCCCCAAAGCAGTCGGAGGGCCTGGTGGCGATATACCCCCTTTTGGACGGAAGCAATTCAAAGTCAGACCCGCAATATTGATGCTCGTATTGAATTGCTGTAAAAACTCCGACATTTTTTCAACAGACTACCCAGGGTTGTTTGACACTCTATGGCCTTAGAGAGCCGACACACGGATCCGTCAGCTAGAGTGACGTCGATCTCTTCCTAGAGGTACTCCGGGGCGGTTGTTAGATTGAGGATGATCGTATGGTGTATAAAGGTTCGGCTGGCGCCGGTGTCTATCATGGCTTTTAACAGCGATGTTGTTGAATCTGATGCTGGCCGTTATCTGTGATCCCTCTTGTTGTAGACTGATGTAGAGCGATTACCGAATTTAGCCGATAGTGATTCTTTTTAATTAAGAGGTCTCTGCTCGGGCGTCAACTGTAACGAACTTTTCTGGCTGGGGTATAACTCACGGTTCTGTCACAATAAATTTCTTGCTTATTTTTGTGCAGTAAAACCATGGAAACACTCCTCAAGTGAAGCTCGTAGTTTTGAACCTGTGGTAAAACCACGGGAACACTACTATGCTCGGCTTTGATCTGGCAGCAACACGGCGTCGAGTAAGGCCCAGTGAAACTAGCACTCGAGGGTGAATCTGCAGTAAAACCATGGAAACACTACTCTAGTGTAGCTCGTAGTTGTGAACCTGCGGTAAAACCACGAGAACACTACTACGCTCGGCCTACGAGGCTGATGTGGGATAGAGACCTGCAGTAAAACTACGGAAATCGCAATCGATCAACACAATCGCACACTGTACCACTAACTACCAATGAGCTACCACTTACCTATTACGAAACTTACACACCAACCGATTGAAACAGACTGGCAAGAATGATAAAATAAAGATTACGCCAACGCGCGTACAATTTTAAAATGTTCTGCGCATTTTGGAACTGTGACGTCACACGTTCTGTGTTTCTATTGGCTAATTTTTCTCACTTTTTTTACTGTCGTTTGCTTGCATTTGCTCACTGCACACTTCATGTTTATATTTTTTGTTTTTTTTTTTTGTTTTTCTTTTTTAACGATGAAGAGCAATTCCATATGAAAACGATCAAAAGTGGCAAATTTTTGGACGACCCCTCTCCGATTTTAAAATAAATAGTCTCAATCGATTGCCCAGCAAAAAATAATGTACCTACATATTTTTTTTTTTTTTTACAGTGACTGGTTTAGTGGTGGTGTACACCACTGTCATGTGACAAAATTGAAGAATTCTTTATAAGGGACCACATTGAAAGTTGTTTAAAAAAAAAACTACTAAAGCGAGTGATAGCTCGTTGGAAAGGTATTGAATCAGGCTTTAATTAAAAAATAAAATTTTCCTAATTTTTCTTAGAAATTTACCTTTAAATTTTCCCATGAAAATTAAATTTTCCGATTTTCCACAGAAGCTCCTAAATTTTCCGGCTAATTTTTTTTTGTTGGATTCCTCATAATTTTTGCTTTAAGAATCAGTAATAAAAAAATGGGCCCCGACTCCTTGTTTGGACAGGAGAAGAGCATTTAAGAGACCACCTTGTTAAAAATACATTTTAAAAATTATTTTACAGTTAAAAATACATTTACGAAGAAAAAATCAATTTTTTTTTTAAAAGCCCCAAGTTGAGTGTGTAGTGAATATGGTCTGCCTGCCACCATCTGATAGTAAGGCAGACATTCCGATGGTCAATATGTCTTTGAGTCCTTTGAATGAGGCTATTACCACTTTAGGTGAAACGCCTATTAGAAAAAGAAAGTTGCGAAGTGAAACATACAGGAAAGAGAAAAAAGGCAAAGTTGTGAGTGCAATCGCGACAATATTTGATGAAGGCTCTGATAAGGAATGCAGTCAAGCAGATGACGTTGATGACGGCAAACAAATGATTGAGCAGTTGAAAAGAAAATTCAATTTAGCGACCACTTTTCTGGAGAAATATCTCATTTTATCTGTGCTACCTCAATCATGGTCTATACGCAAGATTTCTGAACAGTTTCAAACATCTTTTTACATCGCGAGAAGAAGCAAAGAATTAGTTCGACATAAAGGCATATTGGCGACTCCCACCAAGAAATTTGGCTCAAGGACCCTCAGCGAAGCAACGGTGAAATTGATTCAAGATTTTTACTGCAATGATGACAACAGCCGCGCCTGCCCAGGTACACGTGACTATGTTATCACACGTGAAGATGGAGAAAAAGTACACAAGCAGCGCAGATTATTATTATGTAATCTATCCGAAGCATACCATCAGTTCAATGAGAAATACCCAGCAGAAAAAGTGGGATTTTCTAAGTTTGACATCCTACGACCAAAAGAAATGGCATTAGACAGGCACGGAACGCATTCAGTCTGCGTTTGCATGTTTCATCAAAACATCAAATTAATTTTCTTTCCATGCAAGAAATTGAAAGTATTTCACGGTGAAATTGAAACATATAGGGACCTCCTGTCGAAGTCCCCACGGAAAATTGTCATCTGTCCAAATGCGACAATTGTCCGAAGATTGACGAGCTAGAGCAATATTTGGCGGAAAAGTTTGAACAGCTGTTAATTCAGGAGGTGCATTTCAAACAGTGGATAATTAGCAGCGGCAGATGTTCCCTTGAGACCGTGGTAAAGCAGATTCCGGAATTCATCGAGGAATTCGGATTCAAGTTGAATGAACTGAAGGCGCACCATTTCATATCCGAGATGCAATCGAAATTTCTAAAGGAAAGTAAGGAGAAATTAGCCCAAAATGAATTCATTGTGATAAGCGACTTTGCGCCGAGAATTACACTTTTCTCGTTCAGGATGAAATTCAGGCTTATCACTGGGCAAACGACCAGTGCACGGTGCATCCTTTTTGCATTTATTTCAAAAACGAACATAACGAACTACAGACCGTAAGCCTTGTTGTTATCGCTCATAATTATGTGTCCGTTTATTTATTTCAAATGAAACTGTTTGAATTCTTAAGATCAAAATGCGATGCAATCGACAAAGTAACGTTTTTCTCAGACGGCGCGGCTTCTCAGTACAAGAATAAAAAAAATTTTTACAATCTTTGCATAATTGAAGAAGAACAAAACCCACGGTAAGGGCCCATGCGATGCGTTAGGGGGAACCCTAAAACGCATGGCGACTAAGGCAAGTTTGCAAAGGCCTTATACTGACCAGATCTTAAATGTAAAACATTTGTTTTCGTGGATTCAAAGCAAGGAAATTGCCATTAACACAGTTTTATGCACTCAAAAAGAACACGATGCCATGGTGCGACGAATTCGAAACAGATATAATAATGTCAAAACTATAACTGGAACGCAAAAGTTTCATTGCTTCATACCAAATATTTCTGATATGTCAATTAATGTAAAGCGGTACTCTTCGTCTGCCGACGTGCTAAATTTAAAGTTACTTTAATTTTATAATGATGCCAAGACAATTGAAATTTTTAATAAATATTGTAATTAAGTATAAGCAGCAAAATAAGAAAGAATTTTTCTTCATAAATGTATTTTTAACTGTAAAATAATTTTTAAAATGTATTTTTAACAAGGTGGTCTCTTAAATGCTCTTCTCCTGTCCAAACAAGGAGTCGGGGCCCATTTTTTTATTGCTGATTCTTAAAGAAAAAATTATGAGGAATCCAAAAAAAAAAAAATTAGCCGGAAAATTTAGGAGCTTCTGTGGAAAATCGGAAAATTTAATTTTCATGGGAAAATTTAAAGGTAAATTTCTAAGAAAAATTAGGAAAATTTTATTTTTTAATTAAAGCCTGATTTCCAACGAGCTATCACTCGTTGCGATCGCTGTAGTAGTTTTTTTTTAAAACAACTTTCAATGAGGTCCCTTATGAAGAATTCTTCAATTTTGTCAGTGACAGTGGTGTACACCACCACTAAACCAGTCACTATAAAAAAAAAAAAAAAATATGTAGGTACATTATTTTTTGCTGGGCAATCGATTGAGACTATTTATTTTAAAATCGGAGAGGGGTCGTCCAAAAGGAATTGCTCTGAAACAGAACTGGGCTGAACGTTTTTTTTCCATACAGTTTGACATAAAATTATGCCAGAGAATGCGGTCTTGAAAATAGAATCTATTTTATTTTGACAGCGTTTTTTCTTATGCTCTCACTTTTAAACACAAATGCTCTCAACAATATTATTACGAACTAAATATTAATATTACCATACTTTTATAAAATTTTATACATTTTGTAAACAAAACCATGTGTTTTTGCAGCCTTGGCGCAAGAAAAATAAAAACAAAAGAAAATGAAAGAAACGTTTAAAAGTGAGAGTTTTGTAATTTAAAAGAAAATAAGTGATATTATAGAAAAATTAATTGAAGAAGTACAAAAGCATGATTGCATATATAATTTGCAGTGGCCATTGTACAAAATTAAACAAGATTTGTGGACAAAAATTGGAAAGGCCGTCTGCATTACAGGTTGGTACACAGAAGAAATATAAAAACATTAAATGATAGTTCGTGAAGTTGCAGCCGACGTTTCAATTTTGGGCCTGTTTTCTCTGAGAGTCGTTTTTGCTTGAAGTTGCGGTCGTGTTCTGTTTCATCATTTAAGCAGCTTTTATTTTAGAACTCTCAGAGAGATTTCAAATGCAAGGTTGCCAACAATTACATACATTTTTCATAAGAAATTTAATTTCTTAAACATGAAACATTCTTGGTAACCCTTAGAATGGAACTTCTACGTCAAACAACAGCAAATCATGCACATGGCGTAATCTTTATTTAATCATTCATGCAGACTGCCCTGCTTTCAGGTTTTTGTTCTGCTTTTATACTTTTTTCTCCATATGCTTATTTACAAGGTAACAAGTTCTCAACTGCTCAGCTGATTATGACAACTACATGAACCTGACCTCAGCTGATTGTGACAACCACATGAACTGTTGTTACTCCTACATGCCGCCAGGGGCGCTAGTGTCCGTGGGCTGTTCTGACTTGTTTTTTTTTTTTTTTTTTTTTATAATACATTATATTTATTTATTGAATCTTCAGATATTGAAATGACAATAAGTTTTCGAATCTTAATACTAAAAGAAAATAATAAGTCCAGCCAGTGCTAGACAAAATATTATGATACTACAAAAAAATTTACATCCACTGATCCAGTCATCTGTTTTGCGTTTGAGTTAAAGCAAGGGTATCCCTCCTTCTCAACCGAACATGGCCACTAAAGTTAAGGATGTCTCGTGCAAGTGGGTTTGGATGGTGTTCAAGTTTGCTGACATATTTTGAGGCGTATTTTGTAAATTCGTCTTTCACCAAAGGAATGCCTAGATCTTTGTGAATTCGAGAATTTTTAACGTACCATGCAGTAATTATACGTAGAATTTTATTTTGACCTCTTTGAATTTTTTCAATGTTGGATGCTGAGGCAGTACCCCATAATTGAATTCCATAACACCATATTGGCTTTAGAATTGCATTGTACAACAAAAGTTTACAATCCAACTTTAATGTAGAATTTCTGCCGATTAGCCAATTAAGTTGCACTGCTTTTAATCTCATCTGTGTAAGTTTTGCGTCAATATGAGACTTCCAGGTTAAACGACGATCGAGGTGGATTCCGAGGTATTTGACTTCATTGTGTTGCGGAATAATTTGGTTATTTATTCTGACGGACGAGCAGGTATCTTTTCGCAATGTGAAAGTTATGTGAATACATTTCTGTTCGTTAACCCTGATTTTCCAAAGCTCAAGCCAATTCTCTAGTTTATAAATATAATTCTGCAAATTCTGTGATGCTATTTGATGGTCCTTATGAACGCTAATAAAGGCTGTATCGTCAGCAAAAGTTGAAGTATGTATATTGGGGTCTGACGGCATATCGGATGCATAAATCAAATATAAAGTAGGACCCAGTATGCTACCCTGGGGTACTCCTGCTTCAATTGGCTGAGCGGGGCTTAAAAAATCGCCTTCTTTGATTGTAAATTTGCGACCATATAAATAACTTTTCATAAGTTTGTGGGTGTTAGCAGGCAGAGCTAATTTTATTTTGTGCATTAAACCTTCATGCCAGACTTTGTCGAACGCTTGGGAAACATCAATGAAAAGCGCGGAACAGTATTTTTTCTCTTCAAACGACCGTCTTATCACATTTACTAATCTGTGTGTTTGTTCGATGGTACTGTGTTTAGCTCTGAACCCGAATTGATGATTTGGAATACATTGAGTGTCGTTCAGAATTGGAATCAACTTAGCCATTAACAATTTTTCAAACAGTTTTGAAATTGTCGGCAGTAGGCTAATTGGCCTATATGACTCTACTTTGGTGAGGTCCTTCCCTGGCTTAGGAATCATGGTAATCATAGATACCTTCCAATCTGCAGGATAGTATTCTAGGCGTAAAATAGCATTGAAGATAAAGAGAATAATTCTTCTAGCTACACGAGGTAACTCCACGAGCATTTTGTTGCTGATTTTATCCATACCTGGAGCTTTTTTAAGGTTCAGAGTACCAATAGCGCTTTGAATATCATTAAAGCTAAGTCTTAGAGGTACAGGAGGTCTAATAACGAGTGGTGGCAATTCAGTTGCATTATTTGAGTTGTTTATAGTAAACACATTTCTCAAATGGTTAACAAATAAAGTCCCCTTCTCGGAATCGTTTCTAGCCCAGTCACCAATCGGATTTCGCAAAGGAGGCTTTCCTCTAACTGGTCTTTTTAAACCTCGTGCCGCCTTCCATAACGAATAGTCAGATTGTGGGGAACTGTCAATTCCCTCCAAGTATGATTTAAGTGAAGCCATTCTTTGGGTTTCTAAGAAATTTCTTAGTATATCTCTGCATTCCCGTAGCCTAGCTTTCAGTTGAGGAGACCTGTGAATTTGCCACTCTCTTCTAACTCTTCTTTTTTCTGTCAGGAGATGTTCGAGTTCAGCGAAATAAGTTCTGTTTGTCCTATTTCTGCATTCAACGTCATATGTGGAAGCGTGATGCACAGCTCTTCGTATGTCCTCAGTAAACTTGCCAATCGACCCATCAATATCCTCGGTAGTTCTCAACACTACATTTTCCGTGCAGTGGGAACTTAAATACTTTTTATACTTTATCCAACTTACTCTGGATTTAGACATGTCCCGAAATGGAGAGCCATACCCTTGAAGGAAACGCATTGAAATAATAGAAGGAGAGTGATCTGAAGACAAGTCTAATGAAGGCTCCACTTGTATCGATTCTACAGGGATATTTTTCACTACTCCGAAGTCAATAATATCGGGAATCTTCCGTCGGTCCGTCGGCCAGTAGGTGGGATGCCCGCTTGAGAGTACATCTAAGCCCATTTTTGCAATGGTGTTGAAGAGTTCACGACCCTTCGGGGTCACTAGACGTGAACCCCAAAATGTGTGTTTGGCGTTAAAGTCACCAGCAACCAAAAATCTAGCTCCAAGGGAATTGAAGAAGCTGTAGTATTGATGTTCTTTTATTGAAAATCGAGGCGGCGAATAAATTGATGATAAAACAAAGTTGTATTGACAGAATTCAATACAAATGTTTGTTGCTTGTAGGTAATCCTCACATATGTTGTTCATTAAATAATGTTTTATTCTGTTCTTTATAAGAATTGCCGAACCTCCACATGCTCTTCCGCGGGGATCTTTAGTATCATACAACACGTATCCATTAATTTTGAAGTACCTTGTCGCCGTCAAGTGAGTTTCAGCAATCATCATGACATCAATCTGCTTATCCATCAGGAAGTGTTCCAGTTCGTTTTTATGTTGGCGGAGGCCGTTCGCGTTCCAAAAACAAATTTTTAAACAAATCATTTCTTTAAAATTGCTTGTAAGATAGTGGATTGCATTTTCAGCATTTCCTGCATCATGGATGTCATAGTGGTCGTAAAAGTGTTCATAGTTTGGACAAGTGTCTGCAAAGTAGTCTCTAGAGTGTTAATATTAGGCTCGTAATATTGAGATTTAGGTTCCTGCTCCAAACCTGGCCTATTAGATTTAACCACGTTAGCGTAAGAAACTTGTCTAGAACTAGGCGCGTTTTCATGACTAGTGGGCCGTAACAATTGAGGAAAATTGTTACTCGATGCAAAATTAGGCTGTTGTGGATGAACAGGTAATACTGACGTCTTGTTGGTCCTTATGCCTTTCAAATGAGTGTAAACTGGACAACCTCTATAATTTGCGGTATGATTACCTCCGCAGTTACTGCATTTTTTGATTTTTGAGTCGGTTTTCGACTTATCACATTGAGCAGTTGTATGTAGTTCCCCACACGCAACACAAACTGACGGCAATTTACAATATGCTTTAGTGTGACCAAATTCTTGACAATTAAGACACTGGACGGGTCCCTGACGCTTATGCGGTTCTTCCACGGTGATTCTACGATGCAGAAGGTAAATCAGATTGTAGATGGGATGGGACTCGTTTTTCTTTAAGACTATATCTCCGGGTTCCAATTCCACCCTGAACATAGGCTGAGGAATCTTTTCACGGTTTCTAATATTCGTTATGTTCTTAATTTTGAAGCCATTTTCCATTAAACTAGTCTTTATCTTGGCAGGATCAACATCTGGGTCTATACCCTTTAGAACGACTTGGAGTCCTTTTGCGCTTTTCAGCTGGTAGGTATAGAAATCCCTACTCTCCCTCTCCAACTGGTTGGACAATTTTCGAAAGTCATCTTCCTTTTTCACTTGAATTTTGGTTTCGCTGATATTTCCATGTTTAATTGAGGTTACGCTAAACATATTTTCACCTATTACCGAAACAATTCCTTGTACCAATTTACTGGAAGTGGGCTCTCTCAGATAAATTAAGAACTGTGACGTATTTATCCATACGTACTTGTTTTCTAGGTTTGACTGCACTATTTGATGTAGAAGATATTGATGTTTTATCATCTGATGAAATCACTATATTGGGCGAACAGGAACGGCGCCGTTCTACGGCTCTTGTAGTGAGAAGATTCTCCACAGATTTTTTTTAAGGATTCTTCCTCAGAGATCCATAAAGATTTTCTAGTCGAGCTAAGCTCTTTCTCAGAATTACATCTGAGAGGAACACTCATACAGTTTTTATGCGATTTTTAATGTTTTTTATTATTTTTTTTTTTTTTTTTTAATGTTTTTTATTTTTTAATGTTTTTTATTTTCTAATGTTTTTTATTTTTTTTTACCGTAGGTATTTTTACCTATTACGAATTATTTTTTAACTTTTTTGTTTTATTTCGACCTATTACACTTTTTCACCTATTACGATTTTTTCACCGAAAATTCAGCCGCACTAAAAATAACACGTCCGAACAGTTCAACAACACTATGTGTAATATGGCTGTTCTGACTGCCGGAAATTAGATGGCACCACGAAGAAACCATTTTCGATATATGATACTAATAATAAAAAATAAAAATTACCTATTACGATAATAATAATTAAGAAATAATAAAATAAAATACTGGTGTATAAATCATGATAAACGATCATACTACTAATAATAGAAAATAAAATACAATATTGGTGTACGGGTGGAAACAAGGCTACGACTTTCATCGTCACAGCACTTGAGAAATTTCTAATGCTAGCTACAGCTGCGCATTACATACTTCCCCATTTACTAATTTTAACAAATTTGAAATCCATTTACAGTGAAGTAAAAATATCTGAGTTCTCTGTACCCTTATTAATATGAAACAAAATTTTTGAAAATTTGGCATGAAAGGAGCAAGTGGGCGTTTTAAAAAAAGTTTTTAAAATAAGTATGAAATATTTATGTGAATTCAAAAAAAATTAGCAGGACTGCGGTTTAATTTATATGTTTGAAACGTAGTGTTTAAAATAAGTGATTTATAATGTTTTGACAATTTTAAAAACATTTTCAAGTTTTCAACATCTTTAATACGTTTCATTAAAATGTATTGTAGATGAAATTTCAAGTCACCTATGGAATTAAAAGTGAAAGAACTTGAATGTACCATCTTTCAGATTTTATCAAATTTGAAATACAAAAATTTTAAAATTCCGACTAATTCAACATGTTAGCGAGGACAATATCTCCGATGTATGTAAATATTTATGCGAATAAGCGAATGTGCGTAGATAACGTTCAATTATAATTATGAAACAAGGTGTTTGTACATACATACATACATACTTACTTACTTTAAACAAGCACATGTCAGTTTGATTTTTCTTTTCGATATTCGTATTAGTTGTATGTATGAAGTTTGCATAAATATTAAATAAACTTTTAATGAGATTTTTTGTTGTGAAAAACATACAAACTAAGTCAAACAAATCATACTTACATACTTCCATCCATGTATATTTAAGAAAGGGATATTTAAATATCTATCTAGAATTTTGATGAAATAGTTTTCTTAATTTCTCAAACTGATAGGAGATAAACGTTTTATATATACATAGTATATGAGTTGTTTATCTATAGCTAAGTACTTAAGGTAAAGTTAGACTAGGCTAATATTTGACACCAAGATGTTTTATTGTGTTTGACCAAAATCACATAAAATAGTTAATGTGGTCACACTGTACACATTTGTTTGTGATTTTTGTTTAATCAAACAACAAAGAAACTTTGCAAAACACAAGAAGGGGAAAGCAATTTGCCTGGTGCTCACATTAATCCAAGAGTGTAATAAGGGCATATTACTAACTAATCGAATTTTCCAGAAAAATATTTCCTATCAGCAAAATCGGTTTGGTTAACTAGAGTTATGGACCAACATGTGAGACAACCTCCAAAAAAATTTGATATTTTTTGTCCATTTTATTGCAATTTTTTGAAATATATTGCAGATAATAGAATGAAATGTTGTATACGTTGTTTGTATGATAACGGAAGAAAGTGTGCGGAAAATAGTAAGATTCGGTCCATGATTTCTCATAGCCCCCATACAAAAGTCTTCGCATTTGAATCATAAATAAGCTTACCATGATAGCAATGGAGTCCCTTGATTACCCCTGAGTTGATTCGTGGTTCCTGGATAAAACAGATATCCAGGAGGTCATTGGTGAACCTACGACATAGCAAATCAGACGCTGCCTTGGCGTGGTGTAAGTTCATCTGCAGGCACTTCAAGTACCTCTTGGCTATACGTTTGCTAACGGTGGGAAACATTAGTATGTTTCTTGGACCGCGCTGCCATCTTTCAACCGCAGTTGGTGCTTTGTAGAGCTGCTTCCTCTGCTGAGGTACTGTCGCCTTTTCGCGGTCTGTTTCCAGAGTTTCTCTTCATTTTGTTAGAGATTGGCTTGTTCGTTAAAGAAGTTATACCTTTTCTCGAACTGGTTGGTTCATCAGTCGACTTTTTGTGGACAATATTGGTGATTATACCAGAACAAGAAGGTAAGTCTAATTGCATTTTATGGCATTTACTGTCCTTTTTGCTAGAAGCTATTTGACTTTCTCTGTCACTCACTTTTGCCCTCGTTCGCCATGTGCTGGCGATTTGTAGGCCTCATGTGCACTGTGCCATACCCATAGCCAATGTGGTAGCTCTTTTCCTTTAGTTTGGAAGCCGATTTAGGGTCAATTGCAAAGGTGATTTCAGCAATGCTACCCTTACTGACCCGATTCAATATCTTCCAGAATTCTACCGTTAGGTCACCATTCTATGAGTGATAGAATTCTGTTGTGCTTGCAGGTGCTTCGGGAAAATATCCAACGAATTTCTCCGTTCGTGGAATATCATACTCTGATACACCTTTATTGCCGCATCTTTTCAAGGTTTCAGTGTCGGAACATGATCTTTGATCCATTGAGCTGAATCGTTTCCCTTACAGTTAAAAACAAGCCAGCCTGGTGTGAACGCGCAGCCTGCAAATTGTGGTTTTATTGAGCCTTTTTTCAGCTCCACTATTTTGTCTAGGACTGCTGCCTGTATAAGCTTTAGCTTGTTATTGGGAAATCTATGGAAATCTGATGGAATTACCCCTAGCCGCACAATTTGAACCATATCCCTGTACGAGGGTAGAGTAGGATTAGGTGTGTCTTTGCTTTTGGTATACCATCTGCAGCTGCACTAGCTACTCTTTTAGGGGGGGTTAGGTTTATCAGTTTATCAGTTTATCAGATGATCCGTCTGACCTTCCTCTTTTCCTAGGGATTTTAAGGTCTCTCAGCTCACTACGAACTTCTGTGATAGGCTTTAGGCACAGTCTTCTTGCCTCTTCGATGTTCATACCTTGCTCCATAAAGAGCTTTAGACGTTTGCGTGCAGCGCCGCATAATTTTGGTCTATCGTTGGCAATTTTTGTCTGTTGCATCATGGCAACGGTATTGGCAGATGTAAAGGGTTGCGTGTTAGGCGTTAACTCCAATAACGCATCTTCTTCATCCGTTGTGATGGCTACCTAAGTAGATTCGCGACAAGAGTCCCCCAGCTCTAAGGTATTAGCCGATATTACGGCTGACGTGTTAGGCATGTTTGAGCCTTCAACAGTTTCAGTAAGGTCAATAGCGACCTGTTCTAATTCATTTGTATTATTATTTTTAAGAGAATTATCCATCTGTAAATAAAGATATATATTAATGGGGAGAAAACAAGACATCATGCAACAGAGCCCCATGTCGCAGATGGGCATATTACAACTGGACAATGCCCTTGTCCAGACCCACCGTTTAAAGACACATTAACGTGGTGCCATTCATTCCATGGACACGGTGCGGATAACATCCGGAATTACGGGTTTTTATCGACTGTCCGCTAAAATAATAATAATCCTTATAGGCAAATAAATTGTTGTAATCAATTTTATGGTGGTCGGTCCAGAAATGGTCATAGCTCCCATACAAGGACCACATCTGAAAAAGATATTTGTCCCTATATATACTGTCTAAATATCGGTACTAACTCAAAACTTTGCACAGATTATTTACATATATACAAAATTACATATGTATGTAATGTATGTTGTGGATTTCGTTCATATCATTTCTAATCATATCAAATATTTCATCTTCATCATCTGAAGATGAATCCAACAAGTCATCCAAAATTTTTTCAGCACATAAAAAATTAGTAATATTTCCATTTTGTATATTTTTTTTGTTTCTTAACACAAATACACATTCATAAACAAAACAAATGTCAGCTGTTTTATCGTGTGATTCTCCCCCTCTAAAAATACAGAGTGTGAAAGGTGCTCCATTTTTTTAATTTATTGTGTGACATTTGTAGAAAAATACACTTTAGCAGTGTTGCCATTTTTTCAGAAATGAACACAAAAAAATTAAAAAAGGTACGAAATGGGAAAAACGTGTAACATTTTTGCCAGAAAAGAAAACGCCATTAAATACCCACCACCTAAATATAATGAGAAATACAAAACTACACTGGCTATAGGACTAGAATATCCTTATTCTGTATTTTTTAATACTTTGAAAGAGAATTTTACAAACAACATAATTTCTTTCAAATGGTTTGAAACTTTATCTAATTTTGACCATTTAAAATTAATGTAATTACAAATACTCAACATAATTTACATAACATAATGCAGATGACGCCTTTAGCAGGGTAGAAAATGCATTCCAATTTGCCAATTGTTCCAGTACTTTACAATAGTATTCTTGATTGGCTAATAGTTCCAGCCTGAATAAAAACTTTTCAATTAAAAAAATAATTTACAGAGATTATCTGATATTCATAATAATCTTGAGTGTAATTTAACAATTTATAAAATTAAAAAAACATTATCCAAGTTCAGCACATGTAAAAAAAACAGTGTATAAAAAGGGTAAGATTATAAGGTGAGGCTTCTTTTGGCTGAATTTGATCTCAATAAATTTATTTACAAGAGATATATGGGTGGCATCTAAATCCAGTACCCAGTAATATGATTTCTATATATTTTAGGGTTATTTTGATTAAATTTAATCGCAATAAAGTTGATTTCAAAAGTTGTATGGTTGCTGTTTTTCCTATTGCCAATTATTGACTGACAGCTACAAAATCCAGTAGCCTAATTTTAATATAACCGATATTAGTATGTATTATAATAAAAAGAGTGTTATGTTAATCCAAAAGATACAATAAGTACGAAAAGGTTTTTAGAAGTGAATGAAAAAATTTTGTTTTACACAAAACATATTAAACAATAATAACTTTGTTGAATACAAAGTATTTTACAGTAAATAACGACATGCCTTCCCAACATTATGAATTTAAAATACAATTCAGTCAAAACGTCGGGAACATTTTATCAGTTGATAGATATTGTAGTTGCTATGGCATCCTCCACATAGTGATACTTGTAATGTACATACATATATGTTTAGTACGGGAATGATGAGCATAAAATTCTGTCATTATTTGAGCACTTTGAGAATCTGTGTTTATTATAATCAGTGGAGAGTTGTTGGAATATCCAAGTTCATCCAAGACGAAGCTTCTTTGGTTGATTCTGTAAGTGCCATATACTCTGCTTCTACACTACCACTTTTTGTTTCTGTGATTCCCAGGATACAAGACCACCTGCAAGTAAAAAACAAACCCCTGATTGAGACTTTCTAGCATTTATGTACATCTTGAGCCCAATTTGCATTATCAGAAGTGGTAAACCACATATTCTATATGTTAGTACCGCATTTTTAGTATAATTTAAATATCTGATAAATTAAGATGTTGTTTACGTGGGTCCTTCGAAAATTGCAATAACACATTAACAGCACACATTATATCATGTCTACTATACAGCGACAAGTAAAGTAACTTTTCATCAACTTTTTCTGCCTCTCCGGAAATGATTGGTTCTTTTTCTAATTTAATTTCTGGATCCATCGGAATTTTCGAAGGTTTGCAATTTTCTAAACCATATTTCTTTATTAGGTTTCAAATATATCCAGGTTGGGAAATTGAAATTTCTCCTTCCTTCACATTTACTTCCAGGCCAATACAATGTATTGGAACTCCTAAATCACAAATATCAAAATTATCTTTTAATCGACTATAAATTCCGAATTAATATCAGCAATTATAATATCATCAACGCTAATCATTATTTTTTCATATTTACTAAAGAAGTGAATATATTGATCATATTTTGATTGTTGTAAACCAAAATCTTTTAAAACAGAATCGATTCGTTTGAACCTTTGTCTGCCAGCTTGCTTGAGACCATAAATTGCTTTATTTAATTTTCACACTTTTTCTTTTGTTGTCTTCTGAATAAAATCTTCTGGCTGTTCCATATATATTTCCTTTTCTAAGTTTCCTTTCTGGAATGCTGTTGATACATCTAATTGGCGTAATTGTAAATCATGTTCAACAGCGAGTGTATATAACAATCTGAGTGATGTTTGACGAACTACTGGAGCAAATGTATCCACATAATCCAATCGAAATATTTGGGAATAGCCTTTAGCTACTAATCTAACTTTACGTTTCTCGATAGTTCCATCTGGTCTTATTTTAGATTTGAAAACCCATTTGCAATCTACTGCCTTCCGTCCATTTGGTAAATCTGTTAAACACCAATTATCATTTTTTATTAAAGATTTATATATTTATATTTCAGCTTCAACCCAATCTTGGGAACAATCAGATGACATAGCTTCAGATACTGTTTTAGGATCTATCATATTTTCCTCAACTATTTGATTTTTAATCGAATCATTTTCTCTGTTTTGCTTTTTTTGTTTATTACTCCTTTGTTTCTGTACTTTCTATTCGGATTCGTCATTTGAAGATTGCTTATTCGATTCTTGTTCGATTAAATTACTTGTCATTGGATAAACTATAATGTTATCTGTTTGATTTCGTACTATATCATTAGATACTAACTCATACAAATTCAGATTATTATTATTTTTGATATTACTGTACATAGAGTTTTCTATAAATTTTACTTCTCTACTTGTTACTATCTGTTTGGGTTCAGCTCTTCATAATCTATAAGCTTTTAGTTCACCTGAATAGCCAACAAATATGCTCATTGCTTCTAGGATCCCACTTGGAACTTTTTGTTGTTTTATCTAAAACAAATGATATGCAACCAATACGTCGCAAATATTTTACATCTGGTTTTTTGTCAGTCCACAACTCTTCTGGTGTTTTAGTACCATTAAAATTAGTTGGACAACGATTTCTGATATATCCAGATGTATTAATTAGTTCTGTCCATAGACTCATAGGTAAGCCGGTTTCTATCAAAAAGCTGCGGGCCATTACAACTAATGTTCTATTCATTCTTTCCGATTTCGTTTTGCTGTGGTGTGTAACTTGTAGTAAAGTGGCTTTTGATACCATTATCTTTCAAAAAATTAGTAAATTTCTGGCTAACAAGTTCAGCGTCATTAACACTTCGAAAAATTTTGATTTTATTTCCTATCTGTGTTTCTGCCATCTTCCCATCTTCTTAAATTCTTTAAATTTTTCTAAATATTGACTTTAATTTCGAATAAAATATAGCAATACTTTTCCAGAATAATCATCAATAAATATTGCAAAGTATAGACTACCACCCAGTGATTCAGTCCTCATTGGACTACAAAGTTCAGTATGAATAATCGCAAGTACTTCAGAAGTTGATTTTTCATTTTTATGAGCAAATGGTAAACAAGTTTTTTTTTTACCACGAATACACGAAACAGAATTTATTTCAACATCTTTCAATTCAGGTAAACCCTTAACCATATCATCTATATGCAATTTTCTTAATAGATTCAGATTTAGGTGACCTTATCTTTTATGAAAAATTTCTGTTTTGAAATCATTAAATTTGTCAGTTGTGTGTATTATATTTTCGAATAATGTGACATAATACAAGTTATCTCTTTTATGGCCCTGAATTATTAAATAATCTCCTTCATAGACAGCTACTTCTGTTCCTTTCATTAAAACAGTACAACCATTATCACCCAGTTTACTAGCTGATATAAGATTACATCGTAAGTCTGGCACATACATAAGCATATGACTTGCTCAGGTACTTTAACCTTTCCGATACCCTTTATATTTAGTTCATTATCAACCTGTCAATCAGACTTTTCCACTGTTCAACATCTATATTTTCAAATGAAGACATTTGGGTGCACATATCGACAGTTCAATTGCAAACCATGCTATGTCAACTTAGCATGTTTTTAATTTTTTTGCGTTTTTGAATATAGATTTTTTCGACTTAAATTCTGTCAAATTTTGGTTGTGATTGGCTAGTCCAATCAATAGTTATAAACAACAAAGTTCTACCTCATATGGTTTTTTAGATATCGCCTGTAAACTTTAGTAGCTTTTCCTGCAAAACTCACTTTTTCGACTTAGCATGTTTTGGAATTGAGCTGTCGATATGAGATGATGCACCACTATCTATTATCCATTTTTCACGAGGACTAGTGCAAAAAGCTGCTTTTTTTATATATATTTATTTTTATTATTGAATCTTTCTTATCGAAATTTACAATAAGTATTCAAATATTAAAAATGTCTTCTAGTTAGGCTCAAAGTATCGGTTCTTTTTAGCCTCTGGTGACCTTCGAACAGAATCAGACCCCGAGCAAGGTAGTTAGGGTGGGCCATTAGTTTACCGATGTAGCTGATTGAATATTTTTTAATTTCCTCCTGAATAGTGGGGACGTTGAGATCTCTGTGGATAATATCATTACTTATATACCATGGGGCGCAGACAATTTGTCGTAATATTCTAGACTGTCTTCTTAGAAGCTTTTGGATGTTAGATGCGCATGCAGTGCCCCATAATTAGATTGTCCATATTGGTTTTACCGGAACAGTGATGTTATTTATTTTTACAGCTAAGCACGTTTGTCTTCTGAGCGTGAAGGTTAAGTGAGCACATTTAGCCGGGTTAACCTTTATTCTCCATTTTTCTAGCCGTCCTCTAGTTCATTGATGTGGGACTGCAGATTTTGCGATGCGACTTTTGGGTCATGGTTGACGCTAATAAATGCTGTGTCATCTGCAAATGTAGAGGTATGCATGCTCAGGTTTGTTAGCATATCCGCTGTGAGGGGGGAGTATTTATCTTGAAACCTTACTATGAATGTTCTGCCTGTTAGATAGCTCTCCAGAAGCTTGTGAGTGTTTTGAAGAAGCTTCGTGTTTTGGCCCATCATGCCAAACTTTGTCAAATGCTTGGGAAATGTCTATAAACTGGGCTGAGCAGTATTACTTTTTCTCAAACGCCGATCTAATTAGGGTGACAATTCTATGAACTTGTTCTATTGTACCATGTTTTGCTCTGAATCCGAACTGGTGATCCGGGATGATGTCGTGTTAATTTAGATGAGGAGTTACTCTTAAAACGAATATTTTTTCGAAAAGCTTCCATAGGATTGATAATAAGCTTATCGGTCTGTACGACGCAACCTGTCTAGCATCATTTCCTGGCTTGGGATTCATAACAATTATATACCTCTTCCATGAGGATGGGAAGTATCCGACTTTTAATATCGCGTTAAAAATGAGCAGCAAGATTCTAGAAGCAGACGATGGTATGTTTCTTATCATTGACCCTGTGATGCGTTCAGGTCCGGGAGATTTTCTAATATTCACTTTTTCTATTGCAGATTGTACTTGATTTAATTTAATTCTTATTGGATAGTTTATCTTATCAGGAATGATTGGACGACAGGAACATGTATGTGCATCAAGGTGGCCGGCGAGAGCGTTTAATTTTTCATTTGTGTTTTTGACCCAAGTGCGGTTTTCCAGTCTTAATGGAGATTCTTAGGTTATAGGGCATTTCATATGCCGTACAGCCTTCCATAAACTGTAATAGGAGTTGTTTGTGGCATCTAGGCTGTTTAGATTGCCTTCTATTGCAAACTCGTGGTTCTGTCTCAATTTGTTGCGAAGAGTTGTCAGGCATAATTGTAGTTGGGCCTTAGTGGTTGGGGAACGACTGTTTTGTCATTGTCTTCTTAACTTCCTTTTTTCTCTGATCAGGGTCTTTATATCCGTCGAAGTATTGTAGGGAGCACGTTTAATTGTCCGCTTGATTGGGGTTGCATTTCATTCTGCAAAATCCAAGACTTCTGAAAGTCGGTCGACAGCTATTTGGATGTCAGATGAATTTTTTAGGGGAATGCACTGTGATAAGTGAGAGCTCACATACATTTTATATTTTAACCAATTTGTGTTTCTGTTTGGATAGGAAATAAAGCTTGCAGTTGCGGCTTCAGAGTTGCCTTTTAAAATTAGGATTGAAGGTGAATGATCAGACGATAGATCATAAGAGGAACTAACTAGTACCTGATCGCGCTTGATATTTTTAATTACAGCAAAGTCAATAAGTCAATAAGGTCTGGTATCTTGTTGACGTCGGTTGGCCAATAGGTAGGCTCACCACTCGATACGACATCAAAATTATTTGCAGTTACGGTATTGTATAGCTGATTACCTCTACGACTATTAAGTGTGGAGCCCCAATATGTATGTTTAGCGTTGTAATCGCCAGCAGGAATGAATTTCTGGCCCAATGTGGAGAAGAAATTGAGAAATTTATCGTGTACAATTTTGTGCCTCGGGGGACAATAAACGAATGACATAGTAAGTTTGAAATCAGTAAGATTTATAGATGTGGCCTAATTACAATATTTTTCGAACTCTGGCAATGGTAACTGTCTGATGTGTTTGTGCACAATTATGGCTGTGCCACCAGAAGCCCGTCCGCTGGGAACTTTTGTGTCATACGTAAGGTATCCATTTACCCTAAAGCAGTTTTTATGAGTAACGTGTGTTTCAGAGACAAGAAGTACGTCTATTTCATGCCTATGAAGAAAGTTATAGTTTGAATTAAATTTTCAGTTGAGCTAGGCATATTTCCAGAAGGCATTTGTATACCTTCCCTAGGAACATTAGCGTATGGAGGTTGCTCTGCATTTGAAGTACTCGGGGAACTTTTCGCAGTTGGGTTTCCTTTTAAGACTTGGGCATATGATTGGTTTTGTTTGTTTGTTTGTGTAGTACTAGCAATAGAGCCAGCGGCTTGGCTGGGCGCATGCGACGGACCATATTAGAAGTAAGTATATTTTTGAACTAAAGCAGGTTTTTTTAAATGTAAGAAGACTTTACAACCCCTATAGTTTGCCGAGTGATTTTCGCCACAGTTGCTATATTTTTTAACATTCGGGTCAGCTTTAGAACAATTACATTCGGCGGTTTTATGAGCGTCGCCACAAACCACACAGACGTGAGGAAATTAATTTACAATATGATTTTGTATGCCCATATTCCTGACAACAACAGTTGTTCTTCTGTTGAGTAGGTAACACAAGTTGTAAATGGGATGAACTGCATTTTTGGTTTTGAGAACCGATGAATCAAACGATATCTCAATGCGGTGCATTGGTTGAGGAACTTTATTCCCGTTCAAAATGTTATGAACAGATTTTACCTCATACCCCTCTAGCTCTACGGCAGATTTTATTTCCTCTGTAGGAACACAACTATCTATGCCTTTTATGACAATAACCAAACCCTTCACACTTTTTAATTGATATGAATACTAACTTTTATTTTCTGCGTCAAGGTGTTTTAATATAATACGAGAGTTCGTTTTTGTACTGGCTTAAATTTTGGTCTCTTGAATTTTCCCGCGTCGTATAGAAACGACGTAGAAATTATTCTGACCTACAAGTTGAGTCAACATGTTGACTATGCTATTTGATGTTTGCTCCCGCAGATAGATAGGTGGCGGTTTAACTTCTTCAGTGGCTGTTCCATTAGCTGATTCTGCTTCTTCATCGTCAGGTATGGATAGTACAGATAATCTGTAACCACTTGTTGGCAAAGAGACTACGTTAGAGCCTTTGTATTGTTTGGCCATGCGTTCCTGTTGGGTGGACCTAGGGCTAGCCTTTCTGTTAGTTATTGTAATATATCTGTCCATGCCTGTTTGCACTTTAGTACTTTTTGGCACAGCTCCTGTAGTTATTAATGCTAATCGTGATGTTTCAGGGCTATCGTTATTATTCCTCTGGTCAGACGACTTCACACTTTGAACCACATTTGCGGTCGGATCAACACACTTGCTCAGGATGGGCACAATTGCACTTAAATTACTGTATAGAGAACCAGTTGCGCTGTCAATTTTTGCACTTAAGTAATTTTTGTTTAATTCTGGGTATCGAATATTTTCATTCATTGCTCACGCATTTCTGCTATTTGTGCTGGGCCTACTCTCCTTGCTGGGAGTGTTTGTGAGGTTCATTCACAAATCTCTTCAGGCACCTTAGTTATTGATATTATTATTTTTTTCGCCTATTACAAATATTTTTTATTTTGTTTTCACTGCTTCTGTCATGGTTACTAGTACTTCATTTGAAATATTATCTTTAGTTCCCTGTTTATGGCCTTTTCTTTCACATCGAAAACATTTATAAAGAAATTTATTTTTGAAACTACCTTCCTCCTGATTTTTATATTTAAGTATTTGGTTGGTTTTGATATTTATTTTTATGAAACTTAGCTTTAATGCTAAATTGCTTGCATCATTTTCTGTCTGTCACCGATTTCTAGTAATTTTGATTTTAAAACTGCTATTTTTGGAAATTCGTTTGCTGTATCCACCGGTAAAGTATCAAGCATAGTAACGACAAGAAGGTCTTCAGTAATCTCGATTCCCATTTCATATATACATGAAACACATACATACATAAGTACATAAAAATCAATTGAAAATTGTGATATAGATTGAGTCTCTGATATTTTCATATTCAATAACTTAATACTCTATCTTCTTCCTGATTGACTTACGATCAAAGGTTTCTTGAAGATATTGCCACACATTTTTGAAACTCTTCATATTTTTTACTATTGTCACAATATTTGTCTCTATGGCCATTAAAATTTCAGCTCTTGCATCTATATCTTTATCGATATATTTTTGTGCATAATTGATTTCCCGTTCAAACTGACGAGTCTGTTCAGCCGTTGCATCTTCCGGAAGTGTTCTTACCCTTGGAGCTTTTTCTTCACCTAACACGATATTCAGCAATCTGTTCTTGTGTAGTACCGCTTTCAGTTGAGCCTTCCACGTACCATAATTTGATACATTCAATAATATAACTCTATCAGTCATTGAATTCATTATTCTTCATTTTCGAGTTTAATTTATTATACCCTACACCAACATAGTGGGTATGGTATATAAGATTTGTGCTGATATTTGTAACGCCCAGAAATATTGGTCCAACACCCACCTTAAAGTATGCCGATCGACTCAGAATCACTTTCTGTGTCGCTTTAACGATGGCTGGCTGGTTGGCATCAATAAATTTTGTGTAGATCGCTCCATAATTAATCGTTGCTCCCATACAATACCCACTTCCGAAAATCACTTAAGAGAGCATAACTCTCTTAAAAATTTTGGTATTCAAATAATATTGGACACAAATATGTTTCATATACTCGTATATAAAAACAATATGATACAATTTTATGATGATCGGTCCATAATTAATCATAACTCCCATGTAAGACCCACTTTCGAAAATCAGTTTAAAGAGCATAACTCTGTTAAAAACGTCGGCATCCAAATAAGAAATGATGACATCTAATTTTATAATGGTCGGTCCATAATTAGTCGAAACTCTCATATATGAATGACGGAGAGGATTCACTTTAACCTCCATAAATCTTTTCCATACTCGAAACTCATTCGCTAGTAACATTTATTTATAATAATATCTTCAGAAGAAATTAATTAAAGTCTTGAGATGATTTTACAACAAATGTTTTCATATTAAATCTGTGTATGTAACTTCATTTAATTTCAAAATTACTTGAAAATTTCAAGTAAATATGTATAATTAAAATAAGAAATACTATCAACCACATGATGGTCCTCAAACAGCATATTCCATTAAATCTTTGTAATCCTTTTCGCAAGCAAACAAACTAAATTCCCATTAAAAATTCAATTTATGCACACTTTTATTAACCACACAAATCTAATCAACCTTCCGTAGTACTCGTAATACCATTTTCTTTCACAATTTACTTCTGTGCGAAAACTAATTTTCCAACCAAAGTACAAGGAACAGTGAAAAAAGAATTGAAATGGAACTTACTAGAAAAACACAAACAACACAAAGTATCATTTGAATTGGTCTCATTGTCGATGTTCTATTTGGAAAACACTAACAAAGATTAGCCAGTGCCATAAAAATTTTAGATTCAATATAATTAGAAACTGCGTTGTATGATGTGTTCAGAGTCTTAAACGAAGGAATTGATTATTTAAACTTAAGGAATTCGCATTTAAACTTAAAAAAGGAGACTCTTTAAGATCGACGAAACCCATTGAAACCTGAATCCATGGGTGGTCATTTATACTTAATATCTATTTCTGATTTGACAAGAAACAGTCAATAAACAACGTCTCTATACTTACAAGAAAATTTAAACATTAACTGCCGTATTTATAAAAAATTAAAGTATACTTTAAGTGTACTTTAAGAAAATTTTGTATGAAAATTTTGTCTTAAAGCACACTTCAAGCATACTTTATTTTTTATAAATACGGCAGTAAGAATTTTTTGGAATTTAAGGCTACAGATGGTTGTAACACTTGGGATTTTAAAAATAATAGTATGAGAAATAGGGATGTGTAAATTAATCGCATATTTTATATAAACACTTCTAAATTTTAAATAACATACTTTTAACAGGAACATTAAATATTAATTATGCTCTAGCATTTGAACATTAAAACTTATAACTTAATTTGTGCCCAATTTTGCCATATAAGTTGAGGGTTTGTGAATCATTTTAAATTAGAATTTTGATTTCATCCTAATAATGGTAATGGCATTGAAACGCCACCGAAGTAAAATAATTATATAATGGCCATAAATCAAGCTTTGATCAATGTGCCTACTCACCACCAGAGGCGCTGCAATACTGTACTACTAATAAATATAACAGTGTTGTCATATGAAACGCTTTTCTCTCCTTTTACCACCTATTCTTCTCCTAGTTATCCCCTTTCCAAAGAAAGTCACACAATTAATTAATTAATATATACTTATAGGCACTTCTCTTTAAAAAAAAATATTTCGTGCAATTGACGGTGGTGCTATCAAAAAATATATTGCCAGCGTCAAATGTGTGAAAACAGTCCTTATATGATTCTAAGACGATCTAGCGATGTCCGTCCGTCTGTTCATCTGTTGTTGGCACGATAGAGCTTCGAAAAAAAGTCATAGAACAATTAAAATTTATTTTATCGAAAACAGGCAAAATTGGCCAAGTAGGATCCGAGTTATAGATCAAAGACTACCTCGATATTTTTCACATATTTTTTGCTACTTTCTTAAAATATAATGCATATAATACCATGAAATTTTGCACACTTTATTTTTATTAAAGAAGCACAAGTCCAGTTGAAAATGATAGGAATTGGTCAACGATTTATCATAGCCCCCAGACAAATGTCTTACCGGAATATTGCTTTATGGTACATAAATGTTTATAGAAAAGACGTATCTAAACAAAATTATGCAATAATAAGTTTCATGCAAAGTGAAATCTTAAAACAATATTTTTTTTTGCATCGGTCCATAACTTTGATATAGTCCCATACAAACATCACTTCCAAAAATCACTTAAATGAGCATAATTTTTTTATAAAAATCACTATCAAGTTGGAATTCAACATAAATAGTCCGTTAATATATAAAAATTGTCGCTCTCAATTTAGGATGTACGGTCCATATTTAATCTTAGCCCCCATATTACAAATATAATTAAAAGCCTGAAAGTGTAAAAAGCGGGATAAAACAAATATGGTCGTTACGGAATTTCGTAATTTAAAATTTTTAGATTTTCGATACTAAAATTGGTTTAAAATTGTTCTCCGTTTTCTAAAAAGCAAATGCTAAAAATCTATGCACTGCGGATAAAGTTAATATAAATAATATAAAATATTTGTAATAAAAAATATAATATTGTTACATTTTTTCCTTTTAAATAAGCCGTATTTCTTATAATTCGAAAATAAAAACGTCCAGTAGTTTAAAGAAAATATAACGAGTCTTTATTAATTTAAATGTATGTACATAAAAACAATTGTAATTGAATACTCTGTCCTTTACACCCTTATATTACGGTTTGAGAACACACTTACGGTTAAAGATCACACTTTACCCAACGATGACTCACAATAAACTCACTAACTCACTAACTAACTTGAGTGGCCTTGTTAGTCTATTTACACACCAATCATAATTTCTAGATGGTTCGGAGCTAAGATACGAAAATGTTCTTGACTAGAATATTCAGCCAAAGCCGTTAAAACTTAATGTTGCCGTGTTTATAACAGGGTATTTTATCAATAATGCTTATAAATTAAAACTTCTAGAAATGCAAATGTTGCTGAACATTCTGTATGTTGATACCGCCCGTTAATTTTATACTGAAATACAATTTCGCAACAATATTCATATTTAGAATTTTGTCGAAGATGTCAAATTTTTTCTGAATTGAAATATGTAATTTAATTTGGCTTAAATTCTATTTTCAAGCGCAATAATGTGTTAGAGTACCCGTACATTTAAAAGTAAAAAATAGCTTGGCTGTGTATTTTTAAAATTGATCACACTTTATATGTATGTAGAATATACATACATATATATATATAGATATGAAAACATAATGTAAAACGAATTAAGTTATTTACCCAACTGGTTTGTGGTCTGTATTGGGTTTGGTTTTGTTACACGTTTAAATTATTTCGCAGCTAAATGGGACTCCAACTGAAGATGCAAACACAATTAACAGCAAAAGTTTCGTAAGATGTGACAAAAAAAAAACAATGATGTTGCAATGTACTCGTACTCAAACATTTAGTGAATCTAATTTAAACAAAAGTACCGTGAATATTTAATTTAATTAACAAGAAACCATTTAAATTGTCTTAAGGAAACCAAAAATAAACCAACATAAACAAATCAACGTTTTATTTATTTGTCGCAGAGAAGAGATGTTAGTTGGGGTTGTTAGAAGGCAATTTTAATTTCGCTGTACGGTGTTTGTACAAAAGGCGTAAAACATCTAAATCAAGCACAGTTGGTATTTATTGTAATTGCCAAAATTATTAAATTTTAGTTTGTCAATTAAACAAGGAAATTTTCTTATAATCGTCCTTGAATTGCATTTAAATTATGTCGATGTTTGTCGTTTAGAAGAGAATACAACTAAATATGAATTTACTAGTTATTTATTTTAGTGATATTTAAATAAATATGTTGCATGACGAAAATGGTGCAAAAACTTACAAATTATACTCAAACTTTTTATAATGTTATTTTTATTTAATTTTTTTGGATTTTATTTGATTAGCTGCGCTGATTGCCAAACGATTAACCACACCCTTCAAACAAAAATCACATCTATATTCATTATTAGGTACAAATACAAAAGTATATGTATAGTTGTAAAGTCGAAGCATACATACATACATATTCGTATGTCTGCATATAACTGAGAGAGTGATATCAGTAGCGTAGTAATAATAACTACTGATGATAAAAAGGTTGCACTTGGTAAGAAAGTTCTAGATAGTTGCATTATAAATATGAAAATATGGGTTGCAAAAATGTTTATTAAATATTAATTTTCTATTCTAGAAAGAGTTCTCGATCTCCCTTGAATAACTTTGATTGTCGAGTTATTTTAAGGGTTTTCAAGTTACTAAACTAAACTAAAAAATATAATTTGTTATGTATATAAAAATTATGTTTTAATTAAAAATCTTTGCGACCCATGATTTCTGTGCGAAATTGTTATTTCTGAACCAATACAATACTTAGATGAACTAGTTCTTTATTTAATAATTATTTTTATAAAGCGATTTTTATAAAGAAAAAAATACAGAAAATTCAAATTTAATAAGGAGTGTTTATTATCATTTGAAAGAACATTCTTTGGCATTTATTATTTGCTACGTCGCAGATGGTCTATCCGTTGATTCCAATTTTCGATGACTCTTTAAGTCATTTCGACTGGTAACTGGCGAATGACACGCGTGATATTTCCCTCCATGGTCTGAATCGAAGAGAGTTTGTCCGCATAAACTTTACATATCCTTATAGGAAAAAGTCTACCGGATCCAAAACGTGAAATTATGTGCTCACCGAAGTGTTCTCTCAATAAATCCATTGATTGATGCGATGTGTGGTAAGTGGCGTCGTCTTGCTGAAACCAAATGTCGCCGAGATCACGAGCTTCAATTTCAGGCATCAAAGAGTCGGTCATCATACCACGATAACGGTCGCCATTGACGGTTACGTTCGCACCGGCATCATTTTTAAAGAAATATAGAAATATGATTCCACTGGCCCACAAACCACACCAAACCGTTGTTTTTTCTAGATGAAGTGGCAGTTCTTGAATCTCTTCAGGTTGCTCTTCGTCCCAAATGCGGCAATTTTGTTTGTTTACATACAGAAACGAAACAGAAATGGGCCTCATCGCAGTCCGAACTGCTGCGAACGGCGCCGAATCGACTCTTCACGGTTTTCGTGTACGCTCTCGCGGTTATATTATCCAATAATGAATGCTGGATCACAAAATGGGTGATGATGTTTCGAATAGTACGCTCAGTAGGCCGATTATGTTGATCATAAGTTGAGTGAAGTGCACGAAACACATTCCTCACAGAACATGAATTTTCGTAATAAAGTTGAAGGATTTCTAAACGTTGTTCAGTTGTAAGTCTTTCCACTATGAAATGCCAAACAATACTAAACAAAAATAACATGCAGCATGACACGACTCACAAGTGATCTGTCAAAAAAGGCTATTGAAAAAGTCTCTCTACTTAAATCACCCGTTATATTTAATTGAGTCAATGGGTCATAAATGCCTAATTTATTTATTTAAAATTATATCTAAAATTGTTTGGGGAACGGTCAATAATTGACCTTACATCCCAGCATGAAAGTCTGAAAAATATACTTATCTAGACAAAATTTGACGCAAATATTCCAAATAATTGTACGACTATCGGTCCACAAATATGCATAGCTCCCGAAAATGTTGGTATCGTAATTGTAAAACAAATAAGTTTCTTATATACAAAATTTTTAAAGAAAAGTGTTTAAAATAACTAATGAGAATTGGTTGAGAATGTTATATATTTATGGTGCCTATTATGAGCAAAATTAGCTTCTCGACTCTTGTCGAAAATGCTTATCGAACGAATTTTAATTTGGTATTATGGTGCATATTCGATTAAATAACGCTATTGTGAACTTCCCTCTTTTTGGATTATTCACAATAGTAAATTTCTATCAGCTGTCGCTATATATGTTTACAAATTCTTAAAGAAAAATATATTCAATTTGAAATGACCACCATGGAATTATGTATTAATGATTCGCCTAACAAATACAATTAAGCTTCTGTGTAATGCCCACCCATTTTTTGGCTACCTGAACTTTAGAGCAAATACATTTTGCCAACAGTGGATCTTCTTCCGTGAGAGAAACGAGCTTTTCCAATTGCTGTTTTCTACTTACGACCTGCAGGATATTAACAAAAGTTACTTACAAATAGTATTTGGTTGGCCAAAACCAAAAAAGAAACAAATTCTTACATTTTAATATAAATTTTTTACAGTTTTATACAGCGTCGACAGCAAATTTGAGTTCGATAAAAAATTCGTTGAACAACGAAATTTTCGACAGCGATGCCAACTCATAATACAAATTTTATATTCGATACGCCTATATTTGTTATAATACTTTTATCGGTAGCTCTTTCTTTATAATTTTATATTTTCTCATGATATTTCAATAATGATTCTCAATTAAATTGCTAAACCCCATTCTTGGGCGCTTCTGAGATATCGGTTTGCAAAGTGTATGGAGTATTTGTTGTATTTATTTATTTATCCTAAGCACACATAAGTGGGTGTAAATATTCTTGTTAGGATTTCCCATACACACACAAGAGAACACATGTTTTCTAAATGTGAATTGTTAACATATGAATTCCACAGAGTGTAAACCCCAGCATATCATGCACAACACATCATCACACACCCATTTCGAAGCAACCCCTTCTTCCTGTTTATATCCTTATTTTTTAAACTATTTATTCTAAATGTTATTTAGTTACAAATTCACTACTGCTTCCTTCCTTTAGCTGTTTGGCTGAGTCTATATATTTTAGTCTTAAAATATACACACTATATACATATACGAGTATGAATGTATGTTGTTACCCAGGGGACAACAGTTTGCCACAAGGGGTTGGCCACATTCCTTCATTGCTAAGAGAAAGTATTTTCACGCTTCTTTTTCTTCTTTTTTCTGGTATGTGACTGTCAACCTAAATAGAGTCAAAGTGTATGAGAAATAATTTTAAGAATGGCAATAATAAAAGTACTAAATGCACAACAAAAACACACAGCAACTACATTTAAAAGTCGGTTGGTCATCGTTATGTGCGGTTAAATATACATAAATCAAACTCGAAACTTCTTCGTGTGTTTTCATTTCGTTAACAAACTCTTATTTCAGTTTTCTCTCCATTCACACACACATTGTTGAAATATCTAAGATGTCCTGCATTCAATTTGGGACTTTTTGGGGCTGACCATTGAAGTTGTCGTCATTTGTTTATTTATTCACATTCGTAATTTTATGCATCCCTTTTCGTGTGGTTGACATTTTAGATGTTGGTTTTTTTTTATTTAGATTTCCTTGAATCTACTTATTTAAAAAGGATTAAACAAATCTTGAGTGTATTTCTAACTGCTCACTTTTTATGGTTTGTAATTTCTCCAGATGACCTCATCGACCACAAATGGACATTAACAAGTGACCAGGAATTTAAGTAAATGTTGCAAACTGTGACCAACGCAATAAATTATATATATTTAATCAGGGTTACATGCATTATCCCCATTGAATTAATCTACAAAATACATACATACATAGGTACATATCTACAGACATATGTATGTATGTATTTGTTGTATTGCAAAATGTTAAGTTAGTAATGTGGCATATTTTTCAATATTACTTTAAGATTTTTGATGCAAATTAAGCATATTTAAAATTGTATATATTTCTATACATTTGTAAATTATAAATTCAATTCAAATGGTGAGAAAAAATGCAATAGAATAAATGTTAAGGTTTTTTAAATTTAAAAAATATTTTTTTTTACAAATTTTATTTTATAGTAGCTGACCGCCGCGGCGGCTTCAATTTCATATAGAATTAAAAATTAAGACACAAAAATTTCAGTTTAAGAAAAAATAACAAAAATTTGTATCAATTTATTGCTTAAAACGTTTCTTCAAAATTCGATTAGTATTATTATGCAACAACAATTGAAACAATTATTAATATTAAGTAATTTGTAAGCTTGATTTATAATATCAATTTATTTATAATTAATTACTTAATATAAATCAAAAGGTCGAAGAAAATAGAATAAAACAATTATTAATTAAAAATAAAAAAAAATCTTTTTAAAGCTTGATGGTAATCAATGTTTTTTGTTCTTCTATTTGGGCAGAAAATGAATAGCCCTGACGGTGTACCGACTCTCGAGCACGCGACATACACCGTGGGAGAAACATTGGGATTCTAGATTTAACCCATACACTTTTAAAGATTGTCCTTGAGATTTATTTATCGCAATGCGAATGCAAGGCTCACTGGAAATTGGACGCGTTTAAAATTAAATTGTAGATCACTTGGTTTCATAGGTAAGTTTTGCTAAAATTTTTTCATACTTAAAAAAATTAGAAGTAAAAGGGAGGCTTTGGTGTCAGTTCTTCAAGTTTCTTCAAAAAATGTCTCTTATTAAGAAAAATGAGAAGTGAAAAGGATGCAATATATTAAAAACTTAAAATTTCCGAGTTTTACCAGGAATTTTTTAATTTTTTTTACAAACCATCTCCTGAAAATTTTGAATAGAATAAAAAACAAGGAAGAGAGTATAGTCGGTCAAGCCCGACCATATAATACCCTACACCCAGTAAATAAATTAAACCGTTTTTAGAAATGGGAGATATTACCTATTATGGACCGATCATCTAAAAATTTGTTGACTAATTATGGACCAACCATTATAAAATTGGATAAAAACATTTTTAAGAGATTTATGCTCGTATAGTGATTTTCGGAAGTGGGCCTTATATGGGAGCTACGACTAATTATGGACCGATCATCATAAAATTCTAAAATATTATATTTACATGGACGAAACATGTTTGTGTTCAATATTATTTGGATACCAACATTTTTAAAAGAGTTATGCTCTTTAAAGTGATTTTCGGAAGTGGGCCATATATGGGAGCTACGACTAATTATGGACCGATCTTCACAAAATTGGTGGATGTGCTTTATCTTCATTTCTAACTCATTTGTGGTGAATTTTGTTTGGATACTTTTATAATTCAAACAGTTATGATCGTTAAACTCCTATTTCGGGAGGACATTTGTCTATTGTGGTGTAGGGTATAATTAAATGGCATCACGGCTGGAGCGATTTTTTTTACCAGTCCTTGGACGAGTACGGACGTGTATCAGTGAAGTAAAATAAAAAAAAAATAAAAAAAAAATTCAAAGTGAAAAAAAAAATAAAAAATAATTGTAATAGGTGAAGAAAAATACTATCAATAACTAAGTTGCCTGAAGAGATTTGTGAATGAACCTTACAAATACTCCCAACAAGGAGAGTAGGCCCAGCACAAATAGCAGAAATGCGTATATTGTGGTAAGCTCTCCGAGCGTGAGCAATGAAAATATTCGATACCCAGAATTAAACAAAAATTACTTAAGTGCAAAAATTGACAGCGGAACTGGTTTTCCATACAGTAATTTAAGTGCAAGTGTGCCCATCCTGAGCAAATGTGTTAATCCGACCGTAAATGTGGTTCAAAGTGTGAAGTCCAGAGGAATAATAACGAAAAACCTGGAACATCACGATTAGCATTAATAAATTCAGGAGCTGTGCCAAAAAGTACTAAAGTGCAAACAGGCATGGACAGATATATTACAATAACTAAGAGAAAGCCTAGCCCTAGGTCCACCCAACAGGAACGCATGGCCAAACAATACAAAGGCTCTAACGTAGTCTCTTTGCCAACAAGTGGTAACAGATTATCTGTACTATCCATACCTGACGATGAAGAAGCAGAATCAGCTAATGGAACAGCCACTGAAGAAGTTAAACCGCCACCTATCTATCTGCGGGAGCAAACATCAAATAGCATAGTCAACATGTTGACTCAACTTGTAGGTCAGAATAATTTCTACGTCGTTTCTATACGACGCGGGCAAATTCAAGAGACCAAAATTTAAGCCAGTACAGAAACGAACTTTCGTATTATATCAAGACACCTTGACGCAGAAAATAAAAGTTAGTATTCATATCAATTAAAAAGTGCGAAGGGTTTGGTTATTGTCATAAAAGGCATAGATAATTGTGTTCCTACAGAGGAAATAAAATCTGCCGTAGAGCTAGAGGGGTATGAGGTAAAATCTGTTCATAACATTTTGAACGGGAATAAAGTTCCTCAACCAATGCACCGCATTGAGATATCGTTTGATTCATCGGTTCTCAAAACCAAAAATGCAGTTCATCCCATTTACAACTTGTGTTACCTACTCAACAGAAGAACAACTGTTGTTGTCAGGAATATGGGCATACAAAATCATGTTGTAAATTAATTTCCTCACGTCTGTGTGGTTTGTGGCGACGCTCATAAAACCGCCGAATGTAATTGTTCTAAAGCTGACCCGAATGTTAAAAAATATAGCAACTGTGGCGAAAATCACTCGGCAAACTATAGGGGTTGTAAAATCTTCTTACATTTAAAAAAACATGCTTTAGTTCAAAAATATACTTACTTCTAATATGGTCCGTCGCATGCGCCCAGCCAAGCCGCTGGCTCTATTGCTAGTACTACACAAACAAACAAACAAAACCAATCATATGCCCAAGTCTTAAAAGGAAACCCAACTGCGAAAAGTTCCCCGAGTACTTCAAACGCAAAGCAACCTCCATACGCTAATGTTCCTAGGGAAGGTCTACAAATGCCTTCTGAAAATATGCCTAGCTCAACTGAAAATTTAATTCAAACTATAACTTTCTTCATAGACATGAAATAGACGTACTTCTTGTCTCTGAAACACACGTTACTCATAAAAACTGCTTTAGGGTAAATGGATACCTTACGTATGACACAAAAGTTCCCAGCGGACGGGCTTATGGTGGCACAGCCATAACTGTGCACAAACACATCAGACAGTTACCATTGCCAGAGTTCGAAAAATATTGTAATTAGGCCACATCTATAAATCTTACTGATTTCAGACTTACTATGTCATCCCTTTATTGTCCCCCGAGGCACAAAATTGTACACGATAAATTTCTCAATTTCTTCTCCACATTGGGCCAGAAATTCATTCCTGCTGGCGATTACAACGCTAAACATACATATTGGGGCTCCACACTTAATAGTCGTAGAGGTAATCAGCTATACAATACCGTAACTGCAAATAATTTTGATGTCGTATCGAGTGGTGAGCCTACCTATTGGCCAACCGACTTCAACAAGATACCAGACCTTATTGACTTATTGACTTTGCTGTAATTAAAAATATCAAGCGCGATCAGGTACTAGTTAGTTTCTCTTATGATCTATCGTCTGATCATTCACCTTCAATCCTAATTTTAAAAGGCAACTCTGAAGCCGCAACTGCAAGCTTTATTTCCTATCCAAACAGAAACACAAATTGGTTAAAATATAAAATGTATGTGAGCTCTCACTTATCACAGTGCATTCCCCTAAAAAATTCATCTGACATCCAAATAGCTGTCGACCGACTTTCAGAAGTCGTGGATTTTGCAGAATTAAATGCAACCCCAATCAAACGGACAATTAAACGTGCTCCCTACAATACTTCGACGGATATAAAGACCCTGATCAGAGAAAAAAGGAAGTTAAGAAGACAATGACAAAACAGTCGTTCCCCAACCACTAAGGCCCAACTACAATTATGCCTGACAACTCTTCGCAACAAATTGAGACAGAACCACGAGTTTGCAATAGAAGGCTATCTAAACAGTCTAGATGCCACAAACAACTCCTATTACAGTTTATGGAAGGCTGTACGGCATATGCAATGCCCTATAACCCAAGAATCTCCATTAAGACTGGAAAACCGCACTTGGGTCAAAAACACAAATGAAAAATTAAACGCTTTCGCCGGCCACCTTGATTCACATACATGTTCCTGTCGTCCAATCATTCCTGATAAGATAAACTATCCAATAAGATTTAACATAAATCAAGTACAATCTGCAATAGAAAAAGTGAATATTAGAAAATCTCCCGGACCTGAACGCATCACAGGGTCAATGATAAGAAACATACCATCGTCTGCTTCTAGAATCTTGCTGCTCATTTTTAACGCGATATTAAAAGTGGGATACTTCCCATCCTCATGGAAGAGGTCTATAATTGTTATGATTCCCAAGCCAGGAAAAGATGCTAGACAGGTTGCGTCGTACAGACCGATAAGCTTATTATCAATCCTATGGAAGCTTTTCGAAAAAATATTCGTTTTAAGAGTAACTCCTCATCTAAATTAACACGACATCATTCCGGATCACCAGTTCGGATTCAGAGCAAAACATGGTACAACAGAACAAGTTCATAGAATTGTCACCCTAATTAGATCGGCGTTTGAGAAAAAGCAATACTGCTCAGCCCTGTTTATAGACATTTCCCAAGCATTTGACAAAGTTTGGCATGATGGGCCAAAACACGAATGCTTCTTCAAAACACTCACAAGCTTCTGGAGAGCTATAAAATATTCAATCAGCTACATCGATAAACTAATGGCCCACCCTAACTACCTTGCTCGGGGTCTGATTCTGTTCGAAGGTCACCAGAGGCTAAAAAGAACCGATACTTTGAGCCTAACTAGAAGACATTTTTAATATTTTAATACAGCAGTTAGTGGTTACATTGGTAACAACTAATAACAACAAGTAGAATTAAGATTTGAATACTTATTGTAAATTTCGATAAGAAAGATTCAATAATAAAAATAAATAAAAAAAAAAAATTTTGTGCAGATTGGTCCATAATTACTCGTAGATCCCATATAAGGCCCACTTCCGAAAATCGCTTTAAAGAGCATAACTCTCTCAAAAATGTTGGTATCCAAATAATATTTAACACAAATATATTTCATATGTATACAAACAATACGGTCAAATTTTATTATGATGGGTCCATAATTAGTCGTAGCTTCCTTATAAGGCCCACGTCCGAAAATCACTTTAAAGAGCTTAACTCACTCAAAAATGTTGGTACATATTCAAATAAATTAGACACAAATAATTTTCTTATATACACCTAATTTTATAATGGTCGGTCCATAATTATTCGAAACTCCCATATAAGACCCTCTCCGTAATACAATTTAAGCTCCATAAATCTTTTAAAAGTATTTATATCGAGATAAATACTTATATTCAAAGACATCAAGACAATAAATTTTTGGATAATCGGTCCACAATGGGTTATATCTCTCATATAACGCAAATTTCTGAAAAACTGTTTTATACATATACTGGGTGTATGGTATTATATGGTCCGGCTTGACCGACTATACCTTTTTACTTGTTTTTATATACATAAGTATATAGAATCTATTCTCTATACTCGATTCGTACCCACAATAATGCAAAATATGTTTGTACGAATTTTTAAAAGTCATGAATATAATTTAACGTGGTAGTAAAAAATGATTAAGGACAGAAATGTAGTTAGCCCTTTCAGAGCCATGAACAGCGGTGTATAGAATGTTATGATCGGACTAAAAATAGCGACATAATGAACAAAATACTAAAATATTTCTGGAATTATTTTTACATTTTTTATCTTTAATCCTAGGGGGTTGTAGTTGTGTCAGTCAAGTTTTTTTCGAACCACTCTAATACACATTAGTATATCAACGATTTTTGTTTTCCGTTTATCATAAGAATTTTGTGTGCAATTTAACTAATTATAGAATTAATATAGGATTTATACTACACAAGAAAAAGTAAAAAATCGTGCGTAATCATTAAAAAGATTGATATCAGCAAAAAAATGTTCAAATGTCTGCTTACTTCAAAAATAATTATAACAATTACTAAGAATTGTAAAAATTGGAAATTGGTTATTTTTCACTCAATTAACATTTTTTTAATATTTAATTAAAAAAATAATATTAATTTTAAACAATGTTTTAATTGAATGAATTAACAACGTAATTGGAAATAAATTAATGTTCTAATTGTATCAATCATTGATGTAATTGATTGCAAAACACAGATCAAACATTGAATTAATTGCATTGATTAAAACAGTAATAGAATTATTATATGAAATTAATTAAATTATTAATTGCATGAATTAAACTGTGTAATTAAAATTCAATTTCAATTCAATCAATTAGATTTTTAATTCAATTAAAATATTTATGGAGTTTACATTTTAAATTAATTCAGTAGATGATTGAATGAATCAAAGTAATAATAAAATTTTTAATTTATTTCAATTAAATTGATGATTATATGAATCATAATTTTAAGTGAATTTGTATTTAAATTCAATTAAAAAAGTAATTGAAAATATTCCAGCCAGTACATTTACTTTTATTTATACAATAGTTTAGTTTGTATATGAAGATAAATAATATATGCTTATTAATTGTATGTTAGGAAGCTGCCCAACTACTTATTAACAAATTTGGCTGAATGTTTCGGCTTTGAAGTTGCTGCAATTTAATTTTCATATCCAATTATTCGCTGGTCTCTGCAACAATAGCAAAGCCAATATAAAAGAATATAAAAAAGATTTCTATGAATTTAAAGATGATATCTATTGGTATTTTGATACGAGATATATGAGTATTTAAGTGATTTTTGCAAGTTGACCTTATATTGATATATGATCAAATATGAACCAATATTTACAATAATTATTTGTGAAAAATTTTACTTTGAAAGCTACTTTGAAAGAAGTGGACTTTATATGGGAGCTATGGTCAAACATAAAGCGATCCAAACGAAATAAATATGATCTATGATTTAGATAAATGTTCCGAGCACTTGATATTTCCTCTTCAATGTTTCATTACAACATTTTAAAATACCAATCTTTGAGAATAGAAAAATATGAATTGCTTTAAGAGTTTCCTCGAACGCCTTATATGTTGTCTGTCGTATTATTAAACTATACTTTTCTAAGAATCTGACAACAAAAGAACAAAATTCGCACGATTCATATTTATAGTTATTTAGAATAATTCCTTATAATTAAACATACACGATTACGGTTTCATTTGAGCACCTTCTATTTTAAAACTGTCCTTTGTATTACAGATGTGTGCCTGGAATACAGAACATGTTCGCACTTCAAGAAAACTGCCAACAAAAATATACTATTTGTTATAACCGAAATGAAAAGAAAAAACTTAAAACGAACAAAACACAACCAATTATGGCCTATAAAATATAATGATCCATAATAATAGTGAACACACAACATACGGACAAATGACGAACACATAGTACAAGTATATATGTATAAATATTTGTACAACATATTGCAATACAACTGACATTTCAATGCACAATGTACATGCACCTCAATATGAGCAATACAACACATTTAGCTGTTAAAAGAGTAAGAAGAGTGTGTACACGAAATAAAACTACAACGAACATGGATGGACGATATTGGTATGATTGAATGTGCTGAACAAAAATGGATGCTTAAAATGGAAATGAGTACGAGCATGTAAAAGTTACATGTATTTTAATGCATACATAAGTACATATGTATGTCGTATTACTGACTACAATAAACTATTGCAATCAATGGAAGATAATGACATATTTATACCGTACCTTGTCTTTTCGAAATTTTCAGATCTTTTATTAAATCTATGGTATCATACAATCTTATTTAATTTAAAAAAATACTTTAGTCAGTTTTGTTAGTTTAACTAAACTTTTGTAAAGAAAAATATGCAAAATAGTTAAATTAACATAAATGTTGTCAACACGTTAGTACCTCGTTGTAAGCAAATCAACATTAAAATTATTCATAATAAAATCACTATGAGAATCTGGATGATTTTTAACCTACGTTTAGTAAGCGGCAGAGACCTATGTAATCCAATAACCTCGATAAGATGAGGATTTTAAAACTTCAATATTGCAACTAGAGACAAATATGCCTGTCGCCGTTTTTATTGACGACACTAGAAAGTCTGCTTATGTCATGAACAGGGACCGGACTTTTATGCAGTTAAAATCGCGTTTAAATCGTGTACTAAAAGTAGAAAAATATGCTCTTAAATTAAAAAAATATGCATTAAAGTTTTTTTTATAACATTTATTAATGATAAAAAAAAAACACCAAAATAACAATAAAATCATAAAGTAGCAATTCAGTCTCATAAACATAAGTAAAGTACAATAAACTCAAAAGCACAAGTTAAACTAAAGTAAAATACAAAAGAACAAAGTTAAACCAAAAGTAAAACAATCACTTAAATTAAGCCACTTGTCAGATACATCTACATACATACATATTTGAATCTACATATAAAATAAATTAAGAATAAGAAAAAATGTTGTTTATATAGATGCACAAATATTTGTTAATATTTTCAGAAATAAAGTCGAGCTTAAATGCTGATAGTTCCTTTGTGGAATATTCGTTTTCCACTTTGTTGTTTTCGTTAAAATTTAATTTATATATATCAGCAATTTGTTTTATTTTTTTCAATCCTTCATTTTTTGTAAAGCTTTATCAAGTTTGATACGAATATTTTTACTTAAGTTACTACCCTCCATGATTTTATTTATGGCATCATCAATTAATTTAATTTGCTTACTCAATGGATTAGATTCCTCTAGTTTAACAATAGTCTCAGAGATAAAACCATAATTGGAAGACACAAACACTAATTCAGCTTTTATATTTGGTAAATTTAAAATTTTTCGTTTGGTAAATTTAAAATTCGTTTTATAGAGACTGCATCTCTGAATCTTTTCACTACATCCTTCAAAGTCAAAGTTTTTAGCAGAATACATAACTGCTGTCAACCACGTTCCCCATCTAGTTGTTATAGGCTGTGGAGTAAGACATAAATCGGGGTACTTCTCTTAATATATGGCAACACGCGAAGGTGCCTTACAAAAGATTTTTTCCCATAAGAAATCAATATCATCGAAGTTGTCTCTTATCTCTTCTACAACACGGTGCATCGCATGGGCTAAACATGTAAGATGAATCATTTTTGGATAAAATACTTTTAAAGCCTTTCCAGACTTAACCATATATGGCACAGCATCAGTCATATACAGCAGTATTTGGTTTTTGTTGCAATTTTCACCTAATAAAGCTATAGAGACATTAAAAACACGAGCTTTTTCCAACTCAACCGAAATAATTAAGAATTTTTGTTTGCTTTTTTCTTCGTCATCATTGGCATGTCTGTCGCTTCATCAATAGATATGAAAAAATTACATTACATACATTACAAAATAAAAAAATATTTAGTATAAGCAATGAAAAAGTCATTAAAGCAAATAGAACACTTTTTTTCAAAATATGCAACATAAATATGCATTCAAAGCAAAATATGCAAAATTATGCACTTAGAACAAAATATGCACAAACAAATCGATGACATTTTACTGAAAATTTCTTGATTTGCAAAGATATTTAGTTTATGTTGATCTCCGACTGACGATAACAAATATGCATTTGCATACAAATCCGAACCTTGGTCAAGAATATCCTTACTCCGGGTAAATATGGAAGATTTAATAGCTTTATTTGATATTCTTATATATCATAAAATATACATATCCATGCATTATGGAAACATCTTCTCTATTTAAAAAAAAATTTAAATATGAATTTTGTAACTTATTGTTTTTATTGAAAAATTATATAAATCTGAAATGTACAAATTGCATAGAAAGAATTAAAAACATAAAATATTTTTGGAACATTTTTAAATTTGGCTTCAAACGAACATATGTAGTTCCTTGTAAGCATGTTGTTTATAAAGTACAGTTTTTTTAGGAGCTACAATTTGCTTCATAACTTGTTTCATAAGTTATAATTCTATCTACGGAGCGGTTCGGAACCTTCTTAGCCTAGAACAGAAGGCGCGGTATAAATAGAAAAGAGTTAGGTGTGTTGGAAACTTTCATCTCTGCTATGAACACATGTCAAATTTGTTTCCGATCTGCCAACTCCTTCATATAGCAACAGGTGTTCAAAAAAACGCATCCGCGATTTTTTTACAATGAAAAAATTAGAAATTCATGGTTTCATTAAATATTTTAATAAAAAAGTTTTATCGGGACAAGAAATTCATAATGAAATCGTGAATTGACATATAAAGTGCTCCTTCATATGCAACAGTAAAAAATTGGGTTGCTGAATTTAAACGTGGTCGTACAGCATTGAGGATGAACCACGTAGCGGACGTCCAAAAACAGCAACAACAACAAAAATTGTAGCCATAGTGAATGATATTCAGCCTTATTATGAGTGTCGTTTTCTTTTAACGACAACGACTATTTCGTAATAGATTAAAGAAACAAATTTAATTTTATCTTTAATCTATATTTTTAAATAATAATTTATAATTTTTACTTTTTTTTTAATTTTAATTTTCGTTTATAATTTTTTTAACTTTAACTTTATCTCAATATTATTATATTTACTTGCATCAAGTTTGTTTTGTAACGTAATACGTTCCTGTGTTATAAGTATAAGACTCATTCTTGTTGTACAGCGAATGGAATCAATAAATAAATAAATAAATGAATAAAATAAATGAAAGAGTCGTTATCGTAAAAAGAAAACGACACTCATAATAAGGCTGATTGTATTAATTGATCGACGAATAAAAGTGCGTGAAATAGCTAATATTGTGGGCATATCAAATGATCGACTCCATTTAATTTTGCATGAAGAACTACAGATAAAAAAGCTTTCTGCAAGATGGGTGCTGCATTTGTTAAAAACGCATAAGAATGAAAATTTCTCAAACTTGTTTGGATCGTTATAAGAAAAATAAAATGGACTTAAGCATCATTTCATAACTGTGGATGAGACATGAATCCACCACTATACTCCAGAGATAAAAGAACAATCCAAGCAATTGACTGAAGCTGGAGAAAGGAGACAAAAATAATTCAATCGGCTGGTTAGGGTATGGCAACGGTTTTTTTTGGACTTCAAAGGTATTTTCTTGATTGAATATCTGCAAAAGGGCAAAACAATAAATTCAGAGTACTTTTGAAACATTTTGGATAAATTGAATGTAAAAATTCGAGAAACGTGCTGGCTTACAACATAATAAAATAATTTTTTTATCAAGACAACGCACCAGCACACAAGAGTGTTTTAACAATGGCTAAAATCAACGAATTGAAGTACGAGTTGCTTTTGCCACCCATCTTATTCTCCTGATATAGCTCCCAGTGACTTTTACCTGTTCCCAAATTTTTAAAAATTCCTAGCTGGCAATCATTTTACCTCAAATAAAGATGCAATTACAGTTGTAAACCACTATTTTGAAGGCCTTGAGGAAAAATATTTTAATCAAGTGATAGGGTTGCTAGATAAGGGTTGGAGTAAATATATTAAAGTTTCTGGGGATTATATTGAAAAATAAAAATGTTTTTGAAAAACTAACTATTCACTATCTGTGCTAGGCTAAGAAGTTTCCGAACCTCCCTCGTAACTTCAAACATAGTTGTTTCGTTACGTACAAATTATGCTTAAATCGCAGTAATTTTATTTACATATTTATAATTTTATTTTTTAAATTATTGATATTGGTGTAGGATATTTTGGTGTCTGTTGTCTGGTCCGACAAACTTTTAACTTGCCATTAATATGATACTTCTTCTTAGATCGAGGCAAAAATATTTCCGTCCGTTATTTTAAAAACTATCTTAAGACTAATTCAGATAGTTACAACGGAGTATCCAATGCAATACCAAACCCAAAATACGCAATATCTAAGTGTATGTGATGAAGTGTATTAAAAATTAAATAGCATCTCATACTTTAATTTCATTTGACGGTGCAACATTCACATTTATGCATTTTTGTTGTTATTTCGATAGTACCGGACATGAATCCAAATACATACCTGCTCATAGCTACTCAAACACTTGCATACATACATAGAAATGCCAGTATCAGTAAATACGTGTATTTTCAGTAGATGACGGTTGTTACATGTTAAAGGAAGCAATGAATTTAAAAAATAATTGTTTTGAACCGGTTGTTACACGATTGCACAAAATGTGCCTCTATTGGTTGTATATGTGGTTTTTCCACCTTTAATTTTATTTTGTTGTTGGATGTGTTTCAGTTGATGAAATCACTCGTAACCAGCCAGTCTGTCAAAGGAGGTGGAAAATTTTCTGGGTTTTTCTACATACATAAGTACATGTATTTGTACACATACATCAACCATATACTCGTACATACATACATACATATATTCTATCTGTTTGTGTTTTTGTGTCCAGATGACGTGAATGCATGGCGGTATCCTTCTTAGTTATTTAATGACTAATTGTTATAAATGTATTTTCCGTTGTAATTTAATTGCTGGTTACTTGCTTTAAAAACCAAGATAAATACTAGCAAGTAGTAAATTTTATGGTCTTTTTTATATTATTAGTTCATACAAATGTAACTGAGCTAAAGTCTACCGTTAAGGAAATGTTATTTAAGCATAATGAAATGTTATAGTCGAGACAATTTCCAAACAACCATCATCATATCAATCTCAGGTTTTATTATATTTTGTATTTTCAAACAGTTTTTTAATCCTAATAATCCTGCTTATTTACATAACCCCCAAAAAACTGCCTTTCATGCCATCGCCAGTCGTTCTCTGTTGCCTGTTTGGCATAACATGGCAACAAAAAGTTTCATAAAAATCAAATATTCAATTTGTGTCACACATCGTTTTAACCTTTAAGCCCATCAGTTCACTTAATATTAAATATGCCATTTTTTTCTGTATGCATGTATCTGTATGTATGTATGTATTTGAGCCTTTATTTCCATATAAAAACAAGAGCAAAAAATATTTAAAAAAAAAAAACAATTCTTGCAGCAACAGATGCATGAAACAACATCACGAGCAAAGCAACCCTCATGAGTTCAATTTTAAACTTTCAACAAAAGTTCAGAAAATATGAAATGAAAAAAAAAAAATACAAAATCACTTCAGTTCAGTTTTCTTTATGCCATGAGTACGTGAAAAAATTGTATGTTAAATAGTTTGTGTATAGAAACAATATATGTACAGTGGATCCAAAAATATTTTATTATTGTATTATATTTATATTTTGTGTTGCTTTCTCATTCTTTTCGAACTCAAACTTTGATCGGAAAGAAAGTGTTATTAAAGTGTATTTAATTTTTTTTTATAGATTGGAAAGGTATTATAAGATACTAAAGGTACGGTCACATATGGCAAATATTTGCCGAAAAAGATGGAACCACTAAATAACATATATTTGAACTCGTTTATTTATTTAAAAAACAACTTTTTTTATTTAGGCCAAAGCACAACAAATATTTAGTTTTAATTTATTTGATGCTGTTTGATCTTGCAAAACTCTTGTAAGAGTAAACAAAGCCAAACAAATTTGTGCTAAAACTAGTGGTTACGCTTTTAAGTAAATATTTGCCTTAACTAACATATCGTCATCTCAGCTACGACTTTCAAAAGCAATAACGTACCTGTATCTGATCAGTTGTCATTGCTATAGTTCGAACTAAGTATACAATTCCATAATAGTATATAAGGGGGTTCTGTATTGTAAATTGCGGTACTCTAGGTATTGGCGAAAAATTATTGTCTGGATAGTTAAACAAGCCTGCAGTGGTCAATGAAATTAAACAAGTCCGTTACTGCGTTAGCAAAGTTTTTACAATATTAAAGCTGTTTAGTTAATGCACAGTTCAGTATTGATATTCCAATTCTTTTATTCTACAATTATTCTGTTCTACTGTGCATCAAAACTGATAAAAATAGAAGTACGTTTGTGAATATTTGTGCAATTTTTTTCTCGGCCAAAGTTTCTGTTTTTGCCAATTGGCATTCATGCGCTTAAATATTACTTTTTTCACGCTTTCATTTCGTAAACACTTCACAGAATACAAAACAATACCAGAGATACATTTAACCGGATATTGGGGCAACGTGTTTGTTGTATGTTTGAAGGTGGCACCCCAATGTATGTACGAGTGACATGTATACCAAAATTTTTTATATTTTTTAGTCGTTTACTATTACATTTTATTTTGACCCAAGGTGGTGAAGGTTTATTTAATTTTGAATAGCTATTTTGTTTTTATTCTAAACAAGAGACTTTTTTGCGTTGTTGTTTATTGGAATGTGAGTGTGGATGTGTATGTTGAATAATATTTACATACATATGTACATTAGACCCGACCTTAAAATTTTAATGTGCTTTGGATGGGGCTATTTAGCACTTTAATAGCTAAAAATAGCTGAAACTTGCTGTCAAATTTGCAGGCCATCACATAGCCTTGCAGCCAATCTCGCAGGCTTTTCATTGAAACTGAGAATATAAAATGGCTAGTTTCTACTTTATATTTCGAATTTTTCAAATTAAAATCTGTTAAAATCTATTCAGTATGTATAGTTGTCGATTAAGTGAATATTAAGGGTAAAATTAAGATCTAGACGATACATTTGATAACTGCCTGTGGTATCAATCAGGTTTATATTTGGTCCACGACAAGTAGGTATCGAATGCACTATTCGGGATATATGTAAATGTTCCTCAATTTAATTTGGAATTTTCTAAAGTTTTATTTTTAATTACATTTAAAATTTACGTAAAACTAAGTATAGACGATATGTTGAATCAGCATATTTATGCTGAAAAATTTGTTACAAGTGCTTACATATCGTGTAAACGCAAAATTTTTTCAGCATACATATGTTTAACAACATTTGCTAACACTTTGTTAATAATGCCAACAAACGTATGTTGGTAATTTTAGCATATCGTGTAAACAGCATATTATTAGTGTTTGACAGTTTTCCTGCGTATGTTGACAGATATGTTATTTGTTGAATGCAAGCTTTTCAGCATATGGCAAATTCATATGCATATGCGATAGTGTCTGTGCGATTAGAGTTGTATTTTCTAATAAAGCTGATAAGAAAACAACAATGTCGGCTACATGGATTTAAATCACAAATTATAATCTAAAGAACAGACGTTTAAAATTTTTTAATTGTTTGTATAGTTTATACAATTTATTATATTCACATATATCAAAACAATAATTGAACACAAATATTTATTTGAATGGCGGAAAACTGCGTTTGTTTACATTAACAAAAACATATGTTTTTGCATCTTTTTTGTGTACTAGTGTGGCACCTATGACATACTTTGTTGCGATTTTTTTTTGAGTGTGATAGAAATCGGTCAGATTTTCAGTGAATGAATCGTACGATTGTGTAGGATAGTGTATCACGACCTTTAAGCCCAGCCGCCGATAGTTTTTTTTTATGTAAATACACTTTTTGTTGCATATGGTACCTACAAACATACACACAAGAACACAAAACGCAATATAGTGGCCGGCGGCATTGTTCAAATTAATCGACACAGGTCTTTGGAAATAAACAATAAATTATTATAAATGTTTTACATGTTTTCGTGCATTATGTAGCACCACATACAATTCAACATATCGTATAAACACAAAAATCGTATGCTAACTCTTATGTTGACATTTCATTTGCTGACATATGCTGACATCAAAAAATTTGCTACTTTCAACATATCGTGTAAACGTCTAACATATGCCATAGGAATTTGCTGCTAATTTTAATCATATGGCTGTCAGCATATGCTGATTCAACATATCGTCTAAACTTAGCTTAATATCAATTTCAAATTTTCGATTTTAAATAAAAACTTTCCAATTAAAATTTTTAATTTGAAATTTTCGCCATTTGAAAGTAATATTACCAATTTAATTTGGATTTTCTCAATTTCAAATTGGATTTCTTAATTTCAATTAGATTTATGATTTAGAATCTCAATTTCAATAAGAAGTTACTCAATTTTAAATAGAGATTTTCAATTTTATTTGGAATTTTCTAATATTCAAATACATATTCCCGATTTAATTTGGAAATTCCAAATTTGAGGTAGAAACACCCAATTTAATTTGGAATATTCTCAATATCATGTATAATACTCTCAATTTTCATTTTAAGGGCATGCTTAATGTTCATACATATTCTGCTTATTTCAGGTGTATTTGTTAAGGTGTTCGTTACTTATTTGGGATACAAAGTACATACAACAAAATTCATATTGCCAGGTGTTGCCAATTTTTAAATCTGTTGTAAATTTTTTAATAAAACCCTATTAAAGTTTAGATAAAATGATATTGCTACAAATTTGCTTGGATTTCTTTCTTATATTATTTTTCAAAATTTATGTAAACGAAAGTTAAAAGTCAACACTATTTCTATGTCTAATAAAAATTTGATCTTGAAGTTAATAATTCGCAGAAGATAATATAGATTGTGATAGAACTGTCTTCATTAAATCCCAAATTAATTATTTAAATCATATATTTCAGTTGTATTTTTCAGCTATAAAATACATTTGATGTCCCAGTTTTAGATTATTTGAAATAAATCGTCATACATACATTTGTATGTTTATTATACCAGGCTTTAAAAAAATAAATTTACCTGAACCCGGAAATCGTTTGAAAATTTTTAAACTGGCTAAAAAATGATATTTATATAACAATAACATATTTAAGATTTGAAAAAATTCGTATCTTTTACAGATATTTTTCTATCTTTAATAAAAAATAACCATATTATACGCATTTTTGCACATCAGCAAAAATTTGTTTACAAATATGTATAGTGTATCACAAAAGTATTTTGTTTACGCATTTTTTGGGGAAATTTACTTTTCATTCATACATAATATTGTAAAAAAAAAACAACAAAACATTTTTTTAATTCATGATGTAAAAGTCCAAAAAAAAAAAAATTAACAACAACAATTTTACTTACTTATTTTTGTGTTTTCAAAATTTTCAATCACATTTTGCATAAACGGCGGGGCAGGTCTATTTCGTTATGCCTTTTTGTGGGTATATTTCGTTTGTCATTCCGTGTGAAACTTTGATAATAATAATCTGATACCCAAAAAAGTGTCCATATTCTTAAGAAATTCTAAGCCGTCTGTCCGTGTAAAACATTCTTATGTTAGGATGGCAGGACAAACTGTGATGAAATTAGCAGAGATGGGCATATTGCACTATATTTTTAGTGCACTAAAAATCAAATAATTAGTGGTAGTGCTATTAAAATTTCACTACCACTAAATGATTAGTGGTAGTGCAACATCAAATGAAAAAAGAATGCACTACCACTAACCATTTAGTTATCATTTTAGTGGTATTTAAAAAAGAATTGCACTACCACTAAATTTTAGTGGTATTTAAAAAATAACTACACCACCACTACATTTTAGTGGTATGTATTTAAAAAAGAATTGCACTACCACTAATCATTTAATGGTAGTGAAATTTTAATAGCACTACCACTAAGTAAATATTGGTAGTGAAAATGTTAGTCAACTAAAAATATAGTGCATTATGCCCATCTCTGGAAAATAGTAAGAATGAATCTATGATTTCTCAAAGCCCCTATAAATGTTTCAATGTTACATAAATGCCTATAAAATTGAAATATCAATACAAAATTCAGCCGAAATAAGTTTCATATGAAAATATATCACAAAACGAAAATTTTATTAGTTCGGTCTATGTTTGACCATTGCTTCAGTACAAAGCCTACTGCCAAAAATCACTTACACACTTATAAATCTAATATAAATAAAGGTACCGATCCAAAATTACAGATTTACAGATCATTTATATATGTGTCAAAACTGTTCGATTTTGTGAATTTATGTCCATATTTGGTCATATAAGATCCACTTCCAAAAATTACTTAAATACTCATGTCTTAATATACCGATATTTTGTTGAAATTCGAAATAATATATCCCCATAAATATAAAATTCTCTGTACCGAATTTTGTTTGAGCCATGTCCGTCTGTCTGTCAGTCTGTCCGTCTCTGTAAAACACTCTCACGGCCAAACTATACAACCTAATTAATCGAATTTTACAGAAAAATATTTGCTATTTTGCAGGTAACTTTGGTATTGAAAATCAGCAAAATCAGTTTTGGTCAACCAGAGTTATGAACCAATATGTGAGACAACCTCCAGATTTTTTGCCCATTTTATTGCAATATTTTGAAATATATTGCAGTTAATAACATGAAATTTTGTATTCGTTCTTTCTATGATAAAAGAAGAAAGTGTGCGGAAAATTGTAAGAATCGGTTCATGATTTCTCATAGCTCCCATACAAAGATCTTCCCGAAATATTGCTCAATTATTCATAAATGTCTATAAAATTGGAATATCAAGACAAAATTCAGTAAAAATAAGTTTTATGCAAAAATAAATCGCAAAAGGAATTTTTGTTTTTAGTTCGGTCCATGTTTGACCGTAGACCCCATAAAAAGTCCACTTCCAAAATTCACTTAAATACGTATAAAACAGATATAAATAATGTTAAAGGGCCAAAATTTTACATAAATAATCTTTATAGGCAAATAAATTGTTGTACTAAATTTTATGGTGATCGGCCCGGAATTGATCATAGCTCCCATACAAGGACCACGTCTAAAAAAGACATTTATCTCTATATATTTATTCTTATTCTGTGTTTTCTATTCAGTCTTAATGCAAAAATAAGGGTACCAATCCAAAATTTTACATGAATCATTTACATACATGTCTAAATGAAACTGCTGGATTTTGAGAATATCGGTCCATATTTGAAAATATCCCCCACATAAGGTCCACTCACGAAATCCACGTTAATACTAATATATATCTTAAATATACCGTTATTATGTTGAAATTCGATGCATGAAAATAACTGGTCCAAAATTTAAGAAGATCGGCCCATAATTTGTCATAGCTGCCATATAAGAACCATTTCCGAAATACAAATAAACCAAACCAAAAATGTCTAATAAATATCGATATCGAATCAAATTTTATATGGATTAGAAATCTTAATCCAGATCTCATATTAGTATCGGTTATACGGCAATTAAGCTACTGGATTTTGTAGCTGTCAGTCAATAATAGCTCCTGAATTAAGTCCACTTCCGATCATAACAACCAACCATACAACTCTTGTAAATAACGCTATTGAGATGAAATTCAACCAATACCTATAATCCTAAAATATATAGAAATCACATTAGTGGATACTGGATTTAAAAGCCATCGGTCCATAAGTGGTCCACTTCTACTATGCCACCTTTAAATCTCTTATAAACAAAGTTATTGTGATCATATTCAATTAAAATTTAAAATATGAAACATTTCAATCTAACATGAAAAAAATAAAAAATAAATACTATAGAACTATTTGCATATGTATATAATACTAATTGTAAATTAATAAAGAATTACTGCCGTATTCATAAAAAAATAATGTAGGTTTGAAGTGTGCTTTTAGACAAAATTTTCATACAAAATTTTCTTAAAGTACATTTGAAGTCTACTTTAATTTTTTATGAATTAGACCGTTAACATTTATATTCAGAATAGCTGATAAGAATATATTTCTCTTTCACAAATCGTTCAACATTTCCAAGAGTTAATTCACAAGTTTATTTGACTAATTCTAATTCTTGAACAGAATATATCTGTTATGGAAGATGTTTTCCTTTTGAAAATTAATAAAGACTCGGACAAATGACTTACCTATGTATATGTTGCAAGTGGAACATTATTTCAAAACTAATTCCATTTATTGTGAAGACACACAACTATTATGCTTTCTTAGTTGGTTTGAAACTGATATATTGGACCAATTCAAATTGTATAATCATATGAGAATGAAAGCAGATTGAAGATATACAGAATGGGTTGCAGAATTGCGTGAAGCTGGAGGAGAATGTGAGAAAGTTAAATTAGCTTGTCTTTTATCCTTTTTTATATGTACTCTGTTTTTTAACTTGTTGCAAATATGGAACAATTTTCTTTTAATTTTATGAATTTTTAAACTACACTCAAGATTATTTATTATGAATATCAGACAACCTCTGTAAATTATGGTAAGAATTGGTAATTAAATCAATTAAAAATGGTGAAAATTAGACAAAATTTCTAAATATTTAACATAAATTATGTTGGTCGTAAAACAGCCTTTCAAACAATATATAAAATACTAATAAAATTTGCACTAAGACTGAATAAAAAACACAGAATTAGGATATTCTAGACTGATAACCAATGTAGTTTCTGTATTTCTTATTGCGTTTAGGTGGAGGGTATTAAAGATTCGGCACAGCCGAATATTGCACTCTACCTTGTTTCATTTGCGTTATCATGAGACGTGCGTCCGCATTCGTTAACAGCGTTTTGCGACGTTTGGTTTGTGGTTTGGGAACAATGTAACCCCTTTTTTGTACTCCTATGACCGACCACTGATTGACTTTTAAGCAGAGACCGAAAATAACCCGTCCATATTATTTCAATTGTTGTTGATCTTAATAAATTAATTCTTTCTCTTTTTTTACATACTATAGCCTCTCTACAAATTATTAATTTCCTTTTTGTATTATAATTTATTTTCTTTAGAATAAACCTGAAATAAATGACAAAAAAAATGTTTACATTATGTAATTTTTATTTTATTGCAATAAAAAGTGCTCAAGGCACAAACATGACCTCACATGCTTATGAGCTGTATATGTATACACTGTCGAACAAACTAAAGTTTCCTATTTTTATACCCACCACCAAGAAGGTGGGGGTATATTGCGTTTCTCATTCCGTTTGTAACACATCTTAGAATAAGATTTTAAGACGATTTAGCCATGTCCATCCGTTTGTTGTTGTCACATAGAGCTTCGAAAAAAAGATAAAAACATAATTTTTTTACCAAATATTCTTTGATCCACAGAAATGATTGGTATTGCAAATGGGCAAAATCGGTCCAATAATACCAAAGTTTAAGACAATCTGGATAGTTTTCAGATATTTTTTGCTGTTTCCATCATGAAATTTTGCACACTTTATTTTTATTATAGATGGACAAGTCCTGTTGAAAATGGTAGGAATCGTTGCACGATTTTTCATAGCCCCATACAAATGTCTTTCTGGAATACGGCTTTATGGTACATAAATGTTTATTGAAAAGCCGTAGCTAAACAAAATTCTGCATTAACAAGTTTCATGTAAAGTGAAATCTCAAAATAATATTTTGTTTACATCGGTCCATAATTTTCACATAGCCTCATACAAAGACCAATTCCGTAATAACTTAAATGATCATAAATCTTTTGTAAAAATGAATATCAAGTTGAATTTCGATAAGCTTAATCTATATTTGACCGTAGCCCCCGTATTAAGTCCAGTTCCCAAAATCACTTAAATGCGCATAAATCAATTACAAAACCCACTATTAAGTTGAAATCCAACACAAATAGTTTATACGTATATATATATATAAATCGTCACTCTCAATATTATGATGATCGTTCCATATTTAACCCGTATAAAATCTACTTCCGGAAATCACTTTAATGCGCATAAATATCTTATAAACCTCCATAATAGGTGATTTGATGGTGGGTATATAAGATGCGGCACAGCCGTATATAAACTTTTGCTTGTTTGATTAAAACATATATTTATTATTTTTTAATAATTATAAATTATACTTTTAATTTTAATTCATTTACTATTTTATCTAATAGAAAACTTATCGTAGAACTCTTGTCGTATATTTTCTTATATAATGCAAAATTAATGTTAAATAACTTTAAAACTTAATACGAAGTTGCTCCTCTTTTGTTATAAATGACCTCTCTCAATCTTTTTGGCAAACTTAGCGCAAGGTTCTTCAGAGTATTTGTTGGAATTGCCCTCCATTCACTTGGCATCTTTTCCCAAATTTGTGAATATTTTTTCTGGATTCCATCGGAATTTTGTCATGGAGAATGACCCAAAGATGTGCGATGGGGTTTAAATCGGGGCTCTGAGCAGGTTATTCTAACTTTTCTACATTTTTTTTCTTGGGGTCATTGTCTTGTTGAAATATAAACTCCCCCAAGTCCATTTCCTTAGCACTGCTATAATGATTTTCTTTCAAAATATTTACATAGTGCTCTCCAGTAATTTTGAGTCAAATTTTTGATAAACTTGTCAACTTATGTGGAGGAAAAACATCCCCTCACTGCTTTACAGTGTGGATAAGGTTTTTTCATTTCAGCCTTTGTGTTGGTTCACACCATACGTTTTTCGCTTCTTGCAATTTTTGAGTTCATATTTTGACTCGTCTGACCAAAGAATTTCACTCCAAAATGATTCAGGCATATTCAAGTACTTCTTTGCAAAGTCTAACCGCTGATTTATATTTGCAGCTCTAAGAAGATGCTTTTTCTTAGCGAACGTACTTTTTAGACCGCTGTCGTTAAGTCTTCTTTAGACAGTCGAATTCTTTAATTCTAGTTCCTGCTTTCTGTTGGAAAAAAATTTATTTTTGCTAGAATTGCAATATGATCATCGGCTAGGTTCGTGGTCTGTCGCAGATTCCGATATCTTATATCTGGTGGTGGGTATATAAGATTCGGCAGAGCCGAACATAACTTGTTTTAAACTAAAGAATTCTCAATCTAACTTACATACATATGTTACCAAAATTCAAATTTCTTGTTTGTGACTTACATATGTATGTGTGTTACAACAATAGTTATTTGCATAAGCACATAATGTGCGACCTCACTGGTGAGGTTGTCACTGATTTATTTAAGTCATTATTTGCAACTAGTTTCAAATATATTAAATTTATGACATCCAATTATATCACCGTATTGAAACAGTGATTTAAAGTGATATTGTGAATGTGATTGAAATTAAATTTTAAGATTTAGAAAAATGTAATCAATTTTTTTCAACATAAATTCGTTAACAAATTTGAATGTTATTGTTTTTTTTTTAACTCGTTTTTTTATTCGTAGCATAACGTTAACCTATTATCTAGTTTGGTCAAAAATTATTGATTTTTTTAGTGGCTGTCTCTAAATTCCATTTCTTAAATTTTGTTTAATAATATTTAAAATTTTTAGAACGTCTCTTTGAGATTTACTAAGGATATATTAGGAACAAAATGATTAAAAAATTATGTCAATATTCACAAAGCTTTTCTGTACCCACAATTTTAAATTGGCGGATTTCCGGAAAAACTATTGCCATATTTTGGCGAATAATATTAACTTCATTAGTGTTATGCATTTCATATAAATAAAACCCATGCCGAATAATTTAGTTTAGATATTGTTAAATAGTTTCCGAAAGTTTTACTCAAAACGGACAACATTAGCTGTTAAATCGTGAAGGCCAAAGGTAAAATTTCGCTATATTTGAATGAAAATATAGCGAAATGGTTGTTAAAGTTTTGGAAAATGTTGGCCCCAAGTGAGATTAAGAATTAATTTAGATTTTGCGTAGGGTTTGTAAATTTTGGACTTGAGATATATTTTTCTGAATTACAGTAAAACTATGGAGAGTATTGACATAAATTTTTTATATTTTTGTTTACCCATATATCCTTACATACAAGGTGGCGCAAAAGTAATCCTCCTATCAGAAAATGCTAAATTTTGCGATTGGCCCCTAATGTCAGTTCTGTTTTGACATTTCTGTAGTAAACACATGCGAAACACACGTTAATAAACAATGTTACGCTATTCTGCTCCGGAACGCGGTCGGTGATTTTGGCACAACGTGAATTTCGTCGCAGATTTCCTGGCCGTCCAACGCCTACTGGTGAAACACTGCGACGTTTAGCCGCTCGCCTCGTAGAGACTGGCACAACACGAGATGCTGCCAGGCGTGGCAGACCCCGGAGTAGCCGTTCTGCAGAGAATATTGCTGCTGTAGCCGAGGATGTCATGGAAGCGCCGTCGACATCGACCAGACGACGTGCCATGCAAATGGGTAGCAGTCGACGGTCTTTACAGCGAATTTTGGTACAAGATTTGAAGATGTTTTCGTACAAAGTCCAGACGATGCAGCAGCTGACCGCCAATCGCGTCTAACATACGCTCAAGCTATCCTTAATCACCACCAAGAGGAAGATGATTTTTCATCAAAAATTATCATGAGTTATGAAGCCCATTTCCATCTTAGCGGGTACGTAAATAAGCAAAATTTACGCTTCTGGGGCACTGAAAATCCGAGTGTAACCCACGAAGAGCCATTAAACATGACATCATATTCTCCACTTGATGTAAAAAAATTAAAAGACCAAATAAAAATAATCCACAAGAGAATCAAAGTTTTTAATTTTTTTTTTAATTACAGCCAAAAAACATCGGAAGTTTACTTTTGCGCCACCTTGTACATATATGTATTACATATATGTATAATATATATATTAAAATTATGCTCCGAAGACAAAAAACTCATATACAAGTAAATACGGATCTTTTAAAGTAAAAATATTAATTTAGTCGAATAAATATTTCTAAAATTTTTTTTCTACATTTGTTATTCAAGTGGCCTGAAACACGTTAATGGCGTGGGGAATACTTAATAACTTCCAAATTTGTTGACCAATTTAGCTTATTTATGCTTTTATATCGTATTAGAAAAATAATTACTTACAATTCGATTCTTTTCAAATTGTAAAAATAATTATTTCATGGAAAAATATTTGCAAGAACTGACAATATTATAATAAATATAAATACCTATAACAATATAATAAATATTATAATATCGTTTCGTCACTTACAAATCAAATATTTGTAGATCCAAAACATTTGCTTGAAAAATGTCCACGTCATTGCGGTTGTCTTCCATTTTTCCATACGTATTTTCACTATCAAAAAATAGACGCAAATGAATGAGAGACAGCGCTCAAAAAACACAACAAAATTAACTGCGGATTGCATTTGAAAAAACAAGCCTATTGTTTGCACAACAACGATCTGCATTTGGCGTAAATAATTTTGTCCATGTAATTAATCTCAAATAAAAAACATTTGATTTTACAAAATTGCTGTTGACATGCATTTTCAATTGCAATTCCATTTGATTTAATGAAAATCGAATTTAAATCATATATTTTTGCTCTTGATTTTCGTCAGCTACAATTTTGCTGTTGCGATAAATGCTGCGCATTCCCCAATCCTTTTTGTGGTAAATACAACAACCCCTATCGTCAATAAAAATTCCACATGAAATTTGTTCCCTTTTATTTTTTAACATTGAATTTTAATAGGAAAAATGCGAAAAGGGAACAAATTTCATGTGGAATTTTTATTCACGATAGGGGTGAATATCATTTGAATCAACTACTTCTTATTTGCGACAAATAAAAATCGCTCAACTGCGAAAAGTATTTGTCACAACAATATATTTGTTTTTCTGTGTATATTAATAATATTTTTCTGAACGTGTTTATACAATTCATGTAACAATTAAAGGTCAAGAAGGTCAAAATTCGTCATTAAATTTACATGTATCGAAATTCCGCTCTGATTACATTTAATATGACTATCTTTCGGCAAATAAGCGTTATTAAAACATTTAAGAATATGTACCTTTTTTCATTTTGAGTGTATTTTAAATTACGACATTAGTTTTATGGGCTCTCAACTTTAACTTAAAGTGATATCAAAAAGGTTAAATTGGAAATATCCAAATAACTGGTATAACAGGTTAATTATGCTCCAAATGTGAATAAATTCCGACAACCCGTGGTAAAAAATTAATTTTTTTTATAAATCTATATTGATATTTTTTTTTTTTTTTTTTTTTTTTTTTTTTTTTTTTTTTTTTTTAGCCTTTATTTATTTATTGAATCTTCATATAATGAAATGACAATAAGTATTCAAATCTTAATACTAAAAAGAAAATAATAAGCCCAGCCAATGCTAGACAAAAATTTTATGATACTAAAAAAATTTTACATCAACTGATCCAGTCATCTATTTTGCGCTTGAGTTAAAGCAAGGGTATCCCTCCTTCTCAACCGATTATGGCCACTAAAGTTAAGGATGTCTCGTGCAAGTGGGTTTGGGTGGTGTTCAAGTTTGCTGACATACTTTACCGCGTGTTTTGTAAATTCAACTTTTACTAATGGCACGCATAGATCTTTGTGAATTCGAGAATTTTTAACATACCATGGAGGTGCAGTAATTATACGTAGAATTTTATTTTGACCCCTTTGAATTTTTTCAATGTTTGATGCTGAGGCAGTACCCCATAATTGAATTCCATAGCACCAGATTGGCTTTAGAATTGCATTGTACAACAATAGTTTGCAGTCCAACTTTAGTGTAGAATTTCTGCCAATTAGCCAATTAAGTTGCACTGCTTTTAATCTCATCTGTGTAAGTTTCGCTTCAATATGAGACTTCCAAGTTAAACGGCGGTCGAGGTGAATGCCGAGGTATTTGACTTCATTATGTTGAGGAATAATTTGATTATTTATTTTGATGAAGGAGCAAGTTTCTTTTCGCAATGTGAAAGTGATATGAATACATTTCTGTTCATTAACCCTGATTTTCCAAAGCTCTAGCCAATTCTCTAGTTTATAAACATAATTCTGCAAATTCTGTGATGCTACTTGGTGGTCCTTATGAACGCTGATAAAGGCTGTATCGTCTGCGAAAGTTGACGTGTGGATTTTGGGGTCTGACGGCATGTCGGAGGCATAAATCAAATATAAAGTAGGACCCAGTATGCTACCCTGTGGCACACCTGTTTCAATTGGCTGAGCGGGGCTTAAAAAATTGCCTTCTTTGATTTTAAATTTGCGACCGTATAAATAGCTTTCCATAAGTTTATGGGTGTTAGCAGGCAGAGTTAATTTTATTTTGTGCATTAAACCGTCATGCCAAACTTTGTCGAACGCTTGGGACACATCAATGAAAAGGGCGGAGCAGTATTTTTTGTCTTCAAACGACCCTCTTATCACATTTACCAATCTGTGTGTTTGTTCGATGGTGCTGTGTTTAGCTCTGAAGCCGAATTGATGATTAGGAATGCATTCAGTGTCGTTCAGAATTGGAATCAACTTAGTCATTAACAATTTTTCAAACAGTTTAGAAATTGTCGGCAGTAGGCTAATTGGCCTATATGAATCTACTTTGGTGTGATCCTTCCCTGACTTAGGAATCATAGTGATCATAGACACCTTCCAATCTGCAGGATAGTATTCTAGGCGTAAAATAGCGTTGAAGATAAAGAGGATAATTCTTCTAGCTACACGAGGTAACTCCACAAGCATTTTATTGCTGATTTTATCCATACCTGGAGCCTTTCTAAGGTTCAGAGTACCAATAGCGCTTTGGACATCACCAAAGTTTAGTCTTAGAGGTACAGGAGGTCTAATAACGAGTGGTGGCAAATCAGATACGTTATTTGAGTTGTTTTTAGTAAACACATTTCTTAAATGGTTAACAAATAATGTCCCTTTCTCGGAATCATTTCTAGCCCAGTCACCAGTCGGATTTCGCAAAGGAGGTTTTCCTCTCACTGGTCTTTTTAAACCTCTTGCCGCCCTCCATAACGAGTAGTCAGATTGTGGGGTACTATCAAGACCCTCCAAGTAGGATCTAAGTGAAGCCGTTCTTTGGGTTTCTAAGAAATGTCTTAGTATATCTCTGCATACCCGTAGCCTAGCTTTCAGTTCAGGAGACCTGTGAAATTGCCACTCTCTTCTCATTCTTCTTTTTTCTGATAGGAGATGTTCGAGTTCAGATAAATAAGTTCTGTTTGTCCTATTTCTACATTCAACGTGATAAGTGGAAGCGTGATGCACAGCTCGTCGAAGGTCCTCGGTAAAGTTGCCAATCGACTGATCGATATCGTCGGTAGTTCTCAACACAATATTTTCCGTGCAATGAGAACTTAAATACTTTTTGTATTTTATCCAGCTTACTCGGGTATTAGTCATGTTTCTAAATGGAGAGCCACACACTTGAGGGAAATGCATTGAAATGATAGTAGGAGAGTGATCTGAGGACAAGTCTAATGAAGGATCCACTTGCATCCATTCTACAGGGATATTTTTCACTACTCCAAAGTCAATAATATCGGGAATCTTCCGTCGGTCCGTCGGCCAGTAGGTGGGATGTCCGCTTGAGAGTACATCTAAGCCCATTTGAGCAATGGTGTTGAAGAGTACGCGACCCTTTGGGGTTACCAGACGTGAACCCCAAAATGTGTGTTTGGCGTTAAAGTCGCCAGCAACTAAAAATCTAGCTCCAAGGGAATTAAAGAAGTTATGGTATTGGTGTTCTTTTATTGAGAATCGAGGCGGAGAATAAATCGATGATAAAACAAATTTGTATTGACAGAATTCAATGCAAATGTTTGTAAATGTGTAAATGTGTATTGATATGAATGATATATTTTTAAGCATTCAACTCCAATTCAATATGAATTTTGTAACAAAGAAAATAAGAAAAAAAAACAAATGAAAGTTTCAGAAGAAAACGCGTTTCTACTTTATGCCACTCATATTACGTTGGAAATGTGTCAATTTATTGACAAAGTAGATGTGAAGAAATAATAATATGTAATAAAAAAAATATAAAACAAAATAAATGTTTTCACCGACTCTTATGACGATCCCAACGATACAGTAGCGAGGTGGGTTGCACCTCTGGCAATGTGAGATACATACTCGCACTTGAAAGAAAGACGCTTAAAAAAGAACAAAAAAAAGTGCAACGGAAGTTATAAAATATAATGCATAAAATCATGCATACATATGTACATATATAAGGCTAAGAAAATAAGTGATGTAGTCACAAAAAAAAAAAAAAAAAAACAACAATAGTAGGTGACGACAATACCACCAAGATTGACACAATGATAGACGTACGTTGGCAGCCAACGCAGCAGCAATAAAAACCGCCAGCAGCAAAAGCAACAGTGGCTGAAATGGCAACAAAGAAAATTCCGAAATGTGTAAAAGCAGAAGTCAAAGAATTGACAGAAAAAACTGCATAGAAAACGAAGTCAGAAAGGTAAAGTCGGTCAAGCACGACTGAGTGACACTCTACATATTTGGCAGATATCTACAAATATTAAATTCCAGTGGGATTTTTTTATTGCATATTAATACATACTCATAGAGAAAACAGATTCATTGCTTCAGCTGTACTTATTGCCAATCGAAAGATTCTATTTTGTATCAGGATTATTTTAATTTCTATCAATAGAAAGTCAGTTCGTAAAGATTAATTATTAGATTAATTTAATTTACATAATTTTGAAAAAACGTCTCCCTGTTCCACGATTTTACTAAACACATTTGTACAACAGAAAAAAATGTGTATTTGCAATAGACGGCACATATGGAAGTGAACTAAGTCAATTATTTCTTCATCGTTAAAGCAGAAATGTCGAGTTACCTCAATAAGATTCTGAAACAAAAGTGAAGGTGCGTAAGTTTGCACAATCATCTGCTGTTTTATTCAACTACATATTTGACAGCAATATTGCAAGATCCTATTTTATTGCCAATAATTATCATTATGTTTTTAAAACAAAAGAATTGCTGACAATAAAAACTATTTTAGATTGATTATACCTATTTGAATGTAGTTGAATGGACTAGATCTTTGCCAAAAGATCTCTTATACAGTACATTAAGGGTGGTCTATGAATACGGTTTACTAGAATCAATTCCTTAACTTTTTTTTACCACACTAATTTTTAAATTCTGTGTCATAATTAAAAGTTTCTTATATTTATGATAGTTTGTTCAAAACAAATTACCTTCCCTTTATTCAAGTTTTTGTTACCAACAGTGTTTGCAGTAGGGCACTACATCCAATAACCAAATAAAAGAATGCCGTGTATAACAAAACGTCAAAAAATTACCTACCAACAGAAATAAAAACTAACGTACAAAAATAAAGAAATAACAAACAAAAAGGTAAGAAAAAAGAATTAACAAAAATAATAGATAAAACAAATAAGTAAAAAAACAAACTGAAACGACAAAAAATGTACAAGTTAAAAAGTTTCAAAAGACTGAAATAAATACCAGATACCTACCTACAACTTGTGTAGATGGGTTTGTATTCATGCACATGCAGGAACAATGAATACAAATTACAGTAAGAGCTACAAAACTACACACAACTACTTTCTTAGTATGAAGCCTCAGCCAATCATAGGAGTGGAGAGTTCACTTTGTAACTGTGTGTGAGTGTAAAAATTGTATTTTTTGAGTTTAAGTGAGTGTGTGTAAAATGAATGAAAATAAAATAAAGAAACTCCACCTTTACCATTGAAATGTGTTTTATGGACTCTAAGTGCGCATGTCCATCATTTTACACACAAACAGATACATTTGTGGCATTTGTGATGGATGGCCATTGTCAAAAAGCCACTCCTCTCTATTATTCTGTAGTGTATTGTTGTTATTGTGTTGCCAAGTTATTTTGAGGGCTGTTGCTTATTGCTGCAGCTAAATTTTTGTTGTTTACACAATTCAGTACATTCGGTACAATTGCTAAGATTGGTAGCATAGTGTGTGGTTGCATTATTGAATAAATGAAAAAATTGTGGAGAAAAATGTGAAATAAAATTTTACGCGATTATTGTTTAAAAGTAATTTTTGAAAAATTTTACGTAAATTTCAAACAAATAAAAAATTCTGCATATCCACAAACTTTATAGGAGTATATCAGATATTTTTGCACATGATACCTATACTAATACGCGTAATTTAAATACAAATACAATACATACATACATATGTATAAATATTAACAAAATTGTAAAAAATATTACAAATAAATATTGTTGCAACAATTTCGATTACATACATATGTACATACATACGTACATACTAAAGTTCGTATTTATTTTCTTAAAAGAAAAAAGTGTATAAAAAGTGCAGTAACAACGTAGTGAAAGAAAACAACAAATTTCAATGAAAACTACAAATGTCCACCATAATTATTTTTGTTTTTGTGAACCGGTTTCACTGAAAACCCCCCAACCAGATAAACACCAGTAAATAAACAACAACAACATCACGCATACGTACAATTGGCCAGAAAGAGTGAAGAACAAACAAGAAATTGCAACGACAACAAAATCAACAACAACAACACCAGCAGTAAACAAGTGTGTGTAACGGAATGGTGTGAGTGAAGCAGCAAAACACCAGCAAGCAAGTGATCAAGACTTGTTCGTACTAGAAAAGAGTGTGTACATTGTTTTTGTAGTTTTGTAGTTGGCTTCAAAACTCTACACCAGCTAGACTCTACTCAGAAACACACAAACACACACATACACACGGTTGTATGCAAAGTACATATATGCACACATACCCGTACAATAAGAGTTGTATTGTAGAGCAGCAACCTTCATACGCACTGTTGTGTGTAGAATTTAACAACGGTTGTTGTGCTGCGTTGTTGTTTTTGTTGTTGCTGTTGCTGTTTTCTTGTCTTATTGTTTTGGCGCTTATACTTGTCATCGTCGCCATGGGTGCCATTGTGGGCTCAACCATTTCAAATTGTCGCGCTTGAGTAAACAACAGAAACGCCGTTCTTATGTGTCGTGGCGCGTTCTATTTGGTGTAGCGTCCCGCTTGATCTCCATTTACAGTGAAAATAAAACTACACAAAAAACAAATTAATATTCGTTTAAAAAAGATAATTATTAGTTATTTACAATAATAGTTTCACTATTACTAGAATTTACAATAATAATTACAATAAATAAATTATACTTAAAGTGTTGAATTAATAAATATAAATACATACATACATAAATACATATTGCATGTTTTTTAAAAATAATAATGCAAATTTAATGAAATTTATTAAAACATCATAAATAAATACATACAAGGGTTTTGTTCTATGTTAGATAAGCAAAAAGTGAATTTAAGATCGCTGGATTATATTGCTGATTTTGGACAAACCTAATTATTGTAAGTTAAACAATATTTTAAAATAATTTACAAAAGATCTAAGAGAATCCCGACGCTTTAGGGAAGCAAATTACATACTGAAAATATACAATGAATTTATAGGTACATATTATATAAAGCAATTTATTTAATTTAGGGGCCAGAAAAAATATACCTAATACATTTTAAATCTTAAAACTAAATTTTTAAAGATTTAAAAATATCTATAAAATTTAAATTTGTTCTCATAAGTTTGTACAGATGTAACAAAATGTGAAAATATTTACTTGCAGCATAAACAGAGCCACCCTAATTTTTACATACAAGCAACATTTAGTAATTAACATTAACAATAAAGCAGACATCCATAGGCCATCTTTTGGTTGGGTATTTTGGGCCTTTTTAATTTCTGGAAAAATGTTACATTTTAAAAGGGTTTGTAAATATCTTTCGTAATAAAAAAATAATAATATGTATGTATGTACACACAGTTTCAAAAGTGTGTAAGCACCAGTGAATTTTTTGATTTTTTTAAGATTATGAAAAGCATTATAGTTCAACTTAATTTTTTTTTTCATAACCGAATCTATTATTCAACCAAATATCCAACAAAACAAAACTTTTAAATTTCAATCGATGGATAGATTTTAGGATTTTCATTATCTTAAAAAAATCAATTAATTTGTTGTGTTTACTCACTTTTGAGGCTCATAGTATATAAAATATTCACTATTACAGTAGAGTTAAAGCTGCTTGCAAATCATTACTACTGTTAAGGTCTTTTGGCACAATATTCCTACCCGCAAGTTGTGTCTCATTATAGAACAATTGATAATAAATTACACCCTGTACTAAATCGCTCAAATACCAGTAGATATTTGGAATTCTCTAAAAATTTGGTGGAATACCGAAATCTAAGTTGTTATATAGAAAAACATTGATTATGAAATTTTAAATATTAAACAAGTTTTGAATATAATTAATAAAAAATTATATTTTATTGCAAAATATCTGCATCCTGGAAAACTGTTACCTCAAAAAATGTTCAGTTTAGAGGCCAAATTAACGCATTCGTGATCGAATTAGCTATCTATCGAAAAATGATTTCGATATCGAAATCCTGATAAAATGTACTAAATTTCTTGCTCGATATCGAATGCCATAATCTCAAATAAGAAAATTACGATTAATTTTACTCGATATCGAATGCGGTAATTTGGCCCCAGGTTGAAAAAACAAAAGTTAAACATGCTTAAAAATAAAAAATAATTGTTTTATTGAAAATTTAAAGTACATTTGAAAAGTTTCGGTTTGTTGCGGATTAAGTAGAATACTGATTTTTTTTTAACGAATATTAGGTTTGTTTCAGTTTCGGCCTAAAAAATCAGTTTTGATCGGACTCTAAAAATTTAATTTATTAACCAAGACTTTAAATCCATGTTTCACCATGCTAATAAAACTGCATATCGTCAAATTTACACTAATTTTTGATCACACATTTTACAATAGCTATGTAGGGTTCTTTACTTGAACATTTTCGTGCTTTTGAGCATATTAAAAGTATTTCTAATAACCTATAGCAAACAGTCTTGTAAAATGTTGGCTCCTGATGCTAATATAAAATAACAAAGTCGCAAATTAATATCACAATTGAACAATCTGTGATTAAAATTTAGAAAATAGCTTACGAAATGTTTAAAAAAGAAGTAAAAAAATATATAGGGCTGTTAAAATTTTTAATTTTAATACTATTTTAGTATTACAGGAGGCAAAAACTAATTTTTAAATTTTGTTAAAAAAAATTTGGATTTAAAAATTAACAACTTTCAATCCATTCGATTATGTGTATGGCCTCAAATTTTGCAGCAGTTAGTTTCTATCAAAGAACAATGTAAGACACATCCAAAGCAAATAAATTTCTTTAGGGTAGGTCTGGTGATTATACAAAATGTACATTTAAATTTATGAGGCGGATCCTATTTTAAACATTATATTGGTTTCATATATTACTATTAAAACAAAGCATATTTTTAATTTTAATTATCGCTCAAGATTTAGTTTTAAGTTAATTTCCAAATGTTGCTCTTTACATACACTTATGTCCATATGTATGTATATTTAAACAAAATTTCTATATCGTCTCCTAAAATCCCCAAAGTCGTAATTATCATAATTTTACAGGAGAAGCAAAAAACGTTATAAAATGAAAACTGTTTAATTGAAAATCGTCGTCTTAAGATAGACGACAAACTTCAGGTGTGTATGTACATACCGCGATTTTCAATTAAACAGTTTTCATTTTATAACGTCTTTGGGAATTTTAGGTGACGATATACACTGTTGGAGAAAATAAAGTGCGGTTTTGTAACCTGCTTTATTCTTTTTTGATATTTTTCTTCTACATGAACTCGTATTATTTGCAGTCTCGTTATTTGTTGGAGTATCTGAATTATTTACATAAACTTTGCAATTTTATAAAGTCGCTAATTTATATTTCTGATGTAAATATATTGAAGCGAACAAGAAACCTCCACGACATAATAAATTGCGGTTTTCTGTTAACCTTGTATTCCTGTTTTTTTTTTAATTTGTGGTAAGTTTTTAAAAAAATAATAAATTATACTGAAGTACTTATTTATTTAATTTAATATTACTTAAAAATACACAAAATAAGGTTAGACTTTTCGAAATGAGGACTTTAACCGAAAATGAAAAAAATTTGTTGGTACTAGATCGTGAAAATGGGATGAAACAGGAGGCTTTGAATTCTAAGTATAAGACATCGTAACCTGCAACAGAAAAATAGTTGTTTTGTAGGTATAAAATAAGAAAGTCAAACAAAATCCTAAAAAACTGTGACAGAAAACGTAAGACCACGAAGCTAGACGATGATCATATTGCAATTCTAGCAAAAAGAAATTCTCCGACAGCCAGATATATAAAGGAGGAACTAAAGGGTGATTTTTTAAAAGCTATAGGAAAGTTTAAAAAAAAAACACATAAAATTCAGAAAAATGCATGAAATCTTTATTTGAATCGATAGTCCATATAATTTCATGCAAATGTTGACTTTGACGGCGCCTCAAATGGTCCATTCGCTTAGTCCAATTTTGGTATACTCTTTCTAACATTTCGGCCGGTATCTCACGAATAAATGCTTCAATGTTGTCTTCCAATGCGTTAATTGAGCGGGCTTGTCTGTATGGACATGAGCTTTAACATAGCCCCACAAAAAATAGTCTAAAGGCGTTAAATCGCACGATCTAGGCGGCCAATTGACCGGTCCCGAACGTGAAATAAAATGTTCACCGAACTCGCCTCTCAATAAGTCTATTGTTGCGCGTGCTGTGTGGCATGTGGCACCGTCTTGTTGAAACCACATGTCATGCAAGTCAAGCTCTTGCATTTTGGGCAAAAAAAAAGTTGGATATCATCTCACGGTAGCGCTCACCATTCACAATTACGTTACGATTCGCATCATCTTTGAAGAAGTACGGTCCAATGATGCCACCAGCCCATAAACCGCACCAAACTATGACTTTTTCTGGATGCATTGGTAGCTCTTGCAATGCTTCTGGCTGATATTCACTCCAAAATCGACAATTCTGCTTATTTACGTACCCATTGAGCCAAAAATGTGCTTCGGTAATTCATCGCGCGATAAACTTTCTTAACATTTGATAATAGAATTCAATAATTTGCAAGCGTTGTGCGTTTTTAAGACGATTCATGGTTAAATTATAGACCAAACTGAAGATGTTTGACAGTGAAGCAAAACACGAAATGTGCGTCAGCTGTTTAAACCAGTGTTGCCAAAAACTCACCCTTTAGAATTAAATATTTCGACTGGAACTCTCCAAAGAAGACTTAACGAAAACGGTCTAAAAAGTACGGTCGCTAAGACAAAAGCCTCTTCTACGAGCTGCAACGACTTTGCAAAGAAGTACATAAATATTAGACAAATAATAATTATTAGAAAATAATAAATACCTACTTGTTCTAATCAAAAAAAAAAAAAAACAGGAAATATTTGAAATCACACTTTATTTTATCTGACAGTATGTATGTACTCGTATATATTTGTTTGCGATTAATAATAAAAGTTTAATTAGGAAGTTTTTGTTAATTTGATTTGGAAAAAATTTTGATCTTTCGAATACAAAGTAATTTATGTTCTATATGAGAGTATTTCAAAACAAAATAAGAACTAGTTGAAGAATTATTAAAACAATCTGGAACTGAATACAATAATTCTGGAACCCTTGGAGAATATAATGAATCGTAAATGTCATTAAAATTAGTTACGAAAATTTCTTTCATGAGTTGACATGTTTTTTTTAGAGTTACGCCACTAGTTATAACCTTTTATAACATACTATCAGCCATGTCAAAGAAAGTGGTTTTGATTCCGTTTTTCGGAATTAAACCACTTTAGATTTCTAAAGTGGAATTGTTATTTTTTATGATTTTATACTGAAAAAAAAAACTCTTATCTACTACTAATTTATAATGGACAATTAAATAATTAATTTTATTATTTCATTGTTTTTTTAGTTCTCTCATTGATACTTCTATTAAGTTTTAAAAATTTCAAAGTTGTTGTCAGCAACAAGAAAACTTTTGTCAAAAAATTACAAAAGTTAAAAATATTTATACAGCACTGGAATATGACAGAGGAATTTCTTCTTCGTAGCTTTTCAACTGCGTTTTGATGTTTTTGTTCATTTAAAAATAAAAACAATTGAAATTCTGGGAATTTTGAAAAAAATTTGTTCACTTTTATTTAAAATTTCTTTGTTAGCGCTCTTTTTGTTCGCTTTTGTTACACTTTTTATTACAAAAATTATATGTTTTTTGTTTTTAGGTTAAAAATCGAGATTTAAAATTTTTTTTTGGTAATAAACAAAATCGATCCGAATCTAGAGAACGCAAAGTAAAAACGATCTATTTGCAAATACGGAATTGAAACCATTCCGATCGAATTACATATGTGACATACCTGTATATGCATTAATGTTGTGAAATTCTACTAACTTTGATTATTTGACTCAATTTGAAAAGTTTCATTGGTTACTCACTATCGGATATTTGAAAATAATTTAATTTTTATTACCTTTTTCATAATTTTTTCTTTACAATTCAAAAAATAAATTGTCAACTCAATTTTAAGTTAAATTGGCAGAAGAAATGATCAGTATTTTTAAATAATATTGTATTAATATTTTTGATAAATTATCTGGATTTAAAATTATGCTATCCACTGTTAGTTACATTTTTTCCTTAAAATTCATTATTTTCTTTTTGAGTAATTACCTTCAATATGTAAGTACTCGTGTAATAAAAAGTTAGTTTTTTGTATAATATATAAATTTGGATCAGCCAAATAACTGTCTGAAAGGATAAACAGTACTTTTGTAAAGCTGTTGTGTATTTAACATTCCAAAATAATACCGATTAGAACGCAAGTGCTTATTTCTTAAAATAGTTACAGAAATCCACCTAACTTTTAATGTTACTAACTAATTATTTTTTGGAACCACATCCGCTATAAAAAAAACAGACTGACTGATTGACAAGTAGGTCAAAAAAAGCTTTGCGAGACAATCTATTTTTGATTTTTTGTTTGATAACCATGTGATTTCATATACGAGTACATATAGTAAAAACTATCTTTCGGGTTGTTATTGTTTTCAACCTTGCGTCCAACTTTCCGGGTTATTTATTGTCCATATATTTATGTAAAACATACTAATTTATAAATATTTGAGCAATATCTAAAAAACATATTTTTGTTTTTATCGCATTATCTGTTACTTAACATTTCGCTAAGGGTTACAGTACCACATCGCTTGAATTTTCCTGTCTTTTAAAATATTGTACAATTGGCTGGGGACAATTATGAGGGATTAATATCGGATTTCCGAATTACTTGATTAATGATATTCTTTTTATTTTTAATTGGTGAATACTCGTACAAATATACATATATCGACTGATTAAATTTGTATACCCACCAAGTTGTGAATGAGGCTAAATATAAGTTTGTCATTCCGTATGTAACACTATGAAATATTCATCTGAGACCCAACAAAGTATATACTATGGACTTCTAAGTCGATTGAGCTATGTCCGTCTGTCTGTCTGTGTAAAACACTCTCACGCCCAAAAGACACAACCAAAATCAACAGGGTTGACAAAAACCCATTTATAATTATCCTAAGTAGTTTGGTATTGAAAATCAGCAAAAGCGTTAAAGTACAACCAGAGTTATGGACCAAAATGTGAGACAACTCCATAAAAGTTTGATATTGATATTTTTAAAACATCTTTCTTGCCATGCAATTTTGTACACGTTACTTTTATGATAAAAGAAGAAAATGTGAGGAAAATATTAAGAATCGGTCAATGATTTCTCATAGCCCCCATACAAATATCGTCCCGATATATAGCTTAATGATAAATAAATGCCTGTAAAATTTAAATATTAATACAAAATTCGACAAAATAAAAGTTTCATGCAAAAACAGATCGCAAAACGAAATTTAGTTTTGTTTAGTTCGTGTTTGACCATAGACTCCATATAAAGTCCACATCTAAAATTCACTTAAATACGTATAAATCAGGTACAAATATAGTTACCAGGTTAAAATTCGATATATAGATATATAAATTGTTGTACTAAATGTTTTGATGATCGGTCCATAATTGGTCATATCTGCCCCATCCGAAAAAGTCATTTATATTCATATTAATCTTATAAATATCGGCATCGACTCAAAACATAACACAGATCATTGGCATATACACAAAAATCATACTACAGAAAATTGTAAATTTCGGTCCATATTTGAACATATTGACCATAACACTCTTAATTCTCGTATAAATAACGATACCGATCTAAAACTTTTCACGAAGCATTTACATATATATCAAAATGAAACTGCTGGATTTTGAAAATATCGATCCATATTTGACCATATCCCCGATATAATATGAATATGTATCTTAAAAGTACTATTATTATATTGAAATTCAACGTGGGATATGCTCATATGTATAAATTGCTCACACATACGTGCCACTTCTGAAAAACAAGTTAAACCTCAATAATGTCTAATAAATATCGATGTCGAATCAACATTTTATACAGATCAGAAGTTGTAATTCAGAAATCGCACTAATATCGGTTATATAGCATTTATGATACTAAATTTTGTAGCTGTTAGTCCATATTTGGCAATAGCTCACGAAATAACTCCATTTCTGAGCATAATAGTGCAAATTGTTATTTTTTGATTTGATTTTTGCAAAAAAAAATTATTTTGTTTTGCAAAAAAAAAACAAATTTATTCCCAAAACGACTGCTCGGATTAAAAAAAAAAAAAATTAGTCGTACTTAAAGATAATTTTGTTGACGAATTTCGGTTTTTTATATAATTCAATAAACTAAACAGATTTTTTAAATAACGCTATAACTTGAAAATTAGACGGTTAGCTCCACTGGATTCAGCGTACTCGATTTAGCTTGGCCCACTAGGTTCCCCGTTTTTACGGTTAAAAAAAGTATCAAAATCGAGCACATATATATACATACATATGTATATTTATATTATTTTTCTTTTATTTTTTTTCAGCTCAATGAAATAATAATTGATTGACAACTTTTCCACGATGGCCTAGTTACTAGTGAACAGATTTCAAAGAAATAAGTATATTAATATTTGTAACTGCAAACAAAATAAGAAAATAAGCATAGAAAATTCCAATTATTTAGCTTGAAGTCATATGGATGTGTGTGCCTAATAAAAGTCTGTAGAAAAAAGAAACAAAAAAAAAAGTTATAAGAATTTTACAAACGAGTAGTAACCCAATTTAAAAAAATGCAAGAAGTCTGTACAACATTAGAAAGCCAAATGGGCGCACAAATCAAATCAGAATCACCGCTAAATGCATTGCAAGTGCAAACCGGTCAAACTGTATTGCCCGGAGTGACAGCCACACCGCAGCAGGTGCAACAACAGGCCACAGCCAATGTAACGGCTGCTACTGCCACAGCAATGCTTATAAACAAAATGGGACAAACCTGTGATAAACGAGTTAATGCCAACGAAGCACCTTACTGGATGACAACCAGTGAGGGAGGTTTCATCAATTCGCAACCATCAATGGCAGAATTCCTGAATCACTTAAGTCCCGAGAGTCCGAAAATGATGAGTGGCGGTGGTTTGGTGGCAGGTGGTGGCGGCGGAGGTGGCGTAACACCAGTAGTCAGCGGATATCCGGTTGGTGTTGTTGGACCACCACAGACTCCAGATGGCATGGATTCGGTGCCAGAATATCCATGGATGAAGGAAAAGAAAACATCACGTAAAAATAATAATAACAGTACTCAAGGTAAGTGTTAAAGTATTAAAATTATTTTTGTCTTTGTTGCTACAATAAAAAAATGTGTGTGTAAGCTGAAACGGTTGTTGTAAAATCGAATCAAACTACAAATAAATGCAAAAACGTCATTAATCAACGAAATCAGTGAGTGCAATTTGCCCTTAAAACACAATAAAAGAAATACTTTGGGACAGACAAAGAGGAAGAAGTAAATCTAAATCTACCATATGATGCACGTAATCAGACGGCGCCTGATATTTTTCTGTAACAATTTTGTTGCTGTAATTTCAAACTTCAAACTTAATTTGATTGAATGTACTTTTGTGCTTGTGTATCAGTGCATCCGTATGTGAATATTTCACTAAAACCTTAAATCAAAAATGTTGTTGTTAATCAGTTCATAAGTGTTGGTGTGCTCTCAAAATTCGGTATCGTTTGATGGACCGTGAAAGACATTCATCAAAAAGTCCAACAAACTATCAACAACCTGATTCGTTTTAGCTGGGCGAGTGTGTGTGTTTATTAGTGTGAGTGTTCCAGTATATGTGAAGCGGTGTAGATCTGTTAGTTGTGATCATTTGTAACAATTTTCATGAGGAGAGACCCATCAACAGCCATCAAAGTTGGACATTATATTATACATACGAGTACGTTTTTACACTTGTATATTTGGAAACAGTGGGACCTTTTCAATTCAGATATAAACTTGGTAGTGCCTAGAAAAAAAAGTAACATTTTACAATAAATTAATTGACAAGAAAAGAAAATTAAAATTTTTTTTAATTTTATTTAAAAATAATTGATGCCAAACTGTAAAAAAGTTAAAAGTAATTTGCATCTGGAAATATAATTCATATAATTTAAAAGTCAGAAACGATGTTTAAGATGTTTAGTGTCAAAACTTCCAAGCCGATGCAAAAGAGGTTAGCATTATCCGATATGAATGAAATTTTCTCCATATTCTATAATGTGACACAATATAGTCATTTAATTTCTTTGGAAATTGTGTATTTTGCTATAGAAAAACTAAGTATGTACCATAATATAACATCAGCAAACATCGATGATTTTTAAAAGACATATTGGCACTAAGATTTGTTAAGTGTGCCTAGTTACTAATAATATGGTCAGTTAGTTGTTTTTCAAAAATAAGAGATGAATGTAATCAAGTATGCCACCAAGTATGTTACAATCTGCACTAATGTTTGTTGAACAAAATACGCTTGCCCTTTCATACTACTGTGCATGTCTCTTTGGCATGATATCACTTTATATGTGAACGATATGCGATTTGTTTTTATATCGTTTCTTTTGAAAATAACAGAAAATTAGTAAAAACAAAATCCATGTCTGCTGCATCTATAAATGCTCGTATGTATGAACAAGATCATTTAAAATAAAAATCATCAGTTTGATGGAAGCATGTCGAAGTCAATTTGTTGGTTAAACCCTCAAAATATTTTAAAGTATACGAAATAAATTTATATTTGGCTTTAAGGCAAACTTGTATGTACAATCATTACTACATGAAATTTGTATAATAAATTTGTTATCAAGGTTGTCTAGTTGGTGTTTCTTTGTTTTCATATTTTATCTACTTTGAAATTGTTTTAGAGAAAACCCTTAAATTGGCCCTTTTTCTTCTACTCGTGCAACATTAATTCATCAATGAATATTTTGTTCACTAAAATGAAGACTTTTAAACCTTAAACGCAAAACGGACATACTACACAAAGAAACCGACAGGAAAATTAAAAGAAGAATACACAGTAAAAAAATGAACAGAAAAGAAGAATAAAGCAAATGTTTTGTTAAAGTGCAACCTGTTATTTAGGTTCATTTGTCAAAATACATACATATATACATACTCGTACATACATATGTGTGTATTTCTACAAGAATTTCCACTTAAGTCCACTTTTCCTCTGACTGACAGCCAGTAAGACAGACAGTTAGTTAGTTACTTACAATATTGCAATGACACTTATGTATGTATATGTGCATACAAACAATTTGACGGACATTTTTATGCAACAGAATTGAAACTATTTGTCTTGCAATGGCTCTAAAGTTTTGAAAATTGCTTAAAGCCAGAGTTTCCTTTTCTTTGTATAAGCACGGATACACGTATACAATGACAGCCAGTAGTTTGTATCATTTATATTATTTTTATATCCTACGGTTACAATTGCTGTTTCTTTTTCGTATGAATATTTTTGTTAAAACAAAAACCTTAAAAGAAAGAACCAAAAAACGATATGTTAGCAACACATGCATGCATCTTTTCTTTGGATCTAAACCGGAATGTTTGTACATATCGTTTTTATTTTACAATATTTTGCACAATTTTTAGGCCAGTCCATTTTATGCTTTAATTTATTTTTTCATACACTTTGTACACCTTTTTTGTCTGTATTTTCCGTATTCATCTAAAGGTGAAATCAATTAATCACTATTTGTGGTGCCATCCCCTTTCGTTTGTATTTGACTGTAAATACACTTGCAAATAATAATACTCTTGATCTAGATGGATTTCTATGCACACATGTTGTACTTGGCTGTATGGGTGTGAGTATGAGTGTTAGCCCAGAGCTTGAGAATTTTCAGCTGCTTCGTAGAAAAAAAAAAATACTTGCCTAAAATTAAAAAACAAATATGTAAAAAAATAATCATAAATACATTAGAAATCTAGCAAGATAACGAAAAGGTAGTAAATTTGAAAAAAAAAGTTTACAGTTGCAGGACCGATTGAAATAAACTGGCGTAAAATTCTTAAAAATCATCAAAATTAAACATCACTATTTCCCAGATATGTATGTATTTATTATATAATGGGTGATTTTTTAATTTCATAATTCAGAAAAATGCATGAAATCTTTATTTGAATCGATAGTACGGTCCATATAATTTAATGTTTGAAGATTATTTCATGCAAATGTTGAGCTTGACTGCGCCTCAAATGGTCCATCCGCTTAGTCCAATTTTGGCATACTCTTTCCAACATTTCCGCCGGTATCTTACGAATAAATGTTTCAATGTTGTCTTTCAATACGTCAATTGAAGCGGGCTTGTCTGTATGGATATGAGCTTTAACATAGTCCCACAAAAAATAGTCTGAATGCGTTAAATCGCACGATCTAGGCGGTCAATTGACCGGTCTCGAACGTGAAATAAAATGTTCACCGAACTCGCCTCTCAATAAGTCCATTGTTGCGCGTGCTGTGTGGCATGTGGCACCGTCTTGTTGAAACCACATGTCATGCAAGTCAAGCTCTTGCATTTTGGGCAAACAAAAAGTTGGATATCATCTCACGGTAGAGCTCGCCATTCACAATTACGTTACGATTCGCATCATCTTTGAAGAAGTCCGGTACAATGATGCCACCAGCCCATAAACCGCACCAAACTGTGACTTTTTCTGGATGCATTGGTAGCTCTTGCTGATATTCACTCCAAAATCGACAATTCTGCTTATTTACGTACCCACTGAGCCAAAAATGAGCTTCGTTGCTGAACACAATTTTTCGGTTTTTTGATAATAAAATTCAATAATTTGCAAGCGTTGTTCGTTTGTAAAACGATTCATGGTTAAATTATAGACCAAACTGAAAATGTTTGACAGTGAAACAAAACACGAAACTTGCGTCAGCTGTTTAAACCAGTGTTGGCAAAAAGATAATAGCTAAAAAATCACCCTTTACATAGTTACATATATATTTTATAAGGTTTTATATATGAAAAAAATAAACATACATTTTATGATTAAATTTTAAATTCGGAATCTGTTAAATTGTCAAAATTCTTCATATTCTCTCTAATCACTGAATTTTTATTTAGCAAACTGTTTGTTTATAAAAAAAACTCAACATCGTTTTCAATCATCCTAATGAATTTCTGAAGTTGTTCTAATGTTTTACTGTGATGCCGATCGCAACAAAATTAGCAAAAAAATTATATAAATGTTATAGAAGAGGAGGTTATTTTTCAGATAATAAAAATTCTGATTAGAGTTTATCACCTCCGGTATAATAAATTATTAAATCAAACCACAATTATAGTCCTGTATTGAAATGATTTGGTTACATGTTTATATAATTTCAGCAAAACATTCACAACCTGGTATAAATTTGTGGCTGAAATTAGGCTAAAATGAAAAACAGCATATTGTTCGAAATTAGATGAAACTATTTATACAATTATTTTTTGGACCACCCTAATATAAGCACATCATGTACAATCCATTTAGCACCAAAAGCAACAGGATATTCGTTCAGTTAATATGACCATATTGGCGAATAACACAACATCCGCCATACAAAAAATAAATGGAAAACAATTTGCCAGTATTAATATGCAGGATGCGAACAAGAGGCCAATTTACAAAATGTTCAACAAGCTAAGGATAAATATAAACAAATCATATAAATTTCGAAAACCATGCAAGTGTTTAAATTGGCAAATCATCTTAACCAATAATACATTTTACAATAGATAAGATATTATGAAATCATAAAAGGGTTTTTGTAAATATCAAACAAATTATTAAGAATAAATGAAAAAACACTATAAAGTCATTCTAATATTTGTATTTGTTACAATTATATTAAAGCACCGTTTCCAAAAAATGAAAACTAAGTCATAAATCTTTAGTAACCCATCGGTTTCATTTGACACTATTAACAAATTAAACTGTTAAATGCCACAAAAATACAAGTAGTGTGAGTGTTAAATGGTTACAACTTTATATGTATGTTTTACAAGCCCAACATTTATCCATCTAACCAACATCATTTGTAATCTGTCCTCCAAGTAGTCGAACAAATGAGCAAACGAACTAATTCATTCATAGCTTCTATTATATACAATTCATTTGTTTAGTCAGCAGCAGCGGCAACTTCACTCGTCACAGCAGGGCGGCTGTCTATAGTTTGAGTGGATATTTTGTCGATAAACATACTTACAATTCATACATATTGAGAGTTCACGCACCAAATAAATCTCAATTTTTCTTCTGCCTTTAAGCTGTAAATACTCGTACTTCTCTGCCATGAATGTATGTATGTATATACGAGTATTGACCCTTCACAAATAGATTTGTTATGGATAAACACACATTTAGCAGTATTTGCGTATAGGTATCATTACAAGTGGATTTAAGATGTTTAATCCACTTTAAGTTATTTAGGTTTATAATTTTTGTATTTGAAGGATGCGAATATTTATTTAGGGAGTTTACGTAGAAATTTAAAACAAAACATTCTTAGCTTGAATGGTGAACTTGTAGTGACTGATTGTACCCGCCATCGAGTTGCTCTGTTGTGAGCGTTATAGTCTCAGTTTTCGCCAACTCACCAGTCACAGTTGTCGTGAGTGTCGAATGTCTCGACATCCCTTCTACGAATGACTTAATTACTATATTTATGGATATACCTACTTAATATTCTGTGTTATCTAAGTAAGTTATCTCCGTTGTCAAACCTCAAAGTTGTGCAGTTCTATGGCCTAATGATTTCCACTTATATTTGTTGATATAACCATAGATGGTGGGTGATTTGAACGGTTCTTTTGCAATAGGCCGCGTTTTCACTATGTCCTTTTTATTATCAAATTGTCGAAATTGTTGGCAATTGTATGAAAACGGGTTGACAAATGGCGTCATCTATGTTTGCAATCATGATTGCAAACATACAATTGCCAACAATTTGGACAATTTTCATACAATTGCCAACAATTTGGACAATTTGACAACAAAAATGAAATAGTGAAAACCAAGCAATAGACTTGTCTCATTTGAGATATCTCAATTGTTCAGAGAGCTGCAGAGACAGCGCTACTGGCGAGCTCTTGGAAAAGTATGCACTTGTCGCTTCTGTCCACATATTAACCATTCAACTGATCAGGTTCTTCGGTGAAGGTATCTAAATCCCATACAATATTTTCATTACCATTTACTGATGGTGGCAAGGAAGTATACCATCAGGTACTGACCTCCTATGAACACATCTGAACGTTTACTAGAAGTTTGATTAAATTTTGATCAATATTGAACGACAAGTTAAATTCAGCATTGAATTCATATTTGAAAAAGTTATTTAATTTCACAAATTGTTTTACCAAATATTTCTTAAGTTAAAAACCGTTCTTATTATATACAGAAATAAATTAATTTTTTAATAAAATTTAGTAGAAAATATAAATCCAAAAATTTTTAATTAAATGACAAATAAATGAGTTAAAAGTTGTACAAAATTTTAGTTAAATTTAAAATTATTAAAGATGTATCTTACGGAATTTCAAGAAATTCTAACATTTGCTATAATTATTGTTCATTGTCAAATTAGCCAAATAAAACAATTTCACTTATCTATTAATTACACTACCCAAACCCACCTTCAAACATAAGCCAAAATAATGTTTGTAAATTCGCTGTTGAACAATAAAACTCATATGAAAACAATTATCCATGTGTTTATTACATGAAAATGTGCGTTTAATTTACCTCCACGCATTTCTTTTCTTTCAGACACATTCACATAAAAACCCATACATACATATGTATGTAAATACACACTCATACAAATTACTCTAAAATCTTTGGAATAATGTTGCAAAAGTTGAGGCACACAGCAGTTAAAAATATTATACATACTTCCGATAAAAGGACTTGTTTACACATAAAAACTTTGAAAACATTATTTCCCTTAGAACATTTTTGAATATGAAATTTATTATGTTTAAAGCAGATTAATGAGTTGGGTTTTTATTTAATAAACTTTAAACAAAACTGACAATAAATAATTATTGAATGCCGTTTAGCTTTATTGAATTTTGTTTATCAAGTGAAAAATAGCTGAAACTAAGCGCCATCTGCCTTATCCACCCACTTACCATATGTTGCTCTTTATATGCTTTGCTTTGCTTTTCTCTGAAAAAAAAACACACTTCCAAAAAATTCAAATAAACCACCTTTTTTATAAAGTCGGCTGAAAAGAACAAAAAAAAAACGACCAAAGAATATTAAAGAGAGAAAGTCCTTTTGAAGGAACCAACAAAAAAAAAACATACATAAAGACAACAGTGAAACTTACCCCCTGCAGTTTATGATGATTTTGGTTCTTGTTTTGAATGTTGGAATATAACAAATCATTTATCATAATTCTCGTATTTATGTACAATGTTGATGTGTTGTACTTTTTCTCAATGAAGAGTGTTGATTTCGTTTTTAATATTTCTTCCCCTCGCGCTATTCCCGGCAACTGCTGGCTATACAAGACTATGATTATGAATGATTTTAATACTTAGGAATTGGCATGGTGGTTTTGTTACTCCTGACTTTATTTTATTTTTCTTTTTTGCATTTTATTAATTTTTATTTATGATGAGTCATTTGCACGTTTACAGCAATTTTAACCTTTTACACATGAATTCATTCAAGAAAAGTTTTTTTTATTTGTTGGTTAGAAACAACACAATAATACGACTGCAAACATTGCAAAAAGTTTTAACTGCAAGGCATTTTTCAATGACAAGTTTTTGCCATTCAATGCAAATATTTTGTTTTCAAATAATTTTATTTATTTATGTACTTTAGTTTTGTTTTAAAAAATAGTACATACAAACAAATTATTAGAAAATGTTAAAAGCTTTAGAATTTATAAACAATTTGGAATTGAAATCAAGATATTATGTAAAATGATTATAAAAAGCGTTGAGAGGTTAGTTCATCAAGAAATCGAAATCAGGAGCTTGGAATAAATATGAGATGTTTTAATATATCTCATCGGGCCAATTCTAGAACTACGATTTATGTCGTTGTCTACAATGTAATCTCCACCAACAGCTTAAAAATGGTTGGATAGTCTAATACGGAACTCTCGGTATCAGCCTTCTAAACACTTGTATTTCAATCCAAACAACGAATTAGGCTTTGAGATACAGCGAATCGAAGCTGAGAAGTTGATTTGTATTCGAAGTAATTCTCTCGGTATTCAAAATTCTCAGTTCGTATGTAGTGAAGCAAAAAGGGGTGAAGGGGTGTCATAGAAACCAATATTGTCAGAATTTGTTTTCAAACCGACAGGAAAAAATGCTTTGGTGTCATAGGGCTCTGCTACACGTTCAATAAATATCGTGATACTAGAAATTTTTTCTTGTCGGTTTTAAACCAATTCTGACAATATTGGTTTCTATGACACACCTGTTTAATCGTGATATTTGATTTATTGATCCGGTTGGACTTGAACTGTGACGAGTAATAGGTACATATTTAAGTATTGTCTACGCTGTTCAAATAATGTTTAATATATCATTTATAGTAATCTTTATAAAACATAAACTATTAGTAGCACATGTAACTTTTATCAGTTAAAATTTAAATATACACAGGCTCATACAAATGTGTGTATGAAAAATCAAAAATCAAATAGTTTAAATTTGTTCAATATAAATAAAAAAATAACTATAAAGTGCAATCAAATGTTTTCCCAGTTATCAAATCTAATTATGTCATCTTTTACATAAAAAGGCAAAAAAAAAAATATGTTGGTAAGAAATTAAAAAAAAAAATTAGTCTCATGTCGTAGAATAATGTGAAAAATACTTTAAAATCACACTACCAGAATTTAGGTCTGGTTCATAATCATATATTCAGATCAAAGATGGTCATTACTACCATAAAAGGCGCATTTCCGAAAATCATTTTTTATATTTATAGTGAAATTCAAACAATTTCGTTCAGATTAGCTTAGTGTTTGAGGTAGAGATTGAGGGTTTGAAGATTTTTGCAATCTCTGTTAGCCTTGATGCACTTAGGACAGGATACAGCTTGGATATTTTCGAATAAGAATGCACAATCACGAGCAGATTGTTTGGCTTGTGGATGGGTTCGACTAGCTTTCATTGTTTGATAACCTTTCTTTGGCAGCCTGATTTGTAAATAGAAGAAGCTGCGATCGATCGAAAATAAAATTTAAGCATCAATTTGATTTCGTCAATGTTGATCACATATAAAGTATGTGGGTCTTGCAAAACGATGTGACTGTTATTAATTTCTTAACAAAAATGATAATTGGCCGTTGATAGTACAATCTTTTGGATCAGATCTAAAACAGAAAATCGGGCTGGTTTTTAATTTTGAATTTATGACACCACGTCCACGGACAGGCTCTTTTAGAGACACTTTCTTCCAATCTACCATTGTGCGATGCTTACACTTTAAAAAATATAAAAGTTTTTGCATTATTACGATGAAATGGTGATTCAGACATGTAACACTCATTTTTTTAAATAAAACTCACATTAATAACGCTAAATATTTTGATCAGCCGTTTAATCTCAATTTTAAACAACAAAATTAAATGTGATAAAGTTTTATTGTCCTTGGTTGTTTGGTGTTTGTTTATTGTTGCCAACAAAAATAATAAAAATTAAGCGCTTACAAAAATTTCGAGTATTAAAAATATGTTTTGGGCCATTTCTTTTTATACCCACCCACAAAAAGAGGGTGGTATATTAAGCTAGTCATTCTGTTTGTAACACTTTAAATTATTGGTCGTATTGGGTCTTTAAAATATTATCTGGCCATGTCCGTCCGTCTGTCTGTCTGTTGAAGACACGATTGTGCTGAAAAAAAATGACATAGAAAAATGAAATTTTTGAAAAAATTGAAAAAAGATCCGAGTTAGAGACCAAAGTTTAAGACAATCTGGATATTTTTCAGATATATTTTGCAATTTTCTTTAAATATAATGCTGATAATATCACGAATATTTGTACACTTTTTTTTATTATAGAAGCACAAGCGTGCCGAAAATGCTATGAATTAGTCCACAAATGTCTTCCCGGAATATGGTTTTATGGTACATAAATGTCTATGGAAAAGCAGTATTCATACAAAGTTCAACAAAAATAATTTTCAGGCAATGTGAAATCTCTAAACGATATTTTGTTTGTATCAGTCATAGTCTCATTCATACATTGTCCACGTCCAAAAATCACTTAAATGCGCAAAAATCTCTTATAAAGATCACTATAAAGTTCAAATTCAACATAAATCATTCACATACTTATACATATAAATCGTCGTTTCTTAACTTTCATGGTTCATAATAGGGCTACTTCCTTTTATGTCCTCTTATGAGGACTACTTCCGAAAAACTCATTAACCTACATAAACATCTAGCGAACCGAAATTTTACACAGATCAGTTATAAATATGTAAAAACTATATTATTGGGTTTTGTTGAACTTAGTCCATAATTTGCCATGGCATCCCATACAACGCCCACTTCCAAGAATAACCATAGAGTCGTTTCCAAAAGCCAAAATCAGTTTCTTAGGGCTTTTTGGTATCTAATTTATTGTGTGTCAAAGTAGATCGTTACAAGCCCGACTATATAACACCCTACACCCAGTATATGTGTAAAATAGTTTTTCAGAAATGGGCGTTATATGGGAGATATTACTTATTGTGGACCGATCATCCAAAAATTTAGTGTCATAATCTCTGAGAATATAAATATTATGTATGTTGAACTTTATCTCGATATAAATAATTTTAAAAGATTTATGGAGCTTAAATTGAATTACGGAGAGGGTCTTATATGGGAGTTGCGACTAATTATAGACCGCCGATTATAAAATTAGGTATCACTATTTCTGTATAAAAGAAACTTATTTGTGTCAAATTTGAATACCAGCATTTTTAAGAAATTTATGATTTTCGGAAGGGGGCCTACGACTAATTATGGAGCAATCTGCACAAAACTTGTAGATGTGATTTGGCTTCATATACCACGCATTTGTGATGATATTTGTTGGGATATTTGCATAATCAAACATTTATGATCAGTAAACCCCAATATCGGAAGAACATTTGTATGGGGGCTAGGTGAAATAATGGACAGATTTTCACCAGTTTCAATCGCATTCGTCCTTGGGCCGAAGAAATATCACGTACAAAATTTTATCCAAATATCTTCAAAATTGCGACCTGTACTCTGCGCACAAGCTTTACATGGACAGCCAGCCAGACGGACGGACCGACGGACATCGTTAAGTCGACTCATAAAGTGATTCTGAGTCGATTGGTATACTTTAAGGTGGGTGTTGGACCAATATTTATAGGCGTTACAAACTTCAGCACAAATCCAATATAGGGTATACTATGGTGATGTAGGGTATAATAACCAGCATATTTATCGGTGCTGATACAAAATGTAACAAAAATTAGTATCAAGTATTCATAGATCACACTAATGGTATTTGATGAAGGGTATATAAGATTCGGCACAGCCGCATATAAATTCTCACTCATTCAAATGGTTTCCCTCCAGCCGACTATTATTCTCTCTACGAGTTTGTTTGTTGTTTCAACCCACAATTACTTAATTGTTATGATGACTCTATTATGGCGATAACAGCATTTAAGTAAAATTTTTAACAATATTTTTCCAATTTCCTTAAAAGATTAAGCTCTGTATAGAAATGAAGATGCAGACCGAGCAAAATATGTTTGTTTTAATTGGCATACGCTACACCAACACCAACACATACACTCACACTTATACACTTACTTTCAGACAGAGTCTGGACTACTTTGCTGGGAATGTTAAAGAAATATTACAAGGAAGTAAAGTAAATTGTAGAATAAAACAACGGTTTTATAGGTTTAAGGGTTATTTTAACCTTATTTTCTTCATAATTTTTCAATTTTTTTTTTAGCGTCATGTTTGCAGTTAAGCCCAGTCAGTGCCAGTGGAAAAAAAAATAAAAAAAATAGGAAAAACGAGCAAAGAATCTGTTACAATTAGTTCTGGTTAAGAAAGTGAACGAAGGCAGTAAAACAGTCTGCATTATGTGTTCCGTTCTTTTTACATTTTCATTCGCTTTATTTTGTTTTGTTATACTTGAAAGTTAATTTTTTATTTGTAGAACTAACGAACGGCTTATCTGCAAAGTAATTTGTCATTATTTAAAAACATTATAAACTTGAACACTTTTGTTAATTTTTATTTATTTTTTTTTTTGTAAAAATTATGAAAATTAATAGGATTTTATAATTTTTATTTATTTATTTAAATAAAAGCCAACAAGGCGGAAGGTATTTTTTGTAACAAAGTAGAAAAGTTTTCAATAAAGTCGGAAATATAATACATTATCATTGTAAATAGTGCTGTTAGGTTATCATTTTTATATTTCAAAAGCGGCAAAAATTTTGGCATTCGTTTAAATATACCAGATTTTTGAGATACTTGAAGTCTGAAAAATTTTGTCTAAATAATAAATTTCGCATTTAATGATAATGGAATTATAAGCAAATAAAGACTTTTCAAAAATATGTACTACAAATATTGGTTACATAGTTTTCAAGTTATTAAATGGCGTTAAACAAATTCTTAAAATTTAAGATTTTTTATTAATGATTTTTTACGGAAATGCCAAAAGAAGTTAGGAAAATATCTCTCTCGAATTAAAGTATAAGGATTTCGGAAAACCCGGGATTTTTGCATTCATTTGGTTAATATGAACTATGTTTAACGATAGCTCAGTTTTTATAAAATAAATTCGGAATATTTTTACTTAATCAAAGACATTTCTGAATTTGGAAAACAATAAGCTGCAACAAACGGTGTCTAATTTTTTAATATTTAGAATTTTTCATCAAAAGGCATAAAATTATTTTGTTTTTATTAGATGACTTCGATTAAACTCTTTTTTATACCCTTCACCTTCATGAGAAGGGTATATATGAGTTTGTCATTCCGTTTGTAATTTCCGACCCTATAAAATATATATATTCTGGATCCTTATAGATAGCGGAGTCTATTAAGCCATGTCCGCCTTTCTGTCTGTCTGTCTCTTGAAATCAATTTTCTGAAGTCCCCAGATATCTTCGGGATCCAAATCTTCAATAATTTAATAATGAGCAAAAATCCGACACAACCTCTGAAAATTTCATCAAAAAACCTAAGTGTATTAATATTGTTACGAATAATTTCATAAACAGATGGCGCTGATCAAACAAAGTGTTTAAGTGTGTTCTTAAACCGTAATATAAGTGTGTAAAAAGACAGTGTGTTCATTATACCCTTTTTTAATTGGGTGTGTGCGCATTTAAATAAATAAAGACTTGATATATTTTCTTCAAACTACTTGACGCTTTTATTTTGCAATTAAAAAGAATCCGGTTTATTTAAAGGAAATAAACCACCGTTTTTAAAAGGTAAAAACGTAACAATATAATACATATATATATGTATGATGTATATAATATAATTATGCATCCACAACAAAGGTGAAGGGTATATAAGATTCGAATATAGCACTCTTACTTGTTTTAAATTTTCTTTTCTTTAAATATTTTTTTTAGGCTTGGGGCGGGGCTATGAAATTTTAAAAAGAAAAATTCGCCAAAGTAACAAATATCAATAACATTTCTAAAGCTATTGAAATAATTTTCTGACGCTTCGTCAAAACCCACCTACAAATGAATAATATTTCGTGGTAGTTTAATAAAAAATACAAAATCTTAAACATAGTGAAATGGCCAATATTTCCCGATTTAAATATTAACCACTGAAGAAAAGGAGGCAACATGTAAAACTAGAAATAAAAATAAAAAATGATAATTACAGCAAATTTCGAACCACCAGGTAACACTGGTTAAAATATTGATGTTTGTCTGTTGGCTAACAGGCACCGCAGTGGTGCAGAGGGTTAGAACGCAAAAAACTCTGATGAGAGAAAGTGGTGTTTCTCGAAACATATGTAAATTCAACAACCCAGGTTCGAATCCCAGCCAAGAAAATTATCAATAAAAAATTTTTCAAGTTGTAAAACAATTCCTACCTTCAGTAAAAATAATTTAATGAAAATTAAATTTAATGAACTCGAGCCCGACTAAATAAATATCAAAAAATATTAACCAACTGTTTAGCGAAACAATAAGTTTTTCTCGAAATCCTTATAGATGAAATTTTGGGAGTTTTAAAATCCCAACTATCAATATTAAGTTTTCGGCATAAAAGTATTATATTTTTTTTGCAATTGTGCCACAGGTTGGTTGAGTTGTTAACAACTCGAAAATTTTCTAAACGGTTTCTGACTTTCATAATTTCAATCAAAACGACTACTCAAATTTCAAAAAGATAGTAATAACCATATGTCAAATAAGAAAAAAATGAAATAAGTTACGATGACTTCTCGAAAAGTAAACGCCGCGCAGCCTCAGAGATTTTTGAATGGGCTGAAACGTGCACTAAATTGAAAAACCTTGAAAATGTAAAATTTTTCAAAAAATATAATCAATTACATTTTAAAACTAACAAATGATTACATATAAATGCTTGTAATAGCGTAGGTACACTGCCTGCCACTTGAATAAGGAAACACATTTTTTTAACTTTAATTAAGTAAACTAAAGTTCAGAAAAAAACAATTTTTTGCACAACCAAATTTCAAGGTGTTGGGTTTAGTTTCCTGAAGAAATATATATTTTGTTATACTAAAATTATGCATTTATTTAAAGACATGTATTTCTGTGGTACTTTTTCGTGTGTCTCTTGAATAAGTAATTATTTTAATATTAATCTGGAAGATTATGATTTCAATCTCTTTCAATATAAATGGCTAGAGAACTTTTAATTTGATAGTTTGTAAATAGTTTTTATTCAAAATTTCCTAATTACTCTGAAAAAGAAAAACATTCTGATTTTGAAATCTCAGGATAACAATCTGATCCAAATAGCCAAAACCATCAATAGAGAAAAGACAGTTGTGTACAATTATTTAAATGACGTGGAAAGATATGAAACAAACATGAAAGGTCGGTAGAAAATGGCAACAACTCCAAAAGACAGACGAAAAATTCATAGAATTGCATCAAATTCTGTTATGTCGGTATCAAAATAAAAGTATGCCACAAAGTAGCCTTGTATATTAATGCATGTTTATCCAGGATAATGTTTAATGTGTTTGAATAAAAAAAAATAATCGATTTAATTTAATAGCACTCATTTAACTAAAAGCAATTACAATGAAAATAACCAAAAAAAAACTCTAATAAAGAAAATATTTGTCCAGTATTCATTTATAAAGACCCAACTAAATAACATACAGCCTCGCCTTGGCATGAAAAAATGAAATATGTCCATATTACACAACCTTACGCCGTTGGGGTCACCCTTCGCAAATAGAGTTTTAAAGAAATAAAAAATATTACGAACAAAAAAAAAACTAACATTTAAATTTACTCTTCCAAGTACTTCATCATTGAAAATTATTTAAATGGTTGGCAGCGATGGATGGTGGCAGGGAGGGTGTGCGCTAAAGTAAACCACAAAAACCACAGTTAATCGCCACGGATCACATTGCGTTAAAACCGCGACGATAAATATTTCTTTGTTGCTGTTATTGCTGGGTTTTTGTTCAGCTTCCTCTGCTGTAAATATGTAATTCAGTAACGCGTTAGTTCGTCGTTTATTTCTAGGCAAGTGGAATGGAAAATGAACAAAAGTAAAAAAAAAAAATGAAAAATAAAAATTAGAAATAGGAAGAAAAAACTGGTATGACTAAATAAGAAAAACAAACCCTGTCGCACAGTATTTGAATAACGGTTAAATACAGTTCTATCCATCCACTTTGTAGCAGTTTCGAGTAGATTTTTAACTGTCATTCTTGTGGTTGTCGTTCGTTATTGTTACTGCTACTGCAGGCCCCAGAATTATTAAACAAACTTGAATTAAAGAGTACAACGATTTTAGGGTGGCAACAATCTTGACATTCACCCGGTTGGAATTATGAGATGCCGAGTCACTGGACTTGCAACTAAGAAGCTGTATGGCACCGTATATACCGGCATCTGTGTGCGTTGTTGTTGTTGGCTTGTTGTTGGGTTTTAAATGAAGCGTTTTACATAATAATCGTTAAAATAAAATACGTAAAAGAATAAAATCAAAACTGAAATTATATTCAATTTGTACGCGATTTATTTTTTTATATTTTTGGCTTTAAAAGAAAAGAATGGGAAAAAAAGGAATAAAATAATGAAATGTGCGAAACAGTTTATTTAAGTCCATAAATACGCATAATTTGTAAACATTTGAATGCATTAAAGTTTTAATGTTTTTGAAAAAAAAAGAAAATAACGAACAAACAACACTTGTTTAGTATTAAATATTATTATCATCAGAATTTGTTTTGTCTTGGAAACAATATAAACAATTGCAAATCATTATGAGAAAGAGAAAAGAGAAGTGAATAAATAAATGTAAAAGTAGCCATAATAATGTCATCTCATTAAATTATTATTATCGCATTCTACTCGCAAGTAAATACCTTTGTATGGGATAATATTTACTCATATCGCATTTCTCGTAGCAGCTATTATTTTTAATAACTCAACATATTTTGTAATTCCAAATAATAAAAGTCAACATCTAAAGTGCATTCTTATACTTAATCACATTAAAGTAATATGCACAGTGGGGTGAATTCAAAACAGTTTGCAAATAAACATATGAAACATATACATATACATACAAATGAATGTGTCTTTAGAACAGAGGTGATCAAAATTAAAAAGCTTATGTATTGGTGAGAAGATGAGACAAATTTAAAGGTACAGTAAAACGAAAAAGTAAATGAAAACATTTTCTAAAATAGTAAACGTAAAAAAATGTTTCGGTTTAAAAAATAATAAAAAATTATTTCGCTTCGCAAAATAATGAGTTCCGTTTGTATTTTTAACTTTAAAGGGGGCTTTAAAAAGATCAAGAAAGGGTTCAAGGGCATCAACATCTTTAAACCTATCTTGAAAATTAAAAAAGGGTGTCCCAGTGATATTTAAATATTTTATAACACAAAAAGCATTGAGAATTATCAAATGCATTTTTGATTACAAAAATTTTTCGTAATGGTACCATAATTTTTTTATGTACTGCATTGAAAAAACAATCAAAGCATCCGCTGAGCATGTGTACCATTTGCCATGTGAAAGACAACAGAATTAAAAGAGCATAACAAAGTAGTGGATTGGGCAAATAAGCAATTGCACTATGAAATGATCATCTCTGCTTTAGAAATACATAAATATATACAAGGTGGCGCAAAAGTAATCCACCTATCAGAAAATGCTATAAATTTTGCGTAACTTGATAAATTGAGATTGGAAAACATGTGGTTCCAACAGGTCGGTGCAAAGGCACACACTGCACGTGCCACAACCGATATGCAGAAGGGCGCCTAATCTCCCGTTTTGGCGATTTGCACTGGCCAGCAAGATCGCCTGATTGGAAGTTTACTTTAGCGCCACCTTGTATAATAAGATTTGTTGACAATTGGTTTTATTAAGTCAATAATGCAATTATATTATGTTAGAATAAAGATGCTCCAACCCAATATTTATGTTTGTTTTTCACAAGACCATTACCGCTGATCATTACAGATTCCTTAGCCAATGATAGTATATTTTATCATCAGAAGCCTTCTTAGACAGTTAAGTAATCCTTCTATTCTAATGTTAGCTTCGTGCATATTACTATTACTAATAGTTTATCATTCAAGTTCTCAAGATTCTGAAGAAAAATAAGTAGCCATTTAATGTGTAGGCCATTGATCTTCTCTTTTTCAATACAATATCTTCAATTATCGTTTGTGTATAGGCGAATCTTCATTAGAAAATCAGATCAATATGTGTATATTGAAGTATTCCTACATACATTTTTAATTCAGGTTTGGCATATCCTTTGAATACATCTGCGTATTCTACATCGAATTATACGAGTGTATATATATAAAAAGACGATCCTTACAGCTGATTTTCGTATCAATATCTGTCTCGGTCAGTACTAATTCATTTCATTAGTTCTAAAATTATTGTCACCTGGTAACGTTGTGAAGTAGCTCCTAGTGGTTTTTCGTGTTGAATGAGTATCCGGACCTTCTAATATTTCGTTGATCATTCTGTCTCTATCTAAATAGACTCTAAATATTATTTAATAAAAAACTACTACAGGTTAATTTCCAATGTTCTACACATTACATCAGCTGTAGACTTTTGAGCTCTAACAATATTCAGAGCCACTATTCAACTTTTTAAGGGATAAAACGTGGTCAGCAATAAGTTATTCGTGATTTAAGTCCACAAGTTTAACATATTAATATGCCTGAGAGGGATACAGAGATTTAAGTTTACAGTTAAAACAGTTAGAAATTTCGCTTCCTGAGACAGCTTAACTTATGATAGTTTCTATTTAATCAATTTGATAATTAACAATTGTGGTCTATATTTAGAAAATCTTAAACTTTTAAAATGTAAATTACCAACATATTATAATTCTACTCCACTGTGCAACTTAAATGTGATTTCATAGTTCAAGGTAAAATATTAATTTGAATACACGTTGCATTATTTTCGTTCGAAAAAAAATATTCAAATTTCAAAATAATTTTTCCTGTTTTTATTTTTAATAATATTTTAATTACAGTCATCATTTTATGCCAAAGATGTGCTGAGTAAAATTACAATTATTATTTTGCATTGCAGGAATGCCGCGTAAAATACTAAAGCAGTAAACTCAAATATTTTAGTAACATTCCCAGAAAAGTTATTTAGGAAAGTTTTAAGTCATTTCTATGATTTGACAATAACGTTTTTTTTAACGGAAACCATTTTTTTATTAACTTTTATTTAGTTTATTTAATTTTTTTTTTTTGTATATACATATGTTTGTATGTATACATTGTACATCTACAGACTGTGACAATATAGCAACAGAAATTATTTAGTATGCGATATTCCAAAACAAAAAGCAAAACGTTTAATTTGTTGGTACTGTGCTACCAATTTAAGATAAAAATAATTTTATCGGAATCCCTAAAAACTCCTTGCTCTCTCAATCCTGAACCACAAATATGCGTTCTTATCAAATGTAAATCTAACGTCCTCAAAAACCACCTTCTCTATCTATAGACAATTTAAATTTTTATTATATTTTTTCCAGTTTCCAACACCTCATGGATAGGACCTACCCATGATAAGTGTGCCCATAGTACTTAGATTAATTGTAATAAAGGGAGCTATATTTCCAATTGCTTTTACATCTTGCGTCTTTTCAAGCAACTTTGATTAAATTATCTTCTGAATATAAGTAAGAGTTTATATTCGGCTGTGAAGAATCTCATATACCCACCATCTATATATCAGTAGTGTAATCTGTTCTCGGCTATGGATCTTATATGGGAGCTATGGCCAATTATGGACGACTCTCACAAAATTCAATAGTAAAATGTTCACCTACATATACATACTATATATGTATATCGGCTTGATATCGATATTTATGAGATATTTACGTAGGTTAATGTGTTTTTCAGAAGTGGTCCCCATATGTGTGTTATTATCAATTATAGGCCAATCACCATAAAGTTCGTTAGTCCCGGTTTACATTATGAAATTTTTGTCGCTGCGATTCTTGCTTTGTAGGCGAGTCGTACATGCATATTTTAATATGACTCACCGCTCTCGCCTGCAAAGCAAGAATCACAGCGACAAAAATTTCATAATGTAAACCGGGACTTACAATGATTTTTATATATATGTGAATTACTATTTAGCATTTTAGGAATTTTATATATTTTATATATGTAAATTATTTGTGTCGAATTCCTACTTGATAATAAAGTTTAAAAGAGATTTAGATAATTTTTCGGAATCCGTGCTATGGTCCACTTTGGACTGATGCAAACAAAATATCGTTTTTATGATTATCCTTAGCATATAGCTTATTTTTGCTGAATTTTGTATGAATACTGGTTGCAAGGGTACTGTAGCTTAATTGATTAGCGCGTTTGATCATTTATCATGAGTTGGTATTTGTGGCCTGGGTTTGATTCCCAGCCGCTGCCACTCAAAAACAACATCAGTTTCTGATAATTATTAGTTTTCTATCCTATCGTAACTAATATTTATCACAGCGCCCTCCTTAGGTGGCATAGCATTTAAACGCCACCGAATTAAAATAATTAAATAATAGCTATATATCAAGCTTTGACCAATGCGCCTACCCACCACCAGAGGCGCTGCAATACTGTACTACTAATAAACATAACAGTGTTGTCATACCTATCCCCTTTCCAAAGAAAGAAACACAACTAATTAATTAATATATAGATATTAAGTGTCTGAGTGATATTTCTCTTAAAAAAAAATAATAATAAAGTATATTAAAAAATTTCATCATATTATCTGCATTATATTTGAAGAAAATAGCAAAAAATATCTGAAATTTTTGGTTATAACTCAGATCCTACTTTACCGATTTTGCTCATCTTCAATGCCAAACATTTCGGTGAAAATTGTTTGGGAAAGATGTATTATACTAGGTCTTTTTTCGAAGCTCTGTCGTGCCTTTAACAGACGGAATTACGGACAGACGGACGGACATGGCTAGATCGTCTTGGAATCTTATAAGGACCCATAATATACCTATATAGACTTTTTGGTTATACAACCAATATTTCGATGTGTTAGAAATGGAATGACAAATGTAGTGGTGAGTATAAAATTATGCAAACAATATAACTTAACTGTCTTAAATCTGCCAAAAACTGTTAAAATTAAAAATATTTGCTCAAAATAGGCGAATAGACTAAAAGCGTATTTAAAAGTATTGACTAAACATGTGTAGTTTTTGAATACGCTTCAATTTGACTGCATTATAAAAACTATATTTATCATATTTTATCAAAAAAAAAAAAAATATATATGTATGTATATATTCACTCTGCATAACATCATCGATCATCTGGTAATAAAATAATTTTGACATAATTATTGTTTTAAATGATGCAAAAATCAAAAATACACACCAGAGGGCAACTTTAGCAAGTCGCAGCAATGTCAGCCAATATCTATCTATGTATCTACATATTTATCTAATAAGTATTTTGTTTTGTTTTTCCTGTGTACGGTTTTGATTTTTTTTTTAGTTTAATACGAATCAATCAGTAACACTGAAATAAAGAATTAAGACAATTGATGTATTGTTTTGATTTTTCAACATGGGTTCAAAACTCAATACAATAAATACATCGTATGAGTATGAATGTGTACATGGTTACATTTTGTAAAGATGAAACGACAAATTACATTTTGAAATATTAAAGTGTTTTTAAAGAGGGGTTGGTTGGCATTTACTTTATTTTGTTGTTGCTTCCATTTTTTTTTTATCGATTCTTGTGATTTTTGCGCAAGAATACGAACATGACATTTAACTGTCATTTTGATCATTAGATACTTCCACTTAACACAACATTTAGTCGTAAAGTGAGTCTATTATAGTGCGAATGTCAAACAAATATCTACATACATACATGTTTCATAGGCTACAGTGAAATGTGGATTGTGGTTCTTTCAATGGAATTATATGCAATTTTCTTAAGGCTTTTAAACTTGTTTACTTAGGAGAAATTACAGCAACTAGAAAGTGATGAACATTAAATGTATTTGTCTGAAAATAGTTTATAAGCTTTTTTAATTAAGAATATTCTTATCAGGATCAAAGTCTTATGTGTGGGTCTTTTAATAAAAAAATAGATATACATATATTTATAGCAGTGATGTCCACACACATACTCACTCATAGTAGCTAGACACACGTATACTATAACGTGTTTCGTGTAGGTTATGATTAACGTTTTGCTTTGAGTGTACTCAAAAAAAATGTGCAGCGAGATCAGACAGCGAAACAGGTTATAGTATACGTGTGTCAACGTCGCGCAGACAGAATTTTGTGCCTATACACGCATGTATAGGACTGGCCTTCACTGATTTATAGTCACGAAATAGTGAAAAATCTTAAACTTGATTTGAAACTTTAAATGGTTTGAGGAAAGAGTGTTGATGCCACTTACAAAACGCAAATATCTGAGACATACTAAGATGATCTTAAACGGTTCAACTACCGAGTTCTTCAATCAATAACTTATAAACGAAGTTTATAAAATACCGTTTTATACAATTTTGTGAGAATTTTATTCAGGCACCTGTTCACTTCGTGCTTGTTAATGGTTTTCATTTATTGTTAGTGGTAAAACATAAGTTTTCAAAAAAGTGGTGCATTTATTCAAATTTAAAGTGTTACATACATTTTATACTAAATGGCTCCCAAGAAAACATCTTTATCTATAAAGCAAAAACTTTTATTGATCTCTATTGCAAACAAAAAGGGAAGAAACAAAACACCAAATAGCTTCAGAATTTAATTGTAATGTTTCGTGGCCACTAAAATAGGCATTCTGATAATTACCTTCTTAAAAGCATTTAAACAGATTCGTTTAATTACTTTTATAAGGTAAATAGCCGTGAACGCTTAAATACCTTCCCAGGACAAGTAACTAAAAATTTTGGATTTTTTATTGAGGTATTTAACCGGAGTATACTGTACTGTAGACTGGTTCGCCTTCCTTATAAAAATAAAAAGTTGTGTCAGCCACAATTCCAGAAATATTTTTTGCCACGCCTACATTTTGTTTTGTTCACTGTAACGCTATTTTTAGTCCAATCATAACAATTTGTATACCGATGTTCATGGCTCTGTAACGGCTATATTTCTCTCCTTAATCATTTTTTACTACCACGTCAAATTCTAGTCATAACTTTTAAAAACTTGTACAAAATATTTAGCATTATTGTGGGTACGAACCCAGTTTGTTCACCACTAGAAAGCCATAACTGGACAGACGAAGCGTTATGTCATGTTGGAAAGTGTTGCAACGAGATTGTGCATATTCCTTTTAATCGAATATAACTAAATCCAGTTTTAAACAAATATTTTATACATTTTTCTAGAATATGATATTTTGAGGGAAGAAAATAGTTGTAAGGCTTTGATAAAACTATTGCTTACGGTACGGTAAGGTTCATAAGATTGATGCATTATTAACTAAATGACAAATACATAATAATATTTTGAAGTGGGTATAAAAATGCAGAATTTTAATTCCTAAAATAAAAAGTTGTCAAGTCCGTTTTTCAATTGAGATTTCACTGTCTGCAATTACAACACCTTCATTAATGATACAACAACTTTATCCTCAACATGTGTGGACGTTTTTTTTTCTTGTTCTGATTTTTAAAAATACAATGATTTGAGTTTTTGTAATACACATGTAAATATATTCCAATGTATGAGTATATTCAATATATAACACATGTGTGTATGTGTATTATTGAAGCAATATCTGTAAAGAAAAATAAGATAAAACGGACTACATACTCGAACACATGAGGAAGCTTTAGATGTTAAAGATGAACAACAAAAATGTTGAGGAAAAAGGTCAAGTCCAAAATGATGGATGATCTTTATGTCAGCGTTTGACGAGACATTGTTACAGCATTTTGTATTTTCTGAACTACAACAACAGTAACAAAATCAGGAAGAAAATGAAACATAAACATACACATCAATATTGTCTGGCTTTGTCGGTTGAATGCATGACACTTTTTTAACTGATGTTGGGGATTTTGTTTTGAATCTTTTGTTAAATGATGTTCATGGTTTTTATTTTTTTAACATTTGCCTATCACATAAAAGTTATCGAAACTGCTGGCTTCCTGTATTCCAACAGCACATTCTGAAAAATTTCTAATTAAAGTTGCTATACTACGTTTTGTTCCTTTTTCCGTTTCCACCTCTTATCTTGCCAAGCAAATATATGTATATTGCGTTTAGTATTTTTCTAATCATTTTCCTCCAAACATATGTTTTTGTATCTTGGCAAATAAATCTTTCAACGGTCTTTTAAATTTACCGCTGTTTTTTATTTTATATTCGTATCCTGCAACTCATTCTCACGAGTATAAATCTCGTGTGATTTTAGTTTCCATTGAGAGTGTTAAAACTTTAAACACTTAAAATGTGTGTAAAAATTTATAGTCCTTAGCATCACGTGTCTACCACGAGTTATTTTATTTTTTTTGTCGGTTTATCATTACCGCGCTCATCCTTGTTACACAGTCATACATACGCTGATGTACGCTCAGTTTGCTTGTTGTTTAAGGGTATGACGACTTCTGTATCTATTATGTTTGTGTGTGATTCGAGAAAATTTTATTTTTGACTTAAACATTAGTCATGTTATTCATGAGGTGTGTTTGTTTAGAATTTCACTAAAAACAAACACCGAAATCGAGATTTGAATATATATTTCTATTAAATCCTTTTGAATACAAATACACTTCTTAACCCCTGAAAGGGTAATATGGTCTTTGATTATATATTTAAATTTTTTCAAACATAGTTTCGAGTGCTAACATTTATTGCAGACAAATAGGTTTAGTATTAAACGTTAGCATTGTAAACATTCGCCCTAAATAATTTTGATGAATTAAATAAATATGTTTTTAATGAAGGGAAATCTTTAATTTGGATAATACTGCTGCTATCTTAATTAATTTGAAAAAAAAAAAACTAAAAACTATTTGACCTCAATTGAAAGTTTTGGTTTTGAAATCTTGCAAGAGATTTCGGGTGGTATGTGAATTTTGAGATGTATCTCTCAGGAATGTTTTTAAGATGGAATGTTTCCTTTATACCATTGAGCTTCCGTTATGGATCTAATAATATTGGATTGGGACCTGTGTATAAGATTAGTTCTGGTATTATTTTTCAATAATTATATTTCATATATCTAAATTGGCGTTAAACAGTCTTAGGCCCAAAAAAACATTACGTATTTAAGTGCCATTTATTTCTAAAGTGCATTTAAGTAAAAAATTTTGTTTTTCACTGAAAAATTAAATGCAACTTAAATGGCCAACGATGTTCATTTAAGTGCAACTTGAGTTGTAAACATTGAACATATGGTTTTGCCATTTGTTTTTGTTTTTTTATTCAATCACGCTGCTGTATTTCTTAACAGCGTCCAACAAGAAGTCAATCTCTATTACGGTAAAGTTGGGACCTTTATCCATATTTATGCCACAAAAACCAAAACACAAAATTATTGGCAAATTTTATTAAAAAAATCACCTGTTTTCTGAGATATATCGATAATTTTGTTGGCATTTCAAAGTGCTACCATATTTTTACCACAAAATCATAACAGCAATTAAGTATGACTGACAAAATGAATCTGTATTTAAATGCAACTTAAGATTTTATGAAAATTAACTAAAACTACACTTAAATACGCACTGTTTTAATGGGCATTAAACTGGATGACTTTTCAATCACAGCTTAGTTTCGATTGGTCGTAGATTAATTCAACCAATATCAAGGCTTTATACATTGCACTTCGTACACAGGTTGTATCAGCTTTTTGGTTAGGATTTGTTAAAGTTTTAATTTCTTCCAAAAGAAATATAATAGTTTCTTATCCGCCCTCTTTTATCACACTTTTATAGGCTTCCCCTTGTCCAGGAGAAGTCTTGCAATAATTGAGATCTAATAAAAATATACATACTGGATTTTTAGGCGATTCGTCATTTTGAGTTCTCCAACTCCGAAAAAATCAAAGACAATAATACTGTAGATAAGGATGCGTGTGAATATGAATATTTTCTACTTCTCAACCAAAATTTAAATATGAAATTTCTCGATGTAACTTTAGTATGTTATTAGTTTGAAAGGCCCCAGAGTTTAAAATTGCAAATTTGTTTTACATCTTGTTAACCTTTATCATCATTTTGAGGAAATATTATTCAAAATAGTTCAAAATTGTTATAATAATAACGTTGTAGATTGGATACAATTTTCGTTGATTATTTGTATGAAATTTTATTCAAATTACCAAAATTAGTTAATAATTAGTTATTTTTGATAAATATTTTAGTTGATTTTAGATTTGAATACAATCTGTTGGCAGTTTTTCACATGAAGATGTTTTTTTTCGTTAACAAAACCTGCAAGAATTCGAATATACAACAAAATCAGCCTTTAAAGGGTTAAATTGTAAAATTTACCACAACAAGACCTAGTATGCAAATACAAACTAAAATGTATCAGTAGTTTTTATTACAAAACAACCACCAAAATGATGAGAGGTATATTAAGTTAGTCATTCCGTTTGTAACACATCGAGATAATGGTCGTATAACCAAACCGTCTATATATTCTGGGCCCTCATAAGATTCTAAGTCGATCGAGCCATGTTCATCCGTCTGTCCGTTTGTTAAAGGCATGATAGAGCTTCGAAAAAAGAGAAAAACTGTAATGAACTGATGAAATTTTTACCATACAAACGGGCAAAAACGCTTCAGTAGCATCAGTGTTATAGATCAAAGTTTCAGACCACCTCAATATTTTTCTGGCATTTTTTGGTATTTTCTTCAAATATAATGCAAATAAAATCATCACATTTTGCGTATTTTATTTTTATTATAAAAGGACAAGTCCTGTTGAAAATAGTAGGAATCGTTTCACGATTTTTAATAGCCCTCATAAAAATATCTTCCCGGAATATGTCTTTATGGTACATAAATGTATGTAGAAATGCCGAATCCATACAAAATTCTGCAATAACATGTTTCATGCAAAGTGAAATCTCAAAACGATATTTTGTTTGCATCGGTCCAATTCCAAAAATCACTTAAATTTGTATAAATCTCTTATATACATAACTATCAAGTTCGAATTCAACACAAACAGTCCATATACTCATGTGTATAGAAATATTCATACAAAATTTTATGACGATCGGTCCATATTTGACCGTAGTCCCCATACAAATTTCCCTTCGAAAAATCACTTAAATGCGCATAAATCTTTCATAAAAATCATTATTACGTTGAAATTCAACACAAATAATTGGCTTATACATATAAATTGTCGTATAGAATTTCATGATGTATGCTCCTCTTATGAGGACTACTCCCAAAAACTCTTTAACCAGCACAAACATCCATATCGAATCGAAATTTTACACAGATCAGTTATAAATATGTAAAAATTATACTATTAACTTTTGTATAAGTTGGTCTATAATTGGGCATGGTTCCCATAGAAGCTGCACTTGCGAGAGTATACAGAGGTGACAATTTTGATATTTCAAAAAGCCAAAATGAGTTTTATACGGCTTTTTGGCACTTAATTTATTGTGTATTAAAGTATAACACTTTATGTTACACGCTGCAAAAATATAAAAAAACCGCAGTTCGGAAAGAAAGAGACAAATATAAGTTCTTGATTATAACTGGAATATGCATAAAATTCTTATAAATATCTTTATTAAGATGAAATTCAGCCAAAAGTAAACCTAAAGTAAAGTAAAATGTACGGAACAATATTTTACGAGGTTCGCCCATAACAGATGATTTGGTGATGAGTATATAAGATTCGGCACAGCCGAATATAAACCCTTACTTGTTTCGTTTGTGCCGGGGTTTAACGATGACAAACGAAAAGACAACCTTTGATTCCAAAACAATCCTTAGTTTGTTTTTCCAAACACAAATACACAAACAATCATTTAACAACCGCAGTACAAGTGAAGAGCAACAGCAAGGATCATTTCAACAGTCATTTATAACAAGGTTTATGTTTTTTGTTTGTTGTTACGAGTGTTACATTTTATTCCGTTCTATGCCATTGTCATTCTATTGCCATTCTATTCTAATTTCCCTTTGACTCTTTATGCTCCTTTAAACATTCTGTTAAATGTTGAGTAAGTATCAGTGCGTGTGTTTGTAGGTAAGTGATTTACATACATAAATAAATTCATTCCCCTTATGGTTTTTGTTGTTTTTGATTTTTGTTGTACGAGTACCACTCTCATCTATATTCATCTTAATTTCATTTATCACAATTTAAAATAATATTTATCTGTATGAGTGAGTGTGTGTGTGTGTGTACGTGTTTAAAATCTGGTGAAGTACAATTTCATCGTTTTATTGTCCCAGTGTGTTCAAAATCCATAAATGAGTCCTTAAGTGGTGGTAAATTCACACCTTTAGAACTGAGAGGAAGAGTATCCGTGAGTGTGTGTGCTATTTTTGTAAACCGATACGAGTCATATTTTGTTTTTTTGCTGCTGTCGCTGGTTTTAGTTTTTAAAGAGGAAATTAATATCACGGCATTTATTATATTATTTTTATAGTGGTTCTTTAATCAGACAAGTCAATAAATCAATGAATGAAATTTTAATGGTTTAAGGAAAATTGAAAATATTGATTACAAATTTATTTAAAGTTTTCTAAATCAGTTGTGTCTGAGGATGTATGTGTAAGTTATGTATATTTATATGGTTGGTTAAAAAAAATTATTTTGATTTGATTTTTGTTTAATATGTTAATTATTGTCACTTATAAAAGTGTTCGGTGTTTATTATTGCGACAATAACGTAAAATTGAGTAATTTATACTTCATTTCTGAATTATACTAATTTATTATAATTAGTAATTGGAGCTATGTATTGGAGCTATATGTAAGTAATATGTAGATCACACGATCGGCATTTTTCTTTTATTTAGTAACTTATCAGCCATGTCACAGAATTTAATTCCGTTCGGAAGTGGAATTAATTCCGTATTTTGCTTCTATACAAAAAGTAAAACGAACAATTTTTTCGGAATCAAACCTAGAAATTCTTCAAATTACAATTCCACATAGAAAATTTAAAGTGGTTTCATTTCATTAATGGTGAATGTTTTTCATTGGTTTTAATATGCGATAGATGGTTTGTGCGGTTCAGAAGCAGTGATTTTGGCACGGAAGACAAAGATCGCCTAGTCCAGTTAAAAAGGGGTATAAGAGGGTCCAATCAATTATGACCTGCTGAAATAGAATATAGTCTAGACCTTGCCCCGCTCTCTCTGGGATAAGCTTCACGTTCTTGGAGTCAAAAGCATTTAGTTCATTTTCGCGGAATCCATATGTTGCCAGAAACATGGGAAAAGTTCATAATAATGGCCAATACTTTGAAAAAATTTATATTGTACTAATCTTTAAAAATAAAAGCTAAAAGTTAAAAAATCCACCATTTTGAAGTTATACACCCAATAAAATATTTCTCCTATATTATTTATGTTTGACTAACTTTTAAATCACAATTGCGATCTCATTCGATTTCTGATGTTTATTTTAAAATCGTAAGCTCAGATTTTTCAACCTAAATACGTCATTTCATTGGTGAAATTATTCCGTAACATGATAATAATTGTTTAATTAGTATATTATAGAGTAATCAAAAAATAAACTTTTTTACAGAAACGGGTTTTTGGTTATTCGAGAAAAATTATTAAAAAAAAAAACGGTTTCGGTCTTAGAACCAAACATTTTTTTTTTATTTTTTGCAATCGGGCTCTCTTCAGTTTGTTGGTTTCTGCAACATATTTTAATTAGCGGGTGATTCACGATTATAAAATAAGAAAATAATGTCAAAATCTTTCATAAGCAGGCAAAGACAAATTTGATATTTTTTGAACAAAAGTTATAAAATGTTCTTAATTATAAAAACCAGTTAACCGATCTAAAAAAAACCGTATTGTGGAATAAAAAAAATATATAAAACCTTCGAATCCGGTTATTTTTTCAAATAGAAAATCTGGTTCAGGTTTTTGAATACTCTAGTGACATAACCTGTATATCAAGGACATACTTTTAAAGAAGACTTGGTAAACATTGTTTGTGTAGAACACATCTTAGTATTTCATACCTACTAATTCAAGTTAAAAATAGTTCAGAACTTACTCGAGTCACAGTTATATATCGATTAACAATTGAACAGAATACTGAATTAAATTTGTAGTAGTAAATATATAAATACTTATATTTACTAATAAAACGTGATCCATTTCGAATTTTCCTACTTTTTTAAAGAAAAAAAAAAACAGAAAATTCAAATTTAATGGGGGAATGTTTATTATCATTTGAAAGAACATTCTTTGGCATTTATTTTTTCAAGAATATGTCTATCAAATGGCCGAGTATCCGTCGAGTCCAATTTTCGATGATCCGTTGGAGCATTTCGACAGGTAACTGGCGAATGAGACGCGTGATGCTTTCCTCCAAGGCCTGAATCGAAGCGGGTTTGTCCGCATTTACAAAAGTCTACTTGTGTGATATCACACGATCTTGGTGGCCAATCGACCGACGCAAAACGTGAAATTATGTGCTCACTGAAGTGTTTTCTCAATAAACCCATTGATTGATGCGATGTGTGGTAAGTGGCGCCGTCTTGCTGAAACGAAATGTCGCCGAAATCACGAGCTTTAATTTAAGGCAAATAGTGGGTTATCATGGTACGATAACGGTCGCGTGCTGGACGTGGTATATTCGGTCGAATATTATTCAATAATGAATGCTGGGTCTCAAAATGGGTGATGATGTTGCGAATAGTACGCTCAGTAGGCCGATTATGTTGACCATAAGTTGAGCAAAGGGCACGAAACGCATTCCTCACAGAACGTGAATTTACGTAATAAAATTGAACGATTTGTAAACATTGCTCAGGCGCAAAATCTGCAGTACATGGCATGTAAAAAGCCACATTCACATGTGGCTCTGAAATAATTTGGACGTCACCATGAAGCTGCATTGGCAACATTTCGTGTTTTTCCAATTTTTGTGACAATCACATGCAGTACACATTCACATGTGTGAGCATCCTGCTTTGTAGAAACATTCACACATGTGTTTTTTCGCATGATGTGTACTTCCTTGTTATATTTGAATTCTGACATTTGAGAAATATGTAGCAGCCGTCACAAATATGTAGCAGCAAGAATTTTTGACACAACATTTTTTATTCGCATGTATGAATTCTTACATGAAACAGGTTCAAATAATCCAATACGATTAAATTCTAATATTGATAAAATCCCATTCCATCCATATTTTACTTTTATTGATTGGCGGCGTTGCCAATATATGTATATCAATAATAGAAATTATATGACGGGGAAAACTTTAGGCGGGATAGAACGTTCAATAGAACTGGCTATATTATATAATCACAAATCTTTTTGCGTACCTTAAACATTTTCGTTTTTATTTGCTTAAATTTCGAATAACATTTGGCAATTTCAGTCTAAAGCAAAACGCTTTTTTAACAATCATAGTTATGATTTATACATACCAACTTCTATTAATAAAAGTCATTGTTTTTCACATTGATTTTTAAAATATTTACACATATACATTTAAATATTTCATCGTGCAATACATTGCCAATCAAATCCTTGACAAAACCAAAAGTTCTTTCTTATAAATATTAAACGCTTTTTCTATCACCACCAATAAATAGTAACTATTCCTCTTAGAACTCACTTGGTTTCTCTTTTATTTCAACAGCTTTACAAAAGTTATTGTTTTAAAAAACTTTGCTAAATCCTCAATAATGTTTCTTTAAATAAGTTTTATCGTGTCACTTGTTCGAAATTACACAAATTTCTTATGTTTGCCAAAGTGAAAGCCAAGACACCTCAAATTTACTCCACTCTCCCATATCACAAGGCTGGAAACTAAAGAAGATGGAAGAAAATAAAGTGAATCGACAATATTCATGCATTTGTTTGTGTGGATGTGTGGAATATATGGCAACCAATATATTTCACTTAAAAATCTTATTAAAAACAAAAGTGCGATAAAATTGAATTTGCATTCAAAAGACATTAACCGCAGCAGTTGCTTGTATTTTTTACACGTTATTTTGCTGCCTAAAAATTTGTGCTTTAGAATAAAAAAACTTTACAAAAAAAATATTGTAATAGCAGAAAAATACGGCTGAGAAACAAAAGTGAACAAACTGCAATGACAAGAGTAAAAATTAAATTTAAATGGCACAGAAAGTGAATAGAAACGAAATGCAAAAAACACCGAGTATCAAAAGAGAGGAAAAAACAGACAACAGCATGTCAATGGCGTAATATCCGTTACCCACTTGCTTCCACACACACACACACACCCATTACTGGCATCCTTCTTCTGCACACAAACGTACTCACTCTCGCAATTGAACAGTTGTGGCCGTTGCTTTGACTGTCTGTCTGTCTGTCGTTACTGTTGTTTGGTGTGGCATCGTTGCCTTTAATGCGTTTGACAAATTACTTTTCAATGCAAATTTGCAATTGTATTTTTGCTTTTCACCAAACTCATTTCTTAAATGGGGAGAGCGGGACAGAATGAAGAATTAATTTTATGAAATTATTTAAATGAAAATTGATTTAAAACATTTTCTTTTTATATTTAATAATAATGCTAAATTTAAAAGGCCAACCAACAACTGGCGCTTCAATATCAATGTCATTTAAATGTGTCTGTTGAATACGTTTTTTCTTCCAAACTAATTTAATTGCAATACATACTTTATAAATACTTTGTTGAAAAATATTATTAAAATGGTATTATTGTACGAGTACAATTTAAATTGATTGTTATTTACGTGACTTGTTTTGGTAAAATTTCGTAATATTCATTCATTAGTCGTTTAATAAACCATCAATTTTACGCCATTTAGAGTTCATGCGAAATTAAAATTACATTTTTGTGACTATTTTTACACACTTGAATAAGCTGTGTTCAAATTTTGTCGACTAATAACACATTTATCGAAAGTGTAATAGTGGCTCCCGAGAGACAGTTTTTTTTTTTGGCTTGTTGGAATACCTCTCAAACGGCATGAGAAAAACATCTGAAAATATATTTTTTTAATTAAGTTTAAGATTAAATATCTCGCTCTTAATTTAATTTGTCCAATCGTTTGAGTGGTGTTCTTATAAGATATTATTATACGGGCAACTCCAATCAATAAAGGTGACCAATAATTTATTATATAAATCATTAAATTTTAAAATTGTAATAACCAGTGTAATTTTAGTCCTACACAAATTAATCAAATGTATCCAATAGTGCATGAAATTATAAGATGTTAATAAAACCTTCACACAATACGCTATACGTTCTGAACCAAATATCAGACCAAATTTTAGTTTAAAATTATTTTGATTCATATGAAAAATCTGGTAAACACAAAACAGCAGTTATCTAAACTCGCAGTAAATCAAGAAACAATATTTAATTTATTTGTTTAATTATTAATTACTACTTTACTTTGTCAAAATCTGTAAAGCCAAAATAGAAACATTTACACAATTAACCTTTATTTTATTGTCTAGTTAACATAATGATTAAGTTCAGCTTAATGGGATCCATTTGTAGATTTTCAAAGCTTTCGAAACATGTGTTCATTTCTAATAATTATTTTATTATTAGCCATGTCACAGAATTTTATTCCAGTTGGAAGTGAAATTAATTCCGTTTTTTGCTTCTATAGAAAAAGCAAAACGAAAAATTTTTTCGGAGGACTTGGGCTTTGAATGACATAATTATGGTCTTAAAGGATGTGTAAAATAAAAAAAAAATTGGTCAATTTAAAGACAAGATTTCCCGCGATACTGATGTTTTAATAGCCATCCGATTTGACAAAAACTTTAAACTCTATTTTCTCAAAACTCCCAAAAAATATACGCTATTTTTATATTGAGGGGACGATATATACCCCCCATCTCTTTGGTGGTGGCTATAGAAATGAAATGGTCACCTTTTATGTATTGGGGCCATATAAAAAATTTATATTTTTATACCCTACACCACCATAGTGGGGGGTTGTATTGGATTTGTGCTGATGTTTGTAACACCCATAAATATTGGTCCAACACCCACCTTAAGGTATACCGATCGACTCAGAATCACTTCCTGAGACGATTTAACGATGTCCGTCCGTCTGGCTGGCTGTCCATGTAAAGCTTGTCCGCAGAGATATTGCGATAAAATTCGGTGCATGATATTTTTTCAGCCCAAGGATGTATGGGATTGAATCTGGTGGAAATCGGTCTATTATTTCACCTAGACTCCATTCAAATGTCCTCCCGAAATAGGGGTTTAACGATCATAATGTTTGAATTATGCAAGTATTCAAAAAAAAATTTCAATACAAATGATTGCTAGATGAAGCCTAATCACATTTTGTGCAGATCGGTCCATAATTAGTCATAGCTCCAATATAAGGCCCACTTCCGAAAATCACTTTGAAGAGCATAACTCTTTTAAACATGTTGGTATCCAAACAATATTGGATACGAATATGTTTCATATATATACATATAATACGAGTATAGTAGAATTTCATGATGATCGGTCCATAATTAGTCATAGCTCTCAAGGCCCACTTTCGAAAATCGGTTTAAAGAGCATAAATTCCATAAAAACTTTTTTTTTTTTTTTTTTATTATTAACAAACACAAACTGCGAAGTTTTTGTCTTATGTGCAGAAAACACCCAGAGTCTTTGGCGGAAATCGAACCCGCAACCCTTTGACTAATAGGCCGGCACTCTATCGCCTAGGTTATCGGGGCACTCGGCATCCAAATAATATTGAACGCAAATGTGTTTTATATATATATACAAATCATTCTGCACAATTTTGTGATGATCTGTCTATAATTAGTCGTAGACCCACTTTGTAATTCACTTTAATCTACATAAATGTTTGAAAAGTATTTATATCGAAAAAATTATAACGTACTCGTACATAATATTTATATTAATTTATATTTATATTCAGTGCCATGACTTTACTAAATTTTTGGATGATCGCTTCATAATAGATCATATCTCCCATAGAGTGCCTATGTCTGAAAATTGTTATATACATATACTGGGTGTTGGGTATTATATGGTCGGGCTTGATCGACTATACTTTCTTACTTGTTTAATATATATTTGTGTGCGTATAAAATAAAACAATCAACTAATTATTGAATTCAAACAAGCATGAAATAGTTGTCCAATACGCCATAATATGAATGTTGTAATATTTCTAAAAGAATGTGAAGCCATTATTCTCTCAATAAATGCTGTATTTATTTTCAATTTTATTTAATAACTGATTTTAATCATGTCCCCCATATACATGGATATAATTAAAAATACATACGAGTACACACAAATGTATGACAATCCAATTTAATGTGTTGTGATAGTATGGATGTACTCGTACATATACATACATATATAAGTATGTATATAAGTGAGCATGTGGTAATATTACTGTTGTATTATAAGTACTCGTATAATATTGAACGATTTATTAGATAAGAATACAAAATGAAATAAAATAATTACTTTTAAATCACATTCAAATGGACATGGACATTATACCCAACTATGTAGATACATACAAACGAAACCAATTGAATCCCATCAAATCCAATTTGAATAATTCACGTGTAAGTATTTAGTAAATGTTGCTTACTGCTGATCATTTATTGTTATTAATTTTTTAATAATAACCATAATAATTCTATTAATGTTTCTCTTTCTTGTTTTTTTTTTTTTTTTTTTTTTGTAATTTTTCCCAATCGACCATGTACGAGTAGTGAGCGAGTTACGTAAAAACCCTGTAAACGTGCTGCTAAATAAATGTTTTAATTAAATATTATTAAAGAATGTATAAATAGTTATAAATGGCTGTAGTTACATTTTTATATTGTTGCTATTATTTGTTTGTTATTTGTATACTACATATATTTTAATAGTATAGATTTTATGATTTTGTGAATAACAGCTACATAGTTAATACTTGTATATGTATATTGAAATTGGTTTTTGTATACTTAACTAAAACGTGTTAAAGGATTTTTGATTTTATATGGGAACATTAACTATTTATGGTCAACCAAAACGAGTTTATAAAGTACTGTTGGTCAATAGATTTTAGTTCAGACGTTTAATCAAAGAGAATAGCTACATCACATAAAGCTTAGACTATGAGATATTTTATCTTCTGTCATTTATAGGCAAAATAGTCGTGCGATTAGGAGCTATCATGAACAATATCGTCCCTGGCCTTCTGCTATTAAACCCGGTATGATATAAATATCATATAAAGAAGTTCGTGCATGAAGTAGGAAGTGTGTCATACAAAGTTTGGAGTGTTTAGAAACTCTATACACATATTGATATCTGTAATATATTGTTACGAAATTGTATTTCAATTTAAATTGAACGGTCGTTATCAACATACAGCAAGTTTATCAACATACAACATCTTTATCAACAGATGGCGTGTTTATTGACATACAACTTGTTTAGGTTTTAATTTATAAACATTATTGAGAACACCCTGTTAAAAAACATAGCTGGGCAATATGGCAACATTGAGTTTTAACTACTTTGGCTGAACATTCTAGACCTGCAGTCATGAACATCCTAGTATCTTAGCTCCGAACCATTTAGAAATTATGATTGGTGTGTAAAGAGACTAAAAGAGCCAATCAAGTTAATCAGTTGATTGTAAGTCATTGTTGTGTAATCATCAAAGTGCTCTAAAACTTTAAGTGTGTTCTTAAACCGTAATATAAGTGTGTAAGAAGACAGAGTGTTCATTTTGTATTGTTTTTGTGTACATTTAAATAAATAAAGACTCGTTATATTATCTTCAAACCACTTGAAGATTTTATTTTGCAATTAAAAGGAATCCGGTTTTTTTTTAAAGAAAATAAACCACCGTTTTTAAAAGGCAAAAACGTAACAATATTAATTTTGTACAAATTTAGTTTTAGATGCCAAATAGCTCACTAGCTTATTACCATGTCCAAAATAAATATTGAATAATGTTTTCTTACTTAATTTTCAGATTTTATTTTAACCAAAAAAATATTGGAAGCGTGCAAAATATTAAATTTTGTGCAGAAATACAGGCTGCATTGTTTATTTGCAAGATATTTCGAGAATGAGAAAAACGCTTGAAGCTAAGAACATGGAGTTTGGAACTAGAAAGGGATTTTTAGAAATATTGTATATTTATGAATAACGGGTAAATTTGCTGATCTTATTTCTAATCGAATTGTGATACAAACAAGTAAGAGTTTTATAATCCGCTGCGAAAATCTTCGATACCCAACCACCGCTATAATACGAATGTCGATTTTTGTATGTTTTATATAAATTTATTTATTATTTGATCTCCTCCCGTATTGTAGTGACATTAAGTTCCCCATGGAACATAATTAGAAGCTTAGAACGTTTCCCATAGTTGAATCTCATATAGCCATATAGGTAGGCTTTGAAATTAGCTTTATACCAGAAGACCTTGTTGTGGAGGTCTAGGGACTGACCTTGAACGATTGAGCCAGTACATTTGTGCAGACTTTAATTTTATTTGTGTTAAATTAGCTTCTATATGGTGAACACATATTAGATGGCGGTGGATGTTTGAGTAAGTGCGTTCTAAGTAGAATATGAATCCCTGTTTTACACCAATGACCCTATTTGGAAATATAACTTTGAAGCAATTTGGGTTCGTCGGTAAAAAGCAAGTAATGTTTAGTTCTTGGTGCTAGTCTTTATAAAATGCCTGAGAGATATCTATAAATATTTTTTGCTCTTGAATAATTTCCGAATAAGAGTTGTTATTCTATGTACCTATTCGATAGTACTGTGTTTTCTTCTGAAACCAAATTGAGGGTCAGGTATAATACCTGTATTTAGATGTGGTATTAGGCTTTCAAGCAGTAACTTTTCGAACAATTTAGAGAATACTGATAACAAACTGTTTGGGTAATAAGACGTCACTATGCTAACGTCTTTTTCGGGTTTGGGAATCATAACTTTCCATGAGATTGAATACCTCCATGCGTAATCTGAACAAAATCATTATCAGTGCAGAATAAGGTAAGTTAATTATCATTGTGGAGGTAATTTTAACCTTAGCTGGTGATTTTCCTACTTTAAGAGAACCGATATTTTATTTGACGGTGCACCACATCACTAACAATTGTTGATTTTTTTCTATTTGGCATTGCATTTTCTAAGTGATTAGCAAATGCCTCTACTTTTCCGGTTGTATTTTTCGCCAATCGGCCTATTGGATGCGTATTGGAGATTCATAGGCAATAGAGCATTGCATATGTTTTACGGCCTTTCATAGAATATATTGTGTTCTCTTAGTAGGATCTAAGTTTTGCAGATATTTTCTGAGATTGGGTTCTTCATAACTCTTGAACGCGGTACGTAAAGACGAATCTTTAGGTTTGGAGATTGTGATTCATGCCATTGACGTGTGAGAGTTATATTCTTTCTTATAAGAGAATATATATTTACAGGACTTTTTGAATGTCATTTACTCCCTAAGGAGGCTACAGGTGTAGATACTCTGACAGCGATGTTTGTAATATCTGTATAAATATCAAGAGCGTTTTATAGTATATCATATTAATTTCTCAATAAAAAGTTTTGTGGCAGGTATGAATTAAAATACATTTTGTACTTTAGCCAATTCGTTTTCTTGTTAGGGAAACATTGACTAAGTTATTAACAATTAAGGTATTGGGGAGGATCTTTGCGCTTAATTGGTTCTTCTACGAGGAACTTTTCTTTTCCTACTAGTTGGGACAACTTATTTACTAGAGCAGTATTTGACGGACTTTGCGGGTAAATTTTAATTTGCGTGCACGAAATCCGGATGTGCTGAATGGGACTTAATAAAAAAAAACTGGAAAAAAACTCATGCATTTAGACGGAATGAACGAAAAAAACACAATTGATTATATAAAAAATTACGAATTGGTAAGGAAAATATATTTTTGAAATAAATATATTAATAACATTATCAAATATTTAGTTTTATATAGATTTCAACATTTTATACCTCGGATCCAAAAATATTTATGAATTGAAAGTTTATTACCAAAAAATAATTTGTTTGTCAAAAACTAAAAAATAATGCAGTAAAAGAGGTTTATATATATATTGATAATACCGAAGAAGATGGTTAGTAATAAATATAAACATCCTGTATTTAGCATATTACATATTCTCATTAAAAGGTATATTTGTGATTACAAATTTAGCGTTATCATTAATTTTAGTACCCTACATATTATCAACCTCTAGAAAAAGAAGTAAACTTCAAGTACAGGAATTATTTATTTGTTATTGCAAGGTAATAATAAACGTTTTTAATGTATTTTTGACAGAATATTTTAATTGCAGACGATGAAATTAGAAATTCTTTCGGAATTACCAGTATCTTCAATATGAAGATCCAGTTTTATTTGGACTATAGACTATATTTATTCTATTGACGATTCTTATAACTTTTGTGTTCAAAATCTTGTAACCCACTGATTTGATTAATGAGAATCACGCTTTTCGAATTGAAAATGAGAAAATAATTTTTTTATTGAAGTTAAATCGTTAGAATTATATTTTATTGGTTATATTTCTGTTACAAAAAAGAACATTATCATCCTAAACTAAGTTTTGAATGTATGTTTATATAATATTTCACATATAAATAATAATGCAATAAAAAAAATACTAAAATAATTGTGCTCCTTTATTAAAGATTATCAGCCATGTCACAAAATTTAATTCCGTTCGGAAGTGGAATTAATTCCGTATTTTGCTTTTATAGAATAAGTTAAACGAAACTTTTTTTCAGAATGAAACCTAGAAATTCTTAAAATTTCAATTGCACATAGCAAATTAAAAATGGTTTCATTCCGAAAAAATTGTTCGTTTGGCTTTTTCTATATAAGCAAAATACGGAATTAATTCCACTTCCGAACGGAATTAAATTCTGTGACATGGCCGTATATTGTACCATACATCGGAACTGTTAAAAATTTTTAAATAGATATTTACTAAATAAATTCATTAGAAATAATGTTTCAACTGGAACTAGGATTGCCAGATATAAAATAGACAAAAGAAAGTACACATATCAAATCGAAGTAAAAACACCAGTACAAATAAGAAAAAAAGTACACTTTTTATTTTAAAAAAATCATAAAATTCAGTACATAAAAGAAATAATTGATGTAAATAAGAAGTAGGAAATTCAGTATTACAATAACAATTCAATGAAGAAGATAACAAATAATAAAAACAAAACAAAATAAGAGATCATATATATTTTTGTGTAATAAAAAATAACTTAAAATTTAGATTTTATTTTTAAAAAATAAAATAATTTTTTTCTATTCTATATTAAATGTTTTAATACAACTTGTTTTTTTTTTGGCAACTTGAAAAAATTATAAATATTTATCGCCTTTTTGGACTTGGTTAACTATTCCATTCTTACCATCTTCCGTTTTTAAAAAATTGCAAAATTCATTACAAGTGTATTCAAAATTTGTTTTTATTATTAATTCGCTTTCTACATTTTCAATTAGAAGCTTGTTTCGTTTCTTTCTCCAAAAATTGAACATCAAACTAAAAATTCTCTCGTTTACCGCTTCGAATGAGGAATTGAAAATATAAACATACACATTTTTTGGAAATTGGGACATGATCCGCTTTTTAGGAATGTTTTCCATTTTTCTTTAACAGAATTTTCCTCCGGAATATTTTGAGCAAAAGTCTTTAAATATATAAAATTTATATTATAAATATATATATTTGCTATCAAATAAGGAATTTTTCCTTAAAAAAATAAAAAAATGTACAAAAAGAAGTACAGAGGCTGAAAAAAAAAATACATTTGCTTACTTCTTTAGGTCTTATGCAGACAGAAGTACAATTAGTAAAAAAAAAGAACGCGTACTTCTAAATGCAGTACGTCTGGCAAGCCTAACTGGAGCCACTGCATAATTTTGCATTCTTATTATGACACTTATAAAATCATAATATGATAAATATTAAAATAGATAATAATATAACATATTTTGATACATATATGATTACTTTAAATCATAATATAAGTACTTTGGATCTCAATATAATTACTTTAGATCATAATACACAGTACGAGTACTTAGTATCATATTAAGATTACTTTAATCTATAATATGGTTACTTTGGGTCGTATTATTTTTAGTTTGGGTCATGACAATTTTATGATTATATTGGGTTATAATATGATGTTATAATATCAAATTATGATTTATAAGAAAATATTATGATGAAATATTACGATGATAATTGATCATATTATGATTTGTAATAATATGTTTTGACCACAATATTATAATCAGATATTTGTATGTTGCTCTTAGATTATATTTACCACAACCTTGTTTTTTCTCTGCGTGTGCTTATCAAGAATCGAAAAATGATTTCGACTTACACTAATCTCATTTTTTGTTCTGTTTTAGATTAGGTTCCAATATTGAGATTCTAGGGCTGAACTAGCGCTTTGTAACAGTGATGTAACTATCAATATCTCTTAAAACGTTTCCAATTGTTAAGGAGTTCACTACATTTAAATTATTGTTTGGTAAAGCACCAGTATTTATACCCTACACTACAATATTGGGGAGGGTATATTGGATTTGTGCTGATGTTTGTAACGCCCAGAAATATTGGTCCAACACCCACCTTATAGTATACCGATCGGCTTAGAATCACTTCCTGAGTCGATTTAACGATGTCCGTCCGTCCGTCTGGCTGGCTGGCTGTCCATGTTAAGCTTGTGCACAGAGTACGGTCGCATAAATGTCATAAATGTTTGACTTATTCATGTAACCCAACAAATTTCACCAGAAACAAGTTGAACATAAAGCCAAATCTCACCAAAAAATTTTCTGCAGATCGGTCCATAATTGACCATAGCTCCTATATAGGCCCGCTGCCGAAACTCAGTTTGAACTCTCTCTTAAAAATATTGGTCTCCAAATCATACTCAACATAGGACTGTTTCATATACTGAGGGTAAGGTATTATATGGTCGGGCTTAACCGACTATACTTTCTTACTTGTTTTTAAATTTGTTTTTGTTGTTGTTTTTAATTTAAATTAAATTTGTTTTTGTTGTTGTTTTTAATTTAAATTAAAACAAGTAAGAAAGTATAGTCGGTCAAGCCCGACTATATAATACCCCACACCCAGTATATGTATAAAACAGTTTTTCAAAAATAGCCGTTATATGGGACCAATCATCCAAAAATTTAGTGTCATGATGTCTGTGAATATAAATATTATATGTGCTAAACTTTATCTCGATATAAATAGGTTTTAAAAGATCTGTGGAGCTTAAATTGAATTACGGAGATTGTCTTATATGGGAGCTACGACTAATTATGGACCGACCATTATAAAATTAGGTATCACTATTCCTGTATAGAAGACACTTATTTGTGTCAAATTTGAATACCAGTATTTTTAAGAAATTTATGCTTTAAAAGTGATTTTCGGAAGTGGGACTTATATGGGAGCTACGACTAATTATGTACCGATCATAATCAAATTGTACCGTATTATTTGTAGACATATGAAATATATTAGGGTTCAATATTATTTAGATACCAACTTTTTTGAGAGAGTTATGCTCTTTAAAGTGATTTACTGAAGTGGGCCTTATATGGGAGCTACGAGTAATTATGGACCGAACTGCACAAAATTTGTAGATGTGATTTGGCTTCATTTACAACTCATTTGTGGTGAAATTTGTTGATATAGTTGCATAATTCAAACATTTATGATCGATAAACCCCCAATTTGTGGAGGACATTTGTATGGGGACCAGGTGAAATAATGGACCGATTTCCACCAGATTCAATCACATCCATCCTTGGGCCGAATTGCGAAATAAGGCCGTAAAATAAATGAATATATATTTTACATTTTAAAATAACTTTTATCGTACACGACCTTTGTGTATGTATGCCCAACAGTTTCTTCAGGAAAATAAATACTCGTACATATTTATGTATGTATGTATGTATAAGATATGAAAACATGCACTGTTGAGACAACTGACAAATTGTAGAAATGCAACAGCAACTACAAGAGAAAATTAATCGATATGAAAACAAGAACGTTCTGATAGAAATTAATACAATATCAGTAGAGGCGCCACGCATTTCCGCATTCGATTCTGTTGAGCTCAACTCAACACAACGAGTGCAAAAACAACAAATTTCATTGATTTAACTAAGTGACTGGTTGGTTGGTTGTCTGGTTAGTTACTTCGTTGGCTCACGTTGTAGTGCTGGACCTTTTACAGAAACTTGCGCAAACGAAAAGTGTACAAACACAAGTTTTATATTTCATACTTGGTGTAGAATGACAACAACAATAACAACAAAACGAACATGTAATGTAACTTTTACCTTTCATGCTTTAGGGGGCACAACCTACAATCGACAAATTGTATGCATTTGAACCCTCAAAACAGCAACAAAACAACAGGACAACCGAACAAAACAAGTCTTCATGAGGGAATGAAAGAAAGATGGGAAAATGTCATGGAACAGAGAGGTGGGTGTACAACACACTCTGTCGAAACGAATGAATGATAGAAATGTCCACACCTACTTGTCAGTCAAAAGAATGTCTACAAAAAAGTTGACCAAACTTTATAGGGGGGCTGGCGAAAAAGTGTTTTCAAATTAAAACCAGGAAAGTAATTGGTATTTTATGAAATGGTCATTTTGAATATACGCTAAAAAGTTTGCATGCAGTAAAACAATATGTTAGAGTGCAATATTCGGCTGTGCGAAATCTTAAATACCCTTCGCCTAAATATAATGACAGTTACAAAAATTACACTTGCGGTATGAATTATTCAGTTAGTGGGAGTTTGATTTTGACAAATATGTATATAAATGATCCGTGTATATTTAAGTGATTTTGGCAAGTTTACAAAATCCTGTATGTGTATACATATATGTATGTTTGTGTATATATCAATGGGTGGGGTGTCACAATGCCACATGTGCCCTTATGTATCAATGGTATGGGACTTAATGCCATAATTTTTTTTTTCCAAAAATGAGACATAAAGCCATATTTTTAATAATGTTGCGTGTTACCCTATTTCATGTAAAAAATCAGGGAATCTGTACTATGCGAAGCCGGTGTTCTGTACACCTTGGAGGAAAAAATCCTTCCGGATTTCTATGCGAATCTGTACTATGCGAAGGATTTCTCCTCCATGGTATACGAACACCGGCTTCGCATAGTACAGATTCCCTGTATTTGCAACTACTTGCTTTAAGACAGTTTTATGAACCGTTACAAAACCATCAAAATTCACTAAAATGCAATTTTAAGAGAAATGAAATAACTCCCAACGATAAAATAGTGTTTGCAATCAAATGGAACATAAAACCATAATGGCTTTATGTCTCATTTCACTAAAATTGGTATGAGACTTAAGGCCATATCCAAATTATGGCTTTATGTCCGTTTGTATTGAGACATAAAGTCATTATGGTTTTATGTCCCATGGCATTGTGACACCCCACCATATCAATGATATGTGTAAAGTTTTGAAAAAATGCCGCTATTTATTAGATATATATAAATATTTCCAATTATGGGCCAACCATCATAAAATTCAGTTTAGCCAATTTGTACATACATATATATAGATTATTTGTGTCGAGTTTTAACCTGGTAGCAAAATTTTTAACAGATTTATACGTATTACAATGAATTTCGAAAAGTGAATTATATATCGCGGCTTTGGTCAAACATACCGAACCATTCAAAATATCACTTTGCGACATCTTTTTACATGAAACTTATTTTTGATCTATTTTAGTCAAACGCTTATCTAGCAACTCTATCCCTTGATTAAAATAGTTTTCCTCAAGGCCTTCAAAATAGTGGTTTACAACTGTAATTGCATCTTCATTTGAGGTAAAACGATTGTCAGCTAGGATTTTTTTTTTAGATTTGGGAACAGGTAAAAGTCACTGAAAGCTAAATCAGGAGAATAAGATGGGTGCTCAAGCAACTCGTATTTTAGAATAATTATTAATTTCATAATCGAACTGTTAATTTTTACTTCTTGATAAATTTTAGTTAGGCTCGAGTTCATTAAATTTAATTTTCATTAAATTATTTTTACTGAAGTTAGGAACTACAACTTGAAAAATTTATTATTAAAAATTTTTGATAATTTTCCTTGACTGGGGATCGAACCTGGGTTGTTGAATTTACATATGTTTCGAGAAATCCCACTTTCTCTCATCAGAATTCTTTGCGTTCTACCACCTGCACCATTGCGGTGCCGGTCAGCCAACAGACAAACATCAATCCTTTAACCAGTGTTAGTTCTGGTAGTTCGAAGTTTTTGCTGTAATTATCATTTGTTTATTAATTTCGATTCATAGTTGTTTTTTCCCTTTTCTTCGTATTTTAATTCGTTGATTTTAGTCATTGTTAAAACACTCTTGTGCGCTGGTGCGTTGTCTTGATGAAAAATTATTCTTTTGTGCTGTAAGCCAGGACGTTTTTCTCGATTTTTACATTTAATTGATCCAAAATGTTTCAATAATGAAGTCCCAAAAAAACCATTGCATTAACCTTACCAGCCGATTGAATTCTTTTTGCCTTCTTTGGGGCACTTTCTCCAGCTTCAGTCCATTTCTGGGATTGTTCTTTTGTCTCTGGAGTATAGTAGTGGATCCATATCTCATCAACAACGCTAAAAATCCATTTTATTTTTCTTAAAACGATTCAAACAAGCTTGAGAAATTTTCATTCTTTTGCGTTTTTCGTCGACTATTGATAAATGCAGCACCCATCTTGCAGAAAGCTTTTTCATCTGTAGTTCTTCATGCAAAATTAAATGGACTTGATCGTTTGAGATGCCCATGATATGAGCTACAATTTCTGTTGTTGTTGCTGTTTTTGCATGTCCACTACGTGGGTCATCCATAATGCTTATACGACCATGTTTAAATTCAGCAACCCAATTTTTTACTGTTGCTTATGAAGGAACACTTTAATCTAACACATTGTCCCGATAAAACTTTTTTATTAAAATATTTAATGAAATCATGAATTTGTAATTTTTCCATCGTAAAAAAAATCGCAGAATCGTCTTTTTTTAACACCTGTTTCTATATAAAGGAGTTGGCAGATCGAAAAAAATTTAACATGTGTTTATAGCACAGATGAAAGTTTCCAAAACACTTAAGTTTTTTCTGTTTATACTGCATTATTTGTTCTAGGATAAGAAGTTTCCGAACAGCCCTCGCAATATTTCCATTTTATAGCCTTTTATGTACCAATGAGCCATATTTCGGAAAGAAAAGTGGCTATGCGACATCATGGACCGATTCTGACTACATATTTTCATCAATGTTTGTCTTATTATCATTACAATGTATATAAAAATGTCATAAACAGGGTATTATCTGCAAAATATTTAAACAAAATAACCTTGCTGAAAAATATAAAATTTTTATGGAGGTTGTCTCACATTTTGGTCCACAAATATAATTTTTAGAAATAGTTTAATTTGAAATTGAAAATCGTTTATATTTGGACCTAGGAATTATAGTGATTTGAAATATTTTATATTTGATGGAACATTTTATTTTTAAATTCGAATTCAAGTCAAATTTTATCTCGATCGTACAAGATTATTTCGAATAACTAATTTATTTCCAAAAAAAATGAATTCTGTCCCACTGTGCAATAATAAATTGCCTAACCCTCCTTTCCATTGATTACATTGATTTTTCTAAATGAAGCAGGGACTATTGCTAGTCTGCAGTTATTTTTTTATGATATCCTACCAATACAGAATATAATTCATGTATAGTTTACACATAACAACATTTACATTAAAGATTTGATTCAGTAAAACTAATAAACATTTTGTCTGAAAACATTTGTATGAAAATCACTCAGTTTTTTTCAATATTTTTTTGTTTTATACTTCTATTTAGTTATTGTATCTTCCTTAAAAAACGAACTATAAGTATTTCTAATGAATTTTAATTATTTAGTCCAGCTAGTGCCGGACGAAAATTATTTGACCGTTGTTAATTATACGAGTATGTATTAAGTAGGCATTCTTCCTTCTTGTGTTTGGCTCAGAGCCGCTGTATGCCTTCGTCTGAGTCCAATATAGCCACTATTATTTAATATGTTGCAGGCTAATGTGTTTGATTACACGGTGCGACAGTCCAAAAAACCTGGCAGCGGATATTATTTTTCTTGTAGGGCTTGTCGAGTAAAACAAGATTCCAATAGTGAAATATGCCGGACATCTCCAAAATCCGGATTTACGGTTAAAAAAACGGTTTTTGTACCTTTGCGCACTTATAAGCCTGTAAATTTGTTGATAATGATCCGATTTTCAAACTTGAGAAATTTGAGTGTTATTATCGAGCAAACACAAATTTTGTAGATTTTTCAAAAATGTTTCAACTTTGGTGACGTTTTTATACATTATTTTATTAAGAAACTATAATACTATTGAATTTATTCAAAAAGTACGTTTATTTACGATTACAACGTAACAATAAGACAAGTGTTTTAAGGCAGTGATTCAGTTTTCCGATATTCAAAAAGCTTTGTAAGCTTTTCAATGTAATGTTTTAGCTTAGATTTGAGTTGGGGCGATTTATGCAATTTTTTTTTATTTACAAATTTTCTAGACACCCATTTTACCAGTTATAATGATTTAGTCCTTAAGTATCATTTGAAAGACTGATAGATAAACTCTTAATAAAGAATCAAACGAATGTATGTATTTTATTAGCAAAAATAAAGAAATATTGACATTTAAGAAAGTAAATGTTACAATACAGTCCTTAGCAGGCTTTGATTGCATCAAAACTATCATTAAGCAAAAAAAAAAAATAAAAAATTATCATTGAAAACTTATTTAAAGAATAAAAAAAACCTTGGACTGAGAAAAAGCCATAAAAAGGAATAAAGTACAAATTATTGCGTATCATGTTGAAAATTATCTTGTTCAAGCCACCACTATTTCTCTATTAATGTATTTGTTAAATTATACAGATATTTGCTTGTAAAGGGTGTTTTTTTAAATGTATATAAATTGAAATTGGCAAAACTTTTTTAAATGGCGGACATTTTGTCAGCTTGCAAGTTTGGTTTGGCATTTCAACATGAATAGACTGACGCCTGTACAGCACTTCCAAATTGTGCAAATTTATTTTGAAAATTCGGTGAATGGACGCAAAACAAGATTGCCCTTGATCGCGATTTTCATAAACGAATTTTGTTTAGCGATGAAACTTACTTTTGTTTGAATCGATACGTCAATAAACAAAACTGCCATATTTGGAGTAATGATAATCCACAACTGTATGTTGAGATACATCCAGAAAAACTGATTGTTTGTCCCCGTTTACACAGTCGAACATTTGGAAGAAACACATTTAGCTTGGTAGAAAACTACGGGTGTTCGGTACTCGGTGAAAATGGTTTGTTGCCATTTTCTTTGCTGGAATTTACTACAAATTATTACACATCACGAATAAGCGAAATGTCAAAAAAGCAAATAATAATGAACATTGTTCGGCAGTGTGACCGCGAATAAAAAAACAAAAGAGAATTCCAGATGTTTTTCTTCCAAATGTTCGACTGTGTAAACGAGACTTTGGTGTACTTTATGGGCTGGTAGAATAATTGGTCCGTACTACTTTAAAAATGAAGATGGCCAGCACGTTACAGTCAATGGTTCATCAATTGAAGAATCATGATGTACAGCAGCTGTGGCTTCAACAACATGGTGCAACATGTCACACCGGTCGTGCATGGTAACCGCATAGTTTTACGTTTCAGACCCCTGAATTGGCCTTAAAGATCATGCGATTTAATACCGCTTGACTATTTTCTGTTGGAATTTTTGTGAAGTCGCTAGTATACCACGATAAGCCCGAAACGATTGACCACTTGGAGGACAATATTCGCCTCGTTATTGCCGCTATATGGCCACTAATGGTGGAAAAATGCATCGTAAAATTGGACCTCCAGATTAGGTTACTTCCGAGCCAGCCGTGGCGGTCATATGCCAGAAATTATATTTATTATATTTAAATATTTAAATCAATTTCAAAAAATCATCTTTGTTTTATTCCATTGCAAAGTTCTATACATTAAAAAAACACCCTTTATACGTCTGTGTATGTGTTTTGCGATAAATATTTGCCAGCAATATTTCCAAAATGAGTTAGTAATAATTTTGCGACCAGACAATATTATTTCCATCATGATGATTTTAATATTTACACTTCTTTATGTATTCTTATATTTTTATGCATTCGATAACCAAATGGAGGAGTGGAAGGAAAAAGAGTTTGCATTAAAGAGCCATATTTATAAGGGCCTTAATGTTGTTTTTCAAGTGGCGGAGCAATTCTGCTCTCTATTAAATGTATTTTCATACCACAGAGCTTATGACACTTCCGATTTGGGTAAACATTTTATCACTGCTGTTTTATATTAAGTATCAAATTATTTCACTATATGCTATTATAAATTAAAAAAAAATCACACATAGAAACTAGTGATTTCATTTGTAAACTGGATACAAATTCAATAGAGACTTGAATATATTATAAAGTAAAATTTTTGTAAAAACTGTCAGCTTTAAATGTTTAGTTTGTTCTCAATAGGGCCCTCTTATACCGAAATGTAAATGGAATTATTTACTAGTCTTAGCTATTATCTGGGTAAAGGTGCGACGATGATGAAGCTAATATTATTAGACTCCCCAGCTCATAGGTTTATTACAACCTACACTATCAGTGGTATCGTTCATTTAAGTACATATTCATTATATTTTTATAAAAATATTACTTTAAACACAGTGATATTTCACTTCACTGCTTTCAATGAGTTTAGAGCAAAAAAAAAAAATGAAAACAAAGAAAATCGGAACATTAAGTTAAGTAACTACTCTATAACAAACATCTTCAATATACATACATACAAAATATACTTACACAACGCACAACATTCAAGTGATGACTACAACATTGATAGTTGGCAAACTTGTCTCTAAATTAAGGACTATGCACCGGCAGTTGAAGTTCATATTTTGTTAAAGTTTTTATCTTGACAAAGTTTGCCAATAACTTTATTTTTTGTAGACTTTTTTGCAGTAAACGGAAATTTCTAGTTGACCAATACTTGTGCATATGCTGCATATGACTTTGGTCAACTCAAAGTTTAGGAAACTTTACGGATTAATAAATGGTTTTCTTGTCGACACTTTGTAAGGTTTTCAAAGAAATATGTACTACAATATTTCTGTTCTGCAGTTTATATTACAAATTTTAAAGATGTTCAATAAAATTTACAGAAAATAATTCTCGAAATTAAAGCCGTTGTTTTCTTTATCGCATTTAGAGAAAAAATGTACTTTACTTTGCATATCTCAAACACAATTTTAAAAATGTATGGTGGTATTACTTCTTTTTTTTTTTTGTCGTAAACCACAAAAACATGGATGGCATTTCTTATATCCGCCAAGGATGTCTTCGCTTAAAATGACAGGAAACTTGAATAACAGCACACTTTGTATGTGTTTGGCTTTGTGTAAGTACGAGTACAAGAGTGTGTTTGTGCTTTTACCACTTGGCTCTTGACTGAAAGCATGTACTCGTAACTTGCAGTCGGTGGTTGAGTGGCAATATTTTCGATTTAGTTTATTTTACATTTTATGAGGGTGTGGAAAAATTGTTGTCTTTGTAATCAAATGCTTTAAAGGTGGATTCGTACATATACATACACGTTTTTTTTTACTATTACTTATGCATTAATAAAATATTTCAACTGCTTCAATTTATGCATTTGTGCAATTGTTTGCAAAAAGATATTTATTGAAGTAAGTCAATAATATACCAAACATTTAAAATTTTATAACAAATATATAGCGAGAAATTTGTTAACGTTGAATTGATTCTAAAAGAACCTTTTTGATCTTTGTTCTTCAAAAAAATATTTCTAGAACTAGTGCAATCATAATCACTTCATGTTACATATTTAATTACAGCCTTGGAACTAGTGATGCTGCAATTAATTTTTGAACCTGAATTGTGATTCCTAAGTACACATCTTAAGAGTTTTTTAAGGATAAAATTCGTTGGTACTACTTATACATTGATTCTAGACCATCAAAACAACTTGAAACTAATATAAACAATTTTTTTTAAATAAATTATATACTTATTAAATAATTGAAATCAATAATAAATTGAATCTATTTTCAGTATTAATACACTAATTGGTAATATTGTGAAATAAAATGAAGTATATGTATGTATGTTTATATGGATTATTTGTATATCGAATTTCAACTTCATACTTATATTTATAAAAGATTTATGCGCATTTAAATGAGTTGTGGAAGTTGACTTTATGGCCTGCATATGTTTAAATATCGAACGATGCAAACAAAATTTCGTTTTTAGATTTCTCTTTGCATGAGACTTATTTCTGCTGAATTTTCTATGGATACTGCTTTTCTATAGGTATTTTTGTACCATAATGGCATATGCTGCATAGAAACTTGTCCCCATCTATGATAAATCATGGACTGATTCTTACCAGTGCACTGTGAAAAATTCATTATCTTGGGGTTTTTCTTCTAGGTTTTATACTGTATACAACAGACGGACGGACATTGCTAAATCGTCATAGAATTCCATAAGGACCCTCAATATATATGCATAATTTTTGGTTCAACGAGCTATATTTGGATGAGTTACAAACGGAATGCCAAACTTCCATACTTTGCTTGAGTAAATTATTGTCAAAATTTGCGCAATTCCAAAAAAGTTAAAGTTTAAAAACCACCAATTTAATACTATCCTCAACAGAATTCTAAAGATAAATTTAGAATTTTAATAATTTAATAAAAGATCAGATCCAGTCGGAGTTTGTTCACCATTGAAAACCTTAGGATACTTACGGAATTGTTTACTAAACATTATGGACTTAGGTAACACCAGCACTCACTGAGTAATGCTGCCACGGATATGTGAATATTATGTGGGTACGCAACCAGGTTCGTGATACTTAGGTCTTCGTTAATCTAATCTGTTCCTTATGGTCGCAAGTGGGTGATTAATAATATACAGTGAGCGTTAATATAAAGTAAGCATATATACTACAAGTACAAATTTAAATATATAACTTATTAAAAAAAAACCTTGAAAAAAGAATAAATCAATTTTAACGGAAAAGTACCAGATTTTTTGCGTCAAAGTAAAATAATATAAACAATATTAGAAGTATGTAAAACATTGTAATTATATTTTTATGTATCCTGTATTAGTGTCTAATTTTTTGTGCAGATATTTTCAGAGGATTGGATTGAGGTCTGGGGATTTTGAGGTATGCTTACCCAGTAAAAAAAATTCGTGTTTTTGAAGCACTTAAGAGAAAAAGCGCATAATCGAGCGCTTCAATAAAAGCGCTCTTCTGAAGCAGTAAATGCTTACGACTAAAATACACAAAAAAGATGCTTTTTTAGTGCTGACAACGAAGAAGGTTTTAAAGCGAAAAACCAAAAATGAAATTATAGCCTACAGATTTGCCTATGACAACGAACGACAATTACAAAAGGAATATCGCGTTACTATGAATTTTTCGCAAGCAAAAACATTCAGATAGAATTAAAAAAACACTTTAGGAAAGTGCTTTATTTGCATGTTTGATTAGGCTAAAAGAAGCGCTTTTTGTCAGCAGAAAGTAGTCCTCCAAACCGGGAACACCTCATACAAAAGTCATGCATCCCATCAGCAGGTTTGAAGCGATTTATGGTATGAATTCATACATAAAATCTGCTCCTTTTGGAGCACATTTTTTACTAGGTAGGATCATTGACCTATTGGATATTGGATTGGTTCTGCGCTAGTTCTAATTTCTCTAGTCTAGATAATGTCGAGATAATCTTTCTTTTTCATTGTAGATTCTATAAATGTAAGATTATTATCGTCATATAACGCCAGACCATTATTGAGCCACCGCCATCTTTTACCGTCTTGGTAACATATTTATTAGTAAAGGCTTTGATCTCAGTACGCCATATTTTGGGGTTATTTTACTCCAAATATCTCAAACATATTTTCAGCGGTGAAAAGAATATTATTCCAAAAAATTCAAGGCTCGTTAATATATTTGTTTTTTGCGAAATTCAAACGTTTGATTTGGTTGTTCTTTGATATAAAGGGCTTCTTACGTGGCACTCTACCACTACTCGCTATATGTTTGCATTTACATCTCTGACTATATTTCTTAGTAAGACGCTTTGCACCAAACAAATTTTCTATAGGGTTGCGTTTGATATACTTGTCTAGAATTCTTTTTATTTTGCAGTGATGCCTTCTATAATTTTTTTGTACTTTTTCTATTATGATTTGCCGAGTCTCAATTGATGTACGAGTATATCTTCCCATTTCTTTTAATTATAAATTATAAAACTTGCAATTATTTTGAAAGGCACTTTACCGTTATACTTTTAAACAAACAAACGCTTTTGTTTTTGTTTCTTTTTTTTTTTTTTTTGTGAATGCAATTCTAATTATATGACTATATAAAAATGCAATATAATTATTTATTATAATGTTTATATTAATATAATTAAGGTTTTATTTTAATAACAATTGAAATAATCTGTTGTAATAATTAGACAACTTAAATTAGATGTCCTCTAAACATATGTATGTATGTCAAGTGACTGATATATGTATGTGTATATACTTAAAACAATTACCACAAATATCCCGAACTACTGATGAATACAAACACCAACACAATTTTTCCTGAATTTTCTCATTCAAAATTGAAATTTTAACATTTTATTAAAAAATATTTAAATAAAATTTAAATAAATGTGTAACACCTTATCAAATACAAATACGAATATCTTTTGATTCACTTTATTTTGGCACATTAATGTCTGGTGTTCACACCTTGTTAAAAACTCAAATACTTAAGAAAAGAAATTTTATGGGTTGTTTGTTAACAAATATCCTTACACACATACAGGTGTACATATACTTAAATAAATTTTATATCAAGGAGTCGGTCGTTTGTAATAAAGTCTGGTAAAATTTATAGATTCTCAACAGTTTGTGTTTAACAATTTTTTATTTTGTATATTTTTCCTCTAAAAGCCACTTACTTGGCTTTAAACAGAGATAAATAGCGAAACGAGGGAATAAATAAGTTGTTAATGGTTGGTTGGTTGGTTGGTTGGTATTTTATTGGCGGCTTTAAACATAAAAATCTATAAGATTTATTGAGTACGATTTAACCGTTACATTTACACATCTAAATAAATATTTAAAGATTTAATGTATTTTGTTTTTCTCTTTTTAGGTGAAAATGCAATAAGTAAGTAAAATTGTGTTTCTGTTTTTAACTATTTTATAACAAATTGGCTTAATCAAACTTTAAAAGAAATATTGCATTCAATTTGTAATTTAAAAACTATTTTTGTTGTTTTTTTTTTACTTCACTTTTTATAAGCAATTCCGTTTTTTCATTTTAATTTATTAAAACCAAAAAACTTTATTTACCCTTAAAAAACAATTTGAAATATAAACTTGCTGGTATTTTGGCAGTTTTTTGTGGGTTTGGCATTTGTATAATTTCAAGAAACAAATCTCATTTATTTTCTTTAGAAACTTTAAATTGTTTATGGTCAAAAATAACAAATTTTTTTCTTATTTTGTTTTTCATTGGCGGGAAATTGCAAACTGCTTTTTTCGTCTGAATTTTGGTCATGCTCCAAAGAGTTTTTGTGGGCTGGCTAAAAATAAGACGAAGCAGCCGAAGAAAACAAATTTATGTTTAAAATAGAAATAATGAGATGAGAAAAATATTTTTATATTTGGAAAACATTAAAACTAATATTGTAAGTGTGAGAAATTTGTAGAAATTTCAATGCCGTATATTTAAGACAAGTTTCTTTTTAATTTGTGAATTTCATTTTAAATGTTTGTTTATTAATTATAAGTTAACCCATTGTTGAAATGTTTCATAAAACGAAATAACGTCTTAAAAGATTAAAAAGAAAAAATATTCACCCCTATCGTGAATAAAAATTCCACATGAAATTTGTTCCCTCTTATTTTTTTAACATTGAATTTTAATAGGGAAAATGTGAAAAGGGAACAAATTTCATGGGGAATTTTTATTCCCGATAGGATGATTAGTTTTTTTTTTACTGTAATAATACATTGGTTGTTTGGCTTTACGTGGTAGTTCACTACGTGGGAGCACTTAAGTAGAGTCGAAGGGACCCTGTTTTGAAAGACCACACCACTCGTCAGATTTAATGTCTTATACAACATGCTGTAGCTAAGATGAGTACAAGAAAGTCGTCCAACCTGTAGTTGTGAGATATCTCAGTATGTCATTGAGTTTTGACCCGGCTACCTCACCAAGATTGTTCAATATATAGTTTCCCATGAATTTATGTCTCTTGACACTCAGGGCTGGGCATTCGCAGAGAAGGTGAAAAATCGTTTCGTTTTTCTCCCTATCCTTACAGCTACGACAATGGTTAAAAGGGATTTACATGCTTGCCTAACGTCCAGTGTCCCGTTAATACTGCCAGCAACATTGATATATCCTTCCTATTCCGGGTTATCAGTTGCACAGAAATAGTAATAATACATACTGTGCTACGTTCAAAATATGATGAGGTTCCCTATTTAATAGCAAATACTCGTATAGTGAAATAAACGTATTGTTAAAGATACAACTTCAAAAAATCATAAGTTTGTAGCAGTATTATTTTCGCTTGTACGATATCTATAGTTATAGTTTTTGAGGAAATGTGTATTATTATGGATATTTTCATTTCCCTAATGTAGTCCAATATTTATCTATAAATTCTATACATTTGCAATAAGTTTATATTTTGAACCCTGTACCCGATAAATAACATTAATTCATTATAAATGTTTGCAAGAATAAACGGATGTCTTTAAATTGTCTGAAATTACTGTAACATCCAACATTATTTTTAGATCTTATAGAAAGAGTTTAAGAAACAAATATTCCTTAAAAGGTAAATTCAATCGACTCGCATGCATACCTATCAGTCAGTGTATCATGCTTACCAGAACTTGAAGCAGACGCTGTAAGAGCCTCACATAAGTCTTTGATCTTTAAGAAAGAAAGGAAATATATGATGAACGGTTGTCTATAACACATAACCATATGAGCGACAAATACCGTATAAAAAAAAGCTGCAAGAGAAAGGTTACTTCAAACGTGAATCAACAAAAGGAAGATGGACTCACATTCTTTTTCCCAATGTTAAAACGTGGATAAACCGAAATCATGGATAACTTAACTTTTATCTGACCCAGATTTTTAGCGGACATGGTAACTTTGGTAGCTATTTACAAAGATTCCATATAAAACAAACAGTAATATGCGAAATGTGCAATGAATACTAGGACAACGTTCAGCATACACTCCTAAAATGTAACTTCTGGAACAACAGGCGAAACGTATTACAGGACATATTTGAGAATACGACCATGGCAGCAATTGGTTAACTCAATGCTAGTCAAAAAGGAGAACTGGTGCAAATACTCCCATTTCATGCAGGAGATAATGATGGAGAAATCTAAATGCCAACAAACACATGTGCCGAACCCCTAATATCATACAAATGTATGTTGGATGGGGGATTAGGACAAGGATGTCAACTGCTTAGCAGTAAAATACCCTTAAGTTCTATAATTTTCAAAACGAAAGGCAATTCGTAAATGGGCCTGAAATCTTTCGGTTGTGTGAGAGGTCAACAGTAGTTTTATTAAATATGTCCTGGCTCTTCCAAGTGTATAATGATCTTCTGATACGACGATTTCTCTTTGGATTCCACTCTATAGCTTGTATGACAAAATTTCGCTTTCATACTTATGTATCGCATCTATCCATAAACGAAATGGGAAGATCTCCGCTCTACAGACTGCTTCACAATTGTTCAAGTCAGCAGATTTGTTGGTTTTTAAAAATAGTTTCTGATAGTTTGGTTGGCTATTTTTAAGTTTTTTTTTTTTTTTGTATTTAATAGTTTCATAAACCGATGAACGATTTTTTAAATTTTGCTTCAAAAGATTAATTGCTTTCAATATTTTAATTGCTTTCAATAAAAACCATAAATTCAAATTATCTCCAATTTCTACCTTCAAATTAGCTGTTGCAGCTCGTAATGGGTTAAATAACTGTGTTATACATATAATTTAATACCATTTTGTAAAAATAAAAATTATATCTCGTTTTAACCACCTTAAAATTCACTTCCTTTTGTATTTCTCTCTTTTTTTTTTTTGTGAAAATAAAAATAGCAGCAACGTTTTATTCCATGTACATAACAGAACGATAGATACGCTGTGGTTATACTTCTTGTTGTTTTTGTGGTTGAACATGGGTAAAACTGTTTTGGTTTGAGTTCTTGCCGCAAATGCTTCGTGGAGGAGAGGGGATTTGAGCAGACATTCGTTTAAAGTTGTTGTTTTTTGTTTGAGCGATTAAGATAAAAAAAAACAAAATTTTTACCTGAATTAAATTAAGTAACAAAACACGAAACTTTAATTTTGATTGAACAAACACTTTGTGTGCTTTTTGGTATAAGTGGCTTGATAGAATGGCTCCCATGTTTTATTGTGTGTCTTTTTGTTTGGTGTTGTTGGAATATCTCTTGAATACATATTTTAGTTATATAGTATGTGGATATTTTAAGTTGTTGTGGTGCTTTTATTGCCACAAAAACACAAAATGACGTGTTTCAAAAAATTAAAGAAGAAAAAGTCCATATAAAAAATGTAAACAAATTCTCTATGTACAAACTACGGAAACACGCTACTGTTTATTTTTATACCCTCCACCACAATAAATAGTGATGGAGGGTAAATATGTATATGTTTGTCAGTCCGTGTGTAACACTGGGAAATATTCACCTGAGACCCATCAAAGTATTTATATAATCGATCCTTATGGAATTCTAAGCCGATTGAGCTATGTTCGTCTATCTGTCTGTCTTTTTGTCTGCCTGTCTGTCAGTCCGTCTGTCTATCGTGTGTTTAAAACACTCTTACGTCCAAAATATGTAACCAAAATCAGTGAAATTTACAAAACACCGTTTATAAATCTCCTAAGCAGTTTGGTATTGAAAATCATTCAATTCGGTGTAGGCGAACCAGAGTTATGGATCAAAATGTGTAACCACCTCCTTAAAAATACGATTTTTAAACAGTTTTTTGTTATTTTGTTTAAATATATTGCAGATAAAACCATGAAATTTTGTACACGTTATTTATACGATCGGTCCATGATTTCTCATAGCCCCCATATAAATTTCTTTCCGAAATATGGCTCAATGTAACATAAATGCTGAAAAATTGCAATATCAATACAAAACTCAGCTAAAATAAGTTTTGTATGACAATAAATCACAAAACGAAAATTTGATAAGTTCGGCCCATGTTTGACATTGCTCCCCTATAAAGTGCACTTCCGAAAATCATAATATAATATTGGTACCACTCCAAAAATTTTCACTGATGATGTATATGTGTTGCAAAATAAAATAATTGGGTTTGTTGTTGTCCACTAGCGAAAATTGCTTAAATGCTCTTTTAAATATAAACCACTATTTTGTTGTAATTCGGCAAGATACATCTTCATATACATACATATATATTCACATACATATGTACATATAATTCTCTGTACCGAATTTTATGCAGATCGGTCTATAGCTGCCATATAAGAACCAATTTCGAAAAATAAGTAAACCCACAAAAATGTCTAATAATTATCAAACCAACATTTTATACCGATCAGAAATCATACTAATATCGGTTATATGGCAACTATACTAATAAATTTTTTAGTTGTCAATCCATATTTGGCAATAATTTCCAAATAAATTACATACACATTCGAGTATTATTGTAACAACCATTAAACTTTTGTTAACTACGTTACTGAGAAGAAATTCTACCTAAATAAGCCGCAAATACATAGAAATCACGCTACTGGATTTTGAAGATATCAGTCCGTAATTGGTCCACTTCTACTATGTCAGACATAACACTCTTGTAAATACAACCAAAAGAAGCCTCACCCTCATAGTTGCCAGATGAAATAGGTCAAATTTCGAACGGAAAATCGTCCGAATCGTCATACTAATTTTAATGAATCGTCCAGAAATTGTCAAAAATAGAAAACAAAACGTTTCTCACACAGAATATTTATTTTATTTAATAAAAACAAAACAACAAACAAATTCATAGTTTTTATGCAAAATAAACAGAATAAAGAGATCAACTGTATTTTTAACTAAAAAAGTATAGTCAAAATTTGATGTATTTAAAAAAGAGACTTACCGCCTGGCCCACGTAGTCGAACGATAACGTTCACTTATATAAGACTTAAGACACAAACTTTTTGTCGTCTCATTTTTTTTACTCAATCAAGTTTGTTTATTCCACAATCAAGTTTGTGTCTTAAGTCTTATCTAAGCGAACGTTATCGTTCGACATCGTAGGCCAGGGGTTAAGCTAGATTTACACGATTGAAATTTTCTTCAAAATGCTTCGAACTCTTGTAAACAGCAAAAATTCTTCAAAGTTTATTTATTTAATAGTTATTAAATAAATAAATTTTTAAAAAAATATTGCTGTTGAATATTGCAATTGACAAATTTTATTAGATCCGGTACAACTTTTACAAAAAAAATTAAAATATTAGCAAACCACAACATTGTTCCGCTTTTCTGTCCATGTCATTATTTTGGGATTTTTAACCATTCATCCCTAATTTTTCTTCGTTTACGTTTGTTCTGATAAAATAAGTTCAGAGATAGTATTATGTATAAAGAAAACAGCGTATACAATTTTTTACTTATTGATGTAGAACTGATATTTCCGTCATCCGGACTTTCTTCAGTTGCTCGGCCATCTATAAAAAAATCCTTTAATTCTATTGACGCAAAACTGCTTTGCTCTTAAAGAGGTTGAAAATTATTTTAAAAATGGTATCAACTGAAAAATATTTAAAAATCGTCAAATTAAAGGTAAAAATCGTCCAGTCGTCAAAATGCCATTTTCGTCACCCAAAATCGACAAATCTGGCAATATCTTACACTTTTTATACTCTGTTTCTTAACTTGTGGTGAATATGGAAATATATATGTGTTTTTTATTTTATAAATTGTTAAATTACACTTAATAATTTTTATGAAAATCAGACAAACACTGTAAATTATGGTAAGAATGCTAAACATTTGAAATAAATAATGTTGTTCGTAAAATTGTCTTTCAAACAATATGTAAAATACTAATAAAATTTGTGGTAAAACTGAATAAAAAACACTAAATAAGAATATTCTAGACCTCTAACCAGTGTAGTTTTTGTATGTTTTATTATATTTAGGTGGAGGGTATTTAAAATTCGGCACAGCACTCTAACTTGTTTTATTTCAGTATTTTCTGTTTATTTTAGTTGTTATTGTTTGCTACCAATACACAAGTTTATACATACATATTTATATTATACACGTAAACAGAGCAATATTGACGTATATGTATGTATATAGATAGTACTTATTTTATGGTGGTTGGTTGGTTGGCCAACTTTGATGGCCAACTCAAAACGAATTCTTTTTTTTTTTTTTTTTTTTTTTTTGGTAAAAAAAAAATGGTCATTGTGTGATTGAAAAGTGCCATGATTAAAAAAGGAAATAATTATTTCTATTGAATGATCGAATTATGATGAACATTATGAAGAATTAAGTATAGGTACTCTGCTCATCTTCAGGCGTCCGTTTTTAATTCAGGTACACAAGTATCTTTATGTTTCATGTGTGCAAGCTATCTACAAAAGAAACGTATCTTTCTTTTGTGTGTGCGCTTCATATACATACATACATACATTTAGATATACGTAGGCCAATTGATATTTTACTAAGGCTATTGTGGTTAAAAAGCTATAGTTATTGCTAATGATTACTGAATTAAAATATTCGTAAAATTATTTACAATTTGTATAATATGAATGTTTGCAATGCCGAATAATTCTTGATAAATGAAGAAAAATGTTTCTTTTGGTTCGGTACAATATTTTAATTATTAATTATTTTCTTAAGGAAACTTTCGTGTATGGGATGGATATATATGTATAGGACTGTATGGAAATTATTCTCTTTTCACAGTACATATTACAACCAATATGTTGTTAATAATATGTTACAATTTACATCATCTTTTACCAGTTTTATAAAAATCTTTGACATTAGTTTGCACTTGGTTATATTGTTTCAAAATACTGGACGAACACTTTGTTCCAAAATGTGATAAATATAAGAAAATATAATATCTATGTTTACCGCGCAGCTGTAAGCAACCGACACATTCCATGGCATTTGTATGAGTTTTTAAATTGGCACCGTAACATTACGTTAGATCCATCCCACAGCGGAAGTTCTGCTTACCACAAGTGGCCTACTGGACACATTATGTCACAACTTTAATATCAAGAAAGGTGATGTGTGAAAATATGAGAATTGATTAAGATCGTTGCGACCCTAAAGCATCTAATCATTTGCTTTACCATCATTTTACATAATTTTTAAATGCACTGAAGGCTATACTATGGGAAACTTCGGGGGCAGCCAGCTACTAGAAGGCTCCATTGACTTTCTCCTTCATATTTAATTCTGACAATCAATTTTTCACGTCAGAACTGTTTCTGTTATTAGGTGTGATTTATTTTTATATATAACTTATTTGTGCCTTAATTTCTGTGGATACTTATATATGTAAATCAGACATTTATGGCCGATAAGGTCTATTTCGGGAAGACTATTCTATGAGACTAGGTGAATTAATGGAGCTAAACTTATTCGGCCCTGAATATACCAAAACATATATATTCTGTTAATTTTTGAACTGCTTATTTGGAATCGACTAGAAACAGTTCCAACTTATGGTGATTATTGAACTCTAAACAGCTATTTGTTAGAATTTCAATGTTCGTTTGGATTCAAATCTTTAAATATTAGGATTTTTATGGATACATTTTATTATAACATTTTACTTACCACAACTTACAAAATTCGTTTTGAGTTGGCTGCACCAAATGAGTCATCGGAGTTTCAGTGTATTTTACTGATTCGTAGTGTGTACCAGAAAAGTATAATTGTACAAACTTTGTTACATATATACACTTATAGACCCCTAGATTAGATTGATCATACTGATTAAGGTGTGATCTGTGTGTGAACTGTCAATAAATCCATACATATGGACTTGTTGAATATAATTTCGGATTCAAATACAGATGACTCGGTTAAAAAATCTTAGAAGTATGACTGGAGAACATCCACGGAGACATGGTAGCAACATTGTTAAAACACTAGTTCTCGATATAAGGAGAATAATTATTTAAAAACTACGTAGCAATTGAGATCATTAAGTCGTTACGATGAGGTTGCATCTATAGAGCAAATAGTGTTTTAGTTGTACACCTAATTCTGTTTTTACGCGAATTTGATTTAACGCGTTTCCAAATAAATATTTCATTCTGTTTTTATGCAACTAGATTTGATTTAACGCGATCTAAAAATGTATGTAGTTTTACCAGAAAAACGTTGTTTGCACTGGTTTGGGAGAAATTTAAATTAAACACATAGTTGGCAGCACTAAAAATCGTCTGGCACGAAAAACAACACTATCGAAACTGGGGATTTCCCTTGTTTATTTCAAATAAATTTAGTTGAAAGTAAGAGTGTAAGAATTCAGTCAAATGTAAGTGTTAAAGACGAATAGATATTGCATGTATGTACTTTTCTAAATGAACTGTCTTTTCTACTGTTTTTTGTTTAAATAAAATATGTTTGCGTATAAAGGAACATGAATTTGAATTATTTATCTTATTTTACTTGATATTTCATACGTGGAACCAATTGCCTCATTTAATATGGATACTCTATCTTCTTTTACGCGAGTTTTCGAGGAACGTATCTATCGCGTAAAAACAGAATTAGGTGTATTTAATTTAAGTTGTAAAACATGAATACCTTTACCTAGACTTGGAAAATAATGTTATATTGGCTGTCCGTCACGTTGTACCTTATTAGTCGTGAAGTACAACATATTTCCAATATTTTAGTTCAAGTTTATATATATAGATGGAATAATTTTCTTGTATTAATAAAATCAATAGTTCCATGATGTCATTTCTAAAGGCACTTTTAAATTAAGCTACCTGCATGTGATGAGACCACAAAAGTTTGCATGTTTTAAAAATTTTCCTTATGTATCTTTCTTCATATTTATTTCATAAAATGAATGTAAAGTGTATGCATGTAGATTTTGAATACAATGTTGCTTTTTTTTATTAATATGCATAATGAAGTATGTACACGCAAAGAAAAAACATGATTGTTCATTGCTGCGACAACTACACTGTGTTTTTAGTAGCAATATATTGTTGTGATGCACAAATAATTGTTATTTTAATTCGATTTTAACAATAATTTAGTTACTATAACATTTGTATGTTTATCGCAATTATAAGATTGAATATGGTTCACTGAAACATAATTATTTTTAGTAATGTTTACCACAACTATTTAATGATAACTATTCAAACATATTTTGTTACTTACAACTATTTGAGCTTACAAATAACCATTAAATGATATGTTTCTATATTTGCACTAATATTATATTTTAAATAAATATGCAAACAAAATATGTTTAATTTTAATAATATTTAGTTTTTACCAATTGTAGAATGCTTTCGCATCAGTTTAGTAGTTTGTCTGCGTGATATCAGATTATTTTGTTGGATTTAAATTGTTCAATAATTGAAAAAAAAACAATTCATATTTACTACAAAATACACAATTTTTAAGTGTAAAAGACCGAAATAAAGTGTACATAAATCAATAATCTTAAATTTCTCAAAATAAAAATCTATGAAACATAACTACAAATAAATGCAATTTTTTATGTACGTTGAAAGTGCGCAAATATTTACTCCTATTTACAAAAATATTAACTAGTGCTTGTAAGTTTTGTGTTTAAATGAAATGTAGAAATAATTGCGATTATACGAAATGCTAAAATAATTGTGTTTTCCTTAGAAATAATGTTTTAACTGGTACTATTGCATAATTTTGCATTCATGAATGTATTGTTTCATAATATGATAAATAGTAAAAATAAAATGATATTAATTTAACATATTATGATAAAGTACTAACATAATATAATTGCTTTAGATCATAATATGTTTATTATGTAACATAATATGATTACTTTAAATCATAATATGATTACTTTACAACATAATATGATTACTTTAGATCACATTATGATTACCTTAAACTATAATATGGTTATCTTGGGTCATATGATCATGTCTGACAATTTTATGATTATATTAGATTATAATATGATGTTATAATATTCAATTATTATTAACAAGAAAATATTATGATGAAATATTACGATGATAATTGATCATAATATGATAGTTTATGACACTTCTATTCATCATAATATGTTTTGACTACAATCATAAATCTTATCATAATATGTTGGTCTTAGATTATGTTTACCACAACCATGTTTTTTCTCTGCGTGTATTAACTTCAAAAACGTCTATATAATTTTAAGGTATTCTTTTCACATTAATTTGTTTTTGTATGAAAAAATACATATACAACAAAAATATGTATGTATCCATTTGAGGGCATCCATTCGAATAATCGAAGAGTTTCTTACGAATAATTATTCGAAGAATATAAAAAATTCAATTTCCGAATAACAAATAATTCGATTAATTTTTAAAAGAATAAACGAATCAAACGTATAAATATGTTTGTGTTAATTTATCGTTTCTGTTTAAAATAATTCATAATTTGATTAATTAATTTAACAAAATTCCGTTTTAATTTTATTTACAAAATTTGACATGTTTAATTAACAGTCATTTAAAGATTTTTTTGATGACATTTTGAATTTCTGGAGTCTAAAAATTCGTCTAGTGAAAACCCACAATACGATATTATATAATTATATCCATCACTCTAGACTACTGCTTACTCAAATATAGTATGAATTATAATGCTTAAAAGAAATCTGATATTTAGTAAAAAAAAATACTGAACTAGTTTGAAATGTATTTCGAACCAACTATTTTAGAGTCCATATTATGGTGAAATATTATAACTCAAATGTCAAATACAGTAAGAAGCTTGGAAACACGAGGATATTACTGAAATCAATACATTAAATTGAAATACCTTTAATATACAAGAAAACATACTAAACAATAGAAATGGGATCATAATGGACCGCTTTGGTTTCCATATACACTGGTTTTTAATTGAACCAGTGTCATCATTACAACCTAATCTAAGGTGGTGGTGAATGAGGTGTTGCATATGTGTACAAAACTGATATTTAAGTTTACATTGATGATGATAACGTTGAATAGACACATTTGGTAAAATTTATATAAGTTTTATTACTAAAGGTCGATACTCGATACTACTTTCTGTTTATTTATTTAATATTTTTAAGTTATTATGTATTCGTTTTATTCGAACAAAAGAAAAATATCGAATAATTTGGTTACCCCAGCAGTTATACCCATATGAAAGCGGCCATAATACTACTTATGTTTTGTTGACGGCTTCAAGCAATTATTTCCTTTATTTCTGCTGCACGCACACAACTCACAACACAAAAGTATTTAAATACAAAAATGTTTAAAGGTAGAACTCAAAAGTAACATGGCGTATTACAATAAATACATTATTATAAATGGAACATATCCTGTACTTTATAAAAAATGTACAAATTTTATATATGTACAATGTACATACTCGTATGTATATACAAACTGTACATAATGTTTACATATACATACATATATTCATACATATCCTTGTACATGTGTTATTTATGTATTTATATAATTTGTTTGTTGGTAGAACATTCTTTTCTATATTTTATTTTTTTTTATTATTTTCTCTTCCTTTCCGTTGACACCCATTTAATGAAAACATTTTACATTCTCTGTTGTTGCTTTTTACCTTTTTTGTTGTTTCTACCTTTTTGTCATAGAAGGGTGTAAATAAAAAACATGAAATAGTTTTCAGGACATGACCTTTGTTGAACTCTGTTTGGGAGGTATAATTGTGATGAATGGGTGTAATAAACTAAGAATATTTTAAGAAATGTTACAGAATATAAAATATATGCAAATTTGTTATTGTTTATTGATTAGTTTATTTTGGTTAAAAATTTTTAAACATAAAGGATTATTTCTTTCCAACTTAACAAAGGTCGATGTATGAGTATTACTACATACAAATGTTAGTTAATATCGATTGTAGCTTAACAATTAATTATAATTACATACATACATACATACATACATATACATATTTAGAAAATAAATATTTTGAGAGTACTCCCCAGAATAAAATTACGTTTATATCGTTCAATTCTAGAATCACTGGTGATACATTGATTCTAGAGAAATTCTAAATATAACTTATTCGTTCCGAAAAAAACTTCTTGGAGTCAGTTTAAAAACTTTTTTTTTTTTTTGCATTCTAGTCAATTGGATATTTTATAAAGGAGTACAAATTTTTTAAGTTTGCAAAATATTTATTATTAAAATTTTGTTTTTTAAATTTGATAAACTTTATTCATCATTCATTAATTTTCACTCGTAAGAATTATTTATTTAACGTCATTTTCAATATTCCAATTGTTTATAATGTTTTGTTAAACATTTTCTAAAAAACTAGAATTGGTAGCTAAGGTTTTTAATACTTGAAGAACTAAATTTACAAATTTGTTAAATACATTGGAAGCCTTTTTATGCAATTGAAGTCCAAATTATCTGAAATTCTGTATCGTATCATTTTTGTCTCAAGGACCTTAAATCTCATTTCTACACCGATATAATTAAATATTTTTCTAAAATTTCATAAATAACATTAGAACATTTAGCTGCATTTGAACAAAAATTCCAAATATTCAAAAAAAAATTAAGTTTGTCTGAGGTAAGAAGGGCTTAAAGTTTTTCGATTTCAGCAAAATCTTCAGTAGATATTTCCTATCTATTAGGAAATTAGAATATTGTCAATAATTTTGTCAATGTTATTGTATGAATATGATTTCATTATATACAAAACTAATTTGTGCCAAAATTTGTGCCGATGCTTGCATACATATATATAGGTACATTCAAAATACTATTAACGTTATTCTTTTAGTTTAGACCGAAATTACAAATATTCTAATTTTTACTGAATGAATACTGTAGGGCAAAGCAAAATCGTTACTAAATATGTATACGAGTATGTGTGTATAAATGTCATTGTCGTATTTATTAGATTCAACAGTGAGACAATTGCAAAACTGTAACCATTTAAAATGCAATTAATCACTTTCAGCACCGAGTGTTATTGTTGTCTGCAATTGTTGCCAAAATTAGAATTTCAATTTCATCAGCAGAAACAAAATCTCAGACCTAATTTACAGATTTTTTTTCAGCTACTTATCGTCATACATATGTCGCATAAACATTGAAGTTAAAAATGAAACGAGTAAAAAACTGTCACCATGGAGTTTGTCTACAATTTTTCTGTTGTATCCTTGTTTATTTTAATTTGTATCCTTTTAATTGCAAACAAATGAAGATTCCAGTTGAGCTAATTTAACTGAAATTAAACTCGCACTAAAGCAAAAACAAACAAATCCACTTATGCAACCCATTTACAATAATAACCAATTGAAAATTTTTTTGTCGTTAAATTTTTGTTTTCAACGTTGAAAGTTTTAAATCTGGTAATGCGGTTTGGAAGACTACGAAACATGCAGTTAAATCACTTTCGACATGGTGATTAAAGTCTTAAAATACATGAAATTATAAAATTCAAATACTTAAGGAGATTGTAGGTACACACACACACACACACACACACATATTTTAAACACAATTGAAAGCTTTTAAACGGTGTGTTAAATACAATATAAAAATATGTTGCATACTCACCCTTCTTTTACGTTTTTTATATTTGTTGCCAAAACAGGAAAAGGAAGAAGGCGTTCCATGTTGGGTTGTAAGTGTGCAAGCTAGACTTTTGTTACAAGATAAAACGCACACACTCACACACATTCGTAAACAACCACACAGGTCTGTTGCCACCACCCACAGGATGCACGCAGGATGTTCAAAGTTTGTTGTGCCACTTTATTTTTTGTTTTCTTCTACTTACATATATTTTTTCTCATTTTAATTTTAACTAATTCTGTTTTTTGTGTTGAGAAATAAATTAAAAATATTTTTGTGCCAAAAAAAAAAAAAAAAAATTTAGAACACGCTATCTCATGTTTCGCTGTGGGTAATGGAGGATTCAAAAAGTCTTCGACATTCTTCATATACGTGCTTAAAAAATCAATACGACATAATATAGACATCAGTTCAAGTATTCAAATATGTGCCCGTCTGGAAATACATTTTAGAAAATCAATGAAGACAACACTTTGAAGCAATGTGCTGAAAAATTAATAAAAATCAGCGTTATCAAAGGAAATTAACATTTTAAACATGAAAATGAAAATGCTTGTATTGCCTGATGGTTTGGTCTACTGAACTGTAGGCGAATACTCAGGATTAGGGTTCCAGTGGAGACTTAACAAATTTTATTGAAAAAATTCAAATATACATAAGTACTTTAAACAACAAACAAAAATAATTAAAAAAAGTACCAAATATGTACTAAAATTAGCCCTTTTTGTGCCAATTAAAAGCAATAATTTCCGAATAATTTAAGAAATTAAAAAATTTGAACTTAATTCAATAAACATTTTAAACAAAAAAGAAATTCTAAATTTGGTGATTTTTTTATTAAATGGCGCGTTCTTTTTTCCATTTGGGTGCGTTTTGAAATTTTAAAATTGACAACGCTGGTAAAAATACAAGTATGAAAGTACTTTTAATTATAAGTTATTTAATTATTAATTGAATTTAAAGTGATTTCATTCCGAAAAAATGTTTAGTTACACTTTTTCTAGAGAAGTCAAATAGGAAAATAATTCCACTTCCGAACGGAAGTAAACTCTATGACATGGCTGATAATTCCACAGCAATATGAAAAACGTTTAAGAACAAACAAAAAAAAAACAGGTTACAAAATTCCTATTTAATGCGGAGATTTGCAGAAAATAAGAAAACACTTTCAGTTTAATGGTAAAACGATAAAAAAGATATTATTAACATATTTAAAGATAGTATTCAAACGAAAGCGGAAGTAAATTTTCAAATCAACTTAGATTTAGTGGAAAATACATGCTCATGGTTCCAATGAATGTACAAGGACATACAAATAGAATTTAAGGTTTTTATTTTTAGTATAAAATAAAATATTTCTTAAAGTAAAATAAAATTAAATATTTATAAAATGTTCTACAACTACCCTTGTTATCTTGGCCAATGGTTATTCAGTGCGAAACACATGTAAAATCCTCAATTTAGGATTAATTTGTAATTTAGTTTTTTTTTTTTTTTTTTTTGTCTACTTGACTAATGTTTGACTAATGTTTAATGTCCGTTGCCCCGCAATGTAATATAAATGTGTTCATGTGTTGGTTGGTGCATTTTAGCCACAAATGTTTGTTTACACTGACAGTGTACTTGTATTTACTACTACTGGATGGTCTAAACACTAAACACATCATTACACTGTCGTTTGTTTGGATTTGTACTCTTATCGATTGTGTCTACTTAATTCACCTTGATGAAACGGCAAACGTTTCCTTTCCCATCGTATTGACGGTAATTTTTTTCTACTCGTCGTCTTCTGTCTGTCTGAGGAATAGCCCTCCTTCTCTTTTTGTTTGAGTTTTGTTTTGCTTAAAGAAAATTTTATACAAAACAAAACAAAAACAACTACAGACCCTTAACTTTAATAAACAGTTTCGTACTCGTTTTTCTGTCTGTCCGTTTGTGTTCAAGCCCACATGTTTGCATCATTAATCATGACGTTTCAAAACTGACACATTCGGTCGATCAGCAGCGCATCACTGAAACTTGTTACAACAGAAATTCAAAAAAAGAAAAGAAAAAAAAAATACTGAAATTGCTGTATAAAATGCTGAAATGTTTAGTTTTTCTTAATTTTGCTTTTGAGGTATTTGAACGAATTTTAAAAGTAGTGATACGTTTTGTGTCTCATTCATTTTTTATGTATGTATGTTAGCTTGTTAAGAAATATTGACATTTATATTTGACAATGTAAATGTCATTTATTTTCAATCATAAATGAATATTAATATTTAGTTCGTTGCTTGAAAAAAGAAGAAACTATTAAATAAATGAATATTTGTTAAATATTCATTTCATTAATTTTAATATTTATGTTAAAGTAACTTAAGAATTTTGACAATGTTCCCTTAATCGATGATTTTAAAGTTGTCGTATTATTTTATAATATAATGGCGTATGTATGTATGTATGTGTGAATGTATGTATGTACGTATATTTTTAAGAAGCATATGACCAAAGTACCATAACATATTTATTTATACAAAAATGACACAGACTGATAGTCCAGCACACTACCATTTAGTCCATCATGTTTCCCAATTTATAATCAGTAGTTGAATAAAGGTACGGTCACACTTGCCAAATATTTACTGAAAAAAGCGTAACCAATTGTTTATTTGACGTTGTTTACTTTTACAAGAGTTTTGCAAGATCAAGCAACATCAAATAAATAAAACTAAATATGTAAATATATTTTATTTTGTGGTTACGTCTTTTTCGGCAAATATTTGCCAAGTGTGACCGTACCTTAAGAAAGACTTAATTCAATAATCTGTTATTTGTAATGGTTCTTAATAATTTTGTTAGAAACCTTTATTAACAAAATAAAATTTCGTAAACTGAATAGGTTTTGAAAGTGTTTACAACTATCTAGTTCCTTAAACATCTGGAGTATTTCGAATTGTACTCCGAACATTTTATCAATTCTAACATTGTACAAAGCATACATATTCAAACTATTTTCATTTCAAAACGAAATACAAAAAAACCCCCTGGATGTTTTTGAATCTTATCCAATTTTTAAACATCCCATTAAGTAACTGAACGCTAAAAATACAGAATATTAATGACTATTTATCAAGTTTGGCTTTCGATTGAAACTGTTATACATAGGTAACGATTTTTTGGTTTATCTCTCGATAACGGTATTATAGTTCTATTTAAGATTGTTTGTATTTGATGCAGTGCTATTTGATGAAATATCTGTGCGACCATTCTATTATGTTTTTGGTAGCAGGTGTTCTAAATAGGCCACATCCTATATACGAGTAAATGTAGGAAAATTCCTTTGTTCGTCATTATATCCTACACCACCATAGTGGGGAGAGTATATTGGATTTGTGCATATGTTTGTAACGACCAGAAATATTGGTCCAGCACCCATTTTAAAGTATACGGATCGGCTCAGAATCACTTTCTGAGTCGATCTAACGATGTCCGGCCGTCCGTCTGGCTGGCTGGCTGTCCATGTAAAGCTTGTGTGCAGAGTGCGACCTGTACTTTTGAAGATATTTCGATAATATTTGATACATGATATTTTTCGGCCCAAGGATGGATGGAATTGAAACTGGTGGCAATCGGTCCATTATTTCACCTGGCTCCTATACAAAAGTCCTCCCGAAATTGGGGTTTACCGATCATATATGTTTGCATTATGCAAGGAACCAAACAAATTTCATCACAAATGAGTGGTAAATGAAGCCAAATCACATATACAAATTTTGTGCAGATCGGTCCATAATTAGTCGTAGCTCCCATATAAGGCCCACTTTAAAGAGCATAACTTTCTCAAAAATGTTGGTATCCAAATAATATTTAACACAAATATATTTCATATGTATACAAACAAGACGGTACAATTTTCTTGTGAACGGTCCATAATTAGTCGTAGCTCCCATATAAGGCTCACTTCCGAAAATCACTTTAAAGAGCATAACTTTCTCAAAAATTTTGGTATCCAAATAATATTGAACGCAAATAAGTTTCTTATATACAGAAATAATGACACCTAATTTTTAATGGTCGGTCCATAATTAGTCGAAACTCCCATATAAGACCCTCTCCGTAATTCAATTTAAGCCCATTTCTGAAAAACTTGACGGGCTTAACTGACTATACTTTCTTACTTGTTTATACATATACCAGCTGTAGGGTATTATAAGGTCGGGCCTGACCGACTATACTTTCTTACTTGTTTAAACTAAATTTTATTTAAGATGTAAAGAAGTTTGTTATATTACCGAAATAAATAAGAAGTGCTTGCTTACATCGATTAATGCTTATTTTGTTATTGGTATGAGGGTCAATTAAGGGCCGATTCTCCAAAAATTTGATAGAAATAGTTTTCTTTAAATTAAACATATATATATGTATATGTACATACATATGTATGTATGTGACAAAATATGGTAATTTTTTTTTAATTTTTCCACGATTTTACCCTTTAAAAAATCTACATTTATATTTCATTGAACATATTTACACAATTTGGACAAGATCAGAGTAAATTCATTAGCAAATCGCTCATTTGCTGCAACAACGTAGTAATTCAAAAAAAGTCGTTTCGAGAAAAACGGCTTTGAATGTTTTATGACATTTTACTACATATTTCTTAAATAAATTTTTAACAAATCATGCGATTTCCGAAATAAAACCTGATTTAATTAGTAGATGTTAATATCTTTCCAATTTGTATTTTCCAAATTTTTACTTGTGAAATATATGTATGTCCGAGAAAACATGCTTTTTTATTTTGATGTTTACAACAAAAAACACTCTCACACAAAAAATAATCGACTTTTTTGAAAACTGATAAAACTATATGAAAGACTATATAACGGCGCATATTTTGTATTACTCAGTTCAAAAAACATGGGTTTTGAGTTATGACGTTATTGGAGCAAATGAGCGACATGTTGTCTTATCTTAGTTAAATGTTACATTTACATATTATCAGTTGAGTTTTTGGTTGTGATTTAAGTATAAATCTGTAATAAAAAAGCTAAAACTGAAATCTCTTAAATTTTTTTTTTTGTTTTTAATTAATTGTGGAATTACATATTTTCATTTGTGCAATGTGATCTTATGTTATATGAATAAACAAAATTTTAAAATTCTTAATAAACAAAAATGCAAATAAATTTTAATCACTGATAAAGTTCAAAAGTTAACAAATTAAATAATATTTTATATGTCTTCAGTAAAAAAACAGAAAATTTTTAAATAAACAATTAAATATTATTAATGGTGGTGAAAACAGAAAAATTTTTTCAAAAATAATTTTAATTTATGTAAGATTTTGAATTTGTTTACATACATACATATGTATGTAGTTTGCCATTTACTGCAATGTATGCAGTATGTACATACCTACAATATGTATTATAGAAATGCACATTCATATTCATACATGGGTACTTGTTCCGAACAGTGAATGTTTTGTAAGTCATGTTTTACACGTTTTGATTGTCGTCACTGCACAAATACAGCACACTGCCAACACTCTCCCACTTACACTTATCCATTTGGACTTTTACACACTTTGTGGCAGTAAAGAAACTTTGAATACGTACCCGTACCCGGTATTTAACCCCCTCAAGTCACAAGATCTTTGTTTTTATATACTTTTTTTTATTTTAGACATAAATTATTTAAATCACTTAAACATGCATATGCCTCGCGTTAAGACATTAAATAAATCGCTTTGGTTATGTTGTTTTTGTTGTTGCCAATGTTACTTTGGCAAAAATCTTGGTACAACAACATTTATTTGAATACAAACACATTGACATATGTATGTTGTTGTAGATATTACGAGTAAACTTACAGCGACAACAACAACATAATATCACAAAACTTGTAAATAACACTAAAACCCCATGTGCATATGTAAATATGTATGGCAGCATGTACATATGAATTCAGTGTGAGTACGTGTGAAGTTTTGGTTCATACAGCATGTGTGTTTGTTTGTTTGTTTGTTTCTGTGTGGGTGTTTCTAAAATAAAATATTTCAATGTTCATGTGAATTTTTGCCACATTTTACATGCCAGACCATATCGTAACCCAGTTTAACTTAATGAGTTGGGGGTTTTCCTACTGGATGAACAAACACATTCAAGGAGAAAAAACAAACGTAAAAAAACAAGCACTGGGTGTTTTAAAAGATTTAAAAACATAAAACTACGATAAATGTTGACTTTATTGTGTTGAACTTTTCACGGATTTTCTTCTATTACAGTTTTCTGTTGTTAAAAACAACCATATTTAAGATGATTTGTGTGCTTAAAACAGGTGGTAGAAACAATCTGTCACTAGAGGATTTTAAATTCATACATGTATCAGTATTTAAAGTCTAGTGTAGTTGTTTGTTTAAGTTCATATGGAGATGTGGTTGGTTGCACGTATGTACATGATTGCATGGCATGAGGAACAATATGAACAATATTTTTCATTAAATTATTTAAATATTTTTAATCGATGTTAATGTTGTGATTTTAAATCAATCCCTTAACGATTTATATAAAATTAAATTTTTAAACGTGACAATAGCTTGCAATTTCTCATTAACTCACTGTTCAATGACAATCACACACCAGCTGCATTACTTAGAAGTAGTCGTATATTGAAGTAGTCATAGATATGTAGCTGCCGGTACAGTGAAATAACTCCCAAATGAAATAAGTCCCAATGGAAAAATGAAATAAATCCCAAACATTTTTCCATACAGGTTTCATAATTTTTGTTGGGAGTTATTTCCCAACAGTTTTTTTTTTTGTCGGGAGTTATTTCATTTGGGCGGAAGGGTTTTCTCCTCTATGGTATACAGAATACCGGTTTATATTGCCGGCCTATGGCCGGACGGAAGGATTTTCTCCTCCATGGTATACAGAACACCGGCTTCGCATAGTACAGATTGTATTTTTTATGGTGAAATGTCATAATCTTTTTTTAATATCTTCGGATTTATATTACCTACATGGTCATGTTATACCTTAAATTAAATTATAATTACTATTATGTATATGCTTACATATAATTGTGAAATAAAAAGCGTTCTGTAAAAGGAAACAAACAAATTGGGAATTAATTAATTTTTGTTGGGACTTATTTCATTGGGAGTAAATTCATTTTTATTAGGATTTATTTTTACATTTTGAAATAAGTCCCAAAAAAATTGGGACTTCTTTCATTTTGCCTTTGGAAGTTATTTCATTTTTTTTTCAGTTGCGCGTTATTTCATTGGGACTTATTTCATTTGGGAGTTATTTCACAGTACCGTAGCTGCCTATTATTTAGTCAGTGGCATGAACACATTCTGTTTTTACAGATATCGGCTTTCATGCGACATAACTTAACAACTTGTATTCAGTGTTTCAGTTATATTCAAGTAATGACATACAGTAAAACTCCCCATTGCGGACACTTCTTATAACCGGACACCTTCAATAACCGGACAAATTTGACCAAAAAATCCCTCATAAAAATTCCAAACAAATTTTTTAAAAATCTGGTAATCCTTACAAAAGAAATCGCAGTTATGCTGATGAAACCAAAATTGGTGATTCCCCTTTTCACATTGCATTGATAAACACGAATTTGATGATTCCCCTTTCAACGTGTATGCACATATTGTTAAAACTTGGTGCGCGTTTGAAACAATTTGCCAAAAATGATTTTGTAGCTTTTCAAGACATTAAAAATATCGAGACACATTTTGAAAATGAACATTTTTAATTAAAACAATCACTATTTAAGCAATCAACCATTAGAAAATTTTTTTTCAACCATAATAGTAATGAAATGTAAAAACTTGTACAATGTATTATTAAATATGAAAAGTATGAAATAAACGACATAAATCTAATGATTTGGAAGCAATTTAAATAAAATTTTTCTGAGCCCCCTTCGATCACCCTCCCTATAAGCGGACAAAAACACTGCGACGGTGAGTGTTCGGTTATGAGGAGTTTTACTGTATTTGTAAGCGGTTGCGGTAAGTTCATGGCTTGTAACCTTTAAATTTGTTTGGATCTGTCGATAATTCATCATAGCTCATATATTAGGCATACTTTCGAAAATCTCTTTAACGGGCAGCAATTTCTTAAAACTGTTTTCGCTCATATACTTAATATAATGATATCCTACATATGCTTGGACTTGGCCGACAATACTTTCATACTTGTTTTATAATAAATAAATTGAGTGATACAAATCAAAAAATATTAAATAAAACTAGTTATACATTATATTAATATATAAGATGTTTTTTTTTTTAAATGTATAGAATTTTAATTTGGCAGCATTTTTTTAACAGGCGAACATTTTATCAGCTGTCAAGAGATTTATGTTTTAGTTTGGTTTGGCATTTCAACATGAATAGACTGGCGCATGAACAACGCCTACAAATTCTGCATATTTATTTTGAAAATCATGGTTCTGTATTTCAAACGTATCGAGGGTGTTTTTTTTAGATTTATAGAACATTAAACTTGAATAAAATAAAGATGATTTTTTTAAATTGACATAAAATTTACTTTATTCGAAAGATAATCTTTTGGCATTATAATTTAAATGATTTAAATATTACTTCTGGCATATGAATGAGTGGCTTGGATGTAATCTAATCTGGAGGTCCATATACTTTGATATACATAATTATAAATATAAAATAAACATTTCGCAGTACAACCGAAAAAAGGGCGTTTAAAAACCCAGTTTTTGCTTCAAAACTTGTCTGAAACGGTTTTAATAGATAATTTATAAATAATTTGCTTGACTTTAATGGGAATAAATATCAAAACTTTAGCCATTTTCAAACAAGATTAGAGTTTTATAAAATATAAACATAAACCAGAAAAAATTGCCCGGAAGTGACTATGTTTTTTTCCTGTCTCAACTATAAATTTAGCTTTCTAAGACAACAACGAATTCAACCGCTGGCTATAACAACTACAACATTGAATTAAACTTTACATATAAAACAACAACGGCAACAAGAAGAAATTGCAGAAATTAGACGACAGTATATGATGTGGTGGCATGGAAGGCATTTCTTGTGTCGTGTAAATGTTTCGGTATTTTTTTGTTTTTTTTTTTTGTTCATTCATTATTTCATTCCATTTCTTTGGGTCTTTTTAAAGCTTCTCATTTTCTTTGCGGTGTCCATTTACTTGGTCATACATACACTGAAGCATGTAAAATGCAAACAGCAAACAACCTTCTTCGTCTTGTTGTATCATGATGTCATGTCTAATACTGGGTGGTCATGGTGTTTTTATTTTTTTTTTTTGATTTCTACTCTATGGCAATTATGAGCCCTCCATAGAGGCCGTGATCGTCTTCATCTTGATTTCTTTTTGTTATTGTTTCATGGTTTCTTACGTCCAAGTTACAATTACAAACAAAAAGACAGTATTTTATTGGTATGAAGGCTGAAGCTGAATGACATTGCATGAACTTTTTATTTAATATTTTTTGTTGCTTTTTGTTTTGTTGCTATTTGCAGTTGTAATCTTGTACGTTTTGGCGGTTTCGTCTGAAGGCGAATTGTTTTTTTTTTTCAAAGGTTTATGGGTGCGAGAGACAAATGAAAATAAAGAATTTATTTTTTAGCTATTTGTTGCCTTATTACTTGCGATAAGATGAAATAAATGTAAGATGAAATATGAATTTTTCTTTATGTGGTTGTAAATGAAATTTGTTTGTTGTTATTTCAAATTTAATCGAAATTGGAGCGGCCGGCGAGTAACTAGATTTGGGCAGATGAATGAATGGAAATAAATGAATTTAAATTAGAGTCCATCCATATATTTTAATTAGCCTTATGAAACCAATGCAGGATCTCATATACCCACTAATTTTAGCTTATTTCAGTATTTGAACTTCTTTTTAGCCACCCTGGATTGGATTGTGAAATGAATTGCTGTCTATGAATTAAAAATAAAATACGATTTTGTATAAAAGGAAAGGACATTGGTCAAATGATCACTTAAACTAGACTCAAATTGGATTATTCTTTAGACTACTTTGAAATTAGAAAAGGATTACATTTTTACATTCTTATTTTTCTACAAAACTTCATATATGACCCGAGCTTAGAAAACAAATTACTTGTAACCAGCAATGCGGAACGGTCCAGTTAGTATAATATGAATCACATATTTGCATATCAATAGTTGTACAAAAACGCATGCGTCAACAATTCAATTTTTAGTTATTAAGAAATAATAAAAACAAGTAAGAAAGTATAGTCGGTCAAGCCCGACCATATAAACCCATGGGAGATATAACCTGTTGTGGACCGATAATCCAAAAAATTAGTGTCATGCTTTATCTCGATATAAATATTTATAAAAGATTTATGGTGATAAAGAACATACGGAGAGGGTCTCATATGGACCGACCATTATAAAATTAGGTGTCATCATTTCTGTACATATGAAACATATTATTTGAACACTAACATTTTTAAAAGAGTTATGCTCTTTAAAATGATTTTCGGAAGTGGGCCTTATATGGAAGCTACGACTAATTACGGACCGATCTTTACAAAATTTGTAGCTGTGATTTAGCTTTATTTCTTACTCATTTGTGATGAAATTTTAGATACTTTCATAATTCAAACATTTATGATCGTTAACCTCCTATTTCGGGAGTCAAATAATTATGTTTTAAATATGTAATCATTTTTCGCCTTCATAGGCTTTTCGATTACAATAAATAAATAAATAAAAAAAAGAGAAAAAATAATGGATCAATTTCCACCAGTTCAATGCCATCCATCCTTGGGCCGAAAAATTATCATTTACCAAATTTTGTTGAAATATCCTCAAAATTGCGACCTGTACTATGCGTACAAGCTTTTCATGGGCTGTCCAGCCAGACGGACGGACGGACTTGCATCGTTAAATCGACTCAGGTAGCGATTGTAAGTCGACATATATACTTTAAGGTGGGTGTTGAACCAATATTTATGGCCGTTACAAACATCAGCATAAGTCCAATATACCCTACCAACTATTGTAGGTGTAGGTGTAGGTTATAGAAAGCTACAGTTTCGGTTTGGGTGTAAGTCTTTCTGTTTGCCGAAAAGCTCTCTTTCATTTTTACTAATCACCCCAATCATGAATAAAAGTTCCGCGGGAGTTTTTTCCCTTTTCCCATTTTTCATATTCAAATTCAATGTTAAAAAATAAAAACGGAAAAAACTCCCGCGGTTTTTATGTTCTTTATTGGGCCGGATATGAATTTCCTACTATTGGAGAGTCGGATCTGAAGTTTGAAGTGAAAAAATAGAACCACAAAATAATGCATGTTTAAAATATAACAATTGTTAAACTGCTTCAGTATCTTGACTAATTACTTCCTTTTTTTGAGCCATTTACATTATGTTCCAGTATTCAAAATAATTACATATGTAGGTAAGTTCAGAAAGCATAATAAAGCATCCCATATTAAAGTTTAACTTTCCTAAGACAGATAATGTGTATTTGACAAACAATAACAACTTAGAAGAACGTTTATCTAAACATTTATTTTATATATTGTTACTATAGTATGTTACAACATACTAACTTTTGAATTAATTTTCTTCTTAAATTTTTTAAAATTTCATATAAAATTCGTTTCTTTTGTAATCATCTACAGGTTGATTGTCATGTAGTTATTTTGTTTTTTTTCCCTTACATTTCTAGCATTTTTCACATTGCATTCCTTTTGCAAGTTGTAGAGTGGTGGAAGCTTTAAACGTGCCATTAATTTAAAGCAAATATTCGTATTCTGGGCTTTAGACATTTTGTGACTTGGCGCTTTTTCTTATCGCAAATGAAAATCTCAATGTTTTTTTTTTCTTTCTTTAATTTTTCCGTACAATTACCAACAATTTTTATTTATTTTGTTTTAGTTTATTTTGGTTTCGTCCCTTAGGTGGCATATTACTTGCAGGTTGAAAATGAGAATGAAAATAAAAACATTATTAATGGAAATGTAATCGAGCAGAAAACAAAACATTCCATTTTATAGAATTTTTCGCAGCAAATAAAATTAGATTTGTTACAACAAAAAAATTGTAGTTATGAATTCATTTATGAAAAATACTTTAAGCATTTCAATCGTTATAAAATATACACAGAAAAAATTAAAATTGATTTTCAATTAAAATATTTGTATATTTAATTAAACATTTAATTGAAAGTGGACCGATGAAGGATCAATTAAAATATTTTGTAAAAATTTAATTAAAAGTAGTTTTAATTAACAAAATATTATATTATTTAATTGAAAATTGTTTTTCAATTAAAAATTGAATTGATATGATTAAAAGTTTAATTAAAAATCAATTAAGACTCAATTAAAAGTTTAATTAAAATTTGTCGGGCAATAATTTTTTCTGTGTATAATTTTAAAGTCGTTTTAAAATAACAAGTGACTCGATGCAGAAAAACTGAGTACGTTAATTAAATTTGTATGCTTTTCTACATATGTGTAAGAATGGATATTGCATCGGTTTTTAAGCAGCTGAAATTATTAAATTCCAAAAGCATTGTGTTTTTCATTTCAATTATAAAAAAAATATTAAAAAATACATGTAATTTCATATTTTACACTCTCGTTTTTATTTTAAACAAATTTGACACGCGACACTTTTCATTAATTCACAGCACAATTAATTGTAATTAATATTTCTGCTAAGATTACCCCAAAGTCTGTCGGTAAAAGATTGTGTGTTACATAATAAATTCAACAAAAACCGCAAAAAGTATTTATTTCTACTAATATTTTAACAACTAAAAACTAGTTTCATACTATATTTAAATAGAAAAAATCGTCTTTAAGAGTTAAACTTTAACTATCACAGAGAAGCCAAATTGTATTAACAACATGAGAGAAAAGGAAACGAGAAACGAAACCAACCACCACTAATTTGTCAAATGTCCGACAATCAAATATTTTGTAACATTCAACTGAAACAGGCACAAGTCACCAACCAGTCCATTCAATATTTTTACAAGGCACAATTACGTAGTGGAAATACTTTTATTTTTTTAGTTTTTTTTTCAGTTAAATACTCTGCCGAAACAAATGAAATTTAGAAGAAGCGCAACGAAATCTAAAGTCTTTAAATATAGTGAAGACGGCTTAACAACAAAAAACAGTTACCAATAAATACACTTTATAATCAATCCTTTTATACAAAAGCATCACCAAAGCCGAACAAACAACTACTTAGACCCATACTCCATTGCAAGCCACAGAGTTTTCAAAAATCATGTTTGAATACTCGGCTCCACTCACCAAAATAAATGTAAAAAAAAAAAAAAAAAAAAAAAAAAAAAAAAAAAAAAAAAAAAAAAAAAAACGTTGAAAACTTTAAGAAGGAGAACAAAAACATGTTGAAAACAATCAATCATTCACTCATTCATGTACAAAAGAAATGAATGTACGAGTATTTTTGTGCCAGCAACACTAGTGACAACTAGTAAGTAGAGTTGCGAGTGCTGGAGTTGGTTGGTTGGTTGACTGGCTGCTTCGTCAGATGTTTGGTGATGTATCATCTCACATCAAAAGCCATGGATGGTTTGAATACAATTGTTTTAAATATTGTTACAAAATATCTAAAAAAGTTTATAAAGAAAAGCTGCTTAGGTTTTTGTATATTGCCCTACATATAATTGTGTTATTTTCAACTACTCATATCATTGGTTGTCACTGTTAAAAAACTTTTTTCCTTTACTTTTACATTTCTTTGATACTGAAAACTTCTTGATCGTATTTAATATGGATATTGATCTAGAAAATTAACTTTAAACTTAAAGACAAGATACCAAAATTTAATACATTGTCATGTGTTAAACCTCTTCTACCATTGTGAATTCTTTCAATCCCATACAAAACATGTAAGCAAGTATAGTCGGTCAAGCCCGACCATATAATACCCTACACCCAGTTTTTCAAATATGGGCGCTATATGAGAGATATTACCTATTATGGACCGATCATCCAAAAACTTAGTGCCATGACTTCCGTGAATATAAATATTATGTGTGTTAAACTTTATCTCGATAAAAATACGTTTAAAAGATTTTTGGAGGTTAAAGTGAATTACGAAGAGGGTTTTATATGGGAGCTACGACTAATTATAGACCGATCACAATAAAATTCTTCTTCAATTTTAAAAGAGTTATGCTCTTTAAAGTGATTTTCGGAAGTGGGCCTTATATGGGAGCTACGACTAATTATGTACCGATCTTCACGAAATTTGTAGATGTGATTTAGCTTTGTTTATTACTCATTTGTTGTGAAATTTGTTGGCATACTTGCATAATTCAAAGATTTATGATCGGTAAACCCCAATTTGGGAGGACATTTGTATGGGGGCCAGATGAAATAATGGACCGATTTGATTTGTATCGCCTTAAAGTATTAATTTAACATTCATCTTAAAATATACTGATCAACTTTGAATCGATTTCTGAGTCGATTAAACGATGTCTGTCCGTTCGTCTGACTGGTTATCCATGTAAAACTTGTGCGTAGAGTACAGGTAGTAATTTTGAAAATATTTCGATAAAATTCTGTACGATTGGGATTGATTTTGGTGTAAATCGGTCCACTATTTTACCTTGCCCATGGAAATATTGCTTTATCGGCCATAAATATTTATACTCGTATCCAAACCAATTTCGTCACAACTAAATTGTATATGAAACCCAATCACACCTACCTACAGATCTGTCGATAATTGACCATAGTTCCTATATAAGACCCACGGTCCATAATTAGTCATAGCTCTCATATAAGATATACTTCCGAAAATCACTTTCACATACATAAAGCGTTTATATCGAGATAAAATTAAACACGAACAATATGTACTCGTATGTATGTATGTATGTATATGAACAGAAGTTAGAGATCCCATTGCTGAGAATTCAACAGCGGCAATAAACGCAAATACTTTTAATTCAATTTTTTATTTAATGGTTAAATTTTGCTCAACGAGGTGGAATACTGCAGCTTTTGCAATAATTGTAACACCAAATAACAAATCCTTAACATGAATTGACAATAAGAAATATTTTGTATTTACAAAATGCAGCAACATTCATCAGCTGTTTCTAGTCACTTATGGGAAAGTAAAACAGGGTTGGTTTCTTATTTAAATGAACGAATGGGTATGGAACACGAGTTTGAAAACGATTCTAAAATTAATGCTCATGTAACATCTTGGAATTACCAATGTTTCTATTTCAAGCAAAAGTCGTACCCATCGCAACCATTTTACAAATTGTTCTTCACCAATGTCATGCACAACCAACAAGACAAGTTTCTTAGCAATAAATTTTAGCAAAGACCACATAGAAGCTCAAAACACCGAAGGGATCAAAAATGGTCATAAACTCAAAACTTTTCTCTTTGTTGGCCGTTGTTTGCTATTCAATAAATCGCAGTTTTTAATCGTAGCCATATCCAACCATATTCCTAACACCTTTTCTGATGTTCTAACGCCTTCGATGTTAAAGCTTATATGACTTTAAGCTGGTGCGCCAAGTGCTTCCTCAGTGTCAGTACTGTCGAGCATATCGTCAACGTAGTAGTTATTAACAATTCAATCTGCTGCAAGTAGATAATGCTTACTAAATCCATTGGGGTTTAAATTCTTCACAAATTGCGCACAGCTCGGTGAGCAAGATACACCAAAAGTAATTCCATTCATGACAGCCAGGATTAACCCAAAGAAATCTTTGAATGTGTTGATCTTCCTTTCTCATTATCATCTGATGAAACATTTTGGCTATATCGCCTTCAATTGCAATACGTTTCTGACGAAATCTTCGCATAACTGCTAGAAGAAAAGTCAGCTGATCTGGACTCTTCAATAGCATTTTGTTTAAGGAAATAACTTGAACTTTTGCAGTGGCATCCCACCCGTCTTATTTGGATTTTAACTGGAAATATTTGTAAATACCAGTGATCGCTAATTTACAACTCGGAAAGTAGATAACAGTGCTTTTGCCAAATCTGATATTTGTTTAATTTTTTCATATGAGCAATGTGCACGTTTAGCAGCGTAAGCAAGTTTTCTGCCGAGTTTTTATCACATTCACATGGTGAAAATGAATGGTACCCATCGCACCCTCTACCGATCAACTTACAGTCGGTTCATACTCACTACCTTCTTTTGATTTTAAGCTCCTGGCCGAGATATTTATTATTTAAACCAATTAAAATTCTTGTCGTAACTTCATTATAAGAAGCGAATGGTACATCCCTTAAGTTCTTGCACTGGACTTTGAGTTTATTCGAGTTTACTATTTGTGGAGGCAGTTCTAACTTTTTCACAGATTTAGCGTATTAAAAGGGTAAGAGATGATTTTATGCCATTACCGAGGTCACCACTACTTTTTATGCAGCAGTCGATAGTCTAAAATGTTGCAGTTATCAACATTACACTTCACAATAGACGTACACGGCTGTGGATAATATGAAAGCAAGCAAATCTTGCACAAATTGTGTTTAGTAATTGCTTTCCATTTTTCGGCTCTTTTTATTTTAATAAAGCGATTGCAAATAGTACACTTTGTTTTTGGAATTGTTCCTGTGAACGCATCACAGTGCATTTAAATCACGCATGTTTGATTTTAATGATGCGTGTGGAAGAATTACACATTTAGCACATTGTGCAAATTGCAATTGCCATTCTCTAAAGTCTACAAGGTTGTTGATCGCTTACGTAGATTTGTGCATTCCCCAAAAGGCACTAAGCAGCCCTGGAAGCTTGGATACCAATTCTTATTGTGACTCTAAATTGTTTAGGTAATTTGTCCAACCGGTAGCTTTCATAGTTGTACATATATTTTGCGCCTCTATTGCAATGTCAACGATTGTGTCGAGCCTTGACTCTTTTGGTGGCGGCATATATTTTATTTGATTCAATAAAATGTCTATGTCGACACGCATTAGCTCTGGGCGTTTTTAGCGTTGGCAAGATTTGTGCAACACACGACAATGTTTCTGTTTGCAGTAGAACTCTTTGGCAATATACCTGGCGTCCACTGTTTCATTAAATTTCATTAAAATGCATTCTATGCAATACTTTTTACATAATGTCATCTACTTCTGTAATGGTACATTGACCTTGAGACTGCTGCAGTGATTCTGCAGCAACAGCATTAGTTACTATCACACTGTTTTTTTCCCTGCACCCAATCTACTAGCACGCCGATTTGAGGCAGAGGAAATAGAATCACTGTCATCAGTTGTAACAATGCCATTTGGTTTAGAATGACCACCTAACGGCAGCTTCTTTGTTTTCATTAATTACGGCTAACTCGTCATTTGCAAGTTGCATTTCGAGTTTTAACCGATGCTATCTTTTCGATGCTTTGGAACTAATAAATTGTAGAGAACGGTTTTCTTTACGAGCCTCTGTTAAGGGTTCAATATCTCTTAATGCTGAACATCTTTTACAGCACCACTTACGTTGTGCTTCTTCAGCAGTTATTTGGGCACAGTCCCAATGATTTTTCCCTTCGCAGCTCGAACATCTTCCTCCTTATCCCACTCTAAACAAATCCATTTGTTGCAGAAGGTGCAAACAAAATTTCAGAATGTGAAGAATTCAACGGCGACAAAAAAACTTAAATTTGGCTCAACGAACTTGAATACTGCAGCTTTGCAACAACAAGTGACAAAACTTAAACATGAATTGACAATATAAAATATTTTGTATTTTCTATTCTTGAAAAACTCTTTTAGCAAACATATTGGGTGTAGAGTATTATAGGGTCGGGCTTACCGGCTATACTTTCATACTTGTTTTGTTTCAAGTTAACCAAGAAAGTATGTTTGCGATGGAGATCACTGAAAAAAAAACCAAAATACTCGTACAATATAAATTGGAGACTCTTTGGAAGCCAATATGATCTACTATACTCGTATTCACTTGCTTATGTACGACAGACTCTATTCACTCTAATTTTCTTTTGTGATTCACAGTCAATGTGTGAAAATAAGCTTCTTTGACAGATTCAATGTCTTGTCTTGTTGACAGGTCGGAAATTTGTTTGACGTCGTTGTTCATATCTCTAACAATGTATCTACTGCATATGCATACATACATACGAGTATGTTTGTATATTGTGAAATATTGAGCATTATTAATGATCCTTTATTTTTTGGAATTTTCTTTTTTTTCTCTACTGATTTATGATCGCATTGATTTCTCTGCTTTATTTAAGACTTTGCTATTTGAGGTTGCAGAATAGTTATAAATAACGAACGCTTTGGTTTCTATTCAAACTATTTATACTTGTGTATACATACATATGTATTCATATTTCCACAGGTATTTAGTTGTTAAGAAAATTTAATGCTTCATGGTTTTTGTCCTACTTCATTTACGAGTAACTGTGAGCACGTTAACACATTCAGTCATTTATTAATTCATTCATGCAGCCATCAATCCAACTATTTGTTCATTTGTTGTCTATTGATGAAAAAAGCTTCTGTATTTTTAAGAAAAAATAACTATTTTTTTTTTGATGAAGTACTTATCTTTACATGGAAATAAGTTACAATTAATGCTGGTTATGTAAAATTTGAAAGTGTAAAAGTTCAACACTTGTAAGATATGTTACACGAAAAAATCTAGCATAATGTTAATTTATCCGATTCTGAAGGTGTTTACAGATATATGTATGTATCATTGTTTAATAAATAATTAAGAGTTAGAAGAAGTATAGATTGACTACAAGCAATAAGCTTTTTTGTTAAATTAATTTTCTGAAATGTCAACTCCTCTATAATTTCCATATTTTAAGCAGAATAGTATTTTATTTATAACTACATTTCAGACCCATATTTAATGAAATCATTTGAAAAATTCCAATTTAATACAAAACGAAGCATTAGAAAATGATATTTCCAACTAAGTTAAATCTGGAATATGCGTAATTCAATTCGTTTCAAAATCAGAATGTATTCTTTCTATTATAGTATTCAAATGTTTAATATTTTTAAATTATGCGAGAGGACGGCTTTTTTTATATGATTTTAAAAGAATCAGTAGAGAGAACTTATACCGCTCAAAATTAGTGGACTGTTGGAAATGCTATAAGATAAAAGAAAGAGAAATGACGAAAGTTCCAAAGTATTCTTTACACTTTTAACATGTTTTCTTTTACTTCGACAAATTTACTTAAACTGGCCTATATTATTTAATCTTTCTTTAATAGTTGGCAGCCAGATATTATATACACTGACTTTGACATGATGAGTTTTTGTTAAAATTGAATTAATTTGGTTTCCCTCCCAGATTGCTTAATTTGAGTTCCTTAAACTAAAAGAAAAATATTAAAACAAGCGATTTTAGTTTTATTATTTTTGATTTCATTCCTAATATTAATGATGTGTGTGAAGTTAAATTTTAAAATTTATAACCCTAGACACAAACAATTCAAGTTAACAGAGTTCTGTTATAGTGTTAACATTGCACTGTTAGACAAATCAGGAATTGGTATACACATTAAAAATGATATTTTGGCCATATTTGTGAACAAAATTAACCAGGAACGATCCCGCTTATTCCTAAAATTTTGAACCTTTAGAAAAACCAAATGTGATTTAGAGCGTTTAAAAGAAATTTATTCATATATACTTCAAAAGTCTTTAATGTACAACTTTTTCTTTTGAAACTTTAATAAATTGTAAATATCTGAATATTGCTTATATCAAATTAGAAAAGATTTGGAGACATTACTCCATGAATATTGTTGTCAAACTCAACAAGAGCTGTAGCTTAATTGGTTAGCACATTTGATCATTAAGCATGAGTTGGTATTTGTAGCCGGGGTTCGATTCCCAGCCGCTGCCAGTCAAACAATTATTAGTTTTCTTTCTATCCATCATAACTAATATTTATCACAGCGCCCCCTTCGGTGGTATAGTATTCAAACGAAACCGAAGTAAAATAATTTAATAAAGGCTATAAAATCAAACTTTAAAAAATAATGCGCCTACTCACCACCAGAGGCGCTGCAATGCTGCACTAAAACAAACATAATGCGCAATTGCAGAGTTGTGATATAAAGCTTTCTTCTACTTTCACCACCTTTACTTCTTCAATCTGTTCCCTTTCCAAAGAAAGTAACTCAATTATATAGTTATAGTTAATATAATTGCCTGAGTGTTACTTCTCTTTAAAAAAAATATATAGTTGTCAAACTCAACAAGAGCTTACAAAATCATAGAAAGCTACTCAATCAGAAATATCAAAACGTTTGCGAGCAGCAGTATTCACCCAAAGGACATAAATTGAAACTATTTCTTCACCGAATCATTATTTGCGATATAAAATTGATGCGTTACGATATTACGAAGCATAAGAGATCGCATATGAAGCAAGCATTGGTTGAAAAACGCCCAGACATGAAAGCGTAATATTCCATCATGACAACTCTCGGAAAATTTTTTCAATACTTGTTAAAAACTATTTAGAAAAAATGGTTCTCGCCCGCCATATAGTCCAGACATTGCCCTGTACGGCTACTATTTCTTTAAATTGATGCTGAACGCTCTCTCTGGAATAGGCTTTACTTCAAAACAGGGTATCCGAAATTAGCTTGTTTCGTTTCTGGCCTCAAAGAAAAATAGGAAAATGTCATAGGTAACATTGGGCCAATACTTTGAATACACCTGAAATAATTTAAAATTATATATGACTGAATATGAATAATACATAATTTAAATAAAAAAAAAATTACAAGGAACTTTAAAATTCAATCTCTTCGATATAAAAATGCTTGTATTAAATTAAAATAAAGAAGCAAATTTTGTACTTTTATGCCATCGTAGCAATACCTATATTTAGCAGCCATTTTGTATTAAATTTAAATAAAACGTAAACTTTTTTATCCATAGTCGACAACAACTGCAAACAAACTCTTCAAATAAACATTTTCGCGCAACGAAAAGGGAATGAATTAAGTGAGTGTGTGTGGCTATACAATTCAATCACACACACACGCACACAAATTCATTCTGTTTTTTTTATAAAATGTAAATTTTTGAATTGCAAAGAAAAAAGTTTCCCTTGTTTTTGATTGACAGCTTCCATCCATCCCTGATGGATATTATATAAAATATTTGAGAGCGTCATTCCAAACTGACAGCATTTATTACAAGTATGTACGTTCTTAATGTTATTCATTCAATGTGGCTGAAAAAGTATAGAAAATGATTGGATCAAAAGCAACAACAACACAAAATTATGAAGTTTGTTTTTGTTTCTGTTTATGTTTAAAGTAAAAACGGGCTTAAATGATAAAATAAGGATTTCTCTTCCCTAAATCCAAAAAAAAAAAATAAAAATAAAAACAAATGTATGGAAAAACACTTTCACAAACCCTGACATTATTTGCAAGTTTTCCAATGGATTTTAAATATTCAAAAGTAATTGAGGGAGAGAAAGACCGAGGGATTTTTAAAGTTTTTCAATTTAGTCAGATTTAATATGGAAAGTATTATAAAATAAATTTCTTCCGCCTTAGTAATGATGGATACATGTTTAAAGAAATTATGTACCAGGTAAACTACTCAGCTTCAGAATATTTTTATTAGTTTAATGATATTTTTTTTTAACATTATGTCCTACAAAAAAATATCGCAGTTGTGCAACGTTATTTAGTAATTTATGTTATACCGCACAGCTTTAAAAGCGTCTACGTGTATTTAAATGTTAAAATAAATTGCATAAAATTACATGTTACGCTTTTGACGGTTTAAAACACGCAAGAGTTTAATTTAATAAACAGTTTCTTGGTTTGATTTATTGTTGAGTTCTTAAATTTAATTAAATTTGCAACAACTAAAGTGCTGGCTGGTCATTGCAAAGCTGTTTGAGAACAAGTATAAAAACTATTAGGTGATTGAAGTTTAATTTAAACTTTTTATGAAATAGCAGACCAAAGTTTAAAGACAATAAACTGCGTTTCAATATGAGCCGTTGGAAATAATTTTTGCAACATTGTAACAATCTGCTACAAATTGTTATTTAATTTTGTGTAAAAAGTGAGAGATACTTAGATAATATTGATACTATACACAAAATTCTGCTGATTTCCGGGAATTGTTTAATATGCCGTTTACTCCAACTGACAAATAGTAGATTTCAGCTAAATTCTGTTTTTTATTGTAAAAGTACTAAAATTTTCTTAGTATTGTTTCACACGTTTCTATTTTAGCTGAACAGTTTTGTTTTTTCAATTCTCTTTTGAACCTGCCATTTTGTTCATACGCGAATCTTCGAGCTCTTTACCATCAAGTTTCTTCTTTTCCATGCAAATCAATATGCAAACAACTTTGCGTGGAATAAGACGGAGAAAATAATAGAAGAAAACAATACGAAATGTGAAAGTTGAACAGTATCGTCAAATATGTAACCCCTTTATTCGCTTTTCTCTTCTCACCCAAAAATACTTGCCTTGAAGAGCCAGAATTGAGACGTGTGAAAGCGGACATGGTTTTTCGATTCAAATCAAAAACTACTTTAAACTGGTATCTGATGAAACAACAATAAAACTATTAAAAATACAATTTCCAGCTTTGGGGTTTTACAATATTATATATATACGAGTCAAAGTAAATGTCAAATATAAAAAATACGTTTCAATATTTCTTAAAAGTACGAAACAATATTTAAAAAATTTAATAATTTTTTAAACGATTTCTAAAAATGAAAAGTGAAAATTCCAAGAAAATTCAAATGTGTGAATGTATAGAAGGAACGAGACAATTGTGCTGTAAACCTATTACCTGTTCAAAAATGGGGAATTTAAAAACCACATAGCTTTTGTTCTGGTGTAAATGTACTATAATACTAAATTAAGCTTCGTTTAAGTATTTTGTACATTTTCATCGATAATCTCTTAGTCATAACTTCAAAACATATATTTGAGGTCAAGTAAAATTATATTTGAGGTCAACTAAAATTTTATTTGACATGAAGCGAATATAGTAAATTCTCGATTTTTCATTTATGAAGATTTTCTTACATACATACATATGTAATAAAACAATTGGCCATAAAACGACTAAAAACTTGAACATTTCCATTTATATGGAAAGAAGAATTAATCTTAAATCGCCTTTAACGAGTTTGGTCACCATTTTTTATAAAACCATTACATTGAAATATTCAGCCTTATTATGAGTGTCGTTTTCTTTTTACGACAACGACTCTTTCGTAATAGACTAAAGATAAAATTAAGTTTGTTTCTTTAATCTATTATGAAACAGTCGTTGTCGTAAAAAGAAAACGACACTCATAATAAGGCTGATTAGTTTAGAATTAAAGTATTAAGCTAGATTTACACGATTGCAATTTTCTTATAAATTACTCTTCAAAATGCTTCAAACTCGTGTACACAGCAAAAATTCTTCAACATTTATTTACTTAATAGTAATTAATAGTTATTAATTTATTTAATAGTAATTAATAGTTATTAAATAAATAAATTTTGAAGAATTTTTGCTGTTTACACGAGTTTCAAGCATTTTGAAGAGCATATTTGAAGAAAATTTCAATCGTGTAAATCTAGCATTATAAATAAATATGAAGTTATTACAAAAAGGCGTTCATCATTGTTTTTCTTGCGATACAACAGTTTAGACTTATTATAATTTTAATACGTATTTTTGACCGAAATGCGATCATTCCACAATGGAGCGTAGCATAGCAAGTATTACAAATATTCACAAGTTTTTTCCTTATGGATGTACAAAATTTTGAAATTATAAAAAAAATATTTAAACATTTTTCTTATATAAAAAAAGGGGAAGAAAATATGTTTCAACAATGAGTTTTGTTTTTAAAAGTAGACGAAATTTAGAGTGTTGTTATCTTGTTAAATTTAGGTATACTCGTATATGAATAACTTTTAGGGTAGTGCAAAAATAATATTTCTTCTCTATTTTGCTTCCAATAAATTTTTAAACTTATAAAAATTGGATTAATATATTAACTCGTCGAGCATTGTATGGTTGACAGTGCTTTTTAGTTAAACATAAAATCTTAAATTTAAACAATGACACAATAAAAGAAGTTGTCATCTTAAGGTTCCGCAACACTTAAATTATCACTCTCTGATTATTAATAACAACCCTTTGAAAAAACCACAATATTAAATGATTAAAAGATGGCTATTTACGCTGCCTCCCACCTCATTGTAATGTCACTCAATTATTTGATCTTAATAGTGGCATTTGTTGATTCATTGTCCCAAAAAAATTTATTGTATCGAAACAATATTCTTTTTGTTTCAGTTCACATTTTTTTGTGGATTATTACAGTAAATAGATTAATAGAAAACATGAAAAATTGTTTGGCTCAAATATTAAATGTCTTCAATCATTTGTTTGTTCATTAGATCCTTTTTCGGATATTTCTTAAAATAAAAATGAGTGGAGGGATGATGACTTTATGTGACATTTATTTGAAAAAAAAAATTATATGTTTGTGGCATGACACCACAACCGAAGAAACACATTTTATCAGACAGATTAGTTTTAATTAGTGTTTGGAACAAAATACAAAAGAAAGATGTTGAAAACAATCAAAACGAGACAAATGTAGAGACAAAAAAGGGTTACAATAGAACTATTATGAGTTTTTGTAATTAGGAGGAATTTGACAAAGAAAAAAAAAGAAACAGATAAGTCTAAATATCAATTAATTAATGGCTGTTGAAATTTGGTTTAAAGACTTTAACAAAAATTAAGGACATTTTTTAAACACACAACTTTCGTTAGCCAAACGAAGAACTAATTAATTTGTTGCAACACTATTAAGTCACTGAAAATAGGTGCATTATTCAAATAAATAAATAAGTACATATGCATGTGTGTATGCTAAATTCGAAACTACATTTTGAAAATATACGTTTGTACACAGAAAAAAATAAAAATGAGTTTCAATTAAAATATGTGTGGAATCACTTAAAAATTTAATTGAAATCGGACCTGTTAACAAAATGATAGTATCAATTAAAAAAAATGTGAGATTTAATTGAAAATATTAGAAAAATCAGAAAAAGTAATTGAATCAATTAAAATTTTAATTGAAAATTATTTTAAAATCAATTAAAGGTTTAATTGAAAAAAAACATGATTTTTTTCTGTGTAATGTAAATTTTTAAATACGAACAAGAATTAAACTCCACAAATTAGCAAGCTTTTAAACATTTACCTTTTTTGGATTCTATGGGTTCTATCGTCAGAACTTTAACCATCGAATTCTCGTCTAACCATGAGAAATTTCCTGTCAAGCGGATGAGCTATTCGAAAATTGTATGCTACAAACCCGGTATTTATTAAACTCTTTCTGCCATGGATTATACTCGCCATTTTAAAGTATTGGATCTGAAAAAAACTGTTTGTGCATCATTATTTCTATTGCAATACCTCCACGTTTCATTTCATTCATACACCCTTGTCGTCAGTTTAAAGTCAGCATATAAATGTTTATTATAATTTATAATGATTATATGTATGTTGGCATCATAATACATATTATTCGAGATTTCTATTGTCAAAACAAACTCTGTCAGACTGCAAGATACAAATATGAGCATATCAGTTTTATTTATTTCTTTTTTGGTTTTTCATTCTTTATACTCTTTATTTTTGTTCAATCAAATCGGATTTGATGCGTTTCTTTGTAGTCGATTTTTTTCTTTAAATTTACAGTCAGTAGCAATTCATTCGCATTTATTGTTACTGGAACAGATAGATACATATTTAGATGAATAGATGAACAAATAAAATACACTTTGCACATACAGACACAACTAACAAAAAACAATGTACATATTTCTATGAGAAATTGACTTTTTTGCTGTTGCTGTTGCTGTTGCTCAAAAGCCAAAATGATTAATGATTGTTTCGTTATCCATACATACATGAGATATAGAAACAGACAGATTTCTTATAGTATGATTTGATATGATTTCTCATATACATTTCATGTAGATCTAAAAATCTGTGTGTTTGTGTTTTTCCTGTGCAAATGTGTGTTTTGTATGTTTTAAGTTTTTTTTCTGCCACAATAGTCCTTGATACCAACTCTGAATGCAACAAAATAATCTATATGAAAAATTATTTTGTTGTGTGTTTGTGTTAGTTTAGTTTACAAATTACAGAGTTGGAAAGTCGATGTATTTTTATTGAAATATCTACACATCGCTGAAAGCAGAAATTAACCATTGCCTTTATAATATTCATTATATTTGCTTTATATTCTGGTACCGAGTACTAGTGAAATGATTAACAAAAGCTAGTGCAAAATGAGCTTTGATATAAAATGTGTTAGATATGTAAAAAATGTATTTCACTTCACTCAATAACACCAGAATATTCCAAGAGAACTTCTTCCCGACAATAACTGTTGAGAAGATGTCCATCTGCTTGTAGTACTTGTCGACCAATGACCCAAAATCTCCATTCCGTTTTTATTCAAGATATGTTATTGCAATTTGCTGACAACCACAAACGTTTCCTTTTACTTACATTATTTATTGTACAGCGAAGCAAGATTTTTTCCACGACATTATTAAATGAAATGATTGTATTTCATTTTGAAAGAAATTGTAATTCTTAATTAAAATACTAAAATATTTAAAACAAGTTAAAGTGCTATATTCGGCTGTGCCGAATCTTTAATACCCTCCACCCAAACGTAATAAGAAATATAGAAATTACACTGGTTATAGGACTAGCATATCCTAATTCTGTGTTTTCTATTCAGTCTTATTGCAAATATTGTTTGAAAGACAATTTTACAACCAACATAATTTATTTCAAATATTTTGAAATATTATCTAATTTTGAGCATTTATAATTGATATAATTACCGATTCTTACTGTAATTTACAGAGTTTGTTTGATTTTCATAATAATCTTGATTGTAATTTAAGAATTTATAAAATTAAAAAAAACATTTTTCCAAATTCACACCAAGTTAAGAGTCAGAGTATAAAAAACGATAAGATATAGGGTTAGGATTTTCTGTTTGAATTTGATCTCAAACATATTATTTACAAAAGATTTATGAGTGGCATAGAAGAAATGGACCAATTATGAACTGATAGCTTCTAAATCCAGTATCCACTAATGTGATTTCTATGTATTTGAGGCTTATTTTGGTTGAATTTCACCTCAATAACATTATTTACAAGAGTTGTATGGTTGTTTAGTATGCTCGGAAGTGAACTCAATTCGGGAGCTATTGCCAATTATTGACTGACAGCTACAGAATCCAGTAACATAATTGCCGTATAACCTGGATTAAAATTTCTAATCTGTATAAAAGTTGGTTCGATATCAACATTCATTAGACATTTTTGTGGGTTTATTTGTTTTTCGGAAATGGTTCTTATATGGCAGCTATGACAAATTATGGACCGATATTCTTACGATCTCTTTCACGGCGAATTTCAACATAATAACGTAATAATAACAACATAATAATATATTAGTATTAACGTGGATTTCGGAAGAGGTCCTTATATGGGGGATATAGTCAAATATGGACCGATATTCTCAAAATCCAGTAGTTTGATTTTGGGATGTGCATATGAAAATGATCCGTGTAAAATTTTGGATCGGTACCGTTATTTATGAACATGAACATTAAAATGATTTTCGGAAGAGAGCTTTATATGGGGGATACAGTTAAAAATTAACCGAAATTCACAAAATTTTGTTAAATGGCTTTTGTATATATGCAAATGATCTGTGTTTTGAGTCGGTACCGATTTTTATACGATATATAAAAATAAATAGCTTTTTCGGATGTGGCCCTTATGTGGGAGCTATGGCCAATTAGGGGCAGACCTCCATAAAATTTAGTACATCAATTTATTTATAAGGATTATTTATGTCAAATTTTAGCCGTTTAACATTATTTATATCTGTTTTATACGTATTTAAGTGAATTTTGGAAGTCTACTTTATATGGGGTCTATGGTCAAACATAGTCAAAACTAAAAACAATTTCGTTTTGCGATTTCTTTTTCCATGAAACGTATTACTGCTCAATTTTCTATTAATATTCCAATTTTATTTATTTTATAATTTTTTCGGAAAGATTTTGGGTATGGGGGCTATGAGAAATCATGGACCTATTCTTACTATTTGCCTCACCCTTTCTTCTTTTATCATAAAAACAACGTATACAAAATTTTATGGGAATATCTGCAATATATTTAAAAAATTGGAAGAAAAATGCTTAAAAATATCAATTTTTTATGGAGGTTGTCTTAGATTTGGATCTATAACTCTGGTTCTACTATACCGATTTTGCTGATTTTTAATACCAAATTGCATAGGAGAACTATAAACGGTATTTTGTAAACGTTGTTGATTTCGGTTGTATCGTTTAGACGTAAGAGTGTTTTACAGACAGACAGACAGACATGGCTCAATCGACTTAGAATTTTATAAGGACCAAGAATATTTACATATACTTTGTTGGGTCTCAGATAAGTATTTCTCAGTGTTACACACGGAATGACAAACTTATATATTCCCTCATTCCCCACTTATGGTGGTGGAGGGTATACATATACTAAAATTTTATGAATTTTTGTAAATGAAACTCACTTTATGTATATAAGTATATTGTTCAAAGTAAATTCAAACTATAAAATTTATCAAATTAGAAATTCAAACTTGACTAATAAATCGCTGATGGTACTCAGTGTTGTCTTAAAACTTACACAAATCCGGCATAACCTATTGTAGAAAGCTTTTTATTACACTGACCGACTAACATAAAAGAAATTTAAGGTTTTATTAATGTCTGATTTGAAACAAATACTTCAATGTCTCCACAAATATTTACGTCGTTTAATGAATTAAATGTCTGATGGGTAATATTTTACCACGAAATACATTGACTGCTTCTAGAAGAACAGTATAACGCTATTATAGCTTATTCCTATTCACTGTTCATCTTAGAACCGTAAGTGTGTAAAATCATTCCAAATTAATTTATTAAATAGCTCTTATTCCTGTAGGAAATTGCTTAAAATCTTTACGTATCTATTCGTCCTTGTTAATGAAAGTCTAACCGAGTTGCTAGTGTACAATATAGATTTTAAGGAGAAGCCAATCTCTGAATTGTCTACAGTTTATTTACAATATATCTCCAAATCGGGCTGGTCTAATATGGTTCCATTTGACAGTATTGCACTCTAGATTCCATCTTAGGACACGCACCGAATATTCTGCAACAGGTGTGATAATCGAAGCTCCTTAATATGTTAAATATGTTAAATTTTCTGTGTCCAGAAAAATGCTTAATAAGTAATTTTCCACAGTAAGATCAAAATTCCATTAACGTGGTAGTTTGAAGCTTCGCGTATTGTTCTTTGTGATATGCAGCATCAGTTACGTTGTCCACATCATCGTCGACATAAGCAACAACTTTAACCCATTATTGTCTAGATTAACAAGAATAAAGTTAACTACAATCAGCCACAGTAATTTACGGAGCAAACCCACCTTGGGCGTAGCACGTCCAATATTTGCTGATCATGACTTGGGTTGATAATTCTGCTAACTTTCTAATTATTAACCCCAGATCCACGCAATTATTAACCCTAGCAGCTCGTGGAATTCCGGAAGCTGTCACCATGCTTTACAAACACACTGTCCCAAAACCCCCTACCAACTTACTGACGATTTCTTCATATAGAGAAAAAACATAAATGTGAAACATATTATGTTGCAGCCAGTTACCATTGACCTGGCTGTTGCAATATAATAAATCCCATCTCTGACTTACAGTAGCATCGAATTTGTATGGAAAACTTTTATATAAAAATCAAGAATGTAGTAAAAACCCCATTAACAATAGCAGCAGTTGGATGGCAGACTGTAGGCTGAACTAAAAACAGCGGCATCCGTTGCAACACACATTAGACTTCTCCCATCCAACCATGTCGATATTCGCATCTGGCTTATTTCTTTTCATGATTTCTCCACGTTTTAGCTGTTATTGTCTGGGTTCTTACCAATTGTAATGAATGTGTGGAATAACATATTCTTTGGCTATTTCTTAAACATTGTTGTTATATGCTGAAATATTCGTTATGCCACTTGTGTGCATTGAATAAATGAATAAATGTTGTTCGTTCACGCCTTTTGCATCAGTTGTTGGTTGCTTTGCATCGACTTGGATTGATTTGATTTGAATATTTAAATCAATGCTTGCTGTTGTTCTTGTATTTTATTTACTTTAAAACCGTATATTTTCAACAATTTGTGATGTAATCAACACAATTTTTCATTTTCTCAAATCTGAAAGTAAAATATGATGAATGTGAAAGAAATTTAATTGAAAAATGTCTTTAACAATTTATGTGGATTTTTTTTTTCATGGAATAAAAACATATTTCAAAAAAATTAAGTTAAATGTTGGTAATAAAAAGTTTCAACTTTTTGTTGTTTGTTTTTGCCGGAAACAAAAATATTTGCATTTTATGTGTTTTTGTGAGTGTGTGAGTTGCTACCGTATTTAAATGTTTGTCCCCAAGATAAATTGGTGTCAATTTGGTTGTTACATTTCTCCCATTGTGAAGTTGTTGTATGCTTTAGCTCAAGGTGTTTTTTTTTGGTAGTTTGTCATTTTGATACTCTACAACATCACTTTGTAACCACTTGTCTGTTTTTTCATGTTCTTTTTTTGGTGTCGTTGGTGTCGACCACTTTTTAACCAAACGACCAAGTGGTCAACAGTTTAACAACCCACACATGTCCTTAATGTTAGGTACTTACTTCTTACTGTCTTTCTCTGGCTGTATGGGTGTTATAAGTTTCAACACTTTCTGTTGCAGGACCATAAATTTTAAACCTCTTGCTAAAGAATGAAAAAATATGTGCGACTAAGCATTTTCTCAAATTTAGTTTTGTTAGTATTTGAAGGAAATCTTAAGTTACAGAAATAATTTACATGTGTATTTGTTTTACAAATATGTAGTATATATTACAATTATAAATTTGTATATGTTAATACCACAGCTAGCGATTATTTACAAAATGTTTCGGTATAAATTTAATGTGAACATATATTACGACCAGAAATATAAAACTCATTCAGGCATGTGATGGAAATCGATATCGAAAACGAATCAGTTTTGGAAATACATTTTAATGCATTTATAATATAATTTTTAAAATTTTTGTTTTATGATTCTCTTTAGTAGCCCAATATCTTTATATTTTATGTGATAAAAGTTTTTCAACACAGAAATATTACGAAAAAATTGACTTCTAAAACTCATTCGTTTTCGATATCGATTTCCATCACATGCCTGATTATATCAATTAGTGAAAAACAATATAACGAAAATTTAAGTTTAAAGTTACGTTTCATATTAATCTGTACATTCGATACTCATGAACAGGGAAATCGGAAATTTGCTCTGAAAAAATAATGTTCTGCAAACGTAAATTAAATCTATTTAATTTTAAAAGTTAACAAAAACAAGTTAGAGTGCTATATTCGGCTGTACCGAATCTTAAATACCCTCCACCTAAACGTACTAAGAAATAGACTAAAGGACTAGAATATTCTTATTCTGTTTTTTTTTAATAAATCTTCGTGTAAATTTTATTAGTATTTTATATATTTTGTTTGAAACACAATATAATAAATCTACGACCAATAAATTTTACAACCAATATAATTTATTTCAAATATTTTGAAATATTATCTAATTTTGAGCATTTATAATTGATATAATTACCGATTCTTACTGTAATTTACAGAGTTTGTTTGATTTTCATAATAATCTTGATTGTAATTTAAGAATTTATAAAATTAAAAAAAAACATTTTTCCAAATTCACACCAAGTTAAGAGTCAGAGTATAAAAAACGATAAGATATAGGGTTAGGATTTTCTGTTTGAATTTGATCTCAAACATATTATTTACAAAAGATTTATGAGTGGCATAGAAGAAATGCACCAATTATGAACTGATAGCTTCTAAATCCAGTATCCACTAATGTGGTTTCTATGTATTTGAGGCTTATTTTGGTTGAATTTCATCTGAATAGCGTTATTTACAGGGAGCTATTATTGACTGACAGCTACAAAATCCAGTAGCTTAAGTGCCGTATAACCGATACTAATATGATTTCTGAATTAAAATTTCTGATCTATATAAATGTTGGTTCCATATCGATATTTATTAGATATTTTTGTCGGTTTATTTGGTTTTTGGAAATGGTTCTTATATGGCAGCTATGACAAATTATGGGCCAATCTTCTTTAACTTTGGAACAGTGGTTTTTATGGATATGAGGATATTTCACGTGGAATTTTAACATAATAACAGTATATTTAAGATACAAATTAGTATTGACGTGAATTTCGGAAGTGAATTTCTCTTATATATATGGGGGATATAGTCATATGGACCGATATTCTCAAACCAGTTTGATTTAGGCATGTATATAAATGATCCGCGTAAAATTTTGGATCGGTACCCTTATTTATAAGAGATTTATGAGTATTAGAGTGAATTTCGGAACAGGGGTTTATATGGGGCATACATTTAAAAATAGACCGAAATTCACAAAATTTTGTGGGATGATTTTTGTATATATGTAAATGATCTGTGCAAAGTTTTGAGTTGGTACCGATATTTATACAATATATATGGTTGGTTTACGTGGTAGTTCACTACGTGCGAACACTTAAGTAGAGTCAAAGGGACCCCGTTTTATCCTATGAAACGAAAATCATGAAAATTAATAAACTTGCAGCCGTTTGTAATTTAAAAAACAAAATCGAATATTCAAAAACAAATAATACTCCTTCACTGTGCATTCCACAAAATGTTCTTTATTACGAGCATCCTGCAAGAGCATGAGCTTTTGTGTGATTTGCGGCATTTTACATATTTTGGATAAAACTAAAACAATAGTTTTCAGCATTAATTTAGGAAATTGTTATTAAAAACGATCAACTTTTAATTGTTCAGCTGTATATTAAAAATCGAGATACCAACATAATTGCAAACAAATAACTTGAGTATTCAATTAAACATACATATAGCTCAACATTTCAATATTAATTGCCACGTAAAACACTGTAAAATATGTGGGACCACTTGAATTCATATTTGTACTTAAAATTTTGAAGAAACTTAAAAAAATAATTTTCTGGTGACATACCGCATATTTCTTAATATATTTTATTTATCTCAAAATAAAGATTTTAAAACGACGAAAACTTTAATATATTTTTTATTCCGAAAGTGTAATTTATTAGCTAAAGTGAAAATAAAGCAATTGAGTGCATTAAAAGCAGTTTAGTTCAATTGGAATACAAACAATTTTTTAAAAAAGAGTTCGAGTTGAATTTTAATGACTTCGTTAATAAAATGTTGTGGCAAAACTTATTGGAATGGACCCTTCAAACTAAAATTACATGAATCAGTATACTGGAATTTAAATACCACTACATTTTAACAAATTATATAAAATTGTTTTCAAAAACTATGTTTTTTTCTCTGAAAAGTCAGTTGTAGACATTAATTTGTAGCTAAATATAAATTTTAAAATTCCATCACTTGGTTGGTATAGCATTCAAACGTAACCGAAGTAAAATAATTAAATAAAGGATATAAAATCAAACTTTAAAAAGAGGCGCTGAAATGCTGCACTAAAACAAACATAATGCGCAATTGCAGAGTTGTGATATAAAGCTTTCTTCTACTTTCACCACCTTTAATTCTTCAATCTATCTCCTTTCCATAGAAAGTAACGCAATTATATAGTTATAGGCATTATTAATTGCCTGAGTGTTACTTCTCTTTAAAAAAAAAATACAAATTAAAACAAAATTTTTAATAAAAAGTAAAAGCAAAAAATAACCCAGCAAGCCATATGAGTCCGAAAAGAGTCTTTTCTGACACCTTTTTCGGAGCGTTAACGCTCTTTATGAGCCAAAAAACAATCATAATTGCTCCCAAAATCTTCAGAAAAGAGGGTCATTACATTCGAAAATGGTCCGCCAGAAAGAGCTCTTAGATAATGTCAGAAAAGAGTCTTTTATGAGGGTTTTTTTTGGGCTCTGTGTAATTTTGTTTTTATCATTCTTGTGTAGTACAGCTATGTTTTTTTTTGTTCAAAGCACAAATAACAGGACAACAACGCTTTGGTACACACATAATTAAGTGGAATTTCTGAGTCATACTGCGTGCCGACTCAAGACAGTAACAAGCAAATTTTTCTTTCGCTCCGAAAATGCTTTTTTGTTGGACTCTTTTCTGACTCCTTTTTCGGAGCGCTCATAGAATGGTATGCTGGGAAATGTGTTCTTTTAATAGCTCAAAACTTACCTATGTACACAACTTACCTTCACATTGATTTTTTAATGATTTCTTTTGTTTTCTTTTGTTGACATTTGACATTTTATACAATTTTGCTCACTAAACACAGTTGTGAACAGTGTTGCATTCGAAATCTTACTGAATATTATAACAATTTCGTACTTATTGCGCAATCTCAATAAATGATTTTATATGGAATATTGAGCTCAATAATGGCGTTTATTGCGATTATCGCAATAAAGGTGCATGTCTGAACACAGTATAATATGCGTGAAATTCTAATTGGATTCATGATTTTGAACATACCTTTTAAAGCTACTAATAAAATGACATTCATTCTTATAAAAACTTATTTATTAGAATAAAAAGTAAATTTAATACTTTTAAACTCGAAGTGAGAAATCCCATACTAAATTATCACTTACAAGTCCAAAAACAAGCCTTGACATTTCGAGTATAAATATTCGTATACATACAAAAGTTGAAAATATGATTTCCTTTGGAGTTGACAAAAGAACAGAATGTGAAACTAGAACAGATAAAACTAAATACAAACATATTGGCAGGACGCAAAAATAAGGAAATATTGAGAAAAATAGGAAACTCCATTGAAATTCAAATCTATTCACATTTGTATGTTATTTGAATGAATATGTGCATATGTACATACTTATGTTGGCATGCAGTTTACAAATTTTCCATAGAACTTGAAATTCAATACAATTTTATCTTGAATTTTCTCTGCAAAGTAATTTCGCAATGTGTATGTGTGTGGAAATGCATGAATGAATTTGGTCACAAAAGATGTTCATGGAATCATTTTCCTATATTGAATGTGGAATAACAAGGAAATCATCAACATACTACAGCAAAGTATACACAACTATTGAAAATGTAAAGTGCAATCAGAGGCAAACAAGCACAGTGATGTGGCAAGCATTGAAATGAAACACAAGATGCGGATGTACAAGCTTGCACTCCATGTATGGATGGATGACAATGTCAATGACACTTTCATATACATAAATAAATAAGCAACTGTAAAATCTAAACAGAGTTGTTTTGTCAACAGCAACATCGTCTGTATCTTTGTGACAACCAAATAACCAACTAATGCATGCTGGGAAGTATTGTGACTACCATCATCATCACAGAAGAAATACCGGAATATCCGAAGTCAAACTTATCTAAACTTTTAAATGTTTCAAGTGTTTTTTGTTTGTTTGGCTTTTCCTAAGTTCGAGTATCTGCACAAGTGCATAGATACAGAAAATATTTGCATATGTAAAGAATGTAAATTGTATTGAATGTATCATTTTGTTAGAATATGTACTGCAAGTTAATTTTCAAAGAACTTTTCATTATTGATACGTACTAAGCAAAATACAGGCAATGTGTGTACGGACGAGTATACTCGTATGTGACTCTAAGTTGGTGAAATTTTCCAAACGAATTGCTATCTAATGGGTTTTATATTTCCGTTACTCTCAGGAAAATTGATTTAAAGTTTTAAGGTTGACTTTATGATTATTTATGGGTTGGTTGCTTGTTTTTCGTTATTCCCAGAAAAGTATCCTTTTTGTGGCTAAGGACATTTACACACACCCATAAACTCTCTTATACAAAGCAACATATATATTTAACATTATAATTTACTTGTTAACACTTAAAAGCACTTGTGTACTCACATTGTGTCCGTTTAAACAAGTAGCAATAGTTTGTTAAACATTTTAACATCCTCCCTGTAATTTTGCTAAAAGTATCCCTTAGGAAGGCTGTATCGTACTAAATACTCGTACGTATGTATGTGGAAATTTTATGAATTATGATGTTCTTTTGTTGAATGTTTTACTTGTTTTTGGTGCAAATAAAAGGTTTGTTACAAGTGGTCAAGAGTTAGCAATTGGTGTAAAATTAAAATAAGCGTAAATTTTGCAACAAATGCAAAATATTTCTTTTGCATATTTTAGGTTGGCCTTTTTCTACGATAATTATCTAAATTTTTTTAAGGTAATATTTATTTATATTAAAGTTGTTTAACATTTTAAATTTTAGTATTTCAGTATTTGAAACAGCATGCAAAATTAGAAATATTCTTTGTTTAGAGTTACTGCTCATTTCGCGATTTAAAATTTACTTCCTAAAATCGTTAATGAATTTCTCAAGTCTTACTCCTGTTATGATGACAGGTATAATTGCTTGATTTATATTAAAATATATCTGACAGAAGTTTATTTTCAAAAGTAACTCAATTTGGACCATACGAGTACTTGATATATAGGTATTGCTGTATTAATAATAATATATAATATATTTGTATGATTATATCAATATAATTATAACAATAATTAACAAAAATCAAATTGATAGCTTTATTTTCTTAATTTTCCCAAATCAAACTTGCAATCGTAGATTGTTTTAGAATTAGTAAACTTAGATTTCAAATTTGAGCAGTCTATATTGTTTTCACATCTTTTGTTCATAATGTGTAAGATCCTAATTCCTACTGTCTCTATTAAGTGGTTTTGTATGTATCTTCTGTAAAACTACCGTTTATGTAAATAAATATGGGTAACATCCGTAAACATCCGAAGCTCATCAGTGCTTACCACCGGTTAGAGATCGGAATTCCATCACATATAAATCTCTGTTAAAAAAATATAATTTCTGTAAACTTTATTTAAATATGTTTTCGGATTGTTTGAGTGTTCAGTTCATCAATACTTACCATCGAGTGATATAAGTTGATTCATTTATAGGTTTTTTAATTTTTTTTTGTTTTAATTATTGTTATTTTTTATTCAGTTTTATTTTTTTAATTATTGTATTTTTTATTCAATATTCTTTGACAATTCGTTATGGAAAGAGTGGCACCGCAACAGTTGCATTACGAAAATCAACGATAATAATGTGTTTGCAGCAACATATGGTTTGCATCATCGACCTTACAAGCCCACAATTGTCAATTCTATTCTAGAATTTGAGTCTTAATGAAAGTAATTAAAAGATACTCGCCTTATCTCGAAATACCGGTAGCAATGCTGAAAAGAGTAATCAAAAATGGACCACCAACAGTGTCCTAAGTACTTTCCCAGAAATTATTTTTCTCAGTTTTGTTACTTCAGAACAAAATATAAAAAAGTTCAAGTCTGCAGATCATTAATAAAAATTGTACACAAAATTCCCGTTTATACCCGTCTTTACTCCCGGAACGGGGACATTCGATACACGAAATTACAGGAAATTAAAATGCTGTTGCCAGATAACAAAATTAATTATTATTTTATGTTTGAATTGTATCAAGTCAGCTAATTATTAGAAGAAAAAACGACTTACAGAACTATTAGAATGGATCCGACAGCAAAACTTAAAGAGAAAATAATAATATTGTTTCTGAATTGCACAAAAGTGTATATATTGATATATGGCAGAAAAGAAACTTATTGTGTTCATCTGCCATCGTTCCCAGAATTTACGGCTTGCCAAAAATTCACAAAAGAAATACTTCACTTCGGCCAATTGTTTCCTCTATGCAGGTTCCCTGTTATAGACTCTCAAAACATGTGGAACAAATACTGAAACATATTATTTCAGACGAATATAACATTAAAAATTCAAATGAACTAAAAAAAAATCAGATGAGAAATATTAAAATAGAAGAAGACGAGATTTTAATATCATTTGATGTTGTTTCCCTGTTTACGAAGATACCGGTACATACGGCAATAAAAAATATAATGGGAAAATGGGAAACGATAAAGAACTTCACAAAAATTCCAGGCTCGAAGTTTCCAAAAATACTTAATTGTTGTATCTCCGATATTACTTATTTTTTGTTTAATAAGAAAATTTAGAGCCAAATATTTGGAATGCCTATGGGCAACCCTCTTTCTCCTACAGTGGCCGATATAATAATTGATAGCCTACTTGACGAAGCGATAAATGAATTAAAGAAGAAAAATATACATTTTAAGTATATAGTTAAATATGTAGACGACATATTAGCGATAATCAAAATTAAAGATAAGGATGAAATACTGAATGTTTTAAATACTTACCACAACAAAATTCAATTTACCACGGAATTGGAAGAAAATAAACAGATTGCCTATCTAGATACTAAGATACACAGGGACAATAACAGGATCACATTTGATTAGTATGCTAAGGAATCATCATCAGGAAGACTAATGAACTTCAATTCTACACAACCTAAACACCAAATTATTAATACAGCAAAAAACTTTATTTTCAGAGTTTTAAATATTAGTGACCAACAATTTCATGCCAAAAATATTAAAAATATAAAACATTTATTAATTAACAATAGTTTTCCAACTAAACTCATTTATTCAGTAATTGAACAAACACAGCTAAAATTAAAAAATAATATCACTATATGCGATACTGACAAAAAAGAAAAAATTTTTTTCAGTGTACGATTTATTCCTGGTTTAACAGACAACAAAAATATAAAAAAACAATAGAATCACAAAACATATGTTTTGCTTATACTCCGAACTCCACACTCACTACAATTTTTTCAAATGTAAAAGCACCAATAGAAAAACAACAACAATGTAATGTAGTGTACGAACTTGAATGTATAGGAAATGACGAACAGAGATGCAATCAGATATATGTATATAGGTACGACAAAACGATCATTACAAACAAGAATGATTGAACATAAAAACGACATAACAAAACTTAGGGAATCAACAGGGTTGGCAACACATATTCTGTCATCTGGACATAAAATCAACTTTGATGACGTAAAAATTAGACATAGACATAGAGGGTGGAGTAAGGAAAAGGTACACAATAAAAAACTTACGTATACAACAAAAAATAGAAAGGACTATGAACAAAAAGGAGGTAACTGACAATATAAATACATATATCTACATATATAATCTGTATAAAAGATTAATGAAACACTATGTCATCAAGAAACTTTTCGATTCGTAGAATCGTTGAATAGTTTTAAACTAGTTAAGAATTGGATTCATAAATTTTAAAGCTAGAAATTCGCTTGAAAAACAATTTAAGCTCTTTTAACCTTAAACTTATTAATTTCTCCATTTAGTTACCCACTTACAAGGCCATTTCATTCTAAAGTTTTAATTTTATACAACACGTTATACCAAACTAGTTTTGTAAATAATGTTAATAAAATTGATAGACAAATTCCTCAAATGTAAAAAATAGAGATAAAAACTCTGTAAGCGATCTATCTGCCTGAAGCACTCAGTCTTCGTTCAGCTTTTCGTTAAAAAATCAATAAATTATTTTACTACTCGTAGAATAATTATAAAGTAAACATCTGTTTGCCTTCAATTAGTATGTTGGTGTAAAACTTTTATTTTTTTTGTAGAGAATTAATTAAAAGTCTACACTTTATGAAAATTCATTAAGTAAAACAAACAGACGGACAGACAAGACAACAAAAATCATTTTCAAACAGTAGCAGTCTGAGCAAGAGCACCACCAGAAGCAACAGCTTTAAACGTCAGCCCAAACAGACAAATTCACAATTTTACTTCTTTTTGTTTCCAATGAAACTTGATTGATTGATTAGAATTTAGGTTTTTTCAGTTAATTACTTAATGTTTAAACAACATCTTACTTATCGCGCCACCAAACACGAAGAAATTGTATAAAACTCAGTTCAGTTACATACTACATACTTTTCACGTAACAAACGAATATATGCAGTAGTCAAAATGCCATGGTAAATTTTGTTTGGTTGTAAAGTTATCTTGATTTCATTAAAAATATTTGCTCACTTCACAACTGATGTTGTATGTACTCGTAGTACATTGTATGTTAAGCTATGTATAGGCGGTCGTCAGATATTACAACGTTGTTCGAAAAATGTTCAGAAAATGTCTAACAACCGTGTGAACTTAAAAGTTTTGTCTTCCAACTTTGCAAGAAAAAGCATTTTCAGACAAAAATATTGTTAGACATCTAACAATCGTGTAAACACAAATTTTTGTCATTGTCATTATTTTAAGACAATTGTCAAACACTTTTAATTGTCATATGTGCAAAGTTTATGCATCTGCCGATGGCAGCATTATCATACAAATTATTTCTAAATGCAACTCTGTATTTACATAAATAACACCTGCATTAATAACATTTTGGAAAAACAATTTCGGTTGACAGATAAATTCATTGTGTGACAATTGTATGACAATGAAATTGTTAGTTTTCTTACAGTCGTAATTTTTCAGTACATTGCTAGCACATTGCTAGATCTGACAACGTTGTAATATCTGATGACCGTCTATATATAGCTTTACAACTAACTGATTGCGAACACAAAATATTCCAAGAAAAAATTATATTTTATTGTTTGAATCAGTTTATGATTGGAGTGTTGCCGTTTGATTGATTTGCAAAACTAAAATGAGTAAATTTTTTAGCTTCATAGAACATATGTCGAAAAACATATGTAAAAATTTTGTAGGTGTTGTACAAAATATTTATGTAGAAATTACCTTCAACATTTGTACAACTATTGTAAACTTAGACGACGTACAACTTCTACGACACTACAACATCAGATGTGAATTAAACAATTATCAGCTGATCAGCTGAGAAATACTTAATTATATTATTGAATAGTACTTGTACGATTACTCGCTGTAAAATATTGAACATAACTGTAGCAAAAACTTAATGTGGTTTAAAAGGAGACGACAATAATCTGAATTAGTATGAATGCTTTTGAATTGGCAAATACATTCTTCTATAAAATTGTATGTATATGAACGTCGCTTTATACATCATTTTATATTCTTGTACACCAGTAATTGTAGTGTTTCCGGTAGAAAATGTAGCATTGAAATGTCTATCAGACAGATATTTTGGCACAACAAGGGATAAGTGTTCAGCAAATTGAAATTGGTTCGCTGTGTTCAACCAAAAATTAGTTATGCATAGTGACACACTGATGAATTACTAGAAGAAAACTTGTAACTTGTAACTTAAAAATGTAATGTATGTAATACTTACATACATACATAAATATTAGGGTGGCAAAAAAAGAAGTTGATGAACAAAAATCTTTCAAGATGGCATTACTCAAAAGTTTATGCTATATCAAGGGAAAAACAATGGTCATACAATTTTCATCCGGCATTGGCTGCACTAATAATTAAAATTTTATTTTTTACATATAAGATTTGATATACTTATTGTTAGTTCATTTTTTAAAGAATATTCAATAATCAAACAATTGAAAAAAAATATCAAGTATTAACAACATGTAGCTTTAAGTCTTTTTGAAAAGCTCAGTAAAAAAAATCCAATCAAATTATTAAAATTATTTTACAAAAATTTCGATTTTTCACATATCATTGTATCAGACAAAATTATTTATCAGCATTTTTTTATAAATTAAATTGTGCGATTTAACTAGAATTTTTATTAAAGTGAAGACAAATATCTTTGTCCATAACCCGCCATTGATAAAATTTAGTCGAATCTATTAGATGGAATCATTAAATTTTGACCCCTTGAATCCGTGCCAACGAGCGCAGCCGCTGTGAACATTTGAATGATGTCATATTCCAGAACATAATGGCTCACTTGGGCCATTCAAAAGCTAAAAAAACATTAATTAAATCCAGTTGTCTTCCATTTTAACATCGACGAAAAATATATATTAAAGCATTTAAATTTGTATGGAAATATTTTTAAAGTATGGTGAAGTGTTTTAAAAATAAAGGGCAGAAGTTTCGAAATATGTACATGTTGAATGTTGAAAAATGTTTAAATTAATTTCCGTACAATTATCCATTATTTAATATAAATAAAATTAATTCATATAAAAGTTAAATTTTTTTGGTAAAAATATATCGAATGTATTTAACTCTTTTATGATATGCATCATGGTGTAATTATACAAGTTGAGTGCAAATCGACAACAAATACAACACAGTACCGAAACAACAGACATTTTGTTTATGTAAAATAATGTACTACTCTCGAAAACACTTGAAAAAGTTTTACTTTTGCCATATGTAAGTAAATTGTAAAGAAATTCAGTTAGCTGTGCTACTGCAATCATCTTGTATAGTTACACCATGATATACATATAAATTTTTTGGAAATACATACATAAATAAAAGAAAAATCGAAAATAACTAGAAAACAGTGACTTTCTTCTTTATGTTACATGCAAACTGTACCGCCCTACTAAACATACTTTATCGTGAAATTAAAAAGAAATATTAAATTTATTCTTAATGTTTAAGTCAGAAGAATTTCTTATTACTTGTTTTAATTTAAAATGGAAACTTAATATCGCCTTTTTATTTACGCATTAAATGTATAAAAAAGAAACAAAATGAATGCAATATTTCTTAACAGCACCACCCCACAACCACCACAAACTACCGATCAACTACCAACTACCTTAACATTATGCCAGCTTTGAATGCTTCAAGTGGCAATAGAGTAACACAGTCCAACAAGTAACGTTTGCAATAAATAGAAAGCTGATTTTTCAATAACTAAAGCTGTTTATTTCGAATGTGGCATGTTGCATAAATAAAATGTTAAGAAAATCAAGTTTAAAGTAAGATGTATTGCTTAAATAACTTGCATGGGTTGCTAATACCCAGCATACCATTCTAGGAGCGCTCCGAAAAAGGAGTCAGAAAAGAATCCAACTAAAGAGCATTTTCGGAGCGAAAGAAAAATTTGCTTGTTACTGTCCTGAGTCGGAACGCAGTATGACTCAGAAATTCCACTTAATTATGTGTGTACCAAAGCGTTGTTGTCCTGTTATTTGTGCTTTGAACAAAAAAAAAACATAGCTGTACCACACAAGAATGATAAAAACAAAATTACACAGAGCCCAAAAAAACCTCATAAAAGACTCTGACATTATCTAAGAGCTCTTTCTGTCGGACCATTTTCGAACGTAATGACCCTCTTTTCTGAAGGTTTTCGGAGCAATTATGATTGTTTTTTGGGCTCATAAAGAGTGTTAACGCTCCGAAAAAGGTGTCAGAAAAGACTCTTTTCGGACTCATATGGTTTGCTGTGTAGTATGTCGCTGTTTATCTGTGTGTGTGTGTGTGTGTGTTTGTGTGAGAGTGTGTGTGTGTGTTGGTTCAAAATCTCATTTATTCATGAATCAAGAAAATGCAATTTTCAATTGCAGCTGAATTCGTTCCAGAGAATGGCCTGCCACGACGTTTGCGGACCGCATACACAAACACCCAACTGTTAGAATTGGAAAAGGAATTTCATTTCAATAAATATTTATGCCGACCAAGAAGAATTGAAATTGCTGCCAGTCTAGATTTAACCGAACGACAGGTGAGTTATTTTTATTTTTTATGCGTTTCTTAGTTTTTCTTATATTCTGCAAAGTGTTTATTAAATAATGGTTCTCTTTTTGCTTGATGAAGAAACTCAAACAGAGGGAAAAAAACTACACGTAATTTTGCACAAATGGCAACTACTTTTTAATTGCCACTGAGTTCTACTTTTGTCTGTTTTGCAGTTTAATAATTAACGTCCTTTTTAGCACAATTTAATTGTTTTTGTTTTTTATTTCTGGGGTGTGTTTTCAGGTAAAAGTTTGGTTTCAGAATCGCCGCATGAAACACAAACGTCAAACTCTTTCAAAAACTGACGATGAGGACAACAAGGACAGTCTAAAAGGTGATGATGATCAGTCCGATAGTAGTAAGTATACAATGGTGTTTTATTACGCACATTTTTACCAGACTCCATATTATATATTTAACTAAAAAGTTTACTATAACGTCCAGTTTGACTAACGAACACTTTTAAAGATTTCCTTTTCATTATTATTAATTTAGATGTCTGAAAAATAAAACCATTGTGTAGGTAGCCCAATGTATTTTGAAAACAAGTAAGAGTGCTATATTCGGCCATGCCGAATCTTATATACCCTTCACCTTTGTTGTGGATGCATAATTATATTATATTATATACATACATACGTTACGTTTTTATCTTTTAAAAACGGTGGTTTATTTCCTTTAAATAAACCGGATTGTTTTTCATTGCAAAATAAAAGCGTCAAATAGTTTGAAGAAAATATAACGAGTCTTCATTTATTTAAATGCACACAAACACAATTAAAAAAAAAATTAATGCACTGTCTTTTCACACACTTATATTACGGTTTAAGAACACACTTAAACACTTTGTTTGATCAGCGCCATCTGTTTATGAAATTATTTGTAACAATATTGATACACTTTGTGTGATCAACGCCATCTGTTGATGAGTTTATTAGTTTTTTGATGAGGTTGTCTCGGATTTTTGCTCATATCTTCGCTATTTGTGGACGGATTTTGCTGATTTTTAATAGCAAACTTCTCGGAAGGATGTCTGACAGAATTATTAAAGATTTGTATCCCGAAGATATCTGGGGACTTCAGAAAATGTATTTCAACATCCAGACAGACATACAGACGGACATGGCTTAATAGACTCCCCTATCTATAAGGATCCAGAATTAATATACTTTATAGGGTCGAAAAATTATATTGTGAAAATTACAAACGGAATGACAAACTTATATATACCCTTCTCATGAAGGTGAAGGGTAGATATAATAAAACCGTAAATAAGTGTTTACATATAATTATACCCTACACCATCATAGTGGGGAGGGTATATTGGATTTGTGCTGATGTTTGTAACGCCCAGAAATATTGGTCCACCACCCACCTTAAAGTATACAGATCGATTTAGAATCACTTTCTGAGTCGATTTAACGATGTCCGTCCGTCCGTCCGTCTGGCTGGCTGGCTGTCCATGTAAAGCTTGTGCGCAGAGTACAGGTCGCATTTTTTAAGATATTTCGATCAAACTTGGTACGTGATATTTTTTCGGCCCATGGATGGATGGGATTGAGATTGGTGTATATCGGTACATTATTTCACCAGGCCCCCATACAAATTTCCTTCCGAAATTGGGGTTTACTGATCATAAATGCTTGAATTATGCAAGTATCCAAACAAATTTTATCACAAATGACCCACTTCCGAAAATCACTTTAAACAGCATAACTCTCTCAAAAATGTTGGTATCCAAATAATATTGAACACAAATATATTTTATATGTATACAAATAATATGGTCTAATTTTATTATGATCAGTCCATAATTAGTCGAAATTCCATATAAGACCCTCTCCGTAATTTACTTTAAACTCCATAAATCTTTTGAAATTATTAGTATCGAGATAAAGTATACCATACATAATACTTATATTCACAGACATCATGACAATAAATTTTTGTATGATCGGTCCACAATAGGTTAAATCTCCCATATAACGCCCATTTCTGAAATACTGTTTTATACATATACTGGGTGTAGGGTATTATATGGTCGGGATTGACCGACTATACTTTCTTACCTGTTGTAATATGTTTATACCTCATAATAATATTTATGTATAGAAACAAAAAACTAGGTTGAAAGTTTTCAAGGCAAAAGGCTAATTCTTAATTAAAGGTCACGTCTGAAAATCACCCAGAATCACATTGCAAATTATGCGGAGATATATGTATGACAATCCCCAAAAATCAATGCAGCCGGGCTATGTTAGTGATATTTTGGACTTAATAAATAACTCGAAGTAAATTTATTGACAAGAATGTTACGTGGTCTCTTGAATGCGAATGGAAACCTCTTAGAACACTTGTTATTTGTATAAATAACCAAACAAATATTTATGAAAAGACTTGTCCTCCTAAAATGTATCCATGGTTAAAAACAATTCATCTGTAGGTGGTGATACTTTAGTAGTGAAGAAAAATCTTTAATGGTTTTTTGTTTTATTTCCAACCTAAACAATTTCTCGATATGTCTTTTAATACCAATCCCAAGTATTATTTTTTAATCCTAGAAAGTGATCGAACAATGTTTGTTCTAATAAAACTTATCATAGATAAGGCCTTTTTAAATGCTATTCTTCATTTTTTGTAGATCGGTGAAACATATTTAAGCGGCATGTTGATGTACACGGTCAAAATGTGTATGTCTTATATTCTCACTATAAAGTTGAAAAGTATTTTAACACTGTATATATATAGTATAGTATATTCCTTAAGTTAGTAGCTTTTGTATAACTTTGCAAAGTTGATTTATTGTTCTAAAAAGGGTTTCTTAAAAACATTATTAAATAAACTTTTTGGACATTTGTACAGCTGGGTTAATTACCCAGCTTTATGATTCATTATTTATGGCAGTTAACTTGACCTTGTTTGGTGAAAAATAAAACTGAAATTGGTAAAAATGCGCGTTAGTATAAAATAATACAATTAAAATTCGTTTACAACTCAAAAGTTCTACAACAGAAGTGTTTTAATTTTTTTTAAACTTCAAATTATTATCTTTCTATGACAACTTTCAGTCTGATTTTCCAAAAGAAAATATGATTTATTGCAAATTCAGGTAAAACAGAGAAATTTGTAATTTATAAATTTGTAATTTGTAAATGTCCTACCGAAATAGAATTTCTGATTTCATAAATGTCTTAAACAATATAAATAAGTTTCTTGTGTATAATTCACGTCACCTAACGACTTATGGTGTTTTCTTTTCTGAAATAAAATGTTACACCTTCATTATGTACATTTTTTAATGGTCAGAATAGAACATAAAATCTCAATAATAAGACAATGAACATCTCTCAAAAATACCAATGGACCTTCCCGAGTAATAATCAAATTCTTCTTAAACTATAAAAATTATATATATAAACATACATTACATATAAGTAATGACAAATGTCAGCTGTTTTATCGTGCGATTCTCCCTCTCTAAAAACACAGAGTGTGAAAGGTGCAACATTTTTTAAATCTATAGTGTGACATTTATAAAAAAGAACACACTACACGTTAGCAGTGTTGACATTTTTTCAGAAAATAACACAAAACAATTAAAAAAGGTGCGAAGAAAACGCCATTATATAGTATATAAACCCATAATAAGGCATAGCTTCCATAAAAGACACACTTTTGAGAAACAATTTACTACAACATTATCAGCCTGTTTATCCCACGTCACTGCAAAATAAATATTTTTACTTTTGAGTACATTTGCTCAGGTTTAATATTATTGTTCAACGCCCATTTTTAGAGAAGTGTAGATGTAGAAGCAAATGATATTTGTAAACTCAAAGTAGAAAGTTCGTAAAATTTTGGCAGTAGAAACACCCAAAATTCATAGTAGAACTAAAATTGGTATGTATTTGTAAAAACTGTTTAAAATAAATATTCATGCATACTATGAGCGTCAAAATAAAGTCATCACCAGTTTTTATTAAAAGAAAAGCTTAATTATATTAATACAAATAATTTTATAATATAAAAAATAAACAAAACATCAAATTTACTTGATTTGTTGTTAAACTAGATGAATTTTTACGCGTCAAAATAAAGTAAATAGTGGCATCATGCTTATGCAACAAACCGCTGTCATTCCGAAAGTAGAGTCAGTAGTTTGTCTTTGTTTGAAAATACAACCGTAAAGTGTCATTCAAAATAATTGCAAGTTTCATAATTGATTATTAAAAGAGAATAAGTTGTGACATTAAGTAGCGAAAAATTTACAATAGGAAGACAAACATCAATTGGCAAATCATAATAAATTACATAGAAAAGATAAATTCCTGCTTGAAGTATACTGTAGAAAATTTCCTGGTGCAAAACAACCAACAGCGTCTTGCAAAAACTAAAGTAACATCTAGTGCTGTAAAAATAGCTGCAAATGTTATTCTTTTTACCGATGAAAGTAAGTCAAAAATCGCCAAAAAAAAAAATATGATTAACGAAGAACGAAGCCTTTAGTAATAAATATGTTACCAAAACGATAAAACATGGCGGCGGCTCAGTAATGGTGTAGGGCTGTATGGCGGCATCAGGGGTAATTTTGCATTTTAGTAGAGAAATTAAAAGTAGTGCAGAACTGAATTTTCCAACAGGACAATCCTCAATTTTTCGCAGTCCCCAGACAGATAAAATTAGGCAAATAAATATTTCTTGCAAGGATATCGTAAAGGTAATAATACAGGATGTATGAAACAAAATTTCGCCAGATTTCTCGTTGATTCTATGTCTAGAGATTGTCAGCTGTGATAGAGGCAAAAGAACTACAAACAAAATATTAAATATACATAAATAATGTTTTACATAATTGTAATGTACTTTATTTTGACGTGAAAAATCTGATACTTTTTCGTTAAAATTTTATTAACATTTCTTAAGTTCCTTTTTTTAAAGTTTTTTTCAATTGCTTAATTTACTTATATTTTGTACTTGTAGTAAATATAATAAAACATTTTTTAAACAATATTAGGTGTTTACTTTATATTGACTGTATGTATGTATATCTATAAATAAATCTATATTTTTTAAGCTACCAATAAATCTTTGATGTAACAAGAGTTGGACTAGAATACAATACAATACTTGAATGCATAAAAGTAACACTTCATGAGTAATACTCATACCAAAGAGTGATTGTAGACGAAATATTCGGCTCTTGTGATTACTTCATAATATTTTAGTCATAAAAACAATTTATATACCTAAACATAAAATGGAAAAAAAGAAGAAATATACCACAAAACTTAAAGTTACCACCTTTAATTTAACAAATTTATTTGAAAGCAAAAAAGAGCAAAATGATGCTGAAGCGTATCAATCACTGTCAGTAAAAAAGAGTATCTTTGATGTTTCTTATTTTGATACCCTTTCTGGCACCCTATCTTATTACTATTAGTATTTCAGTTAAGTTCATTCTAACAACGATTGGAATTGATCATTCCAGTTGTCTACTAATACATCGTCTTGCAAACTGACAGTATGTGATATTTAAGATCCTCCACCTAATTGTGGGCAAATTTTGGTACATTTTACATCAAACTACTTATTAACTTATTACTATTTGCTGGTATAAGGTATAATAAAGTTGAACAATACTTGCAATAATTAAAAAAATCATTTCTAAATTCTAATTTACTCTAATAATTTGTTATTTATTATGGAGAATGGTCTTATTTTTCAACAGATTCCAATTCCAAGAAGTCATGTCAAGGCTGTGAACTGCCATCCGACGATATACCAGATTCAACATCAAATTCACGAGGTCATAACAATAATACACCAAGTGCTACAAATAACAATGCCAGTGCTGGAAGTTGTAAGTTAATAATATTTAGAAAATTATATTTACTGATATTATTTTTCCATTTACATTATTATATTTATTATTATTTATTTATTATTATAGTAACACCCAATTCCACATTAGAATCTGGTATATCATCGAATCTTTGTGGCAGTAATGCGGTGTCCGGTTCTAATATGGTCAGTGCTGACTCAAGTGTTGCTTCCAGTGGCAGTTTAGATGATGAAATAGATGAGGGTCCCATCAACAAAGTCAAGAAAAAAGACGATCAACACATTAAAAAAGAGTCAGTCGTCTCAACTTCAACCAAGATCTCACAATTTAGTGGTTATGACACGTCCATTTCTATTGGCATTGGTTCGGGCTATAGACGTGACTCGGATACATCTTCCCAACACAGTCAAGCAACGGCAAATAGCAATAGCGGAGCCGGCGGAAAACGTCGTTATCAAAATTCAAATTCCGCTGCTAATGCCGCCAACATAGCGGATGGTGCTGGTAATTCGACATTTTACCCCAGCTATTACAACAATAAACAACCACAACAACAGTTGCAGTCACCACAACAACAGCTGCAACAGCAACAACAACAACCACAAACACCTTCACAAGAATACTACGGCAAGTATGATATTGAATTCGCCGCCGCTGGTTCACCTCAACATATTGCCCATAGACTACAAAACTCAACAATGCAAGTATCGAATGAAGAATATCTAAGTCCCAAACCAGACTTTTTGGCTGTATCACAAAGTTCACCGCATCTCAAATCGGGGAACGAAGTGGCTTCTAAATTACATCATGGTCCCAATGTTTTCCATCATCCACCAACACCTTCTACCACAGCTGCTTCTCAGCAAATGCAACAACCATTTTATAATCACCACACCGGTGAAACATTGCAGTACAATGCATACAATCACCATAATCATCATGGTGGCAGTTATGTTGGCCCACCACTAAGTCAACAACAGCAACAACAAATACCTGGAGAATTTGATGCTAGTGGCAATTTTTATGATCCGAAAACTCAAGCTCCCAATGGAGCTTATTATGAGCAGATCAATTTCCAACAGCAGCAGCAGCCTACAGAATTTCATCACCACCAACAGCAACAGCCACACAGTATGCCTCATATAAATGCAGCCACTGCAACAGCCTTGGGTATACACATGGAAGCGGCACCACCTCCGCAACCATCGTTGCCAACCGGCCAACACAATCAAATACAACAACCATTCTATAACAACCATCATCACCACCACCATCATCATCACACACAACACCATGGTGTGGAACAACAATATATTCCCCACGGTTATAATCAACACGGACATTTTACTCACCATCAGCAGCATCAACAACCAATGAGTGGTAAGTATTTTTAAACTCACCAAAAAAAGGAACTGTCGAATATTTCAAATGTAATGCTTTCTATTAACAACCGAATTTTATAAATCTGTTTAACTTCGTAACTAATACATAGTTCAAATTCAAGTTTATCAAAGAAATAAAATAGTATCCTTTAAATTCTTTCAGATAATCATGTGGTCCCTCCTTTGCCCGGCGATGTTCTCTTAGACACCGATCCGCCACCACATATTCACATACCAACCGGTGGCCCTAATAACAATTTTGTTAATCCAGCCAATGTTCAACCGCCCACAATGCCTGCCCATAATGCAAATTTTCCACAAACTGGTCCGGGGGCTAATCTTAATGGTCTTGTTGATAATTCCAATAGTTCATCAGATTTTAATTTCTTGAGTAATTTAGCAAATGATTTTGTACCCGAATATTATCAATTAAGTTAGTTAATGTAAATTTCAGAAATGTTCTAAAAAATCTTATTTATAATATGTGGTGTATTTTTTGAAATTAAAAATTTTATCTAAATTATTGTAAATTGTAATTGCTTTTGTATGTATGTAAATTACAGCAAAATACTTTTCTTAACATTTAAAGGAATGATACATTTTTAAAATAGTTTTAAGGGGTGTAAATACAAATAAAGTTCAAATGAGTTACCGATAACAATTCTAGATTTGTATTTTAATTATACGTACATATGTATGTATATCGTTATGCGAAATTCAGGAATTTTACAAACAAAAACTATTTTTTGAATATCAAAAAAAAAAAAAAAAAATGATTTCGAAATAAACGGAAAAATTCAGATAATTACTCAATATACTATAATATGTACTAAAAATTATACTAAAATCAGGAAAAGTTGATACTTTTGATGATTTTTCAATAACAAGTATCGAATTATTTTGACAAAAATTTAATTATTTTCCGAAATATTTAAAATTCAAAGATACCGAACTAATATCTTTTTGACTTACATCCTTAATAAATAATAGATTCACAAAGAGAAAATAGATTCACAAAGAGAATTTCTTTAACAAAATTTCAATAATCTTAAAATTGGGAATAGGTACATTTTATCCGAGTTATTAAGAAATGAATCAGAGCTTCTGCGAAAATGTTCTATTATTCAAAAATTTTAATTTACAATATCTGAATTTACTGATATTTTTAGAGATAAGCAAAATAATCTGATCAGAACCTTTCAGCGCTGACCGTTATGAATTTTCGTAATGGAGTCATTTCAAAACAACTTGTTTTGTGTTTTGTAGGTCTTTAAGGAAATAGTAACTTTTCCCCTCTGATCCGGCCAAATTTAAATAAATTCTTGCAAGTCCAAAAAATAATTCTTAAAATTTGTTTGTCGATGCAAAGGAATTTTTGTAGGTATTCGGCCAGGATTCTTGCAACCATCGCCGATGTATTCATGAATAAATTTTGTTATAGATAGATTATATTGTTTTTATGACTTTTTTAGTATGCCGCAGTGCTTAACTGGGGCCAAATTACCGCATTCGTGATCGAATGAGCTAACGTATCGAAAAATCGATTTCGATATCGAAATTATGATAAAATGTACTAAATTTTTTGCTTGATATCGAATGCCATAATCTCAAATAAGAAAATTACGATCAATTTTACTCGATATCAAATGCGGTTTTTGGCCCCGACTTTTTCCTAGGAAGTTGATTCAGAAAATATAACGAACTGATTCCGACAGAAGAAACAAAGATTATGAAATTTAAAAGAAGAAACAAGTGTATAATAAATCTAATTCAACAGCAAATATTTTATGTCTAAAAAAACTAATGGATATTAAAAAAAATGCAAAAAAAACTGTGCTCTCAAAAGATACAAAATTGAGTTGAAGTCTTTTCTGGTTCTTGTTATTCTTTCTAAAAATTGCACATACAGAAAATATTTTGTTTTAAATTTGCTTTTTTTATTAACATTAGTAATACTCACCAAGATAGTTTATATAAACATGTACTAATTTTGCTCCGCACAGTAGATTCTATTAAGCATACATATGTACATATTCGGACAATAGCCGCTTAATTTTGTGCAATCGTACCTATATCATATAAGACTTGCTCAACGACTTTAGAAATATCTGCAAAAAATAGATCAGAGCAATCCTGCATGATCTAGATTGAACCGCATTTTTATTGTTCGGAGCGTACCACTAAATTTTATTTACCTTAAACTTAAATATAATTTTAAGCACAATTAAAAAAAAATAATAATAAAACTCCCCTTATTTCTTACTTGAACTTTATTTGGTAAATCTTAATAAATTGATTTTAAAAATCAGCCTTAAATATTACACTGTTCGCCACAAGTATCTATTTGAATATTCTGCAATGTTATTTGTATTTGTATTTTGTATAAATATGTATTATGTACTCGTATATTTGTAATATTGTAGGTATAACTGTAGGTTTGAAAAAACAAAAAAATCTAATTAAGAAACTAAATAAATTATTTTACTTGCAAGAAATTCCAACATTTTGTCTAAAAACTATTTCTTTTAATTACCATAAAACGAATCTAAATCTATCGCATTAAAGAACAATTCTAAATAAATATAACAACAATAAAAATAGTAGAATAAAATAACAACTAATAATGATATTAAATTAAATTTATTAACTCGTAAGAAAAACAAAATAAATATTTTCTAATTTAAGTTGTAATTATTAATTTAAAAAATATCATCCAACAATAAAATAATGTGAATAAAAATTATTTGTTTGTTTTTTTTTAACCAACATTTTGTAACAATTTTTAGAAGTACATTGCACAGCAGCGACAAGAAAAATGGTTGAAACCCTTAACTAAGACATGTATGTCCCTTATTTAGAATGAGAACTGACTGACTGACAGCTTGAAGATGGATCGATGTAATGTCAACACATCGACATCACGCTGTTTTATATATTATCTTAAATTTTCTAAAAGTCTCACAGCTTAGACATGGCTTTGAGCAATAATACTTATGTCCTACAAATGCAGTGTTGTTAAAGCATATTGTACAATTTTCTGTGGAAAATTTTATTACATACTCGTATTATATATATATACATATGTGGCTATAATACGATATATAAGCAGTTTTCAATACTTACATATGTATGTGTATTAATTTGATTTCAAGTGTATTAATTATATAGTTTTAAAATATAAAGTTGTTACCGGATTGATTTGTCAAAGAAATGGGAGGCCATTATGATTGCGGGACAAACCCTCGCATAATAAGGCATTCATAATTCATTCATAAGAATTTTTTCGTTATAGCAAACAAAAAAGTTACCAATATTTTTTTATACAAGAATAGACACGCATTCAATATTTAAATAAATTTTACAGCTATTGGTTGGATTTATTTTAACCTTCTTTTCATTAGGTTGAGTTTTTTCAAATACTCTCATTTTGTACATTGTGCTATTTATACATATCGCACCCTAAATACAAAAGGGTCACAACTCAAAATACTAAAATTTTCAGGAGAGATAAAAAAAAATCGTACACAAGCAACACACTCACTGTTGCCATATTTGACGATTTATCGTCATTTTGACGATTTTTGGTGTCAAAAATGACGATTTAACGATCTTTGATTTGCAACACTTTTTTCTCATATAAAATTTATAATTTAGTTTCGGAAAAAGAAAAGAGTTTATTGGAATTTTGAAAACACATTCCGGAAATTCAAAAGAAATAATCTTATCTGGTAAAGCGAATGATTAGAGGCCTTAGGGTCGAAACGATCGTAACCTATTCTCAAACTTTAAATGGGTAAGAACCTCACCTTTCTTGGTATGAAGGTTGTGGTTGTGATATAATGTGCCCAGTGGGCCACTTTTGGTAAGCAGAACTGGCGCTGTGGGATGAACCAAACGTAATGTTACGGTGCCCAAATTTAAACAAAGAATTTTAGTTTTAGCTCATTCTTCGGCAAATGTTAAACGAGTATTTAGTCAGGTAAATTTAAACAAAACAAAAATTAGGAATAGGCTAGGAACGCTTTCTTTGGAAGGGATTTTTTTTACTAAAGATTTCTTAAAACTAAATAAATATTAACTGCCGTATTTATAAAAAATAAAGTAGACTTGAAATGTGCTTTTAGTCTAAATTTTCATACAAAATTTTCTTAAAGTACATTTGAAGTCTACTTTATTTTTTATAAATACGGCAGTTGAAAAAGTTTAATAGGGAAATGTACCTACAAAATTAAATGTACTAAACTTCACAATTTCCAATTATATTTTAAAAGTTTTCAATTATATTTTAGAAATTTCTAATAATATTATAGAATTTTCAAATTGTATTTCAGAAATTTTCAAATACATTTGAAAAATTTTTAACTGTATTTCAGAATCCAAACATATTTTTAACTTAACTTTTATGAAATACGATAAGAATATTCTGAAAACCAACTAGAAACTTCAAAAAAGCAATTCAAATTTTTTTAAATATAAAATTAAATAGAAAATTCTGAAATATAATTGAAAAATTCTAAAACCCATAGTGTTGTAAAAAGGTAATATTTTGTATTTAGAAGTAGAATTTTTTATGTTTGCATTGTTATGTTTTACATTGTTACTATGAAGAAATTGTTTTGTTTATTTTATATTAAAAATTATATAAATTTTTTAAGAAACATTGATAAAAATTTCTTAAAAAATTGATTTTAAAACTATATTTTGAAAAGTAATTTATTACTTATTTTTGTGTTTTGTTTTGTTATTTATTAGGCCGCGTTTTCAGTTTCAGGCATGTTCTGAAAATCACGTGATTTCAAATCACATACGGTTTTGTAATCACACGTGTGATTTTGTTCTGTAAATCACATCATTGTTGTGTTTTTCGGTGTGATTTAATTTGTCGAAAGCACAAGAAAACAGCTGATTTGTTTATTTTTAAATATTTTTTTTAGAAACAATAAAACGTACATATATAAAATAAAATGCCTGGAGCTGCTTTAATATATTTAATTCAGTTAAAAAAAAGCAGTTAAGAGATGAACGCATTAAAAAGCATTGTTTGCGGGTTTTATCAGATCCAATGGATATGAACGAAGCATTGTAAGTACATAGATAAAGGTCAAATACAAGGCAAGCTTCTGTGTATTTTCGAAAATCAGAAACAGCTGACAACTAAAAACAAGCCTAAAATCACAAAAGAAATCACAAAAGTAAATAAATTTTTAAGGAAAAAAATGTGTCTTAAGTTTTTTTTTTATTAATTTTTAGATGTTTTTTGAATAAAATGTGTTGTTATAAAAGCAAATTAATAAAAAACATATTGATTCATTTATTGAAATAATTTATTTTACTGTTATCCATGTAATAGCCGAAAAAATAACAAAGTGATTTGAAATCATCAGTGACCTAGCTTTTATGGGATTTCAAATCACTTTAATAAAAAGTGATTTGCAGAACATGCCTGTATGTCATTTTTGTTGTCAAATTGTTCAAATGGTTGGCAATTGTATGAAAACGGGTTATCATATTGCGTCATCTATGTTTGCAATCATGAAAATCATGATATGACAACCCGTTTTCATACAATTGCCAACCATTTGGACAATTTGACAACAAAAATGACATAGTGAAAACCAAGCATTACTCCTTTTTTATTTTAATATTGATATTTATAACTATTTTTGAAACTTTTATCGATCTCTTAAACATATTTAATTATTTTTTATTTTTTTCATACTTTTTGTTTATGTATTAAAAAAATTAATTTAAAAAATAAATAAAATATTGAATTGATAAAATATTTTATTTTATTTGACGATTTTTTGACGATTTTGAAAAATGCATTTTGACGATTTTTTATTCAAGATTTGACGATTTGAACCCTTATTTATCTGGCAACTATGAATACAATCAACAAAAAAATAGACATATGTAACTGTATTTTTCCAGTTCAAGAAGATAGTGATGTAAAAAAAATTTTTGCAGTAGTTAGAGATGTTTACTCTGAATTAATTTATGGAAAAAAGTCAGTTTTGGAAAATTTTGAGTTGTGACCTTTTTGTATTTAGGGTGCAATATGTACATATGTTTGTATATGTGGCTCCAACGTATAATCGGACAAGAGTTTATCTAATCTAAATATGCTGTGAACAAAGACAAAGTGTACTTAAGGTATTGTTTTTTTAAATTTTATTTAAATTTTAGCTACTTAAGTTTTACAGCAACAAAAAAAAATTTATTATTATTTATGTAAAAACAGAAACAACTCAAATTTTTGCTCTCAACGAATAATTGCAAAAATAAGAGTAAACATGCAAAAAAACCCCCGTTATTATACTCTCCACCACTACAAGTGGTGAATGAGGGTATATTACGTTCGTCATTCCGTGTGAGCCTTTGTTCACCTGGGACCCAACATAGCATATATAATATTGAACCTTATGGAATTCTAAGTCGGTTGAGCTACATATGTCCGGCTGTGTAAAACACCCTCACGACCAAAACACACAACATAATTTAACAAAATTCCCAGAAAAATAGTTTTTATTTTATAGGTAAGTTTGGTATTGAAAATCAGCAAAATCAATATACAGAACCAGAGTTATGAATCAAAATTTGAGGCATTTTTAAGCATTTTTCTTGGATTTTTTTTAATATATTGAAGATATTGCCATGAATTTTTTTACACGTTATTTCTATGATAAAAGAAGAAACTTTGGAAAAACTTGTAAGAATCTGTCCATGATTTCTCATAGCCCCCATATAAATGTCTTCCCGAAATATGTCTCAATGATAAATAACTAAATGCTTAAAAAAATGGAATATTAGTACAAAATTCGTCAAAAATAAGTTTTCGATCGTTTCATGTCTGACCGTAGACCCCATATAAACTCCACTTCCAAAATTCTCTTAAATACATATAAATCTGGTATAAATATTGTTACCTGGTTAAAATTTGACATAAATAATCCTTATAGGTAAATAAATTGATGTACTGCTATTTACTACTAATTTTATGGTGGTCGGCCCATTATTGGTCATCACTTTCATATCCTCAAAACACTCACAAGCTTCTGGAGAGCTATCTAACAGGCAGAACATTCATAGTAAGGTTGCAAGATAAATACTCCCCCCCAAAGCAGCATATTAGGACCGCTTCTATATATAATATACACAGTGGATATGCCAACAAACCTGAGCACGCATACCTCTATATTTGCAGACGACACAACATTTATTAGCGTCAACCATGACCCAAAAGTCGCATCGCAAAATCTGCAGTCCCACATCAATGAACTAGAGGCCTAGAAAAATGGAGAATAAAGGTTAACCCGGCTAAATATGCTCAGCTGCTGAATTAAGTCCACTTCCGAGAATAACAACCAAACATAAAACTCTTGTAAAAAACGTTATTGAGATAAAATTCAACCAATATAATCCTAAAATACATAGAAATCACATTAGTGGATACTGGATTTAGAAGCTATCAGAACATAAGTGGTTCACTTCTACTATGCCAGCCATAAATCTCTTGTAAATAATGTTTTTGAGACCAAATTCAACACAAAGAAGCCTCACTTTATAATCATAACTTTTTTATACTCTGTTTCTTAACTTTTTGTGGATATGTAAAAATGTTTTTTTTTTAATTTTATAAATTGTTAAATTACACTCAAGAGAATTATGAATATCAGACAAACTCCGTAAATTATAATAAGAATCGTTATAAATGGTAAAAATGAGATAAAATTGAAAAACATTAAAAATAAATGATGTTGGTCGCAAAATGGTCCTTCAAACAATAAATGCTAATAAAATTTGCACTAAGACTGAATAAAAAAAACCCAGAATAAGAATATTCTAGTCCTAAAAGCAGTGTAGTTTTTGTATTTCTTATTACGTTTAGGTGGAGGGTATTTAAGATTCGGCACAACCGAATATTGCAATCTAACTTATTTTTCAAATACTAAAATCAAGACTAGACTTTTTAAGTGTAAGAAGTGGTAAACATTAACTTTTTAAGCGCAAATGACACCAATTGGTAAACAGATTACTGTCGAAATAAGACAATTAATAGTCAAATTTGGGGACTAAAACTGTGAAAGGATTTGTGACATTCTAAAAAGGTTCCATACTGAATTTAAACTAGAAATAAAAGCAGAGAAGGTGAGGGTCAATATTAAATGAAAGAGAACAACGTTCGACTGTCAAAGAAATCAAGATCCTTTTACACCGCTAAAGATCTTAAAATATCGTTAAAATCTCGCACTGGAAATGATTTTTGTCTGAATACTGTTCGCAATACATTACATAAATAAGATAACTATATGGAAAAAACTGCCAGCAAAAAGCCATTTATTAGCCCTAAAACGAAATACCGTAGAGTAAAGCTCTGCCATGGTTTGGAGCTGAAGTAGGAATTTTCTGCCTACTTCAGCTCCTCATTTTTGACTACCACGTTGTACGAGTTTTTAAAAGTTAATATGGCTTAAATCTATAGAAAAAACTTCGTTATCAAGTTGAAATTCGACATCAATAATCGCATATACATGTCTGTATACAAAATGCACCGTACTGAATTTTATGAAGATCGGGCCATTATTGTCCTCATATAAGCACAACTTCTGAAAAACACATTTAGTGGAAGATAAAATTTGCAATAAGAAATAAATTTATATTTAGATCCTATTAAAACAATATCGGCTTCTATTTTTTGGCTTGGATATTCTTTATTGTAGAATTAAATCGCACATATAAGTTTTAGCGACCAAAAGCAAACACTACTATAAATATTTTTTAAAGCCAATTTCTTGTACAATGTGTTTTTAAAAATATTTTACATAAGTCTCAAAGGATTTAAATGGTTTTATAATATATCTAGCAATTTAATGTACTCAAACTACTGGTAGTTGGAGTATAAAAGGCATTAGGTATTGTAATGTGTATATTTTCTATGTACATATATATATGTATATTCTCTTAAAACTCTAAAAGCCACTGAATTTCTGTTGTAAACTGTCAACGCTCAACATGAAACTCATCACACCATACGGGCAGGCAACAGGAAAGCATTGAAACTGTTAATACGATGGCCGGCCAGCTGAGAATACAAGAGCATGGTGTCATTCATACACTCGTTCACTCACATTCACATTCTTACTACAAACAGTATCACACTTTTAGGAAGAGTATTTTTGACAGAAGCGGTGAAAATTTAAGATTGATCACCAAACAGAGAATACCCGGTAACAGCATACAAAAGTATAACAAACAAAAAACAATTGGACAACGTAAACGTGTTAAAACCTAAATAATGTCAAAAAATTTTTTAACAATAATTTTATTTTCGAAATGGGTGTTTCTAGTAGTCCCTTCTTTTTTTTTTTTTTTTTCAAAAATGTATGTGATTTTATGGAAGGAAAATCCCTGGAGTATGGATGTGTGGAAAATTGCTGCAGAGTAGAGATAATTTCATTAAATTTTGTTTCAAAAAGAATTTCATTTTCTGACAAAAAAAATTAATAATTTAATGTGAATAATGAATTAAATATTTAGGATGAAATAAAGTTGTGTTGAAAAAGAAACAGAGTTGAAAGTAAAAATAATATAAATAAAATAATTAAATATGTTCGAAGGTGTGATAAACTAAATAACTTTGCTATAGGGATGGACAAAAAACATCGATGTTTTAAAAACACTCGATGTATTGTATCCAAACATCGATATAATGCGATGTTTTTTTTTTTTTTTTTGCTCTAAACAATCGGAAAACATCGATGTTTTCTTTCGATGCATCAAAATGACAAATTGTATACAGAACGTGTATATCGGTATATAAACGTGTATACATATCTAACATTTTAGACCCTCGATTCAATAAAATGCACTTTAGTGATACAATAGCCGTTGCCAATGCTGTATCAAAGATCAAGGAATTAATGAAAAATACTCTTTTGCGAAATTAAGATATTGAATCTGACTCAGAAAAATCCGATAAAAGTGAGGACACTTTTTCATTATGGACTAGCCATTATAAACTGGTTTATAGAAATTGGAAATGCAACAAGACTGAAGATATAGTTTCTGATGAACTTTCAGTTTAGTTGAGGACTCCTGTTGGAAGACTGAACGAAAATCCGTTGGATATTTGGAAAGATTAAAAATCACAGTTTCTCAAGCTTTACAAGATTGCTTTTAAATACCTTACAATGGTAGGAACATCGGTTCCGGTGAAAACATCAGACATAACAAAGAAACAGATTGAGGACTGAAAGACTTGGTAAACTTTTATTTTTAAACAGTATTGAAAAAAAGTATTTGGAGATGTAAAATAAAATTAAAATGTTTGCATTTGTACTTGTTGTACACATAAAATATCGACAAAAGTGAACAAAACAAACATAATAAATAAAATGTATTCAGGTTTTTAAGACAAAGTCTTGACGAAAGAATACGAACTGAAGAAAAAGGAGACAACATGTAAAATAAATTGAAAAAGAAAAATGATAATTACAGCAAATTTCGAACCACCAGTACCACTGGTTAAAGATTGATGTTTGATTGTTGGCTAGCAACATGTAAAATAAATTGAAAAAGAAAACTGATAATTACAGCATATTTCGAACCACCAGTACCACTGGTTAAAGATTGATGTTTGACTGTTGGTTAGCAGGCACCGCAGTGGTGCAGAGGTTAGAACGCAAAGAATTCTGATGAAAGAATGTGGTGATTCTCGAATTATGTAAATTCAACCCAGTTTCGATCCCCAGCTCAGCCAAGAAAATTATCAGTAAAAATGTTAATAAAAATTTTTTCATGTTGTAAAAACAATTTAATGAAAATTAAATTTAATGAACTCATGCCTAACTAAATAAATATATAATTTTTCGAAAATATAATAATAATAATTAGAAAAAAAAAACAATCGATGTATAAAAAACATCGATTTATTTTATGAAATATCAATGCAACATCGATGTAATCGATGAAAAAACATCGATGTTTTTTACAGTGTCCATGTTGCTACCCAAGACTTGGAGTTTAATTTTGTACTTAAGTAGAAATAATTAAAAAATTTGGTCAATAATTTTAATGAATTGTTTTTTTTTAATTTATAAGTAGTTTTCTAACTCATATGTTAACTATTTCACATAATATCTGTTTTAGTTTTTATATAAAATTAATTTTATATAAAATTTTATAGAATGATTATACTTATTAGTTATATTATATTGTTTCTTCTTAAATACATGTTTTTAATACAATGAAATAAAAAATGTACTAACCGAATTAAGTAGTTCAATTAATTAGATTATTTTTTATAAAAAGTTTACAAGAAAAATGTGTATGTAGTATTTTGCTTAACTTTCGGTTCGATACGACCTTGACTAATCTTTAGACACTGAACATTTAAATACTGATCATTAAAGCCAAAATGGTATTAAATAAAATGTGGCTTTATTACAGGAAATTTGTAGTTTGTCTTAACAAGAGTAATAAAATAGTTTATGGGAGAATCAGCCTGTTAACGGGCTACCAATTACGGCTACTTAAAAGCGAACTTACCAATATTTTACAATAAATCAAAAATATAAGCGTAAATAGGCATACAAATTTAAACATTTTACGAGTAATAAATATGTGGTATTTTAAACTCATGTGATCTTTTTAGTATAAGATAATTAAATTAAACAAATTTTAAACAATTTGAGTTTGAAAATTAAACAAAAAAAAAAACTTTGAACTTTTTCCAATAGATTTTGGTTTTAATGGGTTTTTAATATTTCTTTATAACTAAATCAAGGAACAACTAAATATTTAAATCGGATATCGGATATTTATTATTTGATCAGTTTCTCGTAAAGATCTGACATACATACATATATACACAGCTATACTTAATTCACACTTGGACTCAAGCAGGAACACTTGAAAACTTTGACTATGAAATCAATGTGTATAAAACTTGGAGCAGTATTGCTCTCATATAAAGAGTCTTAAGACAATGACAAACATCCAGTGAGACTTAGAAGTGCTAATAGGTAAAAGATAATTTTAGAAATAGTACTTAAATACTCAGCATTAACTTTTTCACTTAAACTTTCTTATATAAAAGCTCATAACCTATTTCGGATATACTCGTACATACATAGTCCTCTATATAACTTAACCCAGATATAAATCTTAAAATTACAAGACTACTTACAAAAACTCAAATTTTAAAAAGATTCGTTTATTTTATCGATACCTATATTTATTCGTGTTCTTATATTTTTCGGATGCTTTATATGAAAGTTAGGATAAATCATGGGCCGATTCTCATCATCTCAACTGGGCTTGTCCTTTTCTAATAGAAATAACGTGTGCAATATTTCGTGATATAATCTGCAATACATTTAAAAAAATAGCAAAACATTTTTTAAACTTAAAACTAATTTTGCCCATTTTGAACACCAAACATTTCTGATAAGCAAAGAATATTTGGCATAAAGCCTCGAGGGAAGAACTTAGGGGAATGAAATTTTCCCCAAATATTCTTTGTTAATTAGGGCTATTTAGTATTGAAAAGGGGCAAAATCAGTCTGAGACAGCTAGAGATTTTTCAAAAATGATTGCTGTGTTCTATAATTATACTGCAGATAAAGGAACAGTAAGAATAGGTTTACCAAAAATTACTATAGAATTGCAGTACCCATACAAAATTCAGCAATAATAAGTTTTAAGTTTTCGATCCATATTTGTTTATATGTATTATCATTATTATGATGTTATGGAATACAGTTACGAGGAACGACCTTAGCTACAAATGTAGACAGAATTCAAACACGCCAAAACAAATTGCTGCGAAGGATAACAATTGCTCCCTGGTATATAAAAAATTCGAATATTCATAAAGAATCCAGGGAAATACTTAAAAAAGCTTGCAGCACACAAAAACCTTTTAGCCCGAAACATATTAAATAATAGTGGCTATATTCGACTAAGAAGAAAAGATACAGCGGATCTAAACCGAAGACAACAAGGAAGATACCAACCTAATAAATAAAATAAACAATGGTCAAACAATTTTCGTCCGGCACTGGCTGGACTAATAATTAAAATTCATTAAGTATAAGATTTGAAATACTTATTGTTAGTTCGTTATCTGTTATTAGTATTTTATTCAAATTCAAGTTCGACATAAATAATTCTTATATATTGAAAAACCACTGTACCGCATTTTTTTAAATTTCATCATATGTAGCTCCCATCATCATCATTATAAATACTTTGTTCTCGACAACACTAAATATATGAATCTGGAATTTACTACTAAAATTAACCAAATCTTAAATACATGAATCTGGAATTTACTAATAAATTTCGCTTAAAGTTTTACTTTTAAGATTTAAGTTTATGACCAACTGTTAGCGGATTTCGATATATGAGATTACAAAGAAATATAAAATAAGAGGTTATATTCGGCTGTGCTGAATCTTACCTACATACTTATATATCAGTAGTGTGATCTTTCCATACTTGAAAGAAATTTGTGCAACATTATGTATCGATAATGATGTTTATACGAGTTTTTTTTATTTTTTTTTCGGATCTCTAATATGGGATCCATTACATGTTATGTGACTATCGTTACAAAATATTTCATTGTAAACTTCATATCTCAATAACAATATTTTCATGTCAATAACGATATATTTTATAGGTTTTTTGTTTATTCCGGTTATTCTCGGAAATAAACCTTATAATGGAATTGAGGCCACGAAACTTAATGTGTTTTTTGGAAGTTTTCCCTATATAGGAGCTATGACCAATTATGGACGGATCAAAATAAAAGTGGTTACCATGATTTTTTTAATGTTTTTTTACTTATTTTTTCTGTCGAATTTCAACTTGATGATGATGTTTATAAAAGATTTGTGAGCATTAAACAAGTTTTCGGATGTGGATTTTATATGAGAGTATGATAAATCTTGGACCGATTCTTACCATTTTCAACAGAACTTGGCCCTTTATAATTGCATTATATTTGAAGAAAATAGCAAAAAATATCTGAAAAATATCGACGTTGTCTGAAACTCGGATCCTACTGGACCGATTTTCGTTTCGTCGAAACAGAAAATGTGTTTGAAAAATTTCATTGTTGTAAGTATTTTTTTCGAAGCTCGATGAACGGACAGACTGACGGACATAAATATAATGCCAAAATTTTGTTACTACAACTAATATTTCGACATGTTACAAATCGAATGACAACACTTAATATACCGCCTTCCTTTTGGTGGTGGGTATAAAGGAGCTATTTATATCGCTAGTTATGTATGTCAAATTGTATTAAAAGATAATTTTAATCTATAAAGTATATTGATTCTCTGTTTTCTCAACAAAGTGTCTATTTAAGAAACTACATGGAAACTTGATAGTCCCAATTGTTCAAATTCCTTTCATTATTATATATTTGCAATTGATCTCATTCCATTAAAATCGTCAATATAAACATTCACAATTAAGCCAGTTAAGAATCCCAACCAAGTTCCATGAACAATTTAAACGATCACTTTCCCAATCTTGTTCTAAATAAAATCATATTAAATAATTGACCTAAGCAATTGATTTAAACAATTGTTGTCGGACCTTGATTTCAAGTTCACATAATGTTTTTTTTGTGTTATTTGTTTTGCAATCTTGTGAAATTAATTTAATTGTAACAAACAAAAATGTTCAGATAAAACCGTTTTACGCACTTGTTAAGTTGTATTGAAGGTGAAAAAGAAATATGTAGTTGCATGTATGTTTGTTTGTTTAATTTTTTTGCGTACATACTTTATAGTTACAAGCCTGTCAGTGTGACAAACAGACAGACTGTGGACCATTAAACACAGTAGCCAAAAAATATTAAAAAAAAGTAAATTATTTTTGTTGTACAATTGTGTGTAGTTTTAAATTAAGCTTTAAAAATTATTTCATTAAATTAAATTGTTAAAAAAATACTCTTATTGAAGTTTATTGTGAGTCTCTAAATGAAGTTGAAAAAAACCCTCACAGGTAATAAAAATTAAAAATTAAAAGTAAAGTAAAAAAAACATAAATCATTCAGACCAACAAAACAAATTATATTATAGAGGCTTTACAAAATTTAAAGAAGGCGCTTGCGCAGATTTTGTTCCCATCATAAATTTTATACAGTCGCACTCGATTATTATATGGTGCTCTTGTTATTATGCCCTCCTCCACCACAACTTGTGAATTCATTTGAGACCCATCGACTTATATATATTCTTGATCATTATGGAATTCTAAGTAGATTGTACAATGTCTGTCTGTCCGTCTGTCTGTGTAAAACACTCTCATGTCCAAAACACACAACCAAAATCAGTAAAGTTTACAGAAATCGTTTATAATTCTATTTTCCACTATTTTTTTTTTTTTTTGTTAAAATTTAGTTTAAATATATTACAGATAATAACATTATATACATATTTGTTACAATTCCTTTTTGAATTATCAATACAGACGGAACCTATACCCAACTTGAGACTCTCTGATCCATAGCATGCTGTGTTTAGTAAAGTGTTTTTTGAAGCACTTAAGAGAAAAAGCGCATAATCGAGCGCTTCAATAAAAGCGCTCTTTTGAAGCAGTAAACGACAAAATACAAAAATATGCTTCTTTAGTGCTGATAACAAAGAGGGTTTTAAAGCAAAAAAACAAAAATGAAATTATAGCCTACAGATTTGCCTATGACAACGAACGACAATTACAAAACGAATATCGCGCTTCTCAGTTACTATGAATTTTTCTTATGCAAAAACATTCAGATAGAATTAAAAAAACACTTTAGGAAAGTGCTTAATTTGCATGTTTGATTATACTAAAAGAAGCGCTTTTTGTCAGCAGAAAGTAGTCCTCCAAACCGGGAACACCTCATATGAATTCATACATAAAACCTGCTCCTTTTGGAGCACATTTTTTACTGAGTACATACAAATATTTTTCACATACAATACAATAACTAACATTAAATTTTCTGTACGTTACATTTAAAATAAAAGTACCAAACTTTGATGAAATTAGTAAGAATCGGTTCATGATTTCTCATAGACCCTATACAAATTTCTTCCCGATATATGGCTCAATGATACATATGTATATGCCTATAAACTTGCATTATCAATTCAAAATTCAGCAAAAATAAGTTTAATGCAAAAGAAATTCACTTAAATATGTATAAATATTGTATAATCGTACAAATTGTTACCAGGTTAAAATTTGACACAAATAATCCTTATAGCTATAGAAATTGCTGTGCTAAATTTTATGATGGTCTCCCCATAATTGGTCATAACTCCCATATAAGAGCTATATCTGAAAGAACATTAATCTATATATATGTATATAAAATTTATAAATATCGGTATCGACCCAAAACATTACACAGATCATTTACATATACACAAAAATCATACCACAAATTTTGTGAATTTCGGTCCATATTCGACAATATCCCCAATATGGTACAAACTCACAAACAAAAACTCACTGAAATACCCAAAAATCTCTTATAGGTAACGGTACCGATCCAAAATTATACACGAATTGTTTGTATATATACCAAAATCAAACTGGTGATTTTGTGAATATCGGTCTATTTTTGACCATATCCCCCATATCAGTTCTAAAAATCTCTTAAATTTTCATATCTGTATCTCTTTAATAAACCGGTATTATGTTAAAAATCGACTCTCTGTACCGAATTTTATAATGATAGGCTCAAAATTGGTCACTGCTCCTTTCAAGTTAACCACAAAAATGTCTAATAAAGATTGATATCGCAAAGATTGATATCGCAGAATCAGAGATTTTGTTACGGTCAGTCCATAATTTTCAATAGCGCCCAAATAAAGTCACTGTAACAACCATAAAACTCTTGTAAATAACGTTATACAAGTGTAGTTTTTGTATATCTTATTATACATAAGTATGTGTGTGGAGGGTGTTTAAGATTCTGCACTGCCGAATATAGTACTCTAACTTATTTTCTAATTTGTTTAAATGAATAATATGCTGACAGATTAGGTCAGTGACTTGGAAGTTTTATATTTGAGACTCTCTGATCCATAGCATGCTGTGTTTAGTAAAGTACACATACAAATATTTTTCACATACAATACAATAAACGGCAATATAATTTTAATTTTTTGGAATCACTGTTATTGTTAAAGTTAAAAATTGAAATTTGTTTTTTTTTTTTATTGTTGTTAGATCAGTTTGTTTCATTATTTTATTAACCGCAAATAGTTTCACGATTGTGCGCAAATTATTTCAAATGAAGGTCAAATCAAACATACGGGGAGTAGCATGCTAAAATCCAGACAAACGGAATATTATGTAGCAGCAGTTGGTCACAACAATACAAAAAACACAAACAGAAATAGAAACAAAAATATAAAAATGTTAAATTAAATTGTTTAGCTCAAATTGTAACCTAATTAAAATTACGTGTCTAAACCACACAGATACAAATCTAACAATACATATGAATGTATATCGCTCCTCCTTTGTATTATTGTTGTAGGTGTGAATGCCTCACATGTGCGAGTGTATGTAAAATTGAAAAGTACCGTTTCAGTGTTTTGTCCATATAATTATTACTATTTTTGTTATTAATTAAACAATCCATCAAACCGAAATGTTTAATTATCTCAAGTATTTTAATTAAATTTAAACGTGATTAATTTATATTCAGAGCAAAAACATGGAATAAACCGAAGTTATGCGGAAGCCTTTTTCCAAATTTGTGGTGTTAAAAATATCAAACAGTTTCAGTATTTCACTCAATAATAACAATTTAATGTTGAGCTAAAGATGGTGACGAAAATAAGAACTTAACGCAATACCCTACAATCCAATCATAAAAAATACACAACACTTTGCTGCTGGGCCAGCAAACATTTTTTACGCCTATTGCAATTTTTTATTGATTTAACCTAAACTATCAACAACATATAAAATTTTGTTTAATGATCGAAACATCGTTTGAAGTATCCCAGCATCGTTGGGCGATTCAGTGTTGAGCATTGAGCATCCCTTGAGAGTTTTATGTATTACCCTTGATTAACACACGGGGACTCTGGAGATTCTTGCAAATCGGGAAGCATCTGAAAGCAGATAAAAAAATATTATTTAAATATATTTGAAATAGTTTTCTTTTATAAATACAAAATTTGCTCTTTTTTTATTTCTTTAATAATATTCTATTTAAAACAAAAATAACTGTAAAACAAGTAAGAAAGTATAGTCGGTTAAGCCCGACCATATAATACCCTACACCCTGTATATGTATAAAACAGTTTTTCAGAAATGGGCGTTATATGGGAGATATAACCTATTGTGGACCGATCATCAACAAATTTAGTGTCATGATGTCTGTGAATATAAATATTATGTATGGTATACTTTATCTCGATATAAATACTTTTAAACGATTTATGGAGCTTAAAGTGAATTACGAAGAGGGTCTTATATGGGAGTTTCGACTAATTATGGACCGATCATAATAAAATTGTACCGTATTATTTATATACATATGAAATATATTTGTGTTAAATATTATTTGGATACCAACATTTTTGAGAGAGTTGTGCTCTTTAAAGTGATTTTCGGAATTGGGCCTTATATGGGAGTTTCGACTAATTATGGACCGATCATCATAAAATTAGACCATATTATTTGTACACATATGAAATATATTTGCCTTAAATATTATTTGGATACCAACATTTTTAAAAGAGTTATGCTCTTTTAAGTGATTTTCTGAAGTGGGCCTTATATGGGAGCTACGACTGAAATTTGTTTGCATACTTGCATAATTCAAAGATTTATGATCGGTAAACCACAATTTTGGGAGGACATTTGTATGAGGGCCAGGTGAAATAATGAACCGATTTAGACCAGTTTCAATTCTATCCATCCTTGGGCCGGAAAAATACCACGTACCAAATTTTATCGAAATATCTTCAAAATTGCGACATGTACTCTGCGCACAATCTTTACATGGACATCCAGCCAGCCACTATGGTGGTGTAGGGTATAACAAGTAAGAAAGTATAGTCGGTCAAGCCTGATAGCTTACACCCAGCATATGTGTAAAAACAGATTTTCAGAAATGGGAGCTATGACCTATTATGGACTAATCATCCAAAAATTTTGTGGAATGTCTTCTGTGCATATAAATATTTTTTGTGCTAAATTTTATTTCGATAAAAATACTTTTAAAAGCTTTATATATGTTAAAGTGATTTTTGAAGGAGGTCTTAGCTATGGTCAAAATTTCCTATGTTTCATTAAATATTTAAATAAAAAACTTTTATCGGGACAAGAAATTCATAATGTGTGGGTAAAAGTGCTCCTTCATATGCAACAGTAAAAAATTGGGATGCTGAATTTAAACGTTGGACTAGTGTATTGAAGTTTTAAGAGATTATATTGAAAAATAAAAACGGTTTTGAAAAACTAACTATTCTCTTTCTGTGCTAGGCTAAGAAGTTTCCGAACCGCCCTCGTATAAGAGACTTATGCGCATTTAAGTGATTTTTCAAAGTGAACTTTATAAGAGGACTACGGTCAAATATGGTCACGGGTACGAGTAATTCTATAAATGTATGGACTATTTGTGTCAAATTTAAACTTGCTAGTGATGTTAATAAGAGTTTTGTTCGCATTTAAGTGATTTCCATAAATGGGGCTACGGTCAATTATGAACCGATAATTATGAAATTTGTTACGACGATTTATATGTGTATTTGGATTGTATTTGTTGAATTCTAACTTAATAGTGAGTTTTATAAAAGATTTATAATTATTTAACTGATTTTCGGAAGTGGTCTTTGTATGGGGCTATGCCAAAATTATGGACCGATGCAAACAAAATATTGTTTTGAGATTTCACTTTGCAAGAAACTTATTTTTGCAGAATTTTGTAATTTTGCCATTTTCAACAGGACTTGTCATTCTATAATAAAAATGAAATGTGCAAAATTCCATGATATTTGAATAAAATAAAAAAAATATCGAGGTAGTCTGATCCTACTGGACCGATTGCCCAGTATTGGCAATGACACGAATTCAAAATTAAAATAACAAACCAATATACATTCATATATATTAAAAATATATTTTTCTGACTATAAATTAAAATTAATATTAGAATGTTGTTTCTGAGTTCTCGATAATTTTGTTTTATTCTCAAAGTACAAGCAAATGATATTGTATATGTAATGATAACACACAGAAAATTGATTTTTCGAGGGCTGGCGAAGTTGTAGTTACTGAAAATATACTATATAAAAAGATTGTTTCAATTTGAGGTTTCCAATTACTTTTTTCTTTGGTGTAAATGGTTAATTTCAAAAAAACTTCATAAAAAGTACAAAAAATAAACAAACTAGCATTGAATTTTTCAATTGTTTTAAATGAAAAATTGTCATATATGCATATTTTTTATATCTAAGGGTTTTTAAGCTAAATGATTTTTCGTCATTAGACGGTTTGGTAAATAATATAATTTTCTTTTTAAAATTGGAATTTATAAACTTGATATTGATTGTTGGTGAATTTTTTCGACATTTATGAAAATTTACTTCTCTATATATCCGCAAAAAGTTCTACTAGATGCAACTTTCGAAAAAGATTTTCTATAGGAAACCATGTAAAGATCGAACATATGTTCCAGGGCTACGAAAATACTAAGTCGTCGGCTTTTTTTCACAACAAATTGGTTAAATGTTTGCTGAACCGCTTTTTTTCAACGTGAAATGAATTTCCTTATAGCAATTGTCTTTATTACTACCACTAGCATTATCGTTGGATAATGTTTTACTTTTTTGTCCTCAAATAAGCTATTTGCTTTTGTCTGAATAACCATTTTGCTTAGGGGTATTCTCTGCGCAACTAGATTTTTAATCAAAATTTATATTATCCAAGCACTCCTTGTACGGGTCATTATTTTAGCAACTAGTAATGTTGCAGATTTTGCAAAAATTAAAAAAAAATTAACCTCGAAAATCTAACGACGCGCAGTGAAAATTAGTACTAATTAAGCAGGTACACAACTTCGAAAAACTGCTAAACAAAACGACGCAAAGCGAGGTATTGGTGTATGTAACTTATACACAAAATGTTTTGAAATCTCTAACATTTTTACTTTACGTGTTCATTTAAAGCGCAAAAACGTTTAATCAGTACACGGACGAGTATTAAGCAAAATATAGCAATACATTTCTAGATTTGCCCTTACAAATGGCTATTTCCGAAATTATATGTATGTATATATAAATATGAAAGTATATGTATATGTTTGATTACATGAACCAATATTTTTTAATATAATGAAGTTTTAACGAAATTTCCATTTCCATTTCGATAATTGTTTTACAGAACTACTTGCAAATAATTCAATTTAAAATTCTAAATCTCTAATCTAGGATTGAGAAGATGGTAAGAAGACCTCATACTTGTTTTTACTCTAGCAAAAATAATTTTAAATTCTTTGGGATCTTATTTGGTTTTCATTAATTGAATATGCATTTTTTTATGTTATCTTATATTGGAATTATTAACAATTGAATATTATATCGCTTCAATAGAACAAATAATTTAAAAGTAATTATCATGTTTTTATATTGTTTTAAATTATAATAAACTTTCGATTTAAAATTTTATTTATTGCACTTCAACACTGGGTTTTTAAGTTAAATTACTACTAATTATTTTTTAATTAAAACTAACACTATTCACTTTTCTAGATCAATTATTGTTTAATAATCAAATAAAATCAGATAATACCTTTGAAAGCTCCAGACAGACAAAAAAAAATTTATTTGTTTATTTAATCCATAATCTGTTCTTTGTTGTTTTTCTGTCACAAAGCTGAAATAATTGGTATTTGATCCGATCCTTTAAATTTTGTAAATTATGATAATAATGATGAGGATGATTGAAGCAGAAAAACGTAACGCGAACAAATGTCCGATAAATAGGAAAATAAATCTCCAAACAAAAAACTCTGAACAGTCTCAACACAAAACACTGAATGATGTATCAGGAGATGACAACCCATATTTATACACAAACTTAAAGGAGTAGAAATCCGATGAAAAACAAAAGCAATCCAACAGACATACTAGAATTGAGTAAAAATTGAAATCACTATTTGCATTTTATATCAGGTACATCTTGCCACAACTTTCTTACATTCAACTGGGCACGTTAGTGAAACAAAACAAAAGGAATCGGTAAGAAACGTATGCAAAAAGTTTGAAAAAGGGATTGCAGTCAACAGTTGCAGTGGTAGCTCACTGATAATTGATAGTACAAGTTTTATAATGTAGAATCTAAAAAGACAGAAGATACTTGCAGGCACTCAGATTCTCATACGAAGCAAAAACAAAACGGAGAAAACAAAAACAAAAAAAAAAAAGAAAAGGGTTTGTCTCGCTGCGACTGCATTGTTGTGATCCTTTAAATAATTTAAACATATTACTAAAAGCACAAGGGAGTGTCATTGAATGTTGGTTGTTGAACACTTTTGTTTGTTCCCTGCTTCAGTTGTTGCTTTCCATCATTTCAAATGATGCACTCAAAAAGGTCAGCAACTTGTATTTACACTACTTGGTCAAAAACAATGCAAAACAACTAACTAACCAACTATGCATCGATCCCTGATCTATATGGAAGGTAAAGTATAATAATAACAAAATAGAACCAAGAGAACAAAGCGAATAAGAACAATTTTTCATTATCTCGCTACTATTTAAGTATTTAATACATAACACCAGGTGTACCGTACCCACAGACAGATTGCGAATTTATATCTGAATTTTAACTGATTATTCGCTTCGTTTTGGGGTAACTAGACGAAAGGATAATGAACTGCCCAAGATGCTGGCTGTGATTTCATGTAATGACCTTGAACACATTTGTAATTCTATCCAGCAGACTTCGACTGCGTACTTACATATGTATGTATGTATGTATATATGTTCCCTGTCTCACATCCTTTGCAAACAGAATGAAAAACAAATCTTGTAAATTTATTGGCAACAGCTGGTTTTTCGCTTACAATGTTGTTAAGTTGTTTTCTGCTAATGTGATTTAATGTTCATTTCATTTCAGTTTTTGTTTTCGTCTTCGTTTTTCTGGTCTTTTTTGGAGCAACTCCTTAAGATTCTTATTTATTTTAAATATTTTGATTTCAAGTACCAACATATATGTAAACTTTCATTATGTTTTGGAATTTTCAAAAACATATTTTTGTTTACTTATACATTTGTGCGATTATTTGAGTGTTTTGATATTCTACTTACGAGTATTTATGCATCCAATAGACTTGTATGAGTAAAAAAATAATCAGGCCAGACACAATACAAGAATAAACAAAAGCAACAACAATTAAGGAAGTAAAATATCACTTTCTGGTCATTGCACTCTGCTTATTTGTATACAATACAAATAGAACATTTTATTAAATGCACAGTAGTTTTATAGGAAAACACTCTTCGCAAAAAACTCTGCTTTTAGACAATTTCTGTTGTTTTTTTTTTTATAGATTTGGAAACTATTTATCTTATTTGAAATATTTCCAGCATAAATTAGTAAGCACTACTTCATTATACCCTTCACCTTCATGAGAAGGGTATATATAAGTTAGTCGTTCCGTTTGAAATGTCCACAATATAATTTTCCGACCCTATAAAGTATATATATTCTAGATAGCGGATTATAGATAGCGGAGTCGATTAAGCCGTGTCCGTCTGTCTGTCTGAGTGTTGAACTCAATTTTCTGAAATCCCCAGATACCGTCGGGATCCAAATCTTCAATGATTCTGTCAGACATGTTTTCGAGAAGTTTGCTATTTAAAATCAGCAAAATTTGTTTAGGCCAACCAGAGTTATGGACCAATATATGAGACAACCTCCATAAAAATTTGATATTTTTTGTCCATTTTATTGCAATATTTCGAAATATATTGCGGATAATATCATGAAATTATATCATATATCAAATACTAATAAAATTTGCACTAAGACGAATAGAAAACACAGAATAAGGATATTCTAGTCCTATAACTAGTGTAGTTTTTGTATTTCTTATTACGTTTAGGTGGAGGGTATTTAAGATTTGGCACAGCCGAATATTGCACTCTTACTTGTTTTATTTAAAATCAATATATTGTAATACATTATTATATGTATTATCAAAATAAAACAAGTAAGAAAGTATTGTCGGTCATGCCCGACCATATAATACCCTACACCTAGTATATGTATTAAACAGTTTTTCAGAAATGGGCGTTATATAGGAGATATTACTTATTGTGGACCGATCATCCAAAAATTTAGTGTCATGATGTCTGTGAATATAAATATTATATGTGTTAAACTTTATCTCGATATAAATGCTTTTAAAAGACTTTATAAAATTGTACCGTATTATTTGCATACATACACAGCAAAAAAAAACATGTTTTTTTTCAATTAAACCTTTAATTGATTTTAAAATAATTTTCAATTAAAATTTTAATTGATTCAATTACTTTTTCTGATATTTTCAATTAAATCTCACATTTTTTTTTTAATTGATACTATCATTTTGTTTACAGGTCCGATTTCAATTATATTTTTAATTGATTCCACAAATATTTTAATTGAAAATCATTTTTATTTTTTTCTGTGTATGAAATATATTTGGGTTCAATCTTATTTTGATACCAACATTTTTGATAGAGTTATGCTCTTTAAAGTGATTTTCGGAAGTGGACCTTATATGTGATGAAATTTGTTTGGATACTAGCATAATTCAAACATTTATGATCGGTAAACCCCAATTTCGGGAGGACATTTGTATAGGGACCAGGTGAAATAATGGACCGATTTCTACTAGTTTAAATTCTTAGTCGATAGGTATACTTTAAGGTGGGTGTTGGACCAATATTTATGGTCGTTACAAACATCAGCACAAATCCAATATACACTCTCCACTATGGTAGTGTAGGGTATATACATCCATTTCGACCTTAATAGCGATAAGTAGACTCCGAGCAATAGTTTGAAGCCTTTTTCCAAATTTGTGGTGTTAAAAATATCAAACAGTTTCAGTATTTCACTCAATAATAACAATTTAATGTTGAGCTAAAGATGGTGACGAAAATAAGAACTTAACGCAATACCCTACAATCCAATCATAAAAAATACACAACACTTTGCTGCTGGGCCAGCAAACATTTTTTACGCCTATTGCAATTTTTTATTGATTTAACCTAAACTATCAACAACATATAAAATTTTGTTTAATGATCGAAACATCGTTTGAAGTATCCCAGCATCGTTGGGCGATTCAGTGTTGAGCATTGAGCATCCCTTGAGAGTTTTATGTATTACCCTTGATTAACACACGGGGACTCTGGAGATTCTTGCAAATCGGGAAGCATCTGAAAGCAGATAAAAAAATATTATTTAAATATATTTGAAATAGTTTTCTTTTATAAATACAAAATTTGCTCTTTTTTTATTTCTTTAATAATATTCTATTTAAAACAAAAATAACTGTAAAACAAGTAAGAAAGTATAGTCGGTTAAGCCCGACCATATAATACCCTACACCCTGTATATGTATAAAACAGTTTTTCAGAAATGGGCGTTATATGGGAGATATAACCTATTGTGGACCGATCATCAACAAATTTAGTGTCATGATGTCTGTGAATATAAATATTATGTATGGTATACTTTATCTCGATATAAATACTTTTAAACGATTTATGGAGCTTAAAGTGAATTACGAAGAGGGTCTTATATGGGAGTTTCGACTAATTATGGACCGATCATAATAAAATTGTACCGTATTATTTATATACATATGAAATATATTTGTGTTAAATATTATTTGGATACCAACATTTTTGAGAGAGTTGTGCTCTTTAAAGTGATTTTCGGAATTGGGCCTTATATGGGAGTTTCGACTAATTATGGACCGATCATCATAAAATTAGACCATATTATTTGTACACATATGAAATATATTTGCCTTAAATATTATTTGGATACCAACATTTTTAAAAGAGTTATGCTCTTTTAAGTGATTTTCTGAAGTGGGCCTTATATGGGAGCTACGACTGAAATTTGTTTGCATACTTGCATAATTCAAAGATTTATGATCGGTAAACCACAATTTTGGGAGGACATTTGTATGAGGGCCAGGTGAAATAATGAACCGATTTAGACCAGTTTCAATTCTATCCATCCTTGGGCCGGAAAAATACCACGTACCAAATTTTATCGAAATATCTTCAAAATTGCGACATGTACTCTGCGCACAATCTTTACATGGACATCCAGCCAGCCACTATGGTGGTGTAGGGTATAACAAGTAAGAAAGTATAGTCGGTCAAGCCTGATAGCTTACACCCAGCATATGTGTAAAAACAGATTTTCAGAAATGGGAGCTATGACCTATTATGGACTAATCATCCAAAAATTTTGTGGAATGTCTTCTGTGCATATAAATATTTTTTGTGCTAAATTTTATTTCGATAAAAATACTTTTAAAAGCTTTATATATGTTAAAGTGATTTTTGAAGGAGGTCTTAGCTATGGTCAAAATTTCCTATGTTTCATTAAATATTTAAATAAAAAACTTTTATCGGGACAAGAAATTCATAATGTGTGGGTAAAAGTGCTCCTTCATATGCAACAGTAAAAAATTGGGATGCTGAATTTAAACGTTGGACTAGTGTATTGAAGTTTTAAGAGATTATATTGAAAAATAAAAACGGTTTTGAAAAACTAACTATTCTCTTTCTGTGCTAGGCTAAGAAGTTTCCGAACCGCCCTCGTATAAGAGACTTATGCGCATTTAAGTGATTTTTCAAAGTGAACTTTATAAGAGGACTACGGTCAAATATGGTCACGGGTACGAGTAATTCTATAAATGTATGGACTATTTGTGTCAAATTTAAACTTGCTAGTGATGTTAATAAGAGTTTTGTTCGCATTTAAGTGATTTCCATAAATGGGGCTACGGTCAATTATGAACCGATAATTATGAAATTTGTTACGACGATTTATATGTGTATTTGGATTGTATTTGTTGAATTCTAACTTAATAGTGAGTTTTATAAAAGATTTATAATTATTTAACTGATTTTCGGAAGTGGTCTTTGTATGGGGCTATGCCAAAATTATGGACCGATGCAAACAAAATATTGTTTTGAGATTTCACTTTGCAAGAAACTTATTTTTGCAGAATTTTGTAATTTTGCCATTTTCAACAGGACTTGTCATTCTATAATAAAAATGAAATGTGCAAAATTCCATGATATTTGAATAAAATAAAAAAAATATCGAGGTAGTCTGATCCTACTGGACCGATTGCCCAGTATTGGCAATGACACGAATTCAAAATTAAAATAACAAACCAATATACATTCATATATATTAAAAATATATTTTTCTGACTATAAATTAAAATTAATATTAGAATGTTGTTTCTGAGTTCTCGATAATTTTGTTTTATTCTCAAAGTACAAGCAAATGATATTGTATATGTAATGATAACACACAGAAAATTGATTTTTCGAGGGCTGGCGAAGTTGTAGTTACTGAAAATATACTATATAAAAAGATTGTTTCAATTTGAGGTTTCCAATTACTTTTTTCTTTGGTGTAAATGGTTAATTTCAAAAAAACTTCATAAAAAGTACAAAAAATAAACAAACTAGCATTGAATTTTTCAATTGTTTTAAATGAAAAATTGTCATATATGCATATTTTTTATATCTAAGGGTTTTTAAGCTAAATGATTTTTCGTCATTAGACGGTTTGGTAAATAATATAATTTTCTTTTTAAAATTGGAATTTATAAACTTGATATTGATTGTTGGTGAATTTTTTCGACATTTATGAAAATTTACTTCTCTATATATCCGCAAAAAGTTCTACTAGATGCAACTTTCGAAAAAGATTTTCTATAGGAAACCATGTAAAGATCGAACATATGTTCCAGGGCTACGAAAATACTAAGTCGTCGGCTTTTTTTCACAACAAATTGGTTAAATGTTTGCTGAACCGCTTTTTTTCAACGTGAAATGAATTTCCTTATAGCAATTGTCTTTATTACTACCACTAGCATTATCGTTGGATAATGTTTTACTTTTTTGTCCTCAAATAAGCTATTTGCTTTTGTCTGAATAACCATTTTGCTTAGGGGTATTCTCTGCGCAACTAGATTTTTAATCAAAATTTATATTATCCAAGCACTCCTTGTACGGGTCATTATTTTAGCAACTAGTAATGTTGCAGATTTTGCAAAAATTAAAAAAAAATTAACCTCGAAAATCTAACGACGCGCAGTGAAAATTAGTACTAATTAAGCAGGTACACAACTTCGAAAAACTGCTAAACAAAACGACGCAAAGCGAGGTATTGGTGTATGTAACTTATACACAAAATGTTTTGAAATCTCTAACATTTTTACTTTACGTGTTCATTTAAAGCGCAAAAACGTTTAATCAGTACACGGACGAGTATTAAGCAAAATATAGCAATACATTTCTAGATTTGCCCTTACAAATGGCTATTTCCGAAATTATATGTATGTATATATAAATATGAAAGTATATGTATATGTTTGATTACATGAACCAATATTTTTTAATATAATGAAGTTTTAACGAAATTTCCATTTCCATTTCGATAATTGTTTTACAGAACTACTTGCAAATAATTCAATTTAAAATTCTAAATCTCTAATCTAGGATTGAGAAGATGGTAAGAAGACCTCATACTTGTTTTTACTCTAGCAAAAATAATTTTAAATTCTTTGGGATCTTATTTGGTTTTCATTAATTGAATATGCATTTTTTTATGTTATCTTATATTGGAATTATTAACAATTGAATATTATATCGCTTCAATAGAACAAATAATTTAAAAGTAATTATCATGTTTTTATATTGTTTTAAATTATAATAAACTTTCGATTTAAAATTTTATTTATTGCACTTCAACACTGGGTTTTTAAGTTAAATTACTACTAATTATTTTTTAATTAAAACTAACACTATTCACTTTTCTAGATCAATTATTGTTTAATAATCAAATAAAATCAGATAATACCTTTGAAAGCTCCAGACAGACAAAAAAAAATTTATTTGTTTATTTAATCCATAATCTGTTCTTTGTTGTTTTTCTGTCACAAAGCTGAAATAATTGGTATTTGATCCGATCCTTTAAATTTTGTAAATTATGATAATAATGATGAGGATGATTGAAGCAGAAAAACGTAACGCGAACAAATGTCCGATAAATAGGAAAATAAATCTCCAAACAAAAAACTCTGAACAGTCTCAACACAAAACACTGAATGATGTATCAGGAGATGACAACCCATATTTATACACAAACTTAAAGGAGTAGAAATCCGATGAAAAACAAAAGCAATCCAACAGACATACTAGAATTGAGTAAAAATTGAAATCACTATTTGCATTTTATATCAGGTACATCTTGCCACAACTTTCTTACATTCAACTGGGCACGTTAGTGAAACAAAACAAAAGGAATCGGTAAGAAACGTATGCAAAAAGTTTGAAAAAGGGATTGCAGTCAACAGTTGCAGTGGTAGCTCACTGATAATTGATAGTACAAGTTTTATAATGTAGAATCTAAAAAGACAGAAGATACTTGCAGGCACTCAGATTCTCATACGAAGCAAAAACAAAACGGAGAAAACAAAAACAAAAAAAAAAAAGAAAAGGGTTTGTCTCGCTGCGACTGCATTGTTGTGATCCTTTAAATAATTTAAACATATTACTAAAAGCACAAGGGAGTGTCATTGAATGTTGGTTGTTGAACACTTTTGTTTGTTCCCTGCTTCAGTTGTTGCTTTCCATCATTTCAAATGATGCACTCAAAAAGGTCAGCAACTTGTATTTACACTACTTGGTCAAAAACAATGCAAAACAACTAACTAACCAACTATGCATCGATCCCTGATCTATATGGAAGGTAAAGTATAATAATAACAAAATAGAACCAAGAGAACAAAGCGAATAAGAACAATTTTTCATTATCTCGCTACTATTTAAGTATTTAATACATAACACCAGGTGTACCGTACCCACAGACAGATTGCGAATTTATATCTGAATTTTAACTGATTATTCGCTTCGTTTTGGGGTAACTAGACGAAAGGATAATGAACTGCCCAAGATGCTGGCTGTGATTTCATGTAATGACCTTGAACACATTTGTAATTCTATCCAGCAGACTTCGACTGCGTACTTACATATGTATGTATGTATGTATATATGTTCCCTGTCTCACATCCTTTGCAAACAGAATGAAAAACAAATCTTGTAAATTTATTGGCAACAGCTGGTTTTTCGCTTACAATGTTGTTAAGTTGTTTTCTGCTAATGTGATTTAATGTTCATTTCATTTCAGTTTTTGTTTTCGTCTTCGTTTTTCTGGTCTTTTTTGGAGCAACTCCTTAAGATTCTTATTTATTTTAAATATTTTGATTTCAAGTACCAACATATATGTAAACTTTCATTATGTTTTGGAATTTTCAAAAACATATTTTTGTTTACTTATACATTTGTGCGATTATTTGAGTGTTTTGATATTCTACTTACGAGTATTTATGCATCCAATAGACTTGTATGAGTAAAAAAATAATCAGGCCAGACACAATACAAGAATAAACAAAAGCAACAACAATTAAGGAAGTAAAATATCACTTTCTGGTCATTGCACTCTGCTTATTTGTATACAATACAAATAGAACATTTTATTAAATGCACAGTAGTTTTATAGGAAAACACTCTTCGCAAAAAACTCTGCTTTTAGACAATTTCTGTTGTTTTTTTTTTTATAGATTTGGAAACTATTTATCTTATTTGAAATATTTCCAGCATAAATTAGTAAGCACTACTTCATTATACCCTTCACCTTCATGAGAAGGGTATATATAAGTTAGTCGTTCCGTTTGAAATGTCCACAATATAATTTTCCGACCCTATAAAGTATATATATTCTAGATAGCGGATTATAGATAGCGGAGTCGATTAAGCCGTGTCCGTCTGTCTGTCTGAGTGTTGAACTCAATTTTCTGAAATCCCCAGATACCGTCGGGATCCAAATCTTCAATGATTCTGTCAGACATGTTTTCGAGAAGTTTGCTATTTAAAATCAGCAAAATTTGTTTAGGCCAACCAGAGTTATGGACCAATATATGAGACAACCTCCATAAAAATTTGATATTTTTTGTCCATTTTATTGCAATATTTCGAAATATATTGCGGATAATATCATGAAATTATATCATATATCAAATACTAATAAAATTTGCACTAAGACGAATAGAAAACACAGAATAAGGATATTCTAGTCCTATAACTAGTGTAGTTTTTGTATTTCTTATTACGTTTAGGTGGAGGGTATTTAAGATTTGGCACAGCCGAATATTGCACTCTTACTTGTTTTATTTAAAATCAATATATTGTAATACATTATTATATGTATTATCAAAATAAAACAAGTAAGAAAGTATTGTCGGTCATGCCCGACCATATAATACCCTACACCTAGTATATGTATTAAACAGTTTTTCAGAAATGGGCGTTATATAGGAGATATTACTTATTGTGGACCGATCATCCAAAAATTTAGTGTCATGATGTCTGTGAATATAAATATTATATGTGTTAAACTTTATCTCGATATAAATGCTTTTAAAAGACTTTATAAAATTGTACCGTATTATTTGCATACATACACAGCAAAAAAAAACATGTTTTTTTTCAATTAAACCTTTAATTGATTTTAAAATAATTTTCAATTAAAATTTTAATTGATTCAATTACTTTTTCTGATATTTTCAATTAAATCTCACATTTTTTTTTTAATTGATACTATCATTTTGTTTACAGGTCCGATTTCAATTATATTTTTAATTGATTCCACAAATATTTTAATTGAAAATCATTTTTATTTTTTTCTGTGTATGAAATATATTTGGGTTCAATCTTATTTTGATACCAACATTTTTGATAGAGTTATGCTCTTTAAAGTGATTTTCGGAAGTGGACCTTATATGTGATGAAATTTGTTTGGATACTAGCATAATTCAAACATTTATGATCGGTAAACCCCAATTTCGGGAGGACATTTGTATAGGGACCAGGTGAAATAATGGACCGATTTCTACTAGTTTAAATTCTTAGTCGATAGGTATACTTTAAGGTGGGTGTTGGACCAATATTTATGGTCGTTACAAACATCAGCACAAATCCAATATACACTCTCCACTATGGTAGTGTAGGGTATATACATCCATTTCGACCTTAATAGCGATAAGTAGACTCCGAGCAATAGTTTGAAGCCAGACAAATTTTTTAATTTTTGAACATGGATCATAATGACCAACCTCTTTATAGAACACCTCGACTATATGCAAAATTTTAAACTTTGTCAGGTTTCTGTTTTTGGTCAAATTACAACGAGTATAACTCTTAGAGTACGGAATGGGGTATCTTAAATCTCCCAATCTAAGCTTTTCTTTAACAACTTCGCAAACAGTTTTTTTCTGTCTTTTTCCGTTTAGGAAATCTAATTTTATGTTGAATACAATATAAAAACTTATCACCAATCTCTTTGTAATTAGAAGGTAAGTTTTTCGTTTGGGGCACCCAAGTTACCCCAAGTCGTTCGTTGGTCTTTGAAACCATTTCTACAAATGAAATGAAAACGAACTGAAGAAAATCGTTTGTCAAAAACATGTTATGGATTCTAGTGATACTGAATTAAGATTTAAGTGAAAACGATGGACTGGGGGATGATGCATTCAATTATTATATTTATACGACATTGAATTTTTATATATTTTTTTTTGTTTTTTATTCTTTAAAAAAGAATTGTGTTCCTGAATAATAATTGTAATATGAAATGTAGAGTGGTTCGCTTTACATACAAAAACAAGTTGTGTCAGTCACCCCTTAGGATTAAAGATAATGTAAAAACAATTCCAGAAAAAAATTTTTATTTTTTTTGCCACGCCTGTGTAGCTATTGTTAGTCCGATCATAAAATTTTGTAGACCGTTGTTCTGTCCTCAAACATTTTTTATTACCACGTTTTTTAAAACTAAAAAAAATATTTAGCATTATTGTGGGTGCGAACCGCTAATTTGACGTGATAGTAAAATATGATTAAGGACAGAAATGTAGACCTTTCAGAGACATTAACACCGGTATACCAAATGTTATGATCGGACTAAAAATAGCGACACAGTGAACAAAATACTAAAATAACGGTATTTGTAGGCGTGTCAAAAAAAATAAAAAAATAATTACTGGAATTGTTTTTACATTCAGGCATGTGATGGAAATCGAAAACGAATGAGTTTTAGAAATCAATTTTTTCGTAATATTCCTGTATTGAAAAACTTTCATCACATAAAATATAAAGATTTTGGGCTACTAAAGAGAATCATAAAACAGAAATTTTAAAAATTAGATTATCGGCCCTGTTCTGTAAATCGAATCCGAGTAAATTTCTCGTTTTAAAACGAATTCACATTTTTTGGTGTTCTGTAAACCGAATTCACATAGTTTTTCTCGTTTTGAAACCGAGTAAACAAACCTGGTCGAAAGGAAATCGAATGTGTAATTATTTTAATAAATGACCACAAAAAAAAACAAGTGCAATATAAAATATGAAGTCTTTTTTTTTATTCTATTAAAATTACATGCATTTTAATATATTTGAATTTTAAAAAAATATATTTTAAAAGCACCCTAAAACTTCTACATATTTTTGCTTTAAGAGTGACAAAAAAAGTTTAATGAACAAAACACTTTTTTATAGAGAATATAAAAGACATTTGAATAAACAACACTCTTGTAATAATAGTAAACATTATACACTAAATTTGTATGACAAACACTTTATAACTAAATTAAATTTTAATTCAAAAAAACTTATTTAAAATAAAATAATTGCGTAAATCACAAGTATTTTGCTCAAACACAATTTATTTTTAAGGTGGCGATCACCATTTTTTCTTATATCTTTCTTTTTATTTACAAATTGTGATTTTTTTAATCAACAGCTGACTTTTTAACTAAAAATTCGAATCTAATTTCAAATCATATCAATACGAGTAATTTGCAGAACACCAAAAAGCGATTTATTCGGTTTTAGAAATTTCTCTTTTTTAAAAACGATTCGATTTACAGAACAGGGCCGTATAAATGCATTAAAAAAAAACTGATTCGTTTTCGATTTCGATTTCGATTTCCATCACTTGCCTGATTATTTTTAATCCTAGGGGTGACTGACACAATAAACCACTATAATGAAATGTTTTAAAATTAATGCGTTTTGATGTGATAACTAAAAATAAAAACTGAAATTGATAAAATAATAATTTTTTACTTTCAAAATAATATTTTTAGTTCTTTTATGCTGACATACATGTCAAAAGTCGGGCTTTGTACTCTAATGGCCGAACTGTCGATCATTAGATAACCATTGGTAAACTAAAATACTAACTATTGTTTAACTATTACTTGGTATTCTTATGGCAAACTAAGCATTGCGAATAAAGAATCATTAGTTAAACCTTTGTCATTAGCTAACTAAAGACTGTGAATTTAGCCATAAGTGATATACATATGTATATAAAATCTACTAGTTTAATGTATGTATTTTTATCTGCATTTGAACAGAAATCTTTGGAATATTATAGAATAGAATAGAATTATACAATATCAATAAAAAACATAATTCCAATAATTTTGCAAAATAATTTATTATTATTATTCGATTCTAGCTATGCGATCAAAGAATTTGTCTTGAATTCGAAGTTTAATAAAAATAATATATCAAATTTGGAATAGTCTGGACCACACAGTAGGTATCAGAGTCCCGGATTTATGTTCCGAATTTAGAAACATTTCAACATTAAAAAATTTCGCATTACACAGATTTTCTTTAAATAAATAAATGTTTTACTCGTATTTATTGAATTCACATAAATATCTGTCTAAATTTTATAACTGAGACATAGCATCTAATTTTTTTGTATAATAAAACAAAAATGCATGACTTTTCCTAAATAATTTGTATTTTCTAATAAATTGTCAATTTCCTTGCCTCTCTCAATTTAAATTCTTTATTGTCTTACATACCTACAGTGTTGCGAAAAATTATAAGAACGCCTTCTTCATTTTCAATGATGCGAAGAAGAAACAATTAAAAATGAACAACATGAATGAATTTTTATTGTAAACTACTGCTGATCTAATGGCGAATCATTACTGATAAGCTTGTGTGATTGTCGTACAACAATATCATCCAGTACGAGTCACAGCTTGGTGCGGAGTTTTAGCTGGAAGCATAATTGGATCATATTTTTCCGATGTCGCAACATGATAAAAGAGCTCTTCCTACTTAAATTGTATGATGTTGTTATGAACGACAATTGGTTTTAACAGTGCAAGAAATAATTTCTGACTGTGTAGATACTCCCTAAAGATAAAACTGCATTTTTTTTTAAATTATATCACCATAGCATTTTCTTATTATTTAAGTAATTTTTCGCTCAATTTTATTAATATCCTTTTTTTAATTTGAAATTAAAACAAGTAAGAGTGGTATATTCGGCAATGTCGAATCTTATATACCCTTCACCATATACATATTATATTGTTACGTTTTTGCCTTTTAAAAACGGTGGATTATTTCCTATAAATAAACCGGATTCTTCTTAATTGCAAAATAAAAGCGTCAAGTAGTTTGAAGAAAATATAACAAGTCTTTATTTATTTAAATATACACAAGCACAATTATACAATACACACTTATATTACGGTTTAAGAACGGTTTAAACACTTTGTTTGATCAGCACCATCTGTTTATGAGATTATTCGTAACAATAGTAATACTCTTAGTTTTTTGATGAAATTTTTGAAGATTGTTTCGGATTTTTGCTTATATCTTCGTTATTTATGGACGGATTTTGTTGATTTTAAATAGCAAACTTCTCGGAAGCATGTCTGATAGAATTATTGAAGATTTGAATCCCAAAGACAAATGGGGACTTCAGACAATTGATTTCAACAAGACAGGCGGACATGGCTTAATAGACTCCGCTGTCTATAAGGATCCAGAATATATATACTTTATAGGGTCAGAAAATTATAAAGTGGAAATTACAAACGGAATGACAAACTTATATATTTATACCCTTCTCATGAAGGTGAATGGTATAATAAAGGTATATTTAAGATATATATTAGTATTAACGTAGATTTTAGAAGTGGACCTTATATGGGGGACATAGTCAAATATGGACCGATATTCTCAAAATCCAGCAGTTTGATTTAGGCATGTATGTTAATGATTCGTGTAAAATTTTGGATTGGTACCCTTATTTATACGAAATTTATGAGTATTAAAGTGATTTTCGGAAGAGGGCTTTATATGGGGCATACGGTTAAAAACATACCGAAATTCACACAATTTTGTGGGATGATTTGTGTATATATGTAAATGATCTGTGCAATGTTTTGAGTCGGTACCGATATTTATACAAAATATATAGGGATAAATGTCTTTTTCAGATGTGGTCCTTGTATGGGAGCTGTGACCAATTCTGGGCCGATCACCATAAAATTTAGTACAACAATTTATTTGCCTATAAATATTATTCATGTCAAATTTTAGCCGTTAACCATTATTTATATCTGTTTTATACGTATTTAAGTGAATTTTGGAAGTGGACTTTATATGGTCAAACATGGACCGAATTAAAAAAAAATTCGTTTTGCAATTTCTTTTGGCACAAAACTTGTTTTAGCTGAATTTTGTCTTGATATTCCAATTTTATAGGCATTTATGTATAATTGAGCAATATTTCGGGAACATTTTTGTATGGGCGCTATAAGAAATCATTGACCGATTCTTACTATTTTCCGCACACTTTCTTCTTTTATCATAAAAACAAATATTTCATGGTATTATCTGAAAAATATTTCAAAATATTGCAATAAAATGGACAAAAAATATCAAATTTATATGGAGGTTGTCTCACATATTAGTCCATAACTCTGGTTGGCCTAAACCGATTTTGCTGATTTTAAATAGCAAACTTCTCGAAAGCATGTCTGATAGAATTATTGAAGATATGGATCCCGAAGTACCCAGATATACTTCAGAAAATTGATTTCAACATCCAGACAGACGGACATGGCTTAATAGACTCCGCTATCTATAAGGATCCAGAATATATATACTTTATAGGGTCGGAAAATTATATTGTTGAAATTACAAACGGAATAACAAACTTATATATACCCTTCTCATGAAGGTGAAGGGTATAAAAATATATAAAGATTTTTACTGAGTATAACTTATTGTAAAAATCTGATAGGATTTATTTCTACTATACATGTAAGTACTAAAACTAAGCGTGTTTATTTCACATCTGTTTATGTCAATGTTCTAGTTAAGTTTATCTTTATCCTTTTTTTTTTAATATTTTCGATTATATTTCATAAAGTAATCCATAAAAATTATTGATTTCAAAATTTTTATAATATTAAAATTTAATTTTTTTTTTGCTCGAAAAATCGCAATTAACATCATTTTCTCCAAAAAAATGTTTGTACCAGAACGTAAAATGTTTCTATATATTTTTCAGATAGCTAAAAAAATAAATCAAGTAAAAGTTTTTATTTGGAGATTGCAATATCCCTTCTGAATTAAACACACTAAATGTCTTTTTTTTTTTTATTAATTTTAGTTATTTTTTCTAAAATCCCACTGCTAGAAAACAGTCTCAGATACTATAATCAACATTCTGAGACTTTTTTAAGGAGCTTTACATTTCTTATTATTGCAATATGGTAACAAACATTTATTTTATTCTATATTATTATTTATGAATTAGGCAATTTTCTAATTTCTAATAATATATTTTTCTAGTTTATACTTTTTAGTTTTCCCATAAATTTCTTCCAATTAATCCATTTTATATTAAAATTTAAAATTATTGCTTTTTATAGCAAAATCCCAGATAAACAATAAAAAACATTTAGATCCCCTAATAATAAAATAAAATTGTACCCTTATACTGAATCTTGTTTTACACGAAATCGATCACAAATAGTGTTCGTTATTTGGCAAAAACCTGACTAAACTTCATTGCTGGATTAATTATTTTAAGGCTTTTCAATTTCCAGGTTAAACATTGTCAATGTGTGTATGCAAGGAATTTAACTATGCCTGCATTAAGTTCCACACATATTTCGTGTATGCAGAACACATGATCAAACTTCGCGGATTTGCGGGATTATCCTGCTACTTAACCCACTTTTCAAACCAAAGTCCCACTTTTTGTTGTTGTAGACCTGTATTTAAGTTTTTTGATAATTTTGAAGAATGTTAAAAACTCAAATCATTGATCATCAACTTTGTCTTTGTTTATTTGAATTCAACTTGCTTTATATAACTGATTTTAATGAAATTTTCTATTTTCAGGTTTCTTTTATTATTCAAGCATTATTGAATATAGAACTCATTTCAAACGTTTCTGAATTCATATTCAGATAAAATATTTTAATTCATACGGAAGAAATTAGAAAATTTTGTAAATCGTAATCAAATAATGGCCGAATTCACAGTCTTTAGTTAGCTAATGACAAAGGTTTAACTAATGATTCTTTATTCACAATGCTTAGTTTGCCATAAGAATAACAAGCAATAGTTAAACAATAGTTAGTATTTTAGTTTACCAATGGTTAACTAATGACTGAGAATTCGGCCATTAGTTTTCAACTAATTTTAGAAAAATTGTTTCCCGGTTTTTAGCCCTTAATGGACCAATAAAATTTAGCAAATTGATTTCTAACATATAACAATTATTTGTGTTAAAATTTATCTCGATATCACTACTTGTAAATATTTATGTACATTAAAGATATTTTTGGAAGTAAGCTTTATATAAATAGGTTAGTAATACTAAATATGGACCGATCATCATACAATATTTGAGATTACTGCAGTATATATGTAGGTAGATAAAAATCGGCAAAACTTACGAAAATAGTCGCCATAATCGGCGATAAGTAAGCCAAGTAAGAAGGTATAGTCGGTCAAGCCCAACCATATAATACCCTACACCATAATACCCATTATGGACAGCTCATCATTTGTATATATGTACTATTTATTAGTTAAACAAATTATTTGCATTGCATTTTATCTTGATATTAACTCTTGTAAAAGACTTCTACATGTTGGAGTGATTTTCAGAAGAGGAACTTATATGGGAATTTGACTAATTATGGACAGATCGTTTTAAAATTATGTGAATAATTTTTCTATATATAAAACTTATTTATGTTAAATTTTATTATGATACTAAAATTTTTAAGAAATGTAGGGTCATTAAAGTGATTATCAGAAGTGGGCCTTATTATGGACCGATCTACACAAAAATTTGTAAGTCTGATTATATTTTATATATGTATAACTTATATGTGGCTTAATTTATTTGCATACGTATATAAATCAAATATTTATGACCTATTATCGGTCATATTTTGGAAGGCCGCTCGTATGGGAGCTAGAATAAATAATTTCAATCGCAATAGTTTTTGGAACTAAAAAAATTTACATTTTAAATTTTATAAAAAATATCTTAATAAATCGCAGTGTGTTTGCGCACAAATTTGAATGGACAACAAGTCAGACGGGCATATTTAAATCAATTGAGAAAGTGATTTTGAGTCGATTGGGTTTTAGAATATTTTTGGGCGTTACAAACATCAGCACCCTTTATATATATATAAAAATATGTACTAAGAAATATAATATTTATTTCAATATCTAATACTATTCAGAATAAATAATCCCTTTTTAAGGATTGACTTTAAGGTTAAATAAGCCAATATTCCGGAAAAACTTAGATAAGATTTTTATGGATTTGTGCATTTCGTTGCAGAAATATTAGTTAATCGAATTTTTAAAAAAAATTAGTAACTTACAAGCAGTAGCTCCACATATGCCGACGGATTCATTCCAGTTTTAGAGAATACTATGACGAGCTTACTGTGACTTTTAAAATCCCCTATACCTTTTAAATTAAATTCGTAAATTGTTTTCATAAATCTACTAGAGTTATTATATCTCCGTGACATGGATTTATAGTCTCAAGACTTATTCTGTCATATCTTTTTAAATTTTAAACAATATTTTCGTTATGAGATACTTCTTCGACCTAGGTTTGGTTATTTTAACACTTGTTCTAAATATAAAAATTTTTGATTTCACCGAAATATGTTGAACATGGAATTTTGTGTAATAGTTAACAATTAATAATGCTACATTAATAGTTCTGTAACATCATGACAAATTTACTGAATCGTATATGTCGCATAGTTTGATCAGAAATGTCCTTTAGTTTAGATAATGTGATTAATGAGATGAGTTTATAGTTGTGACGCGCAGTAAATATCTTAAAAAAAAGCTTGAAGACCCATTACTCCGTTTGTTTGGCAGATATTGCTTATAAACACACAATCTCTTTTATACTGGAACAGGTCTAATTACGTATAGTCGGTTACGACGAAATTCATAATTGAACTGAGAGTACGTAATGTAAAAATTATATCAGTGTAATTTTTTAAATCAAATTTATAAATTCCAGCATATTATGGTTGCGACAAATATATGTTGCTGTAAAGTTTCAGGAAACAAAGAATGTTTTTTTTTATACCTACTGGCAATAAAACTGCAATGACATAAAAATCATTTAAATTCGAATGACTTGAAATTAATATCGAAGCTGCGAAATTTTCTGAGAAAAGCAATTCAAATATTTGTAAGTGGCTCACTATCAGAAAACGTTGGAGCTGTTTGACCTGAACCAACAACTGTAGGTCAACATCGTTCTGATCCATATGCCCGGCTTTTGAGAGTCAGTCAACATCGATATCATATCATCAATATCAATGCATATCATACATATAATGTTAATGGTTATCAGTGCAAATATCATGTGTAAATTAAACATTATGCGCTTAGTGTATTTATAAAGATACAACCGATAAATGCTTCTCGGGAAAGTGTTTAATATTTAAGAACTTATTTAAATAGTTTTATATTACTAGACAAACATTTTAACCATTATTTAGTTTTTTAGTAGATTGAGAAAAATGGCATTAATGCTTCTTTAATTTCATATTCTAGCGGGATTGTTTTTCTATTGTTTATTGGTTGTAGAAAACTAGCCGACACCCAATTGATCTACTCTGAACTTTATCTGATTTGATCAAATATTCAGTTGAATTCTACTAAATAATTCGTTTCGAACAATTCCCGTTCCATTGATAAAAGTGGTTGCTGCACTTCATGTTAATACAATTTTGTTAAATGTTCAGAACTGATTTTGTTTAGTGATTTTACAACAAACATTAAAGACCTTCACTTTCCGAGATGAGATGAATAAAATTTTTTTAGAAGATTTCTGTTCGAACCACTGTGAATTCAGTGTTATTTTTTTGTTTCTCAAAGATGTTGTTTTTAGTAATAAATTTAGTTTTTGTTTTGCATTGATGAAAGTTTTCTTGATTTGTGTTTTGTGTTGAAACTTTTGTTAGACAATTCTCGATCTTTTATTATCAAAATAATGAAATGAATGAAACAGTCAGTCAGCCAACCAAGCAACCAGTCAGTCAACGAGTCGGTATTTCATCTTTTATCTCTCGGACAAATTACACACATCACACGGATAATGCGATCTAATAAAGATTCAATGAAACTCACACACGAGAATTCTAAATAATGCAGCAATGATGCATCCAAAAGATCTATGAACTTTTATACTGATTTTAGGTTGTTTTCTGTGCTGGCAGAACTTTTGCAGTTTAATTCGCAATGAAAACAAGTTTGTTCACCCATGGAAACATTTATTTGTCTGTTTGTTGTATTTGTATCCATACGATTGACTACTGGTACTGGTATCTTGGGGTGCCATTCTAATGGACAATAATATTATAACAAAAGATCCTTTCTTTGTCTATTGTTTTCCGACCAAGTATTTTTGTTTTATTTCTTTTTCTTTTTTAGCATGGTGTAAAATCGAAATTAATACAAAGAAAACTTAAAGTATTATTTTTAGGCATTTTTTTGTTTGTAGAAACTGTGTGTGTTTTTAACATTTGCCAAGAACACAATCAAAATCCGTTGGTCAACATTTGTGCATTTAAGAACTACATTTTGTATTTTGCAATCTTTTACAAAACGACACAAGTAGATTTGTTTGTTCATCGCATGGTTGGTACTTATTTATTCACGAGTAGTTGCCGGTTTAGTCTACTTTAGAGTAGAGAGAAGAGTAGATAGAGCAGATGAAGTGTCATTATGAGAAATTCCGACAATGATCTAAAAACAGCGATAAGAATGTACAAAAGTCTAAAGTCACTCCAGCAAGAAAAGAACCATCTGTAAATAATAATCAAATGGAATCAACAAAAACGAAAAAAAAAACCGTTTGAGTGATTTTTTTTCTTCTTCTGCCATATTTTTGCGTTTTTAGGTGGTGCGTTATCCGAAAAATTGTAGGGGTGTTGCCAAAATTATATGTATTTATGTGGAATTTTACCGCATTATCACCTATAAAATATAATTCCTTTGTACATTTTGTGTTTGGTTAATTTTTTTTTTGAAAAACTTTTACCGTTACACGTCTTTCTGTATTTGATTTTGATTTTAATGTCTTTTAAATTTGAAACTCAATTTTATGAAGTTATGCACTTTAGGATTTACAAATTTATTATTACAACGTGCAACGAGAAATTTCAGGTTCAATCATTGTATCGGGATGGGTTGAATTTCGAATGAAATTCTTAATATGTATTATAATTTTCTTTTAATTCTTCTTGAAATCTGTAGGTCTAAAGAAGATAACCAAGTTTGACGCACAGTGTAACTTAAACCAAGCTGGTTTTTGCCTTTAGACTCTGTCAAATGAAATACATAAAGCTAAGTTTAGACGATTGCTGACAGCCATATGATTAAAATTAGCAAATTCCTATGTCATATGTTCGACATTTACACGATATGTTGAAAGTAGCAAATTTTTTGATGTCAGCATATGTCAGCAAATGAAATGTCAACATAAGAGTTAGCATACGATTTTTGTGTTTATACGATATGTTGAATTGTATATGGTGCTACATATGCTGAGTCGTATAAACATTTGTTTGTGAAATTATTCAGTTTGACAACATTTTTTAATTATTATTCAACTTCTGTATTTTATGTGTAATTTTTGAAATAAAATTAAATAATACAAATAATATCAATAAAAATATATAAATGATGCCGTGGGAGGAAATTGGTCTAGCTATTGCTTGTACAGTGTTGCTTTTGGATGACGATGAAGTGGAATTAAAAGCAAAAAGACGCACAGTTTGGAAAAAGAAATGGGTACAACGACGAGAGGATTGGTATAAAAATAGAGCATATTTTATTGTAAAAAACAGCAATAATAATAAATAATAAAATATTGCAGAACTTACCAACAAAATCGAGCTAAATTATACACTAAATATGCAAATAATGCACGAAAACACTTAAAACATTTCTAATAATTTATTGTTTATTTCCAGAGACCTGTGTCGATTAATTTGAACAATGCCGTCGGCCACTATATTGCGTTTTGTGTTCTTGTGTGTGTATTTAGAAGAAGTGTATTTACATAAAAAAAAAACTATCGGCGGCTGGGCTTAAAGGTCGTGATGCACTATCCTACACAATCGTACGATTCATTCACTGGAAAATCTGACCGATTTCTATCACACTCAAAAACAAAATCTCAACAAAGTCTGTCATAGGTGCCACACTAGTACACAAAAAAGATGCAAAAACATATGTTTTTGTTAATTTAAACAAACGCAGTTTTCCGCCATTCAAATAAATATTTGTGTTCAATTATTGTTTTGATATATGTGAATATAATAAATTGTATAAACTATACAAACAATTAAAAAAATTTAAACGTCTGTTCTTTAGATTATAATTTGTGATTTAAATCAATGAAGCCGACATTGTTGTTTTCTTATCAGCTTTATTAGAAAATACAACTCTGATCGCACAGACACTATCGCATATGCATATGAATTTGCCATATGCTGAAAAGCTTGCATACGCTTTTCAACAAATAACATATCTGTCAACATACGCAGGAAATTTGTCAAACACTAATAATATGCTGTTTACACGATATGCTAAAATTACCAACATACGTTTGTTGGCATTATTAAAAAAGTGTTAGCAAATGTTGTTAAACATACGTATGCTGAAAAATGTTTACGTTTACACGATATGTAAGCACTTGTAACAAATTTTTCAGCATAAATATGCTGATTCAACATATCGTCTATACTTACCTTAATACAAATATAGGTAAATACATTAATTACGAGTACATATATATAAAAATAGACAACATACTGAAGTTTTAACGCTGTAAGAATCATAGTAGTTTAATTCATAACTTGTAAAGTTAAATTGATAAGGATTTATTAATATATTTTTATCAAAGTTTGTTACCGTTACGGCTATCGCTAATCTACCTAAGTTACGCTTTCTTATCAACTCACACATTAACCGTTTTTTATTTATTTATTTATTTATTTACATAGTTTGTCTATGGAAATTATTTCCTTACAGACTGTTTACAAAATATTATTTAGCATATGGGAATAAAATACATGTAACAAATAATTAAGAGTTTAAGAAAACAATTATTAATTTTTTTTATGACATTAACATTTAACGAAAAATCAATAAATCTGTACAACTGGTTAAACTGATTACACATTCTGCTTAGGGGATCAGCGTCAGCATAATTGGCTCTATAAAATTTCACAGATAGAGGTGTAAAATTACGGTATAAACGTTGCGAAATGTTGAAAGAGATTTCATTGATTAGAAAACCAGAGCATATATCACCATTAATAGCATTCAGGATAAATGATATATTCAGCATAGTTCTACGACTTTTTAATGTAGGAAGCTTACTAAGAGCAAGTCTAGCAGTATATGAAGGCAAATTAAGTGGGTTGAAATGGTGTCCACGTAGGCAAAATATCAGGAATTGTTTTTGCACAGATTCAATTGAATTGCTGTGAGTAATGTAAATCGGGTCCCATATTATTGAACCATATTCCAGTATCGGTCGAACAAGTGAAGTATATAAAGTTTTTGCAATATATGGATCATTAAATTCTTTTGCCCATCGTTTTATAAAGCCTAGTGTACATCTTACTTTATTTATTATCGTAGAAATATGTGGAACGAAGCTCAGTTTAGGGTCGAATAAAATGCCTAGGTCTAGAAAATTTTGAACCATTTCCACTTGGTGGTATCCCAGAAAAAAATTTATTGAAATTGGATTGTGCCTTGCAAAGCGCATTACTTTACATTTCTTTAAGTTAAGTTCCATCAAGTTGAGCTTGCACCATTCATAAAAAGAATCCAAGTCAGTTTGGAAACGTAACTGATCAAAAGGTTGATTATAGGCCAAGAAAATTTTTACGTCTTCTGCATACATTAAAATATTAGAGAATTTAATTATTTTAGGCAAGTCATTAATAAAAAGAGAAAATAACAGCGGACCAATGTGACTCCCTTGTGGTAGTCCAGAACAAACGTTAATTTTATATGAAGACGTTATATTAAAACGAACGGTTTGTATTCTATTCGACAGATAAGATTGTATCCACTGTACGCTAAGATCTGTAAATCCCAATTTTTGCAGTTTCTGTACCAGAAGTAAATGATTTATTTTGTCAAATGCTTTACTCAAATCCGTATATATAACATCAGTTTGCATCCTTTGAATAAAGCCGCGATTGATGACTGTTGTTAGATGCAAAAGATTTGTAGTAGTAGAGCAAGATTTTTGAAACCCATGTTGAAATGAAGATAATAAAATTGATACTTGATGGTTTAAATGATCGGTTATTAATTTTTCAAAAAGTTTCGGTTTTGCGGTACCACGATAATTTTCGACATCAGATTTGCTGCCCGATTTAAATAATGGAAAAATATATGATTCCTTCCAGATTGCTGGAAAGTATCCATTAATAATAGATTTGTTAAACAGAAGAGTTAATGGAGGAGCTAAGACTTTGGCGCAATTGATTAATATATTACTAGGGATATTGTCAGGACAGGAACTATATGAGAACTTAAGCTTAATGCCATTTAGGACTGTAGAAACATCAAGAGGCGGTAAGGATATGGATTGATTTTCATCTAATATATATGGGTACTTGACTGTATCATCGTAATTTTTATTTGAGTAGGCGGTTGAAAAAAAGTCCGCAAACATATTACATATAACTAGTTTAACATTGCCAGATTCATTTTGTTGATACGACATTACAGCAGGATAGCCGCTTGTCTTTTTCTTTGTGTTAACGAATTTGTAGAATGACTTTGGATCACGTTTCAAGTTATTTTTAATTTTATTTAAATACTGCGAGTAACACACATTATTTAATTGTGTATATTTGGCCCGGCTAACGGTGTAGTTCAAATAATCAAAAGAAGATCCCGAACGCTTGAATTTTTTATAAAGTTTATTTTTCTTATTCTTTGCAACAGCCAGCTGTTTGTTATTCCACGTTGGTCCAGAAAATGAAGTAAATGTTTGTTTTGGAATACATAAGTCCATAAAATAATGAAGTTTATTATAGAAAATTTCAAATATTTTTTAATTCCTTGTTGTTGTATATGTGGGAAGAGTTAAAATGTTAGTCCAGTTTGTATTACTAATAAGTTCATTTAACATGTTGTAGTTAGTTCGTTTGAAAGAATTATATTAACGTAATAAGTACCCTGCAGGAAATGTCAATAGTGAAACTGTACTGATTTCCTATTGACACAGTCACCAGTACTAGTCACTTAGTATACCCCAGACAATGCTAACTACTATAGACGTTTAACATGTGCGTGTCACTGAAAATTCACTACTAACATAGGTACTATTGACAAGGTAGTTCTTTTGGGACCACATTGTCTACACTTTTAGTACTTCTCTCAAATAGAAAATAAAAATGCATTTTTTATTAATTTTTGGAGTTTTATTCAAAAAAAAATAGTGAAAAATATTTAATTAAAAATAAATTCGAAAACACCCAGAGTCTTTGGCGAGAATCGAACCCACAACCCTCTGAATGATAGTCTAGGCGATAGTGTGCCGCCTATCGGGGCTCAGAATTGAAAAAAAAAAACAATTTTATATTAACAACCATTGTGACAATGCTGTTGACAATGTCGCCAAACCGTCACCAAAATAGTAGACAAAAGTGGTGACTTGAAGACACTTGTCCCCAGGTTTCCTTCAGGGTAGCATCAGAGATAAGTTAGAACGTTTCGATAATTGCATATGTTTCTGTAAAGGATGGAACCTGTAACGCTCACATTCAACATCAACAAATTTCCCGTAAAATTTTTATCAATCTTTTCTTTCTTTTCTAAATTAAACAAGAAGAGTTGTAGGTTCGTCGATTCGTAATACATACATATATAAATTTTCTCACAATGTCCATTACAGATGAATTTAAACTTTTTGGAAACATACTAATTTTATTAACAAAACATATAAATATTTTTATATTCTTGTACTCGTAAAATAAATATTGGAATATATAAACAATTTGTGTCGTTAATTCTATGATTTAGTGATGATATGAAACAGCTGGAGCAGCATAAGATGTGTAATGAGTAGGAGCTGAATAGTGAGTGACTGGAGCGGAATAGTGAGCAGCAGGAGCAGCGTAATGAGCAACTGGAGCGGCGTAATGAGCAACTGGGGCAATGGTCTTAACAACAGCAGGTGCTGAATAGTGATCATAAGAAGGTGCAGCATAGTGGGTCACAGGAGCCACAGTCTTGACTACAGTAGGAGCGGAGTAGTGAGCTACAGGTGCAACGGTTTTTACGACAGCGGGAGCAGTATAGTGAGCAACTGGAGCAACAGTCTTGACAAGAGGTTCACGATGTACGACAGCGTTGAAGCCATTGAGGGCATCAGCAGTGTATTGCACAGTGCGTTTGTAACCATCAGCATCAATCAATGAGTATTCACCACGCACTACATCACCATCACGTTCTTCAACTTGGCTCTTCGAATCACCAGTCAATTTGTCGTCAACACCATAAGAGAATCTGTATTGTGGATGAGGATCGTATTCCTCTGATTTAACAACAACCTTCTGAGAGACGGCTACGGGAGCAGCATGTACGGAAACTGGAGCAGCATGATAAACCTGAGCGGCAGGAACATAACCGGCGCTGGCCACAGCTACGAAGGCAAGTGCGAAAACAAACTGTAAAAATAAAGGTAAACCAATCAGCAATTTTTGGTTAATATCTTGTAAATATATTTAAATATTTATTTTAAGTCTTTTTTAGGCAAATTCAATGAATTTAACTTGTAATGCTTAATTTGGTTTTTTTTATTGTCGCATGACAACAGTTGCGAGAGTGGCTCGTGTTTTTGTTTACCTTAAAAGCCATGTTAAAATAATTTGTTGATTGGTTCTTTGCAGAAATGTGTACAAGAAGTGAATGATACAATTTGAAAATAATCGTCAACTTTTATAGCAATTAATTTAGATTGAAATTGAATTTCACTTGTAATTTCTTTGAATGTAGTATAATATTTACCATTATATACACATTCGTTGTTTTTTATTCAATACCATGTTGGTATGTATTGCTACACAGGTAATAATACTTCCGCTTGAAATACAATACATTTGTCTGATAGATACCCATATATGGGGATGCTGAATTAGAATTAATAAACTAAACCTCATTATACATAAAAAATGTTTGTACCAAACACCAAAAGCATGCGTTATATGTATATTATGTTTGCCATTCCGTATATAACAAATAAAAATATTGGTCGTAGAACCGAAAACTCGGTCTAGTAGAACCAGAGTTATTGACCAACATTTCAAACAACGAACTTATTTCAAATAATATCATGAAATTTTTCACATACTGTGACTGTGGATGATGCCTCCGGTTACTTTATTTTAACGCGTAAAAATTGGTGTATTTTAACAATAAATCATTTAAATTTGTATATGATTTTGTGTTTGGATCTTTTTTTGTGAATTCCCGGAATATGGCTCTATAGTACATAAAATCCTATACAATAAATTCTTATGCATTATTCATAGAAAATTCAGCGAAAAGGCAAATGTATCAGGTTTAATTTCCAGATAATAATAATCCACGTATCCATATTTTAAAAATTCGAATCGTTTTTCTATCGTTTTTCTATAACATTTGAATGAATTAATCTGTAATCTAAGAGAATTATACACTAAATATTAGGAGGTGTATAACCGATATAACACTCTTGTTATATTCAACATTTGATAAACTTAAAAATTGATTATGAATCTATAAGTTTTCGAGTTGTAGTATTTTATACATTTAAGTATAATTGCTAGAATTCTAGCTCAGAGCCAGATGGAGTCGAGGCTTCGTAGAGCTTAACAGAAATTAATGCTCTGTTAGAGAGTAATTAGATTTATTAAGAACATTTATTATTTTAGTTGAACTGTTAATATTCACTTTTTATACCCTACACCACAATAGTGGGGAGGGTATATTGGATTTGTGCTGATGTTTGTAACGCCCATAAATATTGGTCCAACACCCACCTTAAAGTATACCGAGAAAGTGATTCTGAGTCGATTTAACGATGTCCGTCCGTCCGTCCGTCTGGCTGGCTGGCTGTCCATGTAAAGCTTGTGCGCAGAGTACAGGTCGCAATTTTGAAGATATTTTGATAAAATTTTGTACGTGATATTTTTTCGGCCCAAGGATGGATGGGATTGAAACTGGTGGAAATCGGTCCATTATTTTACCTAGCCCCCATACAAATGTCCTCCCGAAATTGGGGTTTATCGGTCAGAAATCTTTGAATTATGCAAGTATGCAAACAAAATTTACCACAGATAAGTAGTACATGAAGTTAAATCAGGTCTACAAATTTCGTGAAGATCGGTCCATAATTAGTCGTAGCTCCCATATAAGGAACACTTCCAAAAATCACTTAAAAGAGCATAACTCTCTTAAAAATGTTGGAAACAAAAAAATATTGAACACAAATATGTTTCGCATGGTAGAAGTTTATGGTGATCGGTCCATAATTAGTCGTAGCTCCCATATAAGGCCCACTTCCAAAAATCACTTTAACGGTCATAAATTTCTTAACAATGTTGGTAATCAATTATATTCTGTTTCTTATATACAGAAATAATGACATCTAATTTTATAATGGTCGGTCCATAATTAGTCAAAACTCGCATATAAGACCCTCTCTGTAATTCACTTTACCCTCCATAGATCTTTTAAAAGTATTTATATCGAGATAAAGTTTAACACATATAAAATTTAAATTCAAAGAAATCATACACTGAATTTTGGTCCAAAATAGGTGATATCTCCCATATAATGCCTATTTCTGAAAAACTGTTTTATATTTACATATACTAGGTATATATGGTCGGGCTTGACCGACTATACTTCCTTACTTGTTTATATTTATTTAGTTAGAATCCCAGCCAAGAAAATTATCAATAAATATTTTAATAATACAAATTTTTCAAGTTGTAAAACAATTCCTTCAGTAAAAATAATTTAATGAAAATTAAATTTAATGAACTCAAGCCTAATTAAATATATATCAAAAATTAGTAATTAGATTTATTTTAGTTTTAAGATTTGAATACTTATTGTTAGGCCGAAGGAAATAAGGCAGATTCAATAAATAATAAAAAAAGTATAAAAAAAAGTATAATGATGATGTGTTGCCATCTTTTGTTACATTTTCCAAAACTTTACTGACATTTTTCAATATGAACTTAATGTAATTACACACTGTTCTTTTTTAATCATAAACAAAGGTTTAGGACTATAGGAAAAACTTAAACTTGATGCAAATTTATTTACAATTTTTGAAGATCTGTATAATAAAATAATACAAATTTTATGGATTCTGGAAAATTGAAAATAATAGTTTTGAAAATAATTTGAAAAACTGAACATAAGCTGATTTTATAAAAAAAATTTGCATTATAGAATCTTTTAACTGTGTGAGTGGCATCTACATACCTCTTATCTTAGCATTGTTTCAAAAATTGTCACACAGCATGATAAACTTTGCTGATCCGGCAGACTCAAAAGAGCATTCACACATATCCAGGCTTGAACTAATGTGCGTTTTTCACAATGTTGTTCACGGGCTTAGTTACAAAAGCTTAGACTGTTAATTTAAACTAAGTTCTCTGCTTTAAATCAGAGGTAGGCAAAGCGTAAAATGAGGTTGGGTGTGTGAGCGAACTACCCAGCAAACATAAATTTATAAATTATACAAAACAACTTAGATCGGAAACATACACTTACAATATATTTTCCGTAACATATAAGAAATTAACAAAGAGATTGATATATAAACGGAACTTCTAATACTTCAAAAGCTGATTACATGCATGTTACCAAATGCATAATCAATTATAAAATATTTTTCGTAATTCATTATTAATTTGAAATGTTTGTTGGGAAGTATTTCTGAAAAAAATATAAAAGCATCCGCCGCATGTGCACACATTGCTGTCTCAATGACGACTGAATGAATGAGATTAAGTGTATGTGTGAAGCACTAATAGGATTTGTGGTACAAGTGTACCAAACTTGGTACAAACAAAACCTTTATTGGTACGCTGGTACAGTTCATCCCTTTTTGGGACAATTTTTTTTAAGGCGAATTCACTTTTCAGGTGTCGTTGAGAGCACAGCTGTTCTACTTTTTTTTCTTACTTAGAGAAATGTCAAAAGTTGCTTGTGTTTTTGAAAAAAACTGTTTTACGCTTTCTTTCTGTTATTTTGTTTTTATTGAATAAAAAGTGTTATGAATTCTTACTATATGCTTTTTTATTTAATAGCGAAATTTAGGTACAATTTATGGCAATTTGGTACAATTTTGCCATTGAGACGGTACAATTTAAGAATAGTAAGATCCCAACAGTGGTGTGAAGTGCTCTCTGCACAATTGTGCAATAGAATGCCGTCCTCTGCTTGCAAATGTAATGAATTTTTCTTTTAACAGCAAAATGAAAAAGATGTTTCAAAAAAAGTTTTAGGCATAAAATAAAATTAAATAAAAAATATGCCTCAGTTTTTACAGAATTCGCCAATTTGTTTCACACATATTTACAATTAAAACTTAAAAAATTAAGGGTATTTAGGCATTTAAATTAAGTTTTCCAAATTTAAGATTTTGTAACAATTTTTTATTAACAAAATAATGTGCACTCGTTAACACTCAATTAACGACTGAAATCAATGTTGTCAGTTTAGGGGATTTATCCCCGAATTGAGGATTTTTTTTCGTGATTTGGGATAAAAATTTCTTATTGGGGATCCGGGGATTTGTTGGGGATGACATACATTTTAGGGGATTTTTTTGGGATTTTATTTATAACTGGCAAGTCTAAAAATGTGTGTTATTATTTATATTGCATGGTTTCTAATAAAGAAGAAGTATGTAATGATTGGTTTGCACTATGTCATTTTTGTTGTCAAATTGTTGGCAATTGTATGAAAACAGGCGTCATCTATGTTTGCAATCATGATTGCAATCTCATTAGATGTCATAGACAACCCGTTTTCATACAAGTGCCAACAATTTGGACAATTTAACAACAAAAATGACATAGTGAAAACCAAGCATAAATATTTAAAAAAATATATTTTTTACTGTTTAAAATGGCTGCAAATAGATACTAATTTAATTAAAAGAAATCATAATGTTTCTTGGGAATGCGAAGATTCGGCAAAAGGTTTGAAATGTACATATACGAGTATATTTTTAAAGTGTAACGCTTGCAAAACAAAAATACGTAACAAAATGCAATATGAATTATTGGAAGCATTTCTCAGAATAAACACATACTTTAAAAATAATTCAATTTGTTGTGAGAAATTTAATCCATCTGCTGAAATGCTAAAGCTTTTTAATACAAGCAATATATGTATAACAACATTTCTGAGGCTTATGAATCAGAAGATTTTTATTCTGAAGTTTTCGAAATGCTAAAATCTGGTAAATAATTTTTTATACTTCTATATATTAAATTATGTGTAATTTTTTCTTTACAAGATTTATAATTGCAAATCGAATTAGTTTGAATATTAATATATGTAGCTATCGATAAAAATTAATTTTATTAAATAAATATGTTATTTCTTAAACAAAATTAAAATTTTACAAAAAAAAAAAAATTAAATAAAAAAATCAGTTTGGGGATTTTTGGGGATGACAAATCCAAAATTGGGGATAAGCTCTAAAAAAATACTGGCAGCACTGACTGAAATCAAACTGAAATAGAAGAGAACAAGCGTCGGTGTGAGTTTTGTTTATTGTTTTTGTAGCACAATTGTGCACTGAAAATGAAGATTTGGTTACCACTGCTTTAAATGCTTTAAGCCTAGTACTCTGTTCAAATTTGGGAAAAATATTGAGCAACATTAATTATTTCATACGGAAAATTTGACGTATCACGCGAATTTACATAATTTTACGTTTTTTTTAATTGAAAGTACGCCACATTGTTTTACTTACACATATGTTATGCTTTTTTGTGAATTTAAATCGAAAAGAAATAAAAGTTAAAATATTAAAAAATCTGTGTTGAATCGAAATCTTTAAATAAAAATGAATAAATAAAAATATTACTGGCCGCTTGTGCAGCAGAACAACAAGTAATAGATATTGTTGTTGCGACAGAAGAGCTTTTGGATGAAAATTCCACGTGAAACAATTGCTATTTTAATTATTTCGCTGTGAAAAAATAATGTTGCCAGATACATTTCATATGTTTTTCACAAGATGAACAGAGTACTACTTCTGCAACATTTTTTCATGCAAATTTCATGTGAATTTTTTTAACATGTATTTTGACAGCATTCCACTTGAAATTTTGAACAGAGTACTAGGCTTTATCTGTCGATGTAGAAAACATTGTGATTAAAACCTTCAAAGCTTAGCTTATCAGCTTTGTCAAATGAAAAGTTAAAGAAATGTTTTGGGTTTGCATGTATCAAATACAAACATATACTTCGGCATGTTCCCACTCGATGGCTTTTCCTTTTGCCCGCAATTGACCGATTATTACATTCTTGGCCTGGTACTTTTTGCAAAAGGGGAAAAATAACTACAGAAAAGAAATCTGGAAATTTGTATCATAGGGAATGTCAGATACTAAATTAAATAATGCGGATGAAGAATGCATTTCTGAAGGATTATCAGAGGCGTATTTGTATTTAGTTCATAATGTAATGCATTAATTCCATTCAGCTATATTAGCGCTTGAAAATGATTATTGTACAATAATGGAACTTCACATCATAATTAGTAAACTTATGAATAGTCTTCAAACCAAAGAATGGATTGCTTTTTATGGAAGTAGAGTTTTGGTTATTTTTAAAAATATTTCAAATAATGATGTTCAAGCATTTATGTAAATTAAAAGCAAATCAATTTTTAACAAATGCTATTTCATACTTGGAGCAGCGATATGATTTCGAAGATGAATCAATTTACTAAGACATCAGTTTTAAATCTGAAACAATCTCTTTTGTCATGGGATACATTATCAGAGCTTCCAAAAATTTTACAGATATCAAGTTCTATTGATAATAACATGTTATGTACAGATTATTGCTGTCGTCGAGAAGTGTTTGATCAATTGCCAAAAGATATTCCGATTGACAAAATATGGTTTTACTTTTTCAAAAAATGTAGTAATTAGTAATGCTTTTTGTGAAAGAAAATTTAGTACATTAAACAATTTATATTCTAAAGCAAGGAATAGATTGGCATTTGACCTTATAAAGGCTGAAATCAAGCTAATTTTAGGGGAGTGTGAGTGGCTTTTGGGATGTGGCAAGCCTATCCAAAGTAGATATTCTTTTGTCTAATTTTTGTCTTCCTTTTACGAACGTAGACTCACTGCCTAACATACTAGAGTCTTACCATGTTCCAATTTCGTGTTATATTATGGGACAAGTACAACACAGAGTGCAAAGTATTCCTATGTATAGCTGTGCAGATTGGCCAGCAATTAGAAATTGGGTGGTGGAAGAAATCACGATCAACAGTAACTAATCCTGAAGTCCTTGAGCTGTCGTTGAGTAAACTAATAACTATTATGAAGGAATCTTTAAAAAAAAATCCCAATTGCTCGTAAAAACTCCTGGCATAGGGAAATTTCAGAAATTTCAGCACATTTGCTAATTTCGCAGAGAAATAAATATAGGCGTAACTTTCAAAGATGTCACGATCTGGACCATAGAGTACAATTAAACTGTATTGTTAAACAGTTGAATCGCTTAATACATTTCCACCTTAATAAGGACAGAAATGAGTCATGGTCAAAATATTTTTCTAAACTGTCCCCTGGCTCTAAAAAGTTTTGGAAATTAACTAAAGTTATTAAGAGAAGGAACTCGAGTATTAGTGACATTAATATGGATAGTAAGGTTTTAAAATCTATTGCAGAGGTTGTTGGTAAGTCTCACGAAACTACTATAAACTACCCATCGCCTTTTGTTTCTGATGTCTCTAATTATGTACTTAGTCTTGATAATGAAACACTTATTGACAGTTCTCATGTACACCTTACAAATATCCATGAGGTAAAGCCATTCGTACTAGCACTCAAAAACAATAAATCTCCTGGGTTGGATGAGATAAATAGTGTTATACTTAAAAATATGTCTGACTACTTTTTTGAAACGTTAAGCAAACTGTTTAACTTTTGTCTTAAAAATGGATATTTTCCATCTGTTTTAAAAAAGGATCCGTACTGTCATCTACCCTTTACTCAATATATACCTTGGATATCTCAATTCGTAATAACCATTAAGCCGCGTTCTATGCCGATGACAGTGCGTTTATATGGCGTGGCAAAGTTTCGAGAATGCAAAATAACATTAACTTGATTCAAATATATTTTGATAATTGGATAATAAAAGTTAATATGTAATAGTAAAACACAAGCTCTTATATTTCCGTTTATTCATTTAAAAACGAAATAACGTATCTAGGTGTGCTACTGGATAAAAAGCTGTCATTTAAATAACATAAATTCAAAAATTCGCTGTTAAGAGGAAACTCTAGCTTTTTTTTTAAACCATTTCTAAATGGCTGTCCTATTACGAAATTTGTGTCTATTGGATTCTTATATCGTAATAAACGTTGAGGGATATTTAATGGAATCTTGATCGAGAGAAATTCCGAACAGATGGTTCCATTTAAAAAAAGTATTATAAATTAAACATTTAGCATTATTTTGTGACTTTTTAAAGTTTATTAAAGCAAGTCTTGTTGATTACAACGTAAGTTCAGAATAGCCCCAATATGTTTTTTTAACCCAATTAGTAGAATTTTCACACATATTCAGTGTGATTAATACGGACATTATAATATGGGTCCCGTACAACTGATCCATATTCCAATATCGGCCTTACAAGAGGGGTAAATAGTCGCTTAATTATGAGTGGATGACTATATCTATAATGGTAAAAAATATAACGTTTTTTTTTTTTAATTTCGCAGATTTTTTATATAACACGAGTCTAAAGTTCGAGATACACATATGTTATATATTGGTATCAGATCCCCAGAAACATTATACGATCATGAGGAATTTTCATAAAAATTTCAAAAAACGAATGTGGCATGTATGTGGCATGTATGTGACATATATTTTTAATTTTTCTAATATCGCGAAACATTGTGAATATCTAAAGTTTGAAAGAAGATATAAATTTTATTAATTTAACAAATTATCATTCTAACATCTTTTGTACTCGTAAAATAAATAATCGAACAGATAAACAATTTATGTAGTATGTATAGGTATATTCAATGATTTAGTGATGATATGAAACAGCTGGAGCAGCATAAGATGTGTAATGAGTAGGAGCTGAATAGTGAGTGACTGGAGCGGAATAGTGAGCAGCAGGAGCAGCGTAATGAGCAACTGGAGCGGCGTAATGAGCAACTGGGGCAATGGTCTTAACAACAGCAGGTGCTGAATAGTGATCATAAGAAGGTGCAGCATAGTGGGTCACAGGAGCCACAGTCTTGACTACAGTAGGAGCGGAGTAGTGAGCTACAGGTGCAACGGTTTTTACGACAGCGGGAGCAGCATAGTGAGCAACTGGAGCAACAGTCTTGACAAGAGGTTCACGATGTACGACAGCGTTGAAGCCATTGAGGGCATCAGCAGTGTATTGCACAGTGCGTTTGTAACCATCAGCATCAATCAATGAGTATTCACCACGCACTACATCACCATCACGTTCTTCAACTTGGCTCTTCGAATCACCAGTCAATTTGTCGTCAACACCATAAGAGAATCTGTATTGTGGATGAGGATCGTATTCCTCTGATTTAACAACAACCTTCTGAGAGACGGCTACGGGAGCAGCATGTACGGAAACTGGAGCAGCATGATAAACCTGAGCGGCAGGAACATAACCGGCGCTGGCCACAGCTACGAAGGCAAGTGCGAAAACAAACTGTAAAAATAAAGGTAAACCAATCAGCAATTTTTGGTTAATATCTTGTAAATATATTTAAATATTTATTTTAAGTCTTTTTTAGGCAAATTCAATGAATTTAACTTGTAATGCTTAATTTGGTTTTTTTTATTGTCGCATGACAACAGTTGCGAGAGTGGCTCGTGTTTTTGTTTACCTTAAAAGCCATGTTAAAATAATTTGTTGATTGGTTCTTTGCAGAAATGTGTACAAGAAGTGAATGATACAATTTGAAAATAATCGTCAACTTTTATAGCAATTAATTTAGATTGAAATTGAATTTCAATTGTATTTTTCTGTTTGAATTTGGATGTAGTAATCTTTAACATACGATACGCTTTTTTGTTGTTTATTTGATAAAAATTTTTACGTATTAATTTATTTACTCCATTAAATACACCATATTTGGCTTCGCCTGTTGCTGCAGATATCCGGCTTAGAATTTTATTGGCACGTTAGAGCTTGCTTGCTTTCTTAATGATTAATGAATTATTGAGAATATGATATTTTGCATAACAAATACGTATCATGTGTTTTTTAAGTTATTGTTAAACGTACTTCACACTTTCTGCCACAGACATTTGAATTTTCGAATTAAAGGTGTAATTTTTATACCCACCACCAAAACCATGTGGGTATATTACGTGTGTCGTTCAGTTTGTAACACATCGAAATAATGATCGTATGGTCCTTATAAGATTCTAAGATGTTCTAGCCATGTCCGCCTGTCTGTCCAAGGCACGATAGAATTAAAAAAAAATGTAGAGCAATGAAAGTTTTACCAAACGTTCTTTGATCCAACAAAATATTTGGTATTGAAAATGGATAAAATCGTTCAAGTGGGATCCGATGTATCAAATCAAAGTTTCAGACAACCTTGATATTTTTAGCTTTGTTTCAAATATAATGCAGATAATATTATGAAATTTTGCAGACTTTATTTTTATTATAGAAGGACAAGTCCTGTTAAAAATGGTAGTAATCGGTCCAGGATTTTGCATAGCCCCAGGATATGGCTTTATGGTACATAAATGTCTATAGAAAAACCGTATCTTAACAAAATTCTGCAATAATAATTTTGCATGCAAAGTGAAATCTAAAAATGGTATTTTGTTTGCAATGGTCCATATTTTGACATGGCCCCATATAAAGTCCACTTCCGAAAACCACTTAAATCCGGATTAATATTTTATAAAACCCATAATCAAGTTGAAATTCAACAAAAATAATCCACATACCCAGTTAAATCGTCGTACCAAATTTAATCAAATATCAAATTTCAAGTCTACTTCCAAAAATCACTGGAATGCTTATAAATCGCTTATAGAAAACACTAAGAAAGTCGAAATTCAACGAAAATAATCCGTATATACATCTAAATTGTCATACTAAATGTCATGGGCTATGGTACATATTTGACCATAGCCCCCATATAAAGTCCACTTCCGGAAATCTCTTAAATGCGCATAAATCTCTTCTAGACATCACTATCAATTTTGAATCCAACACAAATAGTCCATACATACATGTAAATAAATCGTCACTCTCAATATGGTGATGATTGGTCCATATTTGACTGTAGTTTCCATATAAAGTCTACTTCCGGAAATCACTTAAATGCGCATAAATCACTAATAAGCATCAGCAGCAAGTTTAAATTCAATACGAATAGTCCGTATATACATAGAAATATTTATACTTAATTTTATGATAATCGGTCCATATTTGACCGCTGTCGCCATATAAAGTTCACTTCGAAAAATCATGCGCATAAATCTCTTGTAAAATTCATTATTACATTGAAATTCAACACAAATAATTCGCATACACATATAAATCATCGTACAGAATTTGATAATGTTTGCCCCGCAATAGGTCATAGTTCTCTTATAAGGATTACTACCGAAAATGTATTAATGTACATAAACATCCATATCGAAACAAAATTTTACACATATCAATTATAAATATATAAAAATTTACTATTGATTTTTCTGAAAGTTGGTCAATAATTGACCAAAGCGGCCACTTCCGAGAATAACCACAGATTATACAGCGGTGACAAGTTAGACGTTACAAAATGCCAAAATATTTTCCAGGGCTTTTTGGTACCTAATTTATTGTGTGTTAAATTAAATCGACTTATGTTACACGCTGCAAAAATATAAACAAAGTGTAATGTCTTGATTATAACTGGAATATGCATCAAATTCTTATAAATATCGTTATTGAGATGTAATTCAACTAAAATAAACCTAAAATAAATATGAAATACGGTACAATATTTTATGAAGTGGTGGGTAGATATATAAGATTCAGCACAGCCGTATATAAACTCTTACTTGTTTTTTTTTTTTGTTTTAATTCAACACTAATTAACTAAACTTAATTTGATTTAATCTAAAAATATTTTGTTTAATTGGAACATTAATACAAAGACAAGCCAAACATTCTAAAAAATTAACTAAAATTGTGTCTCAAGTTTAAATAATAAAATTTGTGTTAAATTAGAAATCAATTTGTTTATTTTTAAAACAAGTAAGAAAGTATAGTCGGTCAAGCCTGAACATATAATGCCCTTAACCCTGTATATATGTGAAAGCAGTTTTTCAGAAATGGGCGCTATATGGGTGTTATGTTCTATGATGGAATCATCATAGAAATCATCCACACATTTAGTGGCAAACTTCTGTGAATATAGATAAATAATTTGTGTGTCAAATATTATCTCGATATAAAACCTTTTAAAAGATTTATACATCGTAAAAGTGACTTTATGAAAATGTGTCATTATATATATGAAACATATTTGTTTTAAATATTATTTGGATACCAACATTTTTAAGAGAGTTAAGCTCTTTAAAGTAATTTTTGGAAGTGAGGAAGTTTGGGAGCTGCACAAAATTTGTAGATGTAATTGGGCTTCATGTTCAACTTGTTTGCGGCAAAACTTGTATGGATATGTGCATAAATAAAACATTTATGAGCGACAATCCCTTATTTCGGGAAGACACTTGTATTGAGGCTAGGTAAAATAATAAACCAATTTCAGTCCCAATCACCGTTGCACAGTGGTTCAGTAGTAGGACATAGTGGTCAAATGACGATGTTCGATTTTTTCACTGTTAGTTCGCTCTATTAGTGGTACTACTAAAACATGCAAAAAGATTTGCAATCAGTTGTTTTTTACATTTATTTTTGTGCATCGGAAGTGAACAAATCAAAACAACTTGCCTTATTTGTTCCAGCAGTTTAACATGTGTTTAAGTAAAGCCGTTATTGATACTGTTAGATATCAGTTTGGGTTAACTCCTCTGCATTCATGGATAATATTTCTTGAATGTTTTATACATTTATCTTACCGATTAGATTTTAAAAAGTGGCAGGCTCGTTCAATAGATGAAAACGAGCTTGTTGCACAGAAAAAACTATATGTTCAGCAGCACTTTAGGAAACAATTAGGTTTAATTGTCGACAAAGCTCAAAGTGGCGGAAGTAGCACATCCAATGGCGGAAACACTGTAAGAACTTTTTTTTTTTTTTTGAATTCAGCTATATCAGCTGAAATAACAGTTATTGATCGGTGTCATCATCTTTTGCAATGTCTTTCGTCGGGATACGAAATTAATAGTGTAGAATTTAGAGATTACTCGTTAGGAACCTCACGAATGCTTATTAGTACGTATCCATGGTATAATTTGCCTGCTTCAGTTCATAAAGTGGTAATGCATGGATCGGAAGTAGTTGAACACTGTCTAGTTTCCATAGGCGAGCTCTCTGAAGAAGCCGCTGAATCTTGTAATAAATTATTTAAGCAATTCAGACAAGACAACACGCGAAAAATGTCTCGTATTGTCACTAACACTGATCCTTTGCATAGACTTCTTCTAAATTCCGACCCGTTGATTTCTTCTTTACGAAAATTACCACAAAATAAGAAGTCTATGCTATCACCAGAGGCTTTACGTATGTTAAGTTTTTGAAAATAATGTACAAATGTTGCATTAAATTGCCATTATAAAATTTATTATTTTTTCTTTAATTAATAACTAACATTTTTGTGTAAATAAATTATTCTAATATTATATTTAAAAACTTTTTTTTAATCTTATTTTACCCTAATTGGCCCATAAATACCGTAAACATAAATAGTCATATTAATTTTGATGACTATAACTGAGTAAACTGCGTATGACCGCCTTACTTAGAAACTTGAAACACTGTGCGTTGGGACGAAATAATAATATGGACATTGTTAAATCCACTCAGAAAGTGATTCTCAGTCCGTCGGTATAATTTAAGGTGGGCATTGGACAAATATTTGTGATGGTTTTTATTGCTACACAAACAATAACATTTATCGCACCGATTATTGAAACTGAAATTATTTCAATATTAGTCATGTAAAATAATACATGGTATTAGAAAATTAGCTGTATTGACTCTTTTAACAAAAATATTATGTTTATTTAAACCGGAAAGTTTAACCCCTTATCAAAAACGATTATTAAATTTAACAAACGTTTATTAAGCAAATTTTTATATGGAAACCTGTCTTAATAAACGTTTGTTAAATTTAATAATCGTTTTTGAATAAGGGGATAAGACTTTTACAGAATTGGCTTGTGGTCACATACATTTTTTTTGATATTGTTTTTTATAGGCATTTACGTACCATTGGACTATATTTCCATTTATGAGAAATAATGAACCGATTCTTATTATTTTCATCAAAGTTTATCTGGCATTATTTAAAATTTAACAAAATGCCATACATTTTGTTAAAAATATCAATACATATTTTTGGAATAGTCTCATAGTTTGATTCCTGACTATGGCTCCAAACTGCTTAAGATAATTATAAAAGTTTTTTTTCCAGGTTGTGTATTTTTAAAGCGAGAGTGTTTGTCACAGACTGATAGCAAAATCACATGGATCAATAATATAAATACCTGGGTATTTCTCATCTGATTACGAAATAATTATATTTCTTACTCAATATTTGATTCCATATCGTTACAGATATAATTGGCTGTTGTGGGTGGCTTCAATTACATTCATTAAATCTCGGGATTTTCGGGATTGGCATCCCTAGTATTTTAGAAAGAAAGGTAATTTAATTTATATTAATCGTCGCTTTTCTACAAAATGTCAAATTTCTTATTTTGAACAATATACATACATATATTTTTAACACAAATTGTTTAACCTTACAAATGTTTTGTAAGAACCAAAATCAACATATAAAATAAAAATAAAGTTCTTTTGTAATTTATCCTTAGGAAAAGAAGTTTAAAAAAAAATAATTGTCATATATTTTATATAGTGGTTACATCTATTAAGTCAAATATTTGCCATGTGTGACGCTAAGACTAACTTTAAGCATTCGATTCTTATAAAATGGTCAAAAATTGTATTCCTTTATATAGCCGTTGGATGTTTGATGTTTTGTAATAATTTTATATTGGGTGTTTATCTTAAAAATGCGAGATTCATAAAAGGTTTATGTCGTTAGTAACTTATACATAGCACATACATATGTATCTACATATTATTTTTTCTCACTTAGTTATTAAACATTAAAGTTTAATTAACAAAGTTATTTTTTTTTGCTTCGAAAATGTCGCATTTTATAATGAGAGTGTATCATCGGTTTCAATATGCGATAAATAGTTTGTGCGATTCAGAAGTAGTCAAAGATCGCTCGCGCCAGCAAAAATAGTTTGAAGACCAAGAACTGAAGGCATTTCTCCATGAAGATTGTTGTCAATCAAAGCGTTTGCAACCAGCAGAATTCATCCAAAAGCAAAGAAATTGGGTACCATATGAATTGAAGCCAAGAGACCTTAAAAGATTTCGCATGCCCGAAATGCTAGATATTAAAGGAAATCATGTTCGAACCGAATCATTACTTGAGATGAAAAATGGGTCTACTACGATAACCAGAAGCGTAAGACTCAGTACGTAAAGGCCTTTTTCCCAACAGGCTAAATTTTTGCAAAAAATACCTACAAAAACGTACGTTTAGCAACACTCATTCCAACAATAATTTTCAAGTTATGAAAGAATTTCTAATATATATTTTGGGGAGTGTACATACATATGTGTAAAAAGTCAAATGTGTATCGCATTATCAATATTTATTTATTGTAATTGAAAAGGTATCAAAGTTGATTATTAATAAATGAAATAAACAAAAACATTTATACATATTTGGCCTCAAAAAAAATCTTATTTGTAACTGAATTTTAATATTGGGCAAAAATTGCAATTATGAATGAAATATTTTACATGGTATCAAAATACATACATACATACATACATACATACATACATACATACATACATAGTAAATTATAATAAATCGTAAGTAAAATAGTACTGGACCTACCAACGAAATAATTAAGAAGAATTGTGTTGAATATTAAAATATTTTGGTATATAAACTGGTGAAATATTTTAAACTGTATCATTCACTTCTTGTGTTTACTTCTACAAAGAACTAAAATCATATCATTGTTATAACATGGCTTTCAAGGTTAGTTGGTGTTTTTTTGTTATTGGTGTCGACGCATTCATGTGCTGTGAATGCTTCACCAAAACAATATAAACATTACAAGCAATAAGACTGAAACCTTAAACCTTAAACATAATTTTTTTTACTACATATTTCAGTTTGTCTTTGCACTTGCTTTCGTAGCTGTAGCCAGCGCTGGCTATGTTCCAGCTCATCAAGTATATCATGCTGCTCCCGTTGCTGTACATGCTGCGCCAGTAGCTGTCGCTCATAAGGTTGTGGTCAAATCTGAAGAATACGATCCTCATCCACAATACAAATACTCTTATGGTGTTGAGGACAAATTGACCGGTGATTCCAAGAGCCAAGTTGAAGAACGTGATGGTGATGTTGTTCGTGGTGAATACTCGTTGATTGATGCTGATGGTTACAAACGTACCGTACAATACACAGCTGATGATCATAATGGTTTTAATGCTGTCGTTCACCGTGAACCTCTTGTAAAAACCGTTGCTCACTATACTGCTCCTACAGTTGTTAAGACTGCTGCTCCCGTAACTCATTATGCTGCTCCCACATTTGTCAAGACTTTTGCACCAGTTGCCCATTACTCAGCACCAACTGTTGTTAAAACTGTTTCTCCTGTAGATCATTATTCAGCTCCTGTCCAATACACCTCATATGCTGCTCCTTCTTACAATTATCATCACTAAACTCTATTGAACATCATAATCGATACATTCGACCTATTTGTATTTATTTAGTTTGTATATTTATTCGAAATACTCTTTGATAAAATAAAAGATAAAATTTTATTAAAATAATAAACAAATGTCAATGTTCTTTATATTTGATCTTGATCGTTCCGTTTTTAGTTAAAAATTAACTCACCATTTGAAAATCATCATTTCGATAATCCACCATAGATGCTTATATACAATTTGTTAATTAATTTTCTACTTATAATTAGATTTTAATACATTTACAGAAACTAAACTTACACATTTAATTTATCTCTATCATGATCATGATTTGAAATTATATATATTCGTTTTAAAGTCTTTCAAAATATTCTTAAGTAAATTAAAATTTATTCAGGATGTCGCAATAAAGCATGAACATTCTAAATATAATTGCAAACAAATTCTTAATTTATTACCTCTGTAATAGATAAATGTTGTGCAATTTTAATGGCTAATTAAAAATTAGTTTCCTTCTTTGTAAATTTGTATCGTAGTATGTTTTGGATTTACCGATTTTGCTCATTTTTGATCACATACTTTTATTTATGTTTATATTCTAAATAAGAAAAATAAAAAGTATTTTAAAATAATATACAAACCCTCTTTCATTTAAACATTCATAAATGTAGTATATGACAATGAAGTTCTTGTCCTTTTGTTAACATTTTGTATTAATTAAAAGACAGACTTTCAAACAGTTTTTGAAGTATTATGTAAAACATAACCTAATTTGAAATGTGTCCTGAAACACCTATAGCTATAAACTGGGGATTAACAAATCCCGAAAACTAGAACATATTTCTTAACAAAGTCATCAACAAAAATTTTTATTTTAAAAACGTTTGTCGAAGAAATATATGTACTTATGTAGGTGAAAGCATGGTGTAACTATACAAGAAGAGTTTGGCAATCCAAAATTCATTTTAATCCTTTCACCCATGGTGTAACTATACAAGGTGGGTGCAAATCGGCAACAAATACAACACAATACAGAAACAACAGATATTTTGTTTATGCTGCTCCCACCGTTGTAAAGACCGTTGCTCCAGTAGCACACTACTGGTGCCCATTATTCAGCACCGACTGTTGTTAAAACTATTGCACCCCCACTTATATATTAAATCTGCTACAACTCCTGCGTAATACACCTCATATGTCGCTCCCACTTACATACAACTACCATCACTAAATATTTTTCAGAATCATTTTATACATTCACATTGTTTTTATTTATTTATTTAATATTTTCCAAAAAAAAACTCTTTCATAAAGCAAATAAAATAGTGCTTCAATATTTTACAAATAACTTTTTAATTCATTTATTAGTCCCAATTTACACGAAGACGTATACACAGTTGATTTTGTACTAGCAATTCGTGTTACTCTTTTATTTGTAATACATAAGTATGTTTATACAAATGTGTGTATACACTCAAATTGAAATACGAGCGATTTAAGCAAGAAGATTTGTGCTGTGTAGACGCCGAAAACATTGTATCAATCTTTTCAACAAGAATTGCTTTGTGTCAATTGTTAAATTAAATAATGTATTTTATAGCTAGTTCAGATACTGCCTGTTCATAACAACTATGAAGGTATAGTCGGTTACGCCTGCCTATATAGTACCATACACCGAGTATATGAGCAAAACACATTTTCTGATATGATATAAATATTATCTAGTAGCATTACATCTGTGCATATACAAATCAAATATTTACATTAAATTTTATATCGACTCAACGCTTGTAAAGGATTTATGCTAGTTAAAGTAATTTTCAGAAAAGGGCCTTATATGATATCTGTGACTTAGTATGGGCCGTAACATGACTTCATTATATGTGCAACTTGTTAGTATTAAATTTTATTTCGATACCAACATTTATGGAGAGTTATGCTCCTAAAAGTGATTTTTTAAAGTGGGCCTTATATGGCAGCTGAAATGATATTTTTGCAGTAACGGCTCTTGCGGTTTTTAGCAAAATTCCCTTCTGAATTGCCAGAATCGACTCTATTTTTGAAAGTTTACTTTAAAATTTATTTTACTCTCCCGGGTATTTTATCTCCCTGCTTTCAAATTCCGAAAATCGAACGCTATCTTGTCTTAGCGCACGTTAGAGATTGTATTGATAATATTGTCATTGATTTTTCATACTAACTTTGTTTACAAAATATATGTTATCATAGTTGTTAATTGCAGTAGTCCAAGCTCTAGGTTTCGAAAGCTTGTTATGTGAAACCAGAATTGTTTAAACATTTTTATACTCTCCACCACCATAAGTGAGAAATATTCATCTGACACCCAACAAAGTAGATATATTCTTGGTCCTTATAGAATTCTAAATCGGTTGAGCTATGTCCAAACTGCACAACCCAAATCAATAGAGTTTACAAAAACCCGTTTATAATTCTTCTAAGCAGTTTGATATTGAAAATCAGCAAAATATAGTATAGTTGAACCGGAGTTATGTATCAAAATGTGAGACAACCTCTCTAAAAATTTTATAGTTTTAAATAATTTTCTTCCAATTTTTTTTAAATATATTGCAGATATTGCCATGAAACTTTGTACACGTTCTTTTTATGATAAAAGGAGAAAGTGTGAGCAAAATAGTGAAAATCGGTTCATCATTTCTCATAGCCGCCATACAAATATCTTCCCGAAGTATGGCTTAATGATAAATAAATGTCTGTACAATTGGAATATTAGTACAAAATTCGTCAAAAATAAGTTTCATGTAAAAAGAAATCGCAAATTTTGTTTTTTTCGGTTCACATCTAAAATTTACTTAAATGTGTACAAATGTAGTAGAAATATAGCTACCAGGTTAAAATTCCACACAAATAATTGTTATAGATATACATATAAATTGTTGTACTAAATTTTATGACGGTCGGTACATAATTGGTCATAGCTCCCATATAAGGACCACATCCGAAAAGTCATTAATATTTATATATTAATTATAAATATCGGTACCGACACGAAACTTTACATATATTATTTACATATACACAAAAATTATTCCACAAAATTTTGTGAATTTCAGTCCATATTTGACCATATACCCCATATAAAGCCCTCTTCCGAAAATCACTTCAATACTCATAAATCTATTATAAATAATGCTACCGATCCAAAATTTTACACCGATCATTTACATACATGCCAAAATCAATCTGCTGGATTTATCGGTCCATATTTTACTATATACCCCATATAAAGTTCACTTCCGAAATTCTCTTTAATGTTAATATGCATCTTAGATATACCGTTATTACGTTGAAATTCGATGTCAGATATCTTCATATTCATAAAAATTGCTGTTCCAATATTCAAGAATTTCGCCCATAATTTGTCATAGCTGCCATATAAGGACCATTTCCGAAAAACAATTTAACCCACAAACATTTCTAAAAAATATTGATATCGAACCAACTTTAATACAGATCAGAAATCGATATCGGTTATATGGCAATTATGCTACTGGATTTTGTAGCTGTCAGTCAATAATAGCTCCTGAATTGAGGCTACTTCCGAGCATATCAACCAACCATACAACTTTTGTAAATAAGGTTATTGAGATGAAATTAAATCTAAAATACGTATGAATCATATTAGTGGATACTGGATTTAGAAGTTATCAGTCCATAATTGGTAAACTTCTACTATGCCACCCATAAATCTCTTGTAAATATTATTAATAAGATCAAATTCAACCAAAAGAAGCATCACCTTATAATCTTACACTTTTTTATACGCTGTTTCTTAACTTGTTGCAAACATGGGAAATTGTTCTTTAAATTTTATAAATTGGTAAATTACACTTAAATGTATTATGAAAATCAGACAAACTCTTTAAATTATGGTAAGAATTGGCAATTATATCAATTATAAATGGTCAAAATTAGAGAAAATTTCAAAACATTTAAAATAAATTATATTGGTTGTAAAATTGTCTTTCAAACAATATATAAAATACTAATAAAATTTGCAATAAGACTGAATAGAAAACACAGAATAAGGATATTCCAGTCCTAAAACCAGTGTAGTTGTAGTATTTATGATTATATTTTGGTGGAGGGTATTTAAGTTTCAGCACAGCCGAATATTGCACTTTAACTTGTTCATTAGTTGAATTAAATAAGTGGCGTTGAAATTCCTGCAAACAATAAACAATAGGGTGGGTCAAACATTTTTTTCTGTATACGAGTTTTTTGAGAGGTTCAGCGATAAAAAGGTGCTAAATAGTATTACTAATCTGTATATAAAATTTTATTGCATTATTTTAAGATTTCCTGCCTCCGGATAGCGATGGAAATTTCGGAAAAGGTAGATTTTTGACATCATATGAGATTATTCATAATAATTTAAGCATCGGTATATAACTGTACTAAAATAAAAGACTTAGGGCATTTATATACTAAGGGAGCGATATCCAGAACTGATTCAGTCTAAAGACGTGCCACAGACGTAAAAATGTGTGTATAGTACAAAATATATTTCGGCATGTAAGTGCAGAGATCTTCTTAAATATGCTTGCAATAAAAACAAAACAAATTCTTCAAAAAGAGCAAAGTTTCATAATAGATCAAAGAACTGTTAGACAGATGGGTCTAGATGTTAGAACAATAAAACAGATTAGAAAAACTTTAAAAATAAAGATTTTATGAGAAAAATCTACTCCAAAACAACAAACAATTGCCGAAATTCCTTTGATTTTTGATTAAATAATTTTTTTTATAAAAGATAAATATATAATTTATTTATAATTTTTTAAATATACTCCTGAAGAAGATTTTTATAAAAAACAAAAAATGACCTCAAGCTTAAAAATTACTTAATACAAAATCATACAAAAAGGTCGAAGAAAATAGAATAAAATTATTTACGAAATTCCTTTGGATATATTGAGTAGTGCATTTGAAACCGAATGTGATCAGTCATAATATAACGTCGATTAAACTTATGATTCTAAATAATAAGTTATAAAAAATTTAACAAGAGTACAAAGTGAACCCAGCAAATTCCAAAAAAAGAGACAAAAATGAAAAAATAGGATTTTTGCAATTCTGCTCCTAAGGTTCACATTTCCATCGCGGCTGGTAAAATACTTTAAGGATAAATAAGGCCGACATTTAGATTTGGAATTATAGCAAATTAAACTTAATTAATTTAAACATGTTTTTTGTAATAAAATGATTTCTATAAAGATGACTTTCAGAAAAACATACATACATAACACATATAATTTTTAATAAAAAAGGGTTAAGGCACTTTTTGCCGAAAAAAATGTAGAAATCGATAACTAAAAATTAAGTTTTGGATCTAGAAAATATTTTGCATATGTTGGAAAATTTTATTGTTTAGCTAACAAAGCAAATTCTGCCCCCTATGCGATATTAAACAACTGTTGTTAGATGGGTTTCAGTCTGTCAAGTGTCTAAGGTACTAAGGTACTAAAGTATATCCATCGACTCAGAGTCACTTCCTAAATCGCTTTAACGATATCCATCCGTCCGTCTGTATGGCTGGCAGAGTACAGATCGCAATTTTGAAGATATTTCTATAAAATTTGGTACTTGGTATTTTTTTCGGCCCAAGGACGGATTTATTTCACTTGGCCCCCCCGAAATAGGAGATTAACGACCATTAATGTTTGAATTATGCAAGTGTCCAAACAAATTTTACCTGAAATGAATAGTAAAAAACATCTACAAATTTTGTGAAGATCGGTCATAATTGATCATAGATCCCATTAAGGCACACTTCCGAAAATCACTTTGAAGTGCATAACTCTCTTCAAAATGTCGATACCCAAATAATAATGAACAAAAATATGTTTCATATATGTATGTACTATATATACAATATGATCGGTCTATAATTAGTTGTAGCTCACATACGAGTATAAGGCCGACTTCCGAAATTCACTTTAACGACTGTAAATCTCTTAAAATTGTTGGTATCCAAATAAAATTCAACAGAAATAATTTTTTTATATACAGAAATGATGACACCTAATTTTATAATGGTTGGTCCATAATTATTCGAAACTCCCATATAAGACCCTCTCCGTAATTCACTTTAACCACCATAAATCTTTTAAAAGTATTTATATCGAAATAAAGTATAACATACATAATAGTTATATTCACGGAAGTCGTGGCATGACCGGTCCATAATAGTTAACATCTCCCATATAGCGCCCATTTCTGAAAAACTGTCTTATACATATACTGGATGTAGGGTATTATATGGTCGGGCTTGACCGACTATTCTTTCTCACTTGTTTTTAAGATATAGTTATGTAAACTAAATTCGCGATTTTCAATGCTAGAAAGAGTAGTAACTCGAGAGATACTGGTAGAGAGTGATCGAAAATTGGAATTTCCGAATGCACCATTTACAGCTTCCATTGGCCAACAATTTAATGAAATTAATAAATTAAATGCCAAAGATAGCTTTATCTCTTCATAATAAACATTTCGATATCCAAATATATTTTAACCCCTTATTCATAAACCTGTTATAAACCTGTTGTAAGTTTTATGAATATGTTTTATTTAAATTAAAAAATGCTCTATAAATGAATCACCCTATATACTTTCGTTTATTCCTACAAATACGCTAATAAAAAATTACTCGTACATTTTTAATTTTTAGATTCCGTTTTTTTTTTTGAATAAAACACATCTGGACACGTTAGCGTACACAATTTTAAGGATTAAAATCTTTTGAGGTTAACGATGTTAGTATTTCGATGAAAGTTTATAGAACTGTATTTTATTTCAATTTGACAAGAAAAACTGCGACGACTTTTATAAAAGTAGTGTTTTTTAATTTGTTAAACAAAGTAAGTGCAGAAAAAGCCAATGTGTATTTAATTAATTAAATCGTATCTAAAGTTAAAAAACAATAAATCCTGTTTATAATTGAATTTTAGATTGGGCAATCATTTCGTTTATGAATGAAATAATTTACTTGCTATAAAAATACAAAGTACAACAATGAATCGTACATAGAAAATTATTCGTGCCAACAAAATAAATAAGAGGAATTGTGTGAAATATTAAAATATTTGGTATATAAACTGAACAAACATTTCAAACTGTATCATTCGCTTCTTGTGTCTACTTTTACAAAGAACCAAAAAAAAAAAAAAAATAACAAAATCATTGTAATAACATGGCTTTCAAGGTAAGTTTTTGTTTTCGTTATTGTTGTTGACAATATCATGTGCTCTAAATTGAATATCGAGATGATAAAAACATTACAAGCAACTTTAGCTAATTGGACCTTAACATTGAAATTTTTTTCTAGTTTGTCTTTGCACTTGCTTTCGTAGCTGTAGCCAGCGCTGGCTATGTTCCAGCTCATCAAGTATATCATGCTGCTCCCGTTGCTGTCGCTCATAAGGTTGTGGTCAAATCTGAAGAATACGATCCTCATCCACAATACAAATACTCTTATGGTGTTGAGGACAAATTGACCGGTGATTCCAAGAGCCAAGTTGAAGAACGTGATGGTGATGTTGTTCGTGGTGAATACTCGTTGATTGATGCTGATGGTTACAAACGTACCGTACAATACACAGCTGATGATCATAATGGTTTTAATGCTGTCGTTCATCGTGAACCCCTAGTAAAGACAGTCCCAACTATTGTCAAAACTATTGCTCCAGCAGCTACTACCACCGTTGTAAAGGCCGTTGCTCCAGTGGCACACTACTCAGCACCTGTTGCCCATTATTCAGCACCAACTGTAATTAAAACTGATGCACCAGTAGCTCATTATGCTGTTCCTACCGTTGTAAAGGCCGTTGCTCCAGTGGCACACTACTCAGCACCTGTTGCCCATTATTCAGCACCAACTGTTGTTAAAACAATTGCACCAGTAGCTCATTACGCAGCTCCAGATCATTATACTTCCTATGCTTCTCCCACTTATGTGAAATCTGCTGAGGTAGCACATTATGCTTCCCCTACTCAATATACTTCTTATGCTGCTCCTTCTTACAACTATCACCACTAACCCCCATTGAACATCATATTCAACATGTTTACATTGTTATTATTAATTATTGTTTTTGCATTTTTCGAAAAAAAAAATCTCATCTATGAATAAAATAAATAAATATTTTATATTTGAAATGACATTTTATATTTTTTCGGTATTCGTTGAACATTAAGAGACATGCTGTAACTATACAAAGTGAGTGCAGTAGCACAGCTGACTGACTTTGCTTACAATTTACTTACAAATGTCAAAAGTAATACTTTTTCAAGTGTTTTTTTGACAGTAGTACATTATTTTACCTAAACAAAATATCTGTTGTTTCTGTATTGTGTTGTATTTGTTGCCGATTTGCACTCACCTTGTATATTTACACCATGGCACAGTGCGACATTTGGCCAATCTAGGTGGACAAAAATTTAATTTAAAAGATCCTGGCTTGAAATTTGGTTTGATAATAATGTAGGACATAACTAATATTAACAACAAAATTTGGAACAATCGAACAATTGCCACGCCCATTTTTGGGAAATAAACTATTATTTAAGAAATTGCTTAAATAATTTGAAGAATTTTTATGAAATTTAATTTAAAAAAATATTATTTGTGTACTATTTTGTAAAAAAAATTGTACACAATAACCTCGAAGATAATTATTGATGCCCACTTTTTTTTCACAGATATTTAAGCTGTGTTGGACAACCTTGGGCTAGATTTCATTTTTTGACTTATGTACATTGTAAAATTAACTCTATACTGTAACAAAAAGGGGCGTGGTCCACCCACTATTTGCAGTTTTATAAATTTATTAAACACAAAACATGCAACTTTTTAAAATTAAAATAGAAATAGCAGTACAGAAATTTATTGAAATCGTGTGCTTAAACAATACGTACATATGTACAAGTAACAGACAATATATCAGACAAAACAATAACAATAAGACAAAAGGGATTAACAAATAAGAACTAACAGTGGCGACACTCATAATAGTGATGGTACGGTGGCAAGCGATCTGACCGAACACATTTTATATTATAATGTAATCTTACATAAACACTCAATTTTATGTGCAATATAAATGTATTTCTCATAGAGTTTAAAACTAAAAGTCTCTGGAATTAAAAAAAATCAAGCAAAAAGTCCATTTTAGACGTTCACTAAAATTTAAAATTCTCCATAAATCGCAAAAAATCGCCAGCAAACATGGTTTAGTCTCTTACTAGAGACATTCCAACACCTACCACATGTATAGCGTGTGAGGGAGCGTGAGGAAACTAGTTTTATTCCAACGAAGTTTCCGTTTTAATTTTTGTTTTTAGTAAATTACAACAATAAGTTTTCGCTTAAATTAAAAAATAAGCACGGATTTAAAAACTAGACTAAAAATGCTTCATTTAAAAAAATAGACTTATAACTCCAACAACAAAAAAGTTATAAGTGTTTGAAGTTGGGATGGTGCTCAAAAATATATTTTATTACTCAAACGTCTATTACAAGATGTGACTTTAAACTCCTGTATCAAATGAAACAGCACTTTTTTCGTCATATTATAATTATTTCCATAGTATATGTAATGTTTGCAGTCACATTCATTTAAATTAGAACAATCCGCCAATTTTTATTTTTCGATTTTTTTCCACCTAGATTGGTCAAATGTCGCACTGTGCATGGGTGAGAGGATTAAAATGAATTTTGGATTGCGAAACTCTCCTTGTATAGTTACACCATGCTTTCACCTACATATGTTCATATATTTCTTCGACAAACATTTTTAAAATAAAAATTTTTGTTGATGACTTTGTTAACAAATATGTTCTAGTTTTCGGGATTTGTTAATCCCCAGTTTATAGCTATAGGTGTTTCAGGACACATTTCAAATTAGGTTATGTTTTACATAATACTTCAAAAACTGTTTGAAAGTCTGTCTTTTAATTAATACAAAATGTTAACAAAAGGACAAGAACTTCATTGTCATATACTACATTTATGAATGTTTAAATGAAAGAGGGTTTGTATATTATTTTAAAATACTTTTTATTTTTCTTATTTAGAATAAAAACATAAATAAAAGTATGTGATCAAAAATGAGCAAAATCGGTAAATCCAAAACATACTACGATACAAATTTACAAAGAAGGAAACTAATTTTTAATTAGCCATTAAAATTGCACAACATTTATCTATTACAGAGGTAATAAATTAAGAATTTGTTTGCAATTATATTTAGAATGTTCATGCTTTATTGCGACATCCTGAATAAATTTTAATTTACTTAAGAATATTTTGAAAGACTTTAAAACGAATATATATAATTTCAAATCATGATCATGATAGAGATAAATTAAATGTGTAAGTTTAGTTTCTGTAAATGTATTAAAATCTAATTATAAGTAGAAAATTAATTAACAAATTGTATATAAGCATCTATGGTGGATTATCGAAATGATGATTTTCAAATGGTGAGTTAATTTTTAACTAAAAACGGAACGATCAAGATCAAATATAAAGAACATTGACATTTGTTTATTATTTTAATAAAATTTTATCTTTTATTTTATCAAAGAGTATTTCGAATAAATATACAAACTAAATAAATACAAATAGGTCGAATGTATCGATTATGATGTTCAATAGAGTTTAGTGATGATAGTTGTAAGAAGGAGCAGCATATGAGGTGTATTGGACAGGAGCTGAATAATGATCTACAGGAGAAACAGTTTTAACAACAGTTGGTGCTGAGTAATGGGCAACTGGTGCAAAAGTCTTGACAAATGTGGGAGCAGCATAATGAGTTACGGGAGCAGCAGTCTTAACAACTGTAGGAGCAGTATAGTGAGCAACGGTTTTTACAAGAGGTTCACGGTGAACGACAGCATTAAAACCATTATGATCATCAGCTGTGTATTGTACGGTACGTTTGTAACCATCAGCATCAATCAACGAGTATTCACCACGAACAACATCACCATCACGTTCTTCAACTTGGCTCTTGGAATCACCGGTCAATTTGTCCTCAACACCATAAGAGTATTTGTATTGTGGATGAGGATCGTATTCTTCAGATTTGACCACAACCTTATGAGCGACAGCTACTGGCGCAGCATGTACAGCAACGGGAGCAGCATGATATACTTGATGAGCTGGAACATAGCCAGCGCTGGCTACAGCTACGAAAGCAAGTGCGAAAACAAACTGCAACAACAATAATGAAATGATTTCAATGTTAAGGTTTTATTTACCCATTTACTTAATTTTGCTTGTAATGCTGACGGTGAGTTTGCACTTGACAACCTTTAACGGCAGCAAAACAAATAGAAAACTTACCTTGAAAGCCATATTATTACAATAAGTTGGTGGGATTGGTTCTTTTTAGAAGCAGACACAAGAGCTGAATGATGTCTGCTTCAGTTTTCGACCAACTTATATACGAAATTATTGATCAATGTGTTTTATGTAGATCTGCTCTTGATAACTTAATTAGCTCTTAATGTGCCATAGATTTTAAAGAGATTATTTCTCAAATTTTCGCATTTGTTTCATATTGCTACTACAAATAGTTTATCGCCAATATATAACATATTTATTACTGTTCTTTAATATTATAAAAAGAAATTAAAAAAATAATAAGTCCGGCATTCCTCGACAATGTAAGATATTGAAACAGAAAAGTTTCTGCTGAATTTTTTTCAAACATTGTAAGATCAAGTTATTAATGAAAACACATTACAAACATCAGTTCTATGAATATCTTTAAATAAAAATGTTTGGCCATAATTTGTCATATACACAGTGGAAAGGACGTGATTTTTATAAAACGTGAAAGTCTTAAGAACCTTCAAACCAACAACATCCGAATGAATAATGATGAAGAACTTTCATCGAAACTGATTGCTTTTGGTTTTATTATTTAAAAAAAAATCAAGTTTTACATGAGTAGATACAATAAAATTTATACTATCGCTCCAAAATGAGGCAGTCAACAATTTTAAGTGAAACAATTTTTGCAATTTGGAAATAGCGAAAACCTAGTCACTATGTCAGTAAAGCATGTATGTTATAGAAAGAGAAATATTTTAGGTTTAGAAAATTCATCTCTATTCCACTAGTAATTCTTATTTATTTCTAAATAAATATAACCATTACTAAGAAATATGGGTATTGTATTCCATATCGTTAGTTTAGTGTGTTTAAAGTTCATGACTCATTATTTTTGAAATCTGTTAATGTCGTATTATTACACGAAGCAATTTTTATTGAAAAGATTGATACAATTTTTTCCTTGAAATTTCTTCGGTATTCCCACAGCACAATTCTTAGTTCGGAATGAGTGGCAGATAAGACGAGTACACACTGGATTCTACCAGCAATTCTTGTACTTATTACATACGAATGAGAGAGTAACACACATGTGTATAAAAAAAATTTGTGCTGTGTAAAAATAAAAGAAATTTTAAGGAAAAAAATGCATCAATTATTTTTTTCGTGTAAATCGGAACTTATTGCTTTAAACGCTAGTATTTTTGATTTGAGAGTATACAAACATTTGTATACATATATGTAATACAAATAAGTATAAAATCATGTGTGTACTCGTCTTATCTTCACCTCATACCGATGTCCAAAGAATAATCAGCTTAGCTTAAAGAATTATTTGGTGTAATTTGGGACTTATTAGTCCGTTCTTGAGACTTGTGTAAACGTAATGTAAATGTAAATGTAAATGTAAACTTTTTTACATATTCTATCATTTTGTGGTGAAATCTTAGTTTTCATAAAAAGTCGACTTAACATGTTTGCTCACTGAGCTAACGACATTTATTATATTTTTACAATTTAAAAGCTCCTTGATAATTTTTAGAGTAAAACTAGGTTTTAATAAATTCATTATTTTATAGTTCCGACGTTTTTTCATAAAAAATATACTTGTATATAATTTTATAGAACTTCTTATTTCGAAAACTTTAAATTTATATGGCAAATTAGATTTTTAGTACCAAAGGCTATGTCTTTTCTGTTACAATTGACTTGCGAAGGCGGTTCGGAAACTTCTTAGCCTGGCACAGAAAGAGAATAGTTAGTTTTTCAAAAACATTTTTATTCTACAATATAATCTCCTAAAACTTCAATACACTTAGTCAAATGCTTATCTCTCAATTCTATCCCTTGCTTAAAATAGTTTTCTTCAAGGCCTTCAAAATAGTGGTTTACAACTGTAATTGCAACTTCATTTAAGGTAAAACCCTTGCTAGCTAGGAATTGTTTTAGATTTGGGAAAAGGTAAAAGTCACTGGGAGCTAAATCAGAAGTATAAGGCGGGTGTTTTTGCCATCTTTGGGGCACTTCCTCCACCTTCAGTCCATTGCTTGGATTGTTCTTTTGTCTCTGGAGTATAGTGGTGTATCGATGGTTCATCAACAGTTTTGAAACTACGATTAAAATCCATTTTACCCTTCTTAAAACGATCCAAACAAGCTTGAAAATTTTTCATTCTTGTGCGTTTTTGGTCGACTGTTAACAAATGTGGCACCCATCTTGTAGAAATCATTTTCATCTGTAGTTCTTCATGCAAAATTAAATGGACTCGATCATTTGAGATGCCCATGATATAAGCTATTTCACGCTCCTTTATTCGTCGATCATCTTGCAATTTGGCTACAATTTCTGTTGTTGCTGCTGTTTTTGGACGTCCACTACGTGGTTCATCCTCAATGCTTGTTGCATATGAAGGAACACTTTCATCTATCATTATGAATTTCTTGCCCCGATAAACCTTTTTTATTACAATATTTAATGAAACCATGAATTTCTAATTTTTTCAATTGTAAAATAATCGCGGATGTTTGTTTTTTGAACACCTGTTTCTATATGTAGGAGTTGGCAGATCGAAAAGAAATTTAACATGTGTTCATGTGTTCCAAAACACTTAACTGTTTTCTGTTTATATCGCGCTTTCTGTTCTAGGCTAAGAAGTTTCCGAACCGCGCTCGTATATGACTTTAATTAACCCTTTAGAATAGAAATATGTACACCTAATTCTGTTTTTACGCGATAGATACGTTCCTCGAAAACACGCGTACAAAAACCGCGTAAAACAAGATATAGTATCCATATTAAATGAGGGAATTGGTTCCACGTATGAAATATCAGGTAAAATAAGATAAATAATTCAAATTCATGTTGCTTTATACACAAACATATTTTATTTAAACAAAAACCAATAGAAAAAAGAGTTAATTTAGAAAAGTAATCACAAAAAACCATAAAACTTAAAAATAAACATTTTTGTTATATAAATACATACATTTTAGATCGTGTTAAATTAAATCTAGTCGCATAAAAAGAGAATGAAATATTTATTTGGAAACGCGTTAAATCAAATTCGCGTAAAAAAAACTCGCGTAAAAATAGAATTAGGTGTATTTGGATTTCATTCGATCAACTTTATCTTCTGGGGAAACATTTGGAATTTTTCGAAAATGACTAGTGTTTATAGCTAAAAATAAATTTTCTGATCAATATTAATTTTACGCCGCTCTTTACGATTTTCTCTTAAAACAAACTATTTTTACGGAGTTTGTTTGCCATAACTGAGTTCAACTGTAACATATCGAATAATGATTTTCAAATGTAACAATTCATTTATACATAATATTTTTTTGTTATTGTTTTTCATGTTGTTTTTTGTTAGAATCGTTTGTTAATAATGCGATTATACAAACTTATTTTTGTCTATCAAATCATTTTTATTTTATCTGAATTTATATGCGAAACAACTCTTGTTTCTAGTGAGATCGATCTGTTGCGGACATGATTTGAATTTGTTATGTAACTTTTTACCAGTTTCTAAAAATATTTTTTTTGGTTAAGAAAAAAAAACCCACATACGAGTACGAGTACAAACATGCATGAATGACACAGTAAATTTTATCGAAATCTTGTGGATTGCGGGATGGTATATTCAGTTTTTCTTCGGTTTTGTAACATATTAAATTTTATTAAAGCTGTTGAATTCATAAATTGCGTATACATACATAAATGAATCAATATTATAGCAATCAATATTAACAATGAATGCATGCTTGTATTTGCTTGTCAGATGTATTATTATTATTATTACTTGTGGTGTGTTTTAAATTGGCTCTTGTTCAGTGAAGTTTAATAACGAAAATTCCAGCAGAACGTATTAAAAGCTTAATTAAAATTTTCTTTACAAAATAGATAATATGATTTACAGTACATATTGTTTTTATTAATCATGTAATGTCACGCAGTTTATTAATTAGAAAATAGAAATATAATGATGTATGTATAACCAAAAATGTTTGTGTGTCAATATTGGAACTCAACCTACTGTAGAGTATACCAAACATTACTTGTTTTATTTAAATGTTGTTTTTCACATATTTATACCCTACACCACCATAGTGGGGAGGGTATATTGGATTTGTGCTGATGTTTGTAACGCCCAGAAGTATTGGTCCAACACCCACCTTAAATATACAAATAATACGGTACAATTTTATTATGATCGGTCCATAATTAGTAATAGCTCCCATATAAGGCCCTCTTCCGAAAATCACTTTAACGATCATAAATTTTTAAAAAATGTTGTTATCCAAATAAAATTCGACACAAATAAGTTTCTTATATACAGAAATAACGACACCTAATTTTATAATGGTCGGTCCATAATTATTCGAAACTGCCATTTAAGACCCTCTCCGTAATTCAATTTAAACTCCATAAATCTTTTAAAAGTATTTATATCGAGATAAAGTTTGACACATATAATATTTATATTCACAGACATCATGACACTAAATTTTTGGATAATCGGTCCACGCCCATTTCTGAAAAACTGTTTTATACATATACTGGGTGTAGGGTATTATATGGTCGGGCTTGACCGACTATATTTTCTTACTTGTTTTTAAAGAATTCTGTGACGTTGGTGGTTAGGGAGGTGTACCCGTATCCATAACAATTGTTTTGATTTTGAATTTAGAAGAATAAGAAATGCCCAAACAGTAAAGTTTACGGTTTAAGTTTCTGTAGTGTAGTTCCGTTTTAGAAACTGATTTAAGATCCGATAGTAGGATCACCAGATTGAAAACATGTTATAAATAGCTTTATGAATTTGTGTTCTTTTGTTATGCAACTAAAATGGATTTAACAAAAGGTCAATATTTTATTTATAAGTATTTATTTCTAGTTAGCAATCTGTATATTGAATTTATTTCATATGTAGGCTAAGAATGTAGTACACAGAAAAAAATAAAAATGAGTTTCAATTAAAATATTTGTGGAATCAATTAAAAATTTAATTGAAATCGGACCTGTAAACAAAATGATAGTATCAATTAAAAAAAATTGTGAGATTTAATTGAAAATATCAGAAAAAGTAATTGAATCAATTAAAATTTTAATTGAAAATTATTTTAAAATCAATTAAAGGTTTAATTGAAAAAAAAACATGATTTTTTTTTCTGTGTAGAACAGCGACCAAAGTAATAGTATAAACAATGAATTTTTCATACCAAAATCATAGCAACGCATTAAGAATGTTTTAGAATTCATTGTATGTTTTATACATATATTTTTTCACAAAAGGGTCGATTATGGATGGCAACTGAACCTCCGTGGAGTTAACAGTTGCCAAAAACATATTACAGATTAACTGTCAGTTGGTAACTTCAGTTGCCGAACATGGCAACCGAGAATTTGTGGTTGCTTTGATTTTATTTTAATTGGTAAATTTTAAATGTTATTTATTTTGTTGGTAAATTATTTATATTTGTATGTATATGTGTATGTATATGTACTTACTATATATTTTTTCTACCCGAAAATTCAAAAAAATATTAAAAACGAAAGTTGCCGTACATAATAACAACTTGCGTTTCAGTTGCGTTGCCTATTGGCAATCCACCTCCAGTTTGGTTTTTATGAAAGTCTAATAATTTATTCAGAAAACAAGGTAGTTTGTTTCACTTTTCTCTATATTATTCGCCTGTTTGTTCACTACTCAACTACTACATTATAAAGAATAAATTCACCCCTATTCTGAGTTTCGATTACGTCTCCGCATTCAGTTACGCTACGATCGAAAATTGGTATTCCAAACAATTTGTTACTATGAAATGTGGAATAGAAACAAAGAAATTATTTTAATAAACAAAAGTCACAACAAACAATAAAAATAGGAAAATAAAAAAATGTATGCGATTGATAAGGAGAAATAATCAAAAGTCTTTTGTGAATTAATAATAATGAGAAGGTAATCATTTTTGCTTGCAAAATATTTAAGTGCTAAGAAGTGCTGTCAAGCCGGAGGTGGTATTTTTAATTTTTGTATTTAAAGGAGAAATGGAATTCATAGCAGTGGCTTTATTGGTGGAAGAGGAGAACAACGTGACTCAGAATAGGTAAGGCTTGCAAAGCTTGAAAAGAAAATACCTGAATTTCCTCTTTGGATCGTTTATGGTAGCCGTAAGCAATATCCTGTTTTGTTGACATTAAACTTGCCAGCTTTTCGTATTGCTCTGATATCGTTATTTTTGACCTGGAAAAATAAATAAATAGTGACAGTAATTGAAAACTCCTTCGTTCTACCATTACACATTTGTTTAACCATTTTCTTTGTTGCTGCATATCACCTCTTGATTAGCCGTACAACAAAAATTTCTATAAATCACTTTTTAAACATTTTATACTTACATTTTATAAATTAAACACTTTTTAAGTTTATAAAAAGAGTAATCGAAAAAAATTCCGTTGCTAAAATATAAGCGTAGAAAAACGTAACTACGATCGTAATACAGAATACCTACAATCGCAAGAAACGTAGCGGAATCGAAACTCTGAATATCAAATTTGTCAAACGGAGAAAATTTCGATTCGAATCGAAAGTCAGAATAGGGGTGATTATTTTGAAACATTTTTGTAACTACTCCCGAATTAGTCCTTTTATTGTAATTTCATAATCATACAATAAGTTTTTAAAAGAATTTATTTTCTGTTTTCTTAGCATAAAAATAACCACTTCTTCTAAATTTGTGTCTATAGAATTTGTATTTGGTGAGTTTTAATTCTTTAATTCTAGAAGAATTACTCGATATATTGATGCATTCTTTATGATCCTCTTTGAAACATACGAGTACTTACACGACCTACAGACAAGACAATTCATGGCTTCGTTGGTCCCTTTAATATCATGTTCGATAGTTAACTTAATCTTAGAGTTAAGCACTTTTATGAATAACATATACATAATATTGCTTATATTCGTTTTACAGTAGGGGAAATAAGTAGACTTGATAAGGTCCAAGAAAGGAAAAGGTCTTAAAGGAATTGTTACATTTGCACTAACCTAAGAGTGTGTAAATTGACACCTTTTAGAAACTCAGTAAAGAGCCGTTGAAATAAACTTCTACTGTTTTGAATAATTTAATACTTATATTCTTCATAGGCTAAGTACTTAGTACTAATTGTGACTGATGTAAAATAGATGGGTTTAATAAATCTCGATTATAAACAATTTACTAATGTAATTCTTCAACTAATATATTTATTTTGTTGTTCCTTGATGTGCTTATTAGAACACTATAAAACGATTGTTTCTTTAACACAACCCAAATTTTAATTATCTAAGATAGGACCTTTTTCGATTATTGATTATTGAACTAAAACTCTTGCTATTCTGTACACTTGTGCAATTTTACTCACTAAATTAAATGTCAACTAGTATCAAATGTTAATGCTGACAAACCTTCAATGTCAATCCTCACAAAAATGCCGCACTTTATTTATTTGTTAAAAGTGTGAAACATTTGTTTTTTATTATTTTTTAATTGTGGGAATAGTTGCAATAAATTCATTTAAAACGACCAAATAACTTTTATATGACGTGGTATTCGAATAACTTGAACTATTGTTTGTGGTAAAGAGGAAATACTTTTAGTTTAAAGATTAGTTAGTCACTTGCTTAATTCAATTGTTGTAAATAAAATTTGTAACATTTTTTGGTCTTCTATTTGGCCGACCCCATCAAACAATTGGTTTTTCAACAAAATGTTGATTACTTTGAAATTTATGACAACCTTGACTTTAGTGTTGTGCGTTTTTTTTTTTTATTTCTGATTTTCTGTTGTTATTTTCGTTTTGTATCCATTAAAACCAATCCACAAAATAATTACTTGCATGTTATTTAAGACTATATATGTTTCTTTACGTTTCTTGTATATTTCAATCAACCAGGTAAACGGGAACAATAAAATTTAAGCCAAAAAAAAGTAAAGAAAACAATTTAAATGCACTGAATACATTAAAATTCTCTAAAATTTATGTATTGTACTCGTATGTACATACATACATACATACATATGTATATACATGTTAAAGCAGAACATAGTATCAGATACATACAATCACTTTTTGATTGTTTCTTCGTTTGTGGTCAACATTTTTTCAGAAACATACTCACCATTTGCCAGTTATTTCATTTAACATAGTTTTTTTTTTATAAATTTAAAGTTTTTATTTTTATTAAATAGCACTGCTTTCAATGGTAGTGAATACATACTCGTATATGCGGGTTTCTTTATGACAAGAATAATAAACATGACGAAATTAGCAGCAAATACAATTGCTTTTATTACAAAAATATGACAGAAAATACCAGTAATGAAAGTGACAGTGAAAAACATTATTTTTTAATTTCAAATCACAACTTAAATAATAATACTTCAACACTTGTCTAAAGCTAGATTTACACGATTGAAATTTTCTTCAAAATTGCTCTTCAAAATGCCTCAAACTCGTGTAAATAGCAAAATTTCTTCAAAATTTATTTATTTAATAACTATTAATTACTATTTAATAAATAAATTTTAAAGAATTTTTGCTGTTTACACGAGTTTGAAGCATTTTGAAGAGCAATTTTGAAGAAAATTTCAATCGTGTAAATCTAGCTTAACTGAACAAACTTTGAAGCATACACTCATAGGTTTAACATTATGTTAATGGTGTAAATATATGGACTGACATACAGACAGACAGACAGACAGGTACTGTTACAGTGGCAAATATTTGTGTAAATACATACTTATAATTTTAATTCATTATTCATTACTAAATTAATAATTTACTTTGATTCCCTTAAAGGTGCTATCAGACGGGATTTATTTTACATATGTACTGTCACTTTTCTTACCCATATGTAATTTCGTATGTACATACATATGTCAAAATTTCCATTTTACATACAATTCATAATTTTTGCTGACACACCTGCTTATGTTTTTCCGTATGACATAACCTCTAAAAGTAAACAAAAGCTGACGTTTTAACGTGTATAAATTTAAAGAATTGCTTCTTTTGGCCAATCTGACTGCAATAAATATAATAAACATAATTTAATTTATTACAAATCGAAAAATACTTACTTTTCCATGTTCATTATCCATTTTCTTTACTATGGGTGGTATTAAAAATATCGATCGATATGCAAATTGCAATTATTCATTCCTGCGATATACATTTTCCGCGAAGCAAATTTGACATCTCTGTTTTAATTAATTACGAGTTGATTTTGTGTCAGCTGATGATGATATAAATTGAAAAGTAAAAAAAAAGTGTTTTTAGTAAATTATATGTGAAATTTTAAAAGGCCGTTAATATAAAATTAAAATATGGATGCAATTGCCTTTTTTGATGATAGTAGTGACGATGATTACTTGGACATGCGGTTAGAAAGAAGAATTTTACGCTATAAATCTGTAGATGTGTTATTAATGATCGATAGAGAGTAAGTTCAAAAATAAAAAATATCAGGAAAACTATTATTTATAATTTTACTTTAAATTAATTTATTTCACAGCTTTCAAAAAAAAATTCGCTTAAATAAGGCAGCATTTAAATATGTTTTGTCTGAGCTGGAGTCTGCAAGCTCTGAAAGCCGTCGTCAAGGATCACTTTCTGCAAAAGATAAACTTTCTGCTTGTTTGAGGTTTTTTGCAGAAGGCATTGTGTCGGTAAGGATTTCAATATCAACATTGCCCAATCAACGTTTTGCAAAGTGCTGGATAAGGTTTTGAACAAGCTAGAAAATTGGTTGTGCAGTAAATGGATATCCATAAGCATGAATGGAGATGAAGAAAGAATAGCAAAAATGACTTCCCAGAATTTTTTTACTTCAGCTGGATTGCGTTGACTAAAACCACAGGCAATGTCTTGATTTTTTTTTTCATTAAATCAACCATTGCTTCTATTTGCAATTTACTTCAGTATTTTTCTCTAAAAAAATATAAAAGAAATCAAAATATTAATATTTAAAACAATTTTTCTTGAAAATTTTACAAATCCTTACATTTTTGTTCTTTCCGTTAGCTTTTCATTATAAAATTTGAGCGTAAGCAAAATAAAGAAATATATCTACAGTGCGGAATCAATAATATGGCAATAACGTCAATGTAGAGATGATATCGCAACAACGGAAGGATACCGCAGAAACGGAATGAATAATTGCAAAGTTTGCTTTCGCACAAAAACGGAACGGAACGAATAATTAGACCCAATATATTTTTTCAAACATTTGGTTTCAAAACAAACCAGCTATTTTGTTTATGTTTGTCACAGGAAAATAGAGTGTGTTCCATGGTGCAACTTTACAAGGTGAGTGCAAATCGACAACAAATACAACACAAAACAGAAACAACAGGCATTTTGTTTGTGTAATACATTATTTTACACAAACTGTCAAAAATACTTGAAAAAGTATTACTTTTGACATAAGTAAATTGTAAACAAAGTCGAAAAAAAACATATGTATTTCCACATGTATTTTACATCTGCAAAGTTTTATATGTATCACACGATGTGTACAACTTTTACAGATGGAAAATTTGACAGTACATACATATGTAAAATACATCCCGTCTGATAGCACCTTAATTTAGCTATGGAAATATTTGAATTAATTTGGGATAATTATAAGTTATTAAATAATAATCGCAGATTTTAGTAAAATAGATTATCAGTTAACAGAATCTCTTAAATTCAAATAATTATATTTTATTTTAGTATTTCAATGTAACCGTAAAGAAAATATCTTATAATTCAATAAAATAAGTGCACATTGTATCCATCACAACTTAAATGCTATATACATATATGTATGTATGTATATAATTATAAGTAATTAAGTAATATACACCGCTTGACTATTTTCTGTCCGAGCCAGCCTTGGCGGTCATATGTCAGATATAATTACACTTGATGTTTACTATTTGTGTTAAAGTTACAAACAGTTTTTTTAAAACTTGTTAAATTTTTTAAAAGTTTGGTTAATGATCTTTTCGTATCCAAAATTTGAAGGGTGCTGTAGCTTAATTAGTTAGCGTATTTGATCATTAAGCACGAGTTGGTATTTGTAGCCCGGGTTCGATTCCCAGCCGCTGCCACTCAAACAACATCAGTTTTTCATAATTATTAGTTTTCTTTTTATCCATCATAACTAATATTTATCACAGCGCCCTCCTTAAATAAAGGCTATAAAATCAAGCTTTAAAAATAATGCGCCTACTCACCACCAGGGGGCTGCAATGCTGCAATAAAACAAACATTTGCAGAGTTGTAATATAAAGCTTTCTTCTACTTTCACCATCTTTACCTCTTCAATCTATTCCCTTTCCAAAGAAAGTTTTTGCCTGAGTGTTACTTCTCTTAAAAAAAAAAAAAATTGGGAGTCCACTTTATTATTTTAAAAGAGAAGATGTGCTTTAACATTTTGTTTGTGTTTCTAAACTATAATTACATTTTACTTTATGATAAACAAAGAATAATATAAATGAATTTAAGGTAAATGTGTCCAAATCAACCATAAGTAGACTCTTAAAAAGTCCCAGACTATTACTAGACAAAAGCTGTCGTCTGTGCCAAGGCTATTACTTCGGCTCAAAACTGCTAGACTTGAATTCGAAAAAAAAACCTTGAAAGTAACTGGAAATATATACTCGTATAAACATATATTGTTTATGGTGAATTTTTCCGATAAGTAGAAATTCAATCGTGATGGTCCCGATGGTTTCAACAGCTATTAAAGAAACCTACGAAAGGAACCACGATATTTCTCAAAAATAAATTTTGTATTTGATTTGTTTGATGGTTTGGGGAGATATTTGTGAAGATAGTATGCTTGATTTTCTAAGCACCAAAATAAATTCTTCTGATTACACAAAATTACTAAATGAGAAATTAGTGGCACTTTTAGAAAATTGTAATGAAAAACCATTTATTTTTAACAAGACAACGCACCTATACATATAAGGAGGTCTAACACATTATTAACGTCTAAATTTTTTGTGAATATTGGTATTATACGTTATTTTAAAGTCGATGTATTTATAGTTATGAAACACTAATTAATTTCTTTATCCATTTTTAAGAGCTAAAATAAAAAAAAATATTTTTTTGTTAAATAATGTCTGCTTTTTTTTCGTTTCACATACATGAACGTTAAACTGTTATACTTTTTCTTTAACTTACAAAATTGAGAAAATTTTTATGTATTTATCGTTACGTACATTGATCCGTTCATAATGAGCTACACCACCATAGTGTGGAGGGTATATCGAATTTGTGCTCATGTTTGTAACATACAAAAATATTAGTCTAATACACACCTTAAAGTATACCGATCGACACAGAATCATTTTCTGAGTAGATTTGATTATTTTCGTTCGTCCATCCTTCCGTCTGTCTATCTGGCTGGCTGTCCATATAAACCTTGTGCGCTTTTTCTGGCCCAATGACGGTTGGGATTGAAACTGGTTGGAATCGGTCCATTATTTCACCTAGCCCCTATACAAATGTCCTCCGAAATAGGGGTTTATCGATCACATATTTCTTCTTTCTGAAACCATTTAAAAATTGAAAATCGGATTAAAATAAACTGAGTTACGTGTTCATAAGTACTTGAACCTACCTGAAAAGAGGTTTTTTCGGAATAACTCCGAAATTTGAGGGTGTTTCCGAACTTTTTAAAATTGATTTATGATCTACTCAATAAGGCCTACAACTTACACTAGGTCACTTTCCAAGTATATTTTCACTGTAGCACCGTGTAATATACAGAAATGATGATACCAAATTTTATAATGGTCGGTCCGTAATTAGTCGAAACTCCCATATAAGACCCTTCCCCTAATCAACTTTTACCTCCATAAAATTATTAAAAGTATTTATATCGGGATAAAGTTTAACATACATAATATTTCTATGCACAGAAGTCATGCCACTATATTTTTGAATGATCAGCCCATAATAGAGCCCATTTCTGAAAATCTGGTTTCTACACATATACTGGGTGTATTTTTTTACTTGTTACTAATATTGTTTGAAATTTATTAACAAATTGTCAACTCTTAGACACAATTTGTTAAGTTGGCATACATTTCTAGGGGGTGGTTTCCGGAGTTATAATTTTAAAAATCTCTAACAACATGCACTTATTCATATAACAGGTAGTATACATACATATATAAAATATATATATTAAGTTGTTGATATTATGATATGTTTCTTTAACTAAATGGTTTTGTTTTATAAGAAAATCATTAAAATGGAGCAAACCTAAAAACTATCTATAATACAACCATATGTATGTGTGTGTAGATACCAACAAAAATACATGTGTTTTAAAAAAATATTAACAAATTAACAAAAATATAATTAGCAACTTCAAATTTTTGTATTTCATATATAAAGCAGTTGATTTAATTAAAAAATTATCACTCCTCATTTGTTAACACAAACGTAAAGAACAAACAACAATTTCTGCAAAATGGCATTCAAAGTGAGTTCTTAAATTATTTCATGCCACTCCTTAAAACAAAATTTAAACCTCCGGCATTTTTTTCCTTTTAGCTTGTACTATCTTTAGCTATTGTGGCCACAGTTGCAGCTGGATACGTTCCTTTACATCATCAACATGTTTATCGTGCTGAGCCTGTTTACGATGCTGCTACAGTGCAACATCATATTGTACCTGTAGCCCACAAGGTCTACACCAAAACCGCTGAGGAATACGACGCACATCCTCAGTACGAATTTTCTTACGGTGTCGATGATAAAGTAACTGGAGACTCAAAGAGTCAGCACGAAGAACGTGATGGTGATGTTGTACATGGTCAATATTCTCTTGTTGATGCCGATGGCTACAAACGTACTGTCACTTACACTGCTGACGACCACAACGGTTTCAATGCTGTTGTACATCGTGAACCCTTGGTTAAAGTAGCTCATGTCGCTGCCGTAGCCGTTAAGAGCCATTATGATCATGCTTTCGAATTGGCTCCTTCTTACTACAACCATCATCATTAAATTTTATCTTTGTACATTAACCAGAATCATCATCATGGGAACCTGCCGCAGTATTTTGTTGTTTAAAAAAGAACTCGTTAGATTTAAGTTTTATGTGTGATATATTTGTTCAACTCACAAGCTATCGTACGAGTTGCACGTTGTATGAAATTTTGCCAGCAACAATATGTGTTTGTAAAACCTATTATAAAGCCAGACGACATACAACTCAGTTTGCAATAGTTTGTGAAATGAACAATTGTTTTTTTTTTTTAAATAATCGTATGATTTAATATTGTACTTTTGTTTAAGTATTTAAAAATAATTTTTATTAAAATTAAAAGCATTCAGTAATTGTTTTTTCTTTTACCTTGTATTAGGGTAAGTTACCCCCCGTTGCCATATGCAAGTGCAAGTTCGAAAAACTCAATACACTTGCAGTTTTTTACTAATACACTCACATTTTTTTCACTTGCAGAGCTACTCGAGTTTTTCGAATAAGTTTTCGTATATAATACGTACACAGCACTCGCATGCAAGTACTTGTATGTGTAAAGGCAGGGTAACACAATCATATTTTTCGCACTTACAGCTCAACTTACAAGAGAATTTGCTTGTAAGTATATTTTTGGCGCTTGCCGTAAGTAGAATGACAAATGAATAAACAGTGCTACCAGTCTTAAAATAAAAGTTATGTTTATAACAAATTTTCGGGGTTTTACAAAAAATTTTAAGGAAAAAAGAACAAAACTATTACACAACACAACTTAATAGTATTTTTGAATATAAATGCATTTATTTCATGCATTTATTAAAAAAAAATTGTAAATTACAAATATTTTTCTGTATTTTTTTCTTTTGGCAATACGGCAATACTTGATCCATATGCGTTTGAAAATTAACAGAATTTTATGCAAAAATTGTGTTTGAAGTTTCTTTGTTGACGACATTTAAAAAAATAACTTGCACTTGCTAGTGTAGCCACTCACACAAATATTGTTGTTTTTCGGTATTTTTCGTAGACTCTACTTGCAAGTAATTACTTGCATGTGGCAAGGGGGGGGGGGGGGGGGGGGGGGGGCTGAGAGTTGTTTGTAAAAATTATTTTCTCTCTGTCAGAAAGAGAGACATCAAACTTCATATGAGAAAAACTTTGACCTAACAAATATTTTGTTCAGAACGAATGTGTGAATCCACCTTTAGAAAACATGGACAAGTTTGAATATACACAAAAACAAGTTAGAGTGCAATATTCGGCTGTACCGAATCTTAAATACCCTCCACCTAAATATAATCATAAACACAACAACTACACCGGTTATAATAGGACTAGAATATCCTTATTCAGTGTATTTTTTCAACTAATAGCTTAGCATTCTATATATCGTTTGAAAGGCAATTTTACGAACAACTTATTTTTTTTTTAATTTTTAGAAATTGTATCTAATTTTAACTATTTATAATTAATTTAATTGCCAATTCTCACCATAATTTACAGAGCTTGTCTGATTTTAATAACAATATTGAGTGTAAATGAACAATTTTAAAATATATTTTTCAATATTCACCACAAGTTGAAAAACAGGATCTTAAAAGTATAAGATTATGAGGTGAGGCTTCTTTTGGTTGAGCTTGATCTCAATAACATTATTTACAAGAGATATGTGGGTAGCACAGTAGCAGTGGATCAATTATGGACTTGGCGGTTCTAAATCCAGTATCCAGTAACGTGATTTCTATGTATTTTATGCTTATTTTAGTTGTATTTCATTTCAATAACTTTATTTACAAGAGCTGTATGGTTAGTTGTTATACTCGAAAGTGGACTTAATTCGGGAGCTATTGCCAATTATTGACTGACAGCTAAAAAACCAGTATCATAATTGCCGTATAACCGATATTAGTATGATTTCTGGATTACATTTTTGATCTGTATAAAATGTTTATTCGATATCGATATTTATTAGATATTATTGAGGGTTAACTTGTTTGTCGTGCGGGGTCCGAATATATGGCAAAACATGGACCGATCTTCTTAAATTTCGAAACAGAGAATTTTATGCATATGAGGATATCCCACTTCGCATTTCTACATAATAATTAATAATAGTACATTTAGGATAGTATTAACGTGAATTTCGGAAGTGAACCTTATATGGGGGGATATATGTAGTCTACTGTGGACCGATATTCTCAAAATCCATCAGTTTGATTTTGACATATTTGTTACTGCTCGGTGTAAAATTTTATATCTGTACAGTTATTTATAAGAGATTTATGAGTAATGAAGTGATTTTCAGAAGAGAGCTTTGTATGGGGGATATGGTCAAATATGGACCGAAATTCACATAATTCCGTAGTACGATTTATGTGTATCTATATGTAAATGATCTATGCTGAGTTTTGAGTCGTTACCGATGTTTGTAAGAGAATTATAAAGATTAATGATTTTTCAGATGTGGTCCTTATATGGGAGTTATGACCAATTATGGGCTGGCTATTATAAAATTTAGTACAACAGTTTATATATATCTATAAAGATTATTTGTGTCGAATTTTAACCTGGTAAGAATATTGATACAAGATTTATACGTATTTAAGAGAATTATAGATGTGGACTTTAAATGGGGTCTATTGTCAAACATTGACCGAACTAAACTAAATTTCGTTTAACGATTTCTTTTTAAATGGATAAGAAATATCCAATTTATATGGAAGTTGTCTCACATTTTGGTCCATAACTCTCGTTCTACAATACCGATGTTGCTGCTTTTCAATTTCAAACTGCTTAGGAAAATTATAAATAGGTTTTTGTGAATCTTGTTTAGTTTGGTTGTGTATTTTGGATGTGAGTGTTTTTTACATAGACAGACAGACGGACGGACATAACTCAATTGATTTGAAATTCCATAAGGATCAATAATATACATATGTACTTTGTTGGGTCTCAGATGAATAGTTCTCAGTGTTACACACGGAATGATAAACTTATATATACCCTCATTTACCACTTGTGGTGGTGGAGGGTATAAAAATAAGCTGCCAAAAAAAGCTGAAAATGAAAAAAAAATAATTTCTTGACAAAAAAGCAGATTATGACTAAAATGACCTGATATATGCAATTGAATTTTTTTATTTGTTCATAATATGTTACTAATGATTATATATATCTGCTTCGTAACAATTAAATAATCTTTTGAATTTAAGAGCATATTTTTGCATATCTTAACTTCAGTAACGTATTTAAGGCATATTTTTTAAGAACATATTTCGAATTTTTTTTAGCTTATGTTTCCTTTTTATAGATTTGGAAAAATTATTAATTACACACTGACTATATCAAAGGAAAATTTAAAAAAAAACGATTTTATTTTTTTTAAATTGCAATAATGTTGCGTATTTCAGTTTTCCCTAATTGATAATTGCATAATAAAGGTACGGTCACACTAGGCAAATATTTACTCAAAAAACGTAACCACTTGTTTTAGAACAATTTTTTTGACGTTGATTACTCTTACAAGAGTTTTGCAAGCAGCATCAAATAAAATAAAACTAAAAAATATTTGTTGTGTCTTGCCCTAAATTAACGAAGTTTTTTTTTAATAAACAAACGAGTTCGAAAATATTTTATTTAGTAGTTCTGTCTTTTCGGCAAATATTTGCCAAGTGTACCTTAATAGACATAGTATGCAATTAGTATTTTTTTCTATTTTATTATTGGTAATATTTGCCACATGCATCTTTAATGATATTTGATTTGTGAAATTTCACTAATAATTCAAATACCTCTGTTGAATATCATTTAACCAGTATTTAGTTACAAGTTGTAAATTATTTATTCATTTGCATTTTTTATGCAGTGTGTATATGATTATTTTGATTTATAAATGCATATGTATGTATGTATTAATATTTACCATTTTATAGTTGAATGATTATTTATATAGACTTAAGGCAGAATTAGTCTGTACTTTCTGTTCCGTTCCGAATCAGCTGACTTGATTCTGTTAAATAGAAAATGTGTAGAAATCGTTAGTTGTTTTGTTACTTTTCTTAAAGTTGCGGACGAACCTGTTGAAAACAAAAATTTGCTAAGTAATTGTAAGTGACAGCACAAAACAGCTGACATCAAAAATTTTCAATTTCTTTGAATTTAATTAAGCTTTTGTATAAAAGTTATAAAAATATAAAAAATAAACGATGGATGACGAAAAACTCATTACTTTAGTCGAAAGTAATGACATATTGTACAATAAAACAAACTTTGATTTGTATTTTTTGATTTATTTTCGCGGTGTGTTGTCTGTTTACTTAAAACAGCTGATACCTTTATACGGAAAAACTAATTACAAAAATTTTACAACAGAAGGACACGGAACAGAAAAGCAACAGAAAGTAAAGACTAATGAAGCCTTTACAGTTATAAAAGCCAAAATAGTAAAATTAAAACATGTTAATTTAATTAAACAAAACTATAACTTTACAATGGTATTCTTCGAGTTATTAATTAAAAAAGCCAAATGAACTCAAGCCAAATGAAAAATTTTCTCTAATAATAAATATAAAAAGTTCAACCATAGTATATTCTAAAAAATAAATTTTCTTAAATTTTAAACATATTTGCTTTTAAAATTTTGCAACAATAATAATGAAGTTACAATAAATAAATTCAATTAAGTAGTATAAATATTAATGACACTGAATTTTGAATTCACAGCGATGATTCAGCAAACATAAACGCTCAACATAAACAAACCAGTTAATTACACAACTCCAACTGAGTTAAAGTTTAACAAAAAAAAAAAAAACATTTCTTTAAAACTGAATACCTACCAACAGTAATTTACACTTTGGACAACAAATTTATATTTGATTAATAATAGTACATGTATTCAAATAAACAGAGTATTTAAGGTGTGTAGTCTTTAAAACGGGATTGCAATTTAATGATAGTAACTTTGTTACGAGTTTATTTGAATCTAATTTTTCCCTCTACTTTTATTTTCCTCAACTTATGGTTGTTCAAGTATTGTTTAAGGTTAAAGCAATTTTTTGCTTTTTTCAAAAATCTGGTGGCAATGCGGTTCGTTTTTAGATTAATTTGTCTTTTAACATATTGCAGTTACAAACAGAGCTTATTATTATTTGTTTACTTATGTTTGTTTTTTTTTCACTGTAAAACAATTGTTTAAATTTAATTGAAATTTTGTAAATTTTCTGGTGAATGAAAAAAACTATTTCTAAAGAAAATAATGAGCAATATATTTAATATACATACATACATATGTATGTATCTACATATATCGTTAAACTCCTATTCCTATTGTATGGGGGCCAGGTGAAATAACGGACCGATTTCCAACAGTTTCAATCCCATCCGTCCTTGAGCCAAACAAATATCACGTACCAAATTTTATTGAAATATCTTCGAAATTGCGACCTGTACTCTGCACACAAGCTTTACATGGACAGCCAGCCAGACGGACGGACGGACATCGTTAAATCGACCCACAAAAGTCGTGTTCTGAGTCGATCGGTATGGTGGTGTAGGGTATAAAGAATTATAATCAATGATACAGGTATACAGAAGATATATATTTAAGTTTCTGTTTTTGAGATACGAGTATGTGACTCTGAAGTAAAAATATTATATAATAATATAATATAAAAATATAATATTTCTATCTTTAAAATGAAAGCAAATTTATTGTACATTATACTATAGAATCCATTGAAATAATTCGAATAAATTTATTTTTTAATTAATAAAAACGAATAAATATATTTGTTTCTGTTAAGCTGTATATAATTTAGTATTCGAAATATAATTTCTGTAATATAATAATTAGTGTAATTTAAATACACTGTGAGGTCTTAATTTTAGCAACACACATTATCGCACACCGATTTTAACAACTTTGGTTCAAAACTCCTTTTCGAATTATTCATTTTACTCGAAAAAAAAAGAAAAATTGAATAACTAATTTGGAGAAAGAAGAGAAAAAATCCATAGGCACGATATCGCAAGAATTTGGCGGACAGTTGATAAGGTCGGAAGGAGAAATAACTTGCTGATCACCAAAATGATTTTCAATAAAGCTCACTAAAGTGTGAGTCTTTAAATGGTAAACTGCCAAACGATACTAAATAAAAAGATGATGACAGTACGGCATCAGTCATACGTGTTCTGTGAAAAAGAACCCTAAATGAATCATCCTATATAATCATCAGATATAATATAAAATATTTGACATCGGTGCTACATTTTATGCTCATTTTGAAATAGAATTTCACTATAATTTATTTTCTTATTAAGTTTTCAAAATTTTAATTTAACATGTTCACTTTCGTACAAATTTATAGTTTGGTTCATACAGTAGTAGACATATTTTTTAATATTTTTTGCGACTAGTACCACTTTGTCAGTCCTAACGCTAGAACAAACAAAAAACATTTTATTTTATTTGGTAATATCGGCAACTTTTTTATTCTGTCATCCTAATGCACAATCATATATTAATGATAATTTAATAGTTTTAATACAGTATTTATTATTGATTGATACTCGTATGATTATTTGGTGGGTGTTGTGTGCATTCGCATTCAAATTGTATGTATAATCGTTATAAATAATTAGTATACTTATGAAAAGTGCTTAATATATAAATTTGTTAAAATAAATAATATAATAAAATAATCTACAACAATAACTTGTACTCAAATATAATAAAAAACACAGGCACGCACAGTACTACGATTATGTGGAATAATTTATAAAACAACGTTGCTCGCTTAACTCTTTTGTTTTGTTACTACTTTTTGCTCACACTTATTTTTATTCATGTACTTAGTTATTTGTACATATACATATATCATACATACATAAGCAAAATATCGATTCGCGTTATTTAATATTGATTGAGTGTGTGTGTATGTATTTATTATGTTGTTATGCGGTAATACACTCAATACATGCATATCTATTGAAACTGTTGAATAGTAATAGTGTACAGACATTGACATGGGTGTCTGACCTGTGGGTGTCTGCCCGTTTCATGTTTGATATTCGTTGTTGTTTTTAATTTTTTCGATACTCACTATTTTGCCTGCGGAGAATTATAAATAGTTATTGTTATTTCAGTTATTTTTAACTTTTTGTATAGTTTTTTAAAGGTTTTTTTTTTAAGTCTTATACATTAAACAACAAAAAAAAAGTGAAATGGCAAAATTAAAAATAATCAAAAAAATACAAAAAAAAAAATAAAATGTACTACAAACACACATCTAAGAGTGTAATAATTTATCCAAGCATTCCATTCAATCACCCATCCCAAAGTACCTTCATACATGCCAGTCTCAACAAAGTTTTGGGAAGTATAAAAACAAATGCATTTGTCGATTCAATTATTATTCAAATCACGTACTTCAAAGTATTAGGACTACTTCGTCTTTTGGATAAAATAAATCGATTTTTGCAAAAATGGCCTTCAAGGTGAGTGTGTGTGTGTGTGTTTGTGTTCGAGTTACATCTCTTGTTTCACTGCAATTTTCGGAATTTTGCCTTCACTACAAAAATTAAATAAAAATAATTTAAAAATTTAAAAATCGTATTGTTGTTAAATTCAAATTTTGACATGGCAACAAATAATAAAGACATTGTGTTTGATCGCTGATATTGCAATTCATGAATTAAAGTGCCAAACAAAAAACACAAGTGATTGCAATTTTCAAGCAATATCTACTAACTACTTTACTTTTTGCGGTTTTTAAGACTTTTGTGAAATTTACAATTTAAATATAAAAGTTTGGATGTAAATACGACCCAATAAGATCAAGGACTCTTGGCCCTAATCCTTATAAACTCTTTCATGACCAAAATACTAAAAATACATTTATTTTTCTATTTGAAGTTCATCGCTATCTTGGCTCTTGTAGCTGTCACCAATGCTAGCGTTATCCAAGTACCACAACATGTTAGCTTGGAACATCAAGCCGGTCTTTATCAGCATGCACCTCAACAACATCACGTACTTTTGCAAAAGACTCACGCTGCCCATGAAGAATATCCCAATGATCCCCATCCTAAATACAACTTTGCCTATGAAGTACAAGATTCCGTATCTGGTGATTCCAAGAGTCAAACTGAATCACGCGATGGAGATGTAGTACATGGCGAATATTCCTTAACTGATGCTGATGGCTTCCGTCGTACTGTCAAGTACACTGCTGATGATGTCCATGGTTTCAACGCTGTTGTACATCGTGAACCCATTAACGGCCACAAAGTAGTTGCTCCTGCTCATGTTTCCCCCGTACATGTGACTCCTGTACACACCACTCAATACCATCATGAACCTACTGCTTATGTAGCTCCTATTGCTGTTTTAAAGGCACCAGTGGCTTATGATACACACTCGTATGCTCCTCCCGTCAACCATCATGCCCACCCAGAGCAAACCGCCCACCAAACATACACCACTTATGATGTCCCCCAACAAGTGTCACACGAATCCCATTATCAACATTAAGGAAATACTATGATCGGCCATTTTTCGTCCGCAGCATTTTTATCATTTTTGTTGTTTTCATTTTCCTTTTCATTTTGTTATTTAGTATATTCGTAAACTGTTCTCTATCCTAACCAGAGAAACGGTATTATTAGTATTAATTAGTAAATAAATGTTTTAACATTTTCAAATAAAAGAAATGTATTTTCAAAACCGAAATACTTTTATAGTTATTTAAAGTTCGAGTCTTTTTTGTTTGAAGATATTTAAAATCTTGTTAAGAATTTGAGTTATAGAGAAAGTCAAAGATTTTATATGTGTAAAGAATTATTATCATTTTCTATGAATCGGATAAATTATTTTACTGCCACCTAAGATTTCGTATTCTAACCTTCCATAGATTAGAACAGGCACATAATCCAGAAACTTCCGCTATAGTTGTTACGTGGGTTACCTGTATATATCAACATGTTTTCAATTATACAGTGCCCAATAATTCTGTGGCTTGAAGCTAAAAGGGCCAATGTCACTTGTTTGCTCTTTTGAATTAATCATTGCATTCGATTTGTTTTCTTGCTCTCTTTCATTATGGTAAAACAGCTAAAGTCATACTTAACCCAGAACAGCTTCAGAAATAAAATGGCCCTTTTAGCAATTATATATTTTTAAATAAATATTGGGTCAATGTTGACATTGGCCCTTTTAGCTTCAACTCGTATCTTTTGTATTTTTAATAATTTTTTGCTTTTTTAAATTAAAGGCTGGCAACTCTGGCGATCATTATTATTTGTTACTATGAAGAACCGTGTTAATCACCCTATAAGCTGAATGGTGTTAATCAATGTGTTTAAGTCAGAAATGAGTTATACAGCCATGTCACAGAGTTTAATTCCGTTCGGAAGTGGAATTAATTCCGTATTTTGATTCTACAGAAAAAGTAAAACGAACAATTTTTTTGGAATGAAACCTAGAAATTCTTAAAATTACAATTCCACACAGCAAATTGAAAGTGATTTAATTCCAAAAAACATGTTTAGATTGAATACTTTTTAGTTTTGGGAATCCCCTTTTTAGACAAAAGTGCCGATACGTATTTCTGACAGTCGCTATATTTATCCCACGCAGGAAGGTTGTATATTTTATTTTTGTTGGTTATCTCGAGTGCAAATTAATCTGTTGTCGGCCTTTTGTCCTGTCTCTTGTACTGACGGAGACACTGAGGATTTTAGAAATGTGTGACACTGGCAAAAGTGGTAAGCGATACATTAAAATGTCAAGCTTAAATTTAATTTAAATAACTATACAATCAGAATTATTTGATTTAGAACCGTTTGAAGAAAGTGTTGATGAATATGTACCGACAGACAGTAAAAGAGTAAAGAGATTATTGAAGAATTTGATAAAAATGGTCATGTTGAAAAACAATCAAATAAATCACGAAGAGGCAGAAAAAAAGAAAACAAGGATGAGGCTACAAGAAAACGAAATCTAAATCCTTCCAATTGGATCCGAAATAAAAGAAAGTCGTTGAAAACTCAAGGGAATATACTTCCGTATTGGGAAATAAAATGATACCTGCTAAGCAAATGAAAGAAGCGTGCACATGCAAAAAAAAGTGCTTTGAAAAATTCGCCCCTGGTGAGCGTCAATTTATTTTAATAAAAACTTGTTTTCCAAAAAAAAGAATTAAAAAAATGGAATTTTTAATTGAAAGATAATTTGTTTCACCTAAATAATTGCTCATGGAACCAATTAAATAATAATCCATACAAATGTCCAGTCCCAATCATCGGCGCAAACCGGGCTATTGGTGTACTTTGATTGCAATAATCTTAGTAACAACATAACTGTAAAATAGTGCTTTTCTGTTTGATATTGTTCTTGTTATGACGGCCAATGTCACAAAAAAAACATGAAATAAAATTATAAATTTGTGCTAAAAGGGTCAATATCATCTTTTATTTTTTGAGTTTTGAATTTTTCAAAAATTTTTTTTTACCATCGTATTCTAGCACACATGTTATATGTCTGAGCCAAACTTGATAAGTGCAGCTTGAAATTTGTGTCAGCTATTACTAAAACGAATTTTTTAAAAACCTTCAATTCCAATTTTCTCAAAAGCGAATATTTTGACATTGGCCCTTTTAGCTGCAAGCCACAGAATAATACCTGCTAGAAGGCAGAGACAAGAGAGTCTTGGTTCTTTTTTTGCCAGAAGGGGCCACACAATCACGGATATGATTCTCTTCTTTGCCAGTGAACATTCCTTTATTAAATTTGATGCATTAGCAATTTCATTTCCCTGCAGTCTGCTGAGAAAGTGAATAAATTAAATCGAGTAGATATTTCGATCACAGAATATGCCTACGCCAGTTCCCGTTTCTATCTTTGCACAATGCTGAAAAACAAGTAATTTATACCAATTGTTAATATTTTTAGGTAGTTTTAGCTAAAACACAATTTTTATAATTTTTCAAGTGTAACGATTAAATATTATATTAGACTTTTTATTTCAAAAATCCATAGAGAAAAAATGAATAATTTTTCTGTTGAAATTGTTTGTATGAAGTGCACTTAAAATACAGAATAGATGTGTCGATTGTAAATTAAAACATTTACATTTAATGAAACATTTATTATAAATATGAGAAACTTCCATATAGATTCTAAAACAGTTGTCGGACATGCCGCAACCCTTCAATTACACTATTAATCAAATTTCGTAAAAAGAAATCTAAGAAAATCCGCTACAATTTTTAAAAAGTATCGAATGTCATTTTTCATTCAATATATATAATATATTCAACAATTTTGGAAATAAAAAAAAACAAAAGTTTTCCAAAATATTAGATTGAATTTGTTCAAACAAAATTGTAAAAACGAATGACGAACAAAAATAGTCATAATCAGGCATGTGATGGAAATCGATATCGAAAACGAACCAGTTTTGGAAATACATTTTAATGCATTTATAATCTAATTTTTAAAATTTTTGTTTTAAGATTCTCTTTAGTAGCCCAATATCTTTATATTTTATGTGATAACAGTTTTTCAATACAGAAATATTACGAAAAAATTGACTTCTACAACTCATTCGTTTTCTATATCGATTTCCATCACATGCCTGAATATTTTTTTCCATTATTAGAGTAGAAATATAAGATACGGAATATTATGCGTTAGTTTTATACCCTACACCATCATAGTAGGGGGTATATTGAATTTGTATTGATGTTTTTAACGATCAGAAATATTAGTCTAATACCCACATTAAAGTACAGCGATTGAGCATATGACAATGTCCGTCCGTCCGTCCGTGTGGCCTTCTTAAAAGATGTTTCGTTTTCAGCACAAGGCCGACTGGCATTGAAATTAGTGAAAATCGATCCATTATTTTACCTAGGCCCCAACACAAATGTCCTTTATTCAACACAAATATGTTTAATAAACAAATCATTTGTTCCAATTTAATGATGATCGGTCCATAATTAGTCATAGCTTCCATATAAGGTCAACTTCCGCAAATCACTTTAACGACCATAAATCTCATAAAAGTGTTGATATCCAACTAATATTCAATCAACATAAATAAGTTTCATTTAACACCATATTTTATAAGGATCAGTTCATAATTAGTTATAGCACCCTAAAGATCCACTTCTGAAAATCACTTTAACATGCATAAATCTTTAAAATAACTAAATAAAATTTGACACAAACAATATTTATATGTAGTGCCACAAAATGTGGCATAGAAGGACATAACTCCCTTATAGCGCTCATTTTTGAGAAACATTTACTGGGTGTAGGGTATTATATTACCGGGCTAGACCGGACTAAAGAGGACTATAAATTTGCAACATTTTTTAACTGGCGACCGTTTGATTTTGCATTTCAACATGATAAGACTGACTTCTGAATAACGCTTCCAAATTGTGCAAATTTATTTTGAAAATCATGGTTCTGTTGAAAATACGTATCTATAGGGTGCCAGATAATCTTCTGGCATTAGGATTTAAATATGACTTCTGACATATGACTGGCTCGGACGCAGTCTAATCTAGAGGTCTAATTTACAATGATTTTTCCACAATTTGTGGCCGCATATCGGCATATGTTGTCCTCCAAGTGGTCAATCGTTTTGGGCTTATTATGAATTCACAAGACGTCACACAGCTCATGCCACAATTGATTTATGGAAGGGAACGTTTGGTAACGTTTCGGACCCGTGAATTGACCTCCTAGGTCGTGCGATATAATGCCTCTTGACTATTTTCTATGGGGATATATGGAGTCACTAGTCTGCTCTGATACGCCCGAAATGTAAATATGTAAATATTATTTTTTAATTATTATTAAATATAAAAATATATACATACATAGATAATTATAGATAGAGCATTATACATATCGCACCTGATCAACAAAAGGGTATTAACTCCAAATTTTTAAATTTTCACTTTTTATTAAAAAACGATACATAATGACCTACTCTACCCATTGTAAAAATATCCCATTATTTTGTCTACTCTTTCGTCAAAAAATATCGTTATGTCACTCTTCATATTTTCAGACTTACTATTTATATATCAACAGTTTTTTGTCTCTACTGAAAAATAGAAAATTTTGAGTTACTAACTATCCTTTTGTTGAACAGGTGCGATATATTGTTTTATTAATATGTTTTTGTCTCACTGGAGATTAAAACAAATGTAACGTTCAAGTCTATTCTGAAATTTGCTTAATATTGCTAACTTTTAGAAATAGATTGCGAATAAGTAAGTGAAAAAATAATGTGTTATAGTCAATTATTTAAATTTATAATAAATATTAAGCACGAATGAATTTAAAAAATATAAAGTATTATTTAAAAAAAAAACGATTTTAGTGAATGTCTTTGTTTTAACCCATATCGAACTATGGTTGCGAAAACGCAACACTCACTTTAGGGATGTGTGATTCTCAGTTTGGCTACCTTTTTCTTAAACCCGATATGCAATATGTAAATTTGATTAAATATCTAAGCAACATGAATTGAGATTTTCCTCAGAAATGATTTTTTCATATTGAAATCAGATCACAAAAAAAAGGATTTTTCCAACTTTTTTCGATGTTTTATGAATTGTTATAAAATTAGTAATAATATTTAATATATCGACGGACAGCTGTGATAGTATGAAGATTATACATATATCTATGCATTTATATAAGATTTGGAACCAAAAAACACAACGCCTATTGTCCTGGTACAGGATAATGTGGGTGTTGCGTTTTCGCAGCAAGGGCTGGCGCCACGCCCAGTGATTCAATTTGGACCAAAAAAATTTTTTTTTCTTAGTCGGACATAAATAAACATTTTCTAAAACTCTCTTCATTGTAACTCGATGGAATCTTAGTTCAGTCCGATATGGGTTAAAGAAGTTTAGTAACGTAGTCTTATAGCGTAGACAGACGACAGCGTTAATTTGCATTCAAATCTCACTAATGTGAATTAAGATTTTGCCGTGACAGACGACAGTTTCTGCATTTAAAACAGCATTTAAACAGCTGTTTGTTTGTAAACAACTGTTTAATTATGAAAAAAAAATGTTTGGCATTTGGTGAAAAATCAGTATTTATTTGAAAAAAAAGCTGGAATTACTTTTGCTAAAACTGCTCCATAATGCAAAAATTGTTCATGCACTAGCCACCATCAACCTGAACGTGTTGCTACATGTGGGGACCGCAGTGGGACACTCTGAAATAAGAGAAAGGCAATTGTGGAAATCTATTTTTCTATTATTTAATTTTACAATTGTCTGCTTCTTCTTTTAAAAAAGTAAACAATTTGATAACATATGATTGATTTTCGACGATGTTGCCATATTGAAATAGCTAAATGCAATATAAATTCACTCTGATTTTGAGCATTTACGTCTAAACTAATACGCATTAGCGTGGGGCTAATTCACGAGTTAATTTGAATTAACACTGCTAATGCAAATTAACTGTGTCGTCTGTGTACGCTATTAAAAACTTTTTAAATTTAGTGAACACAAATTAAACCTGAATTTATATATGTTCTCTTATATTTCTGTAGTTCGGCGATAAACATTTCTGATACAATTTTCTCCATGAAGGTCGATCATGGCTAAGAAAAGTAAAAAAAAAAACAAATATGTATAAGTATGTCTAAAATGATATTTATTGTCAGAATTGTTAAAAAAAAACAATTAAGCGTGGATAATAAGATTTTGTTTATACCAGCCGAAACTGGTATTAATAATACTAGTACAACAATAAGTTATTGAATAAAAAGACACAAATACTCGCACATAAACTATTTCACATTTATATTTATTTATTATACATTTTTGTCACTTAATGTCAATTTAAAGATAACAATTAAAGAAATAAATTAACAAAAAAAATGAATTATAACACTACGAAATAACTGGTATAAAAACTTGTGAATTTTATCAACAAATTGCAGTTTAATTATAGTTTGATTCATTTAAACAACGCATATTCCTTTAATCGAAATGGCATTCATGGTATGTAAATAGAATTTTAAAAATAAATTTTGATGGATTTAAATACAGTTTATTCTAGTTTATTGCTGTCTTTGCGTTACTCGCTGTGGCCAATGCTGGCATCATTCCAGCTACTCAGGTCTACCATGCTGCCCCAGCTGCTGTTGTCAAATCGTTTGCTCCCGTAGCTCATTATGCTGCTCAACCAGTTTTAGCTAAAGCTGATAATGAATACGATCCACATCCCCAATACAAATTTGCCTACGACGTTCAAGATGCTGTTTCTGGTGATTCGAAGAGCCAAGTTGAAGAACGTGATGGTGATGTTGTTCGTGGAGAATATTCCTTGATTGATTCCGACGGCTTCAAACGCACTGTCCAATATACTGCTGATCCCGTTAATGGTTTTAACGCCATTGTTAACCGCGAACCCCTAGCTATTAAGACTGTAGTAGCTCCAGTACCTTATTATTCTGCCCCAGCTGCAGTTAAAACGTTTGCTCCCGTAGCTCATTATGCTGCTCCAACTGTAGTCAAGACCATTACTCCTACAGCCCACTATGCTGCTCCAGCCACTTATATTGCTCACCACTAATTGCCATTTCTAGAGGAATTATGAAAATTATTTAATTTATAAGTTGTTCTCAAAAAATAAAGTTAATATTACAAATATTCAACATTTTTATAATTCCACATCTCTCAAGTAATGGTTTTTAATGGCCGAATTCTCAGTCATTAGTTAACCATTCGTAAATTAAAATACTAACTCATCTTAGATTTTGCCTTCAACTTTACTAAAAACTCTTTCTCTTGTTTATCTATTGTTTAACTATTACTTGTTATTCTTATTCTTTGTGAATAAAGAATCATTAGTTAAGCCTTTGTTATTGCTAACTAAATACTGTGAATTCGGCCATAAGAGTTTTTAGTTCTTGTAGGTAGAAACAAAGATTAGTTAAACTCTTCTTAGTACAATTGAATAACAAAGAATTTCGTTTTTTTTAAGGGTATATGCAGGGCTGCCAGATAAATTTCGTCAAAATTCCGAAAAAAAAAAAAAATCGTCATTTCGAATTTTTAAACATCGTCAAAAAAATCGGGAAAAATAAAAAGTCACTATTTGTAGTAGTATTTTGAAATTTATATTTAAACGAAAACATAAAAATTCAAGTTTATATAGTCTCTTGAACTTTTTAAATAAGAAATCACAAAAAATATATTGTTAAACACAATTTGTGTAATATTGTTATAATATCTTAGTCCGCTTTCACACTTTGCAATTCTGACTCGTCAAGGCAAGTATTTTTGGATGAGAAGGGAAAAGAGAACAATAGGGGTACAAACTTGACGGTACTCGTCAATTTTCTTATTTCCTTTTGCTTTTTTCTTTCATGCATGTTGATTTGCATTAAAAAGTACGAAAATTGGATTAAACAAAAACTGGTCAGCTAAAACTGAAGTGTGTGAAGCAAGACAAAACAAGTATTTAATAATAAATATCTGAATTTAGCATATTTTATTAATTCAGATTAAATTACAATTTCAAAACAATTTAATTTATTAAGTTTTAAATAACATTTTAAGTATAGAATTCAATTCATCCAACATATGCAGGTACTTATTTTCAAAGATTTCAGTATATTTGTTATTTAAGTTTATTTGGATAAATATTCTTTCGACGTTATGTTAAATACAAGAAGAATTTCTCCGTTGAAATTCAGAAATTGTTTCCTCTAAAAACTTTAGTTCATGGAATTCAGCATTTCAACTTGTTTTTATGTTTATGGAATTTTTATACTTAAACTTAACAACTGTCAATAATTAAGAAAACACTACTATTACTTGGTTTTGTTTTTGAAATATGCTGTGTTCTTCTTAATATTGTTGTCTAAAAAAAAGAGAGAATTTGGCAACAAAAACATTAATAAAACAAACAAATGAAAGAAAATTTTAATAATATAGAAAATCGTCACTTTCAATGAAAAAATCGTCAAATCGTCACTTTGCTATTTTTAAAACAAAAAATCGTCAAAACGACGATAAATCGTGAAATCTGGCAGCTATGGATATACGGTAAAGAACATCAAAGCTTTCATATATTTCTGGACGTTTCTGTCCATGATTAATTTCCTAATGAACATTTAAAATCTGAATCATTAAATTTGCAGTTCTTTACAAATACGAAGCAACTTTTTAAAAAATATGTACATAACAAACGATTTCGACGCAGTAATGAACCTAAACACCTCCGATTTCGATGTTAAAGATATTTCTCATCTACCCTCAATTCTAGTAATTGGTACTTATTTGCTTGTTTTGGTTACTAAGTACTCAAATTTCTCAGATATTATGATCCAAAACTTAATTCCTGTTCAACCTTTTAGGTTCATTGCTTTTAGCAATAACTATTTGAGGCAAATTCTTTGTTATTGTTCTTTCTTAAGGTCATATCGTGTTTTAATTGTTTTTCTGTGTAAAGATAAATATATTCATATGTAGGTTATGTGATTTTTGAAAGTTGCCAGCATGGTGTAATTATACAAGGTGACATTTTGTTTATGTAAAATAATGTACTACTATCAAAAAAACACTTCAAAAAGTATTACCTTTGGCATATGTAAGTAAATTGTAAACAAAGTCAGCCAGCTTTGCTACTGCACTCACCTTGTATAGTTACACCATGGTTGTCAGTATATAGGCCAACAGCCATAAAAATCGATACAGTAATTTTATTTACATACATGAAATTGATTGGTTTCAATTGTTAACCAGAAAACGATATTTATAACAGATATAAGAACAAAAATAGAACAACAATAGATAGAACCGAAAATTTACAAATCAATAACATATATTTCGGATATATCAGAACGATTAAGGAGATCAAAAATTTTCGATACTGATAAAACAGGAAAATGGAACATGTCTAATGTTGTACATAAAATACCTTGTGACTGAAATGATAAAGAAAATTGCAATAAAGTACCACGAAAAATAAACTAAAAACCAGAATTGCTGGACATAAATCAGATCAAAAAATATAGAGACAATATTACTTTACAAAAAACTGCGTTATCTTCTCATTGTAGTAAATTAAATAAATCACTATCCAAACTTTGAAAATGTATCGGTATTAAACACTGAAAATAACTACAAACATCGTTATAACACATCTTACAAATATTGTATAATTAGTAATAGTTGCTACTTGTTATAAATTGTTTTAATATTTTGTTTTGTTAAAGTTTTCATATCCTTTTTTCCTATAACAAAATAATTTTTGAAATTTTAATAATTACCAAAATCTTAATAAAAAAAGGTCAAATAAACAATAATAAGAAATACAGATTTAAGAATATTAAAAGAGATTTTCGTAAGTGGACTTTAAATGAGGATCGATATTCACGAACATCAGTAGTTTATTTTCGCACACAAAAACATACAAAAAAAAACTTAACAATATTAATTTTTGTTAAGTTGTTGTTGTTTTATTTTATTAATTTACGTCCTAAATATATTTTGCTTTAAATTACAATTAATTTTTTCAAATTGTTCTTATTAGAAGGAAAAATGTTATGGTTATTATTATAACGATTTTGGAGTTCTTTTTGCTAAAAATGTCGAAGAGAAAATATTTAAACATTTCCGACAGAAAAAGTATCTTATAGTTTTACTTTAAAACTCAGGTCTGGCCTTTCAGAAGGTATTTAAAAGTTGTATGTTTGGTATTTTATAAAAGTCATATTGTGCCCCAAACCGTCATAGAACCACCATCATGCTTAACCGTTGGTTTTAAATTTAAGGCTTTATTTGGCTTTCACTGGGCCATACGTCACCCATCTGAACCGAAAATGTAGCATTTGCTTTTGCCAATGAATATAACAGATTGCCAAAACTCAAAAAATTTATTGTTTTCAGAGCTCAGCAAATAATAACTACTGTCAGGTATTATTGGCTCTCAACAATGTATCGACTCACAGTGGGGGAAGATTTCAATAAATTTCACATGCCCATTTTTTATATTCTTTCTCATGTTTACATTACACATCATAAATAATTGCATACGACAATAAAATTAAGAAGTGCAAATTGTAAACTAATCCCTAATTAAATTGACATGTGAAAAAAGCATTATTATACATTCATGAAATACTTTTTGGAAAACAAGGAAAAAAATATCTTTTTTGTAGCAACAACAAATATTTCAACTTAAATAAAAATTGTTTTTAATAAAATTTTTCACTGAAATTTTGCAGTTATACATACATACATATTTAAATTCTTGACCCAAATACTAAAATAGAAAGAAAATTTAATATTTTTATAACTTACCCCACAATTCCCGAAAAAGTTTTGAAAAATTCCAAAAATGGAATTTTTTTTAGATATTTTGTCTATAAAATAATTATTAACATATTGGGTCATATTTAATTGGTTTTTAATTTTGGATATCGACTTTGCGATTTAAGAAAATTTGCCCTAACATTGAATTTTAACTAAAAAAAATAGCTATTTTTTGAATGAATCTGGTCACATCGGTAATTAAATTTGTTTTTTAATGTTTTTCATAAAAATAGTTTGCTTTAAAAAAGTTATAAGTATTCTTAGAAATTTCTTAAATAACGAAGTTATAAGGAAGTTTTCATTTGTACTTGACTACTATATTTCATATATAGTATAATATTAAAAATCGGAACACAAACAAAGAATTTGGGACCTGTAACACCAGAAACCAGGTGGGTTTAGGAGGTCAAAATTTAAAACTTAAACAATAATTGGTAATAATTTAATTTGAATACTTGCCGTTTAGAAATGACAGATTTGTTTCCTTTTTTTTTAATTGCCCAACTGTGCGACTGTTTGCTTTTTGGTTTGTCATTCATCTGTAGAGAATGTAAATGTGTTTTTTTTTTTTAGTTTTACTTGTGTATTAGTCCGTGGTAAATTTCTATTACTTCCTCGTTCTATTTACTAATTAAGTATATTTTTTATTGTATGACGACAAAAAATTAACTGGAATTAAAAAAAGTAAGAAAGTATAATCGGTTAAGTCCGACCATAAAATATATTGTTTTTCATAAATGGGTGTTTTATGTGACCAATGACCTATTATGAATAGATCATCTAAAAATTTAGTGGCATGACTGTGAATATAAATATTATATGTGTTAAATTGTATCTCGATATAAGTACTTTTAAAGTAATTTTCTTTGACTAGTTATGGAGTCCATAATATGGACCGACCATTATGTGTCATATTATCTGTATATGTGAAACTTAATTCTGGTAAATATTATTAATTCTGTTAAATATTATTTGAAAAACGGTGGTAGTTTTTAAGAGAATTATGCTTTTTTAAAAAGAGTTTCGGAAATGGGCCTTATATAGGAGATATGGTCAATTATGGACAGCTCTACATAAAGTTTTTATATGTGATTAGTCTTAATGTATTACTTATTTGCGAGCATAAATCATACATTTATCACCGATAAAACCCAATTTCGGGAGGATTTTTGTTTGGGGGCCAGGTGAAAGAATGAACCGATTTCAACAATTTCAAAGTTCTTAAGTCAAAAAACTATTACATACAAAATATTATCGCAATATCTTTAAACTTGCGACCTGTACTCTGCAAACAAACCTTACATGGACAGCCAGCCAGACAGACGGATGGTCATATATCGTTAAATCGAATCAGGAAATGATTCTGAGTCGATCGGTTTACTTCAAGATGGGTGTTGGACTTATATTTATGGGCGTTATAAACACCAGCAGAAATCCAATATACCCACCCCTCTATGGTGATGTAGGGTATAATGAGTGAGCAAGAAATAGTTTTGTGATACACCCACCGTACATTCTACAAATATAATTTAATTACGGATGTTAAATTCACAAACATCAAAGCAACTTTTATTATTCTAAATAACGAAAGCAAATCTAAGTAAGCAAATGAGAATTAATATCTAGTAGCTGAAACTGAATGCCAAATACTTTAACATGGTTTGCAGCCAGGTTGGAACCAAATAAAACAATTTTATTTCAATAAAATCGTAAAAAGCAGGCACACAAAGAATTGTTATGAATATTGCTCAGTGTTACACTTAAATGATTCAACAGTTTATTTTATTTTCCTCGTGCTATTCCAATGTCAACCCTTTCTCTACAAATTTGTGTACAAATGACTCTACGTAGCAATTCATTCATAATAATTAGTGTAAATTTGACAAAAAGTATCAACTTAACGATTTGTTTTTGTTCCTACATTACAATACTCTCAGCGGTATCAGGTGAATGAATATTTTATCCGCACGTACACGCACACGAGTATTAAAACATGTGTGTTTCTTTGCGCGATAAAAACACAAGATACTTTTATTTTGATTAATTTGTATAAAAGCTGTTGATGGTACATTTTCTTATCACAAGTTACTTTGCACTCAATTCATTCAGTTACATTTTCAAGTGTCACTAAATTAACTTTATCGAAATGGCATTCAAGGTATGAGAAATCCAAAAATCCCATTACGAAAAGGATTTAAAAAGATCTAGTTAGTGATAAAGATTTTCATGATCATGTCTTAAAATAAAAATACAAAATGATATATACATACATAAGTCAATAAACTAGTACGAGATAACAAAACCCAATGGATAATATTAATCATTATGCATTTATGTATTTCCAGTTCGTCGCAGTCTTTGCTTTACTCGCTGTCGCTAATGCTGGCTTCATTCCTGCTGCTCAGGTCTACCATGCTGCTCCTGCTGCTGTTGTCAAGACAGTTGCTCCCGTAGCCCACTATGCTGCTCAACCAATTTTGGCTAAAACCGACAACGAATACGATCCCCATCCTCAATACAAGTATGGATACAATGTACAAGACAGCATATCTGGTGACTCCAAGAGCCAAGTTGAAGAACGTGATGGTGATGTTGTCCGTGGTGAATACTCTTTGATTGATGCTGATGGCTACAGACGTACCGTTCACTACACTGCCGATCCCATTAATGGTTTCAACGCTGTTGTGAACCGTGAACCTCTTGTCAAGGCTGTTGTTAAGACCGTTGCTCCAATTGCCCATTATGCTGCTGCTCCAGTAGCCCATTACGCTGCTGCCCCAGCTGTAGTCAAGACTGTTGCTCCTGCTTATACCACCTATGCAGCTCCAGCTGTTGTCAAGACTGTTGCTCCTGCTTATACCACCTATGCAGCGCCAGCTGTTGTCAAGACTGTTGCACCAGCTTACACAACGTATGCTGCTCCTGCCACTTATTATTCCCATCATTAAAATGCTCATTTCGTTAACTCATTGTGACCACTAATGAATTTTTATATTGTTGTTGATTAAATAAATTATTTAAAATTGTATATGTAGATATCACTATTCTTATAGGATTGGCTTGTTTAACACTAAATAATAATGACTGATTTGCAGTATACTTTGTCAATATTTGACACGGAACTTCTACTTCTAATGAATGGCCCTTTTTAGAATATGCAAACAATCACGAGGTTGTAACTTGGCTGTCATTGAAAAAAAATTAATTATTTCCAATTAAATATGTACAGTTAATTCAGAAAGTGTGTGGAAATCACAAAAACTATTACCCCCTGGACCACGATGTCGAACGATAACCTTCGCTTAGATAAGACTTAAGACACAAACTTGATTGTGGAATAAACAAACTTGATTGAGTAAAAAATAGATACGATAAAAAGTTTGTGTCTTAAGTCTTATCTAAGCGGTCGTTATCGGGGGCCAGGGGGTTAATATCAGCTTTAACAAAAGCGTTTGTCCAAATACAGTAGAAAAAGTGCTTCATGAGTCTTGGTACAATAGTCGTGTTTCTCGTCAGCAAAGTAAACAAGATCAAACGACTTAAATATGCCGAAGAAAATCGAATGACACGATGGAAGATGCAGAGTGTGCAGAAAACTAAATAAGGAGTTTAAAGAAAAAATGTGTGTCCAACTTTTCAACATGGGGGTGGCTCAGTTGAAAATGTACATATAATCGATGACATAATGGTTCACGGAAAGCATATTGACATTTTAAAAACTCATCTCCATCCTAGCGTGAAAAAATGGGTATTTCAGACAACGATCCCAAATACGCGGCTCATAATACTAAGTTAGGCTATTTTATAACACTCCAAAATGGATAAAAAAAACTTGTGGAATCATTTAGACAGAAAACTGAAGAGATTTTTAATTTCTATCCTAATTTTTTGCCCCAATAGACTAGGCGATAGTGTGCCGGACTACCAGTCAGAGGATTGAGGGTTAGATTCCCGCTAAAGACTCTCGGTGTTTTCTGCAGATAAGCCAAAAAAAAAAAACAAGGTTTGCAGTTTGTGTTTGTTAAAACAAGTAAGACTGCTATATTCGGCTATGCCGAATCTTATATACCCTTCACCTTTGTTGTGGATGCATAATTATATTATGCATAATTTTTTCGTAAAACACGCCATCTGTTGATGAATTTGTTCGTAACAATATTAATACACATGGTGTTTTTGATGAAATTTTCAAAGGTTGTCTCGGATTTTTGCTCATATCTCCGTTATTTATGGACGGATTTTGCTGATAGCAAACTTCTCGAAAGCATGTCTGACAGAATTATTGAAGATTTGGATTCGAAGATATCTGGGGACTTCAGAAAATTGATTTTAAGAGACAGACAGACGGACATGGCTTAATCGACTCCGCTATCTATAAGGATCCAGAATATATATACTTTATAGGGTCGGGAAATTATATTGTGGAAATTACAAACGGAATGACAAACTTATATACCTATACCCTTGTCATGAAGCTGAAGGGTATAAAAATTAAAATTGTCTCAAAGAGTTTGTATTGAACATTTCAAGCGAATGATATAAAAGAAGATCCATAATTAAAAATGGGTATGCCTACTTACGAATTTGTGTGTCAAATTAAAAATCTGGAAGCTGTATTCAAATCTTTGAATGGTGAAGAACTCTTGATTTGGAACAAGTATTTAAAAAAGCATATATGCAAATAAGTCAAGTACTATTAATGCGGATATTAAAGCTAAAATATTTTTTTTTTATATTGAGAATGTTTTTTTCAAAAAAGAAAACTAAATCATCTCGAATGAGACAAAAAAGAAAAAAAAACACAAGCGGAAACAAACAAACATAATTAATTGATTAACAAAGATATAATTATAAAATACTAAAATACATTTTAATATGTATAAAATAATAACTAATTAAATGTTTTATCTTGAATAAAAAAATTTATGAGAAAATATTTTCTTTTAAAATATATTGTTCACAAAAGTTATTTTTACATGTTGATTATACGGAAAAAATAACCTGTGACGTCATGCGCAGAGAGAGGTAATTTTGTTTACATTCTTTGCTCAATCTTTATTATTTGATTCATGGTAGAGCAGGGTAAAACAGTTTTAAAAAATTGCATGAAATAGTATGAATGTGGAGATATTCATAAGTCCAATTATTTTTTTTATCATGGTGTTATGCTATTCGTTAATATAGTTATTGTTTTTATTATTTTTCATTAAAAATATATTTGTCTGTATTTTAAAATTATAAAATCATTTTATTTTCTTACAATATTCAAAAATTTTAATGCAATTTTAAACAAATGTAAATCCAATTTTTTACTTAATATAGTTCTTATAGTTCTATTTTAAACTTAATTTTTAACAAAATTTTCATCAATATTTAGCTTTTTGGCAATTTTAAGTATTTAGGCTCATATTTTGTCCTATTTAGAGGTGATACTATAGGGATAATATCGTGTAAGAATTTTCCATTGGTTTTACATCTGAAAATGATGCTAAAAATGCGACATAATTATTTATATTCTTTGAGCAAAATCATTTGTTTTTGTGAATGCAATGGTGGGTATGGCAGAATTATTTTATTAGATTGTGTATTTTTGTGTGACAGGATTAGAAAAACTTATTTCTCAGACTCTCACGTATTTAAAAATTATTTAACAAGATACAACTAAAAGGCTTTAGTTTGTCTTGAATTCTCTTAGCGTTGCCGTTTTGGTTTTTTTTACCAAATTTGGTTGGATTTTAATTGATTGATTGACTTTAATTTTGGCAGGTTTAATCAGGAATACTTTTTTAAAAATTATTTGAAATTTTGCAAATTATTATTATTCGCGATCAGTGTATAGAAACCAGCTTTTAAAAAGAATTAATAAAATTTTAGGGTGAAATAATGTTAAAAAAAAACAATAAAAATGTATCGTGGAAAGCACTGCACTGAGGAGAAAAGAAAAATTATTCAACAAATGATTTCTGAGAGAAAAACCTACGCCGAAATTGGTTAACTTCTTAATTGCTCAAACAAAATGATTAGAAATGCAATTATTTATACAAAAAAAGTTGAAACTCGAATAAGAAAACCTGCAGTGGTAAAAAAAATTGGTTCGTCAGAGCAAAAAGGATCCTTTCAAACCAGCAACAAAACTAAAAAAGAATCTACAAATTAAATCTTGTGTAGAAACCGTTCCAAATCGTCTTTGAGACCATAATTTGAAAGCCTGCAGTCCAAGTTCTAACAGCAAGGCGTTTGTACGACGACCGCCAAGCGCTGAATACAACCCAAAATTCACCTTCAAGATCATAAAGCATGGGGGCTCCAGTATTATTATTTAGGGGTGCTTTATATATTATGGAATGGGTCCAATTTATTGGATCAAAATAATAATGGTTCAACATGTTTGCGTTGACATATTGGAAAATGTAATGCTACCATGTTATGTTATGGGTGTTTCAACTTGGTGCTATTTTTTACCGCAACTGTACATTCAAGATTGCATCAAAAACTATTAAAATACATATGTGACATACCAAATAGCACCTAAACAAAACGTAATTAATTATTATAAAATCCATTTATAACATTGTATGACTTATGAATTTTCACATTTAGTTATCTTTAAAGAATATTTATTTAATAGTAATATACTAAATGAAGCAAATAGACTCAATTTCGAATTCAAACAAATAAAAGTGACAAGTAGACAAACAGTGGTCAACAACAATAGAAATAAAACAAATGAAAAATAATTGCTTACCACTTAAGTACATACATATATATACATATATATGTACGTCTTAAAACCAGTTCACGTTTAAATCTCTTTTTGTTGCTTTTTTATTTCTTTGGTTAATATTAAAGTTTTTAATTTGAATTGAATTTCAAAATAGAAGGGAAATAAAAAAACTGTAACTATAAAAACTACGACAAAATCAGTTTCAGACAGCAAACATCATTCGCTATTTAAGCAAGTGACAAACAAATTACACATTCATCCACTTAACGGTCACTTTCATAACTAAATCAAAATGGCATTTAAGGTACGAATAATATTGTACTTATTACTTATTGTACCACTAGATATTACAGACTATAACAATTGTTATACAACCATGTAGCTCTATTTCTATTACATTTCATATTATAAATTTCATGATTATTATTTTTTTTAGTTTGTTGCTGTTTTTGCTTTGCTCGCAGTCGCCAATGCCGGCTTCCTTCCTGCTGCTCAAGTCTACCATGCTGCTCCTGCTGCTGTTGTCAAGACAGTTGTTCCCGTAGCCCACTATGCTGCTCAACCAGTTTTGGCTAAAACCGACAACGAATACGATCCCCATCCTCAATACAAGTATGGATACAATGTACAAGACAACATTTCTGGAGACTCCAAGAGCCAAGTTGAAGAACGTGATGGTGATGTTGTCCGTGGTGAATACTCCTTGATTGATTCTGATGGCTACAAACGTACCGTTCAATATACCGCCGATCCCATTAACGGTTTCAACGCTGTTGTTAACCGTGAACCTCTTGTCAAAGCTGTAGTTGCTCCCGCTGTTGTTAAGACCGTTGCCCCCCTAGGTCACTATGCTGCTGCTCCAGTAGCCCATTACGCTGCTGCCCCAGCTGTAGTCAAGACTGTAGCTCCAGCTTATACCACCTATGCTGCTCCAGCTGTTCTCAAGACCCACTTTGCTGCTCCAGCTTTCTCTGCCCCAGTCCACTACGTCGCCCATCATTAAATGCCATTATTGATAATTCATACCGTAATAACTCATCATTAACTAGATACATATTTATGTAGATATGATTGTTTTCTAATTTATAGCTAAATAAATTTATTAAAATTATATGAAAAAATTGTAGTTTTGTAACAACATACAGTGTTGGCAAAATAATAAGAACGTCTTCTTCATTTTCAGTGATTCAAAGAAGAAAAACATAAAAACGAATAAATTAATTAAATCTTACAGTCAAACTACTCTCTTTAATTGTCTGAATTTAACTGACTGAATTTTATGAAAAAAAAAAATTGTATTTAAGACATCACTGAATCTTTTGACCTAACGTAGTCGAAAACATAACCAAACAAAGATAAAACATAAAATAAGCTGTGAATTATTGAAAAATCAAAATTTTAAAATCAGAACTGACTTTTAAATTAAGCTACATTTCTTTAAACATGTAAAAACAAGTAAGAAAGTATAGTCTGTCAAGCCCGACCATATATTACCTTACACCCAGTATATGTAAATAGTTTTTCAAAAAAGGGCGCTATATGGTAATATCTCACCTGTTATGGACCGATCATCCAACAATTTAGAGCCAAGACTTCCGTGAATATAAATATTATGTATATATATGTATAAGATTTATGGAGGTTAAAGTAAATTACGGAGAGGGTCTTATATGCGAGTTTTAACTAATTATGAACCGACAATTATAAAATTATTTCTGTATATATTAAACTTATTTTTGTAGAATTTTATTTGGATGCCAACATTTTTGAGAGAGTTATTCTATTTAAAGTGATTTTCGGAAGTGGGTTTTATATGGGAGCTATGATCAATTATGGACCGCTCTTCACAAAATTTTTAGATGTGATTTGGCTTCATTTACTGCTCATTTGTGGTGAAATTTGTTTGTATACTTGCATAATTCAAATATTTATGACCGTTAAACTTTTATTTCGGGAGAACTTTTGTATGGGGGCCAGGTGAAATAAAGGACCGATTTCCACCAGTTTCAATCCCATCCGTCCTTGGGCCGAAAAAATATCACTTACCAAATTTTATCGAAATATCTTCAAAATTGCGACCTGTACTCTACGCACAAGCTTTCCATGGACAGCCAGCCAGACGGACGGCCGGACGGACGGACATCGTTAAATCGACTCAGAAAGTGATTCTGATCCGATCGGTATACTTTAAGGTGGGTGTTGGACCAATATTTCTGGGCGTTACAAACATCAGCACAAATCAAATATACCCTCCCCACTATGGTTGTGTAGGGTATAACAACCTGATTGGCGATTGCCTACCGTTGACATTTGACAATTGTTGAGTACGCCTTGTCAAGGCGGTGGATTTTATGATGACGCACGAGTTGTTCTTATAGCAGAATCGATAATTTGTTCCGTTAAGGAAACAGTCAGTTTTAGTCGGTTAAGGCACAAAGTATACAGAGGTGACAATTTTGACATTTCAAAAAGCCAAAATCAGCTTTCCTGGGCAGTCCTCATTGAAAGACAAAGGTACACTATACATTTTGGTACCTAATTTATTGTGTGTTAAAAGTGTATCGCTAATGGCTAAATTCACAGTCTTTAGTTAGCTAATGGCTTAACTAATGATTCTTTATTCGCAATGCTTAGTTTGCCATAAGAATACCAAGTAATAGTTAAACAATAGTTAGTATTTTAGTTTACCAATGGTTAACTAATGACCGAGAATTCGGCCATTAATGTTACATGCTGCAAAAATATAAACAAAAGGCAGTTTTAAATGAAAGAGATGAATATAAAACTTGACTAAGGTAAAAAACTTAACAATTGTATATCAACTGATCTTAATTTCTCATTTTGTTTTTTCATATTATTTTTGCTAAATTATTTATTTAAAATTTTTTTCTCCTACAATCAAAATGCTTCACATATTTTTATTACTTTAAAATTGTTTGTATAAAATAAATAATTCCTAACCTTAAAATGTGATGTACGTTATAATTCTATATACACTAATACCCCGATTTGCGTCGACCCGATTTGCGTTAATTCGATTTGCGTCATAAAAGAAAAAGTTGCGTGGCTTCGAATTGTGTCGTTGATGTTTCGTTTTGCGTCGAAAAATACATAATTGTGGCTTCGAATGCGTCGTTAATGTTTCGTTTTGCGTCGTTTTCTATTACATTTTGTACATAGAAAGGGGATTTCCATTTTTACTTTATTTGGTCAAACACAAGACATCTGCTTACCTCGTTTTAAAATTTTTGGTGTCAGTTTACAAGAAATATTAGTGCGATAAGGTATAAGAGAAATGTCTGCTCTAAACAAAATGATTCAAAAGCGAAAACAAATAACATTAAAACAAAAAATAGACATTTTAAAACGTTTTAAATCAGGTGATTGCAAGAACCATGGGTTTTTCTTCTGGAACGAATTAACGAAAAATCCATACAAATATATGGAGAAAAGTGATTCGATTTGCGTTTTTTCGCATTGCGTCCCGTTTGGTCGGTCCCAATTAACGACGCAAGTCGCGGTATTAGTGTACATGCACATAGTATGTATGTATGTAAATGTTTGCACTTTAAAATTGCTTGATTAAAAATATTAAAAACTTTTATTGAAATAAAGTAAAAAAAAAAAAAACTGCAAACAAACCAAAAGAACACAGTTATGACGAAATGAAGTGGAATATCAAAATTGGTATTAGTTGCTGGGGGTGCATGTGCAGAATATTAATTTGAAAATTTTATCGAAAAAAAAACAAAACATTACCAAAAATGAATTTCAATGAAGACGCCTCAATGACAAATTATCAACTATAAATTGTGGCCCATTAGCTGAAGGAAGACATTCAGTGTTTTGTACACCAAGTGTAAAGAACAATTTAAGTGTTTAAATTTAAACAAAAAATCAATTTTAATAAAAAACAATGGCCTACAAGGTGGGTTTAAAATAAAAACATTAATAAAATTAAATAAAGAATATTAGAGAATAAAAAAATTTGAGCTATAAAATCCAAGTTAAACAAATCAAATGGATTAAAAAGGACTATTGAAATAATATTGACTAAACAATTAAATTGTAGAAAAATGTGGCAAAATTTAATCAAAATTAAACTAAAACAAATTTAAATAAACTAATAAATTTTTATTACTTATTGTGTTCATTTGTGTAGTTTGTGATTGCCCTCGCTTTATTTGCTGTCGCCAATGCCGCTGTTGTAGTACCAGCAGCTCCCGTTTTGGCCAAGACTGTCGAACTTGAAGAATACGACGCTCATCCCCAATATCAATACGGTTACAATGTTCAAGACAATCTCTCTGGTGACTCCAAGGGTCATGTAGAGGAACGCGATGGCGATGTTGTTCGCGGTGAATACACCTTGATCGATGCTGATGGCCTTAAACGTACTGTTACCTACACTGCCGATCCCATCAACGGTTTCAACGCTGTCGTCCGCCGTGAACCCATCGTTGTTGCTGCTCCCATTGTTAAAGCTGCCCCCGTCATTGCTGCTCCCGCCCCAGTTGTAAGAGCCGCTCCAATCGTCGCTGCCCCCGTCGCCAGAACTGCTCCCTTCGTTGCCGCTGCTCCTGCCTACACCGTCAGACACTTTTAAAGCTGGCACTTTTCTAATTTTTTAGACTTCTTTGTTGACTAGTTTTTGTTTTAAATTTAATAATAAATGTGATAAAAAAAAATTGCATCATAATTTGAAATTTATTTTTTATGCCCTCCACCACCGCAAGTTGTAAATGAGGGTACATATAAGTTTGTCATTCCGTGAGACCAATCAAAGTATATACATTTTTGATCCGTATGGAATTCAAAGTCGATTAAGCTATGCACGTCTGTCTGTCTGTCCGCCTGTCTCTCAGTCTGTATAAAACACTCTCACATCCAAAATACGCAACCAAAATCAGTAAAGCTAACAAAAATTGTAAACTAAGCAGTTTGGTATTGAAAATCAGCAAAATCCGTATCGTAGAACAAGCGTTATAATATGTAGATCAAAATGTGTGAGAAATTTTGTGTATATTATATCTATGATAAAAAATTCGAATATCACTACAAAATTCAGCTAAATTAAGTTTAGTTCGATCCATGTTTGACCATATACTCCATATAAACTTTACTTCCGAAATACACTAAGATACGTATAAATATTGTATACAAGTTGTTACCAGGTTAAAATTCGACACATATGTATAATCCTTATAGATATTTAAATTCCAGTACTGGTCGCTCCACATTTACATATACACAAAAATCATACTACAGAATTTTATGAATTTAGGTCCATATTTGACCATATCCCCCATATAAGGTCCACCTCCACAATTCACCTAAATACTCAAAAATCTCTTATATAAAACAGTGCCGATCTAAAATTTTACACGAATCATTTGTATATAAGGCAAAATCAAACTGTTAGATTATGTGAATATATGTAGGTCTATTTTTGACCATATCCCTCATATAATATTTGGGGCACGAAATATTTAATAACCCGGTATTATGTTGAAATTCGACGTGATATAACCTCATATGTGCCTATATAAAACTCCCTGTATCAAATTTTATAAAGATCGGCTCAAAAAGGATCACTTCCAAGTGAACCACAAAAATGTCTAATAAATATCGATATCGAACCAACATTTTTGACAGATCATTTTCATTTTAACACGGCAACTATTCTACTGGATTTTGTTGGCAATAGCTTCCAAATAAAGTCACTATAACAACCATAAAGATCTTGTAAATAACGTTATACCAGTGTAGTTTTTCTTATTATATTTACGTGGAGGGTATTTAAAATTTAAACAAGTTGGAATGCAATATTCGGCTGTGCCGAATCTTAAATACCCTCCAGCTAAACGTAATAAGAAATACAAAAACAACACTGGTTTTGGACTAGAATATCCTTATTCTGTGTTTTCTATTCAGTCTGAGTGCAAATTTTATTAGTATTTGATATATTGTTTGAAAGACAATTTTACAAACAACATTATTTCTTTCAAATGTTTTAAAAATTTATCTAAATTTACCGATTCTTGCTGTAATTAACAGAGTTTGTCTGATTTTCATAATTCTCTTGAGTGTAATTTAACAATTTATAAAATTAAAAAAAACATTTTTCCATATTCACAACAAGTGAAGAAAAAGAATATAAAATAAAAAAGGATAAGATATAAGATGAGGCTTTTTTGTTTGAATTTGATCTCAATAACATTATTTACAAAAGATTTATGGGTGGCATAGTAACAGTGGGCCAGTTATGGACTGATGGCTTCTAAATCCAGTCTCCACTAATGTGGTTTCTAAGTATTTGAGGCTTATTTTGGTTGAATTTCATCACAATAACGCTATTTACAAGAGTTCTATGGTTGTTTAGTATGCTCGGAAGTGGACTTAATTACTGAGCTATTGCCAATTATTGACTGGCAGCTACAAAATCCAGTAGTATAATTGCCGTATAACCGATATTAGTATGATTTCTGGATTAAAATTTCTGATCCGTATGAAAGTTGGTTCGATATTTATTACAAATTTTTGTGGGTCGGAAATCGTCCTTATATTGCAGCTATGAGAAATCATAGCCGATATGCATATGAGGATATCTCACGTCGATTTTTAACGTAATAACGTATTTTTAAGATACATATTAGTTTTAAAGTGAATTTCGAAAGACCTTATATGAGGGATATAGTCGAATATGGATCGATATTTTCAAAATGCAGCGGTTTGATTATGATATATTCTTAAATGCTCCGTATAAAATTATGGATCGGTACCGTTATTTATAAGAGATTCATAAATTTTGAATTGATTTTCGGAAGAGGGCTTTATATGGGGCATATGGTCAAATATTGACCGAAATTCACCAAATTTTGTTGAATGATTTTTGTGTATATGCAAATGATGTATGTATAGTTTTCAGTCGGTATCGATATTTATAAGATATATATAAAGATTAATGGGCCGATCAGCAAAAAATTTTGTACAACAATTTATTTACCTATAAGGATTAGTTATGTCAAATTTTAGCCTGGTAACAATATTTATTTATTTTGACCATATTTATACGTATTAAAGTGAATTTTGGATGTGGACTATGGTCAAGCATGGACCAAACAAAACCAAATTTCGTTATGCGGTTTCTTTTTACATGACACTTATTTTTGCAGAATTTTGTATTAATATTTGAATTTTACAGGCATTTGTTTATCATTAAGCCTTATTTCGGGAAAATATTTGCATGGGGGCTTTTCGAAATCATGGACCGACTTTTACTATTTTCGTCACACTTTCTTCCTTTATCATAAAAACAACATGTACAAAATTTCATGGCAATATCTGGAATTATTTAAAAAAAAATTAAAGAAAAATGTTTAAAAATATCAAATTTTTATGGAGGTTGTCTCACCTTTTACCATAACTCTGGTCCTACTATACCGATTTTGCTGATTTTCAATACCAAATGGCTTAGAAGAATTATAAACGGGTATTTGTAAACTTTGTTGATTTTGGTTGTGTCGTTTGGAGGTGAGAGTATTTTACATAGACAGACAGACATAGTTCAATCGACTTAGAATTTCATAAGGATCTCGAATATATATACTTTGTTGGGTCTCAGATGAATATTTCTCAGTGTTACACACGGAATGACAAACTTATATATACCCTCTTATGGTGATGGAGGGTATAAAAATTGCATTTATGTACATATTTAGGATTAATGTCATGATCGTAAATGATTGTAAAAATAATTCATTTAAAACCTACGCAGCATGTAAAAGAAACAGCACCGCAATGTTTCTCCAGCATAAGAGAAATAATGAACACACATAATAAAGCCACAAAACTAAACACTTAATGCTGATTTAGCGTAAATTTGCCAAAATATTAAACCTATGTTCACATTTACATTCAGCAAATGACATTAATCTGTTAACAGAAAACAAGGTGCACAATTTTGAGTTGTTTTTTTTTTTTTTTTTTGTTTTTAATTCTTTATTAATTACTGGTCAAATTCTGCTCATAAATGAGAAACAATTAATCGATTTGAATAAATTATTTTAAAGAAATTTGTACGAATATGTAGATAAATATAAAACAAAATCATGAAAGTGAAATAAAAACAAAAACATGCTAATATTCGAAAGTAAAGTTAAATTGCGAACATATGGAAATGAGATTTCTGAAATATGTACATACATACATATATGTATGTATCTACGTACTCTTATATATGTAAAATAATAGTTTATAAATTGGGATCATTTTCTATAAATATCAAATTTAATTTGAAAATTAATCATACAAATTCAAAATTGAAAACATTTCATAACAACATTCCTTTATGCCAAATTATAAAATTTGTTAAAATGACATTCAAGGTAAAGAAAGAAATCAGAAATTATATAAGGACTACAAATTTCTTATTATCCATAATATTTATCTTTTTGCTATTATCAGTATGGCCAGTGCTGCTGTAGTTCCTATAACTCAAGTTTATCCTGCTGCCTCACCGACCACTGTGGTCAAATCATTTGCTACTGTAGCTTATGTTCATCCACAACCCGTTCTGGTCAAACAGCATGATAATCAATATGATTCTCATCGCCAATACAAATTCGCCTACGAAGTTAACGATGAACATACTGGTGATAATCACGGCCATCAAGAAGAACGCGATGGTGATATTGTACATGGAGAATACTCCTTGAGCGATACTGATGGTTTTAGACATGTAGTCCAATATAGCGTTGATCTTTACAGTGGTTTCAATGCTGTTGTCAATCGTATACCTTTGGAACAACTGCACGTTAAGACTTTTGTAAAAAAGGTAGTTGCTCCTGTTCATTACGTTGCACCTGTTGCCAAACAATATCCAGTTCCAGTAGCTTATCATCAACATCATTAAATGCCATTTAATTAAAGATTGCTGTTGTTATTTCTTTTATTTAGTTTTAAAAATAAATTGTAGCATATTTGATTAAAAATGTCTTGTTATTCACAAAACAAGCTAGTCATTGTTTAAATAAATTTCTCCACATACCAAGTCTGCCTGGCATTTAATCTAAAGTATTTTTTAATTATACTAAGATAAAGACATAAAACGAAATTTATCCTGTATTATGTAAAAAATAATTGAAAAATGGTTGCTCGCAATTATCGAGTAAACTTGGTAGACGTATTTAATGGTAACATTAAACATTTTAAAAAGCTCCTTCATGTCTTCTACGAGAGAACCAATCGATACTTCTAATAAAGACAGTGCAGATCATATATGAAGCCTGTACGAAGATATCTTGGTCTGCGCTACTGAGCGGGACAGTCCCTTAAAAGATTTTGTACCGATTCTTTCTCTTATTCATACAAAAAATATCTGCAATATTTGTTGTGTGTGTAATCCATCCTATTTTCAAAATCTTACAGTGCATTATTTACCCACTGAATACAAGCGCTTATAAAATGCTATAACTTTAATATCACTATAATTATGTATATGGTGATCCAATTAGACCTTCTTTTGATTTGTGTTTTTTTACAGATCACGCATGACTAACGCATGTATTACGAAAATCCGCGTTCTGTGAGAGATGTGTAAAAACCACAATGTCTTTATGGGAAAATAATTTGGGTGAGCAGCAAACTCACGCCCAGAACTTGTGAACTTACATATGTGATAACGACATAAGTCGTTATACGCAATAATTACGGTTCCGACATCCAGTTCTACTTTATGTGTTTTATTTCGAATTAAGAAAAGGTCTAAATTAATGAATTATATACCGGTGTTAGTAAAAACAGAATGTTAGAAAATAAGCAGTTATAACAAAAAATAGACAATCCCTTGAAAAAGTCGTCAAACAATCGACGAAACGTCGGAAAAAAATATTGTAATTAAAAATTTGATTTTTATTTACATTGAATAAATTTAGGCCATTTTAGCTTGAAAAAATAACATTCTTAAATTCATCACTCTGGCCAAAGAAACAACCGCACAATAAATATGTCATTTTACTACTACTTCCATCCTAAAACTAATTTAAGCAACTGGTGACCTATTTTCCAAATAATAGTACATATTTGTCAAATTATCAATCCAATAATTGCGTGAATAACTTGATATTTTGCACCATGATCAATCTTATTTAATCCAGTTAAATTTTCACTAAATTAACTTCCATAAAATATCTGACCACAATATTCAGTAATAATATTCTTACCCTACAATTATTTAAGCGAAAACAATTCAATTATATTTTGTATAAATTGAATTAAATAAGAGTGAACTAACTATTGTGCTGTAAGAAATGGCATATAAAACGTAAAATATTAAAATTGATGTTCATGATGATTTATTTTGAAGATTTAAATTATGGCAACATTTTGCCAACTGAAATGCAGCAAATACCACAAATGATTAACTGCATATAAGGTCACTTCTGCTTAAATTCTCAACAGTTGCGTTCACACATGCGTACACAATGACGGTGTTGATAAAATCAGCATAATTCGAGTCTGGATGACGGTGTAAATGAATGACCCAACGAACACTCACTTAAATTGGGCTTCTTCGGTAAGTCCAACGAAACTAAATGCATTTGTACTGTATTGGAAATCAGGTGGTTTCTGTAATTGCATGTGTGACGCACACGAGGCGATGCCATGTAACATAGTTTGCTATTTTAAATAAGTAAGAAAGTATGGTAGGTAAAACCCAACCATATAGTTCCCTACACCAACTATGTGTGCAAATGGACATTTGTATATATGACACATATTTGTGTTGAATTTTATTTGTTGTCAATATTTTTATGAGATTTATGGTTATTTAAGTGCCATGAAGCCATGACTTATTATGGACCGATCATCATAAAATTTAATGTTTTGTGTAGATATGAAACACCTTTGTGCTGAATTTTTTTTCTATACCAACATTTTTTCAGAGTCGCTGCTTTAAGGTGTCTGTTAGACAAATATTTTTGGATCATCACAAATTCAATATACCCTCCTATGCATGTGTAGGGTATAAAAACAATAAACGATCAAAACAATCTGCCACAGTTTTAACAAAGCATTTGCTCTTGTGTAATTTTAAGTTTGCTGTCGTTTTAAATAATTCAACTTAAATTTTAAAACCAAAATTACACAGGAACAACATTCTCGTATGCGAACGAGTAAAATGTATTATTTCAAGACACTGGACGATAAAAATCGATGAATGCAAAAATAACGACTATAGCTGTCATTTTACAGACATCCATACATATGTATTTTTTTATATTAAACTTTTTGTTCCTTGAATATTGGATTTTTTCGGTTAAAGACATTGGTTTTCTATCTGATATCTACATGGTGCGACCCGTAAGATTCTTTGTTGTTATGTGTATAGATATTGGTCTGTTTTCAACTCAGATTTTTAAAGAATGAACTCCTTTGTTTTTAGTTGCTAATATCATACATACATATGTATATCATATTAAACTTTGGCTAATCGAGACAGAAATTAGAAAATTTTTAAAATATGCGATTCCAGGTCAAGCCCTACACCGAGTGAATACTCATTAGAAGTAATTTATTATAATAACATTTTGTAATAAGATTTCAGCTTATTCACAATCTAGACACATTCGTTTTTTCAGTGGTTTATTTCATTTTCGAATATTCCTACCTGTAAAAAATAATCAATCGGAATATATTTGTACCAGTACTGAATAATGAAAAGTCATAATAGATAGGAAATTGCATGAAATGTACTGAAAAGGATGTTATAAAAAGATACAGCAAACCTTAAGGTTTTATAAACAAAATAAAGGCAAATATTTTATTAAAAGAAACCAGGAATTAAACAAAAAATACTGTGTTCAATAAAATTAAATCCGGATCAATTCGACAATTTTTTTTTTTTTTATTTATTTTTTTATTATTGAATCTTTCTTATCGAAATTTACAATATGTATTCAAATCTTAATTATACTTGTTGTTTATTAGTTGTTACCAATGTAACCACCAACTGCTGTATTCAAATTTTTTAAAAATGTCTTCTAGTTATGCTCAAAGTATCGGTTGTTTTTAGCCTCTTCGAACTGAAGCAGACCCCGAGCGAGGTAGTTAGGGTAGGCCATTAGTTTATCGATGTCGCTAGTTGAATATTTTTTAATTTCCTCCTGGATAGTGGGGACGTTGAGATCTCTGTGAATAATATCATTACGTATATACCATGGGGCGCAGACAATTTGTCGTAATATTCTAGACTGTCTTCTTTGAAGCTTTTAGATCCATAATTGGATGCCATATGTCCATATTGGTTTTATGATGGACTTGTTTAAGAGAATTTTGTTGTCTAAATATAAGTTTGAGTTTCGACCGAGAAGCCAATGTTGTTGAGCTGCTTTAAGTTTCATAGCCATTATTTTCGCTTCAATATGACGAGACCAGGTCAAGCGTCTATTTATATGAATTCCCAAGTACTTAACATGGTTTTCTACTGGAACAGTGATGTTATTTATTTTTACAGCTGGGCTGAGTGTACTGATTAAGTGAGCACATTTAGCCGGGTTAACCTTTGTTCTCCATTTTTCTAGCCAGGCCTCTAGTTCATTAATGTGAGACTGCAGATTTTGCGATGCGACTTTTGGGTCATGGTTAACGCTAATAAATGCTGTGTCATCTACAAATGAAGAGGTATGCGTGCTAACGTTTGTTGGCATATCCGCTGTGTAAATTATATATAGAAGCGGTCCTAATATGCTGCCTTGAGGGAAACCAGCAGTAATTTTCTTGAGGGGGAGTATTTTTTTATATTTTATTTACTTTTTTTTCTCAAACACCGATCAAATTAGGGTGACAATTCTATGCACTTATTCTATTGTACCATGTTTCGCTCTGAATCCGAACTGGTGATCCGGGATGATGTCGTGTTTATTTAGATGAGGAGTTATACTTAAAACGAATATTTTTTCGAAAAGCTTCGATAGGATTGATAATAAGCTTATCGGTCTGTACGACGCAATCCGGCTAGCATCTTTTCCTGGCTTGGGAATCATATTTATTATAGACCACTTCCATGAGGATGGGAAGTATCCGACTCTTAATATCGCGTTAAAAATGAGGAGCAAGATTCTAGAAGCAGACGATGGTAAGTTCCTTATCATTAACCCTGTGATGCGGTCAGGTCCGGGAGATTTTCTAATATTCACTTTTTCTATTGCAGATTTTACTTGATTTATGTTAAATTTTATTGGATAGTTTATTTTATCAGGAATAATTGGACGACAGGAACATGTATATGCATCATGCGGCGTGAAATCTTTCTCAAGGTGGCCCGCGAAAGCGTTTAATTTTTCATTTGTGTTTTTGGCCCAAGTGGGGTTTTCCAGTCTTAATGGAGATTTTTGGTTTATAGGGCATTTCATATTCCGTAATTTTTTGTGGCATCTAGGCTGTTAAGATAGCCTTGTATTGCAGACTCGTGGTTCTGTCTCAATTTGTTGCGAAGAGTTGTCAGGCATAATTGTAGTTGGGCCATAGTGGTTGGGGAACGACTGTTTTGCCATTGTCTTCTTAACTTCCTTTTTTCTCTGATAAGGGTCTCCGCTTGATTGGAGTTGCATTTGCAAGACTTCTGTAAATCGGTCGACAGCTATTTGGATGTCAGATGAATTTTTTAGGGGAATGCACTGTGATAGGTGAGAGCTCACATACATTTTATAACGGGTGGTTAAATTTCAAGGGCCGATGTTGGTTTTGAATAAAACACAAATTATTTAGGAAATTATTGTAATTTTATTTTATTATGATATATTGGTATTACTCAATTATGTATGGAACAAAATATCGGCCATCCGATGGTCCAAATTTTCGATGACCCTGAGGCATAATGGAGGTTCTATGCCGTTAATGCTCCGAATTATCTCATCCTTTAGCTCTTGAATTGTTGCTGGCTTATCGACGTACACCTTTTCTTTCAAATAACCCCAAAGAAAAAGTCCAACGGTGTCAAATCACATGAACTTGGCGGCCAATTGACATCGCCATTACGTGAGATAACATTGAATTTGTTGCGCAAAAGAGCCATTGTTTCGTTAGCTGTGTGGCAAGTGGCACCGTCCTGCTGAAACCACATATCGTCCACATCCATATCTTCCAATTCGGGCCATAAAAAGTTCGTTATCATCTCACGATAGCGAACACCATTCACAGTAACTGCCTGACCGGCCTCATTTTGGAAAAAATACGGCCCGATGATGCCGCCAGCCCATAAACCGCACCAAACAGTCACTCTTTGTGGGTGCATTGGTTTTTCGACAATCACTCTTGGATTCTCATTCGCCCAAATGCGGCAATTCTGTTTATTGACGAATCCACTGAGGTGAAAATGTGCCTCATCACTGAAGATGATTTTCTTCGAAAATTGATCATCCACTGTTGCCATTTCTTGCCACCATTCTGCCCATTCACGACGTTTGGAATGGTCAAGAGGCTTTAGTTCTTGAGCCAATTGCACCTTGTGGTATAAATGCAAGTCTTTATGCATAATGTTCATCAACGACGAGCGTGAGAGGTGCAATTGTTGGGCACGACGACGAGTTGAGGTGGACGGCTCTTCAGCCACACTATCGCGAACAGCAGCAATATTTTCTGCAGTACGAGCTGTACGAGCATGCACTGGTGTTCTCACATCTTCTTGTTTGCTCGAATTTTTCCACGATTTTTGCGATTGTACGCACATTTGGACGATCAAATTGACCAAAAAAATCACGAAGTGCACGATATGCACTTTGATTTGAACGCCCATTTTCATAATAAGTCTGGATAACTTTAACACGTTGTTGGATTGTGTATCTCTCCATGGTTCAAATTGAGTAAGTCTGAAATAGAGAAATGTCAAATAAAATTCGGAAAAAAGCTTGGCGTTTAGGTGTGGTTCACATTCAACATCGGCTCTTACAATTTAACCACCCTTTACTTTAACCAATTTGTGTTTCTGTTTGGATAGGAAATAGCATTTTCAGCTGCGCCGTTGTCTTTTAAAATGAGGATTGAAGGTGAATGATCAGATGATAGATCATAGGAGGAACTAACTAGTACCTGATCGCGCTTGATGTTTTTAATTACAATAAAGTCAATAAGGTATGGTATCTTGTTGAAGTCGGTTGGCCAATAGGTAGGCTCACCACTCGATACGACATCAAAATTATTTGCAGTTACGGTATTGTATAGCTGATTACCTCTAGGATTAATAAGTCTGGAGCCCCAATATGTATGTTTAGCGTTGTAATCGCCAGCAGCAATGAATTTCTGGCCCAATATGGAGAAGAAGTTGAGAAATTTATCGTATACAATTTTGTGCCTCGGGGGACAATAAACGGATGGCAAAGTAAGTTTGACAAAGTAAATTCGACAATGATTGCGAAAAAATACAATACCAGTTCAGTTTCAACAAGAAGAATACGTATGGATGCTGGTTTTCCAATCTATCGTGTAATTTATTATGGATGAAAAAACATATGTTAAAGTGGACTTTATAAAAGTACCAGAAGAAAATTGTATTTTACAGCGAAACGAGTGGATGTCAAATTTTATAATGCTTTGAGCAGTATGTATGTGATTTAGGTAGTTGTAAAATGCATTTAAATCGAACCTTATCTCAATATGTATATTGTAATTTTTAAAAATATGTTGAAGACTTATTCGCGTTAATTTCTTAAGAACTACAATAAGTCGGTGTTCATATAAGAATATTAACGGCTAAATTCACAGGCTTTAGTTAGCTAATGGCAAAGGCTTAACTAATGATACTTTATTCGCAATGCTTAGTTTGCCATAAGAATACCAAGTCATAGTTAAACAATAGTTAGTATTTTAGTTTACCAATGGTTAACTAATGACCGAGAATTCGGCCATAAAACATTTTAATCTCTAATCCGAGAGGGCAATTGTATGGTGAAATCATGTGTCGAATTTAATAAATTTCAGCTTTCATTGTTATTCTAACAAATTAAGATTTTCCTTAAAATTTAGGAAATTAACTTATGACCATTAAATAGATTCATAGAATGTTTATCAGTATAAATTCAACATAACGTCACCAGTAGTTTGACAATAAGAATTAACAAAGGAATTCCGTATGTACTCGTATTAGATAATAAATTCAAAATGGTTAAGTTTTTGCAAAACTTGTTACATATACAATAATAGTATCTATTTATATGGTGCTGAAATTTATTTAAAATTCAAGTAGTTTTTGTTCGACCTTTTTATGTACAGTTGAACAACAGACGATAAAAAGAAATGTACATTAATTTTACGTGGTCCATATAAATTATTATTTATTAACAAGCCCAGATGATGATACTCAAAGAGCATCGAAATATCGGCAGATAAAATAAAATAAAATTTAACTGACCTCGAGCTTGAAATAAAGGAATTTTTATTTATTATTTATTTAAAATTTTAATTTTCTAATGAAATCAATAACATTAATTTCATTATAAATGTTTCATAACATTAATTCATTGATTTCATAATAAATGTTTCGGTAGTTTTAAAACTCTGACTCTGATCACATCCATGTTCAATAAAAAAACACTTTTTATGTTTTTATGTCCATTATTGTTGTTGTTTACGTGTTGTTCTCTGCTTTTGGCAACTGAGTGTTAAGGTCAAAGTCAACCATTATTTTAATGCGGTTTCTGATAATGCTGTTTGTTTTTTTTTTTTTTTTGTTACTGGTAATTACCGTTTTTTGTTTTTCTTTTGTTGCTAAGTTAAAAAAATAACAACATCAACAGCGAAGACTTTCCAAAAAACCACTCAACCAATATCAGTTAGCAGCTACGGATGTTTTTGTACCGTACATTTATTCGTAAGTTGAGCGTTATATTCGAGCTTATCAAGCCTTTTTGATAATGTCACATCTGTATACTCTGTAGTTATTCTCGGAAGTGGAACTTGTAGGGGAGCTAGGTTAATGAGTATTCGGGACTAGTCCTCAAAAGAGAACTATGACCAATTACGGGCCACTATCATTTAAGTGATTTTCGGAATTAGACCTTATATGGAGACTATGGTCAAATATGGACCGATCATCAAGAAATTCGGTACGAAGATTTAAAAGTGCATTTGGATTATTTTTGGTGCATTTCAACTTGATAGTGATTTTTATAAAAGATTTATGTTCATGTCTTTGTATGGCGCTATGTCAAAATATGGACCGATTTAAGAACATATCGTTTTGAGATTTCACTTTGCATGAAACTTATTACTGCAGAATTATGTATGAATACGGCTTTTCTATAGACTTTTACGTACCATAAAGCCATATTATGGGAAGACATTTGTATGGGAGCTATGATAAAACGTGGACCGATTATGCTATTTTCAACAGGACTTGTATGTCTTTAATAAAAAAATTAAAGTGTGGAAAATTTTATGATATTATCTGCTATATATTTGAATAAAATAGCAAAAATTATCTGAAAAATATCGAGGTAGTCTGAAACTTTGATCTATAACTCGGATCCTAGTGTACCGATTTTGCCCATTTAAAATACGAAACATTTCAGTGGATCAAAGAATGTTTGGTACAAATCATGGTATAGTGCCTTCAACAGACGGACAGACATGGCTAGATCGTCTTGGAATCTTATAAGGACCCAGAATATATAATCTTTTTGGTTCTACGGCCATTATTTCGATGTGTTACAAACGGAATGGCAAACCTACTATACCCCCATCTTTTTGGTGGTGGATATAAAAATAAATTAAAGTTTGTTACCTGCTTGATACATAGTACGTAGTAAAATTGACATGCACACGCACAATATTCAAATAATTAAACAAACTGTCTACTTAATTTTTATTACGGTTTCAAAAATAAATACTCCGTTGTAATTGACTTACAAAAGAAATACTTAAATGGTTGCAAAACAGTGGCGCAGTTGTTGTTTCTATGAACAACAATTTAAAGGGTTTCCCGTCACACGTCACTGTATTGTGTGTTCATTTGACCACTTGTGAATTTATTCACGTAATGTAATAGGTGTTAATGGAATATTGAAACAAGTAAGAGTTTATATTCGGCTGTGCCGAATCTTATATACCCTCCACCAAATCATTTATTGTGGTGCGAACTTCATCAAATATTGTACCATAATTTCTATTTATTTTAGTTGAATTTCATCTAAATAACGATATTTATAAGAATCATATTCAATTTATAATCAAAAATTTACACTTTGTTTATATTTTTGCAGTGTGTAACATAAAGAGATTTACTTTAACACACTATAAATTAAGTACACAAAAAGCCCTATCCAACAGATTTTGGCTTTTTGAATCGTCAAAATTGTCGCCTCTGTATACTCTGTGGTTATTCACGGAAGTGGAGCCTGTACGGAAGCTATGCTCAATTATGGACCAACTTTCACAAAAGTCAATATTAAAGTTTTACTGTATAGAATTTCGAACCGAAATTAGGTTAATGTAGGCTAATGAGTTTTCGGGAGTAGTTCTCATAAGGGAACTGTGACCTATTACGGGCCAATCATCATGAAATTCTATACGACGATTTATATGTACATGCGAAATATTATTGCTGAATTTCAACGCAATAATGATTTTTATATGTAAGAAATTTACGCACATTTAATTAATTTTTCAAAATGAACTTTATATGACGATTCAAATCAAATATGGACCGATCATAATTTAATTAGGAATGAGTATTTCTATATACATGTATGGATTATTTATGCTGCCGATGCTTATAAGATATTTATACGCATTTAATTGATTTTTGTAAGTGGACTATGTATGGGGGCTATGGTCAAATATGGACCGATCATCATGAAATTTAGTACGAAAATTTAGATGTGTATACGGATTACTTGTGTTAATCCATCATGAGATTTTGTACGACGATTTAAATATATACTTTTACTATTTTTGTTGAATTTCAACTTGATAGTGAGTTCTATTAAAGATTTTTTTTCAAATAACGCACACAAATTGCGCAGCTTTTTGGCTTATCTGCAGAAAACACCCAGAGTCTTTAGCGGGACTCGAACCGCAACCCACTGACTGATAGTCCAGCACACTATCGCCTAGTCTATCGAGGAACCCATGTGCGCATTTAAGTGGTTTTCGGAAGTGGTCTTTGTATGGGGCTATGGTCAAAAAAAATACCGAGGTAGTCTGACACTTTGATCTATAACTCGGACCCTACTATACCTATTTTGCCCATTTTCAATACCAAATATTTCGAGGGATCAAAGAATGTTTGTTAAAAATTTCATTGTTCTATGTCTTTTTTCCGAAGCTCTATTGTGCCAACAACAAACGGAGAGACAGACGGACATGACTAAATCGTCTTAGAATCTTATAAGCGCCCAAAATATATAGAATTTTTGACTCTACGAACATTGTTTCGATGTGTTACAAATAGAATGACAAACGTAATATACCCACATGGTTTTGGTGGTGGGTATAAAAATATTATTCTGGGTAAATACAGGGTGTAGCTGCGGTTTCAATAATAACAATAGGGTACTATCACATATCTATGTAGTTATGCTTTAAACTTTCACAGCTTTATAAAAATATAAAATCATTAGGAGTAAGTTCATTAATTATGAGCAACTTTTTTAAATATAGGTAAAAGCAAATGCCTTGACGTTAAAAGTTTTTAAAGGCGGTTAAACCGAAACATTTTTGGAAAATTTAAGAATCTAGTGTATTGGTATCCAGACAGATGACTGCATTGAATTTGTTTCGGCTAAGCATAAATGTATGTATGTATGTATGTATATTGGAAAAATGTTAGACGAATTTTTATTTTACTTTTACTTCGTTTCACTTGTGCACAGTTCTGCAGTAGCAGAACGAAAATTTACACAATTAATATTAATAAAAATAAAAACTATGAAATTATATTTCTTTTTATAAAACACATTATATGTGATCGTTAACTTCATACTCAAAACCATCTAATTATTAGAAATTAAAATTTTGGTAGTATTTGGCAGATTTTAGTAGGTTTTAGAATGAACGCTGGTAGGACTTAAGTAAGACAGTTGTGTCTTGCAGAAGTTCCTGTCAGGAGTGAATACTCGGTAAGAGAGTTATCACATTTTATTAGTTTATAAATTGGGAATAAATACCACTTCAGCCTTCCTCCATTATTAAGGAATAAACCTGTTGTGTATTGTTCTAGAAATGCTGTGTAAATACCATCTCAATCCCCTACAACTTTAGCGTCTTTAAAGATGTAGCTACTACATTATTTTCTCTTCGTTTGCAATGGAATCTACCAAGTCAATTATGTGGATTACAGAAACCAAAGCCCTTATTTTCACCATATGCAGTTCAATGTTTAACTTCTAATTTTCATAAATTTACCAACTTATTTGCGAATTGTGAGAAAATTTAACCTATACGTAAAGCATACTGAACATTATTATTAAACCTTCTTCACCCTGTAAACTAGTACATGTAAATTTGTGACTGAGCACATACACCTAATGCTGTTTTTACATGGTAATTGGTACCAGGAAACTTCGTGTAAAATTTAAGACTTTGATCGTATGCAAAATAGGTGATTGGTTCCTTATCTCTAAAACCTATTGAAATTAGTGAAAAACAAGGATTTTTCTAAGAACAACAATTAAGGTTTATTAAAGAAAAAACAAGTTACAGTGCAATATTCAGCTGTGCCGAATCTTAAATACAATCCACCTAAACGTAATAAGAAATACAAAAACTGCACTGGTTATAGGACTAGAATATTCTGTGTTTTTAATTCAGGCTAAGTGCAACATTTTATTAGTATTTTATATATTGTTTGAAAGACAATTTTACGACCAACATTACTTATTTTAAATGTTTTAAAAATTAATCTAGTTTGACCATTTAAAATTGATATAATTACAGATTCTTACTATAACTTACGGAGTATACTCTTGAGTGTAATTTAACAATTTATAAAATTAAAAGAATAATTTTCCATATTCGCAATAAGTTAACAAACAGAATATAAAATAAACAAGTAAGAGAGTATAGTCGGTCAAGCCCGACCATATAATACCCTACACCCAGTATATGTATAAAACAATTTTTCAGAAATAGGCGTTATATGGGAGATATAACCTATTGTGGACCGATCATCCAAAAATTTAGTGTCATGATGTCTGTGAATATAAATATTTAATGTGTTAAATTTTATCTCGATATAAATACTTTTAACAGATTTATGGAGGTTAAATTGATTACGGAGAGGGTCTTATATGGGAGTTTCGACTAATTTTGGACTGATCACAATAAAATTGTACCGTATTGTTTGTATATATATGAGATATATTTGTGTTAAATATTATTTGGATACCAACATTTTTGAGTGAGTTATGCTCTTTAAAGTGATTTTAGGAAGTGGTCCTTATATGGGAGCTACGACTAATTATAGACCGATCTGCACAAAATTTGTAGATGTGATTTGGCTTCATTTACCACTCATTTGTTTTGAAATTTGTTTGGATACTTAAATAATTCAATCGGTAAACCCCAATTTTAGGAGGACATTTGTATGGGGGCCAGGTGAAATAATGCACCGATTTTGACCAGTTTCAATCCCATCCGTCCTTGGGCCAAAAAGATATCACGTACCGTTAAATCGACTCAGAAATTGATTCAGAAATTGATTCTGAGTCGATCGGTATACTTTAAGGTGGGTGTTGGACCAATATTTCTGAACGTTGCAAACATCAGCACAAATCCAATATACCATCCCCATTATGGTGGTGTAGGTTATAAAAAGGGTAAGATTTGATCTCAATAACATCATTACGAGAGATTCTAAATCCAGTCTTTTAAGATTATTTATTATATAAGTATTAATTTCGGAAGTGGACCTTATATGGGGTATATAGTCAAATATGGACCGATATTCTCAAAATCCAGCAGTTTGATTTTGGCATGTATGTAAATGATCCGATTAAAATTTTAGATCGGTGCCGTTATTTATAAGAGATTTATGAGTATTTAAGTGTTTTCCGGCAAAGGGCTTTATATGAGGGATACGGCTAAAAATAGACCGAAATTCACAAAATTTTGTGGGATGATTTTTGTATATATGTAAATGATCTGTGCAAAGTTTCGAGTCGGAACCGACATTTATACGATATATTTAAAAATAAATGGCTTTTTCGGATGTGGTCCTTGTATGGGAGCCATGACTAATTATGGGCCGACCACTATAAAATTTAGTACAACAATTTATTTACCTATAAGGATTATTTATGTAAAATTTTAACCGTTTAACATTATTTATATTTAAAGAAATTTTGGAAGTGGACCTTATATGGGGTCAATGTTCAAACATGGACCGAACTAAAAAAATTTCGTTTTGCGATTTCTTTTTGCATGAAACTTATTTTTGCTGAATTTTGTATTGACATTCTAATTTTATATTCATTTATGTATAATTAAGCAATATTTCGGGAAGATTTTTGTACGGGGGCTATGAGAAATCATGGACCGATTCTTACTATTTTCCTCACACTTTCTTCTTTTACCATGAAAACAACGTTTACAAAATTTGATGGGAATATCTGCAATATATTTAAAAATGTGTATAGCAAGAAAAATGTTTAAAAATATCAATTTTTTATGGAGGTTGTCTCACATTTTAATCCTTAACTCTTGTTCTACTATACCGATTTTGCTAAAGTAGTTGTTTGTAAACTTTGGTGGTTTCGATTGTGTCCTTTGGACGTGAGAGTGTTTTACACAGACATACAGACAGAAAGGCATGGCTCAATCGACTTAGAATATCGTAAGGACCAAGAATATATATACTTTGTTGGGTCTCAGATGAGTATTTCTCAGTATTACACATGGAATGACAAACTTACATATATAGTATATACCCTCATTCATTACTTATGGTGGTGGAGGGTATAAAAAGATATGCACTCTACGCTTAAAAGTAATGTAACAAAATGTATGACATTTGATTGTAGGTATGCATTTGCATTTCATTTGATTCTATGAACTAAAAGGGAATTCCCCTAAATTTGTGCTATTTACAATTGCTCTGACCAGTTAATTTGCATGTATCCATAAAAAGGGAATTCCCTAAATTTAAGATATAAACATACAAGTTTGCAAAAATTAAATTTAACAAAAAAAATTAAAGTCGTGTAAAAAAATTAAAATTTGTTTATTTTCAAACCGTGTTAAATCAAAATCGTGTAAAAACAGAATTAGGTGTACATTTATTACTCATACATATGTATGTATGTATGTCAAATTTAATATTCATTGGGCTCTTTTGCGTTTACTACTTCAATTTAAGTTTTACTTTTACTTTTATTTCATTTTCTTGGCAGATTTTCAATAACATTAAATCCCTTTTTATGATTACAGTAGCCCATTATTAGGCATAATTTCATTGTTCACTGTTTTGTTTTAGCGGTCGCTTTACCGGTCTCAATGTTAATTTCTGTGCTAACCAACCTACTATTGGTAAAATTTAACTGTTACACACTAGCGTAAAACTTCAACTGAAAAGTGTTAATATTGACTTTTATTTTCAAGTTCTGCATTCTTATTTCTCATACATAATATAATAATTAAATATTTTGTGTTTCGAACACTCACGTGTCAAAGTTTGTTCACATTTGGTGTTTTGATTTTTTGGTGTGCACGACCTTCATTATAATTTTAAGCGAGAGTTTTTATTATTTTGCTTGTAATACTATTTAATTATTTTTCTTATTATCCATTCTTAGTCAGGCTTTTTTAAAAATACCTTTACAAAAAAATAACAAATAATAAATATCAACACTACAGTAATTGAAATAAACATTATTAACATTACCAAACAACTACATATACGGAAATGCTTAAATACTGAAAAATAAATTATTAGGCTGTAATTCGATAACTTCAATTCTGTATCTTCATCATTACTGTACGAGTATTTGAGAACAATCACTTGTAGAGCTTTAGCTGTAATTTATTTTTAGGAGGCGGATTGTTTAAATTGCATTTATTTTTCTATGATTGTAAAAACACAAGAGTTTTTGTAAAAAATAACAAATTTTAAAATAAAATAAATAAATTGGCTTTTTCAACAGATCATTGACAAATCTAAACGAGAAAGTTAAATCATATTAAGTGTTTGTTTATTATGTGAAATTTTCTGGCAAAAATGTTACATATTGTTACACTTTTTACCCATTCCCCATATAAAAAAGGAAAAAAGTGTAACATTTTTGCCAGAAAAGAAAACGCCATTAAATGCAATTGCTCACTTTATAGGAATTTAAATTTTACTTTTTAATATTTTTTAAATTGAAAATTTTTATTCGATACATGAGATATTTGAAAAATGTTAAAGAAACTGACTCTAGATGACTTGTGCTGTGTTATGTTTTAAAACCCCGAGATAATGGACAGTTGATCTTTTAAATTTAAAGCATTCAATACATTCGCTACAGTAGCCTGCAGTATGTCAAAAATAAAATACACACGTTTATATGTGAGTGATTATTTTGCCCTGTGGGGTTATTGTGTATTTCGATTCGAAAAGAAAACCGTTCGAATTTGTATATTGTATTTCTAACGCTTTTGCTTTCAAATCGAAATACACAATAACCCCCCTGATGTCATCAAAATAATTATTCACATATTAACGTGCGCATTTAATTTTTGACATATTGCAGGCTACTGTGGCGAATAATAAGCCATTTAAAAAACATTTTAAAAGTAACTAAGAATATTTTCATTAATTACACTGTGATACAAAGTGAACAAGCAATGCATCAATGTTGTTTTTCTAGAGTCAGTGGAGTATAAAAATACATTTATTTTTTTCTCAAACACTTCGTTTAGTATAATTTGGTGGATCATGTCTGCTTTTCAATCAAAATTATTTTTTTGGATATTAAATTATAATTAAATAAACAAGGTGTTTTTTCAGATCCAAATTTCTACCGAAAACTGAAAACTGCAAAATAATTTTCGTATTTGAAACCCCGTAGTATCGGTTAAAACTGACCACGAAACTCTTTATGAAAACATCTTTGTAGTTAACTTTGAAGTGGTCCTTATATGGGAGCAGAGACTAATTTTGAGCGAATCTTTCATATGTGGTCATTATATGGGGCAACCATCATAAAATTCATATTAAAGAGATATATGAGTATTTAAGAGATCAAATTTATATTTGAGTATTTAAGAGATTAAAATTCAGTACAACAATATCAATATATATAAGGATTATTTGTGTCGGATTTTAACCTGGTAAAAATTTGCATACAATATTTACACGTAATTAAGTGAATTTCGGAAGTGGAGTTTATATGGGGTCAATGAACATGGACCGAACTTAACTTTTTACATGCAAATAATATTTGCTGAATTTTGAATTGATATTAAAATTTTATAGGCACTTACAGATGTATCATTAAGCCATAATTCGGGAAAAAATTTCTATAGGAGTTATGAGAAATCATGGACCAATTCTAACTATTTTCATCACAGTTTCACCTTATATCATAGATATAACGTACACAAAATTGCATGGTATTATCTAGTTAAACAAAATAGCAAAAAAAAAACTGATGGACAATATCATATTTTGATGGAAGCTGTCAAACATTTTGGTCCATAACTCTTGTTCTACGATACCGATTTTACTGATACTGACAGACGGACACAGCTCAATCGTCCTAGATTTACATAAGGATCAAGAATATGCATTTTATGCATTTTACATAAAAACTTTAAGCTGTGAACCAGAAGCGATTTAGTTAAATTTAGTGAACAAATTTACAGATACTAGATTCATGCATGGGATTATTATCGAGAACAAAAATTTCAATGGCGCATATTCAGAAATCGTAACTAAAGTCGAAACTTATTAAACAGAAACTAAAAAATAGTTCATAAATAGTTAAAGATCTTATTCACAAATCATAACTAACTTAGCAACTGCTTTCAGCTGTTAAAAGAAATGCAACACTGTATTTAGTAGATTTTTGTTGACGAAAAACACATCTCTAGTTTGTTTTTTTTTTTGTATTTTTTTTTTTTGGTCAAAATGGACACAATTAGCAAAGAAAATAAGGCAGTTTATTATTATTGTTAGAAAAAAATATGTATTTATTGCTTTGTGTATTTTAGAGAGACTCAAATTGGTCGCCAGATGAAAAAACTACATTTAAAAAATTGGTGGCCAAATATGTTAACATCATCGACGACAAGAATTAAATGACAAATGTTAAATGTATTTGTTAGTTGACATTTAGTTACAGCTTTACCCACAATTAAGTTGTAACTTTTCGTGCTAAAAGTAATCAACTAAAAATAACTTAAGTTGGTACTTAAAAAAGTTTAAACTTAGATATCATTTCTGAATATGCGCCAATATTTTTTAATCAAAATATTTTCTCGGCTCAACTTAATTTTAAATTTCAGGAAATTGCTATTAGCACTGAAATGTGTGGCAAATTCTTTTTAACTCTCCTCGTTTTGGGTTAACATTTATTAATACAATTTTTTGTTGGGCCACTTTCACTTATAGTATTCTTATCAACTTAAGTCTAACTACGCCTTCAACAGACAGATGAACATGGCCATATGGTATGGACATATGGACGTAGATTATAATTTTATAAGGATCCAGAATATTTGTACCTTTTTTGATCACGGTCAATATACATATTTCCATGTGTTATAACCGGAATTACAATATCAATATAACCCGCATATTTAGAGAAGGCCTTTATAGCGGAGCAATATCAAATTATGCATCGATATTCACAAAGTTCAGTAGTAAATTATTTTATTAGCATAGATATTATAGATTGTGCAAATTATTATTAAGGATATCGACTCCTGCGTAGTACCACAGAAAATAAAAAACAGCATGGAAACTAAAGGTTTTAAGATGAAGAACGTGATAAACATAAAAATCGTGAAAAAATTATACAAACACTTTTTCGATTACAATTGGAACCAGGTGATGTAAAACTTAATAAAGTTGAAACATATCAAATTTATGATCTGAGGTATATATTGCACCGAAAAATAACGATAGAAGAACCACACAAACGATTTGGCCCCGTTCAATGTTGAAACTGCCAAGAATTTGGCCATACTAGATTAAACTGTAAGTTGCCACTAGTTTGTGTCACATGTGGCGAACTACATTGTTAATCTCATGAAAAAATGTAGTACTTGTGGCGGAAATTATACTGGTTGCCCAGTATATTCTATTGTAAAGTGCTTTCTAACATTTAGAAATAAAGTGCCCACCCCATCTTTAAACTTAATTGGTTTAATTAATTGAAAAAAACAGTTGGGAAAATATGTTTATGGAACGTAAACGGCATTCGCCAACATAAAAACGAACTCGAATAGGTATTTTCTAAAAAATCATTCAATAGATGTGATGCTGAATTCGAAAACCTCGAATTAAACAGTACTTAATGTATGATCTTTGTGAAGATTATCTTTAAGCCACTACTATCTGCATTGATACAATTTCTAAACTGAGATTGAATGTGATTTCGAGCGGAAAACCTACTTACTGGCCTACTGATTCAAAAAATATACCGAATGTTATTGATTTTGTGATAAAAATTATACCCCGATAAATGATTCAAGTTGGATCTTCGTTAGAATTATCATCAGACCACAGTTGTTATCGAGCCCAGAGAAATTTTATTCCCAACTTGTCATTTAGCGATGACAGGCACAAATAAAATTGGATTACATATAAAATACCTTCATATGTAGACATTGTTCTGACAACATAACGCTAGGAACACCAGAAAATACCGATTACTCTCTTATCTATTTGAATAATGGTCTTAAACTGACTGCTCAACTTGCTACCCTAACTCCACGACTAATCAGATATAATAGAATTTATTCTGCAGATGTCGTACGGCTCTTAAATGAAAAAAGAAGATTTCGAAGACTGCATAAAAATACTTATAGAGCTCTTGGAATATCGGAAAACTGAATCAATATATAAATATTTAGAAAATCTGGACTCAACTTCGCAATCGGATTACTCATAATAGCAAGCCATTAAAAGCCTTAAAAGACCTGTCTTATGTAAGCCCCCCATGCTAATGAAAAAGGCAATATATTTGTTAATCATTTGAAAAAAGTATTTACCCAATGAAACAATTGACTTGCAACCAGTTAAACAACATGTAGGAGCAGCTGTACTCCTACGTTCTGAGATTCGAGAGATCGAAAAGGCTATTGTTAATTTAAACTCGAAGAAAGCATCTGGTATTGACCAAATTAATAACAAGATGCTTATAGAGCTACCCCGGATAGTAATAAAAATAATATTGACTATTATCCACCAGAATGGAAGGTTTCTCTGGTTACCAGATACCTAAGCCGGGCAAAGATCACACAAAAACAGAATAATATAGAACCATCAGCCTATTATCGCATATGTCGAGGCAATTCGAGAAGATACAAGTTATACCGAATTTTAATTGAAAACAATCATCAATTTGGATTTAGAAAACACAAAACTATCAAACAAACCCATAGACTAGTAAATATCATAAGAAAAAGATTTGAAGAAAAAAAATATTGTTCTGCTCTTTTATCGGCATTTCTCAAGCATTTGATAAAGTCTAACATACAAATTGAAACTACATTTAACCGCAGATATACATAAGCTAAGCTTAAAGAAGGAGACTTTTTAAGCTCCGCACAACCTATTGAAGCAGGAGTATACCAAACACTTATAATGGGACCATTCTTGTACTTGATATATACTCGTATGTACATCTTCTATGCCAACAATCGTACTCACATATCAACATTTGCGGATGATACTGCTGTTCTAAACGACCATGAAAACCCTCCCGAAGCAACTCGCTACCTAAAAAATCATATATTTGAATTACAAAAATGGTTGAAGCAATGGAGAATAAAAGTTAATGAGCAGAAATGCACTTGAGTGTGTGTCGCCTTACGTGGAAATCCCATACAGTTAGATGCAAATTTGACTCAAATGAAATTGAAATTAATTCAAATTAATTTTCTTATTGGCAGAAACTCTAAGACCCTGGTGTATAAAAAAAATCGAATATTCATAACGGCTTAAACGTGCCTTAAGTTAAAACTGAAATCGAAATTATGTTAAAATGTACTAAATTTCTTGCTCGATAATCAAAGCCATAATCTCAAATAAGAAAATTACGATCAATTTTACTCGATTTCGAATGCGGTAATTTCGCCCCAGGGCTATGGTCAAATATACAAACAACATATCATTTAGTTGTTTCTTTTTGCAAGAAACTCATTTCTGACCATTTCCACTTTTTTATGTAGGTTTTAACGCATTCTGATCCATAACTCTGGTTATATTTGACCGATATATTTGACCCATTTACAACACCAAATATTTCTGATGAACAAAGCCTATTTGGATAAATTTCCTTTCATACTTGTCGTGTCTTCAGCTGATGGACAGATGAACGGACATAGCTAGATCGTCTTAGAATTGTATTTTTTAAGAATTTTTAAGAATAACAAAGTCAATAACTCCCATTTTTTAATTAATATCAAAAATAATAATGTGTGTTAAATAGACCACATTTTTATGCCTTTTATCAGTATTTCGCCATCATATAGAATATTTCGTCAACATAATATTGCGGCCGATAGATAATTTTTAGAATTATAACTTCTATAGTAGAAAAAGTTGTCATTGTAATTAACTATTTTTGCTTCTTAGACAACATTCTACATAAAGTTATTCGTTATTCGATAAATTTACAATTTTTCGATCATTATTCGTACTGTTCGTAAGAAATTGTTCAATTATTCGAATATGCTGTGCCGAATACGAATACTCACCACCAAATCTCCCATTATAAAGATTTATAAGATATTTATGCGCATTTAAGTGATTTCTGGAAGAAGACTTGGGGGCTATGGTCAAATGTGGACCGATCATCATCGTATTAACTAAGTATTTGTGTCGAATTTAAACTTTCTGGTGACTCTAATAAGAACTTTATACGCATTTAAGTTATTTCTAGAAGTAGACTTTATATGGGGGCTACGGTCAATTAAACCGAACTGGAACTGGACTTTATATGGGGCTATGTCAAAATTATGGACCAATGCAAACAAATATACATATATTTTTATATAAATATTTATGTACTATAAAGCCATATTCCGGTAAGACATTTGTATGGGGGCTATGAGAAATCGTGGACCGATATCGACCATTTTTAATAGGACTTGTCCATCTATAATAAAAATAAAATGTGCAAAATTGCATGCTAAAATTTGCTGAAGAAACAGCAAAAAATATCGAGGTAGTCTTAAACATTTGCAGTACCAAACATTTTGGATCAAAGAATGATTGGTAAAAATGTCATTGCTCTATGTCTTTTTCTCGAAGCTCTATCGTGCCAACAACAAACGGACAGACAGACGGACATGACTAAATCATCTTAGAATCTTATAAGGGCCCAGAATATATAGACTTTTTGGCTCTACGACTATTATTTCGATGTGTTACAAACACAATGACAAACGCAATATACCCCCCAATATTTTTGGTGGTGGGTATATTAATCACGCAAATGATAACAGGAAAGTACGTTCTTGAAGAGAGTCACTTTATATGCAGTAGAGTGTGTAAATTGACACCTTTTAGATACCGTGTGTCAGGTGATGAATCTAATACAAATGATCCACTAGTCACAAAAACTAATACTGTCCGATAATTTTTTAACAATTTCGTATAATATTCATTGATAAATTGTATTTTATTCGGAAAGAGTTATAGTATTTTCTAACACCAAACTTGGATCTATTAACAGCTAAGGCATTGTATATATTGGCCATACATACATACGAGTATAAACATTTTCAAATATTTCAATAAAACAAAATATTTTTTCTAATTAAATAAAACAATCATAACATATTTATTAATCCCTACCAACTATCCGTCACAATCAATCCGGAAGCATTTATCTAATAAGCATACGAGATAAGAGGAGATGCGAAAGTGGTTTTTACTACAGTTGGGCCAGCAACGAAGGGAGCGGGGTGTTGAACGACAGGTGCAGCGGCGTAACTGAAGGGAACGGCAGCAGGGGCGGCTACAACTGGGGCAGCTTTGACGACGGAAGCTGCAACAACTGGAGCGGCGAAAGCGGCTACCAAAGGTTCCCGACGAACAACAGCGTTGAAGCCATTGATGGGGTCGGAGGTGTAGTCAACAATGCGCCTGTAACCATCTGCGTCATTCAAAGAGTATTGACCTTGAACGAAACCACCATCACGAGTTTCCACAGCGGTCTTGGAATCACCAGAGATGGCATCTTTAACATCATAACCGTAAGAGTATTGGGGATGAGGATCGTATTCTTTAATTTGGGCAACAGCGGCCAAAGGAGCAGCAGCAGGGATGAGGCCGGCACTGGCAACAGTAAGACAGGCAGCGAATAAAGTGATGAACTGAAATTTTTACAAAAAAATAAAATTATTATTATTAAAATTTGTTTCATATGATTCCGTAAGTAATAGATTAAATGAAAATATTTCAATTAACCTTACGTTCAATGTCATTTTAAGTTGTCTGTTTTTGAAATGCTTTAAATACAAAAATTGAAATTGAACTGTGTCATTTAGTAGTTCACCATGGACTTTTATATGAAAATGGCCAAAATAAATACTTTTCTATCAAAATGACCTAAATAAAAGTGCAAAAATTAAATGCAAGAAAAAATAAAATAAAACACAAATCGGTTCAATAATTAAAGCAAAAGCTAATGCTCAAAAACGTTAATTGAATTTTAACTCATCCAACAGTTTTGTGGATTGTATTTGTTTAGTTACACAAAAAACAATAAAACACCAACAACAAGAATTAAATTAAATGTCTACTTCATTTGTTTGCTATTAGTTCAAAAAAAAAAAACTAATTTGTAAATGGTTCAATAAATATTTCAGGGGGAAATATTTCAGAGGTGCAAGAAAAGAAGTGTTTATAAACAGAATTATATATTAATTAGGATTATTACTCCGTTCCTGGTCTCACTTTTATCATATTCTAATATTGTGGAATGTTAGTTTAAAATAAATATCTACAATGAAGTAATGCTTATTGCTGGAAAATTAGGGTGACAATGAAAATTTGTATGCCACTGGAAGTATGTAAAACCCACCTATATAGAAACTTTGAGTAAAATCTAAGCCATTGACATTGTAGGTCAATATTAAAATTTTGGAGAAATCTGTTATTTCAGAAATAATTGATTTTTTTTAAATGCCAAATTTAATGGTGTTAAATGCAATAGCCCAAGCTCCAGGTTCCAAGAGATTGTTAATATTGTTTAAATCTTGTATAAATATTTGTTATTACATAGTTAAATTAAATAATACAAAATAAATGGCGTTGACATTCCTGTGAACAATAAACAACAAGTTAATATGTTGTTACGTTTTTACCTTTTAAAAACGGTGGTTTATTTCCTTTAAATAAACCGGATTCTTTTTAATTGCAAAATAAAAGCTTCAAGTAGTATGAAGAAAATATTACGAGTCTTTATTATAAATGTACACAAAATCGATTAAAATTGAACACTGGCATTTTACACACTTAAGCTGTGTTCACATTTTGTGTATTTGTCATGTGGACTGTCACTTTTTCGCATGTCAAATTTGTACATATAATCTGAACACCTTCAAACAATAGCATGTGTTATTTCTCTGTGTACAATACACATGACATTTTTGTATTTAGAACGAGTTCTATTTTCAAGCGACAAACCATCTGACATCTACTGTTTTTTAAAACCGAAATTTTGTGGCGGCAAAAATTAATTGAAATTTTAATAAATATAATTTATACCTAAGAGTAAAACAAAAATACAAAAAAAAAACTACACAAATTTATTATTGAAAAGGGAGGAAAAACTTGAAAAGGAGTTAACAAAAGTAAGTACATATGTATGTGACATAACCAACATATGACCATGTAATTTATAAACCGTATGTAAAACTCAAATTTTGACATACACATGAAATCACATATGGGTAGAAAAGTGACATTCCACATGACAAATACACATAATGTGAACACAGCTTTAGGCATATTACGGTTTAAGAACACACTTAACTGTAAGTTTGAGAGCACTTCGATGTTTACTCAACAATGACTCACAATAAACTAACACTAACATGAGTGGCCCTGTTAGTCTATTTATACACCAATCATAATTTCTGGAAGGTTCGGAACTAAGATACTAGAATGTTCAAGCAAGTCTAGAATGTTCGTGTCTAGAATATTTAGTCAAAGTCATTAAAACTTAATGATGCCATATTGATCACCTATGTTTATAACAGGGTGTTCTCAATAATGTTTATAAATTAAAACTTCTACAAATGCTAAACAATTTGTATGTCGATAAACATGCCATCTGTTGTATGTTGATAAATTTGCTGTATGTTGATACCGACCGTTAAATTTAAATTAAAATTCAATTGCGTAACAATATATACGACAGCGAATAGGCAGTGGCGGTAACAAATGGTATTTGGATAAAATTTATGAGTTACAAATATAACCTACAGAAATCACATCTCTCATATTAGACTAATAACGTATATTATGACACATATTTGCATTTTATATGTGAAAAGTTCACGTCATTTAAAATCAACATCTTTTTCAGTTTCTTTCATTTCAAACAGTTAAAGATAAAATATATATAATTTCAACGAATCTCAAGAAATTCATCATTTAATTAGTTATTATAAAGATAAAATCCTATTTATTTTATCTATGTCCCACACACTGAACGCTCAATTTACTTACCAACATGAATACCACCATAATTTATATTTGTGGATGGCTTACGAATTCAAATAACGTTTACGAAAAAAGCCTCAATAAAATTAACTTAACTGTACGAATATCAGCATTTAGTAAGTTGGCTGATATTTATTTATAGTTTTTGTTATATTTACACTTTCAATTTTAAAATTAATTTCAGTTTTCCAATTCAATTTGTTTGTTTTTATATATTTTTTTTGTCATTCTCATATAAAAGACCGGACTAAACAATTAAACGACACAGTTCAAATCCTCTTTTGGTATTTAGAGCACCTCAAAATCAAACACTTCTAAAATGGCTTTTAAAGTAAGAAATGATCAAATGGATCTCCAACAACAATTGTAATATAATCCAAAGGATTATTTCTAATAATATTTATGTTGTTTTTTCTATATAATTTTAGTTCATCACTGCATTCGTTGCATGTCTCGCTGTTGCCAGCGCCGGCCTCATTCCAGCTGCTGTTCCTTTGGCCGCTGTTGCCCAAGTTGAAGAATACGATCCTCATCCACAATACTCTTACGGTTATGATGTTAAAGATGCCATCTCTGGTGATTCCAAGACCGCTGTGGAAACTCGTGATGGTGGTTTCGTTCAAGGCCAATACTCTTTGAATGACGCTGATGGTTACAGACGCATTGTTGACTACACCTCCGACCCCATCAATGGCTTCAACGCTGTTGTTCGTCGTGAACCTTTGGTAGCCGCTCCAGTTGTTGCTGCTCCCGTCGTCAAAGCTGCCCCAGTTGTAGCCGCCCCTGCTGCCGTTCCCTTCAGTTATGCCGCTGCACCTGTCGTTCAACACGCCGCTCCCTTCGTTGCTAGCCCAGCTATTGTAAAGACTTCTTTCGCATCTCCCCTTATCTCTTATGCTTATTAAGTAATTGTTTTGTATTGATTGTGTCTGTTAGTTGCTAAAGACAAATAAAGATGTGATGAATGTTATAGTTATTTTATTTAAAAAATGATTTTCTTTAATTTTTAATACTGTAATAATAATTGAAAGAACTGAACTTAGGCTTCATAAAGAAAATTATTCAAATCCAAGAATAATGAAGATATTGTTAAAAATAGAGGAAAACAAAAAAATTAATTAAGTTATTCAGGAGCAATTTAAAAACACTATTTATAAGATGTTCAATGCTTTCATCATACCCAAGTTGCAATAGAAAATGCAAAGTATACTAAATTCATACAATCGATGGTAAAATTTAAAGAGTTGACTATGGACTATTCTTGGTCTGCAAAACTTTATAAATTTGTACATACATGAATGCCACTAACTTTTAAACTTTACATTGTATAAGTAGAACCACAAATTTTATTTCAATTAAAAGATAAACACATTTTCCTTAAATGGTCCAAATATAAATTCTAGGTGTAGAAAGGTAACAACCATATATCTCAAAAATACAAGGTGAGTGCAGTAGCACAGTTGACTGACTTTGTTTACAATTTACTTATGTCAAAAGTATTATTTTTGAAGTGTTTTTGACAGTAGTACATTATTTTACACAAACAAAATGCCTGTTGTTTCTGCATTGTGTTGTATTTTGTGCCGATTTGCAGTCACCTTGTATAGTTACACCATGCACTGTTAGATATGAAAGTTAACCATATTCTGTAATTCACTTGCATATAAAAAGAATTGTTATAAAATTACTGAATCACCTCAATAATATTTGAGTACACTGTATAATTAATATATCACTATATATTATTCAGAACTTTACAACTAAACGAGTGTCAACCTGGAAACTTTGCATGAATATGGAAGATAACTTGATTATAATTATTTATTTTTGAATGATTTAAAAATTCGACTGTTTTTGAAGTTTTAACTTCTAGATTGCATAAAATTAAAGCTAAATCAAAATTTAAGTTCTAAATTATGTAGTTTAACAGAAATCGCAAAACTATTTTTTTTAGTTCGGTCCATGTTTGACCATAGACGCCATATAAAGTCCACTTCCAAAATTCACTTAAATGCGTATAAAACTGGTATAAAAAATGTTAAAATGTTAAAATTTGACATAAGTAATCCTTATAGGTAAATAAATTGTTGTACTAAACTTTATAGTTGTCGGCCCATAATTGGTCATGGTTCCCATATAAGGACCACATCCGAAAAAGTCATTAATCTTTAAATATATCGTAAAAATATTGGTACCGACCCTAAACTTTATATAAATAATTTTGTGAATTTTGGTCCATATTTGACCATATCCCGCATATAAAGCACTCTTCCGAAAATCACTTCAAATCTATTATAAAAATGGTACCGATCCAAAATTTTACGCGGATCATTTTGAGAATATCGGGCCATATTTGACCATGTCCCCCATATAAGGTCCACTTCCGAAATTCACGTTAATACTAATATTTATCATATATATATCGTTATTATGTTGAAATTCAATTCATATACATAAAATTCTCTGTTCTGAAATTGAAGAAGATCGGTCCATGATTTGCCATAGCTGCCATATAAGAACCATTTCCGAAAAACAATTTAACCCACAAAAATGTCTAATAAATATCGATATCGACCCAACTTTTATATGGATCAGAAATTTTAATCTAGAAATCATATTAAAATCGGTTATACAGCAATTATGCTACTGGATTTTGTAGCTGTCAGTCAATAATAGCTCCCGAATTAAGACCACTTCCGAGCATAACAATTAACCATACAGCTGTTGTAAATAACGTTGTTGAGATGAAATTCTCAAATATGTACGTAGAAACCAAATAAGTGGATACTGGATTTAGAAGCTATCAGTTTATAATTGGTCCACATCTACTATGCCTCCCATAAATCTTTTGTAAATAATGTTTCTGTGATCAAATTCAACCAAACCTTATAATCTTAAATTTTTTTATACTCTGTTATTTAACTTGTGCTGAATATGGAAAAATGTTTTTTTAATTGTTAGATTGTTATGAAAATAAGACAAACTCTGTAGTAAAATTGTCTTTCAAACAATATATAAAATACTAAAAAAAAATCCACTAATACTGCATAAAACAAGTAAGAAAGTATAGTCGGTCAAGCCCGACCATATAATACCATACACCCAGTATATGTATAAAACAGTTTTTTAGAAATGGGCGTTATATGGGAGATATAACCTATTGTGGACCGATTATCCAAAAATTATGTGTCTTGATGTCTGTGAATATAAGAATTATATGTGTTAAACTTTATCTCGTTATAAATATGTACTTTCAAAAGATTTATGGAGCTTAAAGTGAATTACGGAGAGGGTCTTATATGGAATTTCGACTAATTATGGACCGATCATAATAAAATTATACCATATTATTTGTATAATTCAGAAAGTGATTCTGAGTCGATCGGTATACTTTAAGGTGGGTGTTTGGACCAATATTTCTGGGCGTTACAAACATATGAACAAATCCAATATACCCTCCCCACTATGGTGGTATAGGGTATAAAAAATACAGAATAAGCATATGCCAGTGCAGTTTTTTTGTATTTCTTATTATGTCTATGTGTGAAGATTCGCCACAGCCGAATATTGCGCTCTAACTTGTTTTTATTTTACCATTTGTTTATGAGATAATTGAAATGAAACAAAGTGTTTTTTTCATAAAATAACTAAAACATTCATCACATCTTTATTTATTCTTAACAACTATCAGTCGCAATCAAGTGGAAGCATTTATCTAATAAGCATACGAGATAAGGGGAGATGCGAAAGTAGTTTTCACTACAGATGACCCATCAACGAAGGGAGCGGCGTGTTGAACGACAGGTGCAGCGGCATAACTGAAGGGAACTGCAGCAGGGGCGGCTACAACTGGGGCAGCTTTAACGACGGGAGCAGCAACAGCAGCTACCAAAGGTTCACGACGAACAACAGCGTTGAAGCCATTGATGGGGTCGGAGGTGTAGTCAACAATGCGTCTGTAACCATCTGCATCATTCAAAGAGTATTGACCTTGAACGAAACCACCATCACGAGTTTCCACAGCGGTCTTGGAATCACCAGAGATGGCATCTTTAATATCATAACCGTAAGAGTATTGGGGATGGGGATCGTATTCCTCAACTTGGGCAACAGCGGCCAAAGGAACAGCAGCTGGAATGAGGCCGGCGCTGGCAACAGCGAGACATGCAACGAATGCAGTGATGAACTAAAATTATATAGAAAAAACAACATAAATATTATTAGAAATAATCCTTTGGATTATATTACAATTGTTGTTGGTGATCCAGTTGATCATTTCTTACTTTAAAAGCCATTTTAGAATTGTTTGGTTTTGATGTGCTCTGAATACCAAAAGTGGATTTGAACTGTGTCGTTTAATTGTTTAGTCCGGTCTTTTATATGAGAATGACAAAAAATATAAAAAAAAACAAATTAAATACAAAAATGAAATTTACAAATAAACCACAAACTAAAAGATAATATTCGTAAACATTAATTGAATTTGTATGCCATACGCAAATATAAGTTAAAGTGGTACACATGTTTGTAAGTATATTCAACGTTTAGTATGTAATACATATAAAACAAGTAAGGAAGTATAGTTGGTCAAGCCCGACCATATAATACCCACCACTCAGTATATTTGTAAAATCAGTTTTTCACAAATGAGCTCTATATGGGAGCTATGACCCATTATGGACCAATCATCCAAAAATAGAGTGTCAGGACTTCTACGTATATAAATATTGTTATCCCCATAGGGCCGTATTAAGAAACGTGAGTGCCCTGGGAAAAATAAAATTTGTCGCCCTTTTATACAAGGTTTTATTTTTATATTCTAATATTCGATAATTCCTTCGACAATCTTTACAATATACATATGATACATATGTATATATGTATCAAAGCAAAAAATGACTAGCATACTTTAGCATCTGCTCTTGCCAAAATTATTAAACAAACAAAAACATTATTGAAAAAAAAAATACTAAGCAACACGAAACAATTATAATTCGGGAAAATTATCTTAAATATATATGTAAGTACATATCGTCAGCTTTTTATTGGTTTGACCCAAGATGTATTAAGATGGGTTTGTTTCTTGTTACGACGTTTTCATTGGCCTACGTTGTACGTATGTTAAAAAATATACCAACTATATAAATACGTATTAAACTAATAAAAAAAGGTTGTATATCTCCCTATCAGAACTCTATATAAGGATTCATCTGGCAGGTGTTGTACCAGGATTGACATCACCGCAATAATATCAATATAAGAAATTTTCCTATCTTTCACTGCAAATTTTACATTTTCTTTACTTATGGGAACGTATTGATTTAAACAGTCATCCTGGCGATGCAACTTAATTGGTCATTAGTTTCCCTGTCTGTTCGTGATGTACACCAAACATTTTTATAAATTCCTGTTCTTTTATATCTTTATTTGATCTCTCTAGCAGAAATTACCTATATTTGAAAGAAACCTTAACACGCTAATGATTCACCATGTCTCAAGGCACTTACCATAAAAGTGACAATGGTGCCGAATGTATTCCAAAAGCTTATTTAATAGTTAACAGCTAATAAACGGACTAAAATATTTTCAAAGACTTTGAAAGTTCAATTCTGTATATTTTGCTAAACTTTTTTCTAACTAATTTTCAAAGCGCTTGAGTTACCAGAATTTCGGGATGCCATTGCTGCTGGACTAGTTGTATATCAAGAAAAATAGTCCGTAGGTAGCCCAAGCGTTAGATCGTGTGCTGCATCCTTAGTAAATTCACCACAACCGAATCATTAAAAATAGGCAGCAAAACTATTCACCTAGTTGCGGATATCCACCATGATAGCATTATTTATTACCCTCTCTGGCTAAATAGGGAAAACGGCAAAAAATGATTGAAAAAAGTCTTAGACGCAATGTTTTTGTTAGAAATGCAAAATTCGCTTATTGCTCTTTTCATTTTCTTGCAACTAATATAAAGTATTTGCAATAAAAATCAACAAAATATACCCTCTTAGAAATGACTACATTTTAATCAATAAAAGCCAAACAGTGTCTTGAGGCACGCATTAACCATTTCCCACCTACATACCTAGTAAACCATAAATTGTGATAACTTGGAAAACGTTATTTTGAAATCAGATGCCTAAATTTATAAACTTGTTGGCCTTTATTTTAGAAATTGGCATTAGAGGGTTAACACAGCAATCACAGACCAAACTAATCAAATATTCATGGCAAACGTGATGGAAAAAGTAGCAAATAGTAAAGTTTGTGCTTGTTGTGTTAAGGTTTATGTACTTACTACACGCGGCGAGCTCAAGACCTGCAACAGCGGGCATACTCGTACAAGTGCCGCTGCAACTTATTTTTTAAGATTTTTTAACCGAAAAAAGATTTTAAGATTTTTTTCCCAAAAAAAAAATTTTTTTGTTTTGTATAGACGAAGGTTTGGTTCAATTAAAAAAATCTTCTTTGTTCCCATTGACAAATTTTAAACTAATCGATCTCAAAAAATGTACAATTTAGTATGAGAAAATGAATTTTTGTTGTTATTTTTTTGGTTGGTGTTAAATAAAATATGAATTGTTTTTATTATTTATAATAAAAAAAACTACTTATTTCCAAAAATAAGATTTTTTCCTCAAAAATAAGACTTTTTTTGGCGAAATTAAGATTTTTTGCTGAAAATTTCTGGCAGCCCTGCTGACAAATCTAATTTTATTCTCTTTAAGACATCTAATTTGTTTAATTTTCATAACTTTAAGGTAAGGTCAGACTACGCTAATATTTCGCAGCAAGGTATTTATTTCATTGTGTTTGATTACAACTACATAAAATAATGAATGTGATCACACTATACACATTTAACTGTCATATTTGTTTAAAAAAAATAAACAGTGTCAAACACACGATGGAGAAAACAATTTGCCTGGTAGTCGATGATGATGGGAAATAATATTAATTTTTCTTGAGCTATACTTAAAGTCCACAAAATATCCATTATATAAAACTAATTAACAATCTTCACATTCCATTGTAATTTTAAATAACAAAAACGGGAAAATTAAAAATTTATAATAAAGAAATGAAAATTGTGAACTTTTTTCTTTGATGTAATATCCATGATACAAAGAGAATAAAGCTGACTTTTAAGCGATTTATTATTTTATTGCCAAAAATCTTGCTATAATATCTACTTTGAAAATCCGAGTTTTTTGTTTATTTTTTTAACATTTTGTGAGATTGATACTCAAAAATAAAAAAATCGTATAGAAAAGACCAGAATATCAGCGGGATTTATCAAGATCGTGCAAATACGAAACAGTTTTACGATATTTGTAAATTTTGATCCGATTATATTAGTAAAAATCTCATACATACTTTAAATAATAATTGACCCAAATATTATTTCCTTTTGCTGAGTGACAACGACTTTTTAATTTGTTTACAAAAAACAAATTTAAAAAAATCGCATTTACGTCAAATAATTTTATTTTGAGAGAGAAGAAGTTTTAAATTTAAAGAAATAAACACAAATTAAGTCAAATAGGAGAAGTGTTTAAAGTTAAAAAAAATATTTAGGATTGAGATATTTATTGCACATGAAGAAGAGAAAACTAAAGAGAATAGAATTGTGCGTCGAGTACTGCGAGATGCATCTAATCGCTTGCAGCTGCCTAACTCATTGCAAGTGACTTATTTTTATGAAAAGTGTCTAATTTCAAATGAGTTTCATTTCCAATCCAAAACTAAGAGAGTTTCCTAGTCCCTCTGCAGATTCTTTCATACCCACCAAATCGTAAATGCATTGCACGGATTCTGAGAAGTTGTTTGTCTGGTTTGGGCCTCCTCCTGTTCCTCGTTGATTTTTGATTTGCAGCGGCTTTTAAGCGAACATGACGTTTCTGGTCTGTCCAGACCTAAAATTTTGCAACCTCCTCTTTGGGAAGCTTAAAAAACCCACATGCAATTGATTTATTGCTCTGCATTTTGTTAAGCATAACTTTGAACTTTAGTTACAGCTCTTGCCCTGGAAAGAAATTAAATAAATTTGAATACACAATTTTAGAAAGAAAAAACATAAAAGCTTACATGTCGTGTTTAGTTCGTCTGCAAAAATCAAGTGAACAAATTATAAAAAAAGCTAACATTAAGCTATGTGTCCACGATCGTCAGATATTACAACGTTGTCCGAAAAATGTTTAGAAAATGTCCAACAACCGTGCAAACTTAAAATTTTTGCCTTCCAATGTAGTAAGAAAAAGCATTTTCAGTACATTGGAAGACAAAAATATTGTCAGACATCTAACAATCGTGTAAACACGCAATTTTGCCATAGTCATTGTTTTAAGACAATTGTCAAACAATGGCAGCATTGCCATAGAAATTATTTTTAAATGCAACTCTGTATATACATAAATAAACAAACAAACAAACAAGTGTGTATTAATAAAATCTTTGAAAAAAGTGGAAGAAAATTAAAGAATTAAATTAAAGAAAATAAAAAAATGGATAGCGACATATCTTTTGATGAATCCTGTTTAATAGAGTGCAGATAAATTGGTTTCAATTGCTCTTTTTTGTTCCATGACAATATTTAAACTTTTTAAACACACACACAGAGCTGCAACACGAATTTGACAATGCCACACAACAATCTAACAACCGTGTGAACTGACAACTTCGGTTGACAGATAAATTCATTGTGTGACAATTGTGTGCAAATGAAATTGTTGGTTTTTTACAGTTGTCTAAACTGACATTTTTAGATATGACAACGTTGTAATATCTGACGATCGTGGACACATAGCTTTAGGTGAGAAAAAAATTATTCACGATTAGGTGAATTTTGTTTTGTACGTGAGGCTTATTACTCATGATTGAATGATTAGGAAAAATGAAAAAACTTCGTGAGAAAAGTTATTTACGATTGCATTTGAGGGAAATTGAACAATTTATCGAGGGAACAAATATTCACGATAGGGCTGAACCTATTTTTATTCTACCGACAAGTCGGGGAAATATTTTTTTCTTTTTGAACTATTTGATCGAACAATTATTTCAAGAAAATGTTTGTTATAATGTGACCATAGGGCAAATATGTATATTATATGTTTTTTCGCAGCACTATAATAACAGAATGCAATAAAAACATGCTGCTTTGTAATTTAGAATATGTGAAATAATATTAAAATTAAATTTGCAGGATCATGGTTATATGGGGAAAAGATTTTGTATGTTGGCAAATAATTCTGTTTGACGAAAATCATTTTTTTTGTTGTTGTTTGCTCTTAATTTTATTTGCGGTCAGATTCAAGCAATGAAATATTTGATATAAAATATCAAATATTCGCCGAGTCTGGTCGTATCTTTAGAATCCCATTTAATTTTTTAGTATGATTTTATAAAAAGTGTCAATTAATTTTTAAGAAAACTAAATACAACAATTACTGACTTAATATACAAAATATCCTATTATCGTTAGAAATAACTTAATTATAAAAAATTACTTAGGATTAATGTAACACTAAGTTTGTTCATATTGGAATACTTTTATTAATATATGTATATAAGTATCTATATATATATGTATATCTAAAATTTACATTTAATTAAGATTATATCGAAACCCAATAATGGTCCCATTGTAAATTTCGTATATGTTGTTCATTACGCAATTTTCTATATTTGTAGGAAGTATTTAAAAAAATAAGGATAAAGATGTGTTCAAGGACGATTTCCAAGCAATATGCTGCTCTAGAAAAACACGTTAAAACTATGATTTATTACCTTAAATATGAGATCAAGTGTGATGCAATCTGACTAACAGTTCTAAAGTTAAAACACAAATGTTATTAAGCAGTTTTGAATTTCTGAGGAACTTAAGGTACGTACGGTCACAGTTGGCAAATATTTACCGAAAAAGACGTAACCACTAAATCACACATATTTGAACTCGATTATTTATTTAAAAAACTTTTCTTATTCAAGCTAAATCACAACAAATATTTATTTTTAATTTATTCGATGCTGTTTGATCTTGCAAATCTCTTGTAAGAGTAAACAACGTCAAACAAATTTGTGCTAAATATTTGAGTAAGTATTTGTCAAATGTGATCGTACATTCTTTTTATGAACATGGAGGACAGTCATCGAAATCAGAAGAGATAAGGTTCAATAATCCATTTTGTTTGTTCGAATTTGTTTGTGCTTTTGAAAAACATATAAATCTTACTAGTACCGAAATACAGCTGTAATAAATTTATAATCTATAATAATAAAAGATAAGTGTTTGTTGTTAATCTATACATTCAGGTACTACTAAATAGATATACATTTATGTATATATAGAAAATAAATCAATTCAAAGTAACAATCAATAATTATGATGCTTTTCCTAAAGTACGATTAAGTTGCTCTTGGTAGGTGCTTTAAAGTACGAAGTTCCATAATTAATATAATTCTTTGGTACTCCTCATGTGAACAAATTTGAAAACAATGTGCAATTTGTTCTAATAGTCAACTTCGAGAAATATTTTTCTGGGTTAACTTAAATAAAACAAAATTATATTTCTAATAAAATAAAATAGTCATCACATCTTTATTAATCTAACAGTCGCAATCAATCCGAAAGCATTTATCTAATAAGCATACGAGATAAGGGGAGATGCGAAAGTAGTTTTCACTACAGATGGCCCAGCAACGAAGGGAGCGGCGTGTTGAACGACAGGTGCAGCGGCATAACTGAAGGGAACGGCAGCAGGGGCGGCTACAACTGGGGCAGCTTTGACGACGGGAGCAGCAACAACTGGAGCGGCTACCAAAGGTTCACGACGAACAACAGCGTTGAAGCCATTGATGGGGTCGGAGGTGTAGTCAACAATGCGTCTGTAACCATCAGCGTCATTCAAAGAGTATTGGCCTTGAACGAAACCACCATCACGAGTTTCCACAGCGGTCTTGGAATCACCAGAGATGGCATCTTTAACATCATAACCGTAAGAGTATTGGGGATGGGGATCGTATTCCTCAACTTGGGTAACGGCAGCTAAAGGAGCACCAGCTGGGATGACACCGGCGCTGGCAACAGCGAGGCAAGCAGCGAAGAAAGCAATGAACTAAAATTACAAAAGTACACAATTTATTTTATAATAATCCATTTCACAAACGATGATGTATGTATATGAGTATAAGTAGTTTTAATTATCCTTACTTTTAAAGCCATTTTACTCGAAGTGTTGGGTTGAGATGATCTAAATTCCAAATTTGGATTTGAACTGTGTCGATTAATTGTTTACGTCGACTTTTTATATGAAAATAACGAAAACAATATTGTGTATCAAAATGACCAAAACTAATATGGACAAAATAAATGTATGACAAAATACGATTAAACACAAACCAATATGCTACTGAAATTAATAAACGTTAATTGAATTTTAACTCATCCAATAGTTTTGTGGATTGTATTCAGTTACACATGCAAAATACTAAATACCAACAACAAATACGTCATAATATTGAAGTAAAATAAAAATTGACTTCTTTGGTTTTAATTTAATATAAAGAGTAGCCCCTACACAAAGTCTCTAGATAGCGTATTAAAGCATGGCTTTAATATTTCAAGGGTATTTCCGAAGTGCAAGAGGTGTTGTTAGTACATTGTACATATACATACATACATAGTTTAAAAGTGCCCTGAAGGAAACCTGGGGACAAGTGTCTCCAAGTCACCACTTTTGTCTACTATTTTGGTAACAGTTTGGCGACATTGTCAACGGCATTGTCACAATGGTTATTATTATACAATATTTTTTTTTTTTTAATTGTGAGCCACGATAGACTAGGCGATAGTGTGCCGGACTATCATTCAGAGGGTTGCGGGTTCGACTCCCGCCAGAGACTGGGTGTTGTTGAATTTATTTTTAATTAGATATTTTTTAGTATTTTATTTTTTTTAATAAAACGCCAAAAATTAGCAAAAAATGGATTTTTACCAAAAGTGTAGACAATATGGTCCCAAAAGAACTACCTTGTCAATAGTACCTATGTCAGTAGTGGATTTTCAATGGCACGCACATGTTAAATGTCTTTAGTAATTAGCATTGTCTGGGGTATACTAAGTCACTAGTACTGGTGATTGTGTCAATAGTAAATTAGTACAGTTTCACTATTGACATTTCCTGCAGGGTGATTACAATACACAGTCACAGTCATACTTTTAGACTCAACATTTAGCAACAATATACACTCAAGCACAAATCACAAGGCTGGCTGGATAAACTTAAAACGCATTATCGCAGTGACAATGATGCAATTAATAAACATGTACATACATACATACATACACATGTATTTTGACGTATATTAAGTGGTAAATTAAATAATAAACTATGAAATTCCGATTTTACCCATTCATATTCCATCTGAATTATGTGTTATAAATACATACATATGTATGTACATATTTGTTTATCCACCCAACAAACAATGATTACTTATTCAATTTTTAAACTTTTCTTACCACTGACCGACTGACCAAGTGACAGAATGACTGTCAGTAGCAGTTAAAGCTTTGGATCAACAGCCGAAATAATATAATCAAAGTCAAAGCACGCAATTGGTGTTAATATAAACATTTTCCAACATTTTGTTTAAGCAACTTTAGGCGCACAATCAACAACACCAACGGATTTTGGTGGATTTTGTTACAATTTGAATGCGTATAAAGAAATCGCAATGCATTTTGCGTTGGTGTACACTTGAAGAAAAAGTATGTGTCACCACTAGAAGTGCGTTTTAAAAAATCATGCTTAGCAAAGAATCTTTAAAGACTACTACGATTACGATAATCATGTGAAGATATCTTAGCGAAAGCCATTCAGGCCCGGGGATGGTTGGAAAGTCTTTTGAACGACTCGGCATGATTCCAGATAATATTGGAATCAATAATAAACTTACAAAAGTACAGAAGTATGGTAGCTTTCATTAACATATTGTGATGCACAAAACCAGATTATCTTCACACAGCTATTCCAGCCTTCAATTATTAGGTGCACTAGGGACATGAATGATGACGCCACATGCCCTGAAGGATGCAACATAGATGTAACGGAAAGCCACCGAGATGCTCAAACTCCATTATACTGTAACGAAGAAAATATCGGAAGTTTTTTAATGAAGCGAAGAGGACATACGTTTCTGTAGTAGTATAAAAAATTCCTGTCCTGGATACATCCAGAAACCGTATGATAATTGTACTATTAGTGTACAAGTATTAATGGATGCCGTCTTGATTCTATATAAAGTCGTTCAATTGAATCAGTGTTACATGACACTGACAGCTTTCACTGGACTATTATCCGATATAATTCCTGATGATTACAGATCAATTTATAAATTATACCTCCATGACTACAAAAGAATTGTAAAGTTATATTACATTTGGAATTACTGATGAAACAAGTGCCAAAAGATTGGAATCGATTCTAAATTTGTTACAGACATATATATTTCGAATCTGCTGACATGCAGCACAATAAGGGTCTTTCTTGTGGAAAATATTTAGGAAAATTGACTTTATAAAACGTAGTGGTCGCTGTATATTAAATTAATTTTGAACCGCACTCTCTAAGATTGAAAATATGTAGTAGGCAAAAGTTTTAAAATCGATGATGGCAAAATATATTTACAAAGGTATCATAAGCGTGGATCACAAACTTGGTTACAGCAGGTAAAATTAATGTTGATTCTCGATCTCGTATTCAAGGAGTTATCGGTGGTGGCATCTACAATAATAATTTTTAAAATGTACGTAGATTTATTCAAACTAAATTGGCGACTATTGAAAGGACAACAAACATAATTAGTTATTACATGATATAGAATAGATATATGTAGATATATTGGATGTTCTCCAACTGGATGATGAGACATTTAATAGTCAATTGGACATGGGACTGTTACTGGCAATTTTATTGCTGACAATTATGTGAAGAGAGTATCTAGAACTCCAGAATAGAAATTAATTGAGTGCGTGATAACCTTTTAACCCACCAAATAATGATTCCACGAGGGAAAAAGAAGATGGATAAAAAAATTACCCTGAATTCATAGCAAGAAATATGTATATACATATATGTCCAAGAATGGACAGGCCTTGTTCAAAGGATATACTACTACCAAAATCTTCACTGTAAAATTATCAATTATTTATAATATTAATCTAGCAATTCACTTGCTAGATTACTTATGATATTAATCTGAGAAACCCCCTTATTCTACCTTTCACTTACTTTTAATGACACATTTTAAACACAATTACCAGTTTCTACAAATTGCAATTTCTTCAGTGTAACTTAATAATTTATGCACATCAATAAATATATTAACTTGCAACATACAAATTTCGATAAAATCGAATTTGCGCTACAAATGTCTGCATGATTGGTATTAAATTTTTTTTTTTTGCATTTTAACATTAATTCCGTACATAATCATTATTTTGCTCTTTTTATGCCCTCCATAAAAGTAAGTTTATCATTCCGTGTGTAACACTAAGAAATATTCACCTAAAACCCAACAAAGTACATATATATATATTCTTGATACTTATAGAATTCTAAGTCATTTTAGCTATGTCCGTCTGTCTTTCTATCTGTGTAAAATACACTCACGTCCAAAATACACAACCAAAATTAGCAAAATTTACGGGTTTCGTTTATAATTCTCCTAAGCAGTTGGGTATTGAAAATCAAGGAAACCCGGTTTCGTAGAACCAGAGTTTTGCTATTTTGTTTACCTAGATCATACCGTGAAAATTTTTAAACGTTATATATTTGATATAAGGTGAAACTATGATGAAAACAGTAAGAATCGGTCCACTTACATACTCGTATATCGGTTATACGGCAACTAATCTACTGGATTTTGTTGGCAATAGTTTCCAAATAAAGTCACTACACAGAAAAAAATAAAAATGAGTTTCAATTAAAATATTTGTGGAATTAATTAAAAATTTAATTGAAATCGGACCTGTAAACAAAATGATAGCATCAATTAAAAAAAATTTGAGATTTAATTGAAAATATCAGAAAAAGTAATTGAATCAATTAAAATTTTAATTGAAAATTATTTTAAAATCAATCAAAGGTTTAATTGAAAAAAAACATGATTTTTTTTCTGTGTATAACAACCATAAAGATGTTGTAAATAACATTATACCAGTGTAGTTTTTGTATTTCCTATTATATTTAGGTGGAGGGTATTTAAGATTCGGCACACCACTTAACTTTTTTTCTTGTATTTTTGGTACGAACGAGTATTTCCTTTTTTACAATTAGACGTGGACGTTATGGTCTGGTATTCAATATTTCCTTACGCCACTTTGTTTATTTTCGTTGTCATTATTATTGGTCTTTGTTATTATTATTTAATACAAATTCACATACACACATCCATACATATAAATGTTTATGGGTATGTATGTATGTATGTATGTGAATGTGTGTACATTTGGCCGAGTGTTTAATTTTGTTGTTGAGCATCTGAATGCCAATGTGACTGGCTAGAATACTTTGCCAAGACCCAGTATCATTGAACTAATTTCGTTTTATGCCAATTACAATAATCGGTCAACATCGGTGTTTTGTTTTTTTTTTTTTTTTAACTTTTAGTTTTGTTTACATTAAGTTAAGCTCTTGTCAATGTGTGGATGTGATTTTATAACAATTATAAATAAACCAATCAAACTAAATAATACACAGAGGAGTATTTGACACAAAAAGCTGGCTAAAAAGGCAAAAATTAATTTAAAGAAATCTTAAAAGCTGCTCGATAGACAACAAAATATCAGATCTAGCTGGGAATTTTCTAGACTTTAAGTTGAGATTTGCAGTTCCTAAACATTGTTAAAGTCTGAACAATGAAGAAAATTGCTTGCGTTTTTATTGATTTTATCGATTTATTTGTGTTTGCATGATATATTCTTCGTAGCTGAACGAACGAAAGTTTAGATTGATTATTAATTTTATTATCTTAAATATTTATGTTGAAAAAATACGCTCAAAAATTAAAATAATGTTTTTACATATGTACATATGTAAGTATGTACGAGTATATCCTTTTTAGTTTTTAGCTACATTACATAAAATAGTATACATACTTGATAATGAAATTTCGATTTTCTAATTTTAGAGAAATGAAAAAATTTGCGCCAATATTTTTGCTGATTTTTTTTTAATTTCTCCTTTTTCTATTTTTGCTTGTCTGACAATTTTTCTTATGCCTGTTTGTCAGTAATAAAATAAATTGATTTTTGAATTATTGAAAATAAATGTTATATTCTTCACTTTCAACACTTGTCATTACCTGAATATTAAAGTTTATTATCGGAAATCAGTTCAAGTAATGGAAATCATTCTGTTATTTCACCTGGCCCCCATATAAATGTCCTCCTGAAATTGGGGTTTACCGATCATAAATGTTTGAATTATGGAAGTATCCAAACAAATTTCATCACAAATAAGTGGTAAATAAAGTTAAATCACATCTACGAATCTTGTGCAGATCGGTCCATAATTACTCGTAGCTCCTATATAAGACACACTTCCGAAAATCACTCTAAAGATCATAGCTCTCTCAAAAATGTTGATATCCAAATAATATTGAACGAAAATATATTTCATATGTCTAAAAATAATACGGTACAATTTTATTACGATCTATCCATAATTAGTCGAAGGCCCTCTTCGTAATTCACTTTAAGCTCCATATATCGTTTAAAAGTATTTTCATCGACATAAAGTTTAACACATATAATAGTTATATTCACAGACATCATGACACTAATTTTTTAGGTGATCGGTTCACAATAGGTTGTATCTCCAATATAACGCCAATTTATATGGTCGGGCTAGACCGACTATACTTTCTTACCTGTTTTTCTTAAATTTAAAAACATTTGGCAATTATAACACTGTTTTGAATTCTTCTTTGATAATCCCATTTTATAACCATATGAAAGAGTGTTTTTAGATTCTCTTTTAAATCGTTTAATTTTACCGAGCCGTTTTCAAAATATACTTGTATATAAAGAGTGTCAACGTACTCATTGTACTTTTTTTAATTTTTTTTTAACGTCCGTACATTTATATTTGTTTATAATCATTTCTTGTTTTACTTCTTCGGTAGTTTTGTTGTCTGGTATAATAATTGTAATAATTATATTCAATGTTTCTTTTTCTCATAAAATTTTTTTGGGAAAAAGTGACATGACAGTGTTGACTTAACTTTTAAATGTCAAATAATTTCGTGACGTCATTTGACCAATATGGGCAGAAAACTCAATTTTTTAATTCGGGATGGCGTAATCTTTATTTCTATCATGCTTGCTATGTGCCATAGTTGAATAAACCAAGTTAGCTAGTTAATAGAACTTTGAACAAGAATTTGCAAGAAAAGTTAAAAAAAATTTAATTTTTTCAAAAACTTACTTACGAACGTTACTGAAAAGTATAATGAAATTCGTTTCAACCGAAGCCAATTACATTTCTGACGAGGGTCAAAAAGAAAACTAACAGGAACTTAAAAATGAAATTTGTGCCATTTAAAAGAAAAAATGTTATAGTCTAACAAACAAAAACATTTGTTGCAAAAATGTGCATTTTAATTTATTAAAATTAAAAAAAGCAAAAAAATGCTCCTTTTTTATGTCACAGCTTATTAAATGCAGTAAATTTCTACTGTACCGATAGCTCAATGCAGCGTTGTTGGTTTGTCCCTTTTCGTTTTTTACTTCTATCAATATTTTCTGTTGAATTGTAAGTCAAATTTTGTAACGTCAGGTATTAATTTTAAATAGTTCAAATGAGTCTGCGTACAACGATAGAACAACAAGAATTGGTTTTAAACCATTTTTAAAAAAGGCCACTCAAGCGAAAAATGGTTAAATGGTAAAATGGTTAACATTAAATCTTACATAATTCAAAAATTCTTTGAGCGCTTCATCCATGAAAATCAAAGGCAGAAATGCACCAAAAAAATTCACTGAGCATGATGAGCGACACATTTTAATGAAAACAAGGGCAAATCCAAGGTTATCAGCTTCACAATTTTTTTTTTTTTTTTTTATAGCCTTTATTTATTTATTGAATCTTCATATAATGAAATGACAATAAGTATTCAAATCTTAATACTAAAAAGAAAATAATAAGCCCAGCCAGTGCTAGAGAAAAATTTTATGATACTAAAAAAATTTCACATCAACTGATCCAGTCATCTATTTTGCGCTTGAGTTAAAGCAAGGGTATCCCTCCTTCTCAACCGATTATGGCCACTAAAGTTAAGGATGTCTCGTGCAAGTGGGTTTGGGTGGTGTTCAAGTTTGCTGACATACTTTGACGCGTGTTTTGTAAATTCAACTTTTACTGATGGCACGCATAGATCTTTGTGAATTCGAGAATTTTTAACATACCATGGAGCTGCAGTAATTATACGTAGAATTTTATTTTGACCCCTTTGAATTTTTTCAATGTTTGATGCTGAGGCAGTACCCCATAATTGAATTCCATAGCACCAGATTGGCTTTAGAATTGCATTGTACAACAATAGTTTGCAGTCCAACTTTAGTGAAGAATTTCTGCCAATTAGCCAATTAAGTTGCACTGCTTTTAATCTCATCTGTGTAAGTTTCGCTTCAATATGAGACTTCCAAGTTAAACGGCGGTCGAGGTGAATGCCGAGGTATTTGACTTCATTATGTTGAGGAATAATTTGATTATTTATTTTGATGAACGAGCAAGTTTCTTTTCGCAATGTGAAAGTGATATGAATACATTTCTGTTCATTAACCCTGATTTTCCAAAGCTCTAGCCAATTCTCTAGTTTATAAACATAATTCTGCAAATTCTGTGATGCTACTTGGTGGTCCTTGTGAACGCTGATAAAGGCTGTATCGTCAGCAAAAGTTGAAGTATGTATATTGGGGTCTGACGGCATATCGGATGCATAAACCAAATATAAAGTAGGACCCAGTATGCTACCCTGGGGTACTCCTGCTTCAATTGGCTGAGCGGGGCTTAAAAAATTGCCTTCTTTGATTTTAAATTTGCGACCGTATAAATAGCTTTCCATAAGTTTATGGGTGTTAGCAGGCAGAGTTAATTTTATTTTCTGCATTAAACCGTCATGCCAAACTTTGTCGAACTCTTGGGACACATCAATGAAAAGGGCGGAGCAGTATTTTTTGTCTTCAAACGACCCTCTTATCACATTTACCAATCTGTGTGTTTGTTCGATGGTGCTGTGTTTAGCTCTGAAGCCGAATTGATGATTAGGAATGCATTCAGTGTCGTTCAGAATTGGAATCAACTTAGTCATTAACAATTTTTCGAACAGTTTAGAAATTGTCGGCAATAGGCTAATTGGCCTATATGACTCTACTTTGGTGTGATCCTTCCCTGACTTAGGAATCATAGTGATCATAGACACCTTCCAATCTGCAGGATAGTATTCTAGGCGTAAAATAGCGTTGAAGATAAAGAGGATAATTCTTCTAGCTACACGAGGTAACTCCACAAGCATTTTATTGCTGATTTTATCCATACCTGGAGCCTTTCTAAGGTTCAGAGTACCAATAGCGCTTTGGACATCACCAAAGTTTAGTCTTAGAGGTACAGGAGGTCTAATAACGAGTGGTGGCAAATCAGATACGTTATTTGAGTTGTTTTTAGTAAACACATTTCTTAAATGGTTAACAAATAATGTCCCTTTCTCGGAATCATTTCTAGCCCAGTCACCAGTCGGATTTCGCAAAGGAGGTTTTCCTCTCACTGGTCTTTTTAAACCTCTTGCCGCCCTCCATAACGAGTAGTCAGATTGTGGGGTACTATCAAGACCCTCCAAGTAGGATGTAAGTGAAGCCGTTCTTTGGGTTTCTAAGAAATGTCTTAGTATATCTCTGCATACCCGTAGCCTAGCTTTCAGTTCAGGAGACCTGTGAAGTTGCCACTCTCTTCTCATTCTTCTTTTTTCTGATAGGAGATGTTCGAGTTCAGATAAATAAGTTCTGTTTGTCCTATTTCTACAGTCAACGTGATAAGTGGAAGCGTGATGCACAGCTCGTCGAAGGTCCTCGGTAAAGTTGCCAATCGACTCATCGATATCGTCGGTAGTTCTCAACACAATATTTTCCGTGCAATGAGAATTTAAATACTTTTTGTATTTTATCCAGCTTACTCGGGTCTTAGTCATGTTTCTAAATGGAGAGCCACACACTTGAGGGAAATGCATTGAAATGATAGTAGGAGAGTGATCTGAGGACAAGTCTAATGAAGGATCCACTTGCATCCATTCTACAGGGATATTTTTCACTACTCCAAAGTCAATAACATCGGGAATCTTCCGTCGGTCCGTCGGCCAGTAGGTGGGATGTCCGCTTGAGAGTACATCTAATCCCATTTGAGCAATGGTGTTGAAGAGTACGCGACCCTTTGGGGTTACCAGACGTGAACCCCAAAATGTGTGTTTGGCGTTAAAGTCGCCAGCAACTAAAAATCTAGCTCCAAGGGAATTAAAGAAGTTATGGTATTGGTGTTCTTTTATTGAGAATCGAGGCGGAGAATAAATCGATGATAAAACAAATTTGTATTGACAGAATTCAATGCAAATGTTTGTTGCTTGGAGGTAATCCTCACTTATGTTATTCATTAGATAATGTTTTATTCTGTTCTTTATAAGAATTGCCGAACCTCCACAAGCTCTTCCGCGGGGATCTTTAGTATCGTACAACACGTAGCCATTAATTTTGAAGTACCCTGTCGACGTCAAGTGAGTTTCAGCAATCATCATAACATCAATCTGCTTATCCATCAGGAAGTATTCCAGTTCGTTTTTATGTTGGCGGAGGCCGTTCGCGTTCCAAAAACAAATTTTTAAATAAATCATTTCTTTAAAATGGCTTGCAAGATAGTAGATCGCATTTTCAGCATTTCCTGCATCATGGATGTCATGGTGGTCGTAAAAGTGTTCATAGTTTGGACAAGTGTCTGCAATGTTGTCTCTAGATTGTTGATATGTGGCTCAGAATATTGCGATATAGGTTCCTGCTCCAGACCTGGCATATTAGATTTGACCACGTTTGCGTAAGAAACTTGTCTAGAATTAGGAGCGTTTACGTGAGTAGTTGGTCGTACAATTTGAGGAAAATTCTTACTCGACGTGAAATTAGGTTGTTGAGGATGGTCAGGTAATACTGGCGACTTATTGGTCCTTATGCCCTTCAAATAAGTATAAACTGGACAACCTCTATAATTAGCGGTATGATTTCCTCCACAGTTACTGCATTTTTTTATTTTTAAGTCCGTTTTGGACTTATTACATTGAGCAGTTGCATGTAGTTCCCCACATGCAACACAAACAGACGGCAATTTACAATTCGCTTTGGTGTGACCAAATTCTTGACAATTAAGACACTGGACGGGTCCAACACGCTTATGCGGTTCCTCCACGGTAATTCTACGATGCAGAAGATAAATAAGATTGTAAATTGGATGGGACTCGTTTTTCTTTAAGGCAACATCTCCAGGTTCCAATTCTACCCTGAACATGGGCTGAGGAATCTTTTCACGGTTTCTAATATTCACTACGCTCTTGATTTTGAACCCTTTGTCCATTAATCCGTTCTTTATCTCCGCAGGATCAACACATGGGTCTATACCCTTTAGAACGACTTGGAGTCCTTTTGCGCTTTTGAGCTGATAGGTATAGAAATCCCTGGTCTCCCTCTCCAACTGGTTGGACAATTTTCGAAAATCATCTTCCCTATTCACTTGGATCTTTGTCTCGCTGATTTTTCCATGTTTAATTGAGGTTACGCTAAACATGTTCTCACCTATTACAGCAACAATTCCTTGTACCAGTTTATTGGAAGTGGGCTCTCTCAGGTAAATTGGTGGGGGCTTAAACGTCTTTTTCGGTATTTCTGGGTCATCCGTCTGAAGTAGAGCAAATCTGTTTTGATCATTTGGCTTATCACTGCTGACGGTCTTAGGAACTTTATTGGAATTGGAAGACATTTGAGCAGATGTCGGGCTCCTCTGTCGCTTGAGAACGGTGATGTACTTATCCATACCTACTTGTTTTTTGGGTTTGACTGCACTATTTGATGAAGATGATGATTTCTCATCGGATGAGATAACTATATTGGGCGAACAGGAACGGCGCCGTATTTCGGCTTTTGTAGTGAGAAGAGACTCCACGGATTTTCTTAAGGATTCTTCCTCAGAGATCCATAAATTTTTTTACTGTAGCTTAGCTCTTTCTCAGAATTACATCTGAGCGGGACACTCATGCAGTTGTTTTGCGATTTTTAAATTACCGAAAAACCACTATTTTTCCACCTATTACGATATCTTTTTTTTATATATATATATATTTTTTTTTTTTTCACTTATTACAAGTTTTTTTTTTTTTGTTATTTTTTTTCACCTATTACGAAAATTCAGCCGCACTAAAAATAACACGTCCGACCAGTTCAAGCAACACTATGTGAATGAGCTTCACAATTGGCCTCCGAAGTTAAAACTGACATATCTTGCGCCAACATGATTTTAATGGCCGAATTGAATACAAGAACCCGTTTATAAACCAGACTTGTATGTCAACTGCTGGTACTGGGAAATTAATATTTGTTGAAACAACCATGGAAAAGTTTAAGTACCTTTAAATTCTGAAGAACAACTTGTTGGAAAGCGTGTAGAACGTGGGTAAAATATCAGATTTTCGATTTTACCAGGATAACGATCCAAAGCATAAATCTGGTATTGAGCAAGCGTGGCTAATATATAACTGTCCACATATGATGACAACGATTCCTTAATGTTATCGAAAATTTATGGTAAAAAAAAATTCTAATTTCTAACAAAAACGATTTTTAAAAAGCGTTACTGACAGAGTGGTCGAATATTTCGTCTAGTATTACCCAAAAACTGGTCGCATCACCTTAAATCGGTTGTATATAATAAAGGATATACCAAATATTAAATCGTCTAATTTCCAGTTTTAATTTCAAGTTTTCGAAATCCATACGTGCCTGCTGAAAATAATCGATGACGTGAAAAAACTAGATTTTTTTGTTTTTTCTTTTAGTTTCAATATATTAGACTATAACACTTTTATTTTAAATAATACCAATTTTTTTTTTAAATTCCTGATAATTTTCTTTTTGTAGAGCTTTAGGAACAAAAAACAGACTGCATAAAATAAGCTATAAGCCACTGTATATTATTTCATATTTGCATATTCATTATTACTAAAAAAAATTACACTCTTTTGGTCTTTTATTTATTTAGATTTATATACTATATAGAACATATCAGATTGTTATAAAAAAAAGACTTCTTTTCATTATGATTTTATGTTTCTAATATGCCGTGTACACTAGTTCGTTTTGAAGAGAAACTGCGGCTTCCCAACAAAAACCGAAAACCTAAAATTATTCTTTGGTTCTTTTTTTTTTGAACCATTTCCAGCTAAAATATTGTTTTTGAATGGTTTAAAAATGAATGTACAGAATTCGTCTCATCAAATATAAATGAAAACCTGAAAATGTGACTATAATCGAATAATTTGTTCTGTTCTTATGACTTTGTTCCTTAATCATTGTTCACATAAAATCAGGTAGCATAAATGTTTTAACAATTATTTAGCAAAAAAGGTATTGAATAATTTTGAACCACAAATTGATACATTTATTATGTAATATTAAAAAGAAGAAAATAAAATTCATTCAATTTATAAAAATCCTTCTTTTTGTTTTTATGAATCGCATTAACTGTTGCACAACATTTTAAAATTGTATTTTTCCAATATTGTTTAATTGGTTAAGTAGGGTATAATCAGCGGGTTCATACATTTTTCTATTACATTGATCTGATTTCTTCGATACCAATCTATTGCATCATTTGAATAATGACAGAAAGCTAAATCGTGCCAAAACTGTAGTGAATAGCAGTGACGTCTATTAAGAGGCGATTTTCCATTGCTCCGACCCGATGATTTATTATTGTTTAACGGTATCTATGTACAGTGGGCCCTCGGTTAACGAACACAATTCGTTCCAGAAGCGTGGTAGTTAAGCGAGGCGTTCGTTAACAGAGGGTCGACTGTATGTTGGTTTAAAAAACAAATCAGTGTTGCCATCAGGTTTTTAAAAAGGCAGTGTTGCCGAATTTTATGTAAAACAGTATAGAGAACAAAATGTTTTATGAAAATTGTATTAAAAACAGATGCATTTATGATACACATGAGGTAACATGAGTTATGACATACATACTGGTATTTCATCATTATATAGTAAAAGGGCACACTCATTATTAAATCATTTATCTGAATATTTGTTTTTTAAATTAAAGTGCTTTTAAAAAGCAATTTTAAATAATAAACAAAGAAATAAATTAAGTGGCTGACCCTTGTAATAATGTTTCATTATTCCTTTAATGACTGTTTATTAACCAAAAAAAAACTGCAACAAAAAAAATAAATGTGTGAATAAAATTAGCAAATCACTTGAAAAATGGAAAGTGTTTAAAATTTAAAATGAAGAGAACATCGCATAGTGGTATAGAAACGTTTTTTTTTTTTTTTTTTTGATATATTATTTAGAGATATTTTAATGAAAAATACGATTATATGTATGTTATCTCGTTTAGTTCAAGAGTTATTTAGGTATATTTTTTTAATTTTGCTCGATATTTTATGAGTTTTTTTTAGATATGGCGGCCTACGAAGTGTTGAAATTTTTTTAAAAAATTCTGAATAAAATAACTTTGAAAACCAGCTTGCAAAGCAATATAATTTTCATGTCCAAAAAGAAGCGATTTTCAATTGAAAAGTTGGAAAAATAATTGATTTTCTGCACCTAGAAAAGATATTGTTGTGAGATCTTTTATGTCTGATAAAAAATTGTATTATTTAACCAACAAAAAAATGACCGAAATAAATGGCACACCAATAACAAAATCATTTAGACCCCCCACCAATATACTTGAAAGAACAAAACTTCAGCAAACTAGTAAAAGATTAAATTTCGTTAATTGGCGAAAATTCGATCTTTGTGGTCCCTTTCAAGAGAGGTAATATTAATGAAACCAAAATTCAAGTTAATCATGAAAATGATTATATCAAAAAAAAAAAAGTTTTTATACCTATCAGCTAAAGAGCAGTAAAGGACTTCAAATTGTTATTAAGGGTATCGACTCCTGTGTAGAACCCCAGGAAATAAAGAGTAGTTTGGAAACTTAAGGCTTTAATATAAAGAACGTGATAAATATTAAAAATTGTGAAAAAATCCCCCAACCACTTTTTCGAGTAGAATTGAAACCTGGTGATGTTAAACTAAAGAAAGGTGAAACACATCCAATTTATGATCTGAGATATTTATTGCACCGAAGAATAATGATAGAAGAACCATACAAACGATCTGGCCCCGTCCAATGTTTAAACTGCCAAGAATATGGTCATAAAATCAGAAATGATTCGAACATAAAAAATGTAGTAATTGTGAAGGAAATCATATTGTAAAGAGCTCTCTAACACAGAGAAATAAAGTACCCACGGTACAAGTAAAGAACATTCGGAACGTAACTTGCCCACAATATTAGGAGCCGACAACAAAAAATATATCCTACGCTGATGTACTAAAAAGCAACCAAAATGTTCAGAACCCGTTACCCAATAACAAGGTCAACATGAAGCCAAACAATCAAACCCCATTTTTTAACTTTAGCTGGCTAGAGGCTACAGAGCAAACCCTTGTTCAATCGGTTAATTAACATGATACTGGAAATGTTTGAAAATATGTTTCTGAAACGCAAACGGCATTCGCCAACATAAAAACGAGCTTGAATATTTCCTAAAAAAATCACCAAATCGATGTGATGCTGATTTCGGAAAAACATTTGACATCTAGAAGTTTATTTCGCATAAATAGGTATCTCATGTATGATATTAGAGGCTCCAGGGGCAGAGCATGTGAAGGTATAGCAATTTTAATAAAAACTCGAATTAAACACTACTTAATGAGTGATCTTTGTGAAGATTATCTTCAAGCCACAACGATCTGTATTGAAGATTGTCATCGAAATATAGTGATTTCGATTATACATTCACCTTAAAAATTAAAAGAATCATAACATGGTAATTTTTCATGAAGAAAAAAATAAAGTTTGGAAATACATAATATACTATACAGTACTTTTCGCTTACAGTCACATCGCTTAGTTGCACGCAATGTTGTGACTATATCGCTAATGAGATATAGCGATAGTATACTGGATTTGTGCTGATGTTTCTAACGCAAAGAATTATTGGTCCAACACCCACCTTAAAGTATGCCGATCGACTCAGTATCACTGCCAGAGTCGATTTGAAGATATCCGTCCGTCCGTCTGGCTGGCTGTCCATGTAAAGCTTGTGCGCAGAGTACAGGTCGCAATTTTGAAGATATTTCCATAAAACCCATACAAATGTCCTCCCGAAATTAGGGTTTACCGATAATAAATGTTTGAATTATGCAAGTATCCAAACAAATGTCATCATAAATGAGAGGTAAATAAAGCCAAATCATATCAACGTATTTTGTGCAGATCGGTCCATAATTACTCGTAGCTAACATATAAGGCCCACTTCCGAAAAATCACTTTAAAGAGAATAACTCTCTCAAAAATGTTGGTATCCAAATAATATTGAACGAAAATATATTTCATATATGTATATACAAATAATATGGTCCAATTTTATTATAATCGGTCTATAATTAGTCGAAACTCTCATATAAGACCCTCTCCGTAATTCACTTTATGCTCCACAAATAGTTTAAAAGTATTTATATCGAGATAAAGTTTAACACATATAATACTTACATATATTCACTGACATCATGACACTAAATTTTTGGATGATCGGTTCACAATAGGTTATATCTCCCATATAACGCCCATTTCTGAAAAACTTTTTTATACATATACTGGGTATAGGGTATTATATGGTCGGGCTTGACCGACTATACTTTCTTACTTGTTTTTTTTTTATATGCCAGAATATAGCAAATATACAAAATCGGATATAAACAATTTATGTGATTATAAAAAAGAAAACACATTTATTTCATATATATATCCATATGTATTGTATACGTTATAAACAAATACATAAATACTTTGTGGGCCAAAAGGCAGTACATACTAATATATATTGATTATATATCATTAAAAAACAAAAATATCAAAATAAACACACGTTTATATTTTACCATTTGTTAGTATATTTCATTGGTTTGTTAAGTTAATGAAAATATCCTAAATAATTTCGATGTAAGTAAGGTTTAAATAACCACACACATAGGTGGCATATGACATATGTCAAATGTGATTATATCGCTAATGGACTATATCGTTAATATTTTGTATGAATTTGACTTATAGAGGGTTGTAGAAACGTGTATTTTGGACTATATCGCTAACTGGACTAGAAGCGCCGTGACTATAAGCGAAATGTACTGTATATCCAAATGTTGTTAAATAAGTGTCATTATAATTTTTGCAACTTTTTATTTTCAAATACTGAAATTCCTAAAACGGCGAAAATGTGTTCCAAGTTCTTTTTACGGATCATATAAAAATGGTATATAAGCTCGAAGAAATCCAAAAAAGCAAGTTGTTTTAATTGTATTTAGAATTTTATCAAAAATTAAGCTAATATTTTAGAAAATATGTTCGACCCTTCGTAGGCCTGCCATATCTAAAAAACCCAAAAATATCGAGAAAGGGATAACCTTCACAAGTTTGCACATTTTTGTTGATATTCTCAACTATTTATATTTTAAATTTCTGCCCATTTAAAAACATGTGAGACCCAAGTTGAACAGCTAGGTCAACCGCTGGCTACCATTCCTCCGAATAACCGTAAATCAACTCGAAACACCTCAGAAACTGCCGAGATACCAAATTATTTTCTAAAGAAACGTTCCACACCACTGTGTTTCAGGAGAAAATAACAACAAAATATTAATAACAACATTAAATTTTGCCTGAGACGAAAAACCAAAATCCGTGAAATAATAGGAAAAACATTAACAATTACTTTTAAAATTATCTTTATTTAACAATTTTCAACTTTAAACAATGTGGATTTAGTGATGATAATGGGCATATGAAACATGATGAGGTGTGTTAATCGATGTCCTAACTAAAGCAGGAGCATGATGGACCACAGCTGCTGGTGCATGGTGTACTAAAGTTGGGCTGTGATGTATTATGGCTGGTGAATGATGATGTGTGGTGGAAATTAAAGCAGGAGCGGATTTAACAATTGCGGCCGAAGGCGAAGAATGTAAAAAGTGAAAAGTATGAGGAGCTTGATGATAGACAGTGGGTTGGTGATGATGCACCACAGTCGTAGTAGTAGGCTTGGGTGCAATGTATTTTATTGGTTCAGTTAAAACTTGTTTTGGTACAATTATTTTAGCTGGCACACTTGCCAAACGTTCTCGACGGACCACAGCTTTAAAGCCATTCACAGCATCCGAAGTGTAGTCAACAATACGTTTGTAACCATCAGCATCATTTAGGGTGTATTGACCTTGCACATTATCTCCATCACGAGTCTCAGTCTGAGCCTTAACATCTCCAGTTACGGAATCATCCACACTATACTTGAAGTTGTAATGAGGGTGAGAATCAAAATTATTTGAAGATTCTTCAGGCAAACGACCGGCACTGACTACAGCAACACAGGCAACGAATGATAAAATCTTAAAGAAAAATGTTTTTTTATTTTAAATATTTGAAAATTTTATTTCATATTATAATATTACTTTTATTTGCATTTTAAAAAATATTAAGCAACTTGTTGGTATGTCGAAGGAATAAGCGTTGTAAATGAACTGTGATCTTGTGTCCTGCAACACATCATTTTTATATCAATAAAATAACATTGCAAGTTTTGCATACTCACTCATCCATCACACACACGCATATATACATATGTATATATATATATATATATATATATATGTATGTACATATAGTTCATAATTATGGTGTTGTTGTCTTCTTTAGAGAGTTTCATCAATGACCCACTGGCCTAAACACTCGATTGCTAACAAAAAAGCATACATATGTACATATATACATACAAACATAAAAAGAACAGGTACTTAAGTTTTGCGGCAAGGTCACCCATTCATTCATTCATTCTGCATAAACACACATTTTCAATTTAGTCAATTGGCTACACAAATCATCATTATCACTACAAATACTTGACCTTAAATCCGTTTGTTCATTAATGCATCCAACTAACCAACCATTAATTGTTGCCTCCGCAAATTGCTTCTGTTGTGTGGATTTTGTTTTGTTCGATCTTTATATTTTTTTTAACGTACTAACGAACCTGTTCCTTTCACTGTCAATTTTTTGGAATTAAGCAGTCGTTTCAATTAGAATTTCAAGCTTAATTTTATCAAACTTGTTTAAGTTTTTCTCACTGAAAGTTAAAAACAATTTTATTTTTATGAGTTTTGTTTACAATTTATGCATTTTATACAGTATGTAAATACTTGTGTATGACAGCTACACGTTACTATAGGTACACTGTTATACTTATGCCTAAAAGTATGCTAATTCTTTATTAAATTTATAGTTGCTATATTAACAGTTTATAATGATAATGTTATCAAGTTTTTTTTTAACAGGAACACTGCGTTCTATTAAAATACGAACAGTTAAAAATTAAATGCTGGGTAGTTCATAATTTTAGTGTAGTACATGAGATAAAATAAATACGTATAGAATAAACTTATTTCCCAAAAGAAGTACCACTTAAACGTAAAGGATTTCGCAAGATTTATTTAAATAGCGACAATCATTAAATTTGCATATTTCAAAAACAAAAATTTTTATTTATATGATATTGCATAATATATGTATATAATTTGTCAAGGATCGAAAATGCTTGTTATTTCTCTTGCTTAAAAGTAAATCCAAATATTTAACATGTTTTGAGACAAACAAATTATACTACTCAACTGCCGAATAGGGTAGTTTTTTACTAACTTAATAAAAATATTTATCACAAAATTATATATGAAGTTTGTATAGTATTAAGAGCATGTGTAAATTTTATTATCAGCAAATGTGAGTTTTTGCTTGAGTTTTTGATTGTTTGTTGGCATGTCAGATGAATATATCAATATTTATAAATAGTGACCCAGGATACCATCTTATGATACTTATGTTTTAGTAGGTTTCGGGAAACTTAAAGCTTAAATTTTCAACCAGTTAAATAGCTTTCCAATAGTATTTGTGTTTGCAGAACAAGTCTATCAGTTGGTTCGATATTCATCTATATTCATTTCACCTTCATAAGGTACTCAAATTTACTGACGTTACAGTTCTTCGGGTCAAATTTGACCCAAATGAAAAATTTTTAATAAAAACAAATATTTTCTGCATGTAATGCGTTTTTAAAGTTAATATTTAATTTTTGGCTTTACTTTTATTGCATTCGTATTTTTTTTTTAATTTATTGTGTATAAACTCTTGTTTATACAGGGTATACCACCACAAGTGTATATACACTTCTATTTATACCTTAACACTGAGAAATATTCATCTGAGACCCAACAAAGTATATATATTCTTGGTCCTTATAGAATTCTAGGTCGACTGAGTTATGTCCGTCTGTATGTCTGTCTGTCCGTCTTTTTGTCTGTGTAAAACACTCTCACTTCTAAACGACACAACCAAAAACAACAAAGTTTACAAAAAAAAAAAACATTTATAATTCTCCTAAGCAGTTTGGTATTGAAAATCAGCATAGTAGAACAAGAGTTATGGACCAAAATGAGAGACAACGTCTATAAAAATTTGATATTTTGTACGCGTTATTTTTATGATAAAAGAAGAAACTGTGAGTAAAAATCGGTTCATGATTTTTCATAGCCCCCGTACAAATATCTTCCCGAAATATGGCTTTATGATAAATAAATGACTATAACGACAAAAGTAAGTTTCATGCAAAAAGGAATCATAAAACGAAATTTTGTTTTAGTTCGGTTCAAGTTTTACCATAGATCCCACATAAAGTCCATTTCAAAAATTCACCTGAGTACGTAAAAAACTGGTAAAATTATCGTTACCAGGTTAAAATTTTACATAAATAGTCCTTATTGGTAAATAAATTGTTGTACTACATTTTATGGTGGTTGGCCCATTATTGGTCATAGATCCCATATAAGGACCACATGCGAAATAGTCATTAATCTTTATATATATCTTAAAAATATCGGTACCGTACACAAAAATAATTTTACAGAATTTCGGTCCGTTTTTGACCGTATCCCCAATATAAAACCCTCTTCCGATAATCACTTCAATACTCATAAATCTCTTATAAATAACGGTACCACTCCAAATTTTACACAGATCATTTACATACATGCCAAAATTAAACTGCTTTATCTTGAGAATATCGGTTCATATTTGACTATATCTACCATATAAGGTCCACATCTGAAATTTACTACAATGTATCCTAAATATACTGTTATTATGTTGAAATTCGACATGAAATATCCTGATAAAAATCACTGTTCCAAAACTTAAGAAGATCGGCCCAAAATTTGTCATAGCTACCATATAAGTACCATTCCCGAAAACAATTAAACCCACAAAAATGTCTAATTAATATCAAACAAACTTTTATACAGATCAGAAATTTTAACTCAAAAATCATACCAATATCGGTTATACGGCAATTATGCCACTGTAGCTGTCAGTCAATAATTCAACAAAGTATGATAGAAAATGACAAAATACATACATACATGCATACATTTAATTCTAGTGCTACCAAACTGTGAAACCATGCAAAAACATACGACATGAAATGTAAAAAACATTTGGCTTTTCTTTTCAGACATAAAAAGCTTGAGACTTTGTCGTAAGTAAGAAAAACTCAAGTTTTTTACTTCAGGTCAAATTTAACCCAAAGACCTTAAGTGCGACAAATTTTATAAATCCCTTTTTTGCGAAAAATTTTTTCTAAAAACCCAACGTAGTTGTTAACATTTGAAATTAAATAAAAGTCATAAAATAACGAAAATATGAACCTCTCACTTTAAGAGAAAATTTTAGTTTTCTTCCAAAATGGGTCAAATTTGACCCGAAGACCTTATGAAGGTTAAAAACTTGTTCAACTCGTTCATCAGTAGCTTCTCAAATAACTTAAATATATTTAATCCTTTTCTGACATAGTTAGTATCTGAAACCTAAACAACAAAATAATAACCATCCAATACAAAAACGAGTTAAAAATTTCAAAGTGAAAAGTTTGCTTCTCTTGAAGCTGAAATAGATAAACTCATTTTTGAGGGAATATTTGTATCCAATAAAATTTCTTGATACCATTTTATTGGCCATTTTCCTCAAAAAAAAGCTTTCGTTTAAAAATTCTAATTCTTCATTTGAATATCGGTAAATTTTTTAAGAGTTAAGAGTTTTATAGGTGTCATAGTGGAAATGGACCAATTATGGACTGATAGCTACAAAATTCAGCAACTGGATTTTTATGTATTTGAGGCTTATATTGGTTGAATTTAATCTCATTAACGTTTTATAGGTTTTATTTATATTGATACTATAGTTAAGTTAAGTTTTTTTTATTTAATTGCTATAAACATAAGAAAGTTTAAATTGTAAGCATTTCTTAAGAAAAACCTTAAAATTAAAAAATGTTTAAACTCAAAAAATAAATTTTCTTGTCGGTATTCATATTTAACATCAACTAGTTTTAGCAAAACTAGACTAATATTTATAATTGTATTTTTGAAGGAACCATTGTTTGAAGGAACCATTGTTTAATATTCTTTAGCCAAATCTTTTAAATATCGAGGAAAGATTTTCAGTATTTATTTACATAGGTATTTCTAAAATGCACTGCATAAACCTGACACAATTTAACGCCAATTTATTTTTGTTATTATTTATTTAAACTAAAAACCGACAATTCAATTTAAACACTTTTACACAATACAACGGAAAATCTCTTACATGTTTCTATTCCATGTTACTTTTTTATTATCATTTGCTCAAGATTACATTTGGACAAGACACAGCAAACTGATGTCGAATAGACATCTTAATACCAAAATATGTACTCGTAGATACATACGACTGCAAGAACAAAAATTAGTAGAACCAAGTACTAGTGCATGTGTGTGTATCTGTGTGAAGGCAAATAAATCCTGCAAATTTGTAAATCCATCAGAGGGTAGATAAGCAAGTTGTACGATATTTTACAAAATCAAACACACATCATTTGAAAATGTGAATGAAGGAAAGAGTGAGAAAAACACAACCAATTATAATGGCGCAACATATGCTTGACGCTGATTGGTAAATTTGAAATTATTAGTTGAGAATATATTCTATTCACTCTAACTATTGTAGTTTGTTGGTTGGATTTTACCTGAATTGGCCAAATACATTCGTACACACACATACATTTGTGTGCTGTCAGGTAACACACATGTTAAATGATTTCCAACAAGCAAAAAACCTTCATTATATTGTAACAAGAGGAAAACAAATTGTTAACAAAAGTCAAGGGAAACAATTTTCTTCAACTGAAATTTCTTAAAGGATTCAATACATTTTTAACAACACTCTTGTAGACTAAATTGATGCCTCAATTATGAAAAACGAACGAATTTAAACATAATAGGTACCTATTATTATGTTCATACATACATACATACAAATCTTTATTTACAAATTGTCATTGTCAAACAAACTTTGCCAACCAGCCGGAAATTAAACTCAGTTTGTTTTATGTACAAGGATTCTCAAATATTTAGTTTTTTCTATAGTAGTTAGTTAACAGCTAACATACATATTCACAAATTAAGTCTTCTTTTAGAGTTTCCTTTGTTATTTTTGTATTTCAAAAAACTGTTAACAAGTGGAGTATCATTTGGGTTTGGAATTTCCTAGAAAACGAGAATGAAATAAATTAATTTTATATCCCATCATAGGTACCTACTTTGTTTCGAAAATAGTTTTTATAAAAAATCGAGATACCTATTTATTTTCGTTACAATATCTAAAATCAATAAAATAATAAGTTCGAATTATTTAGCCTTATTATGAGTCTCGTTTTCTTTTTACGACAACGACTGTTTCGTAATAGATTAAAGAAACAAATTTAATTTTAATACTAAAGCACGTATCAAAAGGTCGTCAAGTATGAGGTCAATTAAAGATCAAACTACTCATCTCTTCCAATGGTAAATAGATTCAGAGAATTGAGTGTGTTAAAAATTAAAGTGTAATTGAACTCATGTGTAAATTTATGGTTCATCTTATTTATTTGACGTTTAAGTCTAAAGTGCCAACTATTGGTGCATGCCGACTTTAGAAGCATTCACCCTGTATGGATTTTGGGTCCGTATGAAATTCTAATACGAACAATGTCTGTCCGTTGTAGAAACAATAGCCTCGAAGAAAATCCTCAGGAGGTTAAAAGTTATCCAAAATATATTTTGTTAATAAAATATGTTGTAACTAATATCATGTAATTTTATTCATATATACTATACATACCTACATATGCATACATATAATTTTTTCATATTATGTTATTATAAAGGAAATGTTATGTTGAAAATGGTAAGAATCGGTCTATCGGCATCCATACAAAAGTCTTTCCAGAATGTATCCTTATGGAACAGAATAGCAGTATCCATACATATTTTAGCAAAAGTATTTTTTTTTTCATTTAAAGATAAAATTCAAAACCCCATATACGAGTACAATCACATAAATCTGTTATAATTGCTATGAGGTTAAGATTAAAGAAAAAAATTATTATTATAAATATAACTATGTAAGAATCGATCACTGATTTTTATGACGACCGGCCTATCGGACTACTTTCGAAAATCACTTAAATATGCATAAACATTTTTATCAAGTTAAAATTTGGCATCAATAATCCTCAATTGTATAAAAATCTAACTAATGAATTTTGTCAATATCGGTTCATATTTGATCATAGCTTTCATATAAAGTCCACTTCCGAAGATCACTTAAATACGCATAAATCTGTTATAAAAATAGTTTTCAGGTTAAAATTCGAGACAAGTTATTCTTATCTACATAAAATTTTATGACAATCGTCCCACTTCCAAAAATACAAATAATACAATATTCATTTATAATATAGATTTGCAAGTAACGTACATATATGAACAACTTTGTTCACTACATATGTACAGTTATGTGAAAAATAATAGGGACAGTTGTATTCACCGTCTTTGGTGCTTCCTTATTCATATAAAATGAAAGAATTAGTGATAAAAGAGAGTTGTTTTGCAATGATTGTAAACGACATTGGGAAAGCCTGTTACAATTTGGGTTTTTTTCCTTCGTTTTGATAAGAAATTATTTTCTTCGTAAAGTGCGCGATTTCCGCTGAGAAAAATAATAAGGACAGTTTCTCGTTTTGGTAAAAATACAATAATAAAAATTAAAAAAAAAACTTTTTTTGTAAGTGAAGTAAAACAGTGAGTAAAACAAATTCATAGCTTCACATTAATTGCTGAATAAATTGCATTTTGTAACTTTCTAGGCAAATATGGGTAGATATATGCATTGCGACCACGCTACTCGAAATAATATTAAAAATCTAAGTAAAAGTGTATATTCTTACAGAAAAATTTCACAAACGCTCTGTATTTCAAAAACGATGCTTGAAAATGCTATTAAATGGATTCTCAAAGATGAAACCCATTGTAGAAAACCAAAAACTACTACAAAGTATATAGAAAAGTATCATTCGATGCGTAAAAAATACCCATTTATCACATTTAAACGAATAAAAAATGATTTAAACATTGGCGTTGACACAACATCTATTCGAAAAACACTCATCGGTGAGGAATTTAGAGCCCGTAGTGTAAGAAAAGTGTCATTGTTATACAAAAAGAATATAAAACAAAGATTAGAGTTTGCTAAAAATCATATCAAATGGCCTAAAGGAAAATGGCGTAACATTCTGCGGTCCGATGAAACAAAAATAAACTTGTTTTTTTTCTGATAGAGGTGTCCTCCATGTAAGAAGACCTATCCATCAAGAATTCACTCCAAAATATACTTTAAAGACGGTCAAAAATGGTAGTGGTAGTATCATGGTATGGGGGTCATTCGCTTATTATGGTGTGGGTCCTCTACATCGTATCCATAATGTAATGAAATCGGCTGATTACATTGAAATTTTGAAAAATACAATGCTGCCGTATGCCGAAGAAAATATGCCACTCAAATGGATCTTCCAGCAGGATAATGACCCAAAGCATACGGGAAAGTACACAAAGAAGTGGTTCCAGGGCAACAAAATCCATGTTTTAGAATGGCCAGCACAGTCCCCTGAATTGATCCCAATAGAAAATTTGTGGAAAGAAGTTAAAAGGGCAATCAGGGGAAAGTGTCCATCAAATTTCGACGAGCTTTGGAATCTTATAAAGGATGTGTGGAATGCAATACCGCTACATGCTCGTCAAAATTTAGTCGACTCAATGCCTAGAAGATGTGCTACTGTTCTGGATAACAAATGATCCGCAACAAAGTTCTAAGGCTTTATGCAACAATATCCAGTCTAAATATCTACATATTTAGTTTTACTTAAGTTAGTTATAGTTTTAAAATTTCATGAACGTCCCTATTTTTTTCACACGTTAAACTATATGAATTCATACAAAATCACAAATAATCAAAATATATTATGGGAATAGCAAACATTTTGTTATTCATTTTTTTTCTTCTGCCGTTTAAGAAAAAATAAATCGTTGAAACAAGAAAGAATTTTCGATTTTTTATCCGGTTGTAAATAAATTGTAAGTTTGGGTGGGCACTGTCCCCATTATTTTTCACGATTATTTAGCTCTATACATATTTTGCTCTCGATAACATTTAAATGTTATTCTAATGAAATAAAGATTGCTCAATTTAAATGCAATTTAGCTTTCACAGCCCTGAGAGAAAATAATTGCGAATATGAGGCCATTTACACGATGCAATTTTTCAAGCGATTAATTGCATGCAATTGATGTTTGTAGGCGAACGGAGTAGAAAAGCAAGAGAGGTAGAAAAAGTTGCACGATTTTCGTTTTTCATGCAAGTTGTTGACATTTCCTTTTACCATCGTTTGTGTTTTACTTATTTTGTTTTATTCTTATTCTGACTTTGAAGTGTGCATTATAAAAATTAAATATAAAAAAAAAATTAATACACATAAAAAATGTTAAGCTAAGTATAGACGATATGTTGAATAAGCATATTTATGCTGAAAAATTTGTTACAAGTGCTTACATATCGTGTAAACGCAAAATTTTTTCAGCATATGTATGTTTGACAACATTTGCTAACACTTTTTTAATAATGCCAACAAACGTATGTTGGTAATTTTAGCATATCGTGTAAACAGCATATTATTAGTGTTTGACAAATTTCCTGCGTATGTTATTTGTTGAAAAGCGTATGCAAGCTTTTCAGCATATGGCAAATTCATATGCATATGCGATAGTGTCTATGCGATCAGAGTTGTATTTTCTAATAAAGCTGATAAGAAAACAACAATGTCGGCTTCATTGATTTAAATTACAAATTATAATCTAAAGAACAGACGTTTAAATGTTTTTAATTGTTTGTATAGTTTATGCAATTTATTATATTCACATATATCAACACAATAATTGAAAACAAATATTTATTTGAATGGCGGAAAACTGCGTTTGTTTACATTAACAAAAACATATGTTTTTGCATTTTTTTTGTGTACTAGTGTGGCACCTATGACAGACTTTGTTGAGATTTTGTTTTTGAGTGTGATAGAAATCGGTCAGATTTTCCAGTGAATGAATCGTACGATTGTGGAGGATAGTGTATCACGACCTTTAAGGCCAGCCGCTGATAGTTTTTTAATGTAAATACACTTTTTGTTGCATATGTACCTACAAACATACACACAAGAACACAAAACGCAATATAGCGGCATTGTTCAAATTAATCGACACAGGTCTCTGGAAATAAACAATAAATTATTATAAATGCGTCTTTTTGCTTTTAATTCCACTCGTCATCCAAAATCAGCACTGTACAAGCAATAGCTAGACCAATTTCCTCCCACGGCATCATTTATATATTTTTATTGATATTATTTGTATTATTTAATTTTATTTCAAAAATTACACATAAAATACAGAAGTTGAATAATAATTAAAAAATGTTGTCAAACTGAATAATTTCACAAACAAATGTTTATACGACTCAGCATATGTAGCACCATATACAATTCAACATATCGTATAAACACAAAAATCGTATGCTAACTCTTATGTTGACATTTCATTTGCTGACATATGCTGACATCAAAAAATTTGCTACTTTCAACATATCGTGTAAACGTCTAACATATGACATAGGAATTTGCTGCTAATTTTAATCATATGGCTGTCAGCATATATATGCTGATTCAACATATCGTCTAAACTTAGCCATTTCAGTTAGCGCAAGATCATTTTCAATTACTTCTTCTGTATTAAAATCTTCCATTTTTTATATTTTTTAAAATTTTTGTATGTATATTGTATTTATGTATATGTATATATATATTCTTTTATAAAGTTTTATTTATGCAATAGAATTATATATTGGTACGACACAACAAAACATAGACAAATTAAAACATTATTTACTTCAACAGATTAGTTAGGTATATAAATGGACTTAAATATAATAAATATGTTATATCGCTTCGTGGATGTAATTTTGAAGGTTTCGTTATAAGACTGTTTCTTCAACTATTTAAAATAATAAAAGCAGACTGTCCGCCATATTTAAGAACTTGTATCATTTTGTTCATTTAGGTACGTCTTCGCTGACACATGTTTAGTGTCTCCGCGTTATACCATATTAATAATGAAGAGGTCATTTGGAATTATACAATTCCTTATTCCCACAGGAAATTTTCACGTTCTATTAAATACTTTAAAAAATATAGTACACCTAATTCTGTGTTTACACGGGTATTGATTCCGGAAAACTTTGTGCAAATAATTATCTCTAAAACCTATTGAAATTAGTGAAAAACAAGTAAGAGTGCTATATTATATACCCTTCACCTTTGTTGTGGATACATAATTATATTATATACATACATACATATCTATATATATTATATTGTTACGTTTTTATCTTTTAAAAACGGTGGTTTATTTCCTTTAAATAAACCGGATTCTTTTTAATTGCAAAATAGAAGCGTCAAGTAGTTTGAAGAAAATATAACGAGTCTTTATTTATTTAAATGTACACAAACACAATTTAAAAAATGAACACACTGTCTTTTTACACACTTATATTACGGTTTAAGAACACTTAGTTTGATCAACGCCATCTCTTGATGAAATTATTCTTAACAATATTAATACACAAAATTTCTGATCCATATAAAAGTTGGTTCGATATCGATATTTATTAGACATTTTTGTCGGTTTATTTGGTTTTTAGAAATGGTTCTTGTATGGCAGCTATGACAAATTATGGGCCGATCTTCTTAAATTTTGGAACAGTTATTTTCGTGTATATGAGGATATTTCACGTCGAATTTCAACATAATAACGGTATATTTAAGATATATATTAGTATTAACGTTGATTTCGAGAGTGGACCTTATGTGGGGGATATTGACAAATATAGACCGATATTCTCAAAATCCAGCAGTTTGATTTAGGCATGCATGTAAATGATCCGTGTAAAATTTTGGATTGGTACCCTTATTTATAAGAGATTTATGAGTATTAAAGTGATTTTCGGAAGATGGCTTTATATGGGGCATACGGTTAAAAATAGACCGAAATTCACAAAATTTTGTGGGATGATTTTTGTATATACGTATATGATTTGTGTAAAGTTTTGAGTCGGTACCGATTTTTATACAATATATATAGGCATAAATGTCTTTTTCAGATGTATGGGAGCTATGACCAATTCTGGGGCGACCACCATAAAATTTAGTACAACAATTTATTTGCCTATAAAGATTATTCATGTCAAATTTTAGCCGTTTAACATTATTTCTATCTGTTTTGTACGTATTTAAGTGAATTTTGGAAGTGGACTTTATATGGGGTCTATAGTCAAACATGAACCGAACTAAAAAAAAATTTCGTTTTGCAATTAATTTTTGCATAAAACTTTTTTTTGCTGAATTTTGTCTTGATATTCCAATTTTATAGGCATTTATGTATAATGGAGCAATATTTTGGGAAGATTTTTATATGGGGGCTATGAAAAATCATGGACCGATTTATACTATTTTCCGCACACTTTCTTCTTTTATCATAAAACCAACGTATACAAAATTTCATGGTATTATCTGCAATATACTTCAAAATCTTACAATAAAATGGAAAAAAAATATCAAATTTTTATGGAGGTTGTCTCACATATTGGTCTATAACTCTGGTCGGCCTAAACCGATTTTGCTGATTTTAAATAGCAAACTTCTCGAAAGCATGGCTGACAGAATTATTGAACATTTGGTACCCGAAGATATCTGGGGACTGCAGAAAATTGATTTCAACAGCCGGACATGGCATAATAGACTCCGCTATCTATAAGGATCCAGAATATATATACTTTATAGGGTCGGAAAATTATATTGTGGAAACTACAAACGGAATGTCAAATGTCTTATGAAGGTGAAGGGTAGAACTAATTATGAAGATAAGCATTTACTTAATAGTTTTGCGTTGGTTATACAATTTAAACACTATTTGTAGAAATCATTGAAGTAGATATGTAGATCAAATGAAACAACCAAATATCATTTCTAATAATTTTATATACATATTCCTATATTCCGGAGTTGACTAATAACTCTTTTTCACTTCACAACTACCTGGTGTGAACGAACTGATTAAATATGCATTAATTTATTAACTCTCTTACAGTGCGAGGTGTATCTTTCACTTTATCAAATAGCTATTAACTTTTCTTTACAGAATGTGTAGACAATATGGAAACAAGAATATTCATCAAATTGTGCATTTTTTAATGTTTTAATTATTAATTTTTATTTTATTTTTTAACATCCAAATACCTTGTGTGGTTGTGGAGTCATATTTGCTAATTTAAATTGACACCAAGGGCGACTGTCTATACAGTAACTTGTCAACACAATTAACCCAATTGCTTCTGGCTACAATTGTACAGGTGTCCATCAAACTAAGGTAAAAGGCGACATTGTTCTAACTGATTTAAATTGAGGCAGTTTTTATAAAAATCAAAGAAATGTTTTTACCAAAATTGAATTAAACAGATACAATGATCAATTTGTTACCAAAAAAAATAACGAACAACAAAATGACCACAAAGTTTGTTTCTATTAATATGTATTAGAAAATAATATCAATAATATTTAAAGAAATAGGGCTAAAATAAAAAGCAAACATAACGCCGAGGCGCCACAAACTCTAATCCATCAATTACAATGCTACTTTATTCACAAATTACCATTGTAAGTCATCAAAAGTGTAACACACAAGAATGTCGTATAACGAATAATTGACGTTGGCTACCTCAGGGACGGACATTCATACGGTATGGATGGTCTGGTTTCTTGTTTTTTTTTGTTTTTTGAAAAGTATCACCAGTTAGATACACACACACAGACACATTTCAAATTACTATTCTACATACCAGTCAATCATTATTAGAGCTTTCGAAACGACATTGATGTTTGAGACTCCCCAGAAATTTTAAAAACATGAATTTATGTATAATAATCTTAAATTTACAATAAAAGCCGAAGGAGGGTTGTGTGGTAAATCTCATTTAGATTTTAATGCAAGGTTACGAAAAAATACTACTACATATTTACCGTAGGCCAAATAGTGTCAATGTCATGCGCACAGTGTTGTGTAAAGCCCATGCAACTATTTACAATGTCCAGATAATACTTGACTTGCCGAGAGCGGTTTCGGTATTCAATAGTTAAAAACTATCGGTCAAAGTTAAATCGATTTAAATTGGGCCAAAGACCTAGAAAGCCTGAATATTCATGTTTTGTTCGTGATAATACTCCTGAATCAATAACTGTGGAAGTTGTTCCGATTATTCCAACTTTCTCCTGTGTGTAAGAAAACTTATAACAAAATGATACTAATAATGAATTATAATCATATAATAACTTATTTAAATCTATTTGGATGTTATAATAATGACCTTTTTAAGATACGAGTATATGTACGTATAAAAAGTAATTCTTTAATGTATAATTAGTAAAATAAAAACTACGAAATAATGAATTGTGAAAGTCATTAAAATTAAGAATGTAAGTAAAGTTGTTGCTGGGAGGCTAAGCATTAATTAAATACCCGGGAATTCCGGGAAGTGCAAGTTTTCGTTCCCGTTTCCCGGAAAATCCAAACTCTAATCGTATAACTTAAAAGTCATGTCCTTAAAAACTTGGTTTGAATCGGTAGCAAATATTGATTTCCATTTACGTTTTGCTTAACTTCGATATCGCCCCTCGTAGTTGTATTTTGAATATTCCAAATTATTTGTAACATTACTGTTGCATTACTCGTACTCCACTCTGCTAAATTTCACTTGTATCGCCGTCATTCATTCAAATATTTTCAGCAACTAAAAAAATTAGTTGGCGATTGTATTGGAGAAAATTACATCAAAAACAATATCAGCAAAACAAGAACCAGTCAACAATATTTGTAACAGAATTCAACCATTTAGGCGACACGTAAATAATCTTTTTCAACATTTGCCGCGCCATTAGCCGCGACATTCAGTTCAGCCACTGGTTCTTTGTGTATCATATATATGTACGTAGGTGTGGGTAGTGTTTGGGTTTGTGTTGGTTCTGATGTTGATGATGTTGGGTGGTGTTTTTGTTTTTGGTGATAAAAATAGCAGAACCAGTCTGCTGTGTTTGTGTGTATTGGTTCTGTACTTCTCAATACTCATGATTGACTTTATCAGTTTTGGTAGAATGTGTCCATATCATCAATACTAAACTGCTGTGTAGGCCACTACTCCATAGGCTACAGTTAGAGTGTAGCAGAATATAACGACTGTGTGTACGAGTCTTCGATAATATCAAAACTACTTGAGAAATATTAAGATACAAGATTAGAAATGGAAAACATTCGCACATAACAATTGCATGCAATAGATAAAGAAAATTATAAATATTTGATAATTAGATCATTCAAAGAAGCCGGAGCCCTGCATTTATTTATATTTATCTTAAGTACTTGTATTTATAAAGACTTTAAAAGTGCTGTGTTGTTTCTAGAGGCGACACAAACTTGAGTTAAAATCGTCTGTTTTCATAAAATATGTCATGTAGGAGTGAGTGGCTATAGTTAAAAATATGGATGCCGTCGGCGATAAAAGTTTGAGATCATTGTGGTATGATTATTTTTGTCACTTATCAGCTACAAGCAAATCTTACAACGGTTATTTTGTAAATTAAATAAACAAATAAACTTGTTAAACTGCAACTTTTGATTTCGCCGATTTCGGGTAACTTTGCTGATTTATTGTAATCTCGTGTAAATATTGTCTTTTATCGGCATAACTTCAAGTCAATTTCACTGTTCTGTAATATACAAAACTATTTCATAACAGAATCAAATAAATATTTAATGCAAAACAAAAGTGGTCTTTGGTTAGTTACGTGACTAGTCACAGAGTGCGAAAATGGTGACTGGCTTTATGTAATTGAAAATTTTAAAATAAATTAAACAAATTGTATCTACACTATTGCCCTAATAACACATTTATTATAGAGTTTCGAAAGATCGTTGTCAAAATTACATTTTCAAACAAAAATATGTTAAGAGAAATCTGGGTCAATAAATTTTATTTAACCTAATTGTTACGACAGATTATAAATTCTATGGAAAGATTATTTCAGTAGATCAATTCTCAATATTTTTTAGATTTAAAATAAGTTTTGAATTTCTATTATTTATTATTTTCAATAATAACTATACACAGAAAAAAATAAAATTGATTTTCAATTAAAATATTCGTATATTTAATTAAACATTTAATTGAAAGTGGACCGATGAAGGAATTTGTAGTATCAATTAAAATATTTTGTAAAAATTTAATTAAAACTAGTTTTAATTAAAAAAATATTATATTATTTAATTGAAAATTGGTTTTCAATTAAAAATTTAATTGATATGATTAAAAGTTTAATTAAAAATCAATTAAGACTCAATTAAAAGTTTAATTAAAATTTGTTGGGCAATATTTTTTTCTGTGTATGTAGTATGACAGTCGGTTTATTTCCGATTGTAAAATTTCGGTTTCACAACGATAATTATATGTTATTTGTGTAGTTTTCTCATATACTTTGCAAAACAAATTGTAAAATTAAATAATTTGTTTAAGTATGAAGTTAACTTTAAAATATATTTCCTTTTAGAAGTAAATAAAATTTAACTGCCGAATTCATAAAAAATAAAGTAGGTTTGAAGTGTGCTTTTAGACAAAATTTTCATACATTTTTTCTTAAAGTACATTTAAAGTACATATGTACTTTAATTTTTCTGAATAAGGGCCTAAAAGTTTTAGATTGAAATATTGGTTAATAAAAAAATATCAATAATAAAGTTTGTTGGTGAATTATTATAGTATGTATATGAATAGTATATACTTGATATGTATGTACATTAGATATGCCAACGAACAGTAGTACTCACACATCAACTATGTACCTTCGAGATTGCATTAAAAGATTAATGAGTAATTTAATATTATATTTATTGTATAAATATAATTTTTTTTTAAATTTAGGCCTGAAAAAAATAATCATACATTCTTCAAAAAATAATCTATATATGAATTTCAGATTAAAGTGTATATTTGTATATTTACATTGAGAGTTATGTTTATGGCCAACTATGGCTTAAAGTTCTTTTTGAGTTATGAACATTATTGGAAAAAATATTCGTGTATGATAATTTAATTAATTTTCAATCGCAATGCGAAAAAATTCCAAACTAAAGCTATGTGTCCACGATCATCAGATATTACAACGTTGTCATATCTAGCAATGTGCTAGCAATGTACTGACATTGAACATTTTTTAGCAAAAGGTAAATTGCCAGTTTAGACGACTGTAAGAAAACTAACAATTTCATTTGCACACAATTGTCACACAATGAATTTATCTGTCAACCGAAGTTGTCAGTTCACACGGTTGTCAGATTGTTGTGTGGCATTGTCAAATTCATTTTCTGTGTGTGTGTTTAAAAATTTTAAATATTGTCATGGAACAAAAAAGAGCAATTGGAACTATTTTATCTGATTCTGTCCTAATGCACACTTTATTTTAATTCTTTAATTTTCTTCTACTTTTTTCAAAAATTTTATCAATGCTTGTTTGTTTATTTATGTATACACAGAGTTGCATTTAGAAATAATTTCTATGACAATGCTGCCATTGGCAGATGCATAAACTTTGCACATATGACAATGAAAAGTCTTTGACAATTGTCTTAAAACAATGACTATGACAAAATTGTGTGTTTACACGATTGTTAGATGTCTGACAATATTTTTGTCTTCCAATGTACTGAAAATGCTTTTTCTTACAACGTTGGAAGGCTTACACGGCTGTTAGACATTTTCTGAACATTTCTCGGACAACGTTGTAATATCTGACGATCGTAGACACATAGCTTAAGTTTGTACATATGTCGTAAAATAATTTTGTTTATTTGTTATGTTGTTTGTTTTATATGTACTCTACAGATGGCGTGTTTTGTGCGTACTCATGTGTAGTCCTGTTCCAAATACAAACATATAAAATAAACTTTTAATATAAATCGTCTTTTGTTAGGAAACACGAAATGTCCACCAATAGTACAAAGAGCAAAGTTAAGGAGCTAAAATAGAGAATGTAGTAAACTATCTTTAATGCATAGTAGGGTATCCATTCAAATAATCGAACACATTATTTTGCAGAATTTAAAAATTACCATATCGAATGTCGAATAAATCGATTAATTGTATAAAGAGTAATCGCATAAGACGAATAAATACTTTTGTTATAATTTATCGATTCTTAAAATTGTTCATCATTTTTTAATTTAAGTCATAACTTGTCACTATTGCAATTTAATTTTATTAACAAAATAAGACATGTTTAATAACAGATATTTGTTGTTATAAATTAAATTGTTATTGTCTGTCATTTCTACTTTTTTGATGATGGTATTTTTGAATTTCGTGTAGGAAAAACTACAATATTAAATTATTATATTAACAATATGTAAATATAAGCTTTTTCGGAACTACATCACTGTACTGCAGCTGACTGATATACACTATAATCTGTTATTGCAATAAGTTATTATTCTAAAAAGGGTCCACAATTCCATACAATTCTAAAAATAGTAGGGTCCACATACGATTAGCGGCCGTGATGTGATAACATGGTGGCGAAAATATTTGAATCGAAATTATGTATTAACCACGCCTTATTGATAGCTTTGAAGGGATTTTGTAAGTGATTGCAAACAAAATGCTTATGGAATGAAGTAAATGTCAAAGAATGTCAATAAGAAACTTTTGGAATGATGTGTTTTAATTTTTTTTTATTTAAATTTATTTTAAGTATGTGATTCAATTATTATTTTTATTCGAACAAAGGACAAATCGAATAATTTGGATACCCTAATGCATACATTAAATGTAGATACATATTATTATTATTATTATTGTATAGAGTGGTTCAAATTTAAACAAAGCCATACATTTCTTATATTATTTTTATTTGGCAAATGATTAAGATATATAGTAGAAGAAAATAACACCAACAACAATATCCCAGATATTCCATATACATACGTACATGTTATTTACAATAATAACACTACATACATACACATACACATACATATGTATGTACATTTACACAAACAAATAACATCATGTTGCTATTAATTGGTGCTGTCCAAAAAAGTAATAGATCACCAACCATGCCAACCCAACACAAATGATAGAAAAAAATTATACAGCAACGGCAGCAGAAATTACAAACAACAAACAAAAATAAATTTAGTTTTTAATGGAAATGAAATAATTTTGTAAAAGAAAACTACAAATAAATAAGATATAAAACACAAATATGTACAAAATAAAACAAAAACACCATACGAGAACAATATACACAAACAAAAAGGATAAAAACACGCACATGTACATATGTATATTGCACATGCATATGAATCTATGTGAGGGAAAAAGGAATGAAGGACAAAAAAACTAAAGGATAAGGATGGATGGCATTTAAGTATCTTAAGGAATGGGTCAGTAACAAAACTATTGTGAAAGTGTCAATCAAAATTTTTGTCTCCACAGGAAAGAAAAGATATGTGAATATTTGCAGAAGATTTTTGTATATATTTATAGGAGAGCAGTCTGAAAATTAATTTAAAATTTTGAATACATAGTTATTTTTATACAATATTCCGATCGTTAGAACTTTCAAAATATAAACTACATAAGCGTTCTAAACCCATTGAGTCATTTTACCTGGTTTTAAAAGGGAAATAGTCATATCATTGTAGGCTATATTTGTAGAATATAGTGAAATCGTAGTTTCCATGGAATAACATTTCCTCAAAAATTCATTCATGTTTTATTCGTTTTTAAAAATATTCAATATTTTTGCAATAATGTCATCCTTCTCAATAGGGAATATATTGTAACGTTTTTACCTTTTAAAAACGATGGTTTATTTCCTTTAAATAAACAGGATTCTTATTAATTGCAAAATAAAAGCGTCAAGTAGTTTGAAGAAAATTAAGTTAATTTATATGTACACAAAACAATAAAAACAAGTAAGAAAGTATAGTCGGTAAAGCCCGACCTTATAATACCCTACACCCAGTATATCAATAAAACAGTTTTTCAGATATGGGCGCTATATGGGAGATATTATCTATTATGGACTGATCATCCAAAAATTTAGTGCCATGACTTCCGTGAATATAAATATTATGTGTGTTAAACCTTATCTCGATATAAATACGTTTAAAAGATTTATGGAGGTTAAAGTGAATTACGAAGAGGGTCTTATATGGGAGTTTTGACTATTTATGAACTGACTATTATAAAATTAGGTGTCATACTATTTGTACATAAGAAACTCATTTTTGTTAAATTTTATTCGGATAACAAAATTTTTGAGAGATTTATGGTCCTTAAAGTGATTTCGGGAAGTGGGCCTTATATGGGAGCTACGACTAGTTATGGACCGACCATCATAAAATTCTACCATTTTATATGTATATGTACGAGACATATTTGTGTTCAATATTATTTGGATACCAAGATTTTTAAAAGAGTTATGCTCTTTTAAGTGGTTTTCAGAAGTGTGCCTTATATGGGAGCTACGGCTAATTAGGCCGATCGTCATAAAATTCTACCATATTATATGTATATATACGAAACATATTTGTGTTCAAGATTATTGGATACCAACATTTTTAAAAGAGTTATGCTCCTTAAAGTTATTTATGATCGGTAAGCCCTAATTTCGGGAGGACATTTGTATGGGGGCCAGGTGAAAGAATGGACCGATTTCCACCAGTTTCAATCCCATCCATTCTTGGGCCAAAACAATATCACGTACCAAATTTTATTGAAATATCTTTAAAAGTGTGACCAGTACACTGCGCACAAGCTTTACATGGACAGCCAGCCAGATGGATGGACATCGTTAAATCGACTCAGGAAGTGATTCTAAGCCGATCGGTATACTTTAAGGTGGGTGTTGGACCAATATTTCTGGGCGTTACAAACAGCAGCACAAATGCAATATACCCTCCCCACTATTGTGGTGTAGGGTATAAAAATGAACACTCTGTCTTTTTACACACTTATCCCAGCAAAAACTTCACTTACAAATTAAGTTAAAAAGTTATAGGAAATTGTCGATCAGACTACTACTGAAAAAAGTACTTATTTTTGTTCGCAATGTCCCAAAAGTAATCCGTTATAATTTTGCAACTCTTAACCTAAAAATTAATAGCTTATTTTTATACTTAAAAGTTTTATAAAAATATGTAGTTGTAGACTAATTACAACAAAAAGGTATAAAATAAATAAAGAAACTTAATAAACACTAAGGAAACTTTTTGCAAAATAGATATTAATAAAGGTTTATAATCATATAATAAGTGCTGTTTTACACGTTTCAGTTTTAACTGAACAATTTATGTTCAATTTTTTTTTAAACCTGTGCAAACAACTTCGCGTAGAATAAGACGAAAAAAGTAAAAGAAGAAAACAAAAGGAAGCAAGAAAATTTACTAGTAGTGCTGCAATTTCTACTACTTTCCATTACCCAATAATATTCAATACTTTTCATTTGGGTACTCAATACTACTCGATACTTTTAAGGGATTTTTTGAAATTGTAACGCATAGTTTTTATCTGCAAATTGAAGTAGCTTTTTCAAAAAATAAAAATAGATCCTCAACTATTATTGGTTTTGTATGTCTTTTATTATTAAATCAAAAATAAATGTAAAGCTAACTTTTAATTCAACGTTAACAACAACTTAAGAAATAATTAAAAAATAATTTTGTAGCTTACACATTGTTGTCTTTTTATACAGTGATGTATTTTTATGCATTATTTTACCCACTCAACTTGATTAAAAATACAACTCAGAAAGTATCGAGTAACTACTTTTGAGTATTGAGTATCAAAAAAAGGACAAATACTGGATACTCGGTACCCATTACTCAATACTTTGCCAGCACTATTTACTAGTACCGTCAAGTATGTACAAGGGGTATATATATACTCTTTTCCCTTCTCACCCAAAAGTACTTGCCTTGAAGTGTCCGAATTGAAACGTGTGAAAGCGGAACTTGCCATGTCCGTCCGTTTATTAAAGGTACGACATTTGCACACTTTATTTTTATTATAAAAGAACAAGTGCGGTAAAAATCCGTGCAATATTATCTAACAATTATAATAACTCGTTTAAATATCATTGCTGATACAAAATGTAACACAAATCTGTTTCTAGGATGCATAGATCACGCTGGTGGTGGATATAAAAGATTCGGCCAATCCGAATATAAACTCATAATTGTTTTTAAATAATATCTTTTGTTAAATCAGACATGTGATGGAAATCGATATGGAAAACGAATCAGTTTTGGAAATACATTTTAATGCATTTATAATCTAATTTTTAAAATTTTTCTTTTAAGATTCTCTTTAGTAGCCCAATATCTTTATATTTTATGTGATAAAAGTTTTTCAATACAGAAATATTACGAAGAAATTGACTTCTAAAACTCAATTGTTGTCGATATCGATGTTTTATGTTCATGTACAGTTGTTGTTGTGTTTTTTTTTTTTGTTAAAAAAGAAGAAGCAGACATCTCCCTGGTAAGATCGCTTGAAATAAGACATCTCTCAAAAGATCAATGACTCCTTCCCGACTAATACGCAAATTCTTCGGAAACTATAAAAATTATATATACATATAAACATACATTACATAGGTATATAAGAAGTAGGAGATAATTGACATATGTACATCAACTTCAGAGTATTCATTAATTACGTTCTCAACAAAGCCTTTAACTCGCAGCTGTGGATTTCTTTCCATAATCATATCAAATATTTCATCATCATCAGATGATGAAGATGAATCCAACAAGTCATCCAAAATTTTTTCAGCACATAAAAAAGTAGTAATATTTTCCATTTTGTACACAGAAAACATTAAAATTGATTTTCAATTAAAATATTCGTATATTTAATTAAACATTTAATTGAAAGTGGGCCGATGAAGGAATTTGTAGTATCAATTAAAATATTTTGTAAAAATTTAATTAAAAGTAGTTTTAATTAAAAAAAATATTATATTATTTAATTGAAAATTGTTTTTCAATTAAAAATTTATTTGATATGATTAAAAGTTTAATTAAAAATCAATTAAGACTCAATTAAAAGTTTAATTAAAATTTGTCGGGCAATAATTTTTTCTGTGTATATTTTTTTTGTTTCTTAACACAAATACACATTCATAAACAAAACAAATGTCAGCTGTTTTATCGTGCGATTCTCCCCCTCTAAAAATACAGAGTGTGAAAGGTGCAACATTTTTTTAAATTTATAGTGTGACATTTATAGAAAAGAACACACTACACTTTAGCAGTGTTGACATTTTTTGGAAAAGAACACAAAAAAATTAAAAAAGGTGCGAAATGGGAAAAACGTGTAACATTTTTGCCAGAAAAGAAAACGTCAATAAAGAAGTTAGTCCACTTTTTAATTCTGACTCTTCAAGGCAAGTAATGTTAGGTGAGAAGAGAAAGAAAATAAAAGGTATACATATGTTACATGCAGTGTTGCCGGAAAATGAATTTCAAAATATGCTAAAACTTGAAAAACTAAGTGCTAAAATGTTTTACAGAAGAAAAAATAAGTGCTAATTTTTTTCAATGTAACAATACAATTTTTATTTCAAATGTTACAAATATAATTTATAGTTTTTTCTAATTTTGTTCATAACAATTGTTGACTGCTTTTAATAGATTACAAAAATTTCCGTGTTCATTAACTTACCACACCGAAAGAAATTTAGTTGAAATATTAATAAAAGTTATTTTTTATATCTCCAAAAGTATTTTTTGGAGTAAAAAAGAAAAATTTTTTCGAGAAAAAATTTTTTTTTATCAAGCAAAAAGCATTTAGCATAATTTTTAAAAATTTCAATGCCATTTAGAGAAACAAAATGCTAAATCTAGCACTGAAAGTGCTAAAATGGCAACACTGTTTACAAGTCAATTTTCTTATTTTCTTTTGTTTTCTTCTTTTATTTCCCCCTTCTTATTCTGCGCGAAGTTGTTTGCATGTGAAAGTAAAAACTTGATGGTAAAGAGTACGAAAATTGAATATACGCCTGTGAACGAAATGACAGGTTCAAAAAATATTTGAACAAAAACCGGTCAGCTAAAATGATACGTGTAAAACAGCACTTATTATATGATTATAAATCTGAATTAATATCATTTTGCAATAAGTGTCCTTCATATTTATTAAGTTCGTTTATTTATTTCATAATATTTTGTTTTAATCAGTCTAAAACTACATATTTTATAAATCTTTTAAGTATAAAAATAAGCAAAATTATAACGGATTGCTTCGTAAGTAGTCTGGTCGACAATTTCCTATTACTTTTTAACTTAATTTGTAAGTGAAACTTTTACTGGGTTGGGATGCCAAACGGGACTGGTTTATCAAATCCCAGGATTCGGGATTTTATAAATGAATCGGGATTTTCAAGATTAAAATGTTTAGAAATAATTCCAATTTATTTCAAAAAGTTACTTATGTTAAAAATAAATATTTTTGAAAATTATGAAGCTGAATTGATGATTTTTTTTGTGAGCTTCATATATTAGTAACATCGTTCGTAGACAAAATTGTTAGCAAATTCTTGTATTCTGATTGCATAAACAATCTTTTGTAACCCTCCGAAACAGAAAATTCTTATTATTTTTCTAATAATCTTTTTGGGGATTTTACATATTTCAAATACATTCATTATATCATTCGTTTCGCAGTTACCGTTTTTAATTATTTTCTAATAACAAACATTTCTATCTTATTATCAAATTCACTCTTCAATTTTGAGTTTTCTCAAAAATTTAAAAGTGTTGCGTAAATCATCACTTTTTGAGTATAAATAAAAGTGCATATCACTGCGACAAAGTGTTTTGTCTGTTACTTTAACCAGATTTAAATTTTAAAATGACAACTATTTGTTTAAGTAAAACAAATTCTGGTGGAAATTTCCATCATTGCATTTAATGCATTCTTTTATTTCTATTTAGTATTACACTAATGATCTAATATTGCATCATGATGATGGAAATTTCCATAATATTGTTTTTGCTAAATTTATACTACAGGGTGGGCCAAGTTTGACTGACTGAAGTGCCATGGTGGCTCTTGCGGTATGAGCTGTAGCTCCATATTGCTGGAACCATATGTTACGATTATTGAGAACTATCGGACGTAAAAAATTTTCCAACATGGTCCGGTGGTTCATTAAGCTCATTTTCGAAGAAATATGGACCAATAACTTTATCAAAATTTCAAAATTATTTCAAATCAGTCAGTCAGTAAATATGCATGAAGCAATAAACACAGATGGCGCATTCCTCTCTTCAAAAAAATTTCTACTGCGCATCTACGTCATCAGAGCGCACAACTGTTTGTATGTTATGAAAACAGTATGAGATTTGTGGTGGAAATGAAAAAATATTATGGTTATTTTTTATTTTTAATAAAATAAAACTAATTTTATTCTATTTTCTTCGACCTTTTTGTATGGTTTTTTATTAAAAAATTTTAAGCTTGAGGTCACTTTATGTTATATTATATATAAAAATAAAAAAATCTTTTATAAAAAAAAAAAGTGACCTCAAGCTTAAAAATTATTTAATAAAAAATAAAATAAAACGAAAAATCATAGAATTTTTATTTTATTCTGTTTGTAAAACACTTTATTGTTTTATACTTGTTTGTGTTTTATTATTTGTAAATTGATATATTGATTTTTTATGGTTTGAATATTTTGTAATTATGAAAAAAAAAAAAATTATTGAGATTGAGACATTGTGTTAAACTTTTTTCATGTGTTTTTATTTTTAAATAATTATGTATGCATGTTATTAATATAAAATAAGAAATTTAATTTATTAGTTTTTTTTACAAATATTTTCTTTTTATCGAACTCGAAAGGGTTTTTACTTTTTTGTCACATTCAATATGATCAGCCTGTTGTACATGAGACTTTATGAAGTTGTCTTTAATTAGCAAGCTTTGTCTACTGTTTTCTTCGAAAATATTTTCAATGTCTTGCATGTGTTCCATAGGTTTTTGAGTCGGCTTTGATAGTCCGCCCTCAGACAAATGGTCAACCCACGAATACGATGAACATTTTTCGTTTTCTGCTATGGATTTATTTTATTTTTCCGGCAACAAAAACTTATCCATTGCTTTAATAACTTTGGATCTGCCGGAAAGTTAAATAAATTGATTGTACACGGCTTTTTTCTATTATTGTTACAAACATTTTTCACTGCACACCACATTTTAGTTTTTAATTTGCACGATTTTTTTTAACTTTAATAGCTTTTTACTTTTCACAATAAACCACATAGCCCTCTGTCTAAGTCACAAAATCAGCTGAGTGAGAGCAACAAAACTAACGGACCTGCGCAATACGTAATCTTGTTTCTTTCATTCATGATAAATATGTATATAAGTATAGGTATACTAAGATTTTTTTAACCAATTTTCCTTTAATTTTGAACATGAATTATATCGCCCGGATAAAGTAAAAATAAAGTCAAAATCATGCAAAGAAGAGGTAAATTAATTAAAGCTTTTTATATAGGAATATTCAAATTCCAAAATTAATTTTAATTCTCTCACCTATGTACAAATATTTCTTGTTGATGACTTTGTAAACAAATACTAGTTTTCGGGAATTGTTAATCCCAAAAATCCTGTTTTTTTTCAAACAAATCCCGGGATTCGGGATTGGCATTCCTAATGGCAGCGCTGATTACAAGCTTCATTGGTACTTCTCAATAATCAACTTGTTTTAAAAATGCTGGTTATGACTCTCAAATTTTAAAAGATCTATTCAGATTGACTACGTAAACACACACATGCATTATACGCTTTTATATATGGAGTTGTGGTTTAAAAACAACTGTCAATTTTATGACATCTTTATGCTCTAAGACTGCACCTACATAAAACATTCCATTTCATACTATTCGATCGAAGTGTCGTACAATCTATTCAGCCTGATACGATACATATGTATGTATGAATATACATATGTATATATAATTAATGCATCCAACAATGCAACCCACTGTGTTTTATTTGTGCAACCGACTGACGATTTGCATTCATCCATTCTCCTCTGGCACTCACTTACATTTTTGCAAATTGTAAGTAAAGCTGTCACATGAGTAAACTGCATACGACAGCATAAACTACAAGTAGTCGTTACTCTAAGAAATACTATAAACATGAAAATTAACGGACAGACAGACAGACTCGATAAACTGACATTCAGATAAATGGACGCATGGACAGACAAACGTAGTGAGAAACAGTTGAATAAAGGTGTATCTTAATTCCTACTCATATTTTCTAACCGTTCAGTTGTGTGTAAACTCTCTCCATAGGGAATTAAACTTCGAAGGAATTTCGAATTCGTGACCACAAAACAAACAATCATGCAAGCAGAAAAAGTAACAAAACAATATACAAATGCATGTGTATGTACATACATCCATATGTATATATTTCTATATAAATAAACATAAAACGTAAAAATAAAATCTACTGACAGTTTAACAAGCAGATACTAGAGGGAGCATGTGGCATTTGTCGCTTTTATTGTTGACGTTGCACTAGAAACTCCTAAAAAATACACACAAACTCTAAACACACAAGAGGGCGTAACATTTGAAAAGTAAAAAGCAAAAATTTATTAATAACATTTAATAACAACAAATCCATCCATGATATTTGGTTAATTACCAGAGACGTAGGTACATAGATTTTAGGTGCAAAATTAAATAATATTTACAGTAAGTAATCTTTTTTATAAATTTACGAACAATATGAGAATTAAAATTAAAAGCGCGATTCTATTCTAGACAACTTTTAACATCAATTTTCAAATCACACTAATTAAAATATCTATATTTTATAATAATATAATTTTTTAGACGTAAAGAGCAAATTTCTTATTATTGGATTATGCCTATTACTCTACGATGTTTGATTTGATAATCATCGTCTGATATCTCATCTTTCACAATAAAAAAGAATAATACAATAAAAGTTTAAAAATTAACAGAGTTTTGTGTTTTTGTGGTATGATCTTATGAAAGTTGGCCAATTTGACTGTACCCGTCATGCACTTTAAAGTTCTCTCGTGGCTATTTGGTCGTTTCATATAAATTCTTGTAAATAGATAACAATAGTACATATATAGAAAAATATTACCCCTTCTTGAAATAACTTATTTGAAAATGTATTTCTTTCTATTAGTATAACACGTTTAAAGCGTCTAAATGTTGCACCCGTCAGAATAGAATCGCCCAAAAATTAGAGAAATTTTTTATTGTATAGGGTTTTTTTTAGAATCGATGAATTTTTCTAACATTAGTGGCCGTAAATCAGCAATATCGCGGCTAATGTTGTCCTCCAAGTGGTCAATCGTTTCGGGCTTATCGGCGTAGACTAGCGACTTCAAACATACATCACCTGACAGCCGCATGCTAAAAGAGTATTGCCAACTTAAAGTTCTGTGCATCCATATTTTTTTTTCTTGGACCAGCACTCAGGGGACGACCCCTACTTATGCAATACATTGTGTTGGAACTAGGAAAATATGTTATGGGAGAGAGTAGTGTTTGTGAACATTTGACTTGGCAGGGAATACTTCTGCTGGTAGTTTATTCCACATACGCACAGTACCGCTAAAGAACGAATTTTCCCTGTAGTGTGTTGTGCGATCAACTGTCAAAGCGATCACAAATGGGTGAGCCCTGACTGAAGAACGTATATTACGTAAAAAACTACGTGTTTCAGGAACAAGTTCCCTGATTTCAGCAGAACATATTCCATTATAGTATCGATAGAACAATGAAACACAACCCACATTGCGGCGATGCTCCAAAGTATCAATAGAATTGGATACCCTACTGTCACCTATAAGCATCTTCGCCCTGTCCTGTACGCGGTCGAGTAACTCCAAAATACATTTCGAAGCACCGTCCCATACATGAGAGTTATATTCCATTTTCGGCCGAATATAGGTGGTGTAAATAGTAAGAAGATCAGATGGAGTAAAGTATTTTCTACGGCGTTTTAAAAAACCAAGGCACTTGGGCGCTTCTTTTGACACTTGAAAATGTGTTTGGGCCAGCGGACATCACACTGGATTATCATGCAGTCCAATCAGTAATTGCCAACCAAAATATTGAAGAACTTGATAGTTCTTTGGAGGAATGCTGAAAACAAAGTCTACAATAAGGAGGCAAGCGAACTGTTTTCAAAAGTTTTTTTGTGGGCTGAACAAACCAAAGCGACAGATAAGGATATACCTATTATTTTTAAAGGAATTTAAAAATAGAGCTGACAAATTACATAAAAATATGTACTATGTGTGTTCAAACAAAAAAAAATCTTATTTTTCTAAATGAATATTTAGTATGTTTCTTTATGTTTTCTGTAAAACAATTAAATACAAATGAATTCTTATGAGTACTTTTCGAAAATAAAAATAAATTATACCTATATGTATGTACATATATACCTATATGTATTGGGATAAAAATGTTATTTCAACTGTAGTCCGGACGATCCACTAATCCGGACAGTAGCTAAAACTATATCTGTCCGGATTAGGGAGGCTGTACTGTACTCGATATTTAAAAGACTTAATTGGTGTGTTGACTAGTTAGTTTTTATTAGTCAAAAGAAACTGAGTTTTACCTATATATTTTTCAAGAAAAGTCTGGACTTTGTCAGATTATTTCTTATTAAGCTCTTAACACGCAAGTTTCAGCTGAACCACAGAGCAATTAACAACACCTTCTTGGCCACGTATACTACGACCATGGTCAAACCAGTGCATAGTGAATGTGCATTAGTGACTAATACCTGGCGCACATAGCTACAAATAACATATTTGGACAAGATAAAATGAAGGAACATTTAGCTAGAACGAAACAAAATATCAACACAATTCCAAAGTTGGGCATTCAACTGACAGAAACAACCAGTGTGGTGCATTTTGAGGGTGGAGCTTGAATTCGTTATGTCCACAAAGATAACGTTGTAGGGAAACGTGTTGTTATTGTTGTAGTGGTGGTTGTTTACTGACACTGACAGGCAGCAGACATACAAACAGACAGACATTGTGTGTTGGCTGTGCCGTTTACGGGTAGTTGTACTTGTGAATCAGTTGTGAATTGGTTTCACGCGGGAACGACTTGTTTTTGTGCGCACTCGTTAGAATTTTTTATTTGAAATCAAAAAATACATAATAGGTATAAAAAATTGTTGTTTTTTAGATTTTATACCTACAATCGCAAACATAAAATTCGACGATAGAAAAACAATACGAAAATAAGCACTAAAACGTTTAAAGCGACGGGGTTCAAAAGTTAAAAGAAAGAAATCAAATTGATGAATTAAAAATATTTTGTAACTAAAAACCTGTGGATATTTTGGTTACAAAACGAAATTACATTTCTTTCTTTATGAAATATGTGCCAATTTAAATAAAACATGAATAATCATTTTCAATAATCAAACATGCATACATAGGTACATTTGTACATATGTACATACATATATCATTGAATTACATAGTGAAAGCAAAATAATCAAAGGTTGAAACTACAAAATAGGATGATAAGAATTGATAAAAGTTATAGAAAAAATCAAATAATTAATAGGTAATAGGTACCTACAAAAGATTTTAAATTGTATAAATCGAGAAGTGTTTGTTTATGATTTTAGAGAGAGAGAGAGAGAGAGAGTGATTAAAAAGAAACTTAATAACCTGTAACCGGTTATTAAAAAGTACCGGTAGTTTAACGCAAAATGATGGACATTAGCAGCATGTACGGCAATCATCATCCTCATCATTCTAACACTTATCACAGTGGTGCAGCTGGAGTGCCAGATATGACCGCAGTGGCTGCTGCCAATGCATATCCCAACGCATATTTTCCCAACTCATCGGTAATGACACATGGGGCTTTACATCATCAGCAAAATCATCATTTAAATAGTGGTTACACCGCCTATGATGGATCGTCGCCAAACTATTATCAGCAACAGCAACAACATCCGCAGCAACAGCCCCAACAATTGACACCACCTCCCAGTCAACCATCTGTCCAGGGACAACCTTTATATTCCCACTCGCATTCACATTTGTTTAGTCCTACCGCTGCCGAATATGGCATTACTACTTCCAACACCTTGGCTGCAGCTACTCCCTCTCATCCCTCCAATCCCAGTCATTCACCCAGCGAAGGGATTTACTATGAAAATGACTCGGTTCATGCTTACTATGCTACTGCAGCTGTGGCTGCAGTGCCACCGGCCACAACCAATTCTCCTGTTACTGCTGCCAATGCCACGACTCATGCTGCTCAAAACGTTCCTATGGATCCAGCCATTATTAGTTCGGAAAATGGTTTAAGCTACACTAACCTGGATTGTTTGTACAATCAAAACTCTCCTCATCAACATTCCAATCAAAGCACCTATCTGCCCGCTGAAGAGAAATACGCTTCAGTTTTACATTCGCAATACACCATGGACGACACTCTGATGCATTTGACTGCCAGCGCAAATAATACACAAAATCAACAGCACTCCCCACAATTGTGGTCCCATCAACATCACATGTCCGCCTCCTATGCCTCCAATACATTGGATTCCAGCGGTCTGCCTATGGATTCCTATAATATGAATCCACATTTACACCCTCACAGTATGCCCCAACATTTACCTGCTCACAGTCAAGGCAACCCACAGTTGGTTGGCCAACAGCAATCATTGCTTCAACACCATTCACCACCCACCACGGCTTGTGTTAGTCAAAATTCAAGGTCACAAAACGTAGTGTCTCCTGGTGGAACAACCACCACTTCTGCGGCAGCTACATCTTCTGTGACCAGCACTTCGTGCTCCAATGGTGGCTCCAATAACACTACGTCCCAAGCTAAATCTCCAAGTCATGGCAATAATTTACCCACCTACAAATGGATGCAATTGAAGAGAAATGTACCAAAACCACAAGGTAAGATTCTTCGATTTACCACCATTCCATACATAAATACATACATATGTATGTATGCGCAACATTATCAAGATTATATGATTATTAGATTATAGGTGATCTGAATTTGTTTTGAAAGTATATAAATTTAACTTAATTGATTAGCGCGTTTGATCATTAAGCATAAGTTGGTATTTGTAGCCTGGGTGCGATTGCCAGCCGCTGCCACTCAAAAAAAAAAACATCAGTTTCTGACAATTATTAGTTTTTCTATCTTATCATAACTAATATTTATCACAGCGCCTTCCTTCGGTGGTATAGCATTTAAACGCCACCGAAGTAAAACAATTAATTAATGGCTATAAACCAGGCTTTGATCAATGCGCTGCAATACTGTACTATACTACTAATAAACATAACGCGCAACTACAGTGTTATCTTATGAAAAGCTTTTCTGTACTTTCACCATCTATTCTTCTCCTACCTACCTACCCTTTCCAAAGAAAGTAACACAATTAATTAATTACTTTTCTTTTAAAAAAAAGAAAAAAGAGTAGAAACAAAGAATCAGATTCGAAATAGAAAAAATTTGTGCATTTAAATTTTAAAATATTGTTTCGACAAAGTGTGTTGCAAAATTTGCTTTACACCAAGCAATTCTTAAGCAATAAAATTATGCTGTTCGAACACCGAAAAAATTTCAAGGAAAAAATTGTATCAATATCTTTAATAAAAATTGCTTCGTGTAAATTGGGACCTAAAATTAAATATTTCATTGTATTCTGAATTGATGTTATTTACAAAATTATTATATTTTTGTACTATTTCGTTTTAGGAATTCACAATAAGTATTAACATCTTAAGCATTAAACACATTCACCACAGCAGGATACCGACTACAATATTTCAAAAATAAAATACATACGTTTATATGTGAATGATTATTTTGACGACAGCAGGACAAAATAATCATTCACAAATAAACGTGTGTATTTTATATTTGACATATTGTAGCTGGTAGCCTGCTGTAACGAATTTGTTTAATGCTTTAGCGTTAGACTTAGCAAATGCAACATCCTATGAAATATAGCAGTTATCTGTAGTTTAAAGTGAAGAAACTGCTCTCCTCGCGTATTATACGAACATTAAGGTCCCTGTGGATGTTACGATTGTACAAAGGAGCATTCATAATTATATTCATAAATCTCTTTATTTTATTCTTCGTAATTTTTCGATATAAGAAGGCTGTTTCCCAAAACCAAGGAACTTGTGTACATTCACTGGTAATAAGAATATCATTTTGCATATTAGTCCGTCGTGCCAGACTTAAATGCTTGGGAGATATCTGCAAGTAATACTGAGCAATACTGTTTTCTCTTGAATGATTTCCGTATAAGACTATGAACTGGTCGACAATTTATTCGGAAACCTAACACTATTACTGTGTAGATTGGTATCAGGCCACTTCTTAAACAATTTAAAAAAATCTTGTCAATAAACTGAATGGGCGATAAGAAGTCAATTAATTTACTTCCTTTACGGGTTTGGGAATTATATCAATATCTAATAAGTACTTTCCATGAGGTCGGTTATATATAAATACAAACCATTCTCAGTTCTTATCATTTTGAAAGTATTTATTGGAGGAGTAATATCAGAATGTGTTCTATTTGGGGAAAATTAAAGTACCAAATGATTAGCAAATGTCTCTATATTCAACATATTCCTTCAAGACGACATATAATCTTCTTTGACACTGATTGAGTTGAATCTTTAGGTTTGGAGACCGTGATTCCTGCCATTGACGTCTGTTTTCTACATTTACAGGTCATTTTTAATGTCCGTTACTTCCCAAAGAGACTGTTGGTGTAGATGATATAACAGATTATACCTTATATTCATTTCTCAATGAAATGTTATGTGGGAATAAAAATAAATAGTGTTCTTTAGCCAATTGGTTTTCTTGTTAGAGAAACAAATTCTTTTATTTTTAATTTTGTTTGTAACATTAAATACCGTCAAGAAAGTGGGAGAGTGTGGATCCTCTAGTACGAGAACCACCGATATCAAATTACCATTTAAATTTATGATCACTGCGTATTAACTGCGAGTTATTAGTAGATCTTAGAACTGAACCCTCAGTGAACTAGTTTTTAAAAAATGTATATTTTTAAGATTTTTAATAGTCAATATTTTCCATTGAAGTGAATATATTAAAATTAAGGTCCCGATTACCGTTCACAACACTTAGTATTTTGATGTTGTAAGTTGTAAACTGCGATTACGATTCACAACACTACAACACAACATGTTGTGTCGAGACAATTAATATTTTATTGTTCTGAACGATAATCGGGCCCTAAGATTTTAGTTATTGTGATGGAATTACACTCACAATTTAAATATTCTGTCACAAACTTTTTTATTCTTACTTCTCTAGCAAAACTTGTTAAACTACTCAGTGACTACTACATAACCTCTGATTTACTTGAAATATTCGTATAATATAACTGCTTACTTTATAGTCATTTACATGAATACAAGTCATAAGTCATTACATGTAACCAGTTTTAGTGATATTAAAGTAATGACATATTTATATATTTATTGTGGTAAGTACTTGCTATGGCGTAAGTTAAAATGCTATGGTAAGTAGTAAAGTGAAATGCTCCAAAATTCTAAGTTTTCTAATTTATACAATATATTACAAATTTATATTTTAGAATTTAAACTCATTACTTTGTAATGAAAGATTTTGCGTGTTCTTTTAATTAATAGAGAAATTTTTAAACTGAGAGTATTTTTAGTTTTTAATAGTTTCCAGATTATAAATTTCCAAACTGAAAATCAGAGTGTGAGCTGAACAAAAAGGACAACTATGTTCAAATGTAAAATTTGTCATGTCAATGCTTTTGAATTTTCCACCTGATATTGTCTTTAAAACATAATTTTCATATAAAGTAAATAATTTTTTTTTAATATTAATTTTCTAAAAACTTAAATGTGTGTTGGATTTAATTAATAACAATCAACTACATACAGTGTTAAAAACAAGTTGCATGCTCAACTAAATACATGTAAAAATTTCCTCAACAACAATTTTTCTTGTCCTCAAATAATAAGTGTATGAATTTAAGAACATGCTAGCTAAACGTGCATCATATCGAATACTCCTTCTTCTCAGAATATTTGACTCGTGTCGCACCTTATGTGTGCAACAATCTCGATGTTACAATAAAGAAATAATAAACTAAATAATCTAGATAAGAAATGCTTAAATCAGCTTAATTTAATGCAAGACAGACAATGCAAAACAAAAACAAATTTATAATGTAATACAATGAATCAGATTTAACAAAAAAGTAAATAAATAATAACAATGAAATTAAACTTTACAATCAACTAAGAAGATTAATTGTATTGTTGGACAATCAAAATTATTGTTAAAATAAATTTAAATATTTTAATCAGCGAAGAGTGAGAGAAAATGTATTTATTACGATTTAAATAAATTCTTTAATACCTGTTTTTAATCTAAAGTTTTCTATCGAATTATTAAATCCATTGAACGCTAACTTCTATCTACCAGTTAAGTAACTTTTTTTTTGTACCATAAATCAAAACGATATAGAAGAGTAAGAAGACGAGGCACAGAGTTGATGACTTCGAATTAAAAAATAAAAAAAATAACATTGATTGACAAGCCAAGATATTTCAACTAACCATCAGACGTCCAACAGAGGGTATGTCACCTAAAAATATAAATGCCTGTCGTTTTGAACCCAAATGTCTGTCTTTTTCTTCATTTGGCTATACGGAAATTAGGATAGCGCATAATTTTTTGTTTTAAAAAAAAATGGCACATTTTAATGTAATATTTTAACATTATTCAAACATAATTACGATGATTGTACTTAATATATTCTTTGCAGCAATATTCTGTTGTCTTAGTAGGACCTAAGTTTTGCAGATAGTTTTTTGAGATTGCATTCCACGTAATCTTTCAAAGCGACTCGTAATCTTCTTTGATTGAGTTAATTTTTTTTCTCTTATAAGAGACTCTATATTTACAGGACATTTTTAATGTCCTTTCCTCCCTATGGAGATACTCTTACTGTTAGGAAAACAAGTTCTATTCTATAATTTTGTAGGGAATATTCACTACCGTTGAAAATTTGGGAGAGTCATCTAATGAGAGAGTTACTTGTATATAGTTACTATTTAAATTCTATTTTCTATTTTAGTTCTACAAATATAGTTTAAATTCAAATAAAGAGTTATATATTAGATAGTGCTTAATTTCTAACAATAAACTTAAATATATTTTAGTAATGGTTGGTCATTCCAGGTATTTTGTGATATTGAGTTAAAAAAAACAAAAAGAATGTCAGCTCAAATGTAAATGTAAAATATATATATGTATATATATATAAGTCGGAGAACCTGCGGAGATAAACATTATTATTAATATAAGGTGACCATACGTCCTCTATTTTGGAGGACAATCATCTATTTTAACTCGCTGTCATCTATAAAATTTGTGTCCTCTTTCAGTCATGTTTTTCATACTCAGTCATCTTTTGCCATTATTAATTTTAAATGCATGGTCAATATTTGTTTTTATTGAGCTTAGAGTATGAACAGAACAAGCACGGCACGGTTTCTAAGTAGAATGAGAATCGCCACCTTTAACAAATAAAACAAATTTTACTTTACAAACGCCGCGTCGTGCTTGTTCTGTTCATACTCTTACTGACGGAACTTTCGCTTTTCAAAATAGTAAATGGTAACAATATGTAAAAAATGTAAACATTGAATTGAAATAAATCTTTTCTATTTTTCTTAATGTCATCTTTTCTCTTTCCAAAATCTGGTCGCCTTAATTAATACATCTAGATATTTGCAACCAAGAGCAGTTAGCAAACCTGTGTCTAATACATACTGTCTTTAATAAAAATAAAATAAATAATATGTGACTGTAGAAATTATGTATATATAGAAAATTTTCGTTGGCCAAATTCGACTGCCGACTATACATTTCATATGTAGGTACTTACCTAATAAAAAAATTCACATTTGCATACCAGTAAATTCATCCGCACATACATAAGTTTGTATGTACATAAATATGTATGCATATAAGTATGTAGTATCTAGATTTTATTTTAAATTCATTAGTATGTGTGTTTTTACGAGTAATGTTTGTGTGCATTCGTGACTGTGTGATTATGACATTTCATAATTTCAAATTTTCCTTCTTCTCTTAGAAGCATCTTTTTAACATTTTGAACTCGTTGTTGTTCTTGCTGTTCATATACTAATTTAGTGTGTACGATTGCTTTTGTATTTCAAAAAATTTTTCAGATAATTTTGTCAATTTTGTGCAGTCAAGTTGTCACTTGTCAAGTGTACGCGTAAAATACAATGAATTGGCTTGACTCACTAAAAATAAACTAAACTAAAACAAATACACAAACTGAAAAAAACGTGCATACTTTTTGCAAATTTGATAAATATCTTAAAAGGAAATATTTTTAGCATTAAGCGAAGAAAAAAAAATCAAATGAAATACATATTTGTAAATATTTTAGAATCAATTCAATGTGACATTTGAAATTATTATTTAATTTAGCTGGTTTTGTCTGGCTACACTCGCGCAATAATAGTAGCAGTGGGATTCCGAAATGGGAATGGTTAAGTCACAGTTGTTTTTAATAGATATACATACATACATATCTACATGACAGTTCAGTTCCTTGTTCGGTCAGCGTTAGAAAAACATAGTAGGGGAGAGGGGGGCGCCTTTGAACACTTTTTGCTTCCAAGCCACATAAAAATTTATATTTTTGAATTATTGACTTTTTACATAATTTAACTAATATGTATGGAAATAAACTTTAGTTTAAGTCTACAAGTACATAACTTATTTTTAGTTGGATTTAAATTTTTTTTATTTTTTTAATGGATGAAGTGTCCCCCATACGGGGCAGCTTTGAACTAGACTGGGGCAGCTTTGAACGGCAATTTTTTCTTGTAGCGCTTATGTCCAAAAATAACATAAACAGTTTTATTTTTTATATATATAATAAATTCGATTTATTTATTAAGAAAAATATAAACTTAACAATTAAAAAATAAAAAAATCACAACAAAAATAAGTTTTATATTATTAAGACGGAAAAGGCCTTGCGATTTCAGGTGACATTACTTTTTCCTTTAAAGCATCATGATCAGCATTGGATTCGTCATTTTCAGAAAATAAGACAAAATCAACAATGTTTGGTACTTCGGTTGATAAATTACAATTGTTCAAAGGTGCTCCCTTTTCTTTGTTCAAACCTTGCCATTTCACGGAAATTTATAATAAATATTTTTTTTTACATAAATATCAAATAACTTACCTTAATTTTGTTTGAAATGAATTTTGGAATGCAATAAATTTCTTTCACGAAAGAAAACGATCACTGAATACTTCTTACACTCTTACAAAAAAAATAAAAAAATTTACAATGGCACTACGAAAACTTGTTCAGCCAACTACATTCGGTCGACGACTGAAAAAACTAGCAAAAGTTGTTGACGTTGCACAGTGGCGCCCGTAGAGCAAACGAGGTTGCAAAAATCAAAATTTTCATGAGCGCCGACGAAGTTTTGAATAAACCCATGTTATACTTTTCAACGTTTTAAATATACCACTCTTAATAATATCACATTTTTAGTTTAGAAGATATAACCGTTCAAAGTTGACCGACTTTCGGTTTTCAAAAAAACACACAGTTTTTAGTCAATTTGTTGCGATTTCAGGTGTAATATCACGAAAAATAGGTAACGAATCTATTTTTTGTTTGTATTGATTGATGTATTTATTAAATGTATAATGATAAAAAAATTAACTGTTTGCTTTGTGTTTCTTCTGATAAATCACTATTTAAAAACTATCCGTTTTTTTTACTATTTTTCAACTTTGACGGAAAATAAAAAAATCTATATTTTTCTATATTTGCAAAACCTGTTCTTTGATTATTTCTTTACATAATTCCAAAGGTTGACCTCTTCAACATGTTGGCAGCATCTTCCGATCCACTTATTTCTTCCCTGCGACATGTGAAGTCACGAATAGAGTTAGAAAATAATTATAGTTTAGAAATGGTTAGTATTTTAGATATACCTTCTCTTACGAATTGTGATGAATATTTTACAGAAAATTTAAAAAATAAATTTAAAAAAAAAATAATTTTTTTTTAATTTGTTGGGTAATAATTTAAAGCATAAAACCCTAAAGAAAAAAAATAAAAACAATTTAAAAATGTAAAAATAATTTTTTTAGTTACCATAAAATTGATTTTTCTACTAATTTTAACTTTGATAACCCATAAGTAGGCCCCTACAAAGCGTATCACCTTTTCCAAACGCTCATTTCATAGGCTGAACAGTTCTCTATCTCTATTCTGTTTAAACTGTTCAATTATCTGATTCGGTTCAAAAGATATGATTTTTGCAACGAAAAAACTCAAATGGCGCCACTGTGCGTTGTTAGAAAACAAGGTTTCCATATGAAAAACTCGGTTAAGGGTCGGAAAAATGTTAAACTGAGATTTTATCAACATTGTTCAGAGGTGCCCCGTGCTCAAACGTGCCCCCCTCTATTTCCAAATATTAAAGTTGTAATGATTTTTGTATCATACCTCTAGCATTTATGGACCGATTTTATTAATTTTTAATAACAAAATTCGCGATCGTATATCTTTCAACCAAGTCTATATTTTATTTAAAAAAACGTGTTGTAATAAATCAAAAGATATGTTTTGTACATATAAAATTTTAGCACAAACATTTGGCATTTATTTTTAAAAATGCCAGAGCTTTAACAAAGCACCAACAAAATACAATCATTTATCTTTATTTCAAAATTAATTGTGATTTTCAACCCAAAAATTTATTTGTAAACGTTTGAAAAGAAAAACCTTTTTTTTTGAAAACTATTCTTTAAAATATTGATGAAGGTTTACATAAATGCATCTATGTATTTATATCAAATTTCATATACATATATACATATGAATGTATATATTTTGAGTAGCACTACCGAATACCACTACTATTTTGCTATTCCATGCAAATATCTTTAAGTTATTTCACACCAGTGAAATACATACAATTTACGCAATTCCATTTACCATATCAACATATTATTGGCTGCGTTGCTGTTGTTTTGCATAAAAAAAAACTGCCTACCAAACAACAAGTTTAATTAATTACAAGATACGCTTTATTAACTGCTGCAGCAACAGCCACCACATACTATGACTAACTATTACATGCACTCACATACAGATGATCTCTATATGGGCACCGTATTCGATGGTAAAGTCAGGCAGACATGTAATGATTAAGTAACCAAAAATTCAGTCAAGTGAATTGAGTTTCTGTCTCACCATCAATATGCCATACTCTGATACATGCCAATAAAAATAAAAAATATTAAAAATATTCAATGCTACTACTACTACCATTTATGATCATGATTACTGATTATTTAAAAAAAAAAACATCAACTTTTCTTAGTTATTCCTTTAAAAAAAGAACACAGTAATTCTGCTACATTTATATGTTCGACTGAGTATGAGTATTTTATACTTTCCAATGGATGACATGACAGATGAAGCAAACAATCATGCTCACAGCCAGACACTAACTTCATCAATATCATGCTCCTTAACATAGTAAATATGAGCAGCTCTAAATGAAGAACATACATTGCATCTTACGCATTATCTGTACATGAGTGTACTTGTTGCCCGCGTCCAACCATCCATTCAACCATCCATCCAGTCATCCATTCAACCAACAACCGAATAACCAGCCAGCGAGCGAACCAACCAACAAACGATCCCAAAAAAATATATATAAAAAAAAAGTTTTTAACTCGTAACATTCTTTTGTACTGGCATTTCAATAGTAATTTTTTATGACAAGCAACTTGACTTCCAGATCAGTAACAATTTTAAATTGTTTATTTGTTTTGTTTGACTGGCTTGTTTGACTCATGACTATACATTTACATACATAGATATGCACTCATACACACTAATACAAATGTTAACTACATACATACACACATTCTTACATGAACTGAAACATTTGGAGTAGGACTACACCAAACACTAATGTTACACCATTTTGCCAAATATGTATTTCAAAAACACATTTAAAGCTAAAAGTACACTTTTTACATGTGGATTTAAAACGTGAACTTAAAACCTGTAAATGGGTTTTGACATTTATGTACATAGAATCAGTGCAATGTCAGTTTGATAGGAAATGTGATTATTGTAAATTAGAGTTCACTTTTATTCTTTATCATTTCTTATTGAATTATCCTAAGACCCAGATAGTAGTGCTGGCAAAGCATTGAGTCATGGGTACCGAGTATCGAGTATTTGCCCTTTTTTTTTGGATACTCAATATTCAAAAGTAGTTACTCGATACTTTCTGAGTTGTATTTTTAAGCAAGTTGAGTGGGTAAAATAATGCATAAAAATACATCACTATATAAAAAGACAACAATGTGTAAGCTACAAAATTATTTTTTAATTATTTCTTAAGTTGTTGTTAACGTTGAATTAAAAGTTAGCTTTACATTTATTTTTGATTTAATAATAAAAGACATACAAAACCAATAATAGTTGAAGATCTATTTTTATTTTTTGAAAAAACTACTTCAATTTGCAGATAAAAACTATGCGTTACAATTTCAAAAAATCCGTTAAAAGTATCGAGTAGTATTGAGTACCCAAATGAAAAGTATTAGATATTATTGAGTAATGGAAAGTAGTAGAATTTTCCAGCACTACCAGATAGTGCTCTTCATTTTTAGTGTGTGAAATATTATGATAATTCAACAAGATCTGATAATGAACATTTGAATTCATATTTGTTATTTCTACATTCTGATATTTACTGACATATGTATATCTATATTATTTTCTATAAAAAATAAATGTGACTGACAGATTCATCATAGCCCAGCTCAAACCGTTAAATTTAAAAAGTTTAAATTTGAGTTAATTTTTGTTGCAAATATCTCCAAGGGAGTTTTACAAATTCTAGCATGTATCTCAACAACACATAAACATAGAAATAAAATATAAAATGTATTGTCCTTAAATTAAAAAAAAAAAAACGGCAAATAGTTAAATTGTAATACGAGTAGACATTGTGAATCCAACCAAAAGTAGCAATTAAATTTTAAATGTATTCTGCACTTTTTAAAACTTCAAAGGGTTTAAAATTGTACAATTTGTTTGCACATTTTGAAATGAAACGACCTAAAAATGTTATCTTATTTTTATTCTAATATTTTCCAAAACTATTTCTATGATGATACAATTTAATTCTAACCACACAAAAAATAAACTCAGTTGTTTGTGTTTGGAACTCATGTATTAACGGGCAAAAAGGATTAAACTCCAGTACACATGCAATGCACCTTTATTTTAATATTTGCACTTCCAATGAGATTTTAATATAGATTTTTCAACTAGAACACAGAAAGGCTGAATCAGCGGTACTTTTGGTTTAACAATTCCTGTAATAAAGATTTGAAATAAATGCTAGTTCTTTTAAGAAAACAATAGTGTATTAGGATGCCCATGCCAGGGAGGGACCTTGCTCAATGATCTAAATTTAAAACTCGAGGAGTTTATAAAAAAAAACTCTAAATATATCAGCCTTTATAAGAATGTCTTCGGGAAACTTCAGAAAGCCTTTTAAAGAAATATACCAAATTGCTAAAGGAATTATACATATAACAAGCTGTAAATTGATTGTTATACCTGAAGAATTTAATTATCCCGTAGAATAAGGCTGCAGTGTACAATCTCTACTGGATCTCCGTTAGCATTTTTTTATTGTATGGCGTCTGTTTGGTTGGTTGGACGAATGGTTGGTTGTTGGTGTATTATATTGAAATATCAGTAGGATGACATTTTCTGATATGGGTAATGTAGTAATGACACTTTTGAGTTAAAAAAAATTACAATTACAACAAGAAAACAATGTAGAAGAAGAGTTTTAATATCGTATTTAAAATTATCCAGATGCAACAGATATGACAAAAGTAAATAAAAAACATAGTCAAATGAGAATGAAAAAACATATTTTTCTCAAAAGTAAAAGTCATATTTGCGGTTTAGAATGGTGACACCTTGAGTTTTGCACAATGATTGGACAAACAACAAATATGCTGCTTGTTATCGAGAATTTTGAATTTGACTTAACATTTTAAATCGATTATCTTGTTAAGTATAGTTTCAAGTTCGATAAATTATTACAGTTAGGAATAATGCAAGACTTCCGAATGTTTTGCAACTATTTTTTTCATTGATATATAATTTTTTGCATTGTAGTTAAATATTGCAATTTCATAGCTGCCCACTTGTTGATTTTCTCAAAACTCCAAACATATCTATATTATTTTGGTATTATCATGAACTTTTACGCAGTTTGTTTAGAAATAGACCAGCCCCTTTTTAAGTTCCATTCCAAACAGTAATAAATTCATAAAGAATTTAACAACTTGGCGCCATATAATCCATCAAAACAAATATTGGACAGGAATAATTATATTTAAATGTTTCTTATCAAATTCTACACGTTTGAGAATGTATTTTAGTTTTATGAAATGATAAATTAAAGTAATTTAATTTTTGTTTTAGGATAAGTTTTGGAATACGTTCATAAACGACCTTTATACTTGAACTTAATACAAAAAGATTATTTCATTAACAACAACAATAAAAACAAGTAAAACAGTATAGGCGGTCGAGCCCGACCATATAATACCCTACACCCATTTTTTTTTAGAAATTGTAGCTATGGGAGATATGAGTTATTATGAACCGATCTGTATAAAACTTGTAGATGTGATTTGGCTTCATTTACCACTCATTTGTGATGAAATTTGTTGAGATACTTGCATAATTCAAACATTTATGATCGTTAAACCTCTATTTCGGGTGGAACTTTGTATGGAGGCCAAGTGAAATAATGGACCGATTTCCACCAATTGCAATTCTAGCCATCCTTGGGCCGAAAAAATATCATGTACCAAATTTTATGGAATTACACCCACTGTGACGTGGGGTATAAAAATAAATGTACTGGTTGAAATAGTAGAGGTATTCACTAAAGAAAATAATACAGCAATGGACGGTTAAGCTTCTTACAATTAACGAATCGCCCAATGATTTTTTTATTATATGAACAAATTTTAACATTTTATACGAATATTTCCGCCGAAACTTTAAACGCTTACTTGTTCAGATTATAGCAAGTCATGTTTAGTTAATAAAACAATTTCTATTTGTATGGCTGTCACATTAATGAAGCAGCCATTTACTAAAATTCAAGGTTGTATGAAACTTAAGGGGCATTAATGTTAAATGCTTTGTGTAAATTAAAATGTTGCTCTCTACAGAAATCTATTGAAACTATTTTTCAATTACTTTTCATGTACAAGCCTCTAGATCCTAAATATTTTAGGAATATATTTTAATTTTATCTTAAGTATTGTTCTTAGTTTTCTCTTGTCATTTTTAAGAATCCCGTCATCAGAAAATATAATTAAAGAAATAAATTTTAAAATCCGAAAAATGTAAAACCGGTTTTTCTACGTATAATTATAATACATGTAAGATTTGAACTTTGTCTCGATATAAATATGTATTTTTAAAAGATTTATGAAGGGGAGGGTCTTCTATGGGAGTTTCGACTAATTATAGACCGACCATTATAAAATTAGGTGTCATCATTTCTGTATAAAAGAAACTTATTTGTAATAATGTTAAATTTTATTCGGATAACAACATTTTTAGGAGATTTATGGTCCTTAAAGTGATTTTCGGAAGTGGGCCTTATATGGAAGCTACGACTAATTATGGACCGATCATCATAAAATTCTACCATATTATTTGTATATATATGAAACTTATTTGTATTCAATGTTATTTGGATACCGACATTTTTAAAAGAATTATGTTCCCTTAAGTGATTTACGGAAGTGGGTCTTATATGGGAGCTACGACTAATTATGGACTGATCTTCACAAAATGTGATTTAGCTTCATTTACAACTTATTTGTGGTGAAATTTGTTTGGATACTTTCATAATTCAAACATTTATGATCGTTAAATCCCAATTTCGGGAGGACATTTGTATGGGGGCCAGGTGAAATAATGGACCGGTTTCCACCAGTTTCAATTCCATCCGTCCTTGAGCCAAAAAAAATATCACGTACCAAATTTTATTGAAATATCTTTAAAAATGTGACCAGTACACTGCGCACAAGCTTTACGTGGACAGCCAGCCAGCCAGACGGACGGACGGACATCGTTAAATCGATTTAGGGACAATAATACTGTGTTGCAAACTACCAAACCTCTTCAAATAAAATCCTTTTTAAAACATCGATTTATTTAGTCATATTAAGAAGCTAATGACACCTCTTTGATCTTTTTCCAGACAACATCATATTCTTTAAATAAAATCGTTTTCAAACTTGAGCTTGATTATTAATAAATTTGGGATCGTTTTCAAACATTTGAAACTGATGAAAATCTTTGATTTTAGTTTAGACAGATGTTTTTATAGCGTACAATAAATAATTATATAAATTATGAAAATAAAAATTTTTGTTATACATAATTAAGTTAATTGAAATCTACATCTTTGTAAACATACTTTTAAATTTTATTAATTATACCGAAATAACAGAAAATAATGCAAAGTAAGCGTTCGTTACCTTTTCACCATTTCAAATCGGTAGAGATTAAATTTTTTTGAAAAATATAGCATCATGACGCTACAAACAAATGTGGTATAAATACGAGTAATTTGACTCGATATCTAATGATCTACAAAACTTTTGAAATTTAATAAAATTCCATATAAATTATATATTAAAGTAAAGAAGTACTTTATGTGAATATTTTAGTCATTTTAGTAAAACACATTATCTCAAAAGCAAACTTTGCCCCGGGGTAAAAACAAATATCGTACTAGCTACAATACATACATACATATTTCTAGACAATAATTTAAAGCAATTATATTTGTTTGATATTGTCTCTGTTCATTTATATTATTAAAAAAAATTCACCAATAGTTGAAAACTTTCAATATTATATATGATATTATAATTGAATTGTACTAAACTTATGATCTGGTCATCAAAGCTGCCGCTCTAAATGAATACGAGAGCCAAGAGCTTATTATTTGGACAAGGTGTCACCAGAAGCTCTCCAATCTACACAATTACAACCACGGTCAGTTATTTGGCAATAGAAAACGTAATAAATATGTGTATACGTATACATACATACATACATATATAAAGTACAAACAATGAGTATGTGTGTTTTTATGTAGGTGCGAGTTAACAAAATAATTGTTTTACTCCGAGTATAACACTTGAATTGTTAGCGTGTGTTTATTTATAGTTTGCCGGCGGTAAGGCAGTCATTTATTCATTATTTCACAAGTACATGCTTGTATATAAGACATTTTTTCTATTAACATTGTAATATCAATTGAAAAAAGGGATTTTTGGGGCCAATAAACACGATACATGTAAATGAATAATGGTCAATTACAAAACGCTTGTTAAATGTGCTCCATGTATTTTTAAAAATTGTTATTTCTTTGTCTCTATGAAAAGTTTTATTTTTTGTGTGTGACAGATAGACAATCGTACAGCCACTGTCATTCGAAATCTTTAGAGTGATTTTTTGTTTCTGTTGTTTTTTTTTCTAATTACAAAACATTTAAAAATACTTTATTAAAAAGAAACCGTAGACAATTTTCTTTTGTTTTGTTATGTTTAGTTGCCTTATCAATACATGTTTGGGCCACCTTACCTATTGCCGCTGTTAAAGTTGTCATTTAAAAATTCTATATAAAGGGTGATTTTTTTAGCAACTTTCTTTTTGGCAAGACTGTTTTTGTCATCTCAGCTGTTTTCTTGTAACATGTTACTGTTAAACATTTTCAGTTTGGTCTATATATATTTGGTGTTAAGGGCAGCCAGAAGCATTGCAAGAACTAATGCATCCCGAAAAATGCACTGTTTGGTGGCGATTATGGGACGGTGGCATCATTAGAACGTACTTTTTCAAAAATGATTAAGACGACGTTACTGTGAAAGGCGAGTGTTACCGTGTGATGATTAATTTCTTTTTTTTTTTTTTGTAAAAAATGGCTGACATGTGGTTTCAAGAAGACGGTGTCACATGCCACACAGCACGCGAAACAATTACCCAATTGAGAGGTGATTTCGTTGAACAGTTTATTTCAAACTATTAGAAGCGATTTAACAATTTTAGACTTTTTTGTGGGGCTATGTTAAGGCTCATATCTATAGGGAGAAGACCGCAACGGTTGACGCACTGGAAGCTAATATTGAAGAGTTTATTTGTGAGATACCGGCCGATATTTTCGAGAGTGTATGCCAAAATCGGACCCAGCGTATGAACCATTTGAGGTGTAGACCCGGTTAACATTTACATGAAATAATCTTTAAACATTTAATTATATACATAGATCGTTCTATCGACTCAAAAAAAGATTTCATTTGTTTGTTTTTAATCAAAGCCGAAAGCTTTTAAAAAATCACTCTTTATAACAGTCGTTATAATATTTTGTTTGATTAAAATCAGGCCAGTCCCAAATTTTGGTATTGTTTCATATATTTAATGTACGAAGTACAACAACTACATTTAATTTTTTACTAAATAAAAATTGTCCATTATTTCTAGTTTGAACCATATAAACAAAGAAGAAATACAAACATAATACACTTAACACTGTTTTGACAAGTTTTGTGAAGCAAGACATCACATATGTAAATAACATTTGTGCAATTATCCAAAAAAAATGGAATGTGAGCTTATTAACCTTCGTCTTTATAATAATTATAACTTCTAAGATACGATACAATACGATAATGGATTAGGTCACGGTTGATTTAATACTTTGGAAAAAATGTATAGTGAGCTCTCCCTTCTTCTTTGGATAAAAATGAATTAAATCAGTCAATAAATAAGTCATTATTAAACTACTTTAAAGTAGGTAATGCATACGGTAAAAAGTACAATTGGTAATCCCTAATAGCCAGCCATTACCAGGTTTTTACTGGTATACATGTAACAAGAGGATTAGGTGTTGCATGCATATTTGAACCAGTACTAAGTGGTGATAAGAAATTGAAGCTACTTGACGCCAAGATATTAAAGAGGACAACTCAGTGTTGTATGTGTTTTATTTTTCTTCTTCTGTTGTTTGTGTAGTATGTAGTGTTATTAGTTTATTATTTAATTAACATTTCTTTAGCGGTTACTTCTCATGTGAATTATATACATACATACTATATATGTTTTAAAATCATAAATTTGTTTTGGTTTTTTTATCAAGAAAATGCGTCGGAAGTAAAATAAAAGCGTTCAAATCATTTTTAAAACCGTAACAGATGTCACAGAGATTAAAGTATTAATATTAATAACATTATTGACTTAATTTGTACTTAGAATTTATTAATTGATTTTCGAATATATTTCGAGTTTATTTTTGCAAAACGTACTAATCAAAATTCTCTATAATTAATCTTATCAGCGATTAATTTAGCTGTAGGTTGCACTAAAATTTGGTTTATCGAATTTGGTATCAGCAGACAAGTTGGCAAATACAACTGGCGAAATTTTTGATCAATAATATTATTGTTTTTATTTGAATTCAATTGAGAGGCAATAGTAATTAAATTTTTTTTTATAGGAAAAATGGGAGATATTACGGAAAATATCAGTTTGCAGTAAACCCCTTATAAACAAGACTTTTTATAAGCCAATTTTTTATGTTCTTCCTTCAGCATTTTATATTTTTTGCAGAGATTTGACTCTTACAAATCCTTTGTAATACAAAAAAAAGTCAAATGGCTGTTATACACATTTTATGCAATCTAATGTAGAGTTATTTGCCACTTTAGTGTCTCAAAGCAATTTCTAGTGTTGTCAGTTTAAAGTGGTTCTAACATTTCACGTTAGGAAGTAGTTATTTTACATTGTACACCATAGTTGAAATTCTAATTTGTTCGGCAGAAATTAAATAATCGTCATTATTTTTGAGATAGTGTATAAAGCAGCTGACGATCTATTGATATATCTTACTTACTGTAACTAACTTTCTGCAACATTTATTTAAATAATTTTCAATAATTGGCTACAAATTTTATTTAGTTTTATTCCTGCAGAAAAACTGAGTTACAAACCAAAATTAATTTCAGGAAAGTTTAAAAAGTTTTCTCTGTAAAGCAAATAATAAAAAGAAAACAATTAATTTTGGCAATAAAGAACACAGCTGGTTTATATGCCCAGGAATAATAATGTTATTGAAAGAGAAATCTTATATATACAGTCCTGAAATTTGCCGACAAAAGGTTTTAAAAACATTTTCCAGGGAATTCCCTGTTCTTGCAATACTTCAAAAATTATTGTTAAAATAGAAAATTTTGTTTGAATTTCCCAAAATTGCAAAGACACATTAACTATTCTCCATATCCATACATACTCGTATTTGAAGCAAATTTCACATTGAGTAAATATTTCGAAAATAAAAGTTTTGAAATCTGATCTTAGTTAAACAAAAACGTTTTATTTATCCAAATTCACCCTCTAGATAGAATGTGCCAAACCATAATATTGAAAAGTCAACTGGCGAGAAAGAGCATTAAGAAATTATACAAGTATGTATGTATGTATGTATTTTAGAATGTGTAAATAAAAGATAAGTTATCCATTCCTACATCCTATACATCGATTTATGCAACACGCACTCATACAACAAGCACTTGCACAGTGATATCATGGGGCACAATTCAAATATGAGTATGAATATATCGAGTAATATCCAATTTTAGATGTGTCTAATATTACATAATATTCGCAATCATTGAAATGAGAATTCCAAAGTAAATGTTTTAATATTTGTTGGCATTGTGACGAGTGACGTTTAAATAGACGCACAGTCAGACAGAAGAACCAAACACATAGACAGTGTTTTTTTTTTTTTTTTTTGTTTAATGGAGTAAATATCCCTTTTTCAGTTGACTTTGTGTAATTATTACAAAGAAGTATTCGACGTCAATACTTATCAAAAATATTCACATGCACTAAATTAAACTTAATTTGAAAATGTGTTAATTTTGGTGTGCAAATATTGATCGTAGAAGAGCAGTTTTGAAAAACTATTTTTGTACAAATACAATACGATACGATTCCATAATTTTTCTTCAAATTTGAAAAATATTTTTAACTGGTATTTAAGTGCCTATTAATGTAACCAATTTACTTTATCTACCATTACAAATCTGCTTAAGATAAAAATCACAAAATTCAAAAAACGAAAAAGAATAATTGTCAACATTAGATCATTAGGTTTCTGTAATTAATTTAAACTACATATATTTTGAATTAAATGTTCAACTGTATTTCGTTGTAGGTACCCACATAAATGACCAAAAGTACAAAAACATTTACTTACACCACCGGGTTTGATCATGTTTTCTTTTTGAGTAGATTTCTCTTGTAGGTATTTTTAACCACTTATCATTGTATCTAATAAATGGTGGGTTTAAATGTCGAAAATCCATTTTCAATTTTAGTGTATTTGTAAAAAGTTTTTTTCAACAAAGCTTAAAAATATTTGTCACGAAATATTAAAACAATTAGAAAATTTACAAGGGCCAGTTGTACGGTGGTAGAGTTTATTAAGCAAATTATAATTGAAAAACAAGTATATGTATGAAACAGTTTTTCAGAAATGGCCGATATATCGGAGATATGACCTATTATGGATCGATCATCCAAAAATTTAGTGCCATGAATTCTGTGAATACAAATTAGGTGTCGTCATTTCTGTATATATGAAACTTATTTGTGTTGAATTTTATTTGGATACCAACATTTTTAAGAGATTTATTGTCGTTAAAGTGATTCTCGGAAGTAGGCCTTGGGCTACGACTACCAATTGCACCATAATTTTTGTATATATACGAAAATATGTTGAAAATATGTACATATGTACACAAATATGTTGTGTTCAATATTATTTGGATACCATCATTTTTATGAAAGTTATGCTCTTTCAATTGATTTTCGAAAGTGGTCCTTGTATGGGAGCTACTACTAATTATGGACCGATCGCTAAAAAAATAGTACCAAATGATTTGTATATATATAAAACATATTTGTGTGCAATATTATTTGGATACCGAAAGTTTTAAGAGAGTTGCGCTCTTTAAAGTGATTTTCGGAAGTGGTCCTTCCATGGGAGCTATGGTCAATTGAATTTTGTTTGAATAATTGCATAATTCAAACATTTAGTATAAGGAGGACAAATTTTATTGAAATATCTTCAAAATTGCAACCTGTACTCTGCGCACAAGCTTTACATGGACAGTCAGCCAGCCAGCCAGACGGACCGACATCGTTAAATCGATTCAGAAAGTGCTTCTGAGTCGATCGGTATAATTTAAGGGTGTTGGACAAATATTTATGTGCGTTACAAACATAAGCACAAATTCCACTATGGTGGTGTAGGGTAAAATTACAGGGCTCTGAAAACTGTGTTATGGAATGGTTTAAAATATTTAAGTACACGCGAAGATAGATTTTTAGTGACAACTATCGATTTGTTGAATCTAAATATAGATCCTTGGACATAAAAAATATTCGGACTTTTTAACCATTTTTGTTTTTTGTAATTTCATATGGGTAGTCAATTCCTTTACGTATATTCATTCTCACTTGCAGCTACACAATGATTTTAAAAAGTCAAATTTTAAGCTTTTTAAAATATTATTAAACAAATTCTAAACATTTCTGAAGTTATCTTTATTATTTTGTTTAAATTAAAAACTATTCATTCGTATCATTAATTATATTAATACGAAGGAAATGACCACAAAAAGGTAATTTTGAAAAAAATCTATAATAAAATGTTTTAAAAACTTTGACCAATTTTGACCTTGTATATATAAATTTAGTATTTAGTAATTTTAACCAAAAATTTTAACCAATTCTAGCCTTGTGGAATATTTTTAGCTTAAGTCGGTTTTAGTGACAGTAGTTGAATTTTAAATTCCCAGTAAAATAAAAAGAAAATTTTTTGTCGGCCACGCCTATTTTCGAGTGGGCGGTAATCCAAACTTTCTTTCTTAGACGATATATATATCAAATGATATTTATTTCAAAGACCCCTTTCCAACAATATATAAAATGACCTATTTATGGGGATCATCTATTGGTCAATTTCGGAAAATTATTTTTTGATCCGATTTTTTATGAGTAAGCATATAAATTATAAAATTAAAAGTTAGGAAATTAAAAATAAAGAAGTTATTAAGGAAGGATTATGACATTTTACCAAAAAAAATACAAGAAATCTTTACTATGCGAAACCGCACTGGGCAACTCCATAAGTGATACGCCGCATGCCACAAATATACAAATGCTGGCATCTCATGAAGAATTATTTTTGGGAGATTAGAAACTTAGTTACAAAGTATGTTTACTAACTTTTGAAAAAAAAAAATTTAAGAAAAATATTTGAAGGTAATTGTTATAGTTGAACTGTCAATTCTATATATATTTATTTAGTTAGGCATGAGTTCATTAAATTTAATTTTCATTAAATTAACTGAAGGTAAGAATTGTTTTTACAACATGAAAAAATTTTTATTAAAATTTTTATTGATAATTCTCTTGGCTGAGCTGGGGATCGAACCTGGGTTGAATTTACATGTTTCGAGAATCACCACATTCTCTCATCAGAATTCTTTGCGTTTTAACCTCTGCGCCTCTGCGGTGCCTGCTAGCCAACAGTCAAACATCAATCTTTAACCAGTGGTACTGGTGGTTCGAAATTTGCTGTAATTATCATTTTTCTTTTTCAATTTATTTTACATGTTATGTTGTCTCCTTTTTCTTCAAGTCGTATTCTTTCGTCAAGACTTTGTCTTGAAACCCTGAATACATTTTATTTATTATGTTTGTTTTGTTCACTTTTGTCGATATTTTATGTGTACAACAAGTACAAATGCAAACATTAGGGCTTGTGCCGTAGCTTTAGTTTGAAGGTAATTGTTATAGTTGAACTGTTAATATTTTTTATTTTTATTTTTTAGATCTTATAAATCTATCATCATGATACCTACAGACACATATCATACCTTAAATTATAGCTTGGGCTATTAATATTAATAAACTAATATAACACTAATAAAGACTTTTTGAAAGATTATTTAGATTAGATATTAGATATTAAAAAAATTCGGGTTAAAAATATATTTCTCCGATTTACTCCATAGTCGATCCATATTTTTAATCATGATATATATTGTTCTAAAGGCATTTTTAATATCTTTAATTTGATATCAGACACCAAGTAGCATAGACGCTTATATATAAAAATATATGCTTATATATTTTCCACTTCGAAAATAGACGTGCCGACAAAAAAAAATTATATTGAAATTTTGTTTTTCGAACAATGTCATTAAATCCGACTTGTTTCATATTTTTTTTCTGGATTTATATCAAAATCTGCTAAAAAAAAATATTTATTTTATAAATATTTATTTCACAATCGCAAATTTTCAAACATTTCATATTTGACCCCAGTGGCAATGGCATTTAATTTAACAAAATTAAATATCGTTAAACTAAGATGGAGAAACTTACCTAATAAATTGATTTTACTATAAGGCATCTAATTGTCTATTTCGTTTCGTACATTTATTTAATAGAAAATACACATTTGTTTGGATGTGTACGGACAAGTATTGCGGACAAAGATATTTATCTTTTATTCCTCCTGGTGGTCAATTTGGGTTTTTTTTTCTTTTTTTTATTTTCTTATCAAGTTTTTTTAATTAACCACTTTTTACCAGAATGTAATAATTAATTCAAATTTTTGTATAAGTCTTTGGCACTTTTAAACATGCTCAACACAACTTTTAGAGCACTAAATATCAGAGAATGGTGGAGAGAGTGAGAGAGTTCGTGTATAGTTGTTGTTGCTGTTCAAAGTGCCAAGAATGACATTGCGTGCAAGTGTCAAAAAATATCACAACATCACATCAAATAAATGTAAAAATATAAAAAAGAAGAAACGAAATGTTCATAAAAAGTTCCTAAATAGTAAAACAATAAATATTTATGTGTATCTTTACAAGTATGAGTTTAGATTATGATTAGAAACATTCAACAAAATTAACAATAACAACAACAATAATAATAGAAGGCGCTTGAGGGAGGGTCCAAAACACGGACACCAACTCATGCTCTAATAAATAAACTTTTTACATTTATACGTATTTGTTTATGTATGTAGTTGTAGGTTGTTGAAGTTAGAAGTAAAATTGTATTTGAAGTTGAGTGACTGACAGTTTAGACTTGTTGTCTGGCGTCTAATGTTGCTACTGACCCTTTATTCATATTCTTTATTCATATAAACGAATACTCATAGTAGCAGGTAACTACAGTATTTTAGTATTTTATTAACTCTATATTCAAACTGAGTTTGTTCTACTTTTTAATGTCAAATATGTTTTCAATATCTGTAGCTAAAGGCGATTGTAATATACATTTCAACGTCTTTCTTCTCACTACATGACAACTATTTAACCATGTATTTGACCTGTGTCGTGTGTGTGTGTGTGTGTGGTTTATTTGGTTTTCTTTATTAATTTTCACTTTACACTTTTGAAAAAAAAAAAAAAAATATATCCAACAAAGAAACTCCTTCATTGTATGTTGTGTTTTGTTTGGAATCAACCAAACATCACTGGAGTGTTTAAGGTTTGCGTGTTGTCTTTATTAAGTTCATACTTGTCATTAGAATAATAAAATGAAAAATGTGAAATAAAATAATAATTGCTAATAAAACGAGAGTTTATTATCATCTACACAAGTATAGTAATAAATAAATACATAAAGAGTAAGAAATAATCATAAATTAACACCAATAATAAGTTCGTTAAATATTCGTAATTTAAACGCATCAAATCGATCAATTACGTATTAATTAAATTTATGTTTGTTGTAAATATTTAGAAGGTTTTAAAGACACGATTTTGATACTACTGCAGTATGAGGCCAATTTGCGCTACCAACACTGAATGCAACTGTCCTAGAATTAGACGTTTTACTATAGAAAGTTGTCGCCAAAATTAGTATGATTATTTTATTGAAATAATTTTGTTGTCTCAATATTAAACAAAATAACTGAGAATAACAAACTGACTGATGATTACGTTTTATATTTAGTATCGGTAGTCAAAAATTCGATATTATATAGATTTGCGATTATGAGTTTTGAAAGTCGCTAGAATTGTAAGAACTCTAAATCTGAATAATAGTATTATAAATAAATAGTTTCGTCTGTCCTGGGTATTTAAAGTTGTATTTATTTAACAAAGGACAACTTATTTACGTGAACTTTGCTAGAATTATATTCAGATGACTCACACACTATTGATACTTTAATAAGCCGCTGAGAAATTTTATATCCGATTGGTAATTTAGCGACAAGCTCAAGAATAAAGTGGTTAATAATATTAAAAATACTTCAGTAAACATTATGTGAAAAACATACATCAGAATATTAGGACATTTCGTTGTCTCTATTGTGAATTATTATAAATTTTATAAACATCCTTTCCTAACCACCCGCTTAAACAGATACGCTTAACAGATGACAAACATCTCTTGGTCAACAATTTAAAATTCGAGAGACCAAATTCTAGAATCAATCTCTAACAAATCACCTGGAATAAAAATAATTCTTATTACTTTTCATACTATGTATATCTATTACATATTCAATATTAACCAATAATTAAACAATAATTTCTCTATTCATCGAAATTTGTGGTACGAGACCCGTGTATACTAAACACACATGTGCTTCTAAAGAGTTATTTAATAGGTCAAACAGTTAAACACATTGGCCCATAATCATAGTCATAGAAAAAGCATACTTTAAGTAAAAGTAGACTTTTAAACAACAAAAACATATAAATTTTGTTCTGAATTTAAAACAAAAGCATGCTTTTGCTTAAAGTATGCTTTTTCTATGACTATGATTATGGGCCATTGAAATTGAAAGCTTTTATATCAAATATAAAAGATGCATTACTGAAAGCCCTCAGAAAGCGTCTTAGTACTTATAATATATTGGAAGGCTGGCTAAAATAATGGAAAAAAAGTTTATATTTTAGAATATAAAGGTTTACACTATTGAGTTTCTTCAGCTTTGTGTATCACAATATTGAGAAATAAAATGTAACTAACCCATCAACGAAGTTTAAGGGAACTGCTCAAGTTGATCGATTAGTTATCTACTTGTTGATGTTCCTGGTTTCCCCCAATTCACTGAATCTTATCACATGTGCTTTGAATTTTGAAAAGTTAATGGATTTACCGATTTCATGTACACAGAAAAAAATTAAAATGAGTTTCAATTAATATATTTGTGGAATCAAATAAAAATTTTATTGAAATCGGACCTGTAAACAAAATGATAGTATCAATTAAAACAAATGTGAGATTTAATTGAAAATATCAGAAAAATCAGAAAAAGTAATTGAATCAATTAAAATTTTAATTGAAAATTATTTTAAAATCAATTAAAGGATTAATTGAAAAAAAACATGATTTTTTTCTGTGTAATGGAGTATTAAAAATAAAGTGTAAGTGGTTGGCTAAATAAATTATTACTAAAATAAGGTTTGGACAAATTATTTGTATGATCTTACATAATTTTTTCATAAATAAGCGATTTTTACTATGACCATTTTCAACTTCAAACTTTTTGAAAAATAAGTATTTGTTCGAATACAAATTAAATAAAATATTTGTTCAATGTAAACTAAAATTTAGTATGAAATACTAAATAATAGTTAGTTCTTAAATAAAATTAAAATATAAAAGATCACCGTATAACGAATCTCACTTTAACGAAAATTCGATATAACGTAAAGCAACTTTATCAACATTAACTACCTTATATAACGAATGTGTTGAAGTGAGGAATCCGCCTGCGAGAAAATTTTTCACTACGAATTTATTAAATCACAGACTTCAGACTAATGATATTGGTCTCAATTGCAAAATGTTACCAAATAAAACGTTTGTTTAATCTAAAGAAACTAGTGGATAGAGTAAAGGTACGGTCACACATGCCAAATATTTGACGAAAAAGACGTAACCACTAAGAAAAATATATTTAAATTCTTTTATTAATTTCAAAAACTTATTTTATTCAGGACAGGCCATAAAAACAAATTTAGTTTTATTTTATTTGATGCAGTTTAATTTTACAAAATTCTTGTAAGATCAAATAGCGTCATACTAAAAAATATGGTTATCCTTTTTTGAGTAAATATTTGTCGTATGTGACCATACCTTTACACTTTTACTTTCCGATAATGCATCAAACCTCTTCTTCTTCGTAATAACGTGTTGTCTATAAATTATCTTCAATTAAATAAATCATTTTTAGAAATCCCTCCCTATAAAGTCTTTATTAATCCTTGATAATGCCCCAAGTGACTCTACCACAGAACAATTAGTAAAACCTAAAAACGTTTTCTAATATTCTTCGTAAACATAAAATTATGGTCTTACTTGAATTAATTATTATACTGTGAAGAGGACATTTTTTCATGAAATTTATACGATATTTCTAAAAACTTTTGTAACTTTTAACCACACCCCAAACAACTGTACGTTAGATAGAAACTTTCTATGGCCATTCAACTGAAAATTTGAGTTTCTTAAAGTTTTTTTTTTTTTTTTTCATTTCAAATTTTAACACCCCTTGTAAGTTATAGAATGTACTCGTATGTATAAATGAATAAAATTTTAGTTTTCGTTAAAATAAACTTTAATACAAATTTCTACACTTGATAGGCCATTGTTTTCCTAACAATAGTTCCAATGTACATCTGCGTTTTTATATTTTCCTTATTTTGTGTTTTTTTTTTCTAGTGGATGTGTTCCAAAATATGCCAGTATGTACGTGTTAATTCAATGTCAAAAAAGAAGAAAAAATTAAAATCTTAATTCGGGTAATACATTTTGACAACATGACGGATCACCAACCAAAAAAAAAATAAGAGAAAAAATATTGTATAAAAATGCAAAAGTAAACGCAGTGGAGGAAAAATGAATGGAATTTATAATAGTACATACATATGTAGTATTTTTGTCTATATGTATATCAATGTATGTATGTACACATATACTATATACACATGTGTGTGTTAGTAGTATTTACGTATGTATTTTTACAATAGAAAACATAATGTCTTATGTGCTTATAAATAAAAACACAAAGAGCATGCACATACCCAGCAAGCCATATGGGTCCGAAAAGAGTCTTTTCTGACACTTTTTCCGGAGCGTTTATGCTCTTTATGAGTCCAAAAAACAATCATTATTGCTCCGAAAACCTTCAGAAAAGAGGGTCATTACATTAGGAAATGGTCCATCAGAAAGAGCTCTTAGATAATGTCAGAAAAGAGTCTTTTATGAGGGCTTTTTGGGCTCAGAAAAAGCTCTTACATCATGTCAGAAAAGAGTCATTGCAATTTTAAATACAAACAATTAAAAGTTAACATTTTTTTAAATTGTTTTTGCCTAAACAAAAAGGGAATTCATTTACAAATAAACTAAATTGGAAATGGAAAAAAATTGTATTTACAGTAAAAAAATAAAATATATAAAAATGGAAAAAAAATAATTTTTTAAGCAAATTTTTCTTTTGCTTCGAAAATGCTTTTTCGTTGGACTCTTTTCTGACTCCTTTTTCGGAGCGCTCCTAGAATGGTACATAGGTATGTACATACATATGTATATAAAAAAACACATAAGTACATATGTATGTACATCTGTATGTACCAAGTACAGATTATTAGCTGTGGTATTTTGAACCAGAATTTTTATACGCTGATTATTTTCACAAAAATCTGTAGTTGTATCTAAAGTCTGATCAAACATGTATAAATTTTCAATAAATTTAAGCAAAAAAAATTTAATTTCATCAGGCAAATGGTTAGATTTCTTTTGAAGCACTCATAAAAACTTCGGTGTAGTGTCGGTCAAACATCGGATATGAAATTGAAAATTTGAGGCAGTATGAATTCTGATCAAATTCGGTAAAAAATATTTCGTGGGTTGCCTATACCCACATGTGTAACAAGAATTTTAAAGAGTTTTATATTCTATTGCTAAACCATTTCTATTTGGAAAAACAGTTTATATTTTTTTTCAAAATTAAAGAAAGAAGAATAGTTGGTACAGTACATTTATATTGCGAACTTTTTTTAATATTTGCTGATAGATTATTGTGTTACTGCAGAAATTCCTTCAATTGTTAAAAAGAAAATAAGATATATGTTTGTTATATTTAAAGTTGTCTTAAATGTATTTCAAATTATTTAAAGAGGACCTCCAAACTATTTACATATGTATAGCTATGTTTGTAAACGAACTATTATAATGTGCGTTATATACAGGTAGATCGAAGACATAAACATACAGTGTCGGAAAAAAATAAGAACGTCTTCTTCATTTTCAATGATGCAAAAAAGAAAATATTAAAAATGAATAAATTTGTTAATTCTAACAGTTAACTACTGATGATCTTATTGCAAACCTATACTGTCAGCATTCATTCATTTATTTGCAAATGTAAATGGTGTATGAAAGTATCTTAGTTGTACATTGTACAACTAAGAAAACCAATCCTTAACCATATACACGCGTACATATACATACATGTATGTATGTATGTATGTATGTACATACCCAAGATCTCGTTTACAATTATTACATACATACAAATGTATATAGCAAACCAAAAAGTAACAGCAATGTTAAGTTTTAGTTAAACACAAGAAGAGTTTAAGGGTGTTTTATTATCGCATTTGTGCGTCCGTGTATGTAACGTTCAAAATCTCAAATGAAAAAACAATCAACATCCTCTCATCTCAACAGACGTACAATATGTATACATATATTTATGTATATGCATATGTACATACAAATAAGCATGTGTTTGTAACTTGTAGCAACAATACAACAAAATGGCGAACCTCGTAACGGTTAAATTTGTATTTAATTAATTAATACAACCCCTCTCCACTCCTCAGTTTATCCACGCTACACCAAGGGAAAATGGTAGAGCTTAAAGAGAAGTCATTCCATCTTAGGAGTCTGGGTTTTGTTGTTTTCTTTTTTAATCCTTCTTTTAATCCCTTAAGTATGTGTATGATGCTTGTGTGTGAATATAATAAATTTGTTCGTCTTCCTTTTTACGGCAAAATTAAAATGTCAACATTACAAATTTAAAGCGTTTAGTGTACGAAAAAGGCAGCCAGCCACTTAATGTCTTATCAAATAACTTGTCTTGCTCTTCGATATTACATTATAATAATTTGGTAGACGGTTTGAATGTTCTTCTGTTTGGTTGTTGTTGTTGTTGTTAATTTTTGTATTTCATTGGTTGGTTGTGTTTTATTTTATTTCATAATACATTTTTGACAATGATGCTAATGTCATCATCAATCTTAAGCCGTATGACGAAAAAACAGCAAACAAAATTGTAAAAATTTTACAATGTTTTCCAAAATACAAACTTATTACACACAGATGAAAAACTCTAATATTAATTGCACATATTTACATTCTGTTGTGTGTGTTTCGATATTCTGACAACCTTAACACAAGTGTCTCACAAATGTCTTTTCTTTATTAACGGCTTCTGTTGCCAATTTTTTTTTTTTTTTGTTTGACAATTTTTATAAGGCGGATTTTCTTATTTAATATGTGGGGTTTGGTTTTTTGTTTTTCTTTTTGCCTTTTTTGCTTATATTCAATTTGATGAAGCAAATTTAAAATTTCATTAGACAAATTAACAAGACCACAAATTTGTGCGATTTACTTGTACTTGTTTATGAGTGTGTCTTTTAAACAAAAAAAGTGAGTGGTATTAACTTGTATTTTTGAAAATTGACTTTATGTTTACAAGAGATAATACTTTTCTAATAAATCATTTTGTATTTTTTGGGGTGCTTTTTATCATTTCAATTTTAAACTTAATTAAATTAAATTTTGTTTTAATAGACGTTTCACTTACGATTGGGGTGTAAAATTAAAGAAAGCTTTCAAAATATTTTGAGAGCCAAAAAATAAAAGTGCAGACTACAGTAATTCGACGTGATGATTAGAATTAGTATCTACTGGGTGTCTGGTCGAAATCGAAATTGTATTTACTTCTCAAAAGGCTCTTTCTACAAATTTCTTCGGCATTCGCAACAGAATTTGAAAATACCAATACTTACTTTTATATAGTACTATATAGACTACAGTTCATCCAGCTTACTAACAGATAATATATAAAGAAGTAAGTTTTTAAACTCAGATTCTATTCGATTTTTCATATACATATCTTTTGGAAACAGTATTTTGGAAGATACATATAGACTTTTATTTTATTGTTGTATCCGATTAAACGATTTAAAACAATAGACATAGAATGGTGATGTGTAGTACATATATACTTATGCCCTTATTCATGAAACTTACAACAGGTTTATAAGGTTTATTTCCATACAAAATTTGCTTTATAAACCTGTTATAAACCAGTTGTAAATTTTTATGAATAAGGGGGTAGTATTTAATGCAGTTATAACTGATTCAAAACTACAGTGGCTCACAGCCTTTTTTATGGAGTGATTTTCTTTTTCTGTTTTTAAAGCTCCATAAAAAGAAAACTAACAGGAACTTAAAAATGAAATTGGTGTCATTTAAAAAAAAATGTTATAGTCTAACAAACAAACATTTTAATATATAAAAACAAAAAAATACCCGTTTTTTCACGTCTCCACATATTGTATGCAGAGACACATTTTAAAAAAAATAAGGGCATATCTAAGGCTATAAGCTTTACAACTGACCACCAGAGTTGAAGCTGACCTGGGAAAACAATTTTGAGTTGAAACTGTTTGTCATGTCTTGCGCACCATGATTTAATGGCCGAGTTGCACGCAAGAAACCCTTTATAAACCCAAAAAAGAGACTGTGCAGGCTAAATTTGCCAAAGAACATGTTTGCAAGTAATCTACATTTTGGAATTCGGTCATCTTCGCCGATGAATCTAAGCTTAACATATTCGGTTCAGATGGCATGTCGTATGTTTGGGGAAAACCAAATACAGAACTAAACAAAGAAAACCTAAAGGCTGCAGTGAAGCATGATGGTTGCAGTCAGCGTTGCCACAACCAAAAAAAAATTGTAACCAACATTGAAATAAAAAATAACCAAATTGGAGAAAAATTAACCAAATTTTTTTATTCATTTATTTATAACAAATTCAAGTTTTAATAAAAAAGAAACATATAAAAATTGCTAAAAACAATAGATTTGTTTTTTTTTTTACAAATTTGTAAAAATTGTTACAAATATTTTTGAAATTTATTACAAAAAACTTCTATTATATATACAAATACGTTAAAAAAATTCTTCAAAATTATTATTTTAAAACTTGTCATGCTAATTTGATATTTACTAAATAAAATATTCTTACATTTTTTATTATCAATAAAAATAACCAAAATTAAAAAAAATTAAACATTTGCACACTGAAAAAAAAATTAACCAAATTTGGTTAAAATTATCCAAAACGGCAACGCTGGTTGCATTGTCATGGTTTAGGTCTGCATGTTAGCTGCTGATACTGGGAATTTAACATTTGTTGAAACAACTATGGAGAAGTTTAAATGCCTTCAAATTCTGAAGAAACACAAATCGGGTGTTGTGCAAACGTGACTAATATATAACTACCCACATTTGATAACACCGCCACCACAGCCGCCAAACCTTAATGTTATCGAAAATTTATCATGCTAACTATTATATCGTGTTTTAAGTTTTCGCAACCCATACATATGTGCCGGCATAAAATAAACTGTAACGTGAAAAAAACTAGCATTTTTTTCTTTTTATACCCTACACCACCATAGTTTATTGAATTTGTGCAGCTATTGGTAATGCCTATTAATATTGGTCCAACACTCACCTCAGAATCTCCTGAGTCGATTTAACGATGTCCGTCCATCCGTCTGGCTAGCTGTCCACGTAAAGTTTGTGAGCAGTTTTGAAGATATTTCGAAAAAAATTGGAACATTATGGCCCAAGTTGGGATTGAACTGGTGGAAATTGGTCAATTAATTTAATTAGCCCCCCTAAAAATGTCCTGCCGAAAAAGGGATTTACCCGTCATAAATGTTTAAATAATTGTGTTGGTCGGTCCATAATTAGTCGAAACTCCCCTCTCCGTAATTCACTTTAACCTTCATAAATTTTTTAAAAGTATTTATAACGAGATAAAGTTTAACACACATAACATTTTCGCAATAATGGCATGTTTTCGGTACGTTTTATTGAATTTTTATATATTTGCACAAAAAACTACCCATGAACTAAGGGAATTCCTTTCGAAATTGTACATATGTAAATGTAATTTCATTAGGTAATTCATATTTTTGAATGTTCTCTTTAGCCATATTATTTACCGTCGGCCTTTATCAGTTTTAATATGAATACCAAGAATTTATCAATTAATAGTAAAACACAGAAAATAGAAATATCTGTAATTGTAATTAACGATATTAATGATGTTATCTACATACATACCAAATGACGAATAAAAAAACAGTGATTATCTCTATTCGCTTGAATATTACACACACTGTTAATGGACAGACATTGAAATAAACAAGCTAATGAACCATTAGTTTATCTGAACAATTTTTCAATGTAAGTAAGCTTGAGTAACGTATGTGGTCTGGTCTACACGTCTGTCCAACTTCTTTTTGTTTACAAAACTGTCACACATTGTTACTATTAATGCTATGGTGCCAGTGGCGCTTACGATTGTTCAATACCCATTCCCACCCCCAACCATGATACCGTTGCTGGAGTTCTGATAGTCACCAAACATAAATCTGTAATGTAATAATCGCGGAAAAGTTGAAATAAAGATAGGCATGTATGTATGTACGAGTAAGTATCTATCGAAGTATTCGTTTTCTTACTACTCTAAATAGACTCAAGTTCTTTCATAAATAAAAACAGAGCAGGAAAACTAAATGAAATTAAATTTATGTTGGGGTAGCCTGCCACAGTCAAGCGTAATGACGATCACCGATAATAAGCAGCTTAAACTAATATTACAAGCGTCAAGATATCGTTGGCGCCGTGGGCCAACATTAGCGCCGCCAACTGGCCGCGTCGATTTTGACATGAAGCGATTGCTCGCATAAAAATCAACACACATTCTTCAATTGCATTCACGTATTTACCTGTGTGCGAGTATGTAGCGCAAGTGTGTAAATATAACATTCTGAAGTGATTGTCTAGTTACGAATATGTGTGTTTGTATATTTGTCTATCAGTGTCACCACTGCTGCTAGCTGCAGTAGCAATAGCAAGAAATTTGTGTAGATAACGACACCGTTTTTCAGTTTGGAATTTAACAGATTAGCCTTTGTTTTGTAAGGCAAATCTTTATTTTGTAAAAGGATTTTCTTAGCAGCAAGCAATAAGGTAAACATGGTAAAGATTATATAAATACACTTAACACTCGGTTAGCTGTACAATATTTTTTCAATATGTCCAATTAGGAAAAAGAACACACGATCAATAGGACAATTTAAAAAACAGAGATTTTTGCCCATAAGAAATGAATGTTGGTGAATTTAAAAAATTGTATGGGCCAACTGAATAATCACTGGTGGAATATACTGAATAACTAATCAGATTATATTTAGGCGTATTCTTGGCGTTTTTAGAATGTAAAGTGTATTAATACATCCCTTCATACATGCTTTCATTTGTAGACCTTTTAGAACCCCAGTTTACACATTCTAAAAGATTCGATACTTATTCCACTATGCCTTCTCTCAGAAGGTGTTCTAGAAGGTGTTTCATATACATTCAAAATAGCATTTCAAAAGAATGTCAACAAATCATGAGTTCAATAGCAAACACGAATGGTTTTGAAATTATTCCTGTTTATCGTCACTGCAACAACAAACATTGTTTTACTCTATTTTATTTAAAATCCTTCATATTACTTTACTCAATGAAATTATTAATTTAGCAGGCCTTTCATCACACCTTCTATGAAACATTACTTGGTCGACCTTCTCAATTAGGCCTTCTATCAGGCATCTAACCAGTTGCGAGTAGACAACAATGACACGCCATGTAAAATTTAAATGATTTTTCAATGCGGCTGAAAGTCCTAATGACTGCAAAATAAGCATCTTTTTCCCACTGGTATGTTGCATTCAATACGCTTACATAATTACATACATACATATATGTACATATGTATATATGTACGAGTATGTGTCTTTTAGTTTGTTTATATAAAATGCAGCTTTGTATTAATACTTTGTTTGTTTGATGTGACAATAAATAAAAAATAAATACATACATACATACATACATATGTAAGTACATATTTGCGATTGCTACTGTTTAGTTTGAGAGTTGCGGTAATAATGTTTTTTTTCTTTTTTATTTCTGTCAATCTCTTGCTCTCTTGATATTTAGTAAACAAATACGAGTAAATAATTCGGGTAATGTGTATCAGTGATGGAAAATGGGTTTTTGTTTTTCGTACCAACTATATAAATAAAATGTACTTTTTAGACCTCCTTGGTACCATTTTTAATATTTTTTAAATAATCATAAAACTTTGCCACAAATTTACTTTATCGAAAATTTGATATATCTTATAGCAACATTATTGCGTTAATTGTCGCGATTATCTAAAAATATTCTTATTATGAATTATCGAGTCATTTGCGAAAAGTTAACCTTGGTAAATATATATATTTCCAAAATAATTAGAATTATTATTGTAAGAATAAAAGAAATAGAAGAGTTAACTTCTAACGATTTTGAAATCCTGATTAACTACATTTTAAGCTTTAGTTTTTGAATTCAGCCTCAAAATCATTCAATGTAAATAAATATGTCAAAGACTCATATTGTTCGATAATTCAACCAAAAATTGATTGTCGTAATAATCATCTTATAGATGCATATTTAAAGATCAAAATGATATCAGTTCCAAAATGTTCATGAAATTTAATAAAATCTCTTTTGCTTGCACTATTACACAAATAGTAACTTATATGATATACAGCCATGTCACAGAATTTAATTTCGTTCGGAAGTGGAATTAATTCCATTTTTTGCTTCTATAGAAAAAGCAAAACAAAAATTTGTTCGGAATGAAACCAATTGTTCGTTTTACTTTTTCTTTGGAAGCACTTCCGAATGGAAGTAAATTCTGTGACATGGCTGATATTTATCTGTTTCATCTGAAATGCCAAATTTTGATGAAACAGTATTTTGAAATTGTACCATATGACTCGTGGTAGTACCACGGTACCAACTGTGTTTAATATGTATCAAAAAAAGTACAAATGTACCATGTTTGCCATCAGTGATGTGTATATCATTGCTTTCTTTACATTGTTGTCACTGGTTTTGTTTACGGATTTTTCAGCCAACAATAACAATTTCAAATTGTTTGTGCAACTGAAGTGTGTAAAAGGTGTTATAAATTCTTTATACGAATAGACAGATATTATTTTAGTAAATTTCATTGTTTTCATTTAGGATCCACAACTATCTATACAAGTTCAATCGTTTATGATTGATTTATCACATGCCAAAAGATTATTAACAGCATATTTTGTGAGTGATCAGTTTAAATATGACTTTAAAAAGATAACACTTTTTCATCGGATAGAAGTAATATCCGCTTCGATAATCGGACAGAAAAGGTATATACCTTTTTTTAAAAACATGCTTTTCTAAACATTAATTAATATAAATTACAATTCAAGACAATTTAAATTATCTCAAGAACACTCGCATATTCTTGTTTTCCCAAATTCAATATATGTATGTCTTCATAATGCTGTCATACATACGAGGGCGGTTCGGAAACTTCTTCAATATAATACAATCTCCTGAAACTTCAATACTTCAACGCTTATCTAGCAATTATATCCCTTGATAAAAATAGTTTCATTAAGGCCTTCAAAATAGTGGTTTACAACTGCAATTGCATCTTCATTTGAGATAAAACGCTTGACAGCTAGGAATTTTTTTAGATTTGGGATTTGGTAAAAGTCACTGGGAGCTAAATCAGGAGAATAAAGTGGGTGGTCAAGCAATTCTTACTTTAATTCTTGTGAGCTGGTGCGTTGTCTTGATGAAAAATTATTTTTTTTGTTGTAAGCCAGGACGTTTTTATCGAATTTTTATATTTAATTGATCCAAAATGTTGCAATAGTACTCTGAAATTATTATTTTACCTTTGAAGTCCCAAAAAAAACGTTGCCATAACCTTACCAGTCGATTGAATTGTTTTTGTCTTCTTTGGGCACTTTCTCCAGCTTCAGTCCATTGCTTGGATTGTTCTTTTGTCTCTGGAGTATAGTAGTACGATCCAAACAAGCTTGAGAAATGTTCATTCTTATGAGTTTTTGGTCGACTGTTAACAAATGCGGCACCTATCTTGCAGAAAGCTTTTTCATCTGCAGTTCTTCATGCAAAATTAAATGGACTCGATCATATCAGATACCCATGATATGAGGTATTTCACGCTCTTTTATTCGGCGATCATTTAATACCATATCATGCATTTTGGCTACAATTTCTGTAGTTGTTGCTGTTTTTGGACGTCTCTTACGTGGTTCATCCTCAATGCTTGTACGACCACGTTTAAATTCAGCATATGATGTAGCACTTTCATCTAACACTTTCACCATATCATTATGAAGTTTTTGTCCCGATAAACCTTTTTTATTTAAATATTTAATGACACCACGAATATCTAATTTTTTCATTGTAAAAAAATCGCGGATGCGTCTTTTTTGAACACTTGGTTTTATATGAAGGAGTTTCCAGAACACTTAACATTTTTCTGTTTATACCGCGCTTTCTGTTCTAGGCTAAGAAGTTTCGGAACCGCCCTCGTATATATGTTTAAATGCAATATGCACCATAATACTGTTTACCGTTTTACTTATTCTTAAAGATCAAAATGATAACAACTTTTTTAAAAACATGCCTAATGCAAACATGCTTTAAAAACTTTATTATTTTAAGTATAAATATGTATTTTTAAAGACAAACACCGAACAAATATTTGAAGAAATCCAAACAAACATTTTAAAAACTGTAACAAACATGTTGTGAAAGGGGTTAAGACAAATACATTGCAAGGTGTTACGATTATAATGAAATATGAGTATGACAACCCATAACATACACAGAAAAATAATTCATTGAATAAACTTCCTGTTTGAACACTAACACATATTGACATCCAGACACATACACAGTCAATGTGAAAAATGTAAATGTACAGTTGTGATAAACCTCATTCAATGGCGCCACTTCAAATCCCCCGAGTAAAAGGATTAGTTAAATTGATACAATAGTGCATTTCTTCTGATATTATTACTTGTATTTGAATTTTATTGTGTTGTATTGTTTTGTTGCTGTATATAAATGGTTGTAATGAGATTAACTTCAAAATCAGTCTTAAATCCCATTGGACGAATTGTCTCCTCAACAATAAGCTTGCTGATGATGGCGAACGATATGTAAAAAGAGAACGAAAGAGGAGAAAGAATAATAATATTGGGTTCAATGTTTTAATTTAATTTTTGGTAGGCTTATACGAACATTTATATAGCTATAAACGTTATAGCAAATCGTGACTAATATGTTTTTAAATAAGAAAGAAACTACCAAGTCATTGCCAATACGTACTGCATCTGAGAATGTGAACGTCAATATTGCTACAATGCCATATGGAAGAAAGGATATAAATAAAAGTATGTACTTAATACACTCAAAATATTCACGCATGTACATAGTTATAATACTTGAAATATTCGTGTCATAAATGTTTTAACTTTTTTGGGTACATACTGTCAAATTTCAAGACGCATATTCTTTTCTCTGTATGTAAGAAACATTTTTTGTGAATTAATTTGCATTTGCTCCAACATTAGTGCAATTTGGCACCTACATATATTATTAATCCTACTTACTGGAGGTAATGATTAGCTATTTCTTTCCACCACATGCCTGAATTACTTAGAAGTAGTATAATAGACATCAAGTGTAAAGTATCATCTGTAATAATGCCAAATTGGGACTCAAGACCATTTTTTATGTCTTTTGAACCTTTTCAAGGAATTTGTATTCTCGAAGATTTCTACAGTGAGTAACTCGGTTTTTAATAAATTCGACAATATTTTGGTCTTATCACAATTCTCTAATAAAAGTAATAAATAATTTTAGTTCAAGTTTTCGGTTTAAAAAAGTACAAAACTGAAATCATTTACATTTCAATTTCCGAAAGCTTTTTTTTAGATACAATAAAATATATTTTCCTCTAGTAGTACTAAGATTTTTCTTTGAGTTTATTTATGATTTTTTTCAAATTCATTTACTACAATTGACAATGTAGAAAGTTTCTAAATGACAGCTAACAAAACTTAAAAAGTAATAAAAATGACAGTATAAATGGATTAGTGTATGTTTTCGTCAAGTCATTATATTGAAATCTTTCGTAAAATATTAACTGGAATCTGAACAAAAACAATGCAAGAATTTCAAATAAAATAAAAAGAAAAATAAATAAATATTCATGTAGGTCTGTCAAAGCTTAAATTTTGTTTAACTCTCATACACTAACATAAATAAAGTTAAAATGTGGGCATTTCAAAAATGCTGTATCAAAATGTGTTGACTTTTGCTAATGAGTTAAGATGAGGCTAATTCACATCAAAATTATACTATCTGTCATTTATGCCCATACCATATAGTATCTCTGAGTATATGAGCTTACCCTGCAGCCCTTGGAACTATGAAAAAAAAATACAACACAATTGTTTACAAACCAACATACTGGCTATTTATATTAACTTATTATAATTTGTACATCAACTGCTTGACAGACTCTCATGCTCTGTCTGTAAACGATTAAGGAATGAAGCAAACCTTGTTTTCCATTCATTTTATGTTATTTTACATATGGGTAGTTCCATGATAATGTCAACAACGACCAAAAAAAAATTAGAGTACTTGAAAAATGTTCTAATATGATTTAATAAGCGAAAAATATTAGATTTTTCATAATATGGAAGCATTTACAGGTTATTGGAATTTTAAAACTCAAAAATGGAAGAGAACAACTCTCTTGTTGCAAATAAAATAAATTATTTTCTCTTTGCTATTAACTTAATTAATAGATTTGAAACATTACAATTACATCTTAAAAATAAATTGGCAATAACAAATAACTATAATAATGAGAAAAACGAGAAGTTAGAGCTTGAATAACGGTATTTTTTTTTTGATTTGCTTTTGATGGTATTCTAATGTCACTTACGTTATGCAAAAATATTGTTTAATTAATGTTGCAAATATAACTATACACTATACTATATACACTACGTGTTTTTGCTTATGCATTTATAAGTTTACAACCCACATGTTTTTCTTTATATCTGTCAAAGTTGGTTATTTTACATATGGGTTTTAATTTTTGGTCACCAACTTGTATGTACAATTACACGTGACATCGCCATGATTAAAACAGCTGATACGCTTAAATATTATTCTTTTTTTACACATAAATTTCCATGTCGTTTCTTTAAAAAATGCGTTAAAGCCGCTACAAAGCGTCACTAAATTGCCGGCGTCAAAAATATTGATTTAAGGTTTTTCGTTTTTTAATATACAAGATGGAATAAAAAAAATATTTAATTTATCACTTATGCAAATTCTTCATACGGCCGGCTAATGATAGCGTAGATTTAACCGTCGACAAATCTTTTCGCCTGGCATATACATTTGAAAACATGTGTTTGAACATAAGAAAATAGAGCGTGTTCTAATCGAAAAAATACATATGTATTTCCACATGTATTTTACACAAGCAAAGTTTTTGAGGTCACCAACTACATGTTTTTACTCCCATATGTAAAATTTGACATATACAATGTAAAAAACACGTAGTGTATATGCACCTTAAGTCATTTGTATATGGGCAGTCGCAGGTAAAGAAGATTACAATTCTAAAATAAGAATTCTTCCAATTAAAGATATTAACTAAAATTTCCTTTTCAACCGAAATAAAAAAAAGTTATTAGCCCATAGGGATAATATCCAAAACTTAATAGAAATCTGTAATTGGTCATAAATATAACCTAAAAAGTTATTACCTTTTAAATTTTGTCGCATACGTTATTGTAAGTACGATAATTTAAATTAAATGCATCAAAATCAATGTTAAATGCAAATTTTCTATTTAGATTATTTTAACTAGTCGTAAAACCATGAAACGGTGGCGGGATGAGTTAAAAAAAGACGAAGCAAAACTAAAAGAGCACCAAAAAATAGAGGCTGAATTAATATTAATAAACATTTTATGAATTTGATATTATTTTTATTATCACACCGTTTTTTGAATAAGTAAGCACTTTTATTTTCTTTCCCCAAATGTATGTCTAAAATTATCTACAAAATACATTTTATTATTTATAACGAGAAAAATTGTCACGTACGTTATTATGTTTTTCTTTTATATAAAACTGACCAGAAATGATTTCTCTTTAAATATTAAAGGATTGTAAAGGTACATCATTTAGCTTATTTTAGGAATTTTTGACGAAAAGAAAATCTCCCATGATTCGCAGACTTTCGCATGTACGTAAATATGCCTTAAAACCACTTCCGTTTTTTGTCACGTACGTTATCAGCTTATTTTCATCGAATATTTTCGACACCAAAGTTTCGAGGCTGCCCATTTTTTTTTCAAACATAGAAGCTTTTGATTGCAATATAACTGGAATATTGTTTTTCATTAACTTATTTTTTGTGAGATTTATATTACTCCATATGCGTACGAATGTCACGTACGGCTGTATAAAAATACCCATATATTCTTTAAAATTTTCGCAAGTAGCGTTTTTTTCATAGAACACCATATAATAGAATCAGACGACAATAGTTCTATGTTATTTATATGTATATACATGTTATTATTTAGTTAAGTACAACACATGTTATCGAAAGAAAAAAAAGACTCAATAAATATTTATTTTTATTTTTAGGAGATTGAAATTGTTAACAATTAATCACTAAATGTAGACATTGGCATGGAGATTTTATTGGTGGAAGGTAATGCAGAGAGGATAGTAGATATATTAATGCAAAATTGGCCAGTGTTACCTTTAGAACTGCAGGGTAGATATGTGTACATTTTTGTATCTGTATATGGTTTCTCTTTTACAGTCAGTCATTCACCCTCTTCTTGGCTTCATTTTCAACTTTTAGTTTGCCTCCACACATACACAATTAATATTAAATGATTTAAGAAGAAGGGTTACACTTTTGGCGTTGACAGCATCATTTAAAGGTATTAATTTCAAAATGAAATGATTGAGTCCTACGAACACAAACAAGTGAGGAATTTTCATAGATTTGATTAGTTCAGCAATTGCCTTTTTCTATTTTTAAATCAAATTATATGTATATGAGTCTAATGTATGGTTTTAATTTCCGACTACATTTTATTGTCCAGTAAAATATTGGCCATCTGTGGAATGAAAATAAAGGGATTGAACAATATTGTAAAACATAATTAGATAATGTCAATACTAAATCAGTTGTGTCAATTTGATTTGCAACCTAATACGATTTAATCAGACATTTGAGGAATAAAAGTATTTAGCATGGATTGAATATTGAATTTTTTATTCTTGGTCCATGTGTTTAAATGCTGTCGGTTTGCATTGTTCTTAATATAAAACTTGTGTTCTTTTGAACCGATTTTTAGAATTTTCAATGCCATTACATTTCTAATAAACCAAGAATTTTATTGTCATCCATTTAAGAATGCAAGTGCCTTTAATAGACGAATGGAGATATGTTTATTAATCTAATTCGATCTATTGTAAAATAACAAAATTAATTTAATCATTATCTTTTTGTGGATTATAGATCCCTTTTTAAAAAATCTTTAACAATTTTTTTTAAATATTTTTTTTGTATAAAATAATTTCATGCATTATATGCACTACTTTTTTATGCAATTAAATGCATACTGCCAAGACTTCCTCATATAATTTTATGTTTGTAGAAAATTATATTTCTGTTCTTTTTTCTCATTTCTTGCAATTAAAGTTGTTGACAACTTAATTAAGTACAATTCCTGTTGACACTCATTTCATCAACTATACACAATAAGTTTAATAATGCATGTTGCCACATTCGCATGTATGTTGCCATGGATGTTTTTGTGTGCATAGCACTTTGTGTACATACATACAAACATACATGGTTTGCATGATTGCAACTTCATTAGCAACTAACTACAGTAATTCAATAGAAGTTTGTCTTATCAAATCATAAGAGTAGATTTTCTTTCTTTATTTTCCAATATTATGCAGGCGCCAGTACTTGAGTACTGTAGTGGCATTTAGTGGGGTCCAAGTATCGTCACACAAAGACTGCTATTTGCTTTCATTGTGGCTAGATGCGAATGGATTGCTATTTAATGTATCCGATGGTGTGAATTATATTATTTAAAATGTAAATATTTAATTTTGTACTTCGAATAAATCGTTAATATGACGAAATGTTGTTTTATGAATTAAAAGAAATTTTAGATGTTGTAAATGCAGAAGCAAATTTTAAAAGAAACTTACTTATTCTGGGTGTGGGGGAAACATGTTCAAATAAAATAGCCACAAGTATTAGGAAAAGCATTTCAAAAATTAGGTTCCATTGAGGTAAGAGGTTCCCAATCTTATTATTTTATTATAACTCAACAAAACTGTTCTGATCAACTTTATTCGAGATTGTGATGATCCTATCTACTGCTTATAGCTGAATTCCAAAATTCAATCGTGGTTGTTGTTCACTGCAGCTTGAATTTTTTTGCTATGCGCACAAAGCGGAAGTTTGGTTGTATGTTTATCTCTAAAGAATGGTGAGTATCTCTTGATGAAATGGAGCTTTGTCGTTAGTTTTACGAACTGAGGAAAATATATAATAAAGTTAGCTTTAAAAAAACCAAAGTCCAGAAATACAAAATGAATTGAAATGGTGGAAAAAGTGACACTGTAAGACTTCTGAAGAATCAAGAGAGCAATTATAATCACGAGCTGATTTAGTAAAGCACTTAAAACAAAATAAAAAAACAAATTTAGTTGAGCACAATTTAAATAATGATGTTAATATTAATACAGATGAAAGAAATTTATCGAGGAATGTATTAAAAGTTCTTAAAAATGGAAAAGCAAAAAAATCACACTCGTTTCATAACAAAGTAGTAACTTTAAAGTATCTAGATTCAAAAAATCCGTAGATATTTTTAATGGCAGAATTATAATAAACAAACACTTAAAATTATGTAAGACGTAGTGGTTTTTACAATTCAGACTTACAGCGTTATGCAAAAACTTAACAGCCTGTGTTAAACTAATGTTAAGCAAAATTGCTTAAAGAGTCACGTAAAAAAAATTTAACTTAACACACGTCATGTAAAGCGATGGTAATATCAAATAATTTGAAGCAGCTACCCGCCTAATTTAAAATAACATTCAAATATTTTATTTTAACGAATAAAGTTTTGTGAAAGCATTTAATGAAAATAATTTAAATTGTGTGAATTTTTTACATCAAAAGGCTTAAGTCGGTTATTGATATTTTTCAAATCACTTCCAAAATTGTATCTCTAACGGAGTGTAAAATTCTGAGTAAAATAAAAAAATGTATGTCGAATCAACCAAAAAAATAAAGCTTGTTTTTTTAAATAATCGGTTTAAACTTAGGAACAAGTAAGAATATTTATTATATTAAATTATTATAAATGTGTTAAGTTTATGTTTCTAATGCAGTATAGTTATTATTTTACATGTTCAAATAAGAAAAAATTTTAATTTTATATTAAAAACATACAAAACATTTTAAGAAATCCGACTATTCGAATGAACTAATAATCGTTGTCTTGCATCGTTAACTATAAAGAGACAAAAGAGAGTGATGGATTTGCCAGTACCAACATGTACACTTAATTGAATTCATATATATAAGTATGTATGTATAAAATCGTCTAGAATGATATCAAAAATAGTTTTCAAAAATTTTTTTTATCACTGTAACCATAATTTTTAACAGTTAATAATTTAATTTAGATTACAAAATTACATAAGTATTTAATTTTATAATATTTTTTAATATAACTTAGATTTCGATTCCAGTGATAGCAAACAAACTATGAAATTGAAATCATACTAATGCAGTATGAGTTGAAATAAACCCAAAGAAATTATAAATTATATTTTTGGAAAATTTTATTAAAATACAGTTTTTAAGAATGTTATCGCATATGTTGAAATTTAGAGAACACCCCTCGTTTTTTATGTATATGTATAAATATATGATAATGAATTCAATGTTGATTTTATAATACAAACATGTTTTTTGATTTCTTTGACTTGTATTCGATTGATCATTCTCAACGATTTTTGTCTTATTTATGATCATGCTTTTTTCTTTTAATTTAACTTTGTAACACATTTGATTTCGAACACTTGAAAACTTTACTCTTTTTATACCCTACACCACCATAGTGGGGAGGATATATTGGATTTGTGGTGATGTTTGTAAACGCCCAGAAATATTGGTCCAACACCCACCTTAAAGTATACGGATCGACTTAGAATCACTTTCTGAGTCGATTTAACGATGTCCGTCCGTCTGGCTGGCTGTCTATGTAAAGCTTGTGCGTGGTACGTGATATTTTTTCGGCCCAAGGATGGATGGGATTGAAACTGGTGGAAATCGGAACATTATTTCACCTAGCCCCCATACAAATGTCCTCCCAAAATTGGGGTTTACCGGTCTTAAATCTTTGAATTATGCAAGTATGCAAACAAAATTTACTACAGATGAGTAGTAAATGAAGCTAAAGCATATCTACAAATATCGTGAAGATCGGTCCATAATTAGTCGTAGCTCCCATATAAGGACCACTTCCGAAAATCTCTTAAAAGAGCATAACTCTCTTGAAAATGTTGGTATCCAAATAATATTGAACACAAATATGTTTCGTACATATACGTATAACATGGTAGAATTTTATGATGATCGGTGCATAATTAGTCGTAGCTCCCATATAAGACTTACATCCGAAAATCACTTAAAAGAGCATAACTCTCTTGAAAATGTTGGTATCCAAATAATATTGAACACAAATATGTTTTGTACATATACATATAATATAGTAAAATTTTATGATGATCGGTCCATAAATAGTCGTAGCTCCCATATAACCCCCGCTTCCAAAAATCACTTTAAAGAGCATAACTCACTCAAAAATGTTGGTATCCAAATAATATTTAACACAAATATATTTCATATATATTCTAATAATTATTCGTAGCTCCCATATAAGGCCCACTTCCGAAAATCACTTTAAAGAGCATAAATTTCTTAAAAATTTTGGTAATCAAATAAAATTCGACACACATAATATACAAAAATGATGACACCTAATTTTATAATGGTCGGTCCATAATTAGTGGAAACTCCCATATAAGACCCTCTCCGTAATTCACTTTAACTTCCATGAATATTTTAAAAGTATTTATATCGAGATAAAGTTTAACACATATAATATTTATATTCACAGGAATCATGACACTGAATTTTGGTCCAAAATAAGTGATATCTCCCATATAACGCCCATTTCTGAAAAACTGTTTTATATTTACATATACATACTAGGTGTAGGGTATTATATGGTCGTGCTTGACCTACTATACTTTCTTACTTGTTTGTTATTTGAAACATGATGATGATTTTCTAGCCAAAAAAAAAAAAAAAAAACAATTACAAAAACAAGTTAGAGTGCAATATTCGACTGTGCCGAGTTATAAGGTGAGGCTTATTTTATCTCAATAACGTTATTTTGAAGAGTTTATAGGTGTTATAGTGGAAATGAACCAATTATGGACCGATATTTTCAAAAATCCAGCAACGTGATTTTTATGTATTTGAGGCTTACTTAGGTAGAATTTTATCTCATTATTGTTATAATAATACACAGAAGCTTACTATATTTGGGAGCTATTGCCTAATATGAACTGACAACATAATTGCCATATGACCGATATATGTATGGTTTCTGGACTAAACTTAGTGATCGGTTTAAAATGTTGGTTTGACTTCGATATTTATTAGTGATTTTTGTGGGTTTATTTGTTTTTCGGAATTGGACTTTATATTTATTATTTCATATATATTTATTATCTGTGAAAAATTTTAAATCGGTACCATTAATTATAACAGATTTGTAAATGTATTTAAGTGATTTGGTCAAACATGGACCGAACTAATCAAAATTTCGTTTTCCAAATTCTTCTTACATGAAACTTATTTTTGCTGAATTTTATATTGAAATTATAATTGGAAGGTCATATTTCGGAAAGAAATTTGTATGGCGGCTATGAGAAATATTAGACTGATTCTTACAATTTCCATATAAGTTTGTTCTTCTATCGCAGAAATAACGTGTACAAAATTTCATGGTATTATCTGCAATATATTTAAACAAAATAGCAAAAAACTGTTTAAAAATATCATGTTTTACTGGAGGTTATTACACATTTTGGTCCATAACTCCATAACCGATTTTAATGATTTTTCAATAGCAAACAGCTTAGGAGAATAATTAACGGTTTTTTGTAAACTTTATTGACTTTGCTTAACACAGACAGAAAGATGGACATACAGACATGCAGACATACAGACAGATGGACATAGCTCAATCAAGTTAGAGTTAAATAAGGATTAAAAATACATATATGTATATACTTTGTTGGTTTTCAGATGAATATTTCTTATGGCTAAATTCACAGCCCCTTATTCAAAAACGATTATTAAATTTAACAAACGTTTATTAAGACAGATTTGCATATAAAAATTTGCTTAATAAACGTTTGTTAAATTTAATAATCGTTTTTGAATAAGGGGGACAGTCTTTAGTTAGCTAATGGCAAAGGCTTAACCAATGATTCTTTATTCGCAATGCTTAGTTTGCCATAAGAATACCAAGTAATAGTTAAAAAATAGTTAGTATTTTAGTTTACAAATGGTTAACCAATAACCGAGAATTCGGCCATTAGTGTTACACATGGTATGGCCAACTTATATACATTCGCCACTTGTGGTGGTGGAGGGTATAATAAAATTAATTTACAACAGTAGCATTTAAAATATGAGCATATACAATATATTTTATGATCTTATCTTTGTTCATTTTATGGGGTGTAAATCCCAAATAATGGAATAAATAAAAATTTACCGAAAAAAATCACGTATGTTTAGAAATACATGCAATACAAATTGTATATATGTATATTATTGGCCTAATTAAAGTATTATGATAATGAAAGGTGTAAAGTGGAAAATATAAAGTTAGCGCAGACAATGTTTCACTATACTTATGTGTAATATTAAACGAATTTTTACTTGTTTAATATTCTTAGAATTGTTATAAACATTTGTTTTTAATACTGAAACCTTCTTCTTTTGTGATGAAAATCCTTTCAAGGAACACCCACAATAAATATGCATATATGTATGTATATAAACGTATATTCATATTTCATCTATTTTCATATTTATTGACATTTGTACAAGTTAATTCCAATATTTTCAAACAAACTCTAGTTAATCCTATTAAGAAATCCTTCTGCTGAAAAGCCAAATGTAAACACACACATAAAGTCAAAACGAACAACAGTAACAAAATATGATTTTCATAATCGTTAGACTGAGCCACAGGGCGCATGTCACATTATGTTCGAGCCAGAAAGGAACAAATTAAAAATACCAACTCATGCCAAAAACAAACAAAAAGAAACACAGAAACGAAATCAAAGCTAGACATAAATGTACCTGTATATTACAAAGATTAGTGTGTTTTTATTTTGGCAAAAATTTCAAATCATTCAATAAAAAACCCCGTAGAGTTTGAGAAGAAAATATACACAAGAAAAAAGGTAGAAAATGTATAAAATATACAATTTTGAATTTAGTTGTTCTTGTGGTTTTTGGTATCAATGCCCAAAAAAATCTCACGCTGATTAACTTTGACAGCGATCATCACTGACAAAATCACTCATAATCTGTTAAACCACAACAATATGTTTGTAAAGGTAGAATATGTATATACATACATATTTATATGAAATTAAATGAAATCAAAATATATATTATTTATGTACATATGTTTGTATACAAAAAACTAACAAACTTGTCTAATTATGGTATTGTACTCGTATTTTCTTGTCTTGTTTTTGCAGCACCGAAACTACCTGCCACTTTGCATGATTATCATCATATGAATGGTCAAGCTACGTTGGATGCAATGTGTCGCAATGCTTCAACGGCTGGCGGCGTATTGGCGGCCCATCAAATGGGTGGACAAGGTACCCCAACTGTCCTACTCTCTGGCAGTCATAGTCCCAGCAGCATAGTACAAATGTCTTGCGGTTTGGCAGCCACCAACAATTCCGGACGCACCAATTTCACCAATAAACAACTGACCGAATTGGAAAAGGAATTTCATTTTAATCGCTATTTGACAAGGGCCCGACGTATAGAAATTGCCAATACTTTGCAGTTGAATGAAACACAGGTACAGTTAATACACAGGGTAGGCAGCTATAAGACTATAAATAACATTATTCAATTGACTATAGTTCTCGTTATAAATCGTCCGATTTGGTCAAATAAAATAGCATTCAAAAATTTTAATTATTTAATAGTTACTTTGTAATCAAATTTGTTTGATAGTTTCGAAGGTCATTTTAAATAAAACACTTATGACCGAATTCTCAGTTATTAGTTAACCATTGGTAAACTAAAATACTAACTATTGTTTAACTATTACTTGTTATTCTTATGGCAAACTAAGCATTGCGAATAAAGAATCATTTGTTAAGCCTTTGTCATTAGATAACTAAAGACTGTGAATTCAGCCATGAATGGATGTCGGAATCTTTATTATTGTCCGAAAGAACAATCAATCGGGGCATAGCGTTAGCACCATTACTTCAAGCACATTACTAAAGCTGATTTCTGCAGTACAGTGAAACAATGGTGAAAATAATAAGATGACATTATGACAACAGTCACGCATGATCCTGTATTAAGAAATTTGTTGTGAACATAAATTTAAATTTTATTCACTTTTATTAAAGGTTGATTATCCCTTAAGTAGATCAACATTAGAATTTTCCGGTATTTTATTTAACAAATCGTTCTCGAGTTATGCTAAAATATGTATTGCATCCTGCTTCAGTTTTTATATAAGGGTTTATCAAGAGAACAGGAATCAATTTAAATAATGAAATTTATAAGCATATCTAAATTAGTTTCAAAAAGTTTTGTAGATGAAAAAAGTTTTAAATAGTCATTTAACCCATTTTCGGCCAAGAAAATTCAAATGTAAGCTTTTTAAAAAAATCTATCCTTGTTATAGTAATTTGGTTTCTGAATCCAAATCAGCTATCGGTTTGGTCCTATCTTGTCTGTGAACACTGGCTTCAATTGGAAATGATTTTTTGATATGAACAATTTTATGTACATTTATATAAAAATGTTCATAAATATTAAAATACTAACAATATCAATTATAAATTAAATTTTTAAAAGCATTGTGTATGCAAATGTACATTGCATTTTTATCACATCCACTTGATTGCTTTCCCACACCTTTTAACTTGGCACCTTCGAGGTTTTCCTCGTGGCTGAACTATTGGAATGTATTCCCCTAGAATATATGGCGATTGGTTAAATAAATATATCGAACCTTTATTAAGCGGATTTAGCATCTGACTGCGAACTTAATAGCAAAGCTTTGTTTATCCTCACTCTAAAAACTTTCTGAGATAACATATTTATGTTTCCGCTTTTGCCAAAAAGGAATGTAGTTTCCACGCATTAGTGACTACTGAACAGAGAACATAAATAAATAACCTAACATTTATTCTGTAATTTGAGACAGCATTATCGTCAAGGTCTACTCCCCCATCCCATTATTGCATGAGTTGAGAAGCAATGGTTTTGGCAGATTCTCATACATTTTCCAATCCTTTTTCCATTGCTTCACGCTCTTTCTTGTCTGCCCAGCGCCACACCAATACTGAACTTGTTCTAAAAAAAATTGATAATCACTTTCTCCCAGCTTCAGCTGTATTTCAGTGCGTAGTGGGGCTTTTGCAATACGATTTAGATGAACGGTTCCCGTAGCGCAAAACCTTTTCTCACTAAAAAGATACTTCATATAGGTGTAAAAAAGTTGTCGAAATATATTTGATGTAGGGTGGGGTCTTCTAAACTTTCCAACAGTCTCAAAACCATGTCTGCAACCAAACCAATTTGACGATCATAGTTGTCACTCGAACCAGAATATGGTTTTGTACCCAAAACGAATTGGTTTGTTCCAGACCAAAGTATGGAACAATTTGTTCATCAATCGATATAGGAGAAATGACCTTCTTTACCTTGGACAGCTTAGCACTTATAACCAGGTTATTATTGTTGTTAAAATAAAGGAGGCGATTTATCTCTTTGATTTGATTTGTTCCCTGTCATAGTTTTTTTTCTTGATAATTTAATTGCCAAGGCAAGAATGTTTTGGCTAAAAGTCATCATTAGATGACAAAGTATAAATTCTGTCAAAATCAATATTCCAAAAAATGCCCTAATATCACCTTTTTTGTTGCGATACATGTTTGATTATGTAATAATTAAGTTAGACATTTCAAAGCAAAACAAGTCATTAAACAATGCAAAATCAAGCATTTGAAACTCAAAGCATCTTTAATTTACCATTAAAAACCAGGGTTTAACATTTTTTCCAATTTACTATTGACTATGCAATAAATATGTACCATTTCCATATTTATATGCACAAATACTAAAAATATACAAACTATTAACAAAAGCCATATATGCACAACGTTCATGATAGAAATATTTCTTGCAGTTATTCTAAAAATATTTTGCCCTACAAAATGTTCCTACGCAACCAGAACACAAAATAAAAAATTTTCATTCGCATTGTATTTACTACAAGAACACAAATTGTGTCTGTATAATAGCGCAATTCACAATCTTGTGCATTTCGGATTGCAAATATGTGCTACCAACTGTGAATATTATTTTCAATTTTGTATCTTACATACACTACTTATTGTAAGATGCAAAAGTAACAGCTGATTTATCAATCAAACAAACTAAAAAATAAATAAAAACAAGTAAGAGTGCTATATTCACCTTTGTGGTGGATGCATAATTAAATTATAAACATACATACATATATATATTATATTGTTACGTTTTTACCTTTTAAAAACGGTGGTTTATTTCCTTTAAATAAAGCGGATTGTTTTTAATTGCAAAAGAAAAGCGTCAAGTAGTTTGAAGAAAATATGTATAACGAGTCTTTATTTATTTAAATGTACACAAACACAATTAAAAATGAACCACTGTCTTTTTACACGCTTATATTACGGTTTAAGAACACACTTAAAGTTTTCGAACACTTTGTTTGATCAACTCCACTGTTGATGAACAATATTAATACGCTAAGTTTTTTTGATGAAATTTTCAGAGGTTGTCTCGGATTTTTGCTCATATCTCCGTTATTTATGGACGGATTTTGCTGATTTTAAATATCAAACTTCTCGAAAGCATGTCTGACAGAATTATTGATGATTTTGATCCCAAAGGTATGTGGGGACTTCAGAAAATTGATTTCAACATCGAGACAGACAGACGGACATGGCTTAATAGACTCCTCTATCTATAAGGATCCAGAATATATTTACTTTATAGGGTCGGAAAATTATATTGTGGAAATTACAAACGGAATAACTAACTTATATATACCCTTCTCATGAAGATAAAAACTTTAAGGGACAGTTGGTGAAATTTTTAATAGAAAATGCTGCTAAAGAAAACCAATATTTTCTTGATATGGAAAGTAATGATGATGTGGAAGAAATTTTATTTATTGTTAGTCAGCTGTTTATTTGCAATTAGGTGTTGCAAATTAAAAAAAACTATTGGTTTTCAGTGTTGCATATAAAAAGCATGTGCATTACTGTGTATCTTGTTAGTGTAGAGCAAAAATATGCTAGACCGTTTTGCAAATGCAATGATGCAATACCATTTTCATAAGATTATGAATTGCGCTAGGTATGTAATGATGCGTCCTGAATGCAATAATAATAATAAACAACAAAAGCAAGAATGGTGTAGAAAGAAGAAAATATACCAACAACTAATTAGGAATAAAATCGTTTAAAAGGATAGAAAATTAAGAAAGTAATATAACAACTAAGGTAGTGAATAACAAGAGATACCAAATAACAGTAAGTTGCTGAAAACACAATTTTTCAATGGCAAAGAAACACAAAGAACACGCAGTGTACTAACACAGCGGAAAAATAAAGAGGCCTTTCAAAAGGCCTTATTTTGTAGACACAAGGACTCTAGCCGATTTGTTAAATCGTTTAGATTTTATACGACGCACAGTGGCTCAGAATCGTTTTTCATCTGTAAATCTGTAACTTTTGAACCGATGCACAGTGGTTCAGTAGTAGGACATAGTGGTCAAATGACGTTGTTCGATTTTTTCACCGTTAGTTCGCTCTAATACTCACTATTAGTGGTACTACTAAAAGATTTGCAAACAGTTGTTTTTTACATTTACTTTTGTACATCGGAAGTGAAAAAATCAAAACAACTTTCCTTATTTTTTTCAGCAGTTTAACATGTGTTTAAGTAAACCCGTTATTGATACTGTTAGATATCAGTTTGGGTTATCTCCTCTGCATTCATGGATAAGATTTTTTGAATATTTTATACATTTATCTTACCGATTAGCTTTTAAAAAGTGGCAGGCTCGTTCAATAGATGAAAAGGAGCTTCTTGCACAGAAAAAAATACATGTTCAGCAGCACTTTAGGACACGATTAAGTTTAATTGTCGACAAAGCTCAAAGTGGCGGAAGTGGCACATCCAATGGCGGAAACACTGTAAGAACTTTTTTGAATTCAGCTATATCAGCTGAAATAACTGGCTTAGATCAAGCAGTTATTGATCGGTGTCATCATCTTTTGCAATGTGTTTCGTCGGGATATGAAATTAATAGTGTAGAATTTAGAGATTACTCGTTAGGAACCGCACAAATACTTATTAGTACGTAATTTGCCTGCTTCAGTTCGTAAAGTGTTAATTCATGGATCGGAAGTAGTTGAACACTGTCTAGTTTCCATAGGCGAGCTCTCTGAAGAAGCCCCTGAAACTTGTAATAAATTATTTAAGCAATTCAGACGAGACAACACGCGAAAAATGTCTCGTATTGTCACTAACACTGATCTTTTGCATAGACTTCTTCTAAATTCCGACCCGTTGATTTCTTCTTTACGTAAATTACCACAAAAGAAGAAGTCTATGCTATCACCAGAGGCTTTACGTATGTTAAGTTTTTGAAAATAATGTACAAATGTTGCATTAAATTGCCATTATAAAATTTATTATTTTTTCTTTAATTTATAACTAACAATTTTGTGTAAATAAATTATTATAATATTATATTTAAAGACTTTTTTAATCTTACTTTACCCTAATTGGCCCATTAATACCGTAAATATAAATATTCATATTAATTTTGATGCCTATCACTGAGTAAACTACGTATGACCGCCTTCCTTAGAAACTTAAACCACTGTGTGATGTAGATATTTTAGTAATTTTTTTTCTTGTGAAGATAAAACATCCTAAATTTTTCTCCAGTTTTAATTTCATTAAAATCGGTTCAGTAGTTGATGATAAATTTAATGTCAAAGTGGAACTTTTGATTTTTTGTAGCATTTAATAAAGTTAATAAAGAATTTAAAACTAATAACTTTGTACTCTTATTAAATTTCAGGTTAAAATTTGGTTTCAAAATCGTCGCATGAAACAAAAGAAACGTGTTAAAGAGGGCCTAATACCAGCCGATATTTTAACGCAACACACTGTTACCACCACAACCAACTCCCCGCCAGCTATAAACTCAACAACGTCCCCGTCGGCGTCAGCAGCCACACAGCAAAACCATACAAAAAATTTGGCAACTACTAAATGTACAAACACCAACACTAATGTCCATAACAGTAGCGGCAAGACAACAGCAACCCCTAAATTAACAGAATGTCAGTTGGCAATGCAGCACAACAGTGATAACAGTCGAGAGTCAATGTAAAACGTACACTAAAAACAAAAAAACAAAACAAATAGAAAAAAACTGAATTAAACATTTAGTTCTCTAAATAAATTGCCAAATGACAAATGAACTTTAATTTAAACAAAACAGCAGAAATAACAATAATTTGCTCATTTGGCTGTGATAAACAAACAAACTACTTTTAAATAAAAAGATCTAAAATCAAAAATAACCATACTTAATATCAAATCAATCACTATGTACATAAATTACTTGTTAATTAAACAAATTTAATTTATAGTTATAACAAATAGCTGAAATTGAAATAAAAATCTTTAAAATAGAAATAACGGACATAAAAGTGTATCAAAACAAACTCAGGGTTCTTTTTACATAAACAAATAAAATAAATATTGAAAAATTAAGCACATAAACAAAAACCGACAAGTAGTTTTAGTATTTAATAAGTTAAACTAATTTTAAATAAAAACAACAACAATTTTAACATAAAGTCAGTAATTGGAGAGATTTAATTCATATACGCAGAAAGAAACTTTGTTTAATAGCATGCATGTGAATGTGAAATAAAAACTATAATTTCATGGCTCGTTTTTATAAAACAAATTTGTATGTTTTTTTGTCCAAACTAAATTTTTTACATGTGTATGTCGTTTCTTTTTATAAAATAAGGACCTTAACAAAAACATATTTCATGTTCTAAATGCTTGAATACAACTTTAAAAACTTTCACGTTATTTTTATTAAGACGTGACGTGACGTATTTTCTTCCTTTAGAAATTTCCACTTTATTTCGTTTATGAATTAATTATTTTCCACATCTGACTTAACTCTTATTTCCCCTCGCCTTTCCCCCTCAATTTAAATTTTTCTTCAACTTGTAATATTAATAAAAATTTCGCACGAACTAAAGCAAAAATCAAAAAAAAATATTTACTCGTTTAGCAAACATGTTGTCCGACTCGTTTTAACATTCATTTTTTTTTTTTTGTATATTGTTTTGTTGTAAATAATATAAATATTTAATTAGTCAATATTTGCTTCTCTTATTATTATATTTCTTTCATTAATTCTCATTTCTTTGTATCTGTAATTAAATTTTAGTTTAAGTTAATTTCGTTGTATGTAATTACATATTTGAGAGTTTGCATAATTTTTTGTAGAATATAGAAACCAGAAAATGAAAAACTAGTCCTTATTATAAAAATAAAATAATACTAAACAATTGTAAATTATTTAATAGAAAAATGTAAAAAAAATAAATATTGTTTGAAAAAAATAACACATTAATTGGTCTGATGGACGATTTGTTGACCGTAAAATGGACGTAGGCGCGGTATGTATTTCTAACAGAACCTTATTTCTCAAAATAAACTTGCACAACTTAGAGCCATCCCTAAATACCGGCGGTAAGCGGCACTTTTTTTACGCTGAGCGTTAATGCTGATACCCCATCCCTAAACAAAAGCAGCAACGTTATGTCAAAACAATAAAAACAGGGTTATCAAACAAATAAATAAAACGACCCTGTTTATTGTAACAGCTAAACATTGTTGTTTTATTATTTTTTTTTGTTTTGTTTTCTTTTGCAACTAACTTCACTGTGAAACGCCTTGTCAAAATCGGATTTTTCAATAGAAAAGCATTGCCGCCGCGTTGTTTCGGTATGCTCCATACAAAATGTATGAGCATGAGAAATTTTGACAGTTAAAAACGCTTGCCGCCGGTATTTAGGGATGGCTCTTAGAAGCGTTGTTCAAGCGTCACTGTAATCATGCTGAAATATCAAACCCAACTAAATATAAATAACCAAAGACGAAATGGCCGCCATTTAAAAAATTGCTGCCAATTTAAAGTTCTATAAATCCAAAAAAAAAAAACCCCCCTCTATATAGACATTCTTGAAATTTGACCGACTGTGACAGATGCCACTATTAAACCCTATAAAAAAGGATGGATCAACAAGCGCGTTTAAAGGGTTAATTTAGATTTTTGCACTCTTATTGTAAATTTTGGACTTTAGGATATGCTTTGCTCAATAGTGCTGGCAAATTATACTACTTTCCATTACTCAATAATATTCAATATTTTTCATTTGGGTACTTAAACTACCCGATACTTTTAACGAATTTTTTGAAATTGTACCGCATAGTTTTTATCTGCAAATTGAAGTAGTTTCTTCAAAAAATAAAAATAGATCTTCAACTATTATTGGTTTTGTATGTATTTTATTATTAAATCAAAAATAAATGTAAAGCGAACTTCTAATTCAACGTTAACAACAACAATTTCTTAAATAATTAAAATAAATTCTTTGGAAAATTTAAGTTTTGTTTTGATTAAAGAATTGAAAAATTTACTTAACAATACAACTTAGAAAGTATCGAGTAACTACTTTTGAGTATTGAGTATGCAAAAAAAGGGCAAATACTCGATACCCATTAACTAATTTGCCTGCACTATCGCTCAAGTTTCAAAAGTCGACTCAAAAATTATACCATTTCGCTATTTTTCCATTTCCTTCACGATTTAACGGTTAATGTTGTCCATTTTAAGTAAAACTTTTTTTAAATTCATAATACTAAAAAAATTATTATTATTCACCAAAATATGGCAAATATATTAGTTTTTCCCCAAAATCCGCCAAATTAAAATCGCGGGTGAAAAAAAACTATGGGAGGTATTGACATATTTTTTTTTATTTTTGTTCCCTTAATAAAACCCAAAAATTTTTTTTTTTAAATTTAAAATGGAGTTTTGAAACTGTTTTTGAAAACTAAACAAATTTTGACCATTTCTAGATAATAGATTAACTTTATGCTACGAAGATAAAAACCTTACGTATATATTTGAATTAAGATATATATATAATTTAATTCGAATATTTTTCAAATTTTGTTAATTTTTTCCTACATTTCTTATTCAAGCTCTCTGAAACACGTTAATGGCCTAGGGAATACTTAATAACTTTAAAATTTTTAACTTTTTTACATATATATTAGAAATCTAATTTCGTACACATTGCGAGTGTTTTACTTTAAAATGCAAAAATAATTGTTTAATGGCAAATTTTTTGCATAACTTAAATTCATATTTTTCCCCTTGTAAATGCACCTCCAAACTTCAGAGCCGATACTGCGCCAATTAACGTTATCTCTTCATCCTAATATTTTTCAGAACGATCCTAATTCCATTGTCAACAATGGATATTTTTTTAGAAAAATAAAAATTATTTAAACAATTTTATTTTTCGAGATTAAGGTCAGATTTTATTTTTATTTTTTTTCCGATATTTCGCTACACAATGTGTAGCATCTTCAGGGAAACAATAACAAAACTGACCTTAATCTCGAAAAATAAAATTGTTTAATTAATAAAAAGGTCGAACAATCAGTTAAATAATCAAATAAAAATTATATTAAATTATGTCAATGATATAATCATTTCCATCACTGACCTTATTCCCGCATTCAACTTCAACAACAACGCATATAATGGAACTGTATTTACAGTGTCGTCCCTTTTTTACACCTTTAAAATATTTGTCTAACAATGCGCAAGAGGATTATTAGTAGAGATAGTAGGCCTAAATTTACTATTCGGACGGATACCGGATAATGAGCTACTATCCGGTATCTGGTCGGCCGGATATTTTCTTAGAATTATTTTAAGCAACTAAATTTTTATTAAGTAACTAACAACCATAAATAACAAATTATCTTTCAGAAACTTAAAATACGTTTTGAGATATTCACTTTACAGAAAAATGTATGTATAAACTAAAAACTTAAAAAACGTCCAATTAATTAAATGTCAGTCATTAATACTCAAAATTAAAAAGAGGTACCCGGTTATCCGTCCAAATCACTATCCGTCACATCTGTAATTATTTCATCTGTAATTTTCCATGCGGCTTCCAAAGCGCTAGCAGCAAGTGATAGCAGTTGTGAGAGTTGTTTTTATGGATACTAACTAGTAAATCAGACTAGCAGCTATAAAAGATAAAATACTATTTCTGTACAACATTTTTGTTATTTCTAAATTTGTTCTATTGGTTGTACAAGGGATGTCACATTCGTCATTATTAATTCCCCGCTTTTTAGGTAAAATTGCATTGCGCAACGAAGAAAGCTTTACACCAGATATTTTAAGAAGAGGAACATCAAACTGCTGTAGCCATCCACCACTTGCTTTGAGATCTAGATACATGCAGAAATATGCTCAAGCACTGTATTTTTAGTTCTAAATATTTCTTCAACATTGGTCTACTTATGGAACAATTTTTATTACGTATTTGGAGGAACCATTATTTTGTTTCCTGCTCCAGAAAAGGTATTATTAATATTGCCACTTTCCTTTTTTTAATGGAACATGTGCAATAAAAAATTATATTTGTTTGCACAGCAAATTTTAATAAACCTTTTCTTCGATTTTTAAAAGTTTTTCTTTTTTATAACATATATTAAATGCGCAAACTTTCTTTGCGCTATTAAAATAAATTAAATTGATATTCAAAATATACATATGTAAGTGATCCTCTCACTACTGATACATACTTATGTATGGATTCCCGGACATAAGCTTTTTCTGTAACATTGCATTGATTTTTCATTGTTTATGTTATAGAGCTTCTAAACTTTGTTCATCTTTGTTCGCGATTCGCTGTACATACATATGTATATATGTCAATATATTATTCTATATACATATATTATTCTTTACATTAAAATTTCAAAAAACGTCATAAACGTCATAAATTTTTTGAGAATTGTTAAGATTCAGCAGTGCTAAATTAGATATTAAAAAATTCACAGAAAAATAAAACTAAAAATTTCTAAATATATGTATGTAGCCTCGAAAAGATCAACTATTGATTTTCAGTAAAAATCTTTAATGGTCTTGGTAAAGCGCAGGAAATACACTGATTATGTCCATGAACGTTTTTATATACCACCAAAAATACACTACAGAAATGTTGCAGATTCATTTTAGTTCACAATTTTTCTTAAAATTTTAAAAAATCTTCAAAATTGTACTTTAAAGTTTTTTCAAAAATTAGAATTGTGCCAATTATGCCATTTGTAAAATAATTTTAAAATATTTAGTAAGCATGTAGTATACATACATACATACATATGTACATACATATATACATACATATATGCAAGTATATGTATGTATGAATAATTGGGTCAAAATAGCAATACATATACATACGTATGTATGTATGAATGTATGTTTAAAATAAATATTTATTTTTTCATTTTAAAGGTAGTTTCCTGTCGGAAACATTGAAGAAATAGTATATAAAATACATACACTTATGTATACATATTTTTTATAAAATAAATATATGTAACATTCATATAGATATAAAAAGTTATACTCGTATAAAATATCACATGTTTTTGTAATTAATCAAAAGGGTTTTGTTGATCATTTTTTTATGGATTTTCAAGTAAAACGAAAATTTTATCAATATTTTTGTTAAACCAATTCATCAAGTCTTTAGCAAAAATTTCGGCACCTTTACCTCAAACTGACTGATTGGTTAATATTTTTTAATGCCTTAAAACAAATCATGTTACATATTTTTTATTTTATTTTTGTAAAATCAGATGTTAGTTGCGAAAATAGACAAACTTCATACATACTTGTACATATGATATGTACCATATTTATTGTGCTTTAATCATGTGGACAAAGCTCTTAAACAAATAGGTAAGTATGTAAAAGTTTTTTTATTTTATTTCATTCATTTGCAAAACAAATTTTATAAGGAAAAAAATTTAATTCACAAGCACGAATTTATTTAACGAATTAACCCAAGTCGTATTCAACAATGCATAACTTGCAAAAAAACGTGTTTGTCCGTCACACCGACACACAATCACCTTAACGGGGATATATTGCATTGATCACAAGCCTTAAAAATATTTTTGAAATGTACAAATTTGAATTTTCTCAATCAAAAATGTGTGGTCAAAATATGACCCGAACATAACATGTGTATTTTTTTCTAATATAGTAGCAGGGCTAAGTGAGTTTATTATGCATACATTTTTTATTGTTCGTAACTTTTAAAAACGATTGTTAGATTAGATATAATTTTATTTATAAAAAGTACATAATTTTTTGTTGTTTGTGTATATGATAAAAATAACGACAACAGGATTTCAAAAGTCTTTCTTTATTTGTTAGCTAATTCAGCAACCACCCCGTAAAAGTGTAAAAACGTCCATTGCCTACTTTTAGGGTGACAAATTTTCAAAAATTTCGAATAACGGTATTTGGGGTGAATTTCCAAAAACTCACCACCAGACGAACAGAAAAATTCTCTGCGGATGGTGGTGTGACGATGGCGAATTTGTTTTCTCCTCACTCATTCACTTTCTTTTTTTTTCCTATTATTATATTTTATTTATTTATACATACACACACACCCCTTCATTTCGGCCAACGTTGACGATTTTGGTTTGTTGCATGGGGTTGCTGCCTGTCTCCTCTTGTCGGTCAGCGTTGTTAGGGGATTTGTTTTCGTGGTTTGGGATAAAAATTTGCTCTTGGGGATCCGAAGATATTTGTTGGGGATGACACAATTTTAGGGGATTTTTTGGGGATTTTATTAGAAGAAATATTTAAAAAAAATATATTTTTACTGTTTAAAATGGCTGCAAATACTAATTTTATTAAAAAAAATCATAATGTTTCTTGGGAACGCGAAGATTGGCAAAAAAGGTTTGAAATCACATGAGTATGTTTTTAAAGTGTAACACGATTGCGTTTTTTTTTTTTTTTTTTTTTTTTTTTTTTTTTTATAATACATTATATTTATTTATTGAATCTTCAGATATTGAAATGACAATAAGTTTTCGAATCTTAATACTAAAAGAAAATAATAAGTCCAGCCAGTGCTAGACAAAATATTATGATACTACAAAAAAATTTACATCCACTGATCCAGTCATCTGTTTTGCGTTTGAGTTAAAGCAAGGGTATCCCTCCTTCTCAACCGAACATGGCCACTAAAGTTAAGGATGTCTCGTGCAAGTGGGTTTGGATGGTGTTCAAGTTTGCTGACATATTTTGAGGCGTATTTTGTAAATTCGTTTTTCACCAAAGGAATGCCTAGATCTTTGTGAATTCGAGAATTTTTAACGTACCATGGAGCTGCAGTAATTATACGTAGAATTTTATTTTGACCTCTTTGAATTTTTTCAATGTTGGATGCTGAGGCAATACCCCATAATTGAATTCCATAACACCATATTGGCTTTAGAATTGCATTGTACAATAAAAGTTTACAATCCAACTTTAATGTAGAATTTCTGCCGATTAGCCAATTAAGTTGCACTGCTTTTAATCTCATCTGTGTAAGTTTTGCGTCAATATGAGACTTCCAGGTTAAACGACGATCGAGGTGGTTTCCGAGGTATTTGACTTCATTGTGTTGCGGAATAATTTGGTTATTTATTCTGATGGACGAGCAGGTATCTTTTCGCAATGTGAAAGTTATATGAATACATTTCTGTTCGTTAACCCTGATTTTCCAAAGCTCAAGCCAATTCTCTGGTTTATAAATATAATTCTGCAAATTCTGTGATGCTATTTGATGGTCCTTATGAACGCTAATAAAGGCTGTATCGTCAGCAAAAGTTGAAGTATGTATATTGGGGTCTGACGGCATATCGGATGCATAAATCAAATATAAAGTAGGACCCAGTATGCTACCCTGGGGTACTCCTGCTTCAATTGGCTGAGCGGGGCTTAAAAAATCGCCTGCTTTGATTGTAAATTTGCGACCATATAAATAACTTTTCATAAGTTTGTGGGTGTTAGCAGGCAGAGCTAATTTTATTTTGTGCATTAAACCTTCATGCCAGACTTTGTCGAACGCTTGGGAAACATCAATGAAAAGCGCGGAACAGTATTTTTTCTCTTCAAACGACCGTCTTATCACATTTACTAATCTGTGTGTTTGTTCGATGGTACTGTGTTTAGCTCTGAACCCGAATTGATGATTTGGAATACATTGAGTGTCGTTCAGAATTGGAATCAACTTAGCCATTAACAATTTTTCAAACAGTTTTGAAATTGTCGGCAGTAGGCTAATTGGCCTATATGACTCTACTTTGGTGAGGTCCTTCCCTGGCTTAGGAATCATGGTAATCATAGATACCTTCCAATCTGCAGGATAGTATTCTAGGCGTAAAATAGCATTGAAGATAAAGAGAATAATTCTTCTAGCTACACGAGGTAACTCCACAAGCATTTTGTTGCTGATTTTATCCATACCTGGAGCTTTTTTAAGGTTCAGAGTACCAATAGCGCTTTGAATATCATTAAAGCTAAGTCTTAGAGGTACAGGAGGTCTAATAACGAGTGGTGGCAAATCAGATACGTTATTTGAGTTGTTTTTAGTAAACACATTTCTCAAATGGTTAACAAATAAAGTCCCCTTCTCGGAATCGTTTCTAGCCCAGTCACCAGTCGGATTTCGCAAAGGAGGCTTTCCTCTAACTGGTCTTTTTAAACCTCGTGCCGCCTTCCATAACGAATAGTCAGATTGTGGGGAACTGTCAATTCCCTCCAAGCATGATTTAAGTGAAGCCATTCTTTGGGTTTCTAAGAAATTTCTTAGTATATCTCTGCATTCCCGTAGCCTAGATTTCAGTTGAGGAGACCTGTGAATTTGCCACTCTCTTCTAACTCTTCTTTTTCTGTCAGGAGATGTTCGAGTTCAGCGAAATAAGTTCTGTTTGTCCTATTTCTGCATTCAACGTCATATGTGGAAGCGTGATGCACAGCTCTTCGTATGTCCTCAGTAAACTTGCCAATCGACCCATCAATATCCTCGGTAGTTCTCAACACTACATTTTCCGTGCAGTGGGAACTTAAATACTTTTTATACTTTATCCAACTTACTCTGGATTTAGACATGTCCCGAAATGGAGAGCCATACCCTTGAAGGAAACGCATTGAAATAATAGAAGGAGAGTGATCTGAAGACAAGTCTAATGAAGGCTCCACTTGTATCGATTCTACAGGGATATTTTTCACTACTCCGAAGTCAATAATATCGGGAATCTTCCGTCGGTCCGTCGGCCAGTAGGTGGGATGCCCGCTTGAGAGTACATCTAAGCCCATTTTGGCAATGGTGTTGAAGAGTTCACGACCCTTCGGGGTCACTAAACGTGAACCCCAAAATGTGTGTTTGGCGTTAAAGTCACCAGCAACCAAAAATCTAGCTCCAAGGGAATCGAAGAAGCTGTAGTATTGATGTTCTTTTATTGAAAATCGAGGCGGCGAATAAATTGATGATAAAACAAAGTTGTATTGACAGAATTCAATACAAATGTTTGTTGCTTGTAGGTAATCCTTACATATGTTGTTCATTAAATAATGTTTTATTCTGTTCTTTATAAGAATTGCCGAACCTCCACATGCTCTTCCGCGGGGATCTTTAGTATCATACAACACGTAGCCATTAATTTTGAAGTACCCTGTCGCCGTCAAGTGAGTTTCAGCAATCATCATGACATCAATCTGCTTATCCATCAGGAAGTGTTCCAGTTCGTTTTTATGTTGGCGGAGGCCGTTCGCGTTCCAAAAACAAATTTTTAAACAAATCATTTCTTTAAAATTGCTTGTAAGATAGTGGATTGCATTTTCAGCATTTCCTGCATCATGGATGTCATAGTGGTCGTAAAAGTGTTCATAGTTTGGACAAGTGTTTGCAAAGTAGTCTCTAGAGTGTTAATATTAGGCTCGTAATATTGAGATTTAGGTTCCTGCTCCAAACCTGGCATATTAGATTTAACCACGTTAGCGTAAGAAACTTGTCTAGAACTAGGCGCGTTTTCATGACTAGTGGGCCGTAACAATTGAGGAAAATTGTTACTCGATGCAAAATTAGGCTGTTGAAGATGAACAGGTAATACTGACGTCTTGTTGGTCCTTATGCCTTTCAAATGAGTGTAAACTGGACAACCTCTATAATTTGCGGTATGATTACCTCCGCAGTTACTGCATTTTTTGATTTTTGAGTCGGTTTTCGACTTATCGACTATTCGACGATTGCGTGACATCAGAAAAACTCTACAGCAACAAAGGTGAGTATATAATTCGGCACAGCCGAATATAGCACTCTTTCTTGTTTTTTTTTTACTCTAAAAAAGTTCTTTTAATTTTATGTTGTTTGTTTGTATATGATAAAAAAACGACAGGATCTAAAAAGTCCTTTCTTGCTTTCTTTATTTGTTAACTAAAGCGCAATTTAACCGTCGACAAATCTTTTCGCCTGGCATATACATTTGAAAACATGTGTTTGAACATAAGAAAATAGAGCGTGTTCTAATCGAAAAAATACATACATTTCCACATGTATTTTACACAAGCAAAGTTTTCGAGGTCACCAACTACATGTTTTTACTCCCATATGTAAAATTTGACATATACAATGTAAAAAACACGTAGTGTATATGCACCTTAATTCAGCAAGCAACCACATTGTAAACTGTAAAAAAAAAAGAAATGAGCATTGCCTACTTTTAGGATGACAAATTTTCAATGAACTGGAACAATTTCGAATAACGGTATATTTGTGGTGAATTTCTTATTTGTTAGCTATTTCAGCAACCACCCCGTAAAACTGTAAACTGCACATCCATTGCCTGCTTTTAGGATGAAAAATTTCGAATAACGGTATTTGTGGTGAATTTATAAAAACTCACACTATTTTTATACTCACCACGATTTTTCACCACCTTTTTTAAATTCACCACATGGCAGAAAAAAATTTCTGTGCATGAGGGTCAGTCGACTTTTTTTCCTTCCCCTCCCTTCCCCTCAATTCCGTAAGTCCGACCGGCAAACTCTTTTTTAAATTTCTTCGTAATCTCTCCCTTCGTCGTAATCGCCGTCGTCGTCGTCATCGTCGTCGTCGTCCATTTTGCATTGTTTGTGCGTGTGTTGGTGGTTGTTGGGTTTGAAAAACAACCCCGGATGTTCTATTTATGCGAACTTTTTTAGAAAAAAGAATATGGGAATTTTTGTGGTTCAATTTTTGACAAATTGTTCGTAATACAAACAACATCAAAAATCCGTAATTGAAACTTAGATGGCGCTAAAAATGTTGTGTTTTTTTTACCGATTTTTGTGGAATCGAACAAACAACAAGAAGCTGCCAGATTTTGTGAATTTGAAAACCGGGGTTTTTTATTTATTTATTTATTACACTTAAAAAAAAGAATGAATTTTGCAAAAATTTATTCTCTAAAAAAAGGTGCGGCCGCCTTCTCTTTTTACTGAAGGTAGGTAGTATAACTTGAAAAAATTTTTTATTTGGATATTTTTCTTGGCTGGGAGAAAAAAATAAATCAAAAAAAATAAGTTTGGGGATTTTAGGGGATGATAAATCCAAAATTGGGGATAAGCTCTAAAATACTGGAAGCACTGTTGTCGGCGGCTGCTGGCTTTGTGCTGCACAGGGTTACCGTTCGCCGACTAAAGTCGCAATTTGACCCTTTTTCGTCAGCTTGCGACTTTTTATGAGACTTTTAAAATTACCTAATTTTGAGATTTTTTTAATTTTGTTGCGACTTTTTCCCCTTTTTTTTATTGTTACCTACTTTTACCTATTTTTTTTAATAAAAACTTGCCAAATGTTGAACAGTGAAATAGTATGGCATCGACGCCATAGTAGGTATTAAAAGAAATCAACAAATTGTTCTTCGTTTGGCAACATTGTTTTATATATTTTTTTTGGCACGTTATGGGACAGCTTTTTTTAGCAACATTTAATTTGTCAGTTTAATGTACGCATTTTTCGTAATATTTTCAAACGTGGAAACGTATGTATACTTTTTTTTATTAAAAAAAGAACCGGTATAAAATGTTATTCTTAAAAATCAGATTAATTTGAAAACCTAAAAAAACTCATAGACGCGTGCTCACAGTCCCACTATGAATCAGAGCGTGAGCCACAAAATGGCAACAACGCTACAGTTTACTCTAAGAAAACTAATGTGTCGCGATATTATTCCAAAGAAAGGAAACTTAAATAAAATGGCTTAAGCAAGATGAAGCCAGGAAGCGTCCTTCTTTCATTTCTTTTAAACAGCTCCTGATCAATCAAAACAATCATCTACAGCGACATGAAAGCACAAAAAAACATATATTAAAGAAGCGTCTGAAAATAAAAATGCAACTACAATAGTTTTTGCCGAAGAGAAACAGCATCTTTCGTAAAAGCGTTACAATTGCAGAAATGAAACTAGTGCTACGCGGGATTAACAAAAACCAATCATTTAAACCTATGGAAGGTTATTAAAAAAGTTTGCGACTTTTATTTTTCAAAACGACTGTTTTGTGCGACTTATTTTTTAAAAACGACCTTTTAAGCGACTTTTTGAAAATTCTCAACGGTAACCGCTGGTGCTGCATCTTCTTTCTATGTATCAAAGTCGTAAAACTCAATCAATGTTACCATATTGCTCAGCTATGTTTATAACAGGGTGTTCTCAATAAATTAAAATGTCAATAAATGCTAAATGTTGTATATGTCGATAAGTACATCTTCTATATATTGATACCGACCGTTAAATTTAAATTGAAATACAATTTCGTAACAATATGTTTTTTCTAAGATCGGGCTTCAGAATAATGATGCGGTTAGCTATTGCAAACAAGTGAAGCAATCTGCTCGAATGGTATGGTTTCTTGGCTAAATGAGAATTTTGTAATTCCAATCAAGCCTTATTTATTCAGCATCTCAGGATGACGGATTACGCCGTTGACATCTATCTAACTATGGCAGACCTTCTTAATAATTCTTATATAAAAGTGAAAGAGTAAAGTGAAAGAGAGTTGCGCCTTTATTGGAGACTTGGTCCCCAGAAGAACTGACACTTGCTGCTGGAAGAGGTCTCTATAAGTCTTACAAAAAGCATTGTCAAATTATGGGCCGATCTTCTTAAATTTAGGAACAATTATTTTCATGCATATGAAATATATATAAATGATCTGCAACGTTTTGAAGCAGTACCGATATTTATACAATATATATAGGGATAAATGTCTTTTTCAGATGTGGTCCTTGTATGGGAGCTATGACCAATTCTGGGCCGACCACCATAAAATTTAGTACAACAATTTGCCTATAAAGCTTATTCATGTCAAATTTTAGCCGTTTAACATTATTTATATCTGTTTTATACGTATTTAAGTGAATTTTGGAAGTGGACTTTATATGTGGACTATGGTCAAACATGGACCGAACTAAAAAAGATTTCGTTTTGCGATTTATTTTTGCATAACACTTATTTTTACTTAATTTTGTCTTGATATTCTAATTTTATAGGCATTTATGTATAATTGAGCAATATTTCGGAAAGAATTTTGTATGAGGGCTAAATCATGGACCGATTCTTACTATTTTCCGCACACTTTCTTTTTTTTATCATAAAGGCAACGTATACAAAATTGTATTATCTGCAATATATTATAAATTTTTTGAATTTCAGAAGAAATTGTAACTTTTCGCACCAAAAGCATTTTTGTAGTAATATTGTCACTGCCGGGAGTCTTATTCATTTGCAAGCTGCCTATAATTTTATCGATATGAGTTCTGTTTATCGCTTCAAGATTAAAGCAACTGTTTACTTGAACTAAAGTACCAAATATATTAATATTTTCAACTGAATACAGTGGGATAGACTATTTAATACTTTGTAATGAATTATAAAAAAAAATTCTTATTTATGAAGTATCGGATTATTTTCGAAAAGATAACCATGTTAAATATATATGTACTTATACATATATATTCGTGCATCCTTCGATTGCATTTCCAAAATTACTAAATTGATTATTTCAAGAGCAGAAGAAATAAAAGGGTCAACTTTTAACGATTTTGAAATCTTGATTAACTACATTTTTAAGCTTTAGTCAGGCAGTTACAAAATCAATTATTGTGTATTAATATGTAAAAGGCTCTACAATTGTTCGATAATTCAACCAACAATTTCTTGTCGTATTGTTCATGATAAAATCTATTTGGCTTGGACTATTACACAAATAGTAACTGAAACGATATTTATATTCATCTATTTCGTCTGAAATACCAAATTTTGATGCAACAGCATTATGTAAGCGCTAGTTTTTTACTTGTCAGTTAAACTCAGCATAACACTTATATTAAACCTCAAATATATTTTGCCGGGATTTAACTACTGATTGTGTTTCTCAGTAGTGGATTACCTCCTGTCAATTTTGTTAGCATTGCCGTACTGTTCAGTCAAAATACATATGGCATTCCTCCTAATTTTTTATATAAATAGGGCAATATTTTAAATTTTCGCAAAAAATCAAACCAACGTATCCTAAGGAATTCTAAAAATTACAATTTGCAATTGTTAGAAATGAATTATTATTTAGTTTTTTAGCCATTTTTTTTTAAAAAATCAATTAGTTTGTTAAGCGAAATCTTTGAACGAATTCGGCGTCGGTATAAATGCAGAAATGATTTGGGACGTGTCCTTATTGTTCGTATCTTTTTAACAATTGACATATTTAAGTTATTATATGTGTTTGAATCACTTAAATCTCATCATCACTAGAATAATTCATTTTTTTTTAATTTTTGTTAAAATGTCGTTAATTTCTTTTCACTTGTTGAATTGTTTATTTTTCAGCTGTTTGTATTTTGACATTTTATATCTAGGTTTAACTCACCAATGATGCTCAGTTAAACCTAGATTATATATAAAAAATAATAACTGAGAAACATAATTTTTAGTTTAATCTAGGTTTAAGCGAAAAATGTAGATTATCTTTATCCCAGAAACTACCTCTAAATGTAGCAAATATATCAAAGAAGTACATTTGTACTATATCTGCCAACACTCGATGACACTGCTTTATCATAGATTCCACATAATGACATCTGCAGATGACATTTACAAAACAAAACACATGAAATTAGAACATATCTATCAACAAGCATTAATAATCTAGCAAATAAACAATTAAATTCCAATTAAACATACATAAATAAATAATAGATAATATGTATAATAAAAATATGATACTCTTTAATAAACTCAAAATATCAAAGCAAAGAAGGAAAAGAAAAAACAATAAAACATCAGTAGCAAATATAATTGTGCCTCTCCCCAACAGAAATTCCCTGGCACATTCCTGACCATCACAAATTACAAACAAACGCACTGTGCATGGTGTAACTATAAAAGTTGAGTGCAAATCCGCAACACAATGCAGAAACAACACGCATTTTGTTTGTGTAAAATGATGTTCTACTGTCAAAAACACTTGAAAATGTATTACTTTTGACATTAATAAATTGGAAACAAATTCAGTCGGGTGAGTAGTATAGTAACTACATGTATAGTTGCACCATGGTGCAGACCTTGTATAGTTGCACCATGGCACTGTGAGTTGACTGTATGTTTTTTGTCTGATTGACATTTATTTGAAAAAGAAGAATCAACAGCTGATTAGTAAATTTCTAAGTATGTAGTACATATTTGTGTATTATGCATTGGATTTGTTTAATTGTATCTACATATTTCGGTGTTTTGACATTCCCTCTATTTAAAGGGAATTAAATCTTAAATTAACTGTACAAAATCTTATGGCTAAGAGTAGCGGTGCAAAAAACTTTTACGACATTTTAAATGTTCGTAGCGATTGCAGCGATAAAGAGATAAAAACGGCCTATGTAGAACTCTCGAAAAAGGTAGGTAGCAAAAGAAAATATTCCCCTATTATTTTCGACGGTTTTGCGATTTTGTCTATTTTTAGTTTCATCCTGATGTAAAGGGAGTAAAAGAAGATACAAATCAAACAGCGCAATTTTTGAAAATTGCTGAGGCATATCAGACACTAAGCAAACCAAAACTACGCATTGAATATGATCAAAACTTGCAAGCTGCTCAATCTACGAGAGTCTATGAGACAAGTAGTTCCACAAAATCTGAGCTTCATAGGTGAGTTTAATATCACATAGAAATCATTATTTGCCTTTTTATACTCACCTGCAGCAATAATTTCTAGGCCTTGGGAAATAAAACCAAACTACGATCCCAATCCAGGACCTTATTATGGTATAAAAGGTCTTAACAAAACTACAAATTCCAGAGTGGCTTTATTGCTTATAGTTTTGGGAATATTTGGCGGAGTATTTGGTATTGCTTCCGTTAGGTAAGTTTGTTCTTACAAATTAAAAAACAAAACAATTAATTATACATTCTTGTAGTACTTGCAACTAATTTCTTAATATATTTGGCATACCTTTAGGCAATCGTTCACTACGAATCAAAAACTACTGGACGAAGTGTCAGTTAAAGCGAATGAACATCAGCAGAAAATTCGTTCTGATGTTGCAAAATACAGTAAAGATGAACATCTTCGACGTGTTATTGATCGTTTAGCTGCAAATGAAGTTGATAGATAGAACCAAAATTTTTATCTCGTGTATATGATAAGTAATCCAAGTTTAGATAATCATTAATTGTATAGTAGTGAGTGATATTTTTCATAAACAAATGAATATATTTTTATAAATTAAATTTGTTCCCTTTTCACATTTTTCCTATTAAAATTTAATGTTAAAAAAATAAAAGGGAACAAATTTCATGTGGAATTTTTATTCACGATAGGGGTGATTACCTATTATGGACCGATCATCCAAAAATTTAGTGCCATGACTTCTGGGAATATAAATATTGTGTATGTTATACTTTATCTCGATATAAATACTTTCAAAAGGTGGTTAGAGTGAATTACGGAGAGGGTCTTATGTTTGAGTTTTGACTAATTATGGACCGACCATTATAAAAATGGGTGTCATCATTTCTGGACATATGAAACTTATTTTTGTTAAATTTTATTCGGATAACAACATGTTTAAGAGATTTATGCTCTTTAAAGTGATTTTCGGAAGTGGGCGTTGAAATTTGAAGATGTGATTTAGCTTCATTTATTACTCATTTGTTGTGAAATCAGCACAAATATACAATATATTCCCAATATTCACTCCCCACTATTGTGGTGTAAGGTATAAAAAGAGTTTGGACGTTTTTTATTTTTTTGGGGTAATTTTTTACAGCGCCATAAATTTATAACGATTGGTCCATAATTCGTCATAGCTCCTTTATATAACACACAATTCCAACAATCATTTTAGCATGCATAAATCTATTAAAAGTACTGATATCGAAAAAAACAACACAAATAATAGATGGTATTATTGATTCCGTACGGAAAAGAAAACTAAGCGGACAGAAATATCGATCGATATGTAAAATGGAATTATTCATTCCGCAACAAAGGAATGAATAATTTCAAATTATGCTTCCGCACATAAAACTTCTTTCAGCAACCGCGGAACGGAATAAATAATTCGACCCAATGTGAATATCCATAATATGTCATAGCTTCCATACAGAGGAAAGTTCTGAAAAACTGTTTTTGTTCATATACTCGGTGTAGAAAAACTAATGTAGAGCTTATATCAAAAAATCTAAACCTACAGTAATGCATGCTGGATGTTCGGTGGAGTCTTTTTCGGCAGCTGCACCTGGCTCATTACACGTTATTCAAGGTATAAAGGTGCAGATTCATTGGTTGGACATTTTACAATCAAATTTGCCAGTATTCAAGGATAGGCTGTGTCTTAATATCAACTACCATTTCTACCAGGACAATGATTCATGGATAAAGGCTTATATAAGCTGAAGTTTTCGAAAGACAATGTAAAAAGTACACAAGTTCGAACAATTTTCTTTTCGAATCAAAATACACAATAACTCCCCTGAGGTCATGGTTATTGTATAACTGCCCGCATGTCTGAAGATACCATCACAGAGTTCCAACGTTAACCTACGAAAAATTATGGAGTTATCTCGATGCCAACATAAAAAACACTGCATTTCCTGAAAACCAGACCTAAAGCGAATGCGAAAAATAGGACATTCAGTTTCTCGTAAGGTTCTGGAATGCACGCCTACAGCAAGTTAGAGATGGTTATCAGAGCAAAAGTTTTATGACGTTTTTATTCTATAATTTAAAATGGCGGTGGCTTTGACACAAATACATGTACATAATTTAATTTTCGTTAATTACATATACATTGTATTGGTTAATTTGCTATTTAGTTTAAATGAAGTATTTGTTGCGCTATTAATCCCACGAATAAACTTTAGATGTATCTATTGAAATTATCTAACAAATAAAAGAAATTTAGAAAAAAAATTTGCTGTACGAGTTTCGCTTGTAACTTTAAATCTCGAAAATTAAAAATGCTCGTCTTTGTAGTAGAATAACAAAACCACTAGGACTTTATTAGCATTATTTATTGTTTATTAAATTGTTGAAATATTTGGCATTTTAAATCTTTTCCATTATATGGGAGCTTCTGGAAGTATTGTGATTTTTTGCTTCTGTCTTAGCCATTTAAGAGACGATTTTTCTGATTTATATACATAATCGAAAAGATATACAGCTATGGACATAGAAATAGCGCACCAATGTTCTATGAAGTGCCAAACGTATTATATTGAAAAATGGAATGAGAATAACATGGAATTCTATGCTATTCTTTTGCTTCACTACTTTTCCAAAAATTCGTTGAAAATGTCCTCGTTCTTTATTTTGCAGATTTTGTTAAAAATTAAGTTTTTTGGTTAGACAGTAAAATAGCGCACAGTTATTTCGATTTTAAACAAAAATCGTTTATCATTAATTTTGCCAATCAAAATGGGACCGCTCATTTGAAAAAAAGATTATTTGGGAACTTCAAGGGTACAAAACAAACAAAAATTGCTGAAATAATTGGATGCTCTCGAAAGATGGTTTATAATGCCATTAAATGTGTTAAATCAGATCCAAATTTGCTTAACGGAAGAACGGAAGAAGCCACCGCGAAAGACAACAGTTCGCGAGGATAAGGCAATAGTTAAAAAAAGTAAGTCATTGAAATAAATAAACATTCCCACGACAAAAACAACTGAAAAAATATGAATTTAGGTTAAATGTTTCCAGTAGACTTGTACGAAGACGCCTCAATAATTATATAAATGATTTATATAATTTTATGTCACTTTATTGTCACCGTGACACGTAAAAAATTAAAAAAATTCTTCTAAAAAATATAATAAATTAATTTTAGTCTAAATTTATAACCAGTATTAAAATATGTATCCAAATAGAGAAGATGCTTTTTGGCTAGTTTCGTGATATGTCAAAGAGTGCCTAAAAGGTATACATATTCTCTTTCCTAGAATCTCAAAGTGTTAAAGGTCCCTTTCATATAACTGTCCCCTCAATAATCAATTTTATTACCATTTGGTATACAGTTTCTCATACTGTTGTTCTCATTGACAAAAATGAAACTACCAGATTATTTCTTTCACATACAAGCAGTGCGATTTTATGATTCATTTTCTCAGTCATGAATTGTGTTATCCCATGGTCAGTCGATCGACCCCAAATTTTTGCAGTTCTGTAATTTAAGCGGAACAGAAGCAGATATTGAAACGAAAGAGATAATTTTGATCGAAGAGTTCATTAATAATTATTAAAAACTAGCTGACCCCTGCTTCGCTCGGAATTTTTTAATCTTTTTTTTTACGAACCATTTCCTGAAAATTTTGAATAGGAAAATAAAATCAGCCAAATCGCTCAAGCCATTTTCACGTGATGCCATTTAATTTTTATATATGCATGTATATAGATATAGAATAAGATGTATTCACAACCTGCCTGTTCTTATTTATTTGCAAATAAAATATCTAAATTTCTACCGCACTTTAGGGGGCTTTTTTTTTATTAAAGTTGACTGGACTCACAAAAAAAAAAAATTCCGAGTTTTACACGGAATTTTTTTCTTTACAAACCATCTCCTGAGAATTTCGAATCAAATAAAAAAATCAGCCAAATCGCTCTAGCCGTTCTTACGTGATGTCATTACATTCATGGACCATTTCATTTTTATATGGGTCAATTTCAACAAAAAAAAAAACGTACACAACGAGTTTTGTTTTGCTTATTTTTAAAGTTTTTTCAATTCGCCTGTAAGAGTGGCCAATTTATGTAGTAATTGATGAAGAATCCGGTGGTACTTTTAGGCCCTCAAAAAAACCAATATTTTTGGATTTTTTTTTAGGTTTTCTACGATTTCTATCTAGAGCGTCACACACCAAATATGTATAAAAAATCGCTAAAAATGCAAAAATATTTGAAATTCAAACTTACTACGATGTTCTTTTGTATCTCAAGATTGACTCTTGCGAAAATCACATTTTCGATTATTAACACAAAATCATGATATACCTTGATTTTGAATTTTTTTTAAAAGTGACTAGTTATTTAAAAATTTAAATTTTTGTTAAAAAAGACTTGAGCTTAGAGATTACTTGCAAAGTAATAGACTTGTAACAATGCATTTAAAAAAACTGCAATTATAAGCGTTTTAAGGAAAAAAACTAAGCGTGACGCACAAGATATTTTGTGACGATCAAGAGATTTTGTTGCACGTAAAGAAGAAATAATGCCAAATCTTAAGTTTAACGAAAAAAAGTTTATTCTTTTATAAAAAGAAAATAAAAAAAAAACAAAAATTCTTCAAAAAACAAAAATTTTCATACAAAACTAAACATGTACATATTCTTTGCTGTCTTTAACAAATATGGAAAAAAGGAAGTCATTTTTGAAGAAACTTATACACATACGTAAATATTTGACACAAAACAATAACTTAATTTAATTTATAAATTTCCATTCGAATTCTTATTCTGAATCTGTATAAACTTCATGAAATGACAAGCGGCTTTTTTTCATTCTCATTTATTCTTACCACTTTCGAATTAAGTTTATGGCAAAAACAGAATCAGTGAGTAACAATAAAAATTCAACTCAAATATACCACGATTATACCTTTCTTTCTTGTTTCTTTTATATTCGTCATTACGCGCTTTATCGATCTTTATTTTCTCTCGATATCTCCGTGCTCTTTCAGCCGTCGTTAATTTTGTTGTTTTACTCTTGAAAATTAAAAAATAAAAAATAAGCATTTTAAGCTACGAAGCAATATATTTCAAATGTGATGCTCATGAAATATTTGCCTATTTTGGTTTTTTTTTTCGTAGGCAATTTATATCTCAAATTCACAAATTATAAAAAAATGTGTTAAAACCATGTAAACAATGATTGTCAACTTAAATTTTTTACTTTAATATATTCACTTTTAAAACAATTAGCATGACGCTTATGAAATTTTATGATGCCCTTACCATGGTGTTCACAAAAACTACGCAAATGCACACTTTTTTAATACATTTTTTTTCGCTTTTTCACTTTTGTAATAATAAAATTTTGTACTTTCCTTACCTTATTTACTTTATTTAAACTGGAAATTGAAAACTAGTAATATTACTTGATTTATAAAAATGTGACGCTCAATGCAAATTGTGGGGACAACCTTTCTTTGCAACGCCAAATTCGCACTAATTAAATTTTGACAACTATAACAAATCAAAACACAAGAAACACAATAGTTCGATAACTGTTATTAACCGTTGCATATTTATTTTTTTCTTGATTTTATTTTATTTTGTTTATTAAAAATTCTAACGAGGGACACAAGCTTTTGTATGGAAGCAGTCAGAGGCAGAAACAAAACACCATTCTGAATAAACAAAAAACAAACATACAAATTTGAGAATTACGTTTTTTTGTTACATATTCCTCGCTGATCACTCTCACATTTTTATTTTTTTTTTACCTAAAATAGTAGTGTAAAGTGCGGGGACACAAAAATTGCGTTTTTTATGAAACTGACCCATATACATATATATGTAGATCGTATTGAAGTTATTTCAATAGAGAAATATTTAAAATGTATAATTTTTTAGCATTGTGAAAATTGTTTTTTTGTTGAGACTTTAAAAAAGGACCAGAACAATTGTTTTCGCCTGTTCCGAATCTTATATACCCCCCTCCAATATATAAGTAGTGTGATCTATGCATGGTTGAAATTAATTTGTGTTACATTTCGTATTTTCTTTTTCATATCCCCTACATGGGAGCTACCACCTAATATGAGGCATCGTCATAAAATACTGTACCGTAAATTCTACGTATAACGATATTTAAATGGATTTCATGAGTATTGATCTGTGTAAAATTTCTTTTCAATACTTATGTTGGTTAATGATTTTTTCGGAATCTCATATGGGAGCTATGGCCTATTATGGGCCGATCATCATTAAATTCGGTACGTCGATTTATATACATGTTAATTTTAGTGTCGAATTTCCATTTGCTAGTAGATGTTTGTAAGATATTTATGCGCATTTAATAGAATTTTTGGAAGTTGACTCCATATGTATATCCATATGTGATCATATACCTATATGGGGTCGCTATGAAATTGGTTACAACGATTTTTATATATACATATATATGGCTTGTTTGCGTTGAATTTTTACTTGATGCTGATTTTTATAAGATATTTATTCGCATTTAAGTAATTTGCAGAAGTGGTCTTGATATGGGCGCCATGTTCAAATATGGACCGATGCAAACAAAATTACGTTTTTAAATTTCTTTTTTTTTCATGAAATGTATTTTTGCTAAATTTTGTACGGATACTGGTTTTCTATAGGCATTTATGTACCATAAAGTCATATTCCGGTAAGAAATTTGTATAGGTTCTATGAGAAATCATGGGCCGTTTCTTACCAATTTCAACAGAACTTGTACTTTTATAAAAAAAAAAATATTTGTTCAATGCTATTATTTGCAATTAATTTTAAGAAAATAGCAAAATATTTTTAAAAATATCGATGTTGTCTTAAATTTTGGTCCATGGCTCTGGTTTCACTAAAACGATTTGGCCATTTAACAAAAAATATTTGAGAAAAATTTAATTCTCCTTAAGTTTTTTCTTTGAGGTTATATCGTGTCTACAACAGACGGACGGACATTGCTAAATCGCCTTAAACTTTTTTTCAAGCACCCAGAATGTATATAAAAATATTTACTAATATTTCGATGTGTTACCAATGACAAACATAATATACCGCCCATATTTTACATATGGGGGCATTTTTAATTGGCATACATACGGAAAGAATATATACCATTAACTGCTCATGACATTTTGTTCAATCTTAATTACTATTCCTAAATGTTTTAAATATATTTATTTTTAAAATACAGAAGTTCCAAAGCTTAAATTCTCTTAAGACAAGTCGATATTTTATATTATTTCTTTACATGAAATATAAAATTTAAATAAATTTGACTTTTTATTAAAATAATAACTTTATATACTTCAATTATTACCTTTTAAAATTGTAAATCCGTGTAGAAGTTATCCATTGAGATAACGAAATATTGGATATAGTAAATATATAGAACGTTTTTATATAAATATTAAAAGTGACCTCATTGCTTGAAAAAGAAATTAAAGAATATTGAAAAATGTCGAATAAAGGAACTAAATAATAATAACTTTAAACCCATATTATAAAACCTGCCAATGAAGAATGTTTCAAATCCATTAATAAAATATTGATCAAATATGTTGAGGGATGACTACCTGAAGATCCGCCAATCATACTAGTATCATTTTTTAAATAATTATCATAAAATATAATCGTAGTTAGTGGAACCTATAGAATCTTTATTTGTTCTTTTTTTTAAATACAAAATAAAGTTTGCTGGTATTTTTCAAAATTTCCGTTTTCATACACAATAAATTTTAAAATTCAGTATTTCAAAGAAATCGAAATTTTTTTAATGAAACACTTTTTATGATTTAAATTACTTACAATTAAATGGTAATGAAATTTACAATTAATTAATTCATTGAATTGTTTCTTTTGGTACTATTTTATATGAGCTGGTGGCATCAATTTCCCACCTCATACCAACGATTTGAAGAAATTAATTAATTAAGAAATTAATTAATTGAAATTAATTTTGATTACCTACATATGTATGTACTTCACTTCTTATAAATAATTATTTTATTGTTTCAATGATTATAATAAACTTAAAAAATGTTAGCAATATAGACCGCAATTATTTCACACGTATGTATTTACTTACTCACATACATACATATAAATACTTGTACATACATATGTATATAACATATGTATCTTGTTTTCTAGAGCATTTAATTAGTTTCAACCACAATGCTGACCACAACATCACACAGAGTTATAATGCTGGTAAATTATAAACAATTCCATTCATTTCGGATATTTTGTCATTTTATTTATTAAAACAATCATAATATAATAATAAAAATATTTAAAAATAACTTAAATATTAACAATATATAATTACGCATGTAAAAAATAGTTATCGCCGCAATTTTAATTGCTGCAAATGAGCAAAATATCATACACAAGATTATTTAAACATAATTAATTTTGTATATTAAATATATATAAATATAAATCGTAGGATTCAATCAACATTAACATCAACATTCATTTACAACTTCTCACAAAGCTTCCTCCGTGTTTATTTTAAGGTATACTTTAAAGATTTCTAAAATTTATACTTTTTATTTTAAACAAATTTGAATTTATGATAAATTAAGTTGTAAATGAATGAATGAATGAACGAATGAATGCCTTTTATTATTTAGAACATAATAAAATTGTTAAACTATAAATAATTACAATCTCTCTCTGTTCTTAGGATTATAAACAAACAAAGAATTTAAATAAATTCATAATTCATAATGAAAAAAATATACACTGGAAATTCTTACTGTGGCGAACAAAATTTAGAACATTATTTACAGATTTAGAAAACTTTATATTAAAAAAAATTGTTTGCGAATTATAAGAACTTGTTTATGGTAAATGCTAAATATATTTTGATCGTCACTGTGTATTGAACTCAAATTTGAACACCAACACAAATTGTGGGCGTTAGTGGGCATGGAAAAAGGAAATGTATAGTTAGAAGAAGGAGTAGTTATATAGTAATATCTATAATAAGTATTATTAATGACCAACACCAAGTTTAAGTTTAACTTAATAAAAATCTAAAATCACATCAGAATTAATATTTCTATATTGTATTTTTAAATGTATTTATCATTAATTAACCATTAAAATCTAAAGTTTAACAACATTTACAACCATTTTCGGTAAATGATTGGGTGGGTTATTTTCTAGTAATAATTTTCTAGTTGTAATTTTTCAATTGTAATTATAAGTACATAATCACCATGTGTACATACATATGTACATACATATATCTCCATTTAGTTTTAAGCTTTTCGTACAAGTACCCAGTGCCTTTAAATTTATTAAAACCAATATTTTACAGTTGACTTTTCTTAACATCAGCAATTTCTTTGACCAGTATGCGGGCCGCTAAATGGGGCTCTGCGGGTGCAAGAACGACTTTATTATCCACTTTGTAATCAGCATAGTTGAGGCGATATACCTCATGAAAACCCAATTTCTCCATAACACGGGCCGAATAATGGCTGGAACATAAAACATGCATAACGGGAATGTTGTGCTCACGCATATAATCCAAAGTACATTCGGTGAGACGACCGGCAATTCCTAAACCGCGATAATTGGAATTGACTGAAAGAATTTTACCATCCATAATAACATCGGTGCCGGGATATAAATCAAAGACATTGAAATCTCCCTCAATGAAATCCATTAATTGTAAAATTTTTTTGAATTTTGGATGATCGCAGGATTCAGCGGATTTTTCATGTTCAGTATTGGGCGCCTATGAAGAAATAAACATTTAAATTTGTAAATTATATTATATAATTTTTGCTTGTTATTTTCATATCAATTTGTTAAATTTTATCAAATCAGCGAAATAAATTACAACTTAACAATTACATACATATATATTTACCTATACATATGTAGGTATGTATATGTATGTATGTTTGTGTAAATTTTATTTAAAACGGCTATAGCAATAAGTAAATAAAACCGAAAACTTTCAATAGAGTAGCGTGGGCCTGAGTAAGATACCTCAAATGTTTATTTTTTGAAATCTTTCTAGTTTTTGAATAGACCAAAATACCTTGTTCAGATTTTATACAAATCTTTTGAATTTTAAAAATAGGCTAAAATCCAAATTTTAAGATAAGTCTATACTGTCCAGCTGGTAGGGTTCTGTGATAGCTAAGGATGGAAAATCAGATTACAATTTTCTTTTATTATTTTTATATTTGCGTAGTACTGTAGATGAAGTCGTCAATGGAAAATACATACGAGCATGTACATGCTTATATTGAACAGGAAGTCATTCAGAGAATATAAGAATTTGCATTTTTGTTTTACATGAATTGCTTAAATTTTTTGGAAAGTATCTATCATGAGTCACAGAAATATTGAGGTACTTTTAAATATGTGGTACCATGTGTTACCATAAAACTACTATTGTGACAACATTTCTATCTCCGGAATTCTATTGAGAATTATGATGTTCATCTGAAGAATCTCTTCGCTACTAATTTAAATTTACTTTAAATTACTGATAGTTTATCTATAGAGAATACTGGCTTTGCTAGTGAACCTTAGAGTGGTTCGCTTTCTATACAAAAAAAAAGTTTTGTCAAATTCTAGTCACGACTTTTAAAAACTTGGTTCGTAGCCACAATAATGCTTAATATTTTTGAAAGAATTATTAAAACTCATGACTAGAATTTGACGTAGTAGTAAAAAATGATTAAGGACAGAAGTGTAGCCCTTACAGAGCCATGAACACCGGTATACAAAATGTTATGATCGGACTAAAAATAGCGACAAAATGAACAAAATACTAAAAGGACGGTATTTGTGTGCGTGGCAAAAAAATATATAATTTCTGGAATTGTTTTTACATTATCTTTAATCATAGGGGGTGAGTGACAAAACTGTTTTATCGAACCACTCTACTGCAAATATTGTTTTAGAACGAATGATTTGCTCATGGTTTATCGTACTCAATCATTTTAAAACTTACCGGACGATGCATGAGGGCATTCAAGAAGACTCCAATGATTTCTCCGCTTTTGGTAACAGCCTTGTATGAGCAACCATCTGCTATACATTTTACTGAATATTCTTCCAATTCCTTACATTCTCCCAAATTTAGATACGTATTTAAAGGTTCATCCTGAAATTAAACAAATTCCAAAGTAATAATTAATCCACATATCCATATACTCGTATATTATAGATGTCTTTGTAAGTTTGTTTGTTTGTTGATTTTTTTGTTTGCTTCGCAATCACGCCTAAACGGCTTTGGAACGTATGCTTGACCACTTGGAGGGCAAAATTCGACCTGTTATTGTCGATATACGGCCATAAATGTTGGAAAAACTCATTGAAAATTTGACCTCCAGATTAGACTAATCATCATCATATTTCTATTCAATTTCAAAGTTCTATGCATCTAAAAAAACACCCTATACAAAAACGAAAAAAACTGGTAAGACTAAACGGCTGAAACGATTTTATTGAAATTTTAATCGTTTATAGAACCATGCTTGGAAACGGCAGTAGATCCATTTCAATATATCTTTTTTTAAATACTTGGATCAGGTCGGAATAAAAGGGGAAAGCACAAACGGATAAACCAATTTTATTGAAATGTGGAACACAGGTAGATATATTTTCAAGACTTGGACCAGTTAGTGATAAATTGGGTAAAAACCCATAAAATTTAGTAGATTATAACTTATAACGAGAAGGGACAAAAAGGGGAAAACTTTTAAAATTTGTCTCTGAAGTAATAATTGTCTTTGTTATGACGCAACATCATTTTTATTTTAGCTCTCTGTCGTCACAGAGTTGTGCATTAGACAAGTAGTTCTTTGTAAGTCTATCCTCTAGGGATATAAACGGATAAGAAGTGGAATTTTGTGTTTAATCTTAATAAGTGATCTACAGACTCGAAACTTTAAATATCGATATATGTACTTTTTTTTACATAATATTTTTGGCACTTTTTGTATCTTTTATATTAAATTAATATTTCTGTTTTTAGTATTTCAATATAGGGTGATGCATTTAGACATTTAAATAAAACCTTTAAAATAAAACTGAATCTCAAAAACTTCATTATTGACGAGATACTGGATGTGATTAATTCGAGCGCTTATCTTCCATTGACGTTCGATAAGACTTAAATTAAAGAATATTATCGGTAAGTCGATGATTCAAACCACATGTTTGGAGAAGTGCGAGAGAACACATTACTAATCTTGATTTTCGTAATACAACTGAATAATTCGTAGCGAAATTCATTGTGAAATACTGAATAAAAATAAAATGACAGTATGAAAATGTGACAATAGTCACGTGTGATCTGCAAAAAAAAACCTCTAAATTAATCACACTATGTATATATATATATATATATATCACCCGACAATGATTATTAATGAACTGAGATGATATTTTTATATATTTTTTAACAGAGATTCGTTTGTACTGGAATTCCAATATATATCCGCTTGGTAAGCATTGATGACCTTAATGTTTTTTGATGTTATCCATATTTATTTGTATAAACAGTAGGTAAAAATCTACTTAATCGGGACATCTCTTCATTTAATGATAAACAAAGAACTCTTTATTAGCACACAATTTTCAATAGCAATGAGGATCTTATATATTATGGACAATTTGAAAAGGATAAATTGAGAAAACAAATAAACACCCTACCAGAGATTTAAAATCTGAATGTCCGAAAATTTGATTTTTGAAATAAATAATGAATTTGTTTTGAAACATGCTGCATGAATGAATGTTTTTTTTCTCCTATAGAATGAACTGCAACTTTACACACCAAATATGCTTCGATTGTGTGCTATTCCTAAAACTGATTTCAAAAATGTTCAACGATCAGCGGCCAGAAATAAAAGAACAATTATATCCCGGGCAACGCCGGTTATAAAAGCTAGTTTTTAATATTTAACTAATTAAATAAAGAAAAAAATTAACATAAAAAAAATTTGTTTCGTCATACTTAATTTGAAAAGAAGCTAAATTCGAGGGCCATTAACCTTGTTGGATGATTTAATGCATCTTCTAACTAGTACCAAAAAATTACTTTATTACTAGATATTGAACAAAAAAAAAAAAAAAAAAGTTTGCTAATTACGATACTTACTCATTAGTATTCTTAATAGATTTTTTTTTGTTTTTAGTAAATTATAAAATTATTGTGATTAACTTAAAATTAAAGAAATCAACAACGGTTTTGAAACAGTCAATAACATATTGTTTATATTATATTGTTATTTTTGCATTAATCAAAAATTTTTGTATTGTATTCATCCATGGTGTAACTATACACGGACTGACTTTGTTTACAATTTACTTATGTCAAAAGTAATACTTTTTCAAGTGTTTTTGACAGTAGTACATTATTTTACACAAACGATTTGCACTCACCTTGTATATTTACACCATGGATTTTAATTTTTTAATCTAAAATATATTAAAATTTATTTGTATTTGGAATATTTGATTTTATGTATGTATGTATATTTAAACATTGTTTACTAAAAATAATAACTTTCTATTGTTTTTATCCAATGTATGGTCAAATAGTGAGTATGAACAATTTATCATTCCATTTGGTAATTGTCAGAACAATTTCTTCAAACATATATGTTAAGACTATTTATTCAAATATTTTCAAGGTTGAAAATTTAAATTATTACAATATTAAATTATTTACATAGTACTTACATACATACATATATACCGAAAAAGGAAATTATTGGAAAGGAAAGTCTTATGTACTATTTCATATTTATAATTAGCCTGCTAAGCACTTAGTATATTTTCTCCAGGAGAAAATATTAGACATGATTAAACCAGAATTCAGCATGTATTATTACATTTGCAGCTGGTGTGATGAGGAAAACTATGTCAATGTCATGCAATATCACGCAATTGGCAAATGTTTCGACTCTTATCTTTAGAGGACTTGAATGGTGAGAAACTATTGGTAATGACAAAATACACACTGATTCTGGTGACGTCTAAAATACTCAAAACGTTTTTTAGCCAAGTGTCTTTCAGTCCGAGATATTGTTCATCAGGGAGATACCAAAGTTTTACGCTAAAGGTAAATTTTTGACGGTGCTGTAGCTTAATTGGTTAGCGCATTTGATCATTAAGAATGAGTTCGTATTTGTAGCCCGGGTTTGATTCCCAGCCGCTGCAGCGCGCTACCACTCAAACAACATCAGTTTCTGATAATTATTAGTTTTCTTCTATCTATCATAACTAATATTTATCACATCGCCCTCCTTCGGTGGTATAAGCATTCAAACGCCACCGAAGTAAAATAATTAAAAAAAGGCTATTAAATTAAGCTTTAACATTAATGTGCCTACTCACCACCAGAAGCGCTGCAATTCTGCACTAAAAGCAAACATAATGCGCAATTGCAGAGTTGTGTAATAAAATTCTTTCTTCTTTCATCACCTTTAATTCTTCAACCATGCCCTTTCCAAAGAAAGTAACGCAATTATATATAGGCATATTAATTGCCCGAGTGTTACTTCTCTTAAAAAAAAAAATGGTAAATTAATACCTAATAATGGTAATAATGGTCACAAATCTAACCCTTATGGACTTGTTCTGAAACAATTGGACAAGTTTAGTGCTATAACCCATAAAAATCAATAACATTTTACCGCACTTTGGTATCGCATTTCGTTTAACTTGTTTACGTTTTAGATTCAATATCAAACAATAAAAATATCTTATATAGTATAAAAAAATCAAGAATTTCGAATTATGCAAACTATTTTAAAGTTTTTTAAAAATATAAATTTGATGGTTACCTTTTCAATATCGCACCATTAACCCGGCTTAATTTGTATGCATAATTGTATGAATGAATGATGTATGTATGTTTATTCGAGCGTATAGAAAGCAAGTGCAAATTTAATTAAACATATTTATTATCCATACAAATCTAAGCCAACCAACGAACCTGCCACCCACCTCACTTAAGTGCTGTTAATTTAGAAAACAACAAAAGCAACTAAAAAAATTAAAACACACGACAAAAAATAATCTCAGACATGTGCATGGATTTTTTTTTCTTAATTAATAGTAGTAATGGAGCAAATATAACAAAAAATATCTACAAATATGTATAAATAAATAAATTCATTTATTCATATTAAAATGTAAACACTCCTTCAATCATTGTTTTAAACGAGAATAAAACCAACGACGACTACGAATACAATAGGTTGCACTTATTTTGATTTAATTTTTTTGTCTAAATCTAATTAATCACTCATGCCATCAACACGTAGAATGCAAAATGCAAAAAGCAATAACAATAATAATAGACAACTAAATATACATTTAATTTGACTTCACCCTCTGTGCAGTGACTGATTGCAGGCGGTTTTGAATCAAATGTTATTATTATTTTATTATTATTATTATTATAAGTATAGTTTATATTATACATATATGTATGTCAGTAGTTATTGTAATACACGTTAAAATTACTATAACGATCAAATGTATTTAGAATTTAAATGACGGCTACAATACTCCAGATGTGTTGAATTAATCTACATTATGGCTTGATGTAACTAGATTTTACTATAATGGGGTTTTAAAACGTTTTGTAATGACTTAATATTCACACTGTGAAATGTAAGCAGTTTATAAATTTAATCGTATTTGAAATGATTAGTTAAATTTAACGTTCGATTATTAATAATCTGAGACAAATTTCAAAAACTATAGTATCTGTGGGTTCAGATGAATATATAGTAAATATAATAGTATTTTGGAAATCAAATGATAAATAAACTTTTTTTGTCAATTGTTTTAAACTTCCTAGTTCTGTGAAAAAAGGACGTGTCCAATTGTAACAAAATGTATTCATCTTAACCCTTTACGGCACCATGTTGCATTTCTGCAACACATCCTTAAAATAAATGTAAAAATATTGCAAATGCTGATATAGCGATTTTAAGCAATGTTGGAGTTCGGCAACACAGTATTTTAACGGTTTCGTTGCTAATAGTCTTACTAGATGGCAACATTTGTATATGTATTTATTTCATTCAAGTGAAGCACCTGTACAAGTCTGTTTTGCACTCAAAAAACTCATTTACGAAATATTATATACTGAACAAATACTGATATTTTGCTTTTGAAATTTGTGTGAGTGAAAAGTAAAAGCATATACATATTTCAATAATCAATATATTTTTATGGTAAAACTTATTTATGTTTTATACCGATTTTGGTTTGTTGCACACATGCAACATTGCGTGTTAAGATGTATTATTTTTTAATTTTTTTGCCCAATGTGAATGTTTTTTTAGTATCAAAATGAGTCGTAAATTGCATAATCTGACTATAATTGACTTGGAAAACATTCTAGCAGAATGGGAAGATAGTGAAGATGGCCTTGACTTTTCTAACGACAACGATGCCGCCGATCTAACGTAGAGGGGAATGTGAATGAAAGCTCCGATAAATTCAGAATACAAATAGCTGAAACGTTATGCAAATATAAAACAATTAACCGTACAAAGCGGAAGTGATGTTGAATATCTTATACAAAAAAAAAAAAAAAAAAAAGAAGAAAGGTCCTGCTCAACACGTTCTTTCGAAAGATGTAATTGTGGACCAATAGGGACACTGACCGATAAACGGGGCAGATGTAAATTCCCAAACTGTAAGAGTTATACGCAAATAAACTGCGAAAAATGAGGAGTTGGTTTGTGCTACAACAAGCAAAATAACTGTTTTAACAATTTTCATGTTACTTAAGTTTAATTTTTATTTTTAAGAACTGTCCCCGCAATGTTGCATTTCTGCAACATATAATTTTTTTCCCAAAAATAATACTTTAAGTTTTAATAAAAAAAAAATGTCTTTATTTTTCCTATTAATGACATTCAATTTAGTACCAAATTATTAAAATTTGCGTTCATACGCCGTAAAGGGTTAATAGAAGTCAATTTACTTCATTATTTCATCGTTATGTTCCAGTTGTACATCCGTTTCAGTACCTCTATTTATCGATATCAAGCCACAATTACTCTCACAATTACTTACATCGACATACTAACATATATTTATAGTCAAGGTATTTTTGATATTGTAAATTTTTAAAATGCGACGTATATTGCTGATGACCATATTAAAAATGCTTTAAAAGAAAAAAAATCGTTTTTGTTTTTGAGTAAAATCAACGTATTCATTTTTCAGTATTTAAGTTAAAAAAACGTATCTACTGAAAAAGAGGCAATCGTGCTAAAAACGCTTATCATCACCGTATTTACGGTAAGTTTTTGTAGAAATTTTATCAGCTATATTAATGCATAATTAAGTATGGGAGTTGCCTATAGAAGACGTCCAGTAGATTTAACATTTTATATATTTTACACTAGAGGGAGTTTGAAAGGAATTAAATGCTATCACATCCTAAAAGTACCATAATTATTATTACTACAGCACAGATTCAAGAGATTCGTTGCTTCTGATATTTTTACTTTGCGATTTACTATAAATTCTACTTCTTTTTTTGTTTCTTTGGAAGGTATGTTTTCTATTGGGTTTAAGTAAACAAACTGAAATTTACTCTACACAATAATTAAGATTTTACTGTTAATTATAACAAACTGTATGCACATACATACATATTTACTTTTCAAATTTACCATATAAATAATTCAATAATGCAAAAGCTTTCGACTGTGTTGCATGTAAACATGCAAAATAGAGTTAAATGTTTCTCGTAAACGATTGCCTACGAGTTTGACACCTTTTAACTTTAGTTTATCTAAAATATTCGCATTCTAATACACTAATCGAATACGAAACGTATTCGAATTGTTGCAACGTGCAATTGTCCAACAATCGTTATTTGGTCTATTGTTTTACTATTTGGTCTCTGAAGTGATTGTTATTCTTTTGGTTTTATGTTGTCTAATTTAGGAACTGGGTAATAATTTATTATGACACCTTAATTGCTTTCGATAACAATCGATTGTTCGTTATTTATGACTTAATACAACGACATCACTTAATAATATTTTACAAATGAAATGAAACTCTTAAATAATTATTAATTGAATGTAAGCAATTCGGTATAAAATTCATGTTTTTAGGAAATACTGCGAATACCGAGAATTGTTGAAAGTCATTTCATTTATTCAGTGGCTTTTTAATGCAATATTTATGCAAATTGCCCAAGCAATCTTCAAATAAATAATAATAGGTTTTCGTGTGTAAAAAAAGTATTGGTTGTGTTTGTTTTTTGCAAAAATCCTAAAATGAATTAAAAAATATTAATATTTAATATTACTAACGTTACACGAAAATCGTGTGTTGGCATAAATTAGTTTAACTGATCTTTAACTTTTCAATAAAAATTGTTTAAATTGCTGGTTAAACCTTTTATTAAATAGTTTTATTAAGTATGTATGTATATGTGTTGGAAAATGAGAAAGATAATCAAGTATGTATGTATTATTTTTTTCACTAAATGTAATCTGAATTGCTTCTGCAATTATTGCACTTTATATGTATAAGAAAGCGATGATTGTGAATATCATTTGTCACCCAGTATGGAATTTCCATAAATACTTATTTGTATTTAACACAATTACCCCTTTAGCAATACGTTTGTGAAAGAAACAATGAACACCTGGTCACCCCCTTTTAAGCGTGTGTTTTGTTTTATTCACACGAATATGTACTTTTCCAAAAGGTGCAAAATTAATTAATAAAATCGACTCATTTTCATCGAACATTTGTTTTTTCATGAAAATATTTCTTTGGATTTCTATTCAATTGTGTGATATACATAAACAAATCAAATTTAGAAAAAGTTATAAAAGTGATACATATGTATATTATTCAGCTGTGCCGAATCTTATATTCCCTTCAACTCTGCAGTAAACTCAGGCATTTGTAGAAAACTTTTTTTGTGGGAATCAATTTTTTTGGCGCCACCGATTGTATTTGCAAAACAGTTAATCTGGTTTTATCATCTGGTTATCATCTCGTTGTTTAGTTATAGACAGTTTTTATATACATATAAGTTTGTCGTTCCGTGTGTAACACTGAGTAATACTCATCTGAGACCCAAAAAAGTATATATGCCTGTATATTCTTGGTCCTTATGAAACTCTAAGTCGATTGAACACTCTCACGTCCAAAGGACACGACCGAAATCAACAAAGTTTACAAAAAACCGCTTATAGTTCTCTTAAGCATTTTGGCATTGAAAATCAGCACAATCGACATAGTAGAACAAGAGTTATGGATCAAAATGTGAGACAACCTCCACAAAAAATTGATATTTTTAAACATTTTTATTGCTATATTTTTAAATATATGTACATATTTCAGATAATACCATGCAATTTTATGATAAAAGAAACAAGTTTGAGGAAAATAGTAAGAATAGGTCCATGATTTCTCATAGCCCCCATACAAAAATCTTCACGAAATATTGCTCAATTATATATAAATGCATATAAAATTGGAATATCAATACAAAATTCAGCAATTTTAAGTTTCATGAAAAAAGAAATCGCAAAACGAAATTGTTTTTAGTTCGGTCCATGTCTGACCATAAATCCAATATAAAGTCCACTTCCAAAATTCACTTAAATACGTATAAAACTGATATTAATACTGCTAAACGGCTAAAAGTAGATATAAATAATCTCTATAGGCAAATAAATTGTTGTACTAAATTTTATGGTGGTCGGCCCATAATTGCTCATAGCTCTCATACAAGGACCACATCCAAAAAAGCCATTTATCTTTATATACATTTATCGTATAAATATCGCTACAGACTCAAAACTTTGCATAGATTATTTACATATGTATATACAAAAATCCCACAAAATTTTGTGTATTTCGGTCCATTTTTAACCGTATCCCCCATATTAAGCCCTTTTCCGCAAATCACTTCAATACCGATTTAAATTTTACACGGATCATTTACATATATACCAAAATCAAACTGCTGGATTTTGAGAATATCGGTCTATATTTGACTATATCCCCTATATAAGGTCCACTTTCGAAATCCACATTAATACTAATATATTATTATGTGTGTATTATTACGTTATTATGTTGAAATTCGACGTGAAATATCCCCATGTGCATAAAACTCACTGTTCCAAAATTAAAGAAGATCGGCCCATGATTTGTCATAGCTGCCATAAAAGAACCATTTCCGAAAAACAATTTAACCCACAAAAATGTCTACTAAATATTGATATCGAACCAACTTTTCCACAGATCAGAAATTTTAATCCAGAAATCATACTAATATCGGTTATACGGCAATTATGCTACTTGATTTTGTAGCTGTCAGTCAATAATTGGCAATAGCTCCCGAATTAAGTCCGCTTGCAAGCATACCAACCAACCACGCAACTCTTGTAAATAACGTTATTGATATGAAATTCAACCAAAATAAGCCTTAAATAAGTAGAAACGACATTAGTGGATAATGGATTTAGAAGCTATCAGTCCATAACTGGCCCACTTCTACTATGCTACCCATAAATCTCTTGTAAATAATAATATTGAGATCATATTGATCTTATCCTTTTTATACTTTGTTTTATACTCTGTTTCGTAACTTGTTGTGAATTTGTTCCCTTTTATTTAAAAAAATATTTAATTAAATATATCAAATATATTATTTAAAAAAATAAAAGGGAACAAATTTCATGTGGAATTTTATTCACGATAGGGGTGATTGTTAAATGACACTCAAGATTGTTAGGAAAATCAGGCAAACTCTGTAAATTATGGTAAGAATCGGTAATTACATCAATTATAAATGGTCAAAATTAGATAAAATTTCAAAACATTTAAAATGAAATCACATTAGTGAATTACGACCTATAGGTAATATTGTCTTTCAAATAATATATGAAATACTAATAAAAATTGCAATAAGACTGAATAGAAAACACAGAATTAGGATATACTAGTCCTAATAACCAGTGTAGTTTCTGTGTTTCTGTGTTTTTTTTTTTTTTTTTTTAACCAAACACAAACTGCTAAGCTTTTTGGCTTGTCTGCAGAAAACACCCAGAGTCTTTGGCGGGAATCGAACCCGCAACCCTCTGACTGATAGTCCGGCACACATCGCCTAGTCTATCGGGGCACCCCAATTACGTTTAGGTGGAGGTTATTAAAGATTCGGCACGGCCGAACATAACACTCTAACTTGTTTTATTCTATTAGAGGTGAAATCTTAAATATATTCATTCACTAGAAGTGAAATTTCACTACAAATTCATTTTTGTGAATGAAATTTCAATGAAATTTCAGAGGCGTAAAGAATAATTATGGAGAGATGAATGCGACATTCCGGTTCGATTTCTGAATGATCTTATATATTATAGTATTTTTAAACAAGTTAATTAAAATATACACAAAACTGTGATCTCTAATTTGACCAATATATTGTCATATATATATTAAAAAATATTTAGCCATTGCTAACCTTAGCATAATAATCTCTTAAGTTAATTTGGTAGTGTAGGGTATATTGTTTAAATTGAATTAAAAAATAAACAAATGTTTGCAAATTGTACGCATCACTAGTAATCATTCATATTGAAATTGAAATTCATAAATATAAAATCGTTTCAAATGTGTTTTAGTTTTGTACCGACGTTTTATTTTCAATAAACAACAGTGTGAAAAATAAATTAAAAGCGATGAATTCGTGATACGACGTACAGCAGAAGTGTGCATACCATAAATGAGTAATGAAGTATGTACGTGCGATGAAGAGCTGTTAATAGATGGGTTCGTTTTTAAAATTGACTTTGTTGTTCAACGAACTCTAAATTTCTATTTTATCGCAGTCGGATTAGTCGGCAGAAGTGGCAGATTTATTTCCAAAACAAATTTGATTCTGCCACACTGTTGGATCTTGGTATATTTTATTCTCTGAATTACACTGATGTTGTAAAAATGTTATTTAGATAAAATGTCCAGATAATGTATAAGACGACATAAATAACTAGGAAAAGAAAAGGTCGTGACTCGAATCTCTATTTGTCAATAAGAAACGAACTTAACAAATTTCGTTTTCATTAATTTTACATTTACATTCCTTTACCTCTCTGTCAGCACTGTTAGTTTTAATTCCCAGATTCTTTTGTTTATATTTTATTATTTTCGATATTAAAACATTATTAATGAGGTTTTTTCTAAAGATTGCATAGCTCAATTAAATTTTTGGCAACAATTGTTAAAATATTATTTGCTTTCGCACGTGTGAGCCAGTGTTTCAAATATATTGACACTACAAATGTTTTAGCAAAAATGATTTGTTTGCAAACACATTTTTATGTTTAATGTTTACTGTTTGTTTATGTTTGTTTTTTAATGGAAATTTGACATTGAAATGAAAATAGAATTAAAACTCACCTTAAAGAAAAATGTTTTCAACATTTCAAGAACTTTATCAGAATCTTCGGCAATTACGGTTTCCACTGTATAAGGCAAATCATCGGATTTTTGAGTTTGTGTTGTGGTGGTGGTGGCCGATGAGGAAACATTTAAAACACTGTCCATTTTATGGGTTAGTCTCGTAATTGGATATAAATCCGAAAGCTGAAAATTAAAAAATGAGTATAATAAATAACTTAGTATTGAAACTTTAATTTAAATTTAAGGTCCAAAATTAATTTTCTAAAAATATCCAGATTTGATGAATAATAATAGAGTAGCCCCTACCAATTTAGTTTTAGAATAATATCGAAATCTTCATCTCTTAATCAAGTTTGAGACTTAATCGAACAATGTTAAAAACTTAATAAATGTTGAATTACCAAAAATATCATTTTTATTATGAAATTTCCTTAAACGTTAATAACAATTTTTCTATATTTAATATTTTCTTTTTATAAACATTAAAGTTTTGCAAGAATACCACTCAAACCATACGTATAAATGTAAGAGGAAAATAAATAGTAGAAATAATATCGATATTAATATAATTTGTCAAAAAAAAACAGCATTTTCTTTAAATTTTTCGTAATTTTTAGGTTGTTATTTGAGTTAATCCTCGTAGAAAAATTTCGTAGAACAATTTTAATCGTGGACTTTCGTAAGTATATTTTAATTCACTAGGACAAAATTTTATTTGGCTAACCCATAAAAAGTATACGACATCGTAGCGCATAAAACTATTTCCTAAAAATCTACCACCCTAATGTTTACATACATGTCAATGTGAAACATTTTTTATTTATTAGTTAATATTATTTGTTTTGACTTTTTCTTTATTTTTTCCGGAAATTGTATGTTTGTTGTGTTCTAACAACATGAATACTCACACATGTAGGCTACTTTTTTTTATACTATAGACTTGCAACTCACCCAGATTCCAAATTTGAAAAACATTTTTTTTGAGAAAAATTGTATTTTGATTAAGTGACTTTTTATTAAAATGGCCTTTGTTTCTAGTTAATATTGCTATTATTTTAGTTTAAAATGAAAAGTGGAACTACATACATACATTTATTATTTTTTGATTAATATATACATGAATTAGGGTTTCTAAAGTATGTACACGCAGAGAAAAAACATGATTGACATGGTTACGACAACTACAATGTTTTATTGGTAACAATATATTGTAGTGATACACAAATAATTGTTATTTTAATTTGATTTTAACAATAATTTAGTTACTATAAACATTTGTTTGTTTTTCGCAATTATAAAATTGATTATGGTTCACTGAATCAAAATTATTTTGAAAAAATGTTTACAACAACTATTGAATGATAACTTTTTTAAAATATATTATGTCATATAGAATAATTATTATTTCATAATCGAACTGTTAATTTTTACTTCTTGATAACTTAGTTAGGCTCGAGTTCATTAAATTTAATTGGAATTCAACAACCCAGGTTCGATCCCCAGTCAAGAAAAATTATCAAAATTTTTAATAATAAAATTTTTCAAGTTGTAATTCCTAACATCAGTAAAAATAATTTAATGAAAATTAAATTTAATGAACTCGAGCCTAACTAAATTATCAAGAAGTATATTATGTCATTTACAACTATTTATACCTATTTACAAAATATTAAATAGTGCTTGTAAGTTTTGTGTTTAAATGAAATGTAGAAATAATTGCGATTATACGAAATACTAAAATAATTGTGTCTTCGTTAGAAATAATGTTTTATGAATGCATAATTTTGCATTCATATTATGATACTTTCATAATATGATAAATAGTAAAAATAAAATGATATTAATTTAACATATTATGATAAAGTACTATCATAATATAATTGATTTAGATCATAATATGATTATTATATATCACATTAGGTTATAATATGATGTTATAATATCAAATTATAATTAACAATAAAATATTATGATGAAATATTACGATGATAATTGATCATAATATGATATTTGATGGCACCAATATTCATCATAATATGTTTTGAATACAATCATAATTCTTATCATAATATGTTGCTTTTAGATTATGTTTACTGGTTGTGTTTTTTCTCTGTGTGTATGTATGTATAACTAAATGTCATAAAACATTATTGCTACGCTCGTTTTAGAACTACATGCATACATACGAGTACATTATAATTTTAGGATTCTACATTAAAAAGGGATTTGTTTTGAATTTAAAAACGATTTAGATTAAAATATGTATTTGGTGTCTGTAATTTATTTGGGTCATGATTCAGAAATATTAAAAAACAATTAAGGGCTAGATTCAGAAACAAGGACTCAATATTTCAATCTAAGTTGTCCAATTTTTTTTATTGGGTTTTTTTAAATTTTAATTTTTAAATAAACGCCCTGGCCTACGATGTCGAACGATAACATTCGCTTAGATAAGACTTAAGACACAAACTTGATTGTGGAATAAACAAACTTGATTGAGTAAAAAAATAAATACGATAAAAAGTTTGTGTCTTAAGTCTTATTTAAGCGAACGTTATCGTTCGACATCGTAGGCCAGGCGTTAAATTTTTAATTTTCTCGCTGGCATGACCTTTAGATAGTTTTTAACCATCTGTGCAAAAATCATCAAAATCGGAGAGCAGGTACAAATTGATTTATTGCCGCAGTGGACACAGGTGCGCCGTCTTGTTGAAACCACAACTCCTGCACATCATGATTGTTCAATTGATGAACGAAAAAGTCAGTAATTATGGGTCTATAGTGGTCACCATTAGCTGTAACGTTCTGGTCAGCTTCGTTTTTAAAGAAGTACAGACCAATTAATTTTTCTGGATGTAAAGGTGCCTCAACATACACTTGAGGATTATCATCATTCCGAATACGGCAGTTTTGTTTCAACCAAAAGTGAGCTTCATAGCTAAACAAAATTCGCTTATAAAAATCGATATCATTCACTAGGTAATCGTGTGGCTTCATTTCTTGCACGAGATGGATTTTGTAAGCACGAAAATCAAGATCTTTCCGCAAAATCTTCCATAAAGTATATTGGCACATATCCATTTCCTGCACAATCTGTACGACGTCTCTCTGAATTAGATGTGGTGCGAGAACGTTCCATAGTTAATTGAATTAATTGCTCCTATTGACGTTTATGTTGACCGTAAAATGAACGAAGTGAGCGATACGTATTTCGAACAGAACCATGATTTTTAAAATAAATTTGCACAATTTGGAAGCGTTGTTCAGGCGTCAGTCTATTCATGTTGAAATGCCAAAGCAAACTAAACATAAATCACTTGACAGCTGACAAAATGGTCGCCAGTTAAAAAGTGTTGCCAACTTAAAGTTATATACATCTAAAAAACACCCTTTATAATTTCAAAACTATTTCAATTTAATTTAGATAATCTAATGCATTTGAGGAGGCAAACCTGAAAGTAATAGTACACATTTTTTTATAAGTTCCATGGTGCAACTATACAAGGTGAGTGCAAATCGACAACAAATACAACACAATACAGAAACAACAGGTATTTTGTTTGTATAAAATAATGTACTACTGTCAAAAACACTTGAAAAAGTATTACTTTTGACATAAGTAAATTGTAAACAAAGTCAATCAGCTGTGCTACTGCACTCACCTTGTATAGTTACACCATGATAAGTTCTAAATACATTTGCATTTGGTGTAATTTTGTTTAATATGTAATGTAACATTCTTTTTAGTATTCCAAACATTTTGAATTATCTGGGTAAGACATTCTAATCTGAAATAATGTTTAAATCAAAATTACCATCACTGAAATTCCCATTTAGAACGAGGTAATAAAATATAATTTCAATTCAACTGCTACAAATGTTTTTGTTCAAATATCTGTTTTTTTAAACACGTTGTTTAATTGTTTTTTTGTTAAAATTTGAAATACGGGTCTTTAACTTTTTGAATTATTGGCAATTAGCAAAAAACTGATTTGAACACTAAGAAAAATGTGACTAATACTTTGATTTACAGGTTTTAGTCAGAAATTGTAATAAAAAATAAAGATATTCTGTGGAAGGGGTTGTTTTTTGTAAACTGTGACTAATACTGGTAAATATTTGTAATTCGGGAAGAGTACATGTAAGAAGTAAATAAATCGATAATTTAACAACATTTTTGTGAAATAAAAAAGCCATTCCTAACCTACAATATTGCATAGATGAATTTAAGGAAGAACACAACTGTTACTTACAATTAGTATTCTTTGTAGAAATTATGTAATAACAAGCCCCAACGGGGAATTATTCTGATATATTGCATTTTATTTGGCTTATTTTCCACATTAAATTCAATTTATAAAAATGTGAATTATTATTTCTCATTTCAAAGTATTTATATTTTATAGAACATATATGTACATAATTGTGTCGTGTTTGGATTTCACCCGCATTTTCAACAAAATGATTTAAATATGTCAACGACATTTAGTACCGAAAAATAAAACTTCACAGAAAAACATCTGAAGTCCCAGATGGGGAGTAAAATTATATATTTTGATCATTCATAAACTGATATTCGAAGACTGGTCACAAAATTAGATATTTTTTTACTTACATTTCCTGAGCACATAGCCAATTGCCATCACTACTTTCAGTAGCTCTGTTGATTCGGTAACAGCGCCTAAAGGTAATTTGGTGGCCCAAATTTGTAACTAGGACAAACATCAGTCTTTTAACCAACTGTTTTCTTCCTGCAATTTTAGGTTTAAACCACAGCCACCACATGTAAACCGAAGACAGTGTTGCCATTTTAGCTCTTTTGTGGCTAAATTTAGCCATTTTCGATCTTTTTTAGCCACAAAAAAATTAATTAAGCTCTTAGCCACTTTTTTAGCCATTTTTCATTTTATTTAGCTATTTTCTTAGCCATTTTCTCTAGATCAATGGGATGAGCTCAAAATTTAGCTGAAAAATGTCATAAAGCAAAAATTTTAACTGAAATGCATAAAGACAAATGCATAATGACATAATTTCTAAGACCAATTTTGCAAGAAATACATACCGTAAATAAAATATTCCAAGGCCATGAAAACGACCCGTCATGCTTGTTAAAAGAAGTTTTATTACTTATAAATTTTTTGAAAAGAAGAGTTATTGATGACGAAAATATTGATATTTTATACTCCGATTTTGAAGAGGCAATTGTGTACTCAAAAAGCTTAGGTCACGAATTTGAAATGTTTGTTAGAGAACTAAAAAATACAGGATTTCTTAAAAAGAAAATAGAAGAGCAGATACGGAGAGAGTGTGTTCAGTTTGTTGTCAGTTTGATTAACCAGTTAAAACAAAGGTTAGTATATAAAACACTTTTTGACATAAAAAGGTAAAAAAGTACTTTAAAACTTTGAGCTTTTCCGTGCATAATACTTTAAAAACTTCAAAAGAAGATATTTTACCAATTTTAAATTTGTTTAATATTTGTAGTGAAAAGCCGGAAATTATACAGGTACAATACTGCAACATTCAATATATTAAATGGAGCAATATAAACAATACCAATTCTTTTTGGGCGGAAGTTTTAGAGTATAAAGATGCCGGTGGAAATATTAAATTTAGAGAAATTTCAGAATTCGCTATACGGATTCTTTCTTTGCCATGGTCAAATGCAGAAGTAGAGAGGGTTTTCAGTCACATAAATATCGTGAAGACCACTATCAGAAACAAGCTGCATTTGAACACAGTTAGTTCCATTTTATTAATCAGGTAAAAACACACTAAATGCAATTACGGACAGATAATTAAACTTTAGCTTTTCTGGGTTTGGATTAAAAAGACCTGATAAATGTTATTTTGAATATGAAGTACCTAGACATTTTTTAAGACTTATAGGTACAAATGAAGCTTATGATAAAAACGACGACAGCAACTCTGATGTCAATATTGATTTCTTAATTTGAATAGTTATTTATGAACTATTTAAAAACTTTTATCTTTGTTTTGTTATAAAAAACTAAAAGGAAAATTTGATCTCTTGCGAAATTATTACTATAAGACAATAAAATATGAATTATTTTTGGTTTTTGTTTAATACAACAGACTTTTTGATTCTATAATGTTTAGCCATTTTTTTAGCCATGTTTTAGCAATTTTCATACAAAGATTTAGCCATTTTTAGTCATGAAGTTTTGGCATTACTGCCCGAAGAGACCTACAACCAATTATCAGTTAAGGGACGAATCCCCGGGCTTCTTACTGATTCCGTGGCGCTAGATAAGACTCTAGTCAGCTAACAGTTTAAATTGGAATAGAACTATAATGAACATCAATCCAACGAGAACATAAAACTGTTCACAAATAAGGCAGAATTAAAAAAAATATTTAAAAAATATTTATTATGAAAAACAGTAGTCTCTACAAATATTTAATCCTTTAAAACAAACTTGGTAATTAATTGCAACTATTGTTACCAATGTTGAATATTTAGAAAATATTTAAAATTTTTAATTAAAAATTAAATGCAAAAGTATACATTATTTAAAAAAATCAAAGGATTTTCTTTTCATATCTTTTGAAATATTTTAAATCGATTTGGAGAGGACAGCATAGTCTGTTAAATCACAAACAATTTTGGATAATAACTTCAGATTTTTTACCTTTATCCTACAATAATACGCTTGGCATAATGTTATCAATTATTTGCCACAATTATAAGGAATCTCATGCAAATGCATGTTTTTACTGGGCATCCTAAAACGGAAACGGTTAAGTTATCTTTGCGAATCGTGAAATTTCCTTTAAAATGGCATTCAATCGTTTTTGCATATTTTGCATATTTTGCTAAAAATACCCTTTTTTGCATATTTTTGCGCATATTTTAGCACATTTTACAATATATGTTTTTTGCATAGTTTTGCTATTTTCGTTAGCATCCATTTAAAAGAGATACTAATTCTGTAGCAGAGGAGCTTAGTAAATTCTCCATGGATTTATCCGAAGCTTTCATATCAGCAGATATTCCATTGTATAAGCTCAACAACCCAAAACTAAGAGATTTTTTGAAAACATACATATACTAACGAGCTCATTCCTCATGAAACGTCAGGGCGCAAAACTTATATCGACGAAATGTATGTTCGCTCATTAAACAAAATCAAAAATGCATTAACAGACCACCGATATCCAAGGGTTGCAATTTTACATGAAAATAAAGATATGAGCGCCAAAAAATGTTTGCTCAAAGTCCTAGAAATGAACAAAAGTAATCATGAGACAATAGCTCGTGCCTTCAACGACTCCATTGCCTTGCTAGGTGAGGATTTTGACAAAAATCAAGTTCTTTTTTTTTAACCGACGCAGCGCCCTACATGGTAAAAGCGGCAAAAGGGTTACAAATTTTTTATCCGAAGTTATTGCATGTTACTTGTATCGCTCATGCTGTCCACCGAGTAGCGGAAGATATTCGAAGTAATTTTATTGAACTGAATTCTTTTATACCACATGGAAAAAAATCCTGGTATTCCGCTTCCTCCATTGTCAATTATAACAAGATAGGGAACGTGACTTAATGCTATCAAATAATATGCCCAGAACATCAAAAAATTTAGCGAAGTAGTAAAGGAGCTTGACGATTCCAATTCGATATCGATTAAAAGCGTAAAAGAACTGTTAGACTTGCCTTCTCTCAAATCTCAACTGATTTTTGTATATAGCAATTATGGGTTTTTATGCGAAGTAATAAAAAATTAGAATGACGAAATTCTTTGAAAGATGCAGTCGATTGAATAAATAATTCTGTGAAGAAAATAAATGATGTAAAAGGGCCGATTGGCCAAAAAAATTATTGAAAAATTAAACAATGTTCTCTTAAAGAATAAAGCTTTCCTTGAAATAAGGATACTTGCAGGAATTTTGGAATTTGATGAAAATTCATCCCAAAGCAATTATACAATTAAAGAAGTGTGTATTGTTTATCATGTAACATCTTTTCTATGTACAAGACCTAATTGGAAAAAAGCTTTGTGTTTGAAAACCATAAAAAGAACTTTTTTGTTTACGCCAATAACGCAATAAATTAAAATTGATGTATATACTTAATTAATTAATATTAAATAAATTGTTTTCATCCTTTTTTGTTAAATTACTTTCAATATTTTTTTTTTTAAAGTATTGAAAAAATATTTTTAATTGCATATTTTCTATGTTTATAGTGCATATTTTCTAATTTTAAGTATGTATATGTTTTAAGCGCATATTTTCGATTTTTTAGTGCATGCGATTCCTTGCCCTAATTATATATATAGTATATTGTATATTGTTTCTAAATGAAACATATCGTATTATTTAAGGGATGTCTGTATGTGTATTTAGAAAGTTTTCTTTCCTCAATAAATTATCAACATTTGATTTTAATTGTCTTGTTTAGAAATAAAACATAAGCTATTATTTTTTTTAAATGAAAATAGCACATGTTTAACTGCGAAAAACATAAATTTTTATTTTCAATCCAAAAAACCAAACACTTTCAATTGGTCCCATTAACTTACCGTGTATCTTTTTTCGATCATAATCGCATCATTATCAGCAAATGTGCGATTATTTTTTAACATTTGTGAAAGATTTTCAATTTCCATGTTGAAACTGGATGTGTGTAGGGATGTCAAAAGAAAAAATCGACACAAATTTCGTGGCAATAAAATAATTAACAAATTAATTTCAACACTCTGTTAGTTTTTTAATTAACAAAACAATAAAACACAGATAATAGGACGGGATGATTGGACTACTATTATTGTCGAAATGACAAAAATAAACAAAAATTTTGCCAGACGATTTTTTTTCTCGATACAGATTTTTAGAGTTTGTTTATCTTTTAGATTTTTTTTTCTTGGACTTGTGTATTTAAGAGTTATTTTTTGTGTTATTATTATTATTTTCCTCGGTTTTGTTTATTTCTTATTCATTTAGTATTTGTTGTCTTTTGTTACAAATTCGAATATTCATTCATTCACTGAGCGATGATTTTAAAATTGTCGAGCATCTACAATGCACAAACGATTGTTTAACTCATTAACGTATGTTTGTTTATCTTTAAAATGTTTAAACACTTTTTTATTTAATTAATTTCACGGCTACTTGGCAATTTACTAAGTACACGATTTTTATTAAACTTTAGTTTTCTCAAATTTCATAAATCCTTAATGGTGCTGGCAGGATTTATCCTTCTAAGAATGTGGATAGAATGTGTTGTTTTTTAATACGACGTTTGATACACTTGGCGAATGAGTGAATGATTGTCAACATTATATAGTGTCACGTTTTATACGACTATACATTTTTAGCGTAATGTTTTTGCAGCTTTTTTTTTTGCTTAGAATATTCTCATACAAACAGATTTGTATTTAAAATTAAAAAATATTGTATTGCTTTTGTATTTAGCCAATACTTTTAACTTTTTTTTTGCTGTTTATTTATATTTTTGTTTTTGTATCTTGTAGATGTGTATATTTTTTGTGAGGTTTCCGGCGAGTTTTGTATTTGCAACTGAAAAGATACTTTTAGCAACGTTGTCTGGTCTGTGTACGTACTCGAGTGAGTCTTAACTAACTGGTCACGATTGCTTTTCACTCTGTGTAGAAATGTGACGGAACAAAAATGTTGGCCGGCATTAAACAAAAACAAACAGAAAAAACAATTTCATTATTAAGAAAAAAGAGCATGCGCTGAAGAGAATTTTTATAAACGGAAAATTTGTTTTTGTTTAAAAAGAAACATTGTTGCTAAAACATTCAAACATACATACATACATACGCCACTCAGACCAAACAAAAACAATAATATTATTGCACACGAGCGTAAGAGATGTATGCACAGAGATTCTGCGCCATTGAATTGTTGGCGCCAGGTATGGAATTGTTCTTTCTTTTGGTATAAGTACGAGGAAGATCCAAAAAGTACTATAAAACAGCTATAACTTATTTAGTTCAATTACAAATGGATTCACTTCGAAAATAAATAAGAAATGTGAATTTTATTAAGTACGTGCTACCATTGGAGGCCACTATTTACCGTGCCCTCAACAAATTAACACTTAAATAGGCAATTGTACCCCTTTTTTACAGTAAAATTCATTTACATAAAATCAGTGTTATGACTTCATTGGATTTTAATACATTGATTCAAGGTATAATTATTTCAATTCCACAAAAAAGGCATTTCAAGGTCTTCCTATAATTTGTGCCAAAAAAAAATGTCATACGCTTGTTATTGAAAAAAATATTTATAATTTTTTGTATAAAAATTATTAATACGTAAATATAAAATATAACAAGTTAGAATGCAATATTCTGCTGTTCCGAGTCCTAAATACCCTTCACCTAAACCTAATAAGGAATACAAAAACTACATTGGTTATAGGACTAGAATATCCTTATTCTGTATTTTCTATTCAGTCTTAGTTTAAATTTTATTAGTATTTGATATAGTGTTTGAAAGACAATTTTACGCACAAAATAATTTATTTCAAATGTTTTGAATTTTTATCTAATTTTGATCATTTATAATTAATGTAATTACCAATTCTCATCATAATTTACAGAACTTGTCTGATTTTTATATAATTTAAAAAGGGTAAGATTATAAAGTAAGATTATATAAGTTGAATTTGATATCAATAACTTTATTTACAAGAGTTGTATGGTATATGATATAGTAAAAGCGGACAAATTATGTAGTGATAGCTTCTAAATCCAGTATCCAGTAACGTAATTTCTATATATTTTAGGCTTATTTTGGTTGAATTTCATTTCAATAAAGTTATTTACAAGAGTTGAATGGTTGGTTGTTCTACTCGAAAGAGTATCTACTTATTGCCAATTATAGCCTGACAGTTACAAAATCCAGTAGCATAATTGCTACTGGGTATGATTTCCGGATTAAAATTTCTGATCTGTATAAACTCTTGATTCGATATCGATATTTATTAGACATTGAGGGTTAACTTGTTTTTCGTAAGGATTTCACATATGTGAGTAATTACAAAACATGGGCCGATTTTATTAAATTCCGGAACAGAGAATCTTATGCATATGACATAAATTTCGAAAGTGGATCTTTAGGCAAATATGGACCGATATTTTCAAATTCCAGCAATTTGATTTGGCATATTTTTAAATATTCCGTGTAAAATTTTGGAACGGTATCATTATTTAAAAGAGATTTACGAGTATTGAAGTGATTTTCGAAATAGGGCTTTATAGGGGGATATGGTCAAATCTAGACCGAAATTCACAAAATTTCGTAGTATGGTTTATGTGCATATGTAAGTGATCTATGTTAAGTTTTGAGTCGCTACCGATATTTATTATCTTATAAAAATATAAAGATTAATGATTTTTTCGTATGTGGTCGTATGTTAGTACAACAATTTATATATCTATAAGGATTATTTGTGTCGAATTTTAACCTGGTAACCATATTTATACGTATTTAAGTAAATTTAAGATGTAGACTCTAAATCCATAAGGAAGATGCAGCAATTCGAAGTTTGCATTTTGCATCTCTGAATTACTCGTTTAACGGCCAGAATCAAAATAAAAATATGTAATAAAAACCGTAGTGTTAAATGTGTGTAGCCTTCACTGAATTTCAACCATGTTTGCCAGATACTTTTCTAAGCTGTGCCAAAACGGAATTAAAAATATTCCAAAAAAAATCCCAAACATTGCTTTTTCTTCAGAATTTTGTTAAAATTTGCTGTCGAAAAAAGTTTAAGCATTTAAATAATTCTGACACTATATTTCTTAAATATATATTTTATAACTAAAAATTATGCTTAAAAAGAGAATTTTAGTATCTATATATAAATAAATTTCGATCAGCAAATAATATCCTTCCACGAAGAAACCGCTTGCAAACACTGATTTTGATCTAAAATTGTATAATCTTATATATATTTATAATAGGAATACAATTACTGAATGCAATACAATTAAGAATGCAATTACTGAATAACATTATTTCATTAATCCCCAAATATTAATTTCCATTTTCTTTAAAACATTGTATTGTTTCTGTTCTTACCATCGTTCAAACTTTATTATATCCAAAACACAGAACCAGCTGTTACTAGATCCGTTAACATATCGTTCCGTAGTCACTAATAACTGTTAAAAATTAATTAGTTATTATAATCGTTAAAGCAAAGACTTACTATATTTGTAAACGTTTGTCGTAAGTAATTTCTTTCAATGAGATCACCTAGTTAAAATTTTTTTTTTAAATTATTAATTTAACTCATTACTTTGCAATGAAAGCTTTTGCTGTGATCTTGTTGTAAAAACTGTTATTGTAAACCCTATTTTTTAGAAATAGTCCTTTTATTTATCGCTAAAAAGGTCATTAAATTTGATATAAATATCGTTTATTGTTTATCGAGTAAGTCGTAATTTAATCTCAGACATTCGTTGGCCGATTTTGTAGATTTTCAATACCAAAATTCTAATGAATATATCTGATATGTGATCTGGTGCTTCGGAAAATTTATTTAAAATCCGCAAATTTTTTCGAACGTTACATAAGTATTAGATATACATGTGCATATGTACTGAACTTAGTGCCTGATAAAACAACGCACTGGCAGACGGACGTCGTTAAATCGTCTTTCCTCTATATAAGGATCCCAAATATTATCTTTCAAAATCTCCAATTTTGGAGAAAAATGTAGACGTCTGGCAAGCTTGATCTTAACCACCTTTATTGTTGCCGATCTCAATGTTGTTGTTCTGACTCGTGAAATGTACCTATATACATATGTATGTAGTAATGTACTCGTAAGTAACTTTGTGTATTCTATTTTTTTTTTGTTACTGATCCAGTCTTTTTTGTTCAGTTTAACTTTTTCCATTTGTCAATAAATCATTAAGAGTACTGATGACATTGCTTAAAATTGCCGTTTGTGCTATTGGGTAAACTTGCGAGACTTGTTTCATGAAGCCCCTTTTTAAGTTTTGAGCAATCTAACAACGTCAGTTCAGGAGAAAAGTGAATTCGAAAATAAATAAAATAAAATAAACTTCAAATTTTTGTTTTAATAAAAAAGATATTGATTTCTAAAAATGCCCAAAAAAAGCCAAAGACTAAATTACTCAGATTATTTGAAGAAGTTACCGTTTGTGGTATGTTAACACTTTTATTGTAAGCATAAATCCTTTTGTGTCCCAGTAAAAAATGTGCTCCAAAAGAAGCAGGTTTTATGTATGAATTCATACCTCAAATCGCTTCAAACCTGCTGATTTTTGTATGAGGTGAGGACTACATTCTGCTGACAATAAGCGCTTCTTTTAACCTAATCAAACATGCAAATAAAGCACTTTCCTAAAATGTTTTTTAATTCTATCTGAATGTTTTTGCTTAAGAAAAATTCATAGTAACTGAGAAGCGCGATATTGGTTTTGTAATTGACTTTCGTTGTCATACCTAAATCTGTTGGCTATAATTTCATTTTTGGTTTTTCGCTTCAAAACCTTCTTCGTTGTCAGCACTAAAAAGCATCTTTTTTTGTATATTTTATTCGTAAGCATTTACTGCTTCAAAAGAGCGTTTTTATTGAAGCGCTCGATTATGCGCTTTTTCTCTTAAGTGCTTCAAATAACACCAATTTTTTTTACTGGGGTATGTCACTATGTTACTTTTCTTTTTTGGATTTTATACATTTTGGAAGATTTCACTTACATACTTACATATGTATGTTCTTGCAGCTGTAGAATATTTTCGCTATGCAATGCCATTTGTTCATCATTCAGTCCCGAAATCAAACAATTTTCTATTCGATGTGTTGCCTAGTTTAGTTAATTGGCATGGGTTTCAAACAATTCTAAATTTGATTAAAAATTACGAACTTTTTCACGGTCTTCATTCCTGCAAACAATTTCTCCGCCATCTTACTTTGTTATGTTTTTTTTTTCAAAAGTAAATAAAAATCAGCTGTTGAGTTAAATGCACAATTGAACAACGCAAGTTTACGAGACAAAATTGTTGGGTAAATTTACGAAGTCGGTGTAAATAATTTTTCATGTAATTTTTGACAATTCATTTACGCGAACGTAAAAATGCACAGTTTGTGATACTTTTAAACGATATCATGAGAACCCTTATTAAATTCTTTGTTGATTTTTAAATGAGTTTGTTTTTGATCATAATAATGTTGAATCACAGTTTTTAAAGTCCTAAATATTTATGAAAAGCAGTCAATCAGTCAATGAGTGCTGGTTCAAGAAAAGAAAAAAATATGTATTTGGTAACTCTAGTTTATATTATTTCGTTAGCGGTATTTTAGCGGTAATGGTAATTTTGAATTTTTGAATATTTGTATATAACTAATGCAATTTTATTTCATTTAAAGTTTATAGGTACAAAAAATTCAGTATAAAACTGTTTATGGCAAAATAATGGTGGTGGTAGTTTTGAGCTAATGATAATTTTGATTATATCGGTAACTGTGTATATGTAGATGTAATGGCATGAAGCACAATATATAATGTTTATATAGTATACATACATATATTTCCACATTTACTTTTCCTAACAATAAATATTTAAACTGTAAATACATTTAAAAAGATTAAATAAACTTAGGAGTGTATTGCGTTTTAGTAGTAGTAATTATACCCTACACCACCATAGTGGGGAGGGTATATTGGATTTGTGCTGATGTTTGTAACGCCCAGAAATATTAGTCCAACCTTAAAGTATACCGATCGACTCAGAATCACTATCTGAGTCGATTTAACGATGTCCGTCCGTCCGTCTGGCTGGCTGTCCATGTAAAGCTTGTGCGCAGAGTATAGGTCGCAATTTTGAAGATATTTCGATAAAATTTATTACATGAAATTTTTTTGACCCAAGAATGGATGGGATTGAAACTGGTGGATATCGGTTCATTATTTCACCTGGCCCTAATACAAAAGTCCTCCCGAAATTAGGCTTTACCGATCATAAATGTTTAAATTATGCAAGCAACCAAACAAATTTCATCACATATGAGTGGTAAATGAAGCCAAATCACATCTACAAATTTTGTGCAGATCGGTCCATAATTAGTCGTAGCTCCCATATAAGGCCCACTTCCGAAAATCACTTTAAAGAGCATAATAACTCTCTCAAAAATGTTGGTATTCAAATAATATTTAACGCAGATATATTTCATATGTCTAAAAATAATACGGTGCAATTTTATTATAATCGGTCTATAATTAGTCGTAACTCCCATATAAGGCCCACTTCCGAAAATCACGTTAAGCTCCATTAATCTTTTAAAAGTATTTATATCGAGGTAAAGTTTAACACATATAATACTTATATTCACAGACATCATGTCTCTAAATTTTTGGTCCATAATAGGAAATATCTCCCATATAGCGCCCATTTCTGAAAAACTGTTTTATACATATACTGGGTGTAGGGTATTATATGGTCCGGCTTGACCGACTATACTTTCTTACTTGTTTTAAAACTAAAATAATGTAATAAAATCCCTTACCACAAACTGGATTATAAGAATTTCATACATGATCGAAGTTCAAGGTCAAGTCTTAATAAAACAATTCAAACACCAAATGGTTAAAGTGTTCGTTAATGTAACCCTTACTTTAGACTTTGTCAATTTTCGATACCCTCAAGGCTTAAAATTTTTTTTCCGTTTTCTAAAATTTTAGCAAAATCGGATATCGTTTAGATTTACACGTTTTGAGTTACCGTATTGGTCAACATGTCTAATAGTTAGATGCATGAAATATTAAGATTTTTTGGTATCAAGTTATAATAGGTTAACGATATTAGAACATGTATAATAAATGAAATGCAAAAACTATTTTCAGACCAATATTCTCAATGTTAATAAGTAATAAGAAATAATTTGTAGTAAATTTGTATACGCATTCGACTTAAAAATTTGCTTAAAACTTATGTGACATACTTTCTAGAAATGAGGTATAGACAAGCAATTGAAATACATAAATAAAAGGCAAATAAGTAAGACAATAATATTTGAATCGCTTAGTTACTTTTAAACTTATGTAGTTTGTTTTTATTATTTAGATGTTAAAATTGAACCGATTAACACCAAAATTAACAAAAGAAAAACTCACAAACCAACCAATAAAGAAAATAATTATAAATTATCAGTTTTGTTTATTTGTCTTTAAAAATATATGTACCTATAAAAAGATTATTTATTTTTGTTGTTAGTACTTGAACAATTGCCAATTTAATGCTTGAAAATCATTTTGTTTCTGTTAGTTTTCAACTATTATGGTTTTTTGCAGATAATATTGTAACATTCTGTCAATCACTCTAGTCAGCCAGACAGCCAAACAGCCAGCCAGCCAGTCTGTCTGCCATTCTATCAATCAGTCCGTATGTATTTGTATGACTATTGAGATGAATGAGTAAATGACGAATTATTTTCGTACTTCAGATGTTCATGCCACTCAGATCAGTAGTAATTTTAGTAGTAATTTTGGCGCCAATTAATTATTTATTTTCTTTATGTTGTAGTTTATATTTTTATTTTTATTTATAATTTTAGTTTTTAACAACATCAGTTATAATAAAATGAAAAGTGTGAGAAATTAATGAAATAAACTTTACTTATTTAATTAAATGTATAGTACACACATTGATCATCACGTTGACGATGGTAATAATGATGATGATGATAATGACATTGACGTAATTTTATTTGTTTGTGTTTTTTTGCAAAAAATCACTAAAATGAAAGCAAAACAATGATTGATGAATGAATGGCAATCGGATCGATGGGACATGTGTTGAAGTTGCCACGCGACAGTAAATATTCAAATGAAACAAAAAAAGTGAAATTCTTATTAATTATATCAGATATTTGTGTAAACATTAATGGATTTCTAAATGCACAAATAGAAATAAGCATTTATTTATTTTATTTTTGTAATTACATATTGTTAAATAATTCTACATAAGTTTGATCGACTTGTTTGCAAAATATTAATCGTTTTTTTTTTTTTTTGATTAAAGAATTTTGTAGAAAGTAAATGTACAAACGTTTTTTAATTAGTTTGAAATTGTAAGACAACTTTGAAATGGATGTTCTGATAAACTTTCAGATAAGTCCGGTTAAAGATATCAACCAATGACAAAAAATCATTTATTAAATAATGTTCCCAAGAGTAATTAAGAAATGTCCATACATCCTTGTTCAACTTGTAAATTAACTATAGGGAGCAATTTTGCAGATTATTTACATGCTATTAAGAGTCCTCTAAAAAGTTTTCAAAGACCTTTCAAAAATCAACTGTGTGAGTTATTAATAGGGTCATTCTATTTATTTTCGACCCAGTTTTAATTCTTCCATCTCAGATTTTACTAAAATTAAAATTATATATTCTATTCTTAGCTTATAAATCGAAAATATATTTATATTTTCAACCAGTTGTGAAAAATTTTAAATTGTTTGTTAAAAACGTGGTGTCGTCTAAGATGGAAAGTTCGTTATTTATCGCTACCGTTGAACTAATTCTGAGAGTCACAATTTTAAGTTAAAATCATTGATGAAGGAACTGGTTTCAGAACCATTTCAATGAACTTGTTTCGTAACAACCAACTAGAACAAGTACTGGCTAAATGCATGTGCTCTAGAACTTGTTGCGGAACTGCTACTGGTTTTACTGGGCAGTGCCTTTTTGGTATTTGAAAACATATGTACATATATAGTTTAGTCAAATAAGGGGTTTAACACGAAATGTAATAAAAAAACTTAAGACTTTATATATATATGGATGAATACATTTTGAAATTACCTAATTTAGGTAAATAAATTTTGAAAGCAGTAAAATAATATTTTGATTTCTATGAAGTTAAAAATTTAAAAATTATTTCATTCTCAAAAGTGGCATAAATTACTTATAAAATGCACAACATATAACATGAGTTTAACGTTGTCATATTTTACAATAGTTACCTATTTTTTTTTTCATATTTTTTTAAAGAATTTTTAATTTTTGCAAAAAATTTGAGATTTTGCAATGTCAATATATAACTCTCTGTAAAAAAGAATTATACATGTAAAGTAATACATCCAAGAATGTAAATCATTTTATAACTTGCACCATTAATGGCGAAATTCACAGTCTTTAGTTAGCTAATGGCAAAGGCTTAACTAATGATTCTTTATTCGCAATGCTTAGTTTGCCATAAGAATACCAAGTATGTAATAGGTTAAACAATAGTTAGTATTTTAGTTTACCAATGGTTAACTAATGACCGAGAATTCGGCCATAAGGTATATACATATATAGTATAGTATAGTATAGTATAGTATAGTATAGTATAGTATAGTATAGTATAGTATAGTATAGTATAGTATAGTATAGTATAGTATAGTATAGTATAGTATAGTATAGTATAGTATAGTATAGTATAGTATAGTATAGTATAGTATAGTATAGTATAGTATAGTATAGTATAGTATAGTATAGTATAGTATAGTATAGTATAGTATAGTATAGTATAGTATAGTATAGTATAGTATAGTATAGTATAGTATAGTATAGTATAGTATAGTATAGTATAGTATAGTATAGTATAGTATAGTATAGTATAGTATAGTATAGTATAGTATAGTATAGTATAGTATAGTATAGTATAGTATAGTATAGTATAGTATAGTATAGTATAGTATAGTATAGTATAGTATAGTATAGTATAGTATAGTATAGTATAGTATAGTATAGTATAGTATAGTATAGTATAGTATAGTATAGTATAGTATAGTATAGTATAGTATAGTATAGTATAGTATAGTATAGTATAGTATAGTATAGTATAGTATAGTATAGTATAGTATAGTATAGTATAGTATAGTATAGTATAGTATAGTATAGTATAGTATAGTATAGTATAGTATAGTATAGTATAGTATAGTATAGTATAGTATAGTATAGTATAGTATAGTATAGTATAGTATAGTATAGTATAGTATAGTATAGTATAGTATAGTATAGTATAGTATAGTATAGTATAGTATAGTATAGTATAGTATAGTATAGTATAGTATAGTATAGTATAGTATAGTATAGTATAGTATAGTATAGTATAGTATAGTATAGTATAGTATAGTATAGTATAGTATAGTATAGTATAGTATAGTATAGTATAGTATAGTATAGTATAGTATAGTATAGTATAGTATAGTATAGTATAGTATAGTATAGTATAGTATAGTATAGTATAGTATAGTATAGTATAGTATAGTATAGTATAGTATAGTATAGTATAGTATAGTATAGTATAGTATAGTATAGTATAGTATAGTATAGTATAGTATAGTATAGTATAGTATAGTATAGTATAGTATAGTATAGTATAGTATAGTATAGTATAGTATAGTATAGTATAGTATAGTATAGTATAGTATAGTATAGTATAGTATAGTATAGTATAGTATAGTATAGTATAGTATAGTATAGTATAGTATAGTATAGTATAGTATAGTATAGTATAGTATAGTATAGTATAGTATAGTATAGTATAGTATAGTATAGTATAGTATAGTATAGTATAGTATAGTATAGTATAGTATAGTATAGTATAGTATAGTATAGTATAGTATAGTATAGTATAGTATAGTATAGTATAGTATAGTATAGTATAGTATAGTATAGTATAGTATAGTATAGTATAGTATAGTATAGTATAGTATAGTATAGTATAGTATAGTATAGTATAGTATAGTATAGTATAGTATAGTATAGTATAGTATAGTATAGTATAGTATAGTATAGTATAGTATAGTATAGTATAGTATAGTATAGTATAGTATAGTATAGTATAGTATAGTATAGTATAGTATAGTATAGTATAGTATAGTATAGTATAGTATAGTATAGTATAGTATAGTATAGTATAGTATAGTATAGTATAGTATAGTATAGTATAGTATAGTATAGTATAGTATAGTATAGTATAGTATAGTATAGTATAGTATAGTATAGTATAGTATAGTATAGTATAGTATAGTATAGTATAGTATAGTATAGTATAGTATAGTATAGTATAGTATAGTATAGTATAGTATAGTATAGTATAGTATAGTATAGTATAGTATAGTATAGTATAGTATAGTATAGTATAGTATAGTATAGTATAGTATAGTATAGTATAGTATAGTATAGTATAGTATAGTATAGTATAGTATAGTATAGTATAGTATAGTATAGTATAGTATAGTATAGTATAGTATAGTATAGTATAGTATAGTATAGTATAGTATAGTATAGTATAGTATAGTATAGTATAGTATAGTATAGTATAGTATAGTATAGTATAGTATAGTATAGTATAGTATAGTATAGTATAGTATAGTATAGTATAGTATAGTATAGTATAGTATAGTATAGTATAGTATAGTATAGTATAGTATAGTATAGTATAGTATAGTATAGTATAGTATAGTATAGTATAGTATAGTATAGTATAGTATAGTATAGTATAGTATAGTATAGTATAGTATAGTATAGTATAGTATAGTATAGTATAGTATAGTATAGTATAGTATAGTATAGTATAGTATAGTATAGTATAGTATAGTATAGTATAGTATAGTATAGTATAGTATAGTATAGTATAGTATAGTATAGTATAGTATAGTATAGTATAGTATAGTATAGTATAGTATAGTATAGTATAGTATAGTATAGTATAGTATAGTATAGTATAGTATAGTATAGTATAGTATAGTATAGTATAGTATAGTATAGTATAGTATAGTATAGTATAGTATAGTATAGTATAGTATAGTATAGTATAGTATAGTATAGTATAGTATAGTATAGTATAGTATAGTATAGTATAGTATAGTATAGTATAGTATAGTATAGTATAGTATAGTATAGTATAGTATAGTATAGTATAGTATAGTATAGTATAGTATAGTATAGTATAGTATAGTATAGTATAGTATAGTATAGTATAGTATAGTATAGTATAGTATAGTATAGTATAGTATAGTATAGTATAGTATAGTATAGTATAGTATAGTATAGTATAGTATAGTATAGTATAGTATAGTATAGTATAGTATAGTATAGTATAGTATAGTATAGTATAGTATAGTATAGTATAGTATAGTATAGTATAGTATAGTATAGTATAGTATAGTATAGTATAGTATAGTATAGTATAGTATAGTATAGTATAGTATAGTATAGTATAGTATAGTATAGTATAGTATAGTATAGTATAGTATAGTATAGTATAGTATAGTATAGTATAGTATAGTATAGTATAGTATAGTATAGTATAGTATAGTATAGTATAGTATAGTATAGTATAGTATAGTATAGTATAGTATAGTATAGTATAGTATAGTATAGTATAGTATAGTATAGTATAGTATAGTATAGTATAGTATAGTATAGTATAGTATAGTATAGTATAGTATAGTATAGTATAGTATAGTATAGTATAGTATAGTATAGTATAGTATAGTATAGTATAGTATAGTATAGTATAGTATAGTATAGTATAGTATAGTATAGTATAGTATAGTATAGTATAGTATAGTATAGTATAGTATAGTATAGTATAGTATAGTATAGTATAGTATAGTATAGTATAGTATAGTATAGTATAGTATAGTATAGTATAGTATAGTATAGTATAGTATAGTATAGTATAGTATAGTATAGTATAGTATAGTATAGTATAGTATAGTATAGTATAGTATAGTATAGTATAGTATAGTATAGTATAGTATAGTATAGTATAGTATAGTATAGTATAGTATAGTATAGTATAGTATAGTATAGTATAGTATAGTATAGTATAGTATAGTATAGTATAGTATAGTATAGTATAGTATAGTATAGTATAGTATAGTATAGTATAGTATAGTATAGTATAGTATAGTATAGTATAGTATAGTATAGTATAGTATAGTATAGTATAGTATAGTATAGTATAGTATAGTATAGTATAGTATAGTATAGTATAGTATAGTATAGTATAGTATAGTATAGTATAGTATAGTATAGTATAGTATAGTATAGTATAGTATAGTATAGTATAGTATAGTATAGTATAGTATAGTATAGTATAGTATAGTATAGTATAGTATAGTATAGTATAGTATAGTATAGTATAGTATAGTATAGTATAGTATAGTATAGTATAGTATAGTATAGTATAGTATAGTATAGTATAGTATAGTATAGTATAGTATAGTATAGTATAGTATAGTATAGTATAGTATAGTATAGTATAGTATAGTATAGTATAGTATAGTATAGTATAGTATAGTATAGTATAGTATAGTATAGTATAGTATAGTATAGTATAGTATAGTATAGTATAGTATAGTATAGTATAGTATAGTATAGTATAGTATAGTATAGTATAGTATAGTATAGTATAGTATAGTATAGTATAGTATAGTATAGTATAGTATAGTATAGTATAGTATAGTATAGTATAGTATAGTATAGTATAGTATAGTATAGTATAGTATAGTATAGTATAGTATAGTATAGTATAGTATAGTATAGTATAGTATAGTATAGTATAGTATAGTATAGTATAGTATAGTATAGTATAGTATAGTATAGTATAGTATAGTATAGTATAGTATAGTATAGTATAGTATAGTATAGTATAGTATAGTATAGTATAGTATAGTATAGTATAGTATAGTATAGTATAGTATAGTATAGTATAGTATAGTATAGTATAGTATAGTATAGTATAGTATAGTATAGTATAGTATAGTATAGTATAGTATAGTATAGTATAGTATAGTATAGTATAGTATAGTATAGTATAGTATAGTATAGTATAGTATAGTATAGTATAGTATAGTATAGTATAGTATAGTATAGTATAGTATAGTATAGTATAGTATAGTATAGTATAGTATAGTATAGTATAGTATAGTATAGTATAGTATAGTATAGTATAGTATAGTATAGTATAGTATAGTATAGTATAGTATAGTATAGTATAGTATAGTATAGTATAGTATAGTATAGTATAGTATAGTATAGTATAGTATAGTATAGTATAGTATAGTATAGTATAGTATAGTATAGTATAGTATAGTATAGTATAGTATAGTATAGTATAGTATAGTATAGTATAGTATAGTATAGTATAGTATAGTATAGTATAGTATAGTATAGTATAGTATAGTATAGTATAGTATAGTATAGTATAGTATAGTATAGTATAGTATAGTATAGTATAGTATAGTATAGTATAGTATAGTATAGTATAGTATAGTATAGTATAGTATAGTATAGTATAGTATAGTATAGTATAGTATAGTATAGTATAGTATAGTATAGTATAGTATAGTATAGTATAGTATAGTATAGTATAGTATAGTATAGTATAGTATAGTATAGTATAGTATAGTATAGTATAGTATAGTATAGTATAGTATAGTATAGTATAGTATAGTATAGTATAGTATAGTATAGTATAGTATAGTATAGTATAGTATAGTATAGTATAGTATAGTATAGTATAGTATAGTATAGTATAGTATAGTATAGTATAGTATAGTATAGTATAGTATAGTATAGTATAGTATAGTATAGTATAGTATAGTATAGTATAGTATAGTATAGTATAGTATAGTATAGTATAGTATAGTATAGTATAGTATAGTATAGTATAGTATAGTATAGTATAGTATAGTATAGTATAGTATAGTATAGTATAGTATAGTATAGTATAGTATAGTATAGTATAGTATAGTATAGTATAGTATAGTATAGTATAGTATAGTATAGTATAGTATAGTATAGTATAGTATAGTATAGTATAGTATAGTATAGTATAGTATAGTATAGTATAGTATAGTATAGTATAGTATAGTATAGTATAGTATAGTATAGTATAGTATAGTATAGTATAGTATAGTATAGTATAGTATAGTATAGTATAGTATAGTATAGTATAGTATAGTATAGTATAGTATAGTATAGTATAGTATAGTATAGTATAGTATAGTATAGTATAGTATAGTATAGTATAGTATAGTATAGTATAGTATAGTATAGTATAGTATAGTATAGTATAGTATAGTATAGTATAGTATAGTATAGTATAGTATAGTATAGTATAGTATAGTATAGTATAGTATAGTATAGTATAGTATAGTATAGTATAGTATAGTATAGTATAGTATAGTATAGTATAGTATAGTATAGTATAGTATAGTATAGTATAGTATAGTATAGTATAGTATAGTATAGTATAGTATAGTATAGTATAGTATAGTATAGTATAGTATAGTATAGTATAGTATAGTATAGTATAGTATAGTATAGTATAGTATAGTATAGTATAGTATAGTATAGTATAGTATAGTATAGTATAGTATAGTATAGTATAGTATAGTATAGTATAGTATAGTATAGTATAGTATAGTATAGTATAGTATAGTATAGTATAGTATAGTATAGTATAGTATAGTATAGTATAGTATAGTATAGTATAGTATAGTATAGTATAGTATAGTATAGTATAGTATAGTATAGTATAGTATAGTATAGTATAGTATAGTATAGTATAGTATAGTATAGTATAGTATAGTATAGTATAGTATAGTATAGTATAGTATAGTATAGTATAGTATAGTATAGTATAGTATAGTATAGTATAGTATAGTATGTATAGTATAGTATAGTATAGTATAGTATAGTATAGTATAGTATAGTATAGTATAGTATAGTATAGTATAGTATAGTATAGTATAGTATAGTATAGTATAGTATAGTATAGTATAGTATAGTATAGTATAGTATAGTATAGTATAGTATAGTATAGTATAGTATAGTATAGTATAGTATAGTATAGTATAGTATAGTATAGTATAGTATAGTATAGTATAGTATAGTATAGTATAGTATAGTATAGTATAGTATAGTATAGTATAGTATAGTATAGTATAGTATAGTATAGTATAGTATAGTATAGTATAGTATAGTATAGTATAGTATAGTATAGTATAGTATAGTATAGTATAGTATAGTATAGTATAGTATAGTATAGTATAGTATAGTATAGTATAGTATAGTATAGTATAGTATAGTATAGTATAGTATAGTATAGTATAGTATAGTATAGTATAGTATAGTATAGTATAGTATAGTATAGTATAGTATAGTATAGTATAGTATAGTATAGTATAGTATAGTATAGTATAGTATAGTATAGTATAGTATAGTATAGTATAGTATAGTATAGTATAGTATAGTATAGTATAGTATAGTATAGTATAGTATAGTATAGTATAGTATAGTATAGTATAGTATAGTATAGTATAGTATAGTATAGTATAGTATAGTATAGTATAGTATAGTATAGTATAGTATAGTATAGTATAGTATAGTATAGTATAGTATAGTATAGTATAGTATAGTATAGTATAGTATAGTATAGTATAGTATAGTATAGTATAGTATAGTATAGTATAGTATAGTATAGTATAGTATAGTATAGTATAGTATAGTATAGTATAGTATAGTATAGTATAGTATAGTATAGTATAGTATAGTATAGTATAGTATAGTATAGTATAGTATAGTATAGTATAGTATAGTATAGTATAGTATAGTATAGTATAGTATAGTATAGTATAGTATAGTATAGTATAGTATAGTATAGTATAGTATAGTATAGTATAGTATAGTATAGTATAGTATAGTATAGTATAGTATAGTATAGTATAGTATAGTATAGTATAGTATAGTATAGTATAGTATAGTATAGTATAGTATAGTATAGTATAGTATAGTATAGTATAGTATAGTATAGTATAGTATAGTATAGTATAGTATAGTATAGTATAGTATAGTATAGTATAGTATAGTATAGTATAGTATAGTATAGTATAGTATAGTATAGTATAGTATAGTATAGTATAGTATAGTATAGTATAGTATAGTATAGTATAGTATAGTATAGTATAGTATAGTATAGTATAGTATAGTATAGTATAGTATAGTATAGTATAGTATAGTATAGTATAGTATAGTATAGTATAGTATAGTATAGTATAGTATAGTATAGTATAGTATAGTATAGTATAGTATAGTATAGTATAGTATAGTATAGTATAGTATAGTATAGTATAGTATAGTATAGTATAGTATAGTATAGTATAGTATAGTATAGTATAGTATAGTATAGTATAGTATAGTATAGTATAGTATAGTATAGTATAGTATAGTATAGTATAGTATAGTATAGTATAGTATAGTATAGTATAGTATAGTATAGTATAGTATAGTATAGTATAGTATAGTATAGTATAGTATAGTATAGTATAGTATAGTATAGTATAGTATAGTATAGTATAGTATAGTATAGTATAGTATAGTATAGTATAGTATAGTATAGTATAGTATAGTATAGTATAGTATAGTATAGTATAGTATAGTATAGTATAGTATAGTATAGTATAGTATAGTATAGTATAGTATAGTATAGTATAGTATAGTATAGTATAGTATAGTATAGTATAGTATAGTATAGTATAGTATAGTATAGTATAGTATAGTATAGTATAGTATAGTATAGTATAGTATAGTATAGTATAGTATAGTATAGTATAGTATAGTATAGTATAGTATAGTATAGTATAGTATAGTATAGTATAGTATAGTATAGTATAGTATAGTATAGTATAGTATAGTATAGTATAGTATAGTATAGTATAGTATAGTATAGTATAGTATAGTATAGTATAGTATAGTATAGTATAGTATAGTATAGTATAGTATAGTATAGTATAGTATAGTATAGTATAGTATAGTATAGTATAGTATAGTATAGTATAGTATAGTATAGTATAGTATAGTATAGTATAGTATAGTATAGTATAGTATAGTATAGTATAGTATAGTATAGTATAGTATAGTATAGTATAGTATAGTATAGTATAGTATAGTATAGTATAGTATAGTATAGTATAGTATAGTATAGTATAGTATAGTATAGTATAGTATAGTATAGTATAGTATAGTATAGTATAGTATAGTATAGTATAGTATAGTATAGTATAGTATAGTATAGTATAGTATAGTATAGTATAGTATAGTATAGTATAGTATAGTATAGTATAGTATAGTATAGTATAGTATAGTATAGTATAGTATAGTATAGTATAGTATAGTATAGTATAGTATAGTATAGTATAGTATAGTATAGTATAGTATAGTATAGTATAGTATAGTATAGTATAGTATAGTATAGTATAGTATAGTATAGTATAGTATAGTATAGTATAGTATAGTATAGTATAGTATAGTATAGTATAGTATAGTATAGTAGTATAGTATAGTATAGTATAGTATAGTATAGTATAGTATAGTATAGTATAGTATAGTATAGTATAGTATAGTATAGTATAGTATAGTATAGTATAGTATAGTATAGTATAGTATAGTATAGTATAGTATAGTATAGTATAGTATAGTATAGTATAGTATAGTATAGTATAGTATAGTATAGTATAGTATAGTATAGTATAGTATAGTATAGTATAGTATAGTATAGTATAGTATAGTATAGTATAGTATAGTATAGTATAGTATAGTAGTATAGTATAGTATAGTATAGTATAGTATAGTATAGTATAGTATAGTATAGTATAGTATAGTATAGTATAGTATAGTATAGTATAGTATAGTATAGTATAGTATAGTATAGTATAGTATAGTATAGTATAGTATAGTATAGTATAGTATAGTATAGTATAGTATAGTATAGTATAGTATAGTATAGTATAGTATAGTATAGTATAGTATAGTATAGTATAGTATAGTATAGTATAGTATAGTATAGTATAGTATAGTATAGTATAGTATAGTATAGTATAGTATAGTATAGTATAGTATAGTATAGTATAGTATAGTATAGTATAGTATAGTATAGTATAGTATAGTATAGTATAGTATAGTATAGTATAGTATAGTATAGTATAGTATAGTATAGTATAGTATAGTATAGTATAGTATAGTATAGTATAGTATAGTATAGTATAGTATAGTATAGTATAGTATAGTATAGTATAGTATAGTATAGTATAGTATAGTATAGTATAGTATAGTATAGTATAGTATAGTATAGTATAGTATAGTATAGTATAGTATAGTATAGTATAGTATAGTATAGTATAGTATAGTATAGTATAGTATAGTATAGTATAGTATAGTATAGTATAGTATAGTATAGTATAGTATAGTATAGTATAGTATAGTATAGTATAGTATAGTATAGTATAGTATAGTATAGTATAGTATAGTATAGTATAGTATAGTATAGTATAGTATAGTATAGTATAGTATAGTATAGTATAGTATAGTATAGTATAGTATAGTATAGTATAGTATAGTATAGTATAGTATAGTATAGTATAGTATAGTATAGTATAGTATAGTATAGTATAGTATAGTATAGTATAGTATAGTATAGTATAGTATAGTATAGTATAGTATAGTATAGTATAGTATAGTATAGTATAGTATAGTATAGTATAGTATAGTATAGTATAGTATAGTATAGTATAGTATAGTATAGTATAGTATAGTATAGTATAGTATAGTATAGTAGTATAGTATAGTATAGTATAGTATAGTATAGTATAGTATAGTATAGTATAGTATAGTATAGTATAGTATAGTATAGTATAGTATAGTATAGTATAGTATAGTATAGTATAGTATAGTATAGTATAGTATAGTATAGTATAGTATAGTATAGTATAGTATAGTATAGTATAGTATAGTATAGTATAGTATAGTATAGTATAGTATAGTATAGTATAGTATAGTATAGTATAGTATAGTATAGTATAGTATAGTATAGTATAGTATAGTATAGTATAGTATAGTATAGTATAGTATAGTATAGTATAGTATAGTATAGTATAGTATAGTATAGTATAGTATAGTATAGTATAGTATAGTATAGTATAGTATAGTATAGTATAGTATAGTATAGTATAGTATAGTATAGTATAGTATAGTATAGTATAGTATAGTATAGTATAGTATAGTATAGTATAGTATAGTATAGTATAGTATAGTATAGTATAGTATAGTATAGTATAGTATAGTATAGTATAGTATAGTATAGTATAGTATAGTATAGTATAGTATAGTATAGTATAGTATAGTATAGTATAGTATAGTATAGTATAGTATAGTATAGTATAGTATAGTATAGTATAGTATAGTATAGTATAGTATAGTATAGTATAGTATAGTATAGTATAGTATAGTATAGTATAGTATAGTATAGTATAGTATAGTATAGTATAGTATAGTATAGTATAGTATAGTATAGTATAGTATAGTATAGTATAGTATAGTATAGTATAGTATAGTATAGTATAGTATAGTATAGTATAGTATAGTATAGTATAGTATAGTATAGTATAGTATAGTATAGTATAGTATAGTATAGTATAGTATAGTATAGTATAGTATAGTATAGTATAGTATAGTATAGTATAGTATAGTATAGTATAGTATAGTATAGTATAGTATAGTATAGTATAGTATAGTATAGTATAGTATAGTATAGTATAGTATAGTATAGTATAGTATAGTATAGTATAGTATAGTATAGTATAGTATAGTATAGTATAGTATAGTATAGTATAGTATAGTATAGTATAGTATAGTATAGTATAGTATAGTATAGTATAGTATAGTATAGTATAGTATAGTATAGTATAGTATAGTATAGTATAGTATAGTATAGTATAGTATAGTATAGTATAGTATAGTATAGTATAGTATAGTATAGTATAGTATAGTATAGTATAGTATAGTATAGTATAGTATAGTATAGTATAGTATAGTATAGTATAGTATAGTATAGTATAGTATAGTATAGTATAGTATAGTATAGTATAGTATAGTATAGTATAGTATAGTATAGTATAGTATAGTATAGTATAGTATAGTATAGTATAGTATAGTATAGTATAGTATAGTATAGTATAGTATAGTATAGTATAGTATAGTATAGTATAGTATAGTATAGTATAGTATAGTATAGTATAGTATAGTATAGTATAGTATAGTATAGTATAGTATAGTATAGTATAGTATAGTATAGTATAGTATAGTATAGTATAGTATAGTATAGTATAGTATAGTATAGTATAGTATAGTATAGTATAGTATAGTATAGTATAGTATAGTATAGTATAGTATAGTATAGTATAGTATAGTATAGTATAGTATAGTATAGTATAGTATAGTATAGTATAGTATAGTATAGTATAGTATAGTATAGTATAGTATAGTATAGTATAGTATAGTATAGTATAGTATAGTATAGTATAGTATAGTATAGTATAGTATAGTATAGTATAGTATAGTATAGTATAGTATAGTATAGTATAGTATAGTATAGTATAGTATAGTATAGTATAGTATAGTATAGTATAGTATAGTATAGTATAGTATAGTATAGTATAGTATAGTATAGTATAGTATAGTATAGTATAGTATAGTATAGTATAGTATAGTATAGTATAGTATAGTATAGTATAGTATAGTATAGTATAGTATAGTATAGTATAGTATAGTATAGTATAGTATAGTATAGTATAGTATAGTATAGTATAGTATAGTATAGTATAGTATAGTATAGTATAGTATAGTATAGTATAGTATAGTATAGTATAGTATAGTATAGTATAGTATAGTATAGTATAGTATAGTATAGTATAGTATAGTATAGTATAGTATAGTATAGTATAGTATAGTATAGTATAGTATAGTATAGTATAGTATAGTATAGTATAGTATAGTATAGTATAGTATAGTATAGTATAGTATAGTATAGTATAGTATAGTATAGTATAGTATAGTATAGTATAGTATAGTATAGTATAGTATAGTATAGTATAGTATAGTATAGTATAGTATAGTATAGTATAGTATAGTATAGTATAGTATAGTATAGTATAGTATAGTATAGTATAGTATAGTATAGTATAGTATAGTATAGTATAGTATAGTATAGTATAGTATAGTATAGTATAGTATAGTATAGTATAGTATAGTATAGTATAGTATAGTATAGTATAGTATAGTATAGTATAGTATAGTATAGTATAGTATAGTATAGTATAGTATAGTATAGTATAGTATAGTATAGTATAGTATAGTATAGTATAGTATAGTATAGTATAGTATAGTATAGTATAGTATAGTATAGTATAGTATAGTATAGTATAGTATAGTATAGTATAGTATAGTATAGTATAGTATAGTATAGTATAGTATAGTATAGTATAGTATAGTATAGTATAGTATAGTATAGTATAGTATAGTATAGTATAGTATAGTATAGTATAGTATAGTATAGTATAGTATAGTATAGTATAGTATAGTATAGTATAGTATAGTATAGTATAGTATAGTATAGTATAGTATAGTATAGTATAGTATAGTATAGTATAGTATAGTATAGTATAGTATAGTATAGTATAGTATAGTATAGTATAGTATAGTATAGTATAGTATAGTATAGTATAGTATAGTATAGTATAGTATAGTATAGTATAGTATAGTATAGTATAGTATAGTATAGTATAGTATAGTATAGTATAGTATAGTATAGTATAGTATAGTATAGTATAGTATAGTATAGTATAGTATAGTATAGTATAGTATAGTATAGTATAGTATAGTATAGTATAGTATAGTATAGTATAGTATAGTATAGTATAGTATAGTATAGTATAGTATAGTATAGTATAGTATAGTATAGTATAGTATAGTATAGTATAGTATAGTATAGTATAGTATAGTATAGTATAGTATAGTATAGTATAGTATAGTATAGTATAGTATAGTATAGTATAGTATAGTATAGTATAGTATAGTATAGTATAGTATAGTATAGTATAGTATAGTATAGTATAGTATAGTATAGTATAGTATAGTATAGTATAGTATAGTATAGTATAGTATAGTATAGTATAGTATAGTATAGTATAGTATAGTATAGTATAGTATAGTATAGTATAGTATAGTATAGTATAGTATAGTATAGTATAGTATAGTATAGTATAGTATAGTATAGTATAGTATAGTATAGTATAGTATAGTATAGTATAGTATAGTATAGTATAGTATAGTATAGTATAGTATAGTATAGTATAGTATAGTATAGTATAGTATAGTATAGTATAGTATAGTATAGTATAGTATAGTATAGTATAGTATAGTATAGTATAGTATAGTATAGTATAGTATAGTATAGTATAGTATAGTATAGTATAGTATAGTATAGTATAGTATAGTATAGTATAGTATAGTATAGTATAGTATAGTATAGTATAGTATAGTATAGTATAGTATAGTATAGTATAGTATAGTATAGTATAGTATAGTATAGTATAGTATAGTATAGTATAGTATAGTATAGTATAGTATAGTATAGTATAGTATAGTATAGTATAGTATAGTATAGTATAGTATAGTATAGTATAGTATAGTATAGTATAGTATAGTATAGTATAGTATAGTATAGTATAGTATAGTATAGTATAGTATAGTATAGTATAGTATAGTATAGTATAGTATAGTATAGTATAGTATAGTATAGTATAGTATAGTATAGTATAGTATAGTATAGTATAGTATAGTATAGTATAGTATAGTATAGTATAGTATAGTATAGTATAGTATAGTATAGTATAGTATAGTATAGTATATAAGGCCCAATTCCGAAAATCACTTTAAAGAGCATAACTCACTTAAAAATGTTGGTATCCAAATAATATTTACCATAAATATATCTCATATGTATGCAAACAATACGGTACAATTTTATTGTGATCGGTCCATAATTAGTCGTAGCTCCCATATAAGGCACACTTCCGAAAATCACTTTAAACAGCATAACTCACTCAAAAATCTTGGTATCCAAATAATATTTAACACAAATATATCCATAATATACATATTTTCTTTCTTGTTTTGGTTAGAAATGAAAGTTTTGCATTAATAATATATTTTAATTACACCTATTTAGTTAAATATTTAGTAGAATATATTTTGTAATAATAATATTTATATAATTATAAATGATTCTAATAAAAGATATAATCTAAATATGAGAACTTTCAGTATCGAAAATCCAATAAGAAGTAGAAAAAACCGTAAACTTCATCTGTCTGTTAAAAACTCGACCTTATTCAACATATTATTTTTGAAAAGTCAATTACGAGTAACTCGTACTATGGTAAAAATTTAAGAGTTATGGTAGGATAGATACAGTTATACAAACCGAGAAAAAACCTCACTTAAAATAGGAAATTGTCGACCAGTCTACTAAAAAAGTAAAAGAGATATCCAAAAAGAAATCCTTTACATTTTTTTGATTTAAGATATATAGCTATGGACCGAGAATTTACTGTTTCACAGTAGTGTAACCAATTATATTAATTTTGGTTTCATCTGTGAAAATCACTCTTTTCCAGAATTTGATATCCTTTTGCCGGTGTGTTTTAGAAATTCTTTAGTATATAATTAGAATTTCAAAAAGTGGCGAATAAATTCTATAAGACATTAAAATTAAGGAAGTACAAGTCATTTGATAAAAAAAAATGTAATATACAAATAATGTTCTAGTAATATATCTTTAAGATCTAGATTATCAAGAAAAAAAAAGAAATTAGCACCATTTAATTATTAATAATTCTTAGAAGTAGTAATTTTAATTAAATATCTACAAGGAAAAGAATGGGAAAATATCAAAAAATAATATACGTATTTATATAAACAAACCACAAAAAATGTTTTCGAAATATGTAAGATAACTTTATACCGTTTTTTATTTAAAGTAAAACAATATTTTTAGGTTTCTATATTACGAACCCTAAAAATACATAATAAATAATAATAAATTTTATTGATTTTTATCTTTCTCTCAAATAAGTAGAAACCACATTAGTGGAAACTAGATTTAGAAGCTATCAGTCCATAACTGGTCCACTTCTACTATGCCACCCATAAATCTATTGCAAATAATAATATTGAGATCAAATTCAAACAAAAACGCCTCACCTTTTATCTTCTCCTTTTTTATATTCTGTTTTATACTGTGCTTGTTAAATTACACTCAAGATTATTATGAATATCATATACAAGTTCTGTAAATTATGATGAGAATTGGTAATTACAATGGTCAAAATTAGATAAAATTTAAAAACATTTACAATAAATTATGTTGCTTGTAAAATTGTCTTTCAAACAATATATCAAATACTAATAAAATTTGCAATAAGACTGAATAGAAAACACAGAATTTGGATATTCTAGTCCTAGTAATCACAAAATTAAGACTACATACATTGTCTTAACTTTAACTCCTGAATATGAAAATCATCGTTAGTTAGTTCAGTCACTCGTAATACAATGCACAAACAGGCAATGCTGAATAAAATAATAACTGCCAATAAATTGTCTGGTTTAGCAACGCCAGTTGATGATTTTAAGAATTTAGATCATGCCATGTGTTGGCAAACCATTTTTAATAAAGCCCGTGATGGTTTACATTACCACTTACATACAATTTACTTATTTCATATCAATAACGTTTTTTACAAGAGTTGTATGGTTGGTTGGTGTGCTCGGAAGTGGACTTAAATCGGGAGCTATTGCCAATTATTGACTGACAGCTACAAAACCAAGTTGCATAATTGCCGTATAACCGATATTACTATGATTTCTGGATCTGTATAAAAGTTGGTTCGATATCAATATTTAGTAGACATTTTTGTGGGTTAAATTGTTTTTCGGAAATGGTTCTTATATGGCAGCTATGACAAATTATGGGCCGATCTTCTTTAATAGAAAACACATTTTTAATAAAGCCCGTGATGGTTTACATTACCACTTACATACAATTTACTTATTTCATATCAATAACGTTTTTTACAAGAGTTGTATGGTTGGTAAGAGATTTATGATATAAAAGTGATTTTCGGAAGAGGGCTTTGTATGGGTCATATGGTCGAATATGGACCGAATTTCACAAAATTATGCATATGGAGATATCTCACGTCGAATTGCAACATAATAACGGTATATTTAAGCTACATATTAGAATTAACGTGAATTTCGGAAGTGGACCTTATATGGGGGATGTAGTCAAATATGGACCGATATTCTCAAAATCTAGCAGTTTGATTTTGGCATGTATGTAAATGATCCGTGTATAATTTTGGATCGGTGCCGTTATTTGTAAGAGATTTATGATATAAAAGTGATTTTCGGAAGAGGGCTTTGTATGGGTCATATGGTCGAATATGGACCGAATTTCACAAAATTCTGCAGAATATTTTTTGTGTATATGTAAATGATCTGTACAAAGTTTTGAGTCGGTACCGATATTTATAAGATATAAGATAAATGGCTTTTTCGGATGTGGTGCTTATATGGGAGCTATGACCAATTATGGGCCGACAACTATAAAATTTAGTACAACAATTTATTTACCTATAAGGACTATTTATGTTAAATTGTAACCTTTTAATATTATGGACAACATGGACCGAACTAAAAAAATTCTTTTTGCGATTTCTTTTTGCATAAAACTTATTTTTGCTGAATTTTGTATTGATATTCTAATATTATAGGCATATTTCGGGAATATTTTTGTATGGGGGCTATGAGAAATCATGGACGGATTTTTACTATTTTTCTCAAACTTGTTTCTTCTATCATAAAAATAACGTATACAAAATTGCATGGTATTATATGCAATATAAGTATTTTTAAGAATGTTGCAATAAAATGAACAAAAAATATAAAATTTTTATGGAGGTTGTCTCACATATTGATCCATAACTCTGGTTCTATAGTAGCGATTGTGCCAAAGTTACCAAAGTTACCTGCAAAATAAGAAATACATATTTTTCTGGAAATTTCGTTTAGTTAAGTTGTATAGTTTGGACGTGAGAGTGTTTTACAGAGACGGACAGACAGACGGACATGGCTCAATCGACTTAGAATTTCATAAGGATCAAGAAAATAAATACTTTGTTGGGTCTCAGATGAATACTCTCATTCACCACTCTTGGTGGTGGAGTGTATAAAAAGACCTTAAGCTTGAACAATTAGGTACTAAAATATTATTAAAACAATATTTTTTTATGGTTCGTAGTTAAAATAAATTTTATTCATATTTATATTTCTTTGAAATAATTATGTTAATTAACGCACCTTACTATGAGGATTGCTTACTAGAACAAATCTAAAAATAGACTAGTTAACTAATTTGAGTAACATTTCAATTTGTGTGACAATTCAAAAGACTCGTATTGGTCTCTCCTTCAGTTTCCTTTTAGAATTATAATAAATGATAAAGCAATGTAATAAATGTTAATAAAGATACTAATAACAACAATTGTGATCAAAGACAAGAAAAAATATAAAAAAGGAAAACAATAGAATATGAACAATGATTGCCTTAAGTTGTACAAATTTTTATTTATCTAATTAATTAATTAATTAATTAATAGGCGAAGAATAAGAAGAGAAGACATAACCGGCAAATTAAAACTACCAAAACAAAACAAAAAACCGCAAAGGTTCATAATTTGAAAACAAACTCACACACATGTTTTTAATAATTGGGATTATTTTTGCATATTTTTTTAAATTTTATTTGCTTTTATTTTCATTGAATGTACAATATTAAAATAAACAAGTAAGAGTGCTATATTCGGCTATGCCGAAACTTATCTACCCTTCACCTTTGTTGTGGATCCAATTATTACCATAATTTACAGAGTTTGTCTGATGTTCATAATAATCTTGAGTGTAATTTAACAAACAGAGTAAAAAAAGGGAACAATTCGGTTTTAGTGACTTTGCTCAAAAAAAAAAAAAAAAAACTTCATCAAATAGGGCTTTTAGAGGAGATGCCAGCAAAAAAAATTTGTTGGCGTTCACGCCTATTTTCGAGGGGGTGGGCCCGTAAAGTTGAAAATATATAGGCCTATATCTCGAGAACTACTGGGTGTCTGATAAATTGTAATAACATTAAATAAAAGGTATTAAAAATACCTTTCCAACGATATATATCATGATTATAAAATATGGACCAAATATGGGTTAAATCCGAAAAGAATATTTTTTGACCCGAATTTATTAGTTTTCTTTTTGGATATGGCAGCTATGACAAATTATGGGCCGATCTTCTTAAATTTTGGAACGGTGATTTTCAGGCATATGAGGATATTTCACGTCGAGTTTCAACATAATAACGGTATATTTAAAATATATATTAGTATTAACGTTGATTTCGAGAGTGGACCTTATGTGGGGGATATTGACAAATATGGACCGATATTCTCAAAATCCAGCAGTTTGATTTAGGCATGCATGTAAATGATCCGTGTAAAATTTTGGATTGGTACCCTTATTTATAAGAGATTTGTGAGTATTAAAGTGGGCTTAATATGGGGCATACGGTTAAAAATAGACAGAAATTCACAAAATTTTGTGGGATGATTTTTATATATATGTAAATGATTTGTGCAACGTTTTGAGTCGGTACCGATATTTATACAATATATATAGGCTGACCACCATAAAATTTAGTACAACGATTTATTTGCCTATAAAGATTATTCATGTCAAATTTTAGCCGTTTAACATTATTTATATCTGTTATACGTATTTAAGTGAATTTTGGAAGTGGATTTTATATGGGGTCTATAGTCAAACATGGACCGAACTAAAAAAAATTCGTTTTGCGATTTATTTTTGCATAGAACTTATTTTTGCTGAATTTTGTCTTCATATTCCAATTTTATAGGCATTTATGTATAATTGAGCAATATTTCGGGAATATTTTGTATGGGGGCTATGAGAAATCATGGACCGATTCATACTATTTTCCGCACACTTTCTTCTTTTATCATAAAAACAACGTATACAAAATTGCATGTTATTATCTGCAATATATTTCAAAATATTGCAATCAAATGGACAAAAAATATCAAATTTTTATGGAGGTAGACTCACATATTGGTCCATAACTCTGGTGATTTTAAATAGAAAACTTCTCGAAAGCATGTCTGACAGAATTGTTGAAGATTTGGATTCTGAAGATATCTGGGGACTTCAAAAAACTGATTTCAACATCCAGACAGACGGACATGGCTTAATTGACTCCGCTATCAGGAATATATATACTTTATAGGGTCGGAAAATTATATTGTGGAAATTACAAACGGAATGACAAACTTATATATACCCTTCTCATGATGGTGAAGGGTATAAAAATCAAATACATTTACATATGTAGGTATAAGTATGTATATATGTACATATGTTCTGCTGCATTTATTCAACAGGTTTTATGAAAAAAGAAATCGACAAAAAAACACCAAATACTCGTACAACAACATTTCCAAACAATTAAGATAAATAAACAAACAAAATTTAATAAAAACCACAGTCCAAAAAATTCCCTACAATTAAAAGTTGTACTTTTTTATCAACAGCAATTAAAAATTCTGCTGTGCATCATCAATATTGTCAAGTTCAAGAGTTGGATTGGTTCTTAAATCTGGGATAACATAACGGGTTTTCGTAAACGTTTCAATAATCCATAAATCGCACACTAAATACAAAAGGGTCACAACTCAAAATATTAAAATTTTCAGGATAAGACAAAAAACTTCACCGTGCACAAGCTACACACTAAACATAAAAATAGACATTAAAGAAGATAGTGATGTGAAAGAAATTTTTGCAGTCGTTAGAGATGTGTACTGTGAATTAATTTATGGAAAAAATCAGTTTTGGAAAATTTTGAGTTGTGACCCTTTTGTATTTAGGGTGCGATATGTACATTGTACACACTCGAATGTATATTATAATAATTTTGCAAGTTTCTTTGTATGTTTATTTATTTGCTTGTTTTTTGTTTGTTTGCTCCGAAATTACGCCTAAACGGCTGAACCGTTTTTAATGAAGGGATAAAAAGGGGGAAACGGTGATTAACTTTGTTGTGAAGCATTTTTAGTTTAGCTTTATATAGCCACATAAATGTATATTAGAAAAGTACCTTACCGAAGGTCTTCTTTGAAGGGGGCTAAAAACGGGTAAAAAGAAGAATTTTCTATTTATACAAAAAGGGTAAAACCGGTAAGGCCTAACAGCTGAATCGGTTTTATTGAAATTTGAATCATTGATAGATACATGCTTGAAAACGTCAGTAGATCCATGTCAATAGGCTATCAGCCCAATGTACCCGAAAGGGACAAAATAAGTAAAAACTTTTGAAATTTGTTTCTGAAATAATGATTGTCTTTGTTATGAATCAAAAGCATTTTTATTTCATTTTTCTGTAGTCTCAGAGTTGTGTATTAGAAGAGTAGTTCTTTGTAAGTATGTATAATTTCTAGGGGATGAAAACAAGTAAGTAGAGGAATTTTGTGTTAAATCTTAATAAGTGATCTACAGACTCGAAACTTTAAATAGGTATATCAAATAACAAAAAAAATATCAAAAACATACATTTGGAAAATTCAAACTAAAGGGGTAAAAAGGGTAAAAATTTGTGTTTTTGCATTTCTTTAAAATGAATCACCAACAGACTTACCCCCTTATTCATAAAATTTGTCAAAGGTTTATAACAGGCTTATGAAGCCAACAGACTTACCCCCTTATTCATAAAATGTGTCAAAGGTTTTGTATGGATATTGATAAGTGATACGATTTTATGAATTAGACTGTTACAGTTTAAATATGGGTTCTTATAATGAAATAAGTTACCAAACAGCATATATTTGGTAAATCCAAAATTAGAGGGCCAAAAAGAGAAAAATTGTATAGTTGGTATTTTTTGTATACTTTGTTCTAAACTAATAAAAATAATTGTTTGGCTTTTTAGATTCAATCAAATATTTCTTTGCAAAGCAATTTTTCCATCATTCCACAGTTAGGCGATAATCACGGATACTGATATTTAGAATCTTTATGTTATTTGAAGTCACACAATTTATGTTGTCTATTAGGAAAGTTCTTTTTCGATAGTCAACCTTCAAGGATTATCAAGTGCATAAGATTTTTAGTATAGATTTATTTTAGGTATCAAAAGTTTTATAGTTTATTATATAGGTTTGAAAATTCAAGTAAAATGGAGTAAATACATAATATTTTTGGGATTTTTTAGTATCTTTTATATTAATTTTTTTTTGTACCCTGAAAAAAAAACTGGTGGGAAAATATCATATTTTGATGGAGGTTGTCACACACCTCCTGTTCTATAATTTTACCGATTTTGGTGATTGTTAATACCAAAATGCTTAGGAAAAATATAAGCAGTTTTCTGTAACTTTGTTGATTTTGGTTGTGTATTTTGGATGTAAGAGTGTTTTACACAAACAAACAGACCGACGGAGACATAGCTTAATCGAATTCCGTAAGGATAAAAAATATACATATATACTTTGTTGCGTCTCAGATGAATATTTCTCAATGTTACACTTGGAACGACAAACATGAACATACATATACTTTCCAGAGAGGTAGAGGGTATAATAAAGATCTTTTAAATCAACTGTTTATATCTGGTGTAAACCAAAGACAAAGTTAATTCATGATTGTGACAGGTGAATATTTTAATTTTGTTATTTTTAGCAGTTAAAAATATAATAAATAATTAAATGTCCATTTCTACCAATTCTTTGAAAGCAAATTAAATATAACCATGGAATGTCTTGAAATAAAAAATGTCTAGCTTCTGGGTGTTTTATACAATGTTTATACCGTCAAATGTTTCAATATTGTGTTGACAAATAAATTTTTCTTACAACTTTATGCAAATACAAATATTATTGGTTGTTAGAGACAGAGAGAGAGAGAGAGAGAGCTGGTGGGTGCCTTTTTATTTTATAACTTATTGTCGTAGGTTTAATTTATAACTTCTCGAAAACAAAACTGAATAATTGTTTAAGTCTGACAAACAAGATGCCATGTTAAAATGACAATATAAATTTTGTATGTTTCTTTGTCGCTTTGACAAATATTCTAAAGAATAATTCGTAATTATAAGCATTTGTATAAGACGTAGTATTTTGTCTTTGTGTTTTGGTCACACTTTTAATTATTTTGATTACCTTTATATAATTTCAGGTTTGTAGATGCAACAATAATTATATACATTCATAAATAGCTAGTGTGTTTTTAATTATATAAAATGTATTTTAATGATAGTATGTTCAACATTTGAAAGAAATAAGTTCTTAATCTATACATTAGATGAACACATCTGACATGAAAGACAGAAACATAATTGTCCTTTATATTTACATCAAATTCAAAACACTGCTAAATCTGCTCTGAGCCTCAAGAAATGTCTGACGAACACACTTTAACAGCCGTGAAAACAATTCGGGAATTAAATCTCGAGATGCTCTCCATTGATATAACAATTTCAATTTAATGCCCTGCTGAGACATCAACATGTCGAAATACTAAGATACTAAGAAACTATGAATTTACAAAGAAAATACTACATTGTCGTGTCTCTTCGACAATTACCGCGTAAAACAATTGAAAATAAGTGTAAGTACTGCACAAAGAATACGCGTGGATGTTGGTTTTAAGACCAACCGAATGGATAAATTTGGTAAAAAGCTATTGCAAGCAATATTCAGTTGTGGCCTGAAGAGCATATCATTTGTCTTATCTTTAACTATGATTTCGGATATTTGTATAAAAGGATGCCTGCAATAACGTTTGGATTGGTACCGAAGAAATTAAGTCGATGAAATAAAAAAAAACATAAGCCCCTAATTGTCCCCAACTTCGGTCGATTGAACGAAATTGGACTATTTTTTTTTTGCTACATAAATAATAAAATATTTCTTTATGTTTCTATTTTAAATATTTATTTGCATATGGATATTTAAATATTAAAAGCATTCTTGAAGGCATTATTTTGGAGACATTATTTTTTGAGGTGGGTTATTTCATAACTCGATTAAAAATTCTAGGAATTCGTAAAATTCAAAACATTGTGAGTATTATAATAATAATAATAATAATATACTCGTATGTGTTAATATTACCAATTAGAGTAAAAAGCTATTCCAGCCAATTTTTGAATAAATAAATATCTTCAAGGTCACAAAGAAGAGGACTTATTTTTATATAACATTCACTTCAATTTACGCTTTGTTTTACTGCAATTTAATTAAAAACTTTTTTATATCACAGTGGGATTTGAAGTTGTATAATTAAGTTTGCAATACATATACATATGTTATTCAATCTAACAGATACAAATACTTTTGCTAAGTTTAGTTACATGCACAAAATAACTATGTGTAAAATACTAAATAACTTTGTTGGAAAAGTTGTCTCTCAAGTTGGTGGAACTAAAAATTGAAATGAAATTTATTTTAATAGAACATGATTTGTTAAAGATATTTTTAATGCATTTTAGTATTACTATTCATACATACATATGTATGCATTACATGTCCATGTGCAATGTACATACAATAAACCAACAACATTTGTAACTTATCTCTATTACTTGAGATAAAGTCTTAACATTGTATAACTGATTGAAATCCTGACATCTTTAATGAACGAATGACAACAAGAACGAATAAATACATGAATAAATATGAATTTACCATGGGTGCTAATGAATCCAACTTTTAACTTGGCTAAATGATCAAACAAGCAAATAAACTAAATAAAGATTTAAAAATGAATTCTATATGAATTTATTTTAAGAATTTTAAATTTAGTTATGGTCACGCTGGGTATGTTACTCTATTTAAAATCAACTAAGAACTTATAAAAAAGCTAAAACGGAATTAGTTTGACATTTTAAATTAATCTAGCGAACTGCAAGTGCATTAAACTGCATACATGTAGGTGAGTACGTATATTTGTATATAAGTATGTATGTGTATTATACCTATATAATATATCTAGATACATATTTGTATTTAATAGTTTATATACGTTACAAATATCGTGGCAAAATCTAAACACAATGATCGTGACCAGATTTTCTCTGTTTGAAATAGAATTACCCCTCTGTTGTTTGAACAAACAAATAAATAGCAAAACAAACATTTTGTTTAGTCAGCAGAAAACAAAAAACAAATAAAGCTGCAAATATTTTAAAGTAACTAAAAAGCATAACACAACATTTCCATTTGACAAGGAGGGAACTGCAGGCCAAATGCAACAATAAATATCAAACTATCGGATATCAAATTCAAGTACATTAGTTTCAATTTTATTTCACATTAGGGCGACGTCTTTTAAAAAGTATTATGTTTAAAATTTTTAATTTTAACTGCTAGCTTTAAGTGCCAGCTAACTTTTGTTGCATTTGCACTATAAAATTTGTTGACAAATGTCAGCAGGACAATATCTGCAGGTTAATACTAAAGTTTTGTATCACGAAAATACAATACAGTCATTTTTTCACTATTATTGATAAATCATCTCATTATAAGAATCTAGACTATAAGTACATTTATAATACGTTCAGGAGTCGTAAATATATATTTTTGTAATAGATATTTTTAAAAGGTTGGCTACCGATTCGAAACGGTTCTCAGAAAAAACTTTAAACATAGTAAGCCAGAAAGTAATATTGTAGCGAAGTCGAAGTATTTATGACCTATTATTTTTATTTTCTTCTGAAACTGCAGTTATTTTGGTTCGTTTTTGTTCGTTTAAAAAACTTTTTGGCCCTAACATTCATAAGTTGCACCTGTTAGAGTCTGCGTTAAAAATGTTTTTGCATCAAAATAGAAATCATGGAAAAGTTGATCCGATTGTATTTTTTGTATTTAAAAAAATAAATCTACATATACGGTACGGTCACATTTGACAAATATTTACTCAAAAAAGCGTAGCCACTTGTTTTAGCACAAATATGTTGTTTACTCTTACAAGAGTTTTGAGTATAAAAAATTTTAGAGGTACATATTTTAAAGTTAGGTGCTGCATTTTTCAACAACAGGATCTTTTTATACCTAATAACATATCATATGTTGGCTTGCTCTATTAATTTAAAGCGAAACACTTTAAAAGTGTTGACACATTTTCAAATAACTAAGATTAATTGTTACCCTAATGCTGATTTTATATGCGGATAACACAGCTGGTAACACAGATATTGAACTTATACGACATTCAACAAACACCACTGACAGTTGATTTGCACTCAGCGTTGTTTGACCATATACATACCTACATACGTTAAATAAAACGGAACTTTTGCTGGCCGGCCACTTTACTGATTTTATTGTTCCATACTAAAATAGTAAAAACTTTTAAATGCGAACATGTCGGACCTCTCATATCATACAAACTTGAAATATAAAACTGAAAATCCATGAGTGGCAGTAGTATGTTATACCTAGGAACTAACATTTTATTTGATAAAAATACACTTAAACAAATTTTATTGAATCTATTTAAGATTTATGTTCTGGAGCATTTAATAGGTTAAAAATAAATTGAAAGTTTTTACAAAATATTGTTAGAAAATACGAGAAAGTGTATTTGGGTGCATTTAAAAAAAACATACACAACCACGATTATACCTTTCTTTCTTCTTTCTTTTATATTCGTCAATACGCGCTTTATCGAGCTTTATTTTCTCTCGATATCTCCGTGCTCTTTCAGCCGCCGTTAATTTTATTGTGTTACTCTTGAAAATTAAAAAAATTAAAATTAAACATTTTAAGCTATGAAGCAATATATTTCAAAAGTGATGCTCATGAAATGTTTGCCTATTTTGTTTTTTTTTCGTAGGCAATAGTGTTCACAACTAAGCAAATGCACACTTTTTTTTAATAGTTTTTTTTTCCTTTTTCACTTTTGTAATAATTAAAGTTTATACTTTGTACTTTCCTTACGTTTACTTCATTTAAATGCAAATTGAAAACTGGTAATATTACTTGATTTATAAAAAAGTGACGCTTAATGCAAATTGTGGGTACAACCTTTCTTTGCAATGCCAAATTCGCACTAATTAAGTTTTGACGACTATAACAAATCAAAACACAAGAAAGAAACGCAATAATTCGAAAACTGTTATTAAATGTTGCATATTTACTTTTTTTCTTGATTTTATTTTGTTTACTAAAAATTCTAACGGTGGACACATGCTTTTGTATGGAAGCAGTCAGATGGAGAAACAAAACACCATTCTGAATAAACAAAAAAACAAACATACAAATTTGAGAATTACGTTTTTATGTTACATATTCCTCGCTGATCACTCTCACATTTTTGTTTTTGTTTTTTTACATAAAATAGTAGTGTAAAGTGCGGGGACACAAAAATTGCGTTTTTTTTTTGAAATTGACCCATTTAAGAATTTTATAATAATTTTTTGCAGTATATGAAAAACATTGTTTTAACAAAACGTTTTAAATAGTGACCATATTTGTAAGAATATTTATGTTTATACATATTATAATACTTGACAGTGTCTCACGATTTTTTAAGAATGTTCTTTTTTAACTAACTTAATAAAATAATAAATTCCGCATTTGAACCTTCCGTATAAAATAAAAAATTTTATTTATAAATTTTTTAAATTTTCCATATATTATCATCTACTTATCTCACAGTTGCAGAGAAATGTAATTTGAAATTCTGTATAAAATCCCACATCCCACTTCATAGTGTAGCTAAATTAACTCACTTTTGTAACATACTATATCTACACTTTTTCTAACTTTTACTCCCATTGTTTTTATTGTTGTGATGTTTTGTTTTTGTTTGATACAACATTAATTTAATATTGTATATTACTTTTATTCGGCGTACTCGCACATATCCAGACAACAAATAATCTTTGACTTGTCGTTAAATTGCAATTCGAAATCACCTTGATTTATGAACAATGGAAATTTTTAAAATAAAAAACGATTCAAACAAAATATAAAATTATATTACACTTGTTTATTACAAATTAAAATAATACAATGTATTTAATTTCGTAATAATGACAGTATTCACTGCATAAATCAATTTTAATGAGTTTTACCGTTATTTTCTAAACAATAATAATTTGCAATTTAAACTAATAAGAAAGTTATAGTCAGTCAAACGTATTTATTTTGTACCCTGCATCATAGTTAAATACTAAAATAGTTGGAGACAGTGTAAAACTATTAATGATAAAAAAAATAATTTTTGATTTTTTTTTTTTTAATTTCTATCTTAGAAACTAATAACGTAAATATTTACATACAAATATTTTGTCCTGAATTTCAATATTGATTTCATTTAGCAACATACATATACAAGCATTTCTTGGAGACCCTTTAATTTATTACCACATGATCGAATTCTAATTAATTTCAATTGCGTTCGCCATTGAATTAATGAAGACTAGTTCTATTGGAATGAATTACTGAAGCGTAATCGAATTAAAAATATGTGTAATGAAAGGTGGCAAATGTTTTAGATCATGTAGGGTACCCAAATTATAAATTTATATTATGGAAACCAATTAGTTTAACACGATTTCACATACTTTGTGCATTATTTTTAATTAAATAATTGAATTAATTTATTTTTTATGTGTTTCATTATTTCAAAATAGTTTTGTCAAACATTGCTTATTTTCTACAAGGCTGCTATAAATCGAAAATTTAGGTTTAATGATGAAACAGAACGACCGCAACTTCAAACAAAAACTACTCTCAGAGAAAACATGCCCTTTTAAACAATTCCTTTGATTTTCTTTTATTTTTATTTTTCTTGCGCCAAAGCTTCAAAAACACATGGTTTTGTTTACAAAATGTATAAAATTTTATAAAAGTATGGTAATATTATTGAGAGCATTTGTGTTTTAAAGTGAGAGCATAAGAAAAAGCGCTGTCAAAATAAAATAGATTCTATTTCACGACCGCATTTTATGTCAAACTGTATGGAAAAAAACGTATGAAAAAAAAACAAATGATCTCAACAATATTACCATACTTTTATTAAATTTTTTACATTTTCTAAACAAAACCATATGTTTTTGAAGCTTTAGTGCAAGAAAAATAAAAACAAAAGAAACGTTTAAAGGTGAATTTAAAAATGAGATTTTGTAATTTAAAAAAAATGAGTGATATTATAGAAAAATTAATTGAAGAAGTACAAAAGCATGATAGCATATATAATTTGCATAATTTGCAGTCGCCATTGTACAAAAATTTTTATTTAAAACAAGATTTTTGGACAAAAATTGAAAAAGCTGTCGGCATTGCAGGTTGGTACACAGAAGAAATATAAAAACATTAAATAACAGTTCGTGAAGCTGCAGTCATCGTTTCAATTATGGGCCTGTTTTTTCTGAGAGTCGTTTTTGCTTGAAGTTGCGGTCGTGTTCTGTTTCATCATTAAAGTTGGATTCACCCTTTCGTTCTGAACAAAATATTTCTCTCTCTTTTTAGGATTTGTACGAACAACTTTCAGCTTAAATTGATTTAATTTTATATTTTGTCTGGGCAAAAATGAACTAAGTTGCCAATAGGTTCTTTATAGGGCAACATCATATATAATAATGCCTTATGTATTTCAATGGACTTCAGTAAAAGCCACTTTCTTTTTTCAATCATTTTGAATACATAATATTTTACAATAATTTAACCAAAGCAAACTAAATCAATGGCCGCAGTATTACCACTTGTAAAACTAATAGATATTGTTTACATATGGTAGCCTTGATGTTCCAGACAAATCGTTCGAAATCGTGTTGCAAAAAACTCTCAGTAAATTTTTTTTTTCCTGACAAAATTTTTGTTCGGAACAAATGATTGAATCCACCTTAGGAATATTAAACAAAACTAAAAATGAGAACCTTCATTTCTAAACTTCAAAGACTAAATTCTATAAGACACTTAATTTTATTTGATTTTGTTGTACATCATTTCGATCCACCTACGCTGCATTCTTATTCTAAATCGCTAACATTCGTTTTATTATCTAAAACTACGGTACCACTCGTCACTTTTTAACATTCCCTTAGACAATAGCAACGCTGGAGACAATTAGTGGCTGTTCACATATTTTTCTATTGCGACAATATGATTTGATATGTTTTACTGTCCATAAAAAGGCGGTTGTAGACTGCCCGTTTTATCCCATGTATTCTAGTTTTCACTACCACTGGGATATTTAATTGCTCAGCATTCGTATTATTCCGATTAAAAAAAAATACTAAAAAAAAAACGAAAGTGTTACCACCAGGCTTAAAAAAAGGTTCTGCAATATGGCCGGATTTTATGTAAACCAGTAACGGTTGTCAACCTGTTAAATAATAAATACAACATTTGTTTGAATATGAAATGAACATTTGTTTGAATATGAAATGAACATTTGTTTGAATATGAAATTTAGCAATATTAATACTTATTTATAAGTAAATTATGTGGCCAGGAGTCAGTAAAATTTTTAACATGATAATTTAAACAAAAAATCGTAAAGTGTAGTAAGTTAAATCTTTTCGGCCACAGCGATACCCAATTCTACGTTTTAAGCAAAATGTAAGAAATGTTGGTTTTCAAACAGTAAAAAAAAAACATTAATATCAGTTTAAATTTTTCAAAAAGATTAAATTTATTTAATTCCTCGTTATAAAGAATTGATAGATATTTTATAACAGATTCTAACTTAATTATTTAAATTTATGACATATGATCAGCTGGGCTTATGCAGTCATAACACTTAAACTAAATTACATTTTGGTATAAAAAATTACACAAAATCTCAAAAAGCATTTGAACTAACAGGTTGCTACAAAATCTAGATATCTATTTAATCTTAAATAATTGTACCAGTTGATGTCATTTGCGTTAAACTATTTTGAATACTATTGATCAAGCGAATCAGGGCAACAGCACAGAATGCTATAATATTGCCATTTCCATTGCCAGTGCCAGTGAACACCTGTATTGTCATTCCGACAAATTACTTTAATCTATTCACAATTAGGTGATAAATGTATAAAATGCAAACGTTATTGTGTAACAAAGTTTTTTTTTCTTATGTTCTTTTGGGGTTTTTGCAATTGTTTATTGCAATACTATTTACTAAATATTATTATTATTATTGTTGTTCTTTCAAATGAAAGTTTTGATTTAAACAAAGGTTTTTCCTAAAGTACAATAAATACTTGTTGTGTACGTATGCCGAGTTGTTGGGGCATACATTCATTGATTGCAATGGAATTACTTTCTAGTCATACTACTTGAGTTGAACACAGACATATTTATTAGATTTTATTATTTATTGTTTATTTACCCCACCCAAAGAATTAGATATACATATGTATGTATGTAAGTACTTACATACATATAAATATTTATATCCTCTAACATTGTTTATAAAACCGATAATTTAGCAATATTGGTAGAAGAAAAAATTTAAAATAATCATGATAATTTTTATTAAATTTAAATGTATAAAGGAATTATTAAATGACCATGATCATTTATATTTAATCATTTATTATTGGTTTACGTGGTTGTCTGCATGCAAGCATTCAAGTAAAATCTTTTGATTTCGTTTTGAGAATCATTTATTGTAATAATAAAAATGTTTTATCTAATATAAAAAATATAAATAATAAGACAACATAACGTCCAACTAGATCTACATATAGGTATAGAGTAAACTATTATTTCAATTTAATCCTAATGATAATAAAATTATCAGCAGCTCTAATATAATCCAAACCATGCGTTTTTGAATTTAGATTTTTTCAACTTAAATTCTGTCAAATTTTGGTTGTGATTGGTTAGTCCAATCAATAGTTATAAACAACAAAGTTCTACACCATATGGTTTTTTAGATATCGCCTGTAAACTTTAGAAGCTTTTCCTGCAAAACTCACTTTTTCGACTTAGCATGTTTTGGAATTAAGCTGTCGATATTATGTTTTATAAAACTTGGACTTATCAAGCTGTAAAAGAACACATGGGCAAATAAATGTCTTTTAATGTCCCTGGACGTCGAAACAAACCACAGCGTTTAACCGGGCTTACTTCGTGTGTGATTTCACTCCGCTCGGACTTTATAAATTAAAAAACTAAGAGGTTTTTCTGTTTTTGGTAGATACTATAACTATAATAATTTAGTAATTTTACCATCCAACATACACATTTATGTATCTTGTTGCTGTCGTATATTCTTATTATTAAGAACTTTTAAAGCAGATTATATTCTAAAGCAATTTGATAGTGCATATATATGCTATAAGTATATTAAAAACCACACAACATTTGTATTGAATTCAAAATTTCCACCTAGTGACATTGAAATGGTTTTAAAAAATTATTTAAAAAATATTCAATTTATTAATTTGATATCCTTAATGTATTTGCCTATGACGCTAATAGCTGTGAAACAATCAGTAATATGGATTGATACACAATGATTACGAATCTGAAATAAAATATGAAAATATCGGCCATCTTGATAAATTCCTTAAATATATTTTCTGAATTTCTGCCAACTTTGTTTTATTTTAAACCATAGACCATTCACAAATTTTTATTACTTATGCGATGATTTATAGAACAGAAACTATGATTATAATCAATAATTATTGTAAAATTTTTTACTACTAAGCACCAACTAATTTTGCATAAGTGTAATTCAAATTTCAACGGCCTTAATTTAAAGAAATATTTCGGAAAATATTAACCAACTTTTCCGTGTATATACGAGTACATAATAAAATAATTTAAGTATTGGAGAGCTTTAATAACTAAACTAAATCTAGAATAAACATTACAAATAATTATCAAGTAGTCTTTAAAAATGTAGTCTTTAAAAATGATTGTTAAGCTGCTAATGATGTTATGGTGAATAATAATACATAACTATTTCCGATAGTCTTTAATCATATCGAAATATAAATGATATAAAAAGCTATTTCAAACACTGGTGAGTAAAGTTATTAGAATAAAAATATATTTATACCCTAGATTTTCGTTAGATATTTGGCATATTTTGATTATCTACAAAATATATCAAAATTAATGTCAAACTATTTAATTTTTCAATTAAACGGAGACGTGACCTAATCTATTTATGTATTAAAAACTCCCGCATCGCCAGCAAATTTACAAAAGATAAATTTAAATTTGTGATCAATTTGCATGCACATCAACTTATCACCCAATTCATTAAGCAACATCTAGTAAATCTCATATTACACGTACTCGTACTTGAACATGCATAAATTACTACAGACTTTTAATCCGCAAAAGCTGAACTTTAGAATATATGTACTTATAGTATGTATTTATGGTAGAATTAATATTTTTGCATTTTTCTCTTCTGTTCTAGCACCACATGGGGTTTTAATTTTGCATAAAATCACTTGTTAGCATGTCGTATGTTTGAATGTTATATCTGTGGTTTAATAGCATTTGTTAAATACCACATCAACAGAAAGGTACATACGTATGTAGATACAGTGTTGGGTAAAAATGTGAGAGAGTAGTACATATTTACTTTTCAATTTAGTATATAATAAACAACACCGATATATAACTGTTTTTATTTTATTTATATACGTATGTATATGTTATTTAGATGTCGGATTTAAAAGATGTTTTGTCTTAAATTCTGTACAGAATTATATTTAATACTTAATCCAGATAATTAAACATTCACAAGATTCACATTGCAGAGTGTGGCAGAATCCAATTTTTTTTTTGGAATAACGAAATTCGCTTTGTAACTTTGTTAAAATATTTTTTAACACCTTTTATTTAGAATGATAAATTTAAAGTTTTTTTTTAAAGATCTAGCAGAGGACTGTCTTAATTTGAGCCACCACATCTCTGCCCTTGATATGCTTGTGGGTTCCATTTTCAAAACTTGAACTTGAATCTTCCTTAGCTACGCCCATATTAAAATTTATTTTGATTCTTTTAGAAATGTCGAATTTGTTTCCAAAAAATTTCGATTCTGCCCTACTGTGCAATGCGAAGCTTGTGAATGTTTAATTATATGGATTACTATTTATCTTATTATCTGGATACTACTTTATTCCACTGCTTTCAAGGGCATTATTGTAACAAACAATGATCACATTAACTAAATTCTTTTAAAAGCAAATACTATTTCTTCAAACATTATTACAATTTACTATTGAAGTCAACTTTTGTCCGCCATTGTTCATACATATAAAGTTACACAGATGCATTTGCGAATGTGTAAATGTAGCTTTACTCTCATATTACAAGTAATTCAAATGTAGGTGAACAAATTGTTAATAATGTGTTTTTAAATGTTTTATATTGTAATAAATTAATGACAACAGCAGCAACAACAATAAAATTAAAAATAATAAAATAAATTTATTTGCCTGACTTTAATGCAGGTATATATCAACAATTTAATAAATGTTACGAATAACAATAATCTCTGCTTCATATACAATTTAATTGAATATAATTTCAATTAAGTATTAAGAGTAAAATAAAGTGCAGAATACGTATTTAAATATAAATACATATAAAATATTGCTAAATATATTTGCTTAAATAATTTTCCAGATAAAAATTACATCAATTTATATATAAACAATAAAAATATATACTTATGTACATACATATGTATTTGTATGTATGTTTGTTAAATAAAAATAAATACTTTTTATCGATGTATCGTATGAAATCAGTGTAATTACATTTGTTATAAATGTAACAAAGTGGGAGGCTGAGAATGCAAGTGTAAACATGTAATCAATTTTTAATAATCGTACATTCATACAAACATGCACAGAAAATGTATGTATGTATTTTTACATTAACACTGCCGTTTATAAGAAAAACGTTTAGGAGCAATTATTTAAACTGAATGGAATAGGATGTGTCAAAATTAAAAGGCGGTACATAGAGGTTGGTTATTGCATTTGTTGATATTTATACTTATGAAATTAACAAACGATAAGTTGTTAATTTAATAAACACAAACGTTGTATTCTAACAGGATTTATATAATATTTATGTAATTTTAAAGACTATATAATAACATATAAAATATATTAATACATATATCAATTCAATTGGATTTTCAAAGAATCCCGATAAATAATTGTCTCTACTAACAATTATACCCCTTGATAGGTATAATTTTGAATGTTATATGGACAATTTTACAATAACTTTTTTCATTAAACGGTTTTTGCATAATTAAGACAGAACGTATGTAGTTGAACAATTATGTTAATTAAATTTTGAGTAAAAAATCGACGAAGTTGTGGTTTTTATATATCTGCAATTTCAAATGTGGAAATATGGCAAATATTTACTTAAAAAAGCGTAACTACTATTTTCAGCACAAATGTTATTGGCAAAGTTTAATCTTACAGGTGATTTGTAAGAGCAAACATCTCCGTGCGGAGTCTTTTACTTAAGGCAAGAAAAATATTTACTTAAAAAACCGTTACAAAATTGTTTTTAAAACTTTTTACTGACGCGATTCTACCTGTGTTTTGTAAGGTCAAACAGCATCAAATAAAATTTGTGTGGCTTGTGCTAAATAAAATAAGTTTTTAAAATAAATAAAAGAATGCGAATATATTTTACTAAGTGGTTATGTGTATATTCTATTACTATTACTCTCATCGGACTGGGTGGCGGATAGAGGGGTCATGTACTGGTCTTAACTGCACCCCGATGTGAAACTCTGAGCATACATCAAACTGCCAAACGTGAATCGTTGAAACTATTCTGTGAACAGGTTAATAATGTTAATGATATTTAGAAAATTAAGAAATTCTATCGAAAACCCATACCCAAACCGAGTCACTCATATATTCGAATGGCAAAAAGCAGCGGACAATAGAATAACGTTAGAAATATAAATAAAGTCGCGATTTCAAACGGGAGGAACAATGGACATGGAAGAACCAAACTTCTAAGTAAGAAATGTCACTTAGAAGTTTTTCGCCATATAAGGCATCAGATCCGGATGGAATCTTTTCAACACAGTGGTAAAGAGACAAATATTAGACAACACACTGAAATTAAAACAACAAAAGGAAGAACCATAGAGACAGCACTACATGATGTTGTATACCATATCGAAAAATTATTTGAATCAAAACTTAGTCGTGATATTGATTAAAGGGAAAGATCCAAACTTCCAAGGTGAATGAGTAAAAGAAGCTCTAAACATATAAAACAGGAGGACTAAATATAAACCAGGATAAAACGAAATTTGTATGTTCACAAGAAAGCGGAAAATATCAAATTACGAATTTCCTGTCGTTCAAAACAAGACAATTCAAATAAAAAAATTATCAAATATGTAGGAGTAGTACTGGATTAAAAAATATCCTGAAAAGACCACATTAAAGGTTGAGTAAAAAAGAAGGCAAAATATGGGCTTTTTGCAGTAGAACGATATGCTCCAAATGGGGGATAAAGCCGAAAATGACCCACTGGCTATATACGAATGTTCTACGGCCGATTATAACGTATGCCTCGATAGAAGATTATTATTAAACCTCTTTAAAAAGTGCAGAGACTATGACAACCACTTCTGCGAAGGCTATTGAGAATATTTTATTAAATATTCTCGAAATACAGGTGAAATATGAGCCAACCCTGACTGTCTCTAGATAGATGATAATGGAAGAAAGGATTATAAGTTACCACATAATCAGACACCAAAGAATAATAAAGATCTTACTAGAAGGCAATATTTTTTTTTTAAACGGGGTCCCGTCGACTCTACTTAAGTGTTCGCACGTAGTGAACTACCACGTAAACCAGAAGGCAAGTATTTGTAAGTGTTTCGTGCACTTTGAGCAATATATTGTTTGCATCATAGACCTTCCGAACTTACTATTCCCAATACCATTCGCAAATTTGAGATAGATTCAGAATTCCTTTCTTTATCATACCTAAATATTCAGTTTTGCTAAATATAAAGTAATTTTCCAATTTTTCGATAAGATTTACGTTTTAAAACTTATGTAAATATATTCCTTGATTACGCCCTTGCAATATTTTATTTTTTCCAAAGCAACTCATAGTAAATATTCACGTTACGTTAGGAGAAAAAATATACCAATTTTCTTAATTAACAACCTAAACATTCCCAGATCCCAGAGTGATTATGTCATATACATGACATTAATTATGATTGATGTAAAGCATGGCGCGCTCATATAGAATCGGTATGAAACTTTAAGCTTAAATTCTGCTCTGTTTTAAAACCAATTAACACTAGTATTGCATTTTTACAAAAGGTCCAATGCTAACGGGATTTAGAAGTCACAAATGTATTTAAATTACAACTTAATTTGCAACCGCTTATTAACAACAATTTGAACTCGATCAATTCATTGCGAACAATGCATCGTATTAGAGACCCACTATTTATTACCTCAATTAAAGCAAACATGTTTTGAATTTAGTTTAAAGATTTTAAGAACTAAAAGAAGATTAAATAAATAATTCGTAAAGAGACTATATATTATAATGAAGAACTTCTTATAATGAACAATAAAACAATTTAAATAATAGAAACTTTAATATGTATATAATTATACAAGATATGAATGAATATCTATCTTGTCGCAAATGAGAATTAGTACCTACATATGTTATTAACAAAAAATGGAAAACATATTCAATTTTTATTGACGCTCTGATATGTATAAATGTATGTATGTATAAATTAAATGACCCAATTCTTTGCACAGTATTAAATAATTGATTCTCCTAAAGTGTGTGAGATATTTTTAGTGCATACTTTTAGGCTTATAACTTTCATTGTTATTTTTACCAAATTTTATAAACATAAACATTCTGAGATTTTACAGTCTAATTCATAAAAACTTATCAAGGATTTAAAACAGGCTTATAAAGCAAATATCCATGCAAAATTTGCTTTATAAGCCTGTTATAAACCTTTGACAAGTTTTATGAATAAGGGGGTTAGACTATAATACATATTCAGGATGTGATGGAAATCGAAAACGAATGAGTTTTAGAAGTCAATTTTTTCGTAATATTTCTGTATTGAAAAACTTTTATCACATAAAATATAAAGATATTGGGCTAATAAAGAGAATCTTAGTTAGTTAGTTAGTTAGTTAACTTTATTGAGACTTCTTTTTTTCATAATTTAAGATTTACAAACATTAATTATAAGAACACTTAAAACTATAGTGTATTATTTTAATTACATTTTATTCATTTGGTTATGCGACAGGCTTATCAAAAGTAAACTTAATTATAAAAAAAATTTATTTGTAATTAGTAAATTGAATGTAACAATGTTTGCTCCCGACATTTAGCTAAACTTGCAGAGTTATATCTACCTTAATAAACTTAAAACTAAAAAACACTTAAAACTAAATCTTAAAATTAATTTAAACCAAAAATAATAAAACTAAATAAAAATAACAAATTTACCCCCCGTGTATTCCAGGAGTTGTACATGAGTAAAAGGAAAATAATTGTGTTGTTCATATAAAATTCCAACCGCAGAAAGGTAATTAGTGTTTGACCAACTAATTCCTTGCTCATTTGACAAAATATCTTGCATTATATTGCCTTCGAAGAAAGGCAGTCTATCAACAAAACATTTCATCGAATGTAGAGCATAAAAGCAAATTGGAGATAGTTTGGCCTTCTCATAAATAAATTTATTTGAAAACCTTTTATTATAAGTTTTAAAATCCTTCTCTATGCATTTTCTTAAAATGTGGCGTCCAAATATTTCCATTTTCCTCATTATTGTTTTTGAAACGTTAACCCATATTGGAAATGCATATAAAAGTATTGGTCTAATACTTACTTTATATAAAAGTAATTTAGTCGTAATTGGCAAAGTTCTACTATTAAATAGTTTTGAAAAGGCACCTTTAACCCGATTAGACTTCTCCAAATTAAATACACCATGCTTGTTGAACTTCAAAAGCTTACTAAAGTTTACTCCTAGGTATTTTATAGTGTCCTTAAATATGATTTCAAAACCATTTAATTTTAATTTCAAATTTTTGCTCTCCGGAACAACAGTATATTTACACTTTCCGGAAGCATTTCATAAGCATATAGCATTACTCTTCGAGGCGTTTGTTTTTTTTCCCCCCAATGAGAATAATATTCATCAACATATTTAAGGTTTGCAGAAACATTTTGTAGAGCAATTTTTGGTGACTCATTGTGAGCATAAAGTAAAGAGTCGTCAGCATAAAGTATACCTTTGGAATTACCGAATTCATGTGGAAAATCATACATAAATATGTTCTATAAATGAGGTGCCAATACAGAGCTCTGCGGAACACCACAAAAAACATCACCATGAGAGGATGAAACATTGTCAACCTGAACGCAGAATCTCCTGCCATCGAAAAAGCTTTGAAAAAGTTTAACTGTTGACGCATCAAAACCGATATGAATAATTTTGTATAGTATGCCGTTTTGATATGCTTTATCAAATCCTTTTTCAATGTCAAGCGAAACCGCGACAGTGCATTAACCATTTCTCAAATGTTGTACTACATCAGTATGGAATTTTAAAAGAGCATGTACAGTAGAATTACCCTTCTTAAAGCCAAACTGACTTTGAGGAATATACTCTTTATTTAAGCCTGTATTCATTTTATTTCGTATGATTCTCTCAAATAGCTTTCCCAGATTAGAAAGTAATAAAATTGGTCTAAATTTATTTATATTGTTATTATCTTTATTTTTCGGAGTTGGAACAATTTTTGCTATTTTCCAAACATTAGGAAAATAACTATTATTTAAACAATTGTTGAAAAGTATAGTTAGGTATTCTAGGGCTTTAATCGGGAATTTTCTTATCAAATAATTTCATATATTGTCCAAGTCACTCGATTTCTTATTATTTACCGATTTAGAGATATCTAAAATATCATTTAAATTTGTAAATTTCATGTTGCCATGATTATTTAATGCAGTTGAATCATCGTCAAATATTATCGTAGTTGGAACTTGTGAAATTTTTTCATTGATAGTTTCATCTATTTCTGAAATATTCCTATTTGGTGTTGAACTTTGATATACAGTGGCAAACTGATCTTTAAACACTTCTGCTTTTTGATTTAATTCTTCTATTTCGACACCATTTATCGTTACTTTTCTAATAGAAGAACGCTTTCTAAATTTGCCTGCTCTATTTCAATTTGCTCCTTTATAATAATTTTAATGAGATCAATTTGCTTTGAAATAAGTAAATAATCAGAATTGCTCCTGTTTAAGGTTCTTTGGAATATTCAAAGAGAATCTTAAAACAAACATTTTAAAAATTAGATTATAAATGCATTAAAATGTATTTCGAAAACTGTTTCGATTTCGATTTCCATCAAATGCCTGATTATATATAAATATTTATCTTTATTCTCATAGTAATACCAAATTTTATAAATTGTATAATCAAATCAATATAATTTAATGTTTTTTAGTTGTATAAAAAAAATATGTTTAACAATATTCACTTATAAACATTACAGACCTCCATATTAAATTTTAATTAAACCGTATAGTGAAAATCATTTTTGTAAAAGCAAATGTAAAGTGTATTTTTTAATAACCAGCCATGCTCTCTTACTGCAATTTTTAATTAAAGCCAAATGTTATACATAAACGGAAATGGCATATAGGAAATGCATGAAATGGTTATGGTGTGCATGTGTGTTCATTTGCAAATAATGCACACATACATATATAGATACATTTCTTACAGATACATATGATTCAGTTTCATTATTTTTATTTGGCAAATACAGACAATTAAGTTAGTGTTGCTCATGGCAATGTATCTATCTCTCTATACCATCACAGAAAACATCATCAACTATCATACGTTCGTTTCATTTATTTATTATTTTGGTATCAAAGGTAAAATTATTTCTGTCAAATGTACTGAAGAGCAAAAAATAGTATTCTAGGTAATATATTAGCTGAATTTTGAAATTAGTTTTTGTTTATTTAAAAAGAAACCTATTGATTAATTATAATTAATAATTATTCTTAAAAAGGTGTGGATTAAACTAAGGAAATAGTTTTATATGATGTTGGCTCATATAATTTTTCTGAAATTCTTTATAAATTATAACAACATCCATTAAAAATTTTATTATTATCAATATTTTAGTAATTGTTTTTTTTTCATTAAAATTTTTACACAAAGACGTAGCGAAATACTGAAAATAAAATGTTAAATTTTTTAAAAAAGACCTTAAGCTTGAACAATTACTAAAATATTGTTAATAATAAAAAGGTCAAATAAACTATAATACTAAAAATTTATTTTTTAATTACTTCAAATCCATTTATACACAAAATCTGCAAATTCGAACCAAATTTCTTTAAATAATCAGTATTTATCCAGTAAAAAATGTGCTCCAAAAGGAGCAGGTTTTGTGTATGAATTCATACCTCAAATCGCTTCAAACCTGCTGATGGGATGCATGATTTTTGTATGAGGTGTTCCCGGTTTGGTGGGCTACCTAATCAAACATGCAAATAAAGCACTTTCCTAAAATGTTTTTTTAATTCTATCTGAATGTTTTTGCTTAGGAAAAATTCATAGTAACTGAGAAGCGCGATATTCGTTTTGTAATTGACTTTCGTTGTCACACTTAAATCTGTTGGCTATAATTTAATTTTTGGTTTTTTGCTTCAAAACCTTCTTCGTTGTCAGCACTAAAAAGCATCTTTTTGTATATTTTATTCGTAAGAATTTACTGCTTCAAAAGAGCGTTTTTATTGAAGCGCTCGATTATTCGCTTTTTCTCTTAAGTGCTTCAAAAAACGCGAATTTTTTTGCTGGGTACTAGTGGCGCCAAAATGCCTGTTCATTAGTACTTGAATAATTCGAATCGAAAGTGCCATTGAAAAGCTATCTGAAGCACTTTTAATTATGATATCTCTGATATTTTGTAGGAGTGATTATACATTTCCAATTCGTCTTTAAATAACCTAGACAGGCTATAGAGTATAAACAGAAAATGAAAATCTATTCATACTCATCACTACAACTATCCACTATAATTGTACATACTCGTATGTACATATGTATGTATCCATGTGCTACGTCGCTGCTTACAATTATACAACTATATTACAAATGCATATGCCGAGATACAAATAAAGTTTATTTGGACATATGAATATCAATAATGAACATGTATATAGATACACACACACATATACATGCATATGCATATTTACACACTCTCATGTTCATTATACATGCATACTCGTACACTTTATATTTGTTTGTATTTATATCTGTGAGGGTATCGTAAATCATCTTAAGTAGTTTTAGGTTACATTTTTTATTTGGCAAAACAAATTAATCTTTTTCCTCCTATATTTTCAGCTTTATGACAATTTAAATTATAAAAAAAATGTTTTTAATTAAAAAATCCCATAATTAGAATAGCAGGAATAAAGTTTTTATGTCTAAAAATTTATTAGTAGCTAACTTTGAAAGCAAAAACTATAAAAAAACAACTATTACTATGTAATATATTTTTTATTTTGGCCGAGAAGGCTTAATATTACAAATAAATGAAATAAATAAAAATAAATAAAAAAAATAATAAATTGCCAAATTAAATTTAAATAGTCCCTAGACTGGTATTATATGAGTTTTCTGATGAAATAACATATTCTTGCCAACATTTTCTAAAAAATCTGTTGCTTAAATATTTAAACTAATTGGGCCGGTGATAGCTTTTTTATTTGTTTTTAATTGGTCTGTTGGTCATAAGGGCGCACTAATGTGATGGAACTAATTTGTGTTGAACTTTATGTTCGTTAATTTAATATTTGGGGCTGTGGTCAATTATGGATTGATACGCACAACATTTTGAAATGTCATTTTCTTTAAATAAAACAGTTTATGAATATTGTATGTATCACAAATGTATGAATCAACAATTTATTGCCAAATGAAGTGCTATTTCGAGAGAACATTTGTATGGAAGATATTCGAAATAATGGAATAATTTCAATTGTCCTTGCTACCTGTACTTTCCGCACTAGGTTTACATGAAGAGCCAACCACTTTGAGCCAAAGACTTTGAAGAATTTTGATTTAAAAACTTGTGGTTTATTGGTAAACCTATAATTGAATCATCTGAAGAGCAATGCTCCTATATTTTTAGAGTTAAATTAAATTTGATAAACGCACTTGAAGAAGATTAATGAAGATTAATTAAGCTTCTTAAATGAATATGTATGATTATGTTGGATTCTGTTACAATAATATCACTATAGTTCCAAGTTATTAATATCTCTTAATTTTTAATGATATTTATTGAACTTCTGAGCTTTTTATTTTTGATAATTCTTTTCAATAACCAATTATCTAAGCAATACGTTAAGTGCCAATATAATATCTCATCGAATCTAAGCCTAAAGATGCCATAATATGAACTTAAATACTTAACAAATGCAATTTCCGCCAAGTGGCTCAATATTGATCAACAGTTTTTGTAAATTTGATCAGAAATCTGACTTATTTAAACTGCCAGGTTTTCCCACGTTAATTAAAGTAAGTCTCAAGTCGACCTACATATATCTTCATGTAGGATGCAGGAACGCTTAAACCTTTGATTATTGATAAATTTTAAGATTATAAAAGCAAAACAAATGCTTCTTACCAATGTAAAATTTTGAAAAATCGTAACGCGATACAGTTAGTCGACGACATGCATTAAAAAACAATGACGCGCGAGTTCTTTCTCCACCCAGAGCTAAATTACGCTTGATAAATATTTATTGTTTAGTTAAATTTAGTAAGTGGCAACAGTATGATTTTGGACTTAACTTATTTTAGCGTGTTGCAACAGATGTGTACAAATATCCAGTTGATGGTATTCATGTGCAACAGTCAAGCCATGCGAAATGAAAAATCTTTGAGTGCCAGATGTTGCTTCATTTTGCTAGCATTGCGATAAACTCGTGTATATACACATTCATATGTATATTCATGCATCTATTAATATCGTAGGCTTAAATGCTAAACGTATTTACTTTTATCATACAAAATTTTAGTAATTTATTAATATTTCTTTACTATCTATGGTATTTTATTTGTCGGAATATGTATGTATTATGTATAAATTTCCTCAACGTCTAATTAAAGTGAAATAATTCAGAGTATTAAATGTAATGAACAACTACGAATTAATATGATAATAAATGACAACTGTGTTGGAAACTCGAGTAATATTTGACTTTTAATAGTTAATAACAATTGCAGAGTTGTTATTAATTATAAATTAATTTTATATTATTTTATGTGTTAAGCATTTTTAGTAAAAAAGCTTTCACTCTCCGTAATTCAGGACCTATTTAGGAAATAACTACGAATTCAGCATCAATCTCAAAAAGATATTTTAATTTACTTGCTTTGCCCTATTTCTTAAATTATCGAAATATTCTCATTTCGAAATGGTTTTTCACTTATATCGAAAACAAATTGTTTTAATTTAAATAAAATACTATAAAGACAACAAATTTCGAAATGATTGTTACGACAAGGACTAAAATTCAATATGTATATGCAGTATTCTATTTCAGCTTACTATATACAACACTAACCGAACTGCAGACGTACGCTTTTGTATCAAATTGAATGTCCTTTTCTTTGCCACGAACATTCATTTGTCCAGTGAAAAACTGAATGCTAAAAATATTGTTCAAACTACAAAAAACTTTTCATTGAAAATTTAAATTTAAAAGGAACAAAACACTTCTAATCAACTCAGGCAACAATTAAAACTATTTTTAAGGGATAAAATAATTAAATTGAAAAGTAATTGAATTGGTATATCATCAACAAGATAAACAAAACTAACTTTGTTAGCATTAAATGAATTGTTAACTTAAATTCTTTAATATTCATTTATAAAAATATTTGTTTGAAATTGTACTTAATAAATTTTAAATTCTTTCTTATAAAAACTACAATTTGCAAGAATTAAATTTAAAAAAAGTTTTAGATTCTAAATTAGTGATTAAATTAAGTTTAATAAATTGTTCTTTCTGAGTTGTTTCTGATATTTTGTTTTATTTGCAAGTTTAAACAACGGCGTAATTAGGAAAGTTTTGTTAAGTGATTTGAAAGCTAAATTAAATTAAGTTTAAGATTAACTAAACTGTTTATTAATGGACCTTTGATCTTTACCCAATTACATGTACTTAAATAATTATTTTTAAATAAACACTATCAGGCATGTTTCAAATCACGAACGACTTTGAAATCACAGGAGGAATATTTTGGTGTTCTGAAAATCACGAGGTTTTTGTTTTTTAGTAGTGATTTTGATTGTTCTAAATCACAAGCTAACAGCTGATTTTCTTGTGTTGACTACTAAAAAGTAAAAGTAAATCACGAAAAATGTAAACAAATCTAAAAAATGGTCCGCAAAAAATACAACGTCTTACTAAATTTGTAAATTTCAAGTTTTTTCTGTGCAAAACAGTTAATTTTATTTCAAAGTGTATGTGATAATTTTATTACAAGAGTTCAATGAGAAATGCTTGAAAAACTCTAAGTGATTTGAAATCATTAAGGCTGTTAGGTGACCGGTTTTAAATCACGAGATTACAATAATTTTTGTGCACAGAACACCTTCTCAGTGATTTCAAATCACTTTACGAAAAAATGATTTTATTTGATCACTATATTGCAAAAAAAAAACATTATTTGACTTTCATCACTTTTTGATAATACTTCTTCACAAAAGTGTTCTGTCACCTAATTATGACGTATAGACACCGCTTAGGATATTAGGCTCCAGTTTGTGGAGTTAACCAATTATATATTTATTTCAAGATAATTATGTATGATCAGAACAAATTCAACTCACATACAGCAAAAAGATAATCTCCAAGTATTATTTGTTGATCCTAGAATATATACTAAAACTGATTCATCTTGATTCTGTCCGATTTAATTGATGCCGTTAGTAGGTCCGCTTTAGTTATCTACCTGTACCTATTAACAAATTTACATAATAAGAAAGCTTTGAATGCATTTCGACTACAGTTTTAAATTAATCCTTTTTCCTAATAATCGAACAAATTTTTACGAATATATATAACTAAAATTGAAAAAAAATGCCGTTTAACTGGTAATTTTCTAAATTTTTTTAAAAGAAATCCATCACATCAATAAAAAAAAACTTTAATCATTTCTATAGACTTTACAATTTTAATTTCTCACCATGATTCATCCCAAAGGCTTTGTGCAATGTTTATGCACATAAATCTATTTATACTCTTAACATCAGCACAATCATCCAAATGGAAAACTTTAAGCCCAGTTAATACTATAAAAGTCTCTTGTGTCATAGATGGAATTTAAAATATTTTGCAATAAACGACTGACTAACTCCCATTCATTCACCCTTTGTACTCGCAGGCATTTACAGCACAATCACAGGCAGTGTTTGTTTAACAAAGATACGAGGCTAATATAAAGCATTTGTTGAATGAAATTTTTAACGTTTAGCACAACCAAACTCAGGACTAAAAGTACTCATAAAGCAAAGTTAAGTGTGGCAACAAACAATATGAACATCCTTAACTAAAGGCATAGTATCACTAAAGCGAAGGAGACAGAGTCTTCTACAGTGCTTACAGACAAGCAAATATGTGTAAATATATGCATGTACAACACAACAACTCTGTTAACCCTTTGAGAATCAAAAAGACAAAAAACTTGGACACTATTTATCTAGAATCTGCTTGCTAATTCATCCGGTTAGATTAAACATAAATTCAATATAATGATAAAAGCTTTAATTTAATTTTAACCATAAAAGGGTTAATAATATTGTTTTTTCCTGCAATAAATGCAGTTTTTTATTCATTTTATTCTTATGAAAATCAGTATCATTAACGTGACTACTTGATAATATTATATTTGCATATAGTGATGCAAATAAATGTTTACTTTAATAAATATGTATGTAGTAATGTATATACTCGTAGATAACATTAACATGATCTAAAATAGTGCTTTCATCATTTTATGTTATAAAAAATAAAATAAGTTTACAAATAAACATTCAAATATTATACTCTTTTAAATAACTGTGTATTTGTTAACTTAAGTGTAAAGTATTTGTTGATGTTGTTGTCATTCATTGTCATATCGTTATATGCAAATATCTCTGTTTTTTTATTCATTCTTTCCCTCTCTCTTCTTTATTTTGTATCAAAAAAGGAAAACAAAGAATGACGAGTGTTCTTACTCCGTATTGTTCACACAAACAACCGTCTAGTCTAGTTATACCCTACACCACCCCTTTGAAAATTGAACACAAAAGTATTTATATGCACAGAACTCATTACACTAAATTTTTGGATTATTGGTCCATAGCTCCCATATAGCTCTTATTTCTGAAAAACTGTTTTACACATGTACTGGATGTAGGGTATTATATGGTCGGGCTTGATCGACTATACTTTCTTACTTGTTTTTATTGAAAATGACATTTAGTTTATTGTCTGCTCTACTTGTTTGTAGGACTTAGATTGTGCCATTAAAAATAATAACTGTTGTTTCTTGTGTTTTGTTTTAGTCTTTATCCTTCAAAGGAAATATTGCCGGAAGTTTGCCGCCAGCAAGACATTAATTCAAAGCAATTGTATGATGGAAGTTAACAAGTTTTCGTATTTGTTCGGCCCACTTGAATGTAAAATACCCAACACTAGTGAGAATGGGAATGTTGTTTTAGTAAAGAATATTCGTCCCATTCAAATTGTATTTAAAATGATTGAATAACTTAGATTTAAAAGTCGTTGACTGAAGAAAAAGTATTCGAAAGAGTGACATGTTCTGATCAAATATAGTTTTTGATGAGAAAATAAATAAATGAAGCCAAAATTATGTACTGATAAAACCCAAATTATTAAATTCAATTACATATTTCAAATTATTCGAATAATTTAGAATTTTTAAATGCGGCCTATTATGAGTCCTTTTTTATATGTTATTGTGTTTTAAATACTGTAAATTAATTTGAGATATTGATATGTTTTGTAATCTCCATTACCATTAAGAAAATATATTCAAAAATAATTCAAATTTTTTACGAATTCGTTTTTATTCAATTCTTTCAGGCTGTTATTTGTAAAATAAGCAGCATTTTCTTTATTTGAAGCCTTTATTTTGATGATTTATTTTCAAAATTTGTTCGCAATATAAAATCAATTTCAAAAAAATTTATTGGATTATAATTATTAATATAACCCTTTGCAGTATCATTTAAGTATGTATGTATGTACATATACATATGTATATTACTGTAGAAGGACCTATGGAAATATCATACGAAAACATTATAACAACTGTTGTGGCCTAAATATTTCTACATTTCTCATGTACATACATACAAATTTACACTAATTTATTTTCCTATTGTATAGTCCCGAGATATTTACGAAAACACATATTGTGGCAACTAATTGAACTCACTTGTACCATGATAGTGAATAAAAGAGAAAAAAGTATAAAAAATATCTAATAATTGAAAATAAAACAAGTAAGAAAGCTGAAGCCCGACCATATAATACCCTACAGCCAGTATATGTGTAAAAACTGTTTGTATTTATAGAGTCGTACATGGGAGCTTTAACTTATTATGAACCGACCGTTATAAAATTAAGTGTCATAATTTATGTATTTATGAAACTTATTTGTGTTAAATTTTATTTCGATACCAACATTTTTATAAGATTTATGGTCGTTAAAGTGATTTACGTAAGTCTCTCCTAATATAGAAGCAATGACTAATTATCGATCGATCATCATAATATTGGACCAATGATTTGTGTATATATTAAACATATTTGTGTTGAATATTATTCGGATATCAAAATTTTTAAGAAAGTTATGCTATTAAAAATTATTTTCGAAAGTACGACATATCTAGGAGCTATGGTCAATTATGGATCATTTCTATTCTAGATGTGTTGGGCTTTATGCACAACTTATTTGTGGCAAAATTTGTTTGGATACATATGTATATAAATCGAACATTTATGACCGATAACCCCTATTTCGGGAGGAAATTTGTATGGGGGCTAGGTGAAATAATGTACCGATTTCAACGAAAACATCTTCAAAATTGCGATCTGTACTTTGCGCACAAGCTTAACATTGATAGCCAGCCAGCCAGACAACCAGAGGGACGGACATTGTTAAATAGACTCTGGAAATTATATAAAAACCAGCACAAATAAAATATTTACTCCCCACTATGGTGGTGTAGGGTATAAAAAGTTTATTCAGGTTAATGACAAAATGGAAAATTTATATATTAAGTTTTAGAACTTGAACCGTGTCCTATCTCGAAATAAATGTAGAAGAAAAAAATAATCGACTGAACAGTTGTAGAGAAATCAATTCAAATCTATGTACACAGAAAAAATTAAAATTGATTTTCAATTAAAATATTCGTATATTTAATTAAACATTTAATTGAAAGTGGACCGATAAAGGAATTTGTAGTATCAATTAAAATATTTTGTAAAAATTTAATTAAAAGTAGTTTTAATTAAAAAAAAATATTATATTATTTAATTGAAAATTGTTTTTCAATTAAAAATGTAATTGATATGATTAAAAGTTTAATTAAAAATCAATTAAGACTCAATTAAAAGTTCAATTAAAATTTGTTGGGCAATAATTTTTTCTGTGTATATACAAATTTTATATTTGTTTCATTTTTTTATGACCTTAAAAGCTACAACTTTATTCCTCAATTCCAAGTAGGTATTAAGTTTTGCAGCATTAAAGCTAAAAATTGTGTTTGTTCTAAACAATATAAAATACGAGTAGTATGTAGTAGTATTTAATATCAATTTAACAACATTTTTCTTTTCTAAGGAAAACAATAATCTTTATATAAGTGAATAATATAAAATTTAATAAGAAATATTTTTATCTAAATCTACTTTTATATGTTTATTACATTTAATTTCTTAGTTCATTTATATCATTCAATTTGTCTAATTCAATTAGTTTAATAAAAGTTGAAAACCAGACACATTTTTAATTCAATACAGTCCTTTTAAAAAAAAAAAAGATAAATTTTCGGCCTGTGTAATTACAAATATTTGTGAAATCAACCATAAACAGGATTAAACGTTTTGTAAGACTTACAATAACAAACTACATGTACAACACACATTTTTTATATATGTATTTATGTACATAAATACAAAATGTGATTGGAAATTCCAAAAAAACATACATAAATACATAGATATGTATGTATGTATGTATGTACATGCATGGATTCTTCTCATAAACACACGAAAACATTCAAAAAGAAGAAAATAACAACACAAACAAATCTGTAATTCAATCAAATCGAATCGATACTGTATACATATATTGTACATACATATGTATACATACATACATATACAAAAACACATATACAAACATGCTCATGTGTAGATATTACGCATTCATGTGCACAATTAAATACTTACCTACATATACATATATAAATTAAGATGCCCCTAAAAACTTTAATTCTTCTAAGCAAAATGCAGTTTTAGTTTTCTTATACCATTTCTAACATTTTTGTAAAATTACAGAAGTTTGGAAACATATATTTGTTCTGAAATATTTTACATCACATGAAAACCTTGCATATAATACTGATATTTCAAAAGGTTCTGATTATAATATTTTTATCATTTTAATGCGCTTGCCAGCGACTACCTGTCCCTAGAACTCTGCCGTTTCAAAATTTTGTCATTAATTACATAGTCTTACATCCAAAAAGTTTTTCCACATTATGTGCCCATCCTAACTTGTATAAGCAGAATGTATCGTAAACTCATGAATAGTGTGTTTAGCTTAAATTTTATATTTAATTTAGCGTTTGAATACTTGTCAAGTAAATGTAAGATCCTGTTAGTTTCAGACTTTATGCTCGTATAATAATGAAAGTAAAGACTCTCTCTCGTATGTTCATTATGACTGCTACTATAACTACAACTACAAATAGTTATTTACTTATTTTATGTATGTTTATAGGTTAAAGTTAGCATACCCAGCAGTTCTGGTATATGTTCCCGTACTAGCGTAGGTACTAGTGAGTTAACCAACCTCTAGTTACTAGTTACTAGTTTTTTTTTTTTTTTTTATTTCGTAAACATTAAATTACATTCTAAAAACATGGTTGAAAATATAGCCTCAGCGTCATAAAGACATTTTTGAGGCAAGTTGGCATAAAATAGTTAATAATTTATAGTGAAATGTAATTATATAAAAAACAAAATATTAAAAAAATGCAAAATAAAATTTAAATTTTTTTATCAAATTCAATTGTTTAAAGATAGATATTATTAAAAGCAGTTCAAGATTTTGTAAGAAATAAAATTTATATCAAATTTAATTGTATAAATAGGTAGATCATATTAAAAGCAGTTCAAGATTTTTTCAAATATAGTTTTTCAAACTCACTTTGAAATTTGAGATTCTTTCAATTGTTTTTAAATTTTGGGGTAATTTGTTGAATTCAAAGCCACCAACATATTCGATTTTTTGTTTTGTTGATTCTAACCGACAATTCGAATTATTTCTTGTATTGAAACGTGTTTGATTCGTATGAAAAGTAATTGTATTGTGTCCAATGTTTCTTAAAGACTTAAAAACAATAATAAGTAAACGATATTTATACAGACCTCTTACGGGTAAAATATCTTTTGCAAAATTTTGGTAAAGAGACAAAGTGGAAAACTGTATTGGTAAGTTAAATACAGTTTTCAGAGCCTTATTCTGAGTCCGTTGTAACGATTTTAATGCATCAGTATTTTTGTAGCCATAAATTGAAACTAAATAGTTTAGGCGACTTTGCACAAGAGCTTGATAGAGCAAGAGTTTTGTGTCCACATTAAATTTGTTTTTAAACTTATAAAGTAAGCCAATAGCTTTTGAAATTTTTGATTTCAGTGAGTCTATATACACATTCCAAGTCATATTAAATTGAAGATAGATGCCCAAGTATGTTATTGATTGACTTTCAAAAACTTCATCGCCATTAACAAAAACACTAAAGTTAGTCTGATCATTAGAAGAGTAAGGTCGAAAACGTAGAAGTTTAGTTTTCTTAGAATTATTATACCCTCCGCCACCAAGAGTGGTATATTACGTTTGTCATTCCGTGTAAAATTTCTTAGTATTCATCTGAGACCCAACAAAATATATACGAGTATATTTTTGAAACTTATGAAATTCTACGTCGATTGAGCCATGTCCGACTATCTGTCCGTCTGTCTGTCCCTGTAAAACACTCTTCCGCCCAAACTATATAACTTAAGTAAAAGAAATTTACAGAAAAATATTTTACATTTTGCACGTAACTTTGTTATTGAAAACCAGCAAAATCGGTTTAGGCCAACCAGAGTTATGGACGAATATGTGAGACAACCTCCATAAAAATTTGATATTTTTTGTCCATTTTATTGCAATATTTTGCAATATATTGCAGATAATAACATGAAATTTTGTATACGTTATTTTTATGATAAAAGAAACAAGTTTGAGGAAAAAAGTAAAAATCGGTCCATGATTTCTCATAGCTCCATACAAAAATCTTCACGAAATATTGCTCAATTATACATAAATGCCTATAAAATTAGAATATCAATACAAAATAAGTTTCATGCAAAAAAAAAAAAATTGCAAAAAGAAATTTTTTTATTTTGGTTCATGTTTGACCATACCCCTATATAAAGTCCACTTCCAAAATTCACTTAAAATTTGACATAAATAATCCTTATAGGTAAATAAATTGTTGTACTAAATTTTATAAAGGTCGGCCCATAATTAGTCATAGCTCACATATAAGGACCACATCCGACAAAGCCGTTTATCTTTATATATATCTTATAAATATCGGTACCGACTCAAACTTATATACAGATCATTTACATACACATGAAAAACATTCTGCAGAATTTTGTGCATTTCGGTCCATATTTGACCGTATCTCCTATATAAAGCCCTCTTCCGAAAATCACTTTTATACTCATAAATCTCTTATAAGTAACTTTACCGATCTAAAATTTTACACGGATCATTTACATACATGCCAAAATTTTGAGAATATCGCTCCATATTTGACTTTATACCTCATATAAGGTCCACTTGCGTAATTCACGTTAATACTAATATGTATCTTAAATATACCGTTATTATGTTGGAATTCGACGTGATATATCCATATGCATAAAATTATGTGTTCCAAAACTTAAGAAGATCGGCTCATAATTTGTCATAGCTGCCATATAAGAACCATTTCCGAAAAACAATTTAACCCACAAAAATGTCTAATAAATATTAATATCGAACCAACTTTTATACAGATTAGAAATTTTAATCCAGAAATCAGACTAATATCGGTTATACGGCAATCATGCTACTCAATAATTGGCAATAGCTCCCGAATTAAGTCCACTTCCGAGCACACCAACCAACCATACAACTCTTGTAAATAACGTTATTAAGATAAAATTCAACCAAATAGACTAAAATAAATAGAAATCACATTAGTAGATACAGGATTTAGGAGCTACCAGTCCATAATTGGTCCACTTCTACTATGCCATCCATAAATGTCTTGTATATAATGTTATTGAGACCAAATTCAAACAAAAAAACCACACCTTATATCTTATCAGACAAACTCTGTAAATTATAGTAAGAATCAGTAATTACAGGATATTCTAGTCCTATAACCAGTGTAGTTTTTGTATTTCTTATTACGTTACCCTCCATATCAAATGTAAATTATGTAAGTTGAAATTTTTTTTGTAAAAGTAATAATTGTGAGTTAAATAGATGATATTTACATGTAGATCTTATACAATGAACATGGCTGATGTCGAGTAGAAAATGCATTCGAATTGGCCAATTGCCTGAAATTACTTTACAATAGATAGTATGCTTTTAATTATTACATTAAAATGAACTCGAGCCAAATAAAATGTCTCTAATAATAAAACTAAAATTATTAAACTAATTGTTCGGTCTTTTTATCTGTATTAAAAATTATATTTTCTTCAAGCTTAAGACCAAAATTTCTTTTATTTATTTATTATTTCTTCCGTTATTTCGCTACAACAATGTGTATGTAGTATCTTCAGGGAAATGAAATTTATAAACAAAGTTGTAAAATTTTTTGTAAATCAATAATAAAAATATTTTTCAATATAACAGTAATTGCCAAAATGAAAAATTTTAGATATTACAAAAACAAAAATATAAAAAAAAATTCGGTTTTCTTTTCCGTTTTTATAAATTAAGTATCTATAAATTTGAGCAACATTATCTGTATCTGCTTTAAAATGAATTCTAAGATTTTTGGGTACATTTATAATTTCTAACATTTCTAACATATAACGACGTTTATAATTATTTTCTGTTTTCAAAACTGATATGTTCTCGAAGTCGGGATAGTAATTCAAATTTGCACAATGTGATGATAATGCTGTTTTTTATCTCTATATTTTTGATCAGATTTGTTTTCAGCTATTCTAGTTTTTAGTTTATTTTTAGTTGTACCTACATATACTTTATTATATGTATACCATTACATGGTATTTTATAAACTACATACGTTTGACATATCTAACTTATATATCATATCTTTTGTGTTGTTGAATAATCTGCTTACTGAATTATAAATTTTTGAAGCCATTTTATATTTGTTATTATGAAATATATTCGTTTTTCTAATCTTTCTGATATTTTAGGTCCATAAAAGTTAATGATTTATATATTTTAGTTTCAGAAAAACTTTCTTTGAAAACTTTTATCTTTGAATTGTCTTATTAATTTACAAATTATATTAATAGGAAAATTATTGTCGTTTGATATATTTTTAATTTTATATATATTTTTCTTTTAGAATTCCTTTCCTTTGGTTCCAAAAACCGTAAGGTACTGTAGCTTAATTGGTTAGCGCCGGGTTCGATTCCCACCGCTGCACAATGGCTGAAAACCGTTTTTCATTGCCCAAAATTCTGTAACTTTTGAACCGATCAAAATATTGAAGTAATTTTTTTATTTAATGGATAGATATTTAGTTCAGCTTGACTTAGTTTTAATTACATTAAAATTGATTGATGACTTTTTAAGGACTTCTAGGTCAAAGTTGAACTTTTAACTTTTGGAGTGAAATATGGGTTTATTTTTTTATTTACGTATTAAAAAATGTAATATTTGGAACTTAATAATAATTACAATTATTTTTTGTGATAATGGAATTATTTTAATGTTACATTTAAAAAAATGTTTACACTCAAAAAAATGTTTACACAAAAAAAATAGTAAAATTAACTGGAGATTTTGCTGTTACTACAGAAAAATTTATTCTTTTTTGCTGTCAGATTTGATAATTTTAAAAAACATTTTAAAAATAAAAACTGCAATAGACTTTATTAGCATTTGTAGGTTCTATTTATTATTATTTTTAACCGACTTCAAAAAAGAGGAGGTTATCAATTCGAATGGTATGTTGCTTTTTTTGTTTGAAAGGGTTTGCTTGCAGGTGGGTCCCATTTAATTTTTATGAAGATTGGACGGACATACGGTTTTTTATTTACCGTTATCTATATTTTTTGCTGTGCTTCTTTTATAAATTGTTGAATAACTTCATGATTTATGAATCAATTTTAAAAATAATTCTTTTATTTGGAAGATATGGCTTGCAGAAAATATGTTTAAGGTAAAAAAATGAAAATTTCAGAAATTGATTGAGATATATTGGGGATATATAGCATAAACCGATTTTTTAGAATATATCGAATATGGGTGTCAAAATTTAGCTCTGGTAATGAGAAAGCATTATATATTTAGCATAAACCGATTAACAAGATTTTCAAAATTCTTTCTTTCAATCAAAAAAGTGCAACAACATTAGTTCTATTAAATATTTTTCAAAATTAATCCAACATTTTTTGCTGATCAAAACAAAGCCATAAAACCCTTTCGCAGGTATTATATTTAATTATTTTAGTTTTACGTAGTCTAAAGTAAAAAAAACATAAACCTTTAGGCGAAAAAGTGAAAATTTAATACACCATTGTATACGAGTAATTATAGGGCTGTTTAAATTATCGTAATTTGAATTTTTTTAGAGTAATTTCATTAAAATTAAAAAAGTGTTCTACCCGCGGGTCGTGGCGGGTGCAAAAGTATATATAGGGTTAAAGAAGACACTTTCACCTTTCTTCGGGTGGTACACGTTTCTTGTTCCCTTTTGTTCCCTAGAAGTTCTATTCCACTAAAGTTTAAATTTCAGAAAAATATAGTAGTTTCATAAATATTTCACAACGCCCCTAATATTAAACGCTAGAGCGATAACCACTTACAACAACTAAAGACTATAACCCTACCAACATTACCATTATCGATGATAGCTTGCGAGTAGTAACCATTTATTTTTGACAAAAAAAAAACAAATAAAAAACACCTTTTTCTGAAATTAAAAAACAGTTGAGTTTGACAGCATGCCACGCCCACAATTATTAATAGTTTAACCTAATTTTTTGGCTACCTTAATATGGATATATTAGCTCCAAAAAGGTGTAAACATTTTAAAAATCGGTGACAAAAAAAAATTTGACTTTTGGCCAATAAAAAACGATTTTCAGCCATTGTGCGCTGCCACTCAAACAACATCAGTTTTATTAGTTTTCTTTCTATCTATCATAACTAATATTTATCACAGCGTCCTCCTTCGGTGGAATAGCATTCACACGCCACGCCAGTAAGAAAGTATAGTCGGTTGAGCTCAACTATATAATACCCTATACTTATAACTTGAGTGAACACAGGTTTTCAGAAATGGGCGCTATATGGGCCTATCATGGACCAATCATCCAAAAAAATTGTGACATGACTTTCGTAATTTTCGGAAGTGGTCTTTATATGGGAGCTATAGTCAATTATGGACCGATCTGCACAAAATTACTAGATGTGATTAGGCTTCATATACAACTTTATTGTGACGCAATTTGTTTGGATACGTATACAAATCAGACATTCATGGCAGATAAACTCTATTTCGGGAGGACATTTGTATGGGGGCTAGTTGAAATAATGGACTGATTTCAACCAATTTAAAATCCCAAACTGTGACCTGTACTCTGCGCACAAGCTTTACATGAACAGTCAGACAGCCAGCTAGCCAGCCAGACGGACGGACGGCAAGACGATGATAGACTAATATTTATGGACGTTACAAACGTTAGCGCAAATTCAATATACTCTTCCAACTGTGGTGGTGTAGGGTATATTAAAATAGATTGAAATGATCTTCTACTCTCCAGTTTTAGTATTCCCAACATATTATACCATCTGATCGTAACCTGTTTTCTAGGTTAAAGAAAGATAAAATTTTGTAAATTTTCGTTGGACTCTTTCAACATTCCAATATTTATCAATTTTTATTTGTTACGATCCGTCCATAAAACTAAATTATTTAAACTGTTCTGCAAAACCAATACATCTTGAGAACATTTAACACTATAAAAATAAAATAATATTTATATCATCAGCATAAAGCAAAAATTTGTAGTCTTTAAGGTAAAAACAAATATCATACATTTAAAGAGAAAGGGTCTTCTTACTCTCATAGGTAATTCGGAAATCAATAGTGTTTGACGACAATCCCCAGAACTGCTGGGGCAAGAATTTCAAATAGTGCTTGTACATGTTGATTGTTTGTTTGCTGTTTGTAGAACTTGCAATATACTTGTACAAAAGTCTTGAAAATAGAAAAGTAAAATAAAGACCTTAACACAGACAGATATTTTAGAGAATGAAAACATTCATTTGTTGAGGAATATTAATAATTTTTTTAGTTTTGAAAACTAATTTAGTATCAACAAACTTATAACCAATTCCAATACGTTAAACTCAATATTAACGATTTTACAGAAATCAGGAAACCATCGAGAAAGTATGAGTATTTTTCGTTTTCCACTCTATCTTTATTTCTCTATGCAATAAACGGTAAATTGGGCTAAGAAGTATTGGCTTATTGACAAAATTATTGCGAAAAAGAATGTTTTTTTTTTGTTTTTTAAATTTGCTCGATAAATCGAAATAACTGATATTATTAAATCATTTTAAACTTTGAATATATAAACATATTATTTCTCTTTTACTACATACTGTATTGAATTTTATGCAGAAAAAAGTTACTTCTTATTATACCCTTCACAGTGTAAACAAGTTTGTCATTGCATTTGTAATTTCTACATTTTTCATTTGCGACGACATAAAGGATCGTTTAGATAACAAAGTCAGAGTTGAAGCAATCGCCTTTCTGTCTGTTTAAATTAACTTTCAGAAGGACCCAAATAACTTGCAAACATGATTGATAGATCTATATATCCGGTATGATTGTAGTTTCGTTTGTTTTTGAAAAAAGAAAAAATTGGCTGCAAAAACTTGTTTTGGAGAAGGGTACATAATATTTCGCACAGCCGAATATAGAACTCTTACTTCTTTTTATATTTTTTCTTATTAATTTTTCTTTTTGCACGACATAACTTGGGTATACAAACAGTTGTAAAGCAAGCAAAAAAAATCAACAGGAAGAAAACTTCCTAGGACTTGGTAGAACTCTGTTGAATAAGACTTCCATACAAACATACAGATATTTCTTTTGTATGAATGTGTAAGTATGAGTAACACAGACTCACAGACTTCATATATTAAATCTACCATATTGAGGTTTTTGGGATATCGTCGTTTCGATGTGTGTTAAATGTAACTTTTACATCATTCAGAGTAAAAGAAAAAAAACATATAAATCAATTTGTTGCCAAGAAAAGAAGGCAAGAAAAAAAAATAAGATATCTGTTTGTTAACGATTGTAAATTTTGTACAATCATTACGAAGAAAAATAAACGCATTAAAGGTTGAAATTTTATTTTTTATTTTCTTAAAACACCGTTTTTAATCTTTAAAGAGTATAATTAAAGTTAGTTTGAGTTGTTTTCTGTTATTCTGTAAATATTTATAATTGCAACACGAATTGTGTCTAGCACATATTATACATAGTACATGTTTTATTTGTCTATTTTGTTGCAAATGATAAGAGGAGCGATGTTAACACCCAAAATAAATAAAACAAAAAAAAACGATTTATTGTGCTAAATTATTACAACTTTTGTTTTGTGATAAGATAAAAATGCAGTGTTCCAAAAACATTGTATGTGTTTAATACAAAGTGAAGTGGAATACTTACGTTGTTGTTTGGAAATACCAAATACATTGATAAAATTTTAATTGAAACTGTGAGGAATTTATCTCTAAGTGTAAATTATATAATAAATATGCATATGTATATATGTATGAATTTTTACCTGACGAAAGGTATTACGTTGAAACACATTGCCACGAAAACTTGAAAGAGTTATATGACATAGGTCTTTTTCAAATAAACGGCATAATGAATGATTTTTCAAAAATTCTGGACTTAATATTTGTAAATGATAAAGATGACTGTTCTATTAAACGTTTTTATCAACTAACAACACCTGAAGACAGGTATCATCCTACTATGGAAGTAGTTATGTTTATACAACCTCGAAATATTCCGTCAAAGTCAGCCATTAGTGAAAAGATTTTTTGTTTCAAACGAACTAACTACAACATGTTAAATGAACTTATTGGTAATACAAACTGGACTAACATTTTAACACTTCCCGCATATCCAACAACAAGGAAATGCAAAATATTTGAAATTTTCTATAATAAACTTCATTATTTTATGGACTTATGTATTCCAAAACAAACATTTATTTCATTTTCCGGACCACCGTGGAATAACAAACAGCTGGCTGTTGCAAAGAATAAGCAAAATAAACTTTATAAAAAATTTAAGCGTTCGGGATCTTCTTTTGATTATTTGAACTACACCGTTAGCCGGGCCAAATATACACAATTAAATAATGTGTGTTACTCACAGTATTTAATTAAAATAAAAAATAACCTGAAACGTGATCCATTAACAAAATCGTATCAACAAAATGAATCTGACAATAGAATAATTATTAATTTCATAATCGAACTGTTAATTTTTACTTCTTGATAAATTTTAGTTAGGCTCGAGTTCATTAAATTTAATTTTCATTAAATTATTTTTACTGAAGTTAGGAATTACAACTTGAAAAATTTATTATTAAAAATTTTTGATGACTGGCACTGCAGTGGTGCATGTGGTAGAATGCAAAGAATTCTGATGAGAGAAAGTGGGATTTCTCGAAACATATGTAAATTCAACAACCCAGGTTCGATCCCCAGTCAAGAAAAAAAAAATTATTAAAAATTTTTAATAACACATTTTTCAAGTTGTAATTCCTAACTTCAGTAAAAATAATTTAATTAAAATTAAATTTAATAAACTCGAGCCTAACTAAAATTTATCAAGAATCTGACAATGTTAAAGTTATATGTAATGTATTAATAAACTGCGCCAAGGTCTTAGCTCCTCCATTAACACTTCTATTATTAATGGATACTTTCCAGCAATCTGGAAGGAATCATATATTGTTCCATTATTTAAATCGGGCAGCAAATCTGATGTCGAAAATTATCGAGGTATCGCAAAACTAACAGCCTGTTTATGTGACACGTTTAAAGTTAAACGAAACTGGACGAAACGTTAACTATAACGTAACAATTTACGTTTATGTAACGAGCTTTCTATTGTTCGTCTTCATTTGCGTTATGGACGTGTAAATTAACAATGTGTCAAATCACAGTATTTGTTTTGTTTACTTTTGCTCATATTAAATATTTTAATTTACTATAAACAACGGCTACCCTACTATAAAAAAACCAAATTATTATATATTTGAGTATTTTTAAAATATTTTAATTTAATAAGTAAAAAAATATGTTTTTATCATCATTATAATATATTGATTTTATGTAAATAAGCACATAATTGTTTTTGTATATTTAGCTTTTTTAGTTTCAGTTTTCATTTTATACCTAATGTTTTTAAAAATTGTTTTGTTTCTTAGTAACGTTGATTTGTTTAACTACCTTTTTATACCCTGCACCACAATAAGTGGTGAATGAGGGTATATATGAGTTTGTTATTCCATGTGTAACACTGAGAAATATTTATCTGAGACCCAACAAAAAATATACATATATTACTTATCCTTATGGAACTCTAAGTAAATTGAGCTATGTCCATCTGTATGTCTGTGTAAAACTCTCTCACGTCCAAAAGACACAGAAAAACAACAGAGTTTACAAAAAACCGTTTATAATTCTCTAAAAGAAGAAAGTATGAGGAAAATAGTAAGAATCAGTCCATGACTTCTCATAGCCACCATACAAATATCTTCCCGAAATATGACTCAATGATACATAAATGCCTATAAAATTTTAATATCAATACAAAATTCAGCAAAAATAAATTGCATGCAAAAAGAAATTTTGTTTTGTTCGGTCCATGTTCGACCATTGACCCCATATAATATAAACTTCTCAAAATTCACTTAAATACGTAGAAAACGTATATTGTTACCAGGTTAAAATTTGACATAAATAATCCTTATAGGTAAATAAATTATTGTACTAAATTATACGGTCGTCGGCCCATAATTGGTCATAGCTCCCATATAAGTAACACATCCGAAAAAGTAATTAATCTTCATATATATCTTATAAATATCGGAACCGACCAAAAATGTTATATAAATAATTTGCATATACACAAAAATCATTCTGCAGAATTTTGTGAATTTCTGTCCATATTTGACCGTATACCCCATATAAAGCCCTCTTCCGAAAAATCAAACTGCTGGATTTTGAGAATATCGTTCCATATTTGACGATATCCCCCATATAAGGTCCACTTACGAAATTCACGTTAATACTAATATGTACCTTAAATATACCAATATTGTGTTAAAATTCGAAGTGAGATATCCCCATATGCATGATTTGTTATAGCTGCCATATAAGGACCATTACCGAACAACAATTTAATCCACATAAAATGTCTAATAAATATCGGTATTACCGATATTAACAACTCTTGTAAATAACGTTATTGAGATGAAATTCAACCAAAATAAGCCTCACCTTATATCTTACACTTTTTTAAACTCTGTTTCTTAACTTGTTGTGAATATGGAAAAATATTCTTTTCCAAAATTAAAAATTAAATAAAATTTAAAAACATTTAAAATAAATTATGATGGTCTTAAAATTGTCTTTCAAACAATATATAAAATACTAATAAAATTTTCACTAAGACTGAAGAGAAACCCCAGAATAAGGATATTCTTGTCCTATAACCAGTGTAGTTTATGTGTTTCTTATTACGTTTTGGTGGAGGGTATTAAAGATTCGGCACAGCCGAATATTGCACTCTAACTTATTAAATTTAGTTTTTGAACGGTTCTTAACCAATTGCAAGGGAAACAAGAACATCACCCCAATAGCACTGAGCAGGGTCGGTTTTAAAGGAAGCATAGGTTTCCCGATACATAAGACCATGAACCGTTACAGTAGACAAATTTAAATGTTAATGTACAATTGGTGGTAGTAAAAGCTTTTACAACTTTTTTATTGTACCAAATTGATTGTTGAATATTGCGTATGACGATTCTTGTTTTACATATTACACCCTAATTCGAAAACACTATCGAAAAACAATTTCAAACTAATTTTTAAAATACATTTTCAGTCCATTTCTATGACTTTTTAACAAAGAATTTAAAAATAACTTATGAAAAAGTCCTACATGCAGTTTTTACAAAGTGAACAGTGATTAAACATAAAAAAGTTTTTAGCTTTTAGTTTATTATAAAATTGATAATCGCATAATTTTTGTTCTTAATATTAAATAAAATTCTATCTAGTAAACATACATTTTTAGGAAAATTTTAATCATATAATTGTGGTAATTTGACAATTTGTAAATGACTTAAATGATCCAGTTTTGTTCAGAACAAATAAGACTTTTAAAATTTTTATTTAAGTAATGGCCATTTCAAACATAATTATTATGTTAATTGGGGAAGTATTGGCGTAATATTTTTAAAAATTTTAAATTTAAAAACTTAATGTCACTCCGACTTTTTTCCAAATTTTCCAAGTTGCGTTATCAGTATATTAATGCAAATTGAATTTTAGAATTTTAAACTTATATTTCAGAAATTTCTAATTTTATATAAAAAAAATTATATAATTTAACAAAACATTCTCTTTCTCATTTGAAGTAAAATATTTTTAGAATTGACTTTTAATAATTACAAGAGTTTAACAAATTTAAGTAAAATTTGCTAAAGATGACAGCTAACAACTTTTGAAAACATTTCTATTTTAATTTTCTAAAACTTTTATATAAAATCTAACGTATATTGGGAATATGTAATAAATTTAAAACAAAGAGTATTGACAAAAGCTCAGAAGAAAATAGCCTGTAGCTTTGTGTGAATGAAGTATCAAGAAAAAAAAAACAATTACCGACAGCAGGCGTATACGCAACATGATTAAAAAGGAAATGCCAACTAAAATTGTTGCTCATACGTGCAGGAATATCGAAATGTGATTTTCTGTAAGTTAGTTAAAATATTCACATCATGTCATGCCTTCTTCTTTACAACTCTTAATTAACATAATTGTGTATTAAACACATTTTAGCCTCAGTAATTATTATTTGAGGTTTTTCATGACACATTGAAGGTAACTGAAGTCACAAAATGTGGCATGTTTTAGAGGATTAAAATAAACAATGTACTAAATACATACTTAAATACATTTTTTATATACATATGTACATACTTACTTATTATTCGATCAATAAAATTTGAATAATTTCAAGACTTATGTATATGAGAACTTACTTGCAATATTAATAGTAATTTGAAAAACTAAATTGTTTACTAGTATATTCTAAATACAAAATATTTCCATTAAATTCGTTTCCAAAAATAGATGCCTGCGGCAGACCAATAAAACATTGGGAATTTAAATATTTTATATGTTTCCAAAAATACGCGAGTATTTATTTCTTTAAGTATTTTATGGATTTTTTTGTGTTTATTTTGATAGCGAGACACCGCATTTAAAATCAAAATACCAGAAACTATAGCCAACTCAACAATAAATTAAATGTGCGAGCCAATAATGTAATAAGTGATTATTAGCCAATAGTTTACATAGGTAGATTTTTATAAATTTTATAATGAAACTAGATGGCATTTGCGCGCGTTGCTACGCCACCAATTAAAATTAATTTGAAAGAAAGGCATTGCACAAATATTCAATTCATTTTGAGTAATTTTATTGATTTTGTTCATTTTGAAAAAAGTAGGCGGTCGAAAAAAGTATTCTTAGTCATGCCGGAGTCTTAGTTCCGTCAAAGATTTAGTAAGATCGGTCCAGCGGTCTGGCCTTCCCGGCAGGCATTGTAATTAATTTAAAAAAGTGGGCGTTAGAGTAGGCGTGTTCATACCAACTCAGAAACCTTCCCGGGCTCATGCACAACAATTTTTCCAAAGATAATTACATGATCAAATACATAGTTTACGATTCTATAAAGGACATACATACAAACATTTATTTTTTGAGATGTGGCATGAAAGTGGGCGTGGCATTTTTATTTTTACCTCGCCTTCAGTAAGATGTGTATACAACTTGTTTGAAGTAAATCTGTAAAAAGCCATGCAGAAGCAATTAATCAATTTAAAAAATGTGGGCGTTAAAGTAGGCGTGATCGTATCAACTCAGAAACCTTTCCGGGCTCATGCACAATAACTTTGCCGAAGATAATAACATGATCAGATGCATAGTTTGCGAGAATAGAATAGTAGAAATGAATTTCAAAAAAGTATCAATATAAGTGTACTGAAATTTGGCCCTTTTTACACCCTTATATTTGAGTCATGAATAGCATGTTCTGGGTTCTTTTTTGTGTGGATGGAAGAATATTTTATCTTTCATATGGTCACTTGAATTTCGAATTTCAAAAAAGTACCAGGCGGACGCATTTCAAATATTATTTCTAAGTTTATTTGTTTTGGAGATACAGAGCTACTGGTTTTACCCGTTTTTGCCCCATTTGTCCCCCTTAGCGACCGAATTTCCAAAAATCCTTTCTTAGTGGATCTACATGTTGTAAAAGGAACCCATTACCCGAATTTTAAGTTTCTAGCTTAAGCGGTTTGGGCTGTGCGATGATGAATGAAATAGTCACGTTACTCTTTTATATACATATGTATATATACTATATATATGGAATAAATTAGGATTATGTATGTATGTGTGTATGAGTTTGTAAAAATTTACTTAGTTTAAAGAACATACTGCAATTTAAAATATATTTAAATTTAGATAGGATTGCTTTTCAAATCTATATATATAAAATACAATGTTTGTATGTTTGTCCTTTATAGACTCTAAAACTATCTAACCGATTTGGCCCAAACCGGTTTCATTTGAAAGGTTATAGTCCCAATTAAGTTTAAGGCTAAAAATATTTCAAGTGGGCGTGGCCCTCCCACATAAATTGAATAACATCCTATATCTTGACTATTGTAATAGCTTTGAAACCCTGCAGTATCCCATATGTTAATTATTTGAATAATCAGGAAGAAAATGGGCGGGTACGGACCAGTGGGAGTGGCAGCTTCCATTTCGAAGTAAATATTTAATATCATATATCTACAGTTCTATAATAGCCAGAGTCTTAGAAATTTATGCACGTTGATTATATTATGAATAGTCATAGGAAAATTGGGCGAGATCATACCAGTGGGCGTGGCAGCTCCCATACAAAGTGCATATTTAGCTCATATACAAAATTAAGATTAATATTAAATATCTAGGGTTCTATCTATATATATAAAATACAATGTTTGTATGTTTGTCCTCTATAGACTCTAAAACTACCCAACCGATTTGGCCCAAACCGGTTTCATGAGCGAAACACCTTGCTTCACCATACAAAATTTTAAGAGCGAATCAAGTTTATCGCACTAGCTGTAAAAATTTAATATAATTGTAAACAAAGCAAATTATTTTCTTGTTGCTGGAAGTAAAGAAAGTAAATACGTACGAATGTATGTTTTTTCAAATAAGCTAACTAATTTCCCCTCACTTTTTTTGTCCATTAAAAAAATTATTTTTCACAAATTGTAAATTCGGTTTTTTGTTTATTCTGTTTGTTTATTAAAAACATCTGTCTAATCGAATCAAGTTTAGTAGTTATGTAAACAGCATGACTCATAAACATGATTCAGAAAGCGAAGAAGGTTATTCAAAGTGTCGTGGAAACATAGTATTATATTAATCTGCCTAACTCTGAAAAATTGTCAAAGCTAAATATTTTAAAATAAGGCTTAAAAATTGGAAACCTTTGGCAAAAAGTTAGTATTTTAATATAATTTCAATAGAAAATAGTACAGAATAAATAATTACGGACGTTTAATTTACTTTTATGATTTCTGCAATCATAATATGGTTAAGTTACCATTCACATGATTATAGCAACCATATATATATATATGATTATAGAAATTATGTAATGTTTATGTTGATCAGTTTTATGATGAAAAATTTTACCATATTATATTGTTCTCTATCATAATCGAAGAGCAAGAAATTATGATAGATGGATTCATCATAAACATGATTGTAACAAATTTATACATATGTAGTTACTACAATCATATATATGTTTGTAATAAACATCTGAATCATAACTTAACCATTTTATGGTTACCACAATTATAAAAAAAAAATTACAGTGACCATACTATTGTTGAAAAACTTTTAAAAATGTTGACATTGTTGTGGTAAACATGTACAATTATAATTTTTCTCTGTGTGCAGTTGCATGATGATCAGAATAAACGTAAAATAAATAGAAATTACGGTACAATATTTTATGTAGTTCGTCCCATAATAGCTGATTTGGTTGTTTATAAGATAAGAATATAAAATCTTATTTGTAAGAGTTATGTTTAAGAATTTCACTCCGAGTTTTTAAATTGTGAAACATTTTGCTATATGAACAATTTTCCACAAAACACTCTCAATCTGTATGGAGTAAAATATAAAATTTCAAGATCCAAAATATAAAAAAGACAACATTTCTCTACAAAATTTGTGCAAATAAAAATGTAAGTTTATTTAACTTATATAGTACATACGAGTATGTATGTATGTAATAAGAACAAGTATCTTGGCCGAGCATCCTCAGTTGGCTTAAAATATTTACCCAATTGCGGCCAAGGGAGAGTAGTGTCAAATAGGCCAAAAAAATTAAATATGGGTGGCCTTCACCATTCAAAGACGTAAAGTCATGCATTTACGTCTTTTTGGCGGAAAGTATGTAACCAAAGTTGTGGCAAAGTTTTGTTATAATTTCATTTATAACGTGGGTAACGTTCCTAATGCTACTAACTAACTTCCACTTGCCAAAAGTGAAAGTGTGGCCGCTAAGTGTAGCTTTGGCGGCACTGCTGTGGACATATTTCCAATAAATTTAAGAAGCACGTATATTAAATTCTTCCTTCGACAATCTAACTCTAGTTTTAAAACTGAAAGTCAAAACCAAGAATTAAAAAATAATTCAAATCTAGAGTTACATATATTTATCTTGCGCGATTGCCGACAAAGATTATTTATTTTCTAATGCGCACAACACAAATTTCCTCCTCGGAGTCTGTAAGAATAAATAAAATACTAAAGAAGGATTAATTTTTAATTTAATCAATTAATATTAATTCAAATTTAACAATATTTAACACTAATCCTATGAATTGAATATAAAAATGTACGTCTTTGTTTTGTTGACATTCAAAAACATAAATAAGTATTAAATCTATTACAATTTACCAAAAATTACGATTCGATACGTATCGAATGCGGGGATTTGCTTACTCTACACGTATCGAAATATAGTTCGATACGATAGTTGATACGATATCGAATGTGGTGATTAGGTCTCAGTTTTCAATTTCGGAGAACCGAAACCGTGGTTTTTGATTTTTTCGATATTGCAATATTGAAAAAGTTTCATTAAGAATTACACAAACCAAAGGCTGACTGTTTGAATGCATACATTGAAATGTACTTATTATTTTGAAAAGTAGACACAATTTCCTTTCCGCTGATATAAATTATTATATATATTATATAAATATTATATAAATTTCGGAAGCTGGCGCAAACTAACCGGAACCTTACTCAATAAAAAGACATATATAAGCAAACAACCTATTCGACTATAAACTAAGAAAATTTTGGTTTTTATATTATTATTTAAATATTGCAAGCAAATGTTTATATTTTTATAATGGACACTTGTATTAAAAAGAAAATATTTTTTTTTATATTCCTGATATTGTTGTTCTTCATTGTGGCTTTTACATCCGAACAACAACAATAACAAAAACAGCATCTTTTAAAGATGACGACGAAATTTGTTCTTGCCTTTTTTTGAAAATGTGCCAAAAAAAACGAATTTCAAAAAACTACAATAGCCAAAACATGTGTATACAAACCAAAAAAAAAAACATAAATCCAATATTCAATGAATTAATAACACAACAATAAAACTTGCAATATATTTCATATAGTTTTCAAGTATTTAATTAATGTGAAACAAATATTTAAATGGGTTTTCTTTTTAAGTGAATTTTTATGTCCAAAAACTAAAACTTAAATTACTTTAGAAGTATTTAACATGTGGTTAAATACAAAAAAAAAAACTAAATAATTCAGCCAACATATGCCAACCACAAATCATAAAGATTTTAAAATTTAATACAAACTAAAATATATTATTAGTAGTAATATTTCATTCACGACTTACTTTGTATTTAAAAACTGTTTGGTTTTTGAATAATTTTCTAAAATTAAAAAAAAATTATGTTTATTTGAACAACTTTAAATTTTTTAAAAATTTAAAAGTTTTTGCGGTTTTTTTCGAGTTCGCAGTTTGTTTATTGTAAATTTTTTGAAAATTCACTACGCGGTCGGCAATTTTTGTCGTGTAAAATGAACCGTTGGAAAATAGCTTCAGACACAAGGCTTGATTGTTTTCGACTAACTAGAACTGTTGTAAACAAAACTATTTCAACCCCTCAGCAACAAACAAAAAGAAAACTTCTACATTGTACAACGTCGAGTATTGTTTTCATTCAGGGCACACACAACCACTAACAATCGCAAACACATCGAACAACGAATTTCGTATACGAGTGTTTTGGTGTTGTCTTCATAATGTTGACGACATTCGTACCGACGATGATAATAATGAGGTTGTTGTTAGTTTGCTGATGATAATAACGCTGATAACAACCCCAAATGTGTTCAGTGCCCAAGACAACACTGAACGAAAATGAAATGTATACAGCAAAAACAAGAACGGTTTGTGGAACCACAACACAACACAAGTTTCATTCAAATCTATCGCAAACATAAAAGAACCCCAATTTGTATGATTCATACAAAACATGACAAGTGCGTGTAGTAAGTTGTTGTAAGTGGGGGAGGGGCATTTTAAAGGTAATTTAATCCTTCTATTTCGCCATACACACAATAAATTAAGTAAGGCTCTACTTTATTTTATTTTTGCTAAAATTTTTCGAAAATTTTATATATATACATATATATATTGTTAACAGAACTAACTGAACCTGATCAGGTAAAAATATAGAAGAGATCAAATAAGTCATTGTATTGGAAAAAAAATATATTTTTAATAATAATATATTGTGTAATAAAAGTAGTACATATACATACCTATATTCGGAACTTTTATATAAAAAAAAAACTGAAAACTTTACATTGGAGTATTTTCTATGGAAGTTTATATTAAAATCTATTTTGTTATAAGTTTTTCATTGTCATAAAGGTGTTGTAAAGGTACGGTCACATTTGGCCAATATTTACTCAAAAAAGCGTAACCACTTGTTTTAGCACAAATTTGTTTGACGTTGTTTATTCTTACAAGAGTTTTGCAAGATCGAACAGCATCAAATAAATAAAAAATAAATGCTTTGGCCTAAATAAGAAAAGTTTTTTTTAAATAAATAAACGAGTTCAATTATATGTATGTTATTTAGTGGTTACGTCTTTTTCGTCAAATATTTCCAAATGTGACCGTACCTTAATTCATATTTTTATGTATATTTATATTACTCAATGTATGGAGCTGTCGAAAAATATTGGAAACCTGAAAATTGAAAATCTAGCTTTCTGGGTATTTAAAAGAAGTGGTCAGATTTAACACCATTGAATTTATTTTCATTAAGTCATTAGAAGTCTAAGGTATAACATTAGTACTAAAATATCATGTATCAAATTTTATTTAAATATCTTCAAAATTGCTGACAAGGTTGACATGAACAGCCAGCCAGATGGATGGACGGACGGGCGGACTTACTTAGTGTTAGTATTTCTGGGTCGATCGGTATACTTAAAGGTGGGTGTTAGACTCATATTTATGGGCGTTACAAACATCAGTATAAATCCAATATACCACTATGGTGGTGTAGGGTATAAAAACTAATGTGTTTTCTATTTAATTAATGGCATTTTCTTTTCTGTCAAAAATGTTACACTTTTTTCCTTTTTTATATGGGAAATGGGTAAAAAGTGTAACATATATGTAACATTTTTGCCAGAAAAGAAAACGCCATAAAATATTGTTCGAATCTTGTTAGTCCAAATGTAGAATTTATGGTGTTTTATATTTTAAGATTTTCCTTTTTTTAAATCGTAATTTGTTCAACAAACATGGAACAAATTTATGTTAATTCAGAAATCTTTTAATAAATAAAAAAAAATTAACCCCCTGGCCCACGATGTCGAACGATAACGTTCGCTTAGATAAGACTTAAGACACAAACTTTTTATCGTATTAATTTTTTTTACTCAATCAAGTTTGTTTATTCCACAATCAAGTTTGTGTCTTAAGTTTTATCTAAGCGAACGTTATCGTTCGACATCGTGGGCCAGGGGGTAAGGTAGTAAGTACATAAAAAGTATTTAGGAATAAATGCCTTTAAAGTTTGAACAACTGGTATGACGATAAAATAGCAAAATTAATATTAAGTTTTTTATATAAACAAATAAACTCTCAGATAATAAAATAAAATTTACAATTTTCGGTATTTCGATTTATTACAATCCGTGAACAATTTCCGATATACATACAATTATGAAGTCCTTCTTTAATCGCAAATATATTACAGCACTGCTTTAACAACGTGTTGTTTATACATTCTTCACACCGAAGTGGAATCTTCCAACACTGTTGCAACTGATAAGATGTACAACCGATGACAACACAATTCAAAGTATGGTCATTTAAACATGTTTGTTGTTGTTTTTTTTAATATTTGTTCTGTTCTTTATACAACAATTGATAACAGTTGCTTTTTATTCTCGCTCATTAATACGGACTCTGGTCGTTATCTTTATAATTTTGAATATGAATTATTCTACATAAGTATATTCAAAAGCTTCGGTGTTGTCGTGGGTTTATTAAACAACAACAACAACAACAATTGTTGTTCAAATAAAAGTAACAGTTGTGATAAGACAGTTAGTAAGTCCGACATAAGTACATACATATAAATAAAGTAATTGTTGTTTCAAGACTTTTAATAACAATAAGAATATCAGGTTATAAAACTGAACTTTTAACGAACCGAAGAACACCTTATTAGATTGTTAACTTTTAATTTGCAAGTGCATTCAAATATCTACGAGTACATCAGAGTACACCTATTAATAATTAAACAATAAACAAATAATTTGTTTATTATGGTATTGAAAATGGCAAAATATGTGACGCAGAACCAGAGTTACAGTCCAAAATGTGAAATGATTAAAAAGGAGTTTTTCAAAATGTTACTTGATTTTATACATAGTTATATGGTAGATATAAAAATACCCTTAAAATCTCGTAACCTAGTGTTATTATGCATTAAAATCTCAAAACAGGGGGTTACTCTCTATTGCGATGCGAAAGCAAATTCGATGCGTAAGTGTATCAATTTGTACGCTTATCGCATCGCAATAGAGATCGCATCGCAATATAGAGTAACCCCCCAGTTTATGTTAGATAACTGTACGATGCTCAACTTTTTCTACGAGAACACACACCCTGGATACGTTTGTAACTAGTAGCTAGTAACCACTGTTAAATGGTCCAATTTCATTATTTTTTTTTAATGCGTATACATAATAATATTTTACAAATATTTTAGTTATTGTTTCATGTAAAAGGTCATAGACATGGGATAGCCAAATGTTGTAAGTGGATACATTTTTACCCGGCTATGTGTTCTAGGGTTAATATGATTGTGATTGGTGTTGTTATATTTTCTTGTAGCAATTATTATTAAAAACTCATTAAAACTGGTAAATATAAATATATGTACATACATATGTATTTTGATACTGTTGTGGTAATGCAATTGCCCTAGGTGCATACTTCTGTATGTAAATATAAACATGCAAATTGTCTTATAATGCTTTACTAAAACACAAAAGTATTTGCAAAACTCATGTTTCTCATTATAATTAGGAGAATGATAAAAATACTTGTAGGAACTCTTATTAATTTTTAAAACTTGTTGCCAATCTTCGAGATATTTCCATATTTACAATATTTGTAAATATTAGGTTTTCTCTAAAACGATTATTTTCTTAGAACATGGTTTAACTAAAAATTTCTATACAAAGTTTGTTTTATAAACCTTTGTAAATTTAAAGTACGAAGTAAATTCAAAATCAAAATCAATTTAAATATAACAAGTTAGAATGATATATTCGGCTGTGCCGAAACTTAAATACCCTCCACATAAATAAATGGTAAATACAAAAAAACTAAACTTTTTTTAGGACTGGAATATTATAATTCAATGTTACTTAAAATTGGTTCAACATTTAAAAAAGGTAGGGTTATATGGTGGAGCTTATTATAGCTGAATTTCTCAATAACGTTATTTACAATATGTAATTCTATAGGTGTTTTTGTTGAAGTGGGCCAATTATGGACTGATATCTTGAGGCTTACTTAGGTTGAATTTCATGCCAATGACTTAGTTTACAAGAGTTTAATGATTGTTATAATTATACTCGGAAGTTATTTTACTTGGGAGCTATTGCCAACTATGGACTGCCGTAGTATATGAATTCTGGATTAAAATTACTGATCGGTATATAATGTTGGTTCGATATCGATAATTATTTGACATTTTGTTGGGTTTACTTGTTTTTGGAATAGGTCTTTATATGGGGGCTATGGCCAATTATGGACCGATCTTCATAAATTTCGTTACAGAGAATTTAATACATATGAGGATATATCATACCGAATTTCAGAAAATACCTGTATATTTAAGTGAGATATGAGTATTTAAATATTTTTTTGGACGTGGAATATGGACCTATATTCACAAAATCAAGCAGTTTAATTTTCGGAAGTGGATTTTGTATGAGAGCAATGATCAAACACCAAACCAAACAAAATATCATTTTCTGATTTTTATATTTTTAAAATTTATTTATACAAAAATAAAAATGTTGTTGTTTCTAGAACTGAAAGATATGATTATATTAGAATATAGAATATTTTTTTTTTGATTATTAACAAACACAAACTGCGAAGCTTTTTGGCTTGAAAACAGACAGGCGGGAATCGAACCCGCAACCCTCTGACTGATAGTCCGGCACACTATCGCCTAGTCTATCGGGGCACCCCATTATTATAAGTTTTATCTAACAAAAGAGAAAATTCTCTTAAAAATGCAGTCAATATTTAGTATACAAAGCGTTAAAATAGAACGACCCAGTTAGCGCATCGACAATTAGAAGATGTCTGAATAACCATGGACTTCATGGAAGAGTACCTAGAAAAACGATAAATTTTTTAAGCATTAAAACCTACTAAACGTTAAGACTTTGCAAAAATTTACTTAACCTCTTCGCAATCTTTCTGTAATAATGTAATATTTAGCGTTGAGAGTAAATTTGAGATTTTTGGGTCAAAATCATGAGGTCTGGAGAACAAGAAATAGTGAGCTGCTTCCACAGAACCTTAGTGTTCCAGTAAAACACGGCGGATGGCCTTTGATGGTTTGGGGTTGTATGTCATCAGCAGAACCAGGTAATCTTGTATTCATTGAAAGTACAATGTATAGCCGAAATTACTTATAAATTTTAAAGGACAGTTTGAAAGTAAGTGCTGAAATGTTAGGTCTTGAAACACCATGGGTCTTTCAGCAAGACAACAACCTAAAACACACTATTAATAAAACAGTCTTGAGGAAAAATTTGTTCATAAACCTCTTACAAACTTTGAGAACGTTATAATGAAATTTGATAAAAAAAAACAACCACTAATAAGATTCTTTCTGTAAAAGATTCTTAGTGATGGTTTGCTAAATTTCTTATTGTTTCATAATTAGACAATCTGCATTTATTATTAAATGACAGCGTCAGATCATTGACAAACTTGAGTATCTTTTTATAATTGTATCTATTGTGAAGTAAGTCGGTGGGGTGTCTAGGATGTAGACTATGTATTATTTTTAAGTTTTTGTTCTGAATAATTTGAAGCTTCTTCGTATGGGATTTGGCAGCTTTGTGAAACCAGACTTAGCAACTATAGGTTAGTATCGGACGAATGCACATATTATAAAGCAATAATTTATTTTTTTGGTTGAGTTTAGACCTCCTGTTTAGTATGGGGAACAGAGCGCGACAACACTTTATAGCTTTATCACAGATGTAATTAACGTGTTGTTTAAACAAAAGTTTCTCCTGCATCCTCTTGACTATTGCATTTGAGACTTTACCAGAGCAAATGAAAGCACTGTCGTCAGCATAAAATGCTGCTACTTGATTCCTATGGAGAGGAATATCGGACGTATATAAACAGTACAGTATGGGAGATAACACTGATCCCTGAGGCAGGCCTGCTGGAATAGTTTTTTCGCTAGATAATTCGCCGTCAACAAAGACAACAAAAGAGTGATTTTTTAGAAAACTTTTAATTGTTAAGTGCTAAAAAATTGGGAAATTTAAAGAATTGAGCTTGAATATCATTCCATCGTGCCAGATAGTGCTCTTGCGATTCCTTTTGTTTTTGTCTATAATATTCAATACTCGTTTTAATTGGTGTACAGTGGAGTGTTCCTTACGGAATCCGAATTGTTGGTGGTTAATCAAACTATATTGGTCAGTAAAATCTATTAATCTTTTTAGAATTATTTTTTTTGAAGACTTTGTCCATAATAATAAATATACAGTAGACGCTTGTAAATTAGAACCATTTTGTTCCTGGGGTAATTCTAATTTTCGAAAAATTCTAATTTCCAAAGGCATTTTTTTAGTAAAAAGCAACATAAAAGTGCAGATTCGTTTAGAAAATAAACAAAAAAACACTACTGCAGAGATTTTTTAATTTTATTTATATAAAACGAACACAAAAGATACAATATTATTAAAATTCATTACAGATTAAAGAAAAAAAAAGTAGTTTAAAAATACGTATACTATACATATAAAAATTGGTATAAATTAAAAGTATTTAAACTATTTAAAAAGCTTATAACTACTAATTGTTGATTATATAATCAGTAATATTTGTTTGTTTTTTGGCTTTATCAAATTTGTCATAACAATATCATTGCGAAGCGTCAAAAGATTGGGTCATGTACTTTGTGGAAAACTGTTCACTAGTTCTACACCAATTTATTAAATTATTAACACTCTCAGTGGCTAAAACGTTAGAACTAACTCGTGTGACTTCAATAATATCTTTATCACTGCTATCTGAATTTTCGTCATCGCCCCGATATGTATTCAAACATGTCCTCATTCCATTTTTCGATTTTACAGACAATAAAAATTACACATGTAAAGCTATGTGTCCACTATCGTCAGATATTACAACGTTGTCAAAAAAATGTGCAAAAATTGTCTAACAACCGTGTAAACCTAAAATTTTTGTCTTCCAACGTTGTAAGAAAAAGCATTTTCAGTACATTGGAAGACAAATTTGAAAAAAGTGGAAGAAAATAAAGAATTAAATTAAAGTGTGCATTAATAAATTTTTTCAAAAAAGTGGAAGAAAATTGCTCTTTTTTGATCCATGACAATATTTAAAATTTTTAAACACACACACAGAGCTGCAAAACGAATTTGACAATGCCACACAACAATCTGACAACCGTGTGAACTGACAAGTTCGGTTGACAGCTAAATTCATTGTGTGACAATTGTGTGCAAATGAAATTGTTAGTTTTCTTACAGTCGTGTAAACTGACAATTTACCTTTTGTTAAAAAATTTTCAATGTCAGTACATTGCTAGCACATTGGCAGATATGACAACGTTGTAATATCTGACGATCGTGGTATCCCCTTTTTTAATATGTGGAAGCCAAATAAAAACCATAAAAACAATTTTTCAGTGTTGAAAACAAACAAAAAATAAAAATGATCGGAAATTAGAACTGACGGTTCTAATTTTAAAGCATGTAGTGTTCTAAAAACGTTAATTCTACTTTCCGAAGGATTCGAATATCCGTGAGTTCGAATTTACGAGCGTCTGCTGTATTTTCCTACATAATAATAAAAGCGTGTTTTTATAAAAACATTTGCCTCCGACTGTATATACCCTCATTCACCACTGCTAGTCGTGGAGAGTATAAAAATAAACAAATGTAAAAAAATTTTTTAATATGCAACTCTGTGAATACACAGCGCCATCTGTATTTCAATGATTGTTAGAAGTGTAAAAAACGAACAGAACTATAACAAAAACAATGCATGTATGTAAACAAACAAAACTCATAAATCAAAACAATTTGCTCAAAAACAAATACAAACAATTGATAATACCACGTAATTGTAATTTAAAAGAACAAGACATAAATAAAATACAGAAAGAAAATTTACCACCAACAAATACGATAAAGTTCCAACGAAACCACAGATAAAATAATTGGTAGAAATTTTCAAAAAAAAAGCCAAATTGCAAGAATAAAACAACAAATGAAATGTTAAAAAATATTTATATTTTAACTTTCATTCAGGTCATATCGCTAACAAAGTTGTATATAATGCGTATGACCTTCATGGTATGACCCTGCGCAAGTAACTGCAATAAATGTTTTTAAATGAGTACGTGAAAAATTAAATCAACGATACTTTCAGTCACAGAGTACACAGAGGCGACAGAAGAGCAAAGATAGTGTAGTTTTTTTCTTGTCTCTTTCTTTGGAACCTGCCTTTTTGTTTTCTTTATGTTACTATTTTTCTGACGCAATAAAATTAATTTTTGGCACAGAGTATTTTTGTATTGTTTGATACAACCATAAAAAAATGCATTTATATCATCTAACGAATGCACAAACTCCACAATGCATACCAAGAAAGTATAACAATTATTAAAATACAATTTAGTTAGTTATTAAAATCACAAACATATAAACAAACTTTCAATTCAAATATTCTAACTCAAATTGTTTTGTTTATTTTGTTTTGTCCACAAAATTCTTGTTGTATACAGTGCTTTGCTTTTTCACATTACAAATTTACTACCAGAAAATATTTTCTTTCTCTTTTTAATATACCTGCCTTTTTAGCTGATTGTAGCTATTTTGAAACGCCAAAATTGACGCCTCTGTGTTCTCTGTGCTTTCAGTAATTCAGTGAGCACCGAGCAGGAACCAGGTATTCTTGTTTTCGTTAATTTCTCTTAAAATAAAACTAATTTATACGTGGTGTAAATAACATGGAACTAGAGGGTAACATTAAAAATTATGAATGGGGTAAATTAGGCGATACTTCCGAGGTGGCCAAACTGGTCAAGGCAAATAATGAAGATGTCAAAATTGTAAAAACCGTTCCCTATGCTGAACTATGGATGGGTGACCATGGAAGCGGTCCGTCGATACTTAAATCATCCGGCCAAGAATTGGGACAAGTGTTTAAAAAACGTTTACCTTATCTCTTTAAAGTGTTAAGTGTACGCAAAGCTTTGAGTATACAAGTTCATCCGAATAAGGTAAGAGGGATTATTGTTAAACTGATAACGAAATTATTTTTTTTGTTTAATGCAATTACAAAGTACCTATATAATACATATGTATGTATGTACAGATAGTATGAGGTCTAAAAATGCATTTTTACATAATTTTGTAATCTCATGTGTACAAATTTATTTTGGCAATCTTTTAAAAATTATTTTTCACATGTTTAAGTTTTTAAACCAAAAATGCACGAAATTTTTTAACTCGTTAGCTTTTAGTTAATGATTCATAGGTAGCAGCAAAAATTTAGTATGATGATGAATTACTAGTTTTTGTTGTAGAAAAAAGTATGAAACACATATTTTTTTTAGAAAAATACCTATATTTTAAAGAAAAAAAACAAATTTAAAATAGTATTGATACATAATACTAGTACCTATGCACTCTATTTAAATGTCTCTGATTTTTTTTTTAATATATCCCTCCTTTTTACCGCTAAGTCATTATATCTCAAAGTTTAATTTTTATACCTACATATCGTCATATTAAATGCAAACGGACGTAACTACCCTTTTTATTTTTTTACAGGAGAAGCAAAAAACCTTCTAAAATCAACAATTTAATTTATTTATCCTTAAGAATAAATTCTAAGCATAAAATGTTTAACGAGCATAGTTGCCAGGGCTATCAGCTCAGGGTGTACCTATAATGAAGTAAGGATTTTTTTTTTAATATACATATGAGGTCATGACTTCAAAAAAGATTATGATATCAACAAATATTATGGTTTCTTTGCAATTTTTGTAAATTGTACTTAAATTGTGGGGATTTATTAATTGATGAAGATGTTTTTATTTTTTTCGAACATTTAAGTTTTTATGTTAGTTACGTTCTTTTGACTTTCCACTTTTTTAAACACAAAGAAGTAACTGCAAAAAGTCACAGCGGTGGGTAAAAGGTTTTCTAAACTTCTGAACAGATTTTGACGAAATTTGAAAACTCAGCAGAAGAGATGTTAGACTTTCAAAGCGATGTTTTAGTTCTTGTGTCTAGAAATACGCAAGAACTAAAACAAGTGGATTTTACAGTGGAACAAAGTTGACAAATACCCGGTTGTAAAATCTATTGGTCCGTATAACTTTCCGATTAAAAATAAATTTTAATTTTCGAAAACTACTTGAAAAAGTTAGGAAAAAACATACTCACTATATACTAGTATTTTAGTCTCTTACAGTTTAAGAGATATTTGACTTTATTATTTATGTTATATCTTATAGTTTACCATAAATCTGCCAAAAACCTTACCTATTGCTTTGAATTTTACCATTTTAAATTGTTTACACTTTTGAAAAATTATATAATTATAAAATTATTGAATTATAAACTACAAAATTATAAATTCTTACTTACGAGTAATACATAATAATATCGGCAAAATTCCGAAAAATTTCATGATTTTCGGGATTTTTCGTTAATCGGAAAATGCAATGATTATTTTTTGGCAAATCCTGGGATTAGAGATTTCGTCAATCCCGAAAATCATATTATTTTCAGGATCGAGATATAAGAATTGGCATCCCTATGTACAACAAATGAGTTTGTATGTAAGGTTTTCATATAAATGTGTAGTTACGTCTTCTTGCATTTAGAAATACACGCACTTGTAGTTGCGTTTTATTTTGATAAAACGAACCATAATCGATAAAAAAAAAACTAAATTTCAAAATTTTGTGTAGTTACGTCCGTTTGCATTTAATATGATGATATGTATGTATAGGTAGGGTGTTTTTTTAAATGTATAGAACTTAAAGTTATGTTTAGTTTGGTTTGGCATTTGAACATGAATATACTGGCTTATGAATATCATTATATTAGATCTATAATCCTATATCTATGATGAATGTCACCCAAATGCATACATATATCTATGTTATAGTTTACAAAAATAAATTTGTTGTAATACTCCTTTCTATACGTTGTGTTATATTGTTCATTTGCGATAATATAGTCAAATTAAATCTTAAGATAATTTTTGTTGTAAAAAACAAATATATTTTCTAAGTGCTTATATTCAGCCTTATTATGAGAGTCGTTTTCTTTTAACGACAACGACTCCTTCGTAATTTAATTTTATCTTTTATCTATTACGAAACAGTCGTTGTCGTAAAAAGAAAACGACACTCATAATAAGGCTGATAATCTGTATACATATGTATACACTCCAATAGTATCGGAGAAGACAAGTTAATTAGTGATAATATAAAGCTTTCATTTTGCAAAAAATCAAGACGCAATATATATTGTTTGTTTATTTAAGAATAATTACCAAAAATATACATATAATGAACACTTATGATGCCGGCTATACAAAAATTCATATAATGTAATTCATCAAAATAATGTTTGGCAAACTCTAAGCAGCAAATACAATACATATATACTTTTTACATATTTGAAAATGTGTATGTGACGCAGTAACAAGAAAATTTATATTTAAATTTCATTGTTTTGTTTTATTCGCCAGTAAAATAATTTGGTGTTTTTTTAACAATTTGTTCTTCATAAATACTAAGTGACATTTTGCCGCAGAACAGATCATACATGTGTGTATAAAATAAATAATAAGTATCTAAAAATTATTTACTATAAAAGTCTATTATAAATGAATAGAATACCTTACTCCAGTATATTTCAATTGCATGTATGCATGCAAATGACTTTTAATGTGACCCTCTTGTTTTGACTCGTAACTTTGTTTATGGATTCTGTTCTGAATTCCAAAGTGACGCCCCTTAGTAAATATTTTAAATATTTACATAACAAAAACCTTTTTGAAACAGAGTATGAGATAAGAGAGCTTTAACAAAAGTAGTACAGGATTTTATATGAAAATCATTGAAATTTTTAAGGTTTTTAATGGTTTGGCAATTCTAAATGAAAAATGATATCAGGTAGATGTCCACCGTGCCCAAGCAAACAGATTCCGATTCGATGTTTCGGTAGCTGTGTGACACATGTTGAAACGTCAGTGTATCCATATCATCAATAAGAGCCTAGCATCTCATGATGATATGCTTGTTGACGTATCCAGACAAATGAAAATAAGCTTCATCTGAAAAAATATTTACCCCAGAAAAAACCAGCGAAAATTCTATGACGAAGTGAATAGTCGTCTGGCTTCTTATTCAAAATTCGTCATATGGTCGTGAGGATAGCCCCAATTGAAGAATTTTAAAATTCGAATCTTCAACACTGCGGTTCACAGCTGCAATATTTTATCTAGAACGACCAACACGTGTTGCTATTGGCACATTATGTAGCGAGAAAGTCGACTTAATTTAATCGACCTCAGAAGAACGATTATGTTGACTGATGACCAAATATGTCCAATTTTGCGAAATGTAGCTTTACAGATCCACCTTTTTTTAATAATTTATTAATGCGGTTTTCAAGCGAAATAGAATTCATTGTAATAATTAACATTGCTAATTGAAGTCAGAACTTTAATATGCTCCTGTTGAAAAACAACATTCTTATTGAAAAACACTTTATAAATAAAACTTATGATAAGATCATATCATTTATGTGATTATACCGGAGAAGTTGACATATTGTGTGAAAATTTGTTGTTGACCTTCAAATTTTATCCTATAAAGGATCGAAGTTAGCAAGAGACATGTATAGTGTGCTGCTTGCAATAATTTATGGAAAAGTCTTATTTTTGTATTTATAGTATTTGGAAAGAGGAGTGTTTTCTGTCTTCTTCTGATATGTGCAAAACAATTCTAAATGAGTTTGAAATATATCGAGGTCTTATATTCAGAAAGGAATAAATGCGGTATAAACAGAACTGCGGATAAACCTTTTTCAAATAGAAGCCCTGGATGCACTTTTTCTAGTAACATTTTTATATACAAAATTTGTATCATGATTTCCACTACATAAATTAATTTTTTTTTTTTAATTTTAGGAAGAAGCTACACTTTTGCACAAAGAAAGACCAGATTTATATAAAGATCCCAATCATAAACCAGAACTAGCCATAGCTTTAACACCGTTTATGGCTCTTTGTGGTTTTCGTCCATATGAGGAAATTTATAAATTTTGTCACGACTTACCTCCGTTAAAGGAACTCGTAGGTGGCGATACAGCGGTAAATGGTTTGTCCACTGGTTCTACAAATGACTTTAAAAAATGTTATGAAACACTTATGACAGCAGATCCTGCGAACGTATCAAGTGTAATTGATACAATATTAAAAGACTATAAAGCTGGTTTGTAAAAAATTAAACAAATTGTTAGCAAATAATAGTATTTACTTGTTTTTATTTTTGCAGTTCTCATTAAATACAGCCTTCTAGATACATTCTTTACTATATATTCTGATTTTCCTGGCGATGTTGGTGTACTCTCGCTATTCTTTTTAAACTTACTCCATCTACAGCCCGGTGAATCTATTTATTTGGGAGCCAATGAAATTCATGCCTACCTCTCTGGTGATTGCATCGAATGCATGGCATGTTCTGATAATGTTATACGTGCAGGTTTAACGCCAAAATTTAAAGATGTAAAGCAATTATTGGCTTCACTGGATTACACTGGTTTGCCAGCTTCTTTAAAACTTTTCCAACCCAAAGAACTAGACGCACACAGCAAATTGTTTGCACCACCTGTACCAGACTTTGCAGTAGTACAAATTTCATCAAACGCTCCAGAGTATACATTGAAATTACCACAATCTCCTGGTATATTATTAGTTTTAAGTGGTTCTCGTACTATACGTTTACAAGGACATTCCGATTTAGTTTTAAAACGTGGTTCAATTGTGTTCATACCACCCGAGAATATGAACGATATCGAATTTTTAAATTTAGGCAATGCAAATACTGATTTCAATGCATATTTGGCTATGCAAAATTCTTTTAATTGAATGATTCGTAAATGTACTTTAAAACGTTTAGTACGAACATACTAAATTGTATTTATTTCATGAAATTGTATGTAGATTTTAAAATTTATTTATAAAAATTTGTTATCTTGTATGTATTATCTTTTTAATTGTGTTTTGGCTTCAATAAAATTTAACTAGGGTTAATATTTAATAGCAACGAAATATTTTTTTGGTATTTTTAAATTGAATCAATGGAATAAATGCTGAACCTAGTGTGAAATTGATCGAAAAATGTGTATGTACAAAATAGGTCCGTTGATTGTATGAAATATTGTTTTAACGATCGCAAAAAGTTAATTAACAAAATTATTTATTATATAATAAAATTAAAGGTATGTTTCAATATACATACATATATCAGCTTTAAGGCGTTATTAGCTAAAAACAAGTAAGATTTTATATTCGGCTGTGCTGAATCTTATGTACTTATATACCCATCACCTATATATCAGTAGTGTGATTTATGCATTCTTGAAAGAAATTTTTCTAACATTTTGTATCGATAACGATGTTTATACGCGTTATTTTATTTTTAAGGTCCTTTATATGGGATCTATTACATGCAGTGTGATAAGATCTCAAAAAGTTAAGAGATCATCAAGAGCAAACTGCAAATTATATCCGTAGAATAAATGTCGGAGCACAAACTCGAAGTATCGTCAGCAAATATTGACACATTGCAGTTGGAAAATTCAAAAACATCTGCTGTAAAGATGTTGTAAAGGATTGGTGACAGGAACGATCCTTAAGGACAACTAGCAGTAATATTGATTAATTCCGACGAAGTTTTACCCAAAAAGACGTTGTATAATCTATTGTGTAGGAAATTTTGTATAATTTTTATAATCTCAATTGAAAATTTGACCATATTTAATCGAAAGCAGTTTTTATCTATCTACTTACATATATATGTATATAATATAGGATGTGTGTATGTATGTAACGTATGCACTCCAAAACGGCTGGGCCGATTTCGATGAAATTTTCATGTGAAAAGAGAACAATTTTCATGTGGAATTTTTATTCACGATAGGGGTGATTAATTATCGTTAGGGAGAGTAGGATGTTTAATACTCGATGCAGTCAAATACTGCATTCTATATTGTTTTATATTTAAATATGATGCTGATATCATCATAATCATCATTAACACTCATGTGTCGGAAGTAACAAAAACTACAACGGCCATTAACGCAAAAAGACCAGTTATATGGACCCAAGTGTTCTGTACCTTCAACGACCATAAATATAAAAACATTTTTATATCTATAAATAGAATGTGCAATTCCTTTTCACATTCTTAATTAACAAATAACAGCAAATAAAACAATTTGAATTGAATTGTAATAAATAAAACCACTTTATATTATTGTATTTTATAGAGTTTTTTGTATTTTTATTATTTTGATTACAATATTATGAATGGGGGTAAATATGTATGTAAGTTTATATAAATAATGCTACTTTTAATAAACGTGTTCATGTTTGTATATATTCATTTAAGTTTTTTAATAAAATTATTTTAATTTGCAATAAATATTTTAATTTCTATAAATTTAACACAAAAAAGATATGAATTTATTAATAAAACTATTAAGTTTTAACAATTCTAAATTTCAATTTAGTGCGGGCGTTGAAGGATGGTGTTTTTCACACATAATTAGAGCTTTGTAATGATCTATTTTAGCACTTGCATTTAACATAATATTTAAATTTATAATCTCAATATAATTTTAACAAATCAATCTTAGCAACATAATCTGACTACAAATTATTTAATTTTTATTTAATACCTAATAACAAAACTTTTAATTTGTTTAGAATGTGTTAAGTATTGCATTTTATCTTCAATTTTTATTATAAATTAAATTGTTTCTTTAAAACTATTATAAATGGTTTTTACTTTTTTCATTTTTAACAAACTAAATTTATAAAACTGTGCGTTTAACCTAAATAACAAATTTGTTCTACTATGAAAAAGTTTATGTTTAAAATATTTCAAGAAATCTAAAAATATTTTATGAGAAAGACTTAGTTGATGTTACTTAATTGCCAAGGAATTTGAAACCGCAATAACTAAAATTTTAATGAACTGAATTAAATAAAAAACTAAAACTTAAAAACACAAAATTATTTTACTGGTCAGGGACTGCTATAATATACTGCCGGCAATTAAAATTCCATTTGATTAAATGCCCTACATATTTTTATTTATTTATTTATTTAGACAGATAGTCCTGCAAAAAAATAAATATTCTATCTAAAAACCAAAAGATTAATTATGACACACTATAATCGTCTTTTCTCATTCAAATTGTTTGAAAACATTTCGTTTCATTTGCATATTAAATAACAAACACTTTCTTTTTATTTAGAGAGTTTAGAAAAAAGTTGTAAATAGTAGTTGGTGGAGGTGATTAAGTTTTAGTTCAAAATAATATATTGTTGTTTTTGTGTAAATATATTGGTTCCAAACAAGTTACAATTGAAATGCACAAGTACAAGAGTACATACATATCTACTACAAATACGTACAATTAACAAATATGTATTTTGTATATTTTTAATGAATTTATACATGTATATAAAAAACAGTTACTTTAAGGTATTTAAGTTAAGTTAGGTAAATTTATGTATATCGATCAATTGTTTGTATATTATTATCATTTAATATTGTAGTATTTTTCTATTTTTTGTCTTTTTTATTTCAAAATTGCTGTAGTATTTTGAATTCAAATTAGAGTTAATTAACAAATTAATAATGATTACATAGCAGTAATTAATACTACTATTAAACAAATAATAACACCTTAATTTAAACAAAAATAATTGAGAAATTTATTTTTTCATAACAATATATATAAATTAATAAATAAATAAAATAAATTAACCATTTTAAATTTAAGTTTTTTTATTAAAAAAATAGTAGTAGTAGTTGATAGATAGTTGTTGTAGTAATAAGTTATACATAATTTTAGCAAATATTTGTGTTTTTTTTTTTTTTGTAAATAGTAATGATATATAAATTGTTTGCTTAAATATTTATAAAACATCGGTAGGTTAGTTGCTTTTACTTAATTTTGAATATGCAGAGTCCTTTTTTAAAAATCATACAATATTTAAAGACAGTTTAGTTGGGTGGTATTTAGTTGTTACTGATTCCATTTAGTTTTTATTATTGTGTATTCATAAATTGTAGTTTGTTTTTTATGCTTCTCGTATTTTCTTTTATTTGAGTCAATGGTGTGCTGTGGTTTTTAAGTTTTGTGCCATTTGATTGGATTTTGTTTTTCATTGTGAATTCTTTTAAAGCTGGAAAATCATTCAATAATTTCATTTTTAGTTTGAGCTGTATGCAGAAAATAAAAGTAGTTTATAAATATTTGGTAGCAGCATTCAGAGAATATATGAAGAATATATGTATATGTATGTATATTGAGTAATAAATATCTATAGAGTTTATATTATAGGTATGTAAATATAAATTGTAAATTCTTGATCAGTTCGGTTTCTGAGCAGTTTAAAAATAAAATAATTCAAGTTTTAAAACACAAAAGGACCAACATATGTACCTAAGTGAGCTGTACTAAATATGGCTGCCTGCTGACCTAGTTTTAAATTTAAATAAAAAAAATTTAACAAAAAAGAGTCCTCCAATACTGCACGATAATAAACAGCATACGGTCACATACCTGTATGCAATTGAGTTCCTTGAATCACATGTGGTTTTGTTGATGGCCAATAACGAATATTTTACTTATTATGTTAAGCCGTTAATCCGGAACTGAGTTTTAAAGTAATTGCTGCCTATAACTTAAGATTAAGATAATATAAAAATTTGTATATATTTCTGATTTTAAAGGCACATAATAATATGTTCTCTTACAATAATTATTTTTTTAGTTCATAATTTTCAATTATAGGTATTTGTGTAAATTCTAATTGAATTTCTAAATTTTCCATTTATATTCCAGAAATTTCTATTTGTATATAAAATTTTCTGAAATATAGGCAAAGGAAATGGTCTAGACAATATTCATAATAAATTAGATTTAGATTTTTTTTAATTTGTAAATTTAATAGGTATGTTGCTTCAGAGAAATTTGTATTTAAAATAATTCATGGTAATTAAATTATATTACAACATGTTTAACAACATACAACATGTTTACAATATTTTCATTAGTAGAAGTTTCTATTTATAAACATTGTTGATAACACGCTGTTATTAACACGCAGTGTGGCAACATTAAGTTTAAACCGCCAAAGAAAGTAACTTTCTTTGTCTTCTCTAGATGCCGCTGGAAATTACTATTGTATAAATAAAACAATTGTGAGGCATCATTGAGTGAACATCAAAGCGTTCTGAAACTGTAATTAAAGTGTGTTTATTTCAATGGTTTTGTGTCATTTGAATAACTAAATATTAGTTTTAATTTTAAACTACGTGACGCTTTTATTTTGCAAAGAAAAGGAATCCGGTTTATATAAAGGAAATAAACCACCGTTTTAAAATTTAAAACGTAACAAAGAGAATATAGGTAGAGGAAATCCTCTAAAGGACGAATGGAATTACAACGGACCCTAAAGGGTTTGCGAGTGATTGCAGTTATGTTTGCACATAACCCTTCTAAACCTAATTAGCTAACCTACAAGAGGAGAAAACTGAATATCTTCTGTTACAGTTCGATAATTTTAGCTCTAAGACATTGAGTATGTGTTCAAGTAATAGCGATTTGGTTAAAATAACAGGATGCTGCAGAATGACAAAGAAACATACATATGACTAATGATGCTATATATACAAGGTAACACAAACCTTGAAACCAAGTAAGATAAAAATTATGTAGATATTAAAATAGAAAATATATATAGAAGAAATAACCTGTTTACATGTTTTATTTCTTAACCTGTAAAATTAACTAATTTTTATTGGTCCCGTATTGTAGTTTAAAATTACTTTAAATAAAATTATAAAAGGCGATTTTTACAAGTAAAATTTATAGTTTTTAAAAAGTATATTAAACAAATATGCGAAAAAATTTGCCAATCATTTTTTAAACTACCTTCTCATTTCCTTGGAATTTCCCGGACCCCAAACCGTAATTGTAATACGCTCATTCTACTCCCAACCTTTTCATATATTATCTACAATAAATAAATAACTCTTTCCTTAAAAAATATTTTAAGGCAGGATATACATACATACATACATAAATTACTAGGCAGTTAATAAAAATTAAAATAAATACATATATACCTACTAACAATATACATATATCAAACAAAAACTTTAAAACAAAGAGGAAGAGAGTAATATTTTAAATATAATTTTGTTGTAATTATTAATCAAGGAGGAAAACATACCTCATCATATAATTTTTTGATTTAATTGCTTAATGAGTTTATTGTTGTTGTACCTATTTAACGTTTTGCTATTTATGATGATGATGTTGTTGATGACGTTATTGTTTGTATACTGTTCAGTGTGTATGATTAATTGATTTAACTCTTGAGTAAATTGTTGGCCCTCTTGTTGACACCCGTCATACGTTCATTGTTGGCATCACCCTTGGCATTGATACGATCGACTTGAATATTTTGATTCTCCAATTCCGAGCCCATATCCAAGGCCATATTGCGAAGGTTACCCAACATGGAATTAACTTGTCCCAAATTTTCATCCATTTCATCTTCGCGGGCATCATTTGTAATGCGGGCTATGTATCCAGATTGGGGAGGAGCACCCATTCCGGCTCGTTCTCGTTCATCGATAACACGTTGTGGCTGGTTGTTTACAATTTTTCCATCATCATTATTTTTCCAAGCATTATCGCTGTCATCCTTAATTGAGACCTTTTTCCAGGGAAAAGCGCAAATACCACAACATTTCTCCATGCCACTCAGATTCTTTTCCGCCTCTTTCATGTCGGCATTAATACGATCCATGTCTTCCTCGATACGATCCAGCTGTTCACCTTGATCGTCAAGGGCAACGAGTGTGCGTATACCAGCTTCTTTACTTTCTTCCATTAGATTTAGCATACGACGGGTACTTTCCAAAGACTCATCTGCCACTTGTGCAGACTTCATTTGCAAATCTTCCAATTCTGTGCGTGGGACACCTTCAGCTGCCATCTTGTTATCTTAGTAATTATTTTCTTATTTGATAAAAAATGTAAATGTAGACAATGGTTATGATAACGGTATGTTTATTTGTTCGCTGTTTGTTCCCTTTTGGGGGTTTTTGCAAGTGGTTGTTAATCTAACGTCTAACAATTGATTTAATAAGTTTATCAAATACACACACACTCAAATTTGTATTGCTGAATATTTTTTATTTTAATTTGCAAAATATTTTTGGTGATTTTTGCTACCTCGTGTCGTTTTTGGAGTTAGTCACCTTACTTAATGCACAACTTACTTTAACTTTCTTATTTTGATCAACTGTATTTTCTTGTACACTGTAAATTTAATTTGTTTTAAAATGAAATTATATTGATAAATTATTAAGCTAAAGTTTTAATTCGCCAAGAACAGCCAAGAAAAAGGCCAAGCAATTTAAGTAAATACAAATTCTACACACACACACACCGTTTTTTTCTCACTATACTGAAATATTTTTGCATTTTCTTTTTCATTTTCATACTATACACAAGAAAATGTTGCCGGACAGTCGAAATAAATTGGCAAAAAGGTAGTAAAAAAATTATGCAAATAAATAGCATGATCCATCAAATATTATAGTTTATTTAAAAAGAAACAAAAATAATATTTTATTCTGGAAAATTATTACTTCTAATTTAAATATAATCAAAAAAAAAAATCAATTAATGCTATACTAAAAAATCAAAGCTGGTACGTACATGTCAAAGTAACAAACAAATTTAACAAAAACAAAAAACTATAAATTTGCTACTTTTTTAGTTTAACTTACGGTCATAGCTGCCAGATTTGACGATTTATCGTCATTTTAACGATTTTTTCATTGAAATTGACGATTTTTTGAATTATTAAAATTTGTTTGTTTTATTTAATATTTTAGTTAACAAATTCTCTCTTTTTTTGAGACAACAACAATTTTTCTAAGTAATAGTAGTGTTTTCTTAATTATTGATAATTTTTAAGTTTAAGTATAATAATTCCAAATAATATTGAGTCAGAAATTCCATGAACTAAGATTTTTACAGGAAACAATTTCTGAATTTCAAAGAATGTTCAGCTAAATAAATTAAAATAACAAAAATACGGAATAATTTCAAAATAATGCATGAATTGGATTCTATACTAAGTGATTTAAAACTTAATAGACTAAATTGTCTTGACATTGTAATTTGACCTAAATTAATAAAATATGCTAAATACAGATATTTATCTCTTTCCCCTTCTCATTCAAAAATACTTGCCTTCACGAGTCAAAATTTAAAAGTGTGAAAGCGGACTAAGATATTATTAAAATATTACAAAAGTTGTGTTTAACATTATATTTTTTGTGATTTCTTATTTAAAACTAGAGACTATATAAACTTGAATTTTTATGTTTTCGTTTAAATAAAAATTTAAAAATACTATTAAAAATAGTGACTTTTTATTAATTAGAGAAGGAACTGAACTAATATTTATCTTTTTAAGAGAAAAGTTTTTTATTCAGGCTAATAGTTCGAATAATCAAAAATACTATTGTAAAGTACTGGAACAATTGGCAAATTGGAATGCATTTTCTACCCTACCAATCAGCTATCTTCATTGTCCATGATCAATCTGTAAACATCATCTATTTAACACATTTTTTTTGAGAAATAGAATACGAGAAATATGATAATTTCTTTTTTACATGTTGTGAGTTAGAACGAAATTTACGTACGTTTACAATTCTTTATTATTATTTATAAATTTTGTATTATTACAAATTTTTTTTTTGCTTTTATTTTTCTGATTTTTTGGCGATTTTTAAAATTCGAAATAACGATTTTTTTTATTTTTTATCGGGAGTTTTACGTTTTTTTCCCATATTCATCTGGCAGCCCTGCTTACGGTATTACTTTCTTTATGTGAATTTATTTTTTAAATAATAATACGCTGGTATTTCCCTGCAGAAGAAAGAGGTGGTATTGACGCCTGGTGAGTGGTGCTGTACTGCAGTAAAAGTCAGTAGTGGCAATGAATACGATTTATAGACGGGCGGTAAGTACAGGTAGACTACTCGCAAATATTATACTCGTTTTTTAAGCCGGTAGCACTACCAAAATATACATAATTTGGCAATGCTGTAAATGACTGTAAACAATTGTTTGGTTGCGAAACGTATGTTTAGTTTAAAAAAATTAATAAAAAAAATATAAAGTACAATTAATTTTGCATTTTAGGTGGTTCAAAGTGTAATGGCTGTGCAGCGCTTAATAAAAAACTGGACGATATCAAAGGTAAGTTTTTACAACAGATTAATTTTCAAATTATATTCAATCTATAACCTTTAACAGAAACGCTTGAACAACAACAAACACATCAGCAAAATATAAAAATAAGCGAGATCCTTGCCGAACATAAAGTGCTGCTGAATCAACTTGTGGATAAAACAAGGCCATCGACACAGTTATGCAAATTTTCCCTTTAACTTCAGAGAGCCAACTTTATGAACTTGACAATCTACATACAAGCCAGAAGGATTTGTATGTAAGTAATTATCACATTATAGAGAATATAATCTGTAATATAACCTAAACTGTTGCAGGTTCTTGGCCAAATTCTTGGTCGAGAAATTGTCACGTCCTTTAACGTTAAAAGATTTCAGGGTAAAAAGAGGTTGAAAGATTTTAAAAAATATATGTTAAAAAGGATTTCAAAAGACTTTCATTGACTTCATATTTGATTTTTAGATGCAATCTCTGATGAACGACCAGAAGAAAAATTAAAAGCCGCACAAACAACAAACTAAAGAGCAATCAAAAGGCCAAAGAAAATCGCGCTCAGTTAAGTGCAAGAATAAATTAGATTTTATTTTACAAGTTTTTTGGTTGTGATAGCTAATAAAATGCGTTTTTCCATTTTTTTATTTCATTTTTTAATACCTCATTAAATAAATATTTGAAAATAAACGTACACATTAATACATATTAAAATAAAATCCGCATTTTTTAATTTTTCTCAATACCAATTTACTTACTCGTGGATTGCTTCAAAGGGGATTGGTGGAAAGGTACTCCCAAAGTCCGCACTCGTGGACTACTCTGAAAGCGATAGAAAGGCGAGTGCTGGTTTTCGTATGACAGTCCAATGTTAAAATCGGCACTTGAAAGCATTAACGGGGAAATGAAGAGAGAGTAGTCGCTATCGCTTGACGAGTACTCGAACAGTAGTCCTGCACTACTAATTTTTTCTGAAGGGTTATTACAACGTTGAATAAATAATTTTCAGAAGTAATCTAATAAATGCGTGAATTTATATGAAATCGATTTTAAAATAATTATGTAACATGCAAATTATGTACATGCAAAAATAAAGGAATAGAAATATTAAGACAGAAACCCCCAAATCATATTTGTTTATATTTTTGAATATTTTGTCCATGAATTTTATAAGTATTGATCGTTTCTTCTATAAAATCCGTATTAATCAGTCGTTGAACACTGAATACACTGGGTGTCTCAACTATAACTGCCGTATTCATCAACAAGTAAGAAAGTATAGTCGGTCAAGCCCGACCATATAAAACCCTACACCCAGTATATTAATAAAACAGTTTTTCAGATATGGGTGCTATATGACTGATCATCCAAAAATTTAGTGCCATGATTTTTGTATCAAAAAAACACTTTTGTTTGTTGTTTTTATCTTTCCTTTTATTTTGATTTTCTGTCTTTTAATTTTAATTTATAAATTTTCGTTTGCTTTTTCCTTTTATTTGTAATTTATAAGTTTTATTTTTCAAATATGGCTCTCTAAATGGCGTCCGTCTACTTTCAAAGTTATAACAATAGTTTATGTGTGTTAAACTTTATCTCAATATAAATACGCTTAAAAGATTTATGGAGGTTAAAGTTGATTAGGGGGAGGGTCTTATATGGGAGTTTCGACTAATATTATTTGTGTATATTATTTGTGTCGAATTTTATTTGATTACCAACATTTTTGAGAGAGTTATGCTCTTTAAAGTGATTTTCGGAAGTGGGCCTTATATGGGAGCTACGACTAGTTATGGTTTAAAATACACAATATTTATATTCACAAAAATCATGACACTAAATTTTTGGATGATCGGTCCATAATAGGTCATATCTCCCATATAGCGCACATTTCTGAAAAACTGTTTTATACAGTGTAGGGTATTATATGGTCGGGCTTGACCGACTATACTTTCTTACTTGTTTTCATAATAATCTTGAGTGTAATTTAACAATTTATAAAATTAAAAGAACGTTTTTCCATATTCACAACAAGTTAAGAAATAATAATAATCTAGGGTGTATTTTAACAATTTATAAAATTAAAAGAACATCTTTCCATATTCGCAACAAGTTAAAAAACAGAGTATAAAAAAAGATAAGATATAAGATGAGGCTTTTTTGTTTGAATTTGATCTCAATAACATTATTTACAGAAGATTTATGGGTAGCGTAGAAGAAATGGACGAATTATGGACTGATAGCTTCTAAATCCAGTATCAACTAATGTGATTTCTGTTATTTTAGGATTATATTGGTGGAATTTCATCTCAATACCGTTATTTACAAGAGTTGTATGGTTGTTTAGTATGCTCGGAAGTGGACTTAATTCGGGAGCTATTGCCAATTATAGACTGACAGCTACAAAATATAGTAGCTTAATTGCCATATAACCGAAACTAATATGATTTATGGACTAAAATTTCTGATCCATATAAAAGTTGGTGACAAATTATGGGGCGATCTTCTTAAATTTTGGAACAGTTATTTTCATGCATATGAGGATATTTCTTGTCGAATTTCAACATAATAACATTATTAGTATGAACGAGGATTTCGTGAGTATTGTCAAATATGGACCGATATTCTCAAAATCCAGCAATTTGATTTAGGCACGCCTGTAAATGATCCGTGTAAAATTTTGGATTGGTACCCTTCTTTATAAGAGATTTATGAATATTAAAGTGATTTTCGGAAGAGGGCATTATATGGGGCATACGGTTAAAAATAGACCGAAATTCACAAAATTTTATGGGATGATTTTGTATATATGTAAATGATCTGTGCAACGTTTTGAGTCGGTACCGATATTTGTAGTACAACAAATGTTAGTACAACAATTTATTTGCCTATAAAGATTATTTATGTCAAATTTTAGCCGTTTACTTTCTTTTTTTATCATAAAACAACGTATACAAAATTTCATGGTATTATCTGCAATATATTTCAAAATATTGTAATAAAATAGACAAAAAATATAAAATTTTTATGGAGGTTGTCTCACATATTGGTCCATAACTCTAGTTATCCTAAACCGATTTTGCTGATTTTCAATACCAAAGTTACCCGCAAAATAAAAAATATTTTTCTGTAAATTTAGTTTAGTTAAGTTGTATAGTTTGGACGAGAGAGTGTTTTACACAGACGGACATGGCTAAATCGACTTAGAATTTCATAAGGATAAAGAAAATATATACTTTGTTGGGTCTCAGATGAATATTAAAAAAGTTTCACACGGAATGACAAACGTAATATAATCTCATTCACCACTCTTGCTGGCGGAGGGTATAAAAAGCATAAGATATAAGATGATGCTTTTTTGTTTGAATTTGATCTCAATAACATTATTTACAATGGATTAATGGGTGGCATAGTAGAAGTGGACCAGTTATGGAGGTTGTCCTATATTTTGATCCATAACTCCTATTCTACTATACCGATTTTACTGATTATTAATATCAAACTTAGGAGAACTATAAGCGATTTTTGTAAACTTTGTTGATTTCGGTTGTTTCCTTTGGACGTGAGAGTGTTTTACAAATACAGCCAGACGGACATGGCTCAATCGACTTAGAATTTCGTAAGGACCAGGAATATACATATATACTATGTTGGGTCTTAGATGAGTATTTCTCGGTGTTACACACGGAATGATAAACTTATATACTATCATTATATATGGTGGTGGAGGGTATAATAACACTTGATCATAGATGACACATAAATTGGTAACTTTAAGCCCAAAACTGGTGTGTCTTGTCAGAAATCTAATTTATGAGAATGAAATGTATGTATGTTGCACATTCAATAATTCTTTATCCATTTTTTATTAAAGAAAACTAAATTTTAGTAAAGATAACTTGTTAAAACTTCTTTTAACTAAATATTAGCTAGTATGATTTTAGTAATATGACATTTTAAATAAATTTAGGGATTCATATAGGTACATAATTGAAGAGCTTACTGCTGTAACTTGAAAGTTTTGAATATAAAAATGTATGAATTTTATAAATGGATGCTTTAAATACTTAAGTCTAGAAAGTAAGTATATTGCAAATTAAATAGATAAATTGTAATGAAATTGCCAGATAAATCTCTTTCAGAATTCGGGTGGTTAATCAAGTTATTGCAGCAAGTTCTTCAATACAACGTTCATACATACATATGTATATACCTTAAATTTCAATTTCTAATGTGATTTTAATTCCTTCATTTTAACTGTTAAGCATTTTATTCGCTGATATATTGGCCTGATCTAAGCGTACACTGTTATCATCAGCCTTTGCAGTAATTCTCTGAATTTGAATAACTTGACCATTTAATTCAGAATTCATGTCTTCGGCCATATTCCGAAGATTTCCTAAAATCGAATTAACTTGACACAGATTTGAATCCATTTCATCTTCGCGAGCGTCGTTGGTTATACGTTTGATGTAACCTGTTTGGGGATGTGTAGACATTCTATCGTTTGCTGTTCTTTCATCATAACAGCGACGTGGTTGATCTACAACAATTTTTTTATTCCCTCCTGATTCATTTTTAATTTCCAGATCTGTCTCAGCTTGAGTTGGAACTTTTTTCCAAGGAGTTGCACAAACATTACAACACCGTTTTAATCGATTTAAACTTTCTTCGGCCTTACTCATATCTGCATTAATGTTATCCATGCCATGTTCTATATGATTCAATATTTCACCTTGCGCATCAAGAGCTTCAATGGTACGTTTGCCAACCTCCTCACTTTCCTCCACCATATTTAACATACGGCGGGTACTTTCTAATGACTCATCGGTGACTTGGCCCTTTTGAAATTGTAATTCTTCCAATTCCGTGCTCCGTGAAATTATTTTGTCTGCCATTTAATTGTTATAAGTTTTTCAATAAAAAAAAAAAAGAATCCGTTATTTCTGACTTTAAACGTTATCGCTCATTAAAAGACTGTTTCAACTTAATTGTTACACTTTATTTAAATAGACATACATACATACATAAATATAATTAATTTAATTTCTTGTGGTTATTATTTTTTATTACTATGTACATACATATATATGTAAGTATTCTATTGTTAAACAAATCTTGATTATTAATCATAGGATATTTTTGAATGTACAAACCAATCATATAGATTTAAGCCTTTATAATATTTGACAAAATATGTTTTAATGTTTTGTAAGTTTTATTGCAATTTCCATAAAATTTATTTGCATACATTTTATAAATTACATATATTTAAGTCGTTTTAATGAATATCACTATCATATGCATCATCGCTATCATCTGCATCATCACTATCTTCAATGTTACTATCATCCATTTCGCTGTCTTCAATATTATCAGTATACGCAAGTATGTGATATCTGTGATTTGTATTACCTAATAGACTTTTAGTATCTGTAGTGTTAGTGGGCCCATTTAGTTGCATAACTTTAAGACAAATTCCATCATTATTTATATTTTGTTGCTCCATTTATATTTCCTCCGCAGTTTTATTTCCTCTGGAACAAAGTAATCTGTTAAATGGTTCTTACTTTAATGACGAATACCTTTATTAAAATTGCTTTTTAGTCTACAATATACAGACTATTTTGCACTCATATGTGTCATTTAGAATTAGAATCATTTCGATATAGTAGTACTTTTTGTGGTTTCACGATATAGCAAGGCTGGATATTTACGGCCCGTCATACGTTCGGGGTTTCTCTTTATTTAATACAAAAATAAAATATAAAATTTTTTTATTAAACTAGCTTTTTGTATCAGGCGCTGCCCGGGATATTATTAATATTTTATTCCTGTTTCGTAGGAGAAAAAAAAAACATTCATAAAAACTCAAATTCTTTTATGGGACAGCATTTTTTCGAAACAAATTCATTAACTATTTCAAAAAATAAATTTTTGAACAACGACATTCAGATATTAAATCTCTGGTTGATGATAGTTAAATTTATTTTCTTAATTTTCCCTTTCTAAACGTACATACATATAGTACATATATTTGAGTTTGTTCATCGTACATATTTTTGAAAATGAATAAACTTACATTTAAAATTTGAATAGCCTTCGTCATTTTCACATCTTTGGCCATAATGTATAAGATATTAATTGCTATTGAAAATTGTGTTCTAATTAATTTTTTTATCTTTTAAGGAATAGATTCGGGTCCCCTTTTTAAGTATTTTTAGGTATGTAAGACTACTGTTTATATAAACAAGTAAGAAAGTATAGTCGGTCAAGCCCGACCATATAATACCCTACACCCAGTATATGTATAATACAGTTTTTCAGAAATGGGCGTTATATGGGAGATATAACCTATTGTGGACCGATGATCCAAAAATTTAGTGGCATGATGTCTGTGAATATAAGTATTATATGTGTTAAACTTTATCTCAATATAAATACTTTTAAACGATTTATGGAGCTTAAAGTGAATTACGGAGAGGACCTTTTATGGGAGCTACGACTTATTATGAACCGATCATAATAAAATTGTAGCTTATTTTAATATTTAGTTTATTTGACCTTTTTTTAATAATTAAGAGTTTCTTTTTACAAGCAATAAGGTCACTTGAATTTTATATAAAAATATTTAATTTATTTCTATATATTTATTTCCAATATTTCGCTATCACAATGGATAGTTTCTTCAGGGATAATATAAGTTTTGAATTAAATTAAAAAAATGGAAACTTTGGACTTTTTAGACAATTTAGAATATTTAAGGTCCCGAAAACGCTCAAAAAAAGTTTACAAAAAAAGAAGAAACCCATTTGTAGAGTTTAACGATGAAGAGTTTCGTCTTAAATATAAATTTTCCAAAGAAAATGCTAAAAAATTAATAAAACTAGTCCAAGCCGACCTTAAATGGAAAGGTAAAAAGAAGGTGGTAGCATTCCTCCATCTATAAAAATTCTATCAGCATTATGATGTTGGGGACGCAATAATGTTCAAGATGACTGTGCAGAGTACCATGGTTTCTCCCAGTCTACGATGAGCCGATTTTGTGCAAAGGTTGCCCAGGCGTTTGCGAAAAAAGCCAACGATTTTATAAAAATGCCGACAGCAGTGGACGAACAAATCATTGTAAGTTTAAAGAAATTGCTGAATTTAAAAATATTATAGAAGGAATTGGTTGCACCCATATGCGTATGAAAGCTGTAGGAAGAGATGATGCACAATTATATGTCAATCGCAAAGGATACTTCTCTCTAAATGTACAGGTATATTTGTATATAAAAAATTATAAGACATAAATGTTGAAAAAAATGTTTACAGTATGTTTAGGTTGTTTGTGACTCTTCTTTAAAAATAACCGACATAGTTGCCTGTTGGAGAGGAAGCACGCATGATTCCAGAATATTTAATGAAAGTAAAATAAAAGAAAGATTTGAAAAAGAAGAGTTTATGGGCCGATTATTAGGCGACGGAGGTTACAAATGCACACAATATTTATTTACGCCTGTGCAGAATCCAAAAAATATTAAAGAAGAACTTTACAACAAATCCCATATATTAACGAGAAATGTTGTTGAAAGGCTCTTCGGCGTTTGCAAGATCAGGTTTCGCATCCTTTTGGATAAAATGCGGATTTCTAGAAAGAATGGAAAAGTTTTGATTGTGGCTCTTGCCGTGCTTCAAAATTTATCAATTATATATAACGAGCAACATTTTGGTAAGGTTATTTTATATGAAAAATCGAAATCTATTTAAATAAAAATTGTGATATTATTTTTTAGATCCGGACGATATTCATAGCATAGTTCGCCTGTGGAAAGTTCCCAAGATAGCATAAGAGACGAAAATATTTCGCGCAGTATTTACATTGAGCAAAATTTTTGAATGTACCTAACTTTCCTTATTTTAAACCTGCTATAGTTTAATTTACTTAATTAAGAAAAATGTAATTGTTTTTTTGTTTAATTTAACGTTTATTTAATAAAAAGTAAAACAAAAACACAATTAATTTTTAGTCTTTTTAGTTATAGGGTACTTAAAGCATTTTACTAAAATTACAAAACACATTTTCTAAATTTAATAAAAGGTAAAACTAAATCACAATTAAAACTAAATCACAATTAATTTTTAGTCTTTTTAGTTATAGGGTAGTTAAAGCATTTTACTAAAATTACAAAACACATTTTCTAAATTGTTTATAAATTAACATTGCAAATCATATCAATTAGATTAAAAACAATTCTAATCTAATTTTTTCCATTTTCAGCTTATGGTCCTCTTTTTCTTGATTTTCTAACATTTCGCTCCTCCTTTTTTGTATTAAATGATTTTCTTCCAAGCATTTTATTTCCAATTCTTTTTGTTTAATGCTTAAGTCCAACAACTTAATTCTGTTTGCATTCTCGTTTTCAACATCTGATTTTGGGTTTCTTTTTCTTTTAAAAGTTATTGGATTTTTTACTTCTTTTATAAAAGAGTCATCTTCAATATTAAATATTTCGTCATCCGTTTTTATTGTCTCATTTTGTTGGCTTGCTAGTGAATTGCTAGCCTAGAATCAGTTGTCGAGAAATCTTCCCTACATTGGTTGTTTTATGTGGATTGAAAAAAATTCTTATTAAGTTCCTTATTTGAAGATTTGTATGAGGTTTGGTCATTAGGGGAGGGAAATCTTCCCCAGCATCCTCCAGTATGGCAAATCTGTTACCAAAAACACCTGAATATTTCATTCTGGCTTCGCAAATAGAGAAATTTTCTAATGTCATTATTTTCTTGTGGTGGCACAGCCATAATTGTGCACAAACACATCAGACACATACCATTGCCAGAGTTCGAAGAAGATTGTATCCAGGCCACATCTATAAATCTTACTGATTTCAAACTTACTTTGTCATCCGTTTATTGTCCCCCGAGGCACAATATTGTACACGATAAATTTCTCAACTTCTTCGCCGCATTGGGCCAGAAATTCATTGCTGCGGGCGATTACAACGCTAAACATACATATTGGGGCTCCAGACTTATTAATCCTAGAGGTAATCAGCTATACAATGCCGTAACTGCAAATAATTTTGATGTCGTATCGAGTGGTAAGCCTACCTATTGGCCAACCGACTTCAACAAGCTACCGGACCTTATTGGCTTTGCTGTAATTAAAAACATCAAGCGCGATCAGGTACTGGTTAGTTCCTCCTATGATCTATCGTCCGATCATTCACCTTCAATCCTCATTTTAAAAAGCAACTCCGACGCCGCAGCTGAAACTTTTATTTCCTATCCGAACAGAAACACAAATTGGTTAAAGTATAAAATGTATGTGAGCTCTCACCTATCACACTGCATTCCCCTAAAAAATTCATCTGACATCCAAATAGCTGTCGACCGATTTACAGAAGTGTTGGATTATGCATCAAGAAATGCAACCCCAATCAAGCGGACAATTAAACGTGCTCCTTACAATACATCGACGGATATAGAGACCCCTATCAGAGAAAAAAGGAAGTTACGAAGACAATTACAAAACTGTCGTTCCCCAACCACTAAGGCCCAACTACAATTATGCCTGACAACTCTTCGCAACAAATTGAGACAGCATCACGAGTCTGCAATAGAAGGCTATCTAAACAGTCTAGATGCCACAAACAACTCCAATTACAGCTTATGGAAGGCTGTACGGCATATGAAATGCCCTATAACCCAAGAATCTCCATTAAGACTGGAAAACCGCACTTGGGCCAAAAACACAAATGAAAAATTAAACGCTTTTGCGGGCCACCTTGAGAAAGTTTTCACGCCACATGATGCACATGCATGTTTCTGTCGTCCAATCATTCCTGATAAGGTAAACCATCCAATAAAATTTAACATAAATCAAGTAAAATCTGCAATAGAAAAAGTGAATATTAGAAAATCTCCCGAACCTGACCGCATCACAGGGTCAATGATAAGGAATCCTCATGGAAGAGGTCTATAATTATTATGATTCCCAAGCCAGGAAAAGATGCTAGCCAGGTTGCGTCGTACAGACCGATAAGCTTATTATCAATCCTATCGAAGCTTTTCGAAAAAATATTCATTTTAAGTATAACTCCTCATCTAAATGAACACGAAATCATCCCGGATCACCAATTCGGATTCAGAGCGAAACATGGTACAATAGAACAAGTGCATAGAATTGTCACCCTAATTAGATCGGCGTTTGAGAAAAAGCAATACTGCTCAGCCCTGTTTATAGACATTTCCCAAGCATTTGACAAAGTTTGGCATGATGGGCTACTAATCGAAATAACACGAATGCTTCCTCAAAACACTCACAAGCTTCTGGAGAGCTATCTAACAGGCAGAACATTCATGGTAAGGTCGCAAGATAAATACTCCCCCTCAAGAAAATTACTGCTGGTGTCCCCCAATGCAGCATATTAGGGCCGCTTCTATATATAATATACACAGCGGATATGCCAACAAACCTGAGCACGCATACCTCCACATTTGCAGACGACACAGCATTTATTAGCGTTAACCATGACCCAAAAGTCGCATCGCAAAATCTGCAGTCCCACATCAATGAATTAGAGGCCTGGCTAGAAAAATGGGGAATAAAGGTTAACCCGGATAAATGTGCTCACTTAACTTTCACGCTCAGAAGACAAACCTGCCCAGCTGTAAAAATAAATAAAATCACTGTTCCGGTAGAAAACCATGTTAAGTACTTGGGAATTCATATAGATAGATGCTTGACCTGGTCTCGTCATATTGAAGCGAAAATAACGGCTATGAAACTTAAAGCATCTCAACTACATTGGCTTCTCGGTCGAAACTCAAACTTGTCGTTAGACAACAAAATTCTCTTATACAAGTCTATCATAAAACCAATATGGACATATGATATCCAATTATGGGGTACTGCATGCTCATCTAACATCCAAAAGCTTCAAAGAAGACAGTCCAGAATATTACGACAAATTGTCTGCGCCCCATGGTATATACGTAATGATATGACAGAGATCTCAACGTTCCCACTATCCAGGAGGAAATTAAAAAATATTCAACTAGCTACATCGATAAACTAATGGCCTAACTACCTCGCTCGGGGTCTGCTTCAGTTCGAAGGTCACCAGAGGCTAAAAAGAACCGATACTTTGAGCCTAACAAGTAAACATTTTTAAAATTTGAATACAGCATTTAGTTGTTACATTGGTAACAACTAATAAACAACAAGTAGAATTAAGATTTGAATACATATTGTAAATTTCGATAAGAAAGATTCAATAATAAAAAAATATATAAAAAAAAAAATTATTTTCTTAATAGCATATGCTTTTTTCCTAGCAGGACATAATTAATTAGTGCACTATCCATTGTAACAAATTCTGCAAACCTCAGTCTGTTACCGGTAATGTTGGGCGAAATTGTTGAACCTAAAACAACGGTAGCATTGTGCAAACGAAATATACTGATTTACTTTTATCTTAGTAAATTCATACGAAATTTCCTTTGGAATATCAAGGCCATCAAAAATTACTTTAACTCTTCCAGTAGCGACTTATTTTTGTTTGTCCGTCATCCAGATTCTTTCTCTCGATTCTAAAACATTTCAAAATTGGTACTGGTGAAACAACCGCTGATTGAAATTCTTCAATAGGTTGATCTGTTGGGATGTTAAAGATTAATACAATCTATGACACAAAATGGGCGAAAATATATGGCATGTAGCCATTTTCTTTTAATCGCATATCATAAGTAAAATTGTTGTTTTCTGAAGGTCACTTCTAGTAAATTTAACGGTCGGTATCAAGATACAATATGTTTATCAACATACAAACTACATCTTTATCAACCGATCTTTATCGATCTACAAATGTAAAACAAGTTGTATAAGTTTTAACTAATAAACATTATTGTTATAAACTGTTTTAAACATAGCTGACCAATATGGCAACATTAAGTTTTAATGACTTTGGCTGAATATTTTTATATATTGTTAGTTAATTCACTGTAAAACTGTAAAAACCCCCATTGCCTACTTTTACGGTAACAAATTTTCAATGACCTTGAAAATTTTCAAATAACGATTTTTATACTCACCACGATTTTTCACCACTTTTTTTTAATTCACCAGACGAGCATAATAATAATCTGAGGGTGGTGGGAAGCGATAGATGGCGAATTTTTCCCCCTTCAAACTCACTTTTTTTTTCTCCACTATGTCCTGTTTTATATATTATATACATATATCACACCTTCCTTAAAGAAATAAAAACCCGGTGGTTGTATTTATGCGAACTTTAAAAAAAAGAATATGGCTAATTTCGTTTGTCATTTTAAACAGCTGCTGCCATCTATGTATTTTTATAAGTTTTCTGAAACAAAATTTAGTGTTGTCAAGCTGTTCTTTTAGAAACGTCAAAAATTAATATCTAAATAGCGGTTTTGGGAATTCATATGGGAATTTGATAAATATATTTATTTATATTTAATTAAAAAATGTGACTTACTTTTTGGTTAAAAATACAGTTGATCACTTATTTTATTATTTGGTATAAAAACTATGAATTTGTTTGTTATGTTTTGTTGTTGTTAAATAAATAAATATTTATATTTTTGGTGATTTCTTGACGATTCCTTAAAATTAGTATGACGATGTGGACGATTTTCCGTTCGAAATTTGACGAATTCACTCACACCTATTTCATTTGCTTCACAATAACACGCAAATTTCTTAAGTTTTCTTAGATAAATTATATTATTCGAAAGATCTCGCTTCTTCTTTCCAAATCAAAAGTAAGAAATTAAATGAAAATCGGATCATTATTAACAAAATTATAGGCTTATAGTGCGCAAAGGTACAAAAACTGGGTTTTTAACCGTAAATCCAGATTTTGGAGGTGTCCGGCATATAGTGAATCTTGTTTTACTTGACAAGCCCTACAAGAAAAATAATTAATATCCGGTCCCAGGTTTTTTATTTCATTCAATTTTGTACCACTGTGTTATATATATATATATATATTATATATAAAATTATTTAGTGTCTGATTAATTGTCAATAAAAATTCAATGACAATGGGAGACCCTACAAATACAACTGTGTCATTTTATTTGCATCTGGCAGTTCTAAGCAACAACTAGCGAATAATGCCATAAAAGAAAATAACAAAAGACAAGTACGAATTTTGCGAATCCCGTTTAGTTTGTGTTTCTTCGTCGAGAGGTGTTGTTGTTCATTAATAAACGGGATCATCGTATTCATTTTGTTATTTATTTTTTGTTGGAAATTTTATTTTTTTCTTAACAAGAAAAGAAATAAAACTATAAAAAGACGAACGAAATAGGCCGCGTTTAAGTTATTAATAATTAGAAATAAAACAAAGTGAGAGAATGTTAATGATATATGTTAAATGTATTAAGTTAAAATAATTTTAAGTCTGCATTGTTTCTCACTGTTGTCTACACTGCTTTTTGTTTAACCAGTGTTTTGTTGAGTGTGTCTAAAATAAATCGTAATCATGATGTTGGTACTGTTTCCATAGATGACGAAGGGGAAATATAATAAAAGATAAAAAATGCAAGAATTTTAAGTGTTTAATATAAATAAGCTTATTATAAGAAAGGGCATGAAATACAAAATAATTTACAATAAAAACAATCAAATAATAGAAATAAGCAATCGAGCAAAGAAATAAATGAAAACTAAGTGATATAATAAAAGTGCAAAATATTGTTGAGCCTGTAAAAATACTAAAGAAAAAAAAATAATAATGAGTAACTAACAAGAGCCGCTTAAAAGTGTTGAAAAAGGAAAATAAAGGATTTATGAGATTCTAATTAGAACTCAAACAGGATTTCTAAATTTCAAAAATTATAAATGATGCCCTCTTCTTTGGGTGTGTCAATATAATTAAAATCTGTATTACAAATTTCAAAAATTTTTGACGAATTTCAGACTTATATATAAGCTGTCTACTATTTATCTATATATATTATATGTAGTAAATACATATATTCATTTTATATTAGTGTTTGGCTTTAATCCAAGAATTTGTTTAGACTTCAGTCTCTTCTATCTCAATTCCTTCATTCACTTATGTTAATTCCGAGTTTCTACGTATACCTTGCCTTTAATTTTATAGAAAATATGGAAAAACAACAAAAAAGAACCGAATTACACCAAACAATAGAATTTTGTTTGCACACCAAATACTTGTGCTTCTAATGCTACTAGCCGCTACAACAATTACCAGTAAAAAAAAACAAAAACAAGTAGATAAAGAACGGCAACTTGAGAATGGTACATCTTTTTTCAACACAATTTGGTTAAAATTAACAGTCAATATGAGAGAACATCAGAAAGGTTACCAGAATTTACTTTTCCGTTCCGAGTATTTCTTTTAGGAATTTATTATTAGTTTTAGAAATTAAGTCATTCAGGCATGTGATGGAAATCGATATCGAAAACGAATCAGTTTTGGAACTACATTTTAATGCATTTATAATCTAATTTTTAAAAATTTTGTTTTAAGATTCTCTTTAGTAGCCCAATATCTTTATATTTTATGTGATAAAAGTTTTTCAATACAGAAATATTGCGAAAAAATTGACTTGGCTAATTGTGTCAGGCAAAAAAACAGCTATTGTAAAAATTTACGCTCAAGGAATTCCTTCAAAAAAGTACATGCGAGAACATAATACAACTGTTTTATGTGCTTAAAAAAGTGCCAAATAGATCAACTAAGCAATATAATTGAGTGGTGAAGCGTCAAAATGTGTTTTTATGTGGATAATCTTTAGCTTCCTCAATATCAAGTGAAGAAAGAAATCAAGATCCCTATAACACTTTATATTTTAATATTTTTTTTCAGTTATCTAGTATTCGCATTCACTGCCTTCGGCCTACGGTCGGAAACAGGGACTTTAAACTTTGGTTTATAGTGACAATACTAACAACATTCATCTAATAGGGCTTTTAGAGGTGATAAAAGAGCAGGGCCGTATTAACAAATGTGAGCGCCCTGGGCTAATAATTAATGTTGCTCAACATTTTTCCCAAATTTCAACAGAGTACAAGGCTTTAAGCCGGCGACAAAAACTTACTTTTTCAAATACAAACTAATCTTTTAACCGTTATAACAAATTTAAAAAAAAAAACTTTGTATATAAACTTTGACTAGGTATTTGCAAACATGTAAACTAGGCTTAAAGCCTAGTTAGTACTCTGTTCAAATATGGAAAAAATGTTGAGCAACATTAATTATTTCATACGGAAAATTTGACGTGTAGCTAATGTACTTTTGTAAACAAAACACATATGTTTTGCTTTATTATGAATTTAAATCAAAAATAAATAAAAGTTAAAATATTTAAAAATCTGTGTTGAATCGAAATCGTTAAATAAAAATGAATAAATAAAAATATTACTGGCCGCTTGTGCAGCATCATAGCAAGTAATAGATATTGTTGTTGCGACAGAAGAGCTTTTGGATGAAAATTCCACGTGAAACAATTGCTACCAGCGTTGTCAACTTTGAAATTTCAAAACGCACTAAAATGGAGAAAAAAAGCGCACCATTTACAAAAAAACGCACCAATTTTAGAATTTCGTTTTTGTTTCAAATATTTATTGAATTAATTTGAAATTTTTTAATATCGTATATACTATAAAAAACTTTTTATCAACGATTATTAGAAAAAGTAATACATAATAGTAAAAAGCCTTCTTTTAATAAATGAGCTAATAAAGATAAAATAAACATTTAACCACTCAAAATTTAACTCACAATATGATATTCGGAAGTAAAGTACTAATTGGTAAAAACGTTAATTTCAGTACATATTTGGTACTTTTTTTTATATATATTTTTGTTTTCTAGTTAATGTACTTCTATTTGATTTTTTCCAATAAAATTTGTTAGGATTCCACTGGAACTCTAACCCTGGTTGTTCGTCTACAGTTCAGTAGACCAAACCATCAGCCTATACAAGAATTTTTTTTACATGTTTAAAATGTTAATTTGATTTTCAAACAAAGATTGTTGAAGAATTTGATATCATTTATCATACATTCGTATTTTTTTTTTTTTTTTTTTTTTTTTTTTTTTTTTTTTATAATACATTATATTTATTTATTGAATCTTCAGATATTGAAATGACAATAAGTTTTCGAATCTTAATACTAAAAGAAAATAATAAGTCCAGCCAGTGCTAGACAAAATATTATGATACTACAAAAAAATTTACATCCACTGATCCAGTCATCTGTTTTGCGTTTGAGTTAAAGCAAGGGTATCCCTCCTTCTCAACCGAACATGGCCACTAAAGTTAAGGATGTCTCGTGCAAGTGGGTTTGGATGGTGTTCAAGTTTGCTGACATATTTTGAGGCGTATTTTGTAAATTCGTCTTTCACCAAAGGAATGCCTAGATCTTTGTGAATTCGAGAATTTTTAACGTACCATGGAGCTGCAGTAATTATACGTAGAATTTTATTTTGACCTCTTTGAATTTTGTCAATGTTGGATGCTGAGGCAGTACCCCATAATTGAATTCCATAACACCATATTGGCTTTAGAATTGCATTGTACAACAAAAGTTTACAATCCAACTTTAATGTAGAATTTCTGCCGATTAGCCAATTAAGTTGCACCGCTTTTAATCTCATCTGTGTTAGTTTTGCGTCAATATGAGACTTCCAGGTTAAACGACGATCGAGGTGGATTCCGAGGTATTTGACTTCATTGTGTTGCGGAATAATTTGGTTATTTATTCTGATGGACGAGCAGGTATCTTTTCGCAATGTGAAAGTTATATGAATACATTTCTGTTCGTTAACCCTGATTTTCCAAAGCTCAAGCCAATTCTCTAGTTTATAAATATAATTCTGCAAATTCTGTGATGCTATTTGATGGTCCTTATGAACGCTAATAAAGGCTGTATCGTCAGCAAAAGTTGAAGTATGTATATTGGGGTCTGACGGCATATCGGATGCATAAATCAAATATAAAGTAGGACCCAGTATGCTACCCTGGGGTACTCCTGCTTCAATTGGCTGAGCGGGGCTTAAAAAATCGCCTTCTTTGATTGTAAATTTGCGACCATATAAATAACTTTTCATAAGTTTGTGGGTGTTAGCAGGCAGAGCTAATTTTATTTTGTGCATTAAACCTTCATGCCAGACTTTGTCGAACGCTTGGGAAACATCAATGAAAAGCGCGGAACAGTATTTTTTCTCTTCAAACGACCGTCTTATCACATTTACTAATCTGTGTGTTTGTTCGATGGTACTGTGTTTAGCTCTGAACCCGAATTGATGATTTTGAATACATTGAGTGTCGTTCAGAATTGGAATCAACTTAGCCATTAACCATTTTTCAAACAGTTTTGAAATTGTCGGCAGTAGGCTAATTGGCCTATATGACTCTACTTTGGTGAGGTCCTTCCCTGGCTTAGGAATCATGGTAATCATAGATACCTTCCAATCTGCAGGATAGTATTCTAGGCGTAAAATAGCATTGAAGATAAAGAGAATAATTCTTCTAGCTACACGAGGTAACTCCACGAGCATTTTGTTGCTGATTTTATCCATACCTGGAGCTTTTTTAAGGTTCAGAGTACCAATAGCGCTTTGAATATCAATAAAGCTAAGTCTTAGAGGTACAGGAGGTCTAATAACGAGTGGTGGCAATTCAGTTGCATTATTTGAGTTGTTTATAGTAAACACATTTCTCAAATGGTTAACAAATAAAGTCCCTTTCTCGGAATCGTTTCTAGCCCAGTCACCAATCGGATTTCGCAAAGGAGGCTTTCCTCTAACTGGTCTTTTTAAACCTCGTGCCGCCTTCCATAACGAATAGTCAGATTGTGGGGAACTGTCAATTCCCTCCAAGTATGATTTAAGTGAAGCCATTCTTTGGGTTTCTAAGAAATTTCTTAGTATATCTCTGCATTCCCGTAGCCTAGCTTTCAGTTGAGGAGACCTGTGAATTTGCCACTCTCTTCTAACTCTTCTTTTTTCTGTCAGGAGATGTTCGAGTTCAGCGAAATAAGTTCTGTTTGTCCTATTTCTGCATTCAACGTCATATGTGGAAGCGTGATGCACAGCTCTTCGTATGTCCTCAGTAAACTTGCCAATCGACCCATCAATATCCTCGGTAGTTCTCAACACTACATTTTCCGTGCAGTGGGAACTTAAATACTTTTTATACTTTATCCAACTTACTCTGGATTTAGACATGTCCCGAAATGGAGAGCCATACCCTTGAAGGAAACGCATTGAAATAATAGAAGGAGAGTGATCTGAAGACAAGTCTAATGAAGGCTCCACTTGTATCGATTCTACAGGGATATTTTTCACTACTCCGAAGTCAATAATATCGGGAATCTTCCGTCGGTCCGTCGGCCAGTAGGTGGGATGCCCGCTTGAGAGTACATCTAAGCCCATTTTGGTAATGGTGTTGAAGAGTTCACGACCCTTCGGGGTCACTAGACGTGAACCCCAAAATGTGTGTTTGGCGTTAAAGTCACCAGCAACCAAAAATCTAGCTCCAAGGGAATTGAAGAAGCTGTAGTATTGATGTTCTTTTATTGAAAATCGAGGCGGCGAATAAATTGATGATAAAACAAAGTTGTATTGACAGAATTCAATACAAATGTTTGTTGCTTGTAGGTAATCCTCACATATGTTGTTCATTAAATAATGTTTTATTCTGTTCTTTATAAGAATTGCCGAACCTCCACATGCTCTTCCGCGGGGATCTTTAGTATCATACAACACGTATCCATTAATTTTGAAGTACCCTGTCGCCGTCAAGTGAGTTTCAGCAATCATCATGACATCAATCTGCTTATCCATCAGGAAGTGTTCCAGTTCGTTTTTATGTTGGCGGAGGCCGTTCGCGTTCCAAAAACAAATTTTTAAACAAATCATTTCTTTAAAATTGCTTGTAAGATAGTGGATTGCATTTTCAGCATTTCCTGCATCATGGATGTCATAGTGGTCGTAAAAGTGTTCATAGTTTGGACAAGTGTCTGCAAAGTAGTCTCTAGAGTGTTAATATTAGGCTCGTAATATTGAGATTTAGGTTCCTGCTCCAAACCTGGCATATTAGATTTAACCACGTTAGCGTAAGAAACTTGTCTAGAACTAGGCGCGTTTTCATGACTAGTGGGCCGTAACAATTGAGGAAAATTGTTACTCGATGCAAAATTAGGCTGTTGTGGATGAACAGGTAATACTGACGTCTTGTTGGTCCTTATGCCTTTCAAATGAGTGTAAACTGGACAACCTCTATAATTTGCGGTATGATTACCTCCGCAGTTACTGCATTTTTTGATTTTTGAGTCGGTTTTCGACTTATCACATTGAGCAGTTGTATGTAGTTCCCCACACGCAACACAAACTGACGGCAATTTACAATATGCTTTAGTGTGACCAAATTCTTGACAATTAAGACACTGGACGGGTCCCTGACGCTTATGCGGTTCTTCCACGGTGATTCTACGATGCAGAAGGTAAATCAGATTGTAGATGGGATGGGACTCGTTTTTCTTTAAGACTATATCTCCGGGTTCCAATTCCACCCTGAACATAGGCTGAGGAATCTTTTCACGGTTTCTAATATTCGTTATGTTCTTAATTTTGAAGCCATTTTCCATTAAACTAGTCTTTATCTCGGCAGGATCAACATCTGGGTCTATACCCTTTAGAACGACTTGGAGTCCTTTTGCGCTTTTCAGCTGGTAGGTATAGAAATCCCTACTCTCCCTCTCCAACTGGTTGGACAATTTTCGAAAGTCATCTTCCTTTTTCACTTGAATTTTGGTTTCGCTGATATTTCCATGTTTAATTGAGGTTACGCTAAACATATTTTCACCTATTACCGAAACAATTCCTTGTACCAATTTACTGGAAGTGGGCTCTCTCAGATAAATTGGTGGGGGCTTAAACGTTTTTTTAGGAAGTTCTGGATCATCCGTCTGGAGGAGAGCAAACCTGTTTTGATCATTTGAATTGTCAATACTCACGGTCTTGGGAGCTTTTGAATTTGATGACGTTTGAGCAGATGTCGGGCTCCTCTGTCGCTTAAGAACTGTGATGTATTTATCCATACCTACTTGTTTTCTAGGTTTGACTGCACTATTTGATGTAGAAGATATTGATGTTTTATCATCTGATGAAATCACTATATTGGGCGAACAGGAACGGCGCCGTTCTACGGCTCTTGTAGTGAGAAGATTCTCCACAGATTTTTTTAAGGATTCTTCCTCAGAGATCCATAAAGATTTTCTAGTCGAGCTAAGCTCTTTCTCAGAATTACATCTGAGAGGAACACTCATACAGTTTTTATGCGATTTTTAATGTTTTTTATTATTTTTTTTTTAATGTTTTTTATTTTTTAATGTTTTTTATTTTTTTTTTTACTGTAGGTATTTTTACCTATTACGAATTATTTTTTAACTTTTTGTTTTATTTCGACCTATTACACTTTTTCACCTATTACGATTTTTTCACCGAAAATTCAGCCGCACTAAAAATAACACGTCCGAACAGTTCAACAACACTATGTGTAATGTGACATTCGTATTTAAAATACATTTTTTCATCGTATAGATTTCATGAGTTATGAATTATTAAAAAACTGCAATTAAAAATTAATAAAAATAAAGAATTCATCACATTTTCGAAAAAATTAAAAAACGCACCGTAGTAATATTTTTTCTCACGCTGAAACAAAAAGTTGTGTTGAATTTGTTTTGGTGCCACCAAAAATTAAAAAGCGCACCAAAATTTAAAAAAAAACTCACCGCGCACCAACTAAAGAATTTTTCGCACCAAAAATTTAAAACGCACCAAGTTGACAACGCTGATTGCTACTTTATTTATTTCGCTGTGAAAAAATAATGTTGCCAGATACATTTCATATGTTTTCACAAAATGAACAGAGTACTACTTCTGCAACATTTTTTCATGAACATTTCATGTGATTTTTTTTAACATGTATTTTGACGGCATTCTACTTGAAATTTTGAACAGAGTACTAGGTTTTCAAGAAAAAAAAACATGATTAGAGCAAAAAATAGTCAGCTGGCGTAACGCCGCCACCTGGTTAAATATGCCTTGGTTTGACCCACTGACTATAAAGGTGGCTATACACTACGTGTTTTTGGTTATGTATTTTTAAGTTTACAACTCACATGTTTTTCTTTATGTCTGTCAAAATTGGTTATTTTACATATGGGTTTTAATTTTTGGTCACCAACTTCTATGTACAATTACACGTGACATCGCCATGATTAAAACAGCTGATACGCTTAAATATTATTCTTTTTTTACACATACATTTCCATGTCGTTTCTTTAAAAAATGCGTTAAAGCCGCTAAAAGCGTCACTAAATTGCCGGCGTCAAAAATATTGATTTAAGGTTTTTCGTTTTTTAATATACAAGATGCTCCACATCCACATCGTCGACAAATCTTTTCGCCTGGCATATACATTTGAAAACATATGTTTGAACATAAGAAAATAGAGCGTTTTCTAATCGAAAAAATACATAAGTATGTATTTCCACATGTATTTTACACAAGCAAAGTTTTTGAGGTCACCAACTACATGTTTTTACTCCCATATGTAAAATTTCACATATACAATGTAAAAAACACGTAGTGTATATGCACCTTAAATATTATTATTTTTTTTTTTTAATTGATAAAAAAAGAAATCAAAATTGTATCGTCTTGGCTATTTGGCGCCCTCGGATAATTGGCGCCGCTGGGCTGCAGCCCAATTAGCCCTATGGTTAATGGGGGCCTGTAAAAGAGACCCTATTAATTATTGTTTCGTCCGAAAATAATACTCTTTTCCTTTGTATGTTGAATGTTGGCCATTTTCCATTCGTCCAATGGAGGTACTTCTTTAATCGGCAGCGATTTTTTAACAAACGCTTGTACAGTGGCTTCAACGCATAATCGGACAAGAGCTTGACTGATCTAAATATGTTTTTTTATTGTTTTTTTTTTTTAGATTTTTTTACACTATACCTTCTTATATACATACATATGTACATATGTATATTAATAACAAACTTTTTAAGAAAAAAACTATAACTTAATTTCTTGTGCTCGGAAATCGGAGAAATTATTAAAATAAAAACATCTAACATTTAATATTTTGTAGCATATCCTTTGTTGTCTAGGAAGCGCTTTGGAATTGATTTCAACAAGTTATGACACATTTTCGGTTTGATTCTAACAAAGCCTCTTATGGCTGACCTAATGTGTTGAACTTATTTTAATATACTTTTCTGGCCAATTCCTCGCAAAGATGCTCAAATACATTGAGGTCTGGGCTGGTCTGGTCTGCAAGAGTTTTGATCAGTTTAAATAGCAATTTGGTTAACGCCACACCAAGACGCTTACCGCCTGAACGATACAAGTTAAACTTGCTTTCGTCAGCAAATAAAATCTTAAAATAATGTAAACTGCATTGGAAATATTTTTCAGATGATTTACCGCCAAATTACCTGGTTCCAAAAATCCTCTGTTTTAAAAAAATACTCTTTGGCGAACTTTACTTAATGGTTTTTATTTTTAGGGCTTACAAATGGCTTCTTTCTGAGTTCGTAATAATCGTATTTACATATAAATTAGTTTTTTGGACTATGAAGATGGGTAATTAGAGGAAAACCCATTATATGATTTTTAATAATCCCTATTCTACTTCGTTGACGTTTTATCATGTAATGACGCATACAGAAGCGTCATAAAGTTCTTGGCGTTAAGACTTGTTTGAAAGTGACAAAAAGTTCATGGACATTGTAACACTTTTATGTAACAAAATTAATGATACATTTTATCACATTTCGAACATCAACATTGTTAAGATGTTCTGACCATCATCACTAATTGCAATTCATGGACTTTTTGAGGATACGTTCCTGGATATTAAGTAGAATTTTGTTCTGCCACAATGTCTACGGAAATTATTAAACGACACTCGTCGTACAACGATCAGATTAAAAATGTTGATACACAGAAATATTTCCGAAAAAAAACTACATACATATACTAAATGAGAATTTTTCCTCTTGCGAGTATTTATTGTAAAAAAATTTTGTAAAAAAATTTATTTAAAGTACTTCTAGTTAAATATACAATTTATTTGAAAATAATTGTATACACTACTATTTATTTTTGTATACCTCTGTTACATGCTCTACATTAGTAGATGTATGATTTTGCATTTATGCTGTCCAACGGAAAGCTAATGTAGAGCATATAACATAGGTATACAAAAATAAATAATAGTGTATACAATTATTTTCAAATAAATTGTATATTTACCTAGAAGTAAACTTCGTAAGTCAAGAACTTTCTATGTCAGACAGTCTGCATGAATTTTCAACAAATTCGGGAAAATATATTAGTGGACAATTTCAACATTTTTATCAGCAGACATCGGTGTATAAACAAGAAATTTCTTCTCAGGAGAAAAATAAAATAAAATTATAATAATGTTATAAACTTTATTCATATTTCATTCATATATGTATACCTGTATTGAAGATAATCACCCCTATCGTGAATAAAAATTCCACATGAAATTTGTTCCCTTTTATTTTTTTAACATTGAATTTTAATAGGAAAAGTGTGAAATGGGAACAAATTTCATGTGGAATTATTATTTACGATAGGGGTGAATAATTTAATCTTATTCTTATGAAATAAATTTGTTAACAACAAACACCCAAATTGAGTTTTATTGATGCCCTAAAAAATCTGGCAACATGCCTATGATATGAAAAGCAGTTAAAAAGTAGTGGTCGTTAATGTCATTCCAGGGAGTCATATCGACACAAACCCATACTGTAGTACATATATGTATAAGTAGTAGTAGTAAGACGATGACGACGTCATAGCTTTACGTAGTAGATTAAATGTTGTTGTTTTTTTTTTGATACAGCTATCGCTGTTGTTTTTAAAAATTCCGCCGTAGTTATTTTTATACATTTTCTGTTTTGCTGCTGACATTTATTCTCTTATCCCTTTTGTTTCGACTAACTAACCGAATTGTTTGTATGTATAAGTGAGTGATTTTAGCCCAGTTGTTTTTGGTGTGTGTGTCATTGAATTGTTGCCAGTATCTTGGTATTATATTCTAATCGTTTAAATCTTATTAGTTCTCTTTTATCATACATTTGTTTTAAACCGTAAATTTTATTTAATGTTTTTATACAATTTTTGTAAAGCACTACTTTTCTATTATCATTCATTTTCTTTTAACCCTGAATTTCTTTTAGTATCATTTTTCCTGTTTCTTCTCTGTTCTTATTGTTTCTTTATCCGACATTCATAGAGATTTTTGTTGGTGTTTAAACAAAAAGCAACAATTTTTTCTAACCAGCATTTGTTTGTTTGCTTTCAATAAAAAACATGTTTATTGTTTTAATGGAATAAGAATAGATCATTAATTACTAATGAACGCAATAAACAATATTACTGCCTGTTACTTGGCAAGAAATTAATGTTAAACTAATGAAAAAGTGCTGTTTTTTCTCAGGAATAAAGACAACGAGGGGTCCCCTAAAAATTTATGAAAATGTTATGAGGATATTTCTTTTTTGGTAAACTAGTATTTGTATTTATCTTTTTTATTATTAATAAATTAATTTTTAATCACCTTCTTACAAAACATATGATATTTAATATTATATGTATGTACCTACCCTGCAGGAAATGCCAATAGTGAAACTGTACTGATTTACTACTGACACAGTCACCAGTACTAGTGACTTAGTATACCCCAGACAATGATAATTACTATAGACATTTAACATGTTCGTGTCATTGAAAATCCACTACTGACATAGGTCCTATTGACAAGGTAGTTCTTTTGGGACCACATTGTCTACACTTTTGGTACTTTTCTGAAATAGAAAATAAAAATGCATTTTTTGCTCATTTTTGGAGTTTTATAAAAAAAATAAAATAGTAAAAATATTTAATCAAAAATAAATTCGAAAACACCCAGAGTCTTTGGCGGGAATCGAACTCGCAACTCTCTAAATGATAGTCCGGCACACTATCGCCTAGTCTATCGGGGCTCACAATTGAAAAAAAATAATTGTATAATAATAACCATTGTGACAATGTTGTTGACAATGTCGCCAAACCGTTACCACAATAGTAGACAAAAGTGGTGACTTGGAGACACTTGTCCCCAGGTTTCCTTCAGGGTATATACATATGTATGTGTGTATCTATTCTAGATCCTTATAAAATTTCAATCTACGGCCATATGATAGATATGCCTGTCTGTCTGTTGAAGGCATAGTTGGATTTAAGGAATTAATATTAGACAAGTAAAATTGGTCCAAAAGAAAAAAAATTGTATTAAAAAATGTTCGCCCAAAACGAAGTAAGTTTTTCCAATAAAATTAACTATGTAAATGGGTTCTGGTACACAGATAAAAGTTTTTATGTAAAATGTACAGAAACTGTGGCTGACTTCATAAATGCAGTTTGCAATGCAACCTTACAATGCATAGTGTTCATAAAAGTAATAAAAATTATTTTGGCAATGTCAATTTCATGCATGGTTTTTGTTTGTGATTCTTTGGAAACGATTTCTTCGCAGTGTTGCATTGCAAACTGAATTTATGAAGTCAGCCTGTATACCTACATATAGGTACATACATACATACATACATATGTAAATAAGAATTTGATATTTTCCACAAGTTTTTTGCTATTTTGTTTTGTGTACGTTCTATCTATCTATGATGAAAGGCGAAACTCTGATGAAAATAGTAAGAATCGGTCCCTGATTTCCCATATGGCTTAATGATACATATGTAACTGCATATAAAATTGCAATATCAAAAATTCAGCAAAAATAAGTTTCATGTAAAAAAAATCGCAAAACGAAATTTTGTTTATTATTATATAGACCCCATATAAACTCTACTTCCGAAATTCACTTAGATACATAAATATTGTGTACAAATTGTTACCAGGCTAAAATTCGACACATTAATCCAATAAATATTTAAGTTGCTGTACTGAATTTTATGATGGTCTCCCCATAATTGGTCATACCTCCCATATAAGAACCACATCTAAAAACTATGTTAATCTTTATACATATACATATAACTTATAAATATCGGTACCGCTCCGAAACATTACATAGATCATTTACATATACACAAAAATCAAACTACAGAATTTTGTGAATTTCGGTTCATATTTGACCGTATCCGCCATAAAGGGCCACCTCTAAAATTCACTTAAATACCAAAAATCTATTATAGATAATGGTACCAACCTAAAATTTTACACGAATCATTTGTATATATGCCAAAATCAATGTTTGTCTATATTTGACCATATTCCAAAAATCTTTTAAATACTCATATCTCTTCAATAAACCGTCATTATGTTGAAATTCAAAATTGATTACTGCTCCTATATAAGGACCACAAGCAAAGGACCAAGTTAAGCAAAATAAATTATAATTAATAACTATATAGAACCAACATTTTTGAAAGATCAATAATTTTAACACAGACTCATACTAATATCCGTTACACGGTAATTATTCTACTGGATTTTGTTGCAGTCAGTCCATAATTGGCAATAGCTTCCAAATAAAGTCACTATAACAACCATAAAACTCTTGTAAATAACGTTATACCAGTGTAGTTTTTGTATTTCTTATTATAGTTTCACCATAGCCAAATATAACACTCTAATTTTTTTTGTTTGTATTTTTGGTACGAACAAGTATTTCCTTTTTTCACAATTAGACGAAATATTGGGGTGGTATTCAATAAATCCTTTCGTTATTAGGTATTGAACAACATATTTGTTAGTTATATGTAACCGATTCATCTATCGGGAGCTGGATAAATTGTGTCTGCAATTGGAATGATTTTGATTTCTTGATCTCTGGTTATTTATAGAAATTTATTGTTATTTTATGTAAAGAGTATTAATTACCCAACAGACAGCCAGGAACCTATCACGGCACTCTCGTTGCGAGCGGCAACTAGTACATCCCATGTGTCACCAATTCATATTGCCTTGCCCGCTCGTATTTATTTCCGGAAATTAGAAAGTTAGGAATATGGGGATAAGATTTCTCTTAATATTGGAAAACAGTGTAACATTATTTTACAAATTTTGGAAATTGTACTTGCAAGAACATTTACTTAATAATTAGTCATAATATTATAAACTATAAAAATTACTCAAAATATATTAAATTGTTTTTGTGACCAATGTTTATAATATTAAATGTCTTTTACTTATTCTTTTACTTTCAGATAATCTGTTAAGTTTGCTGTGTTATTTAAAATTAAAAGAAAAAGATAATAATAAAATATTCTATATCCCTTGTTGAATGATAATCATAAACAAAAGCTCTTAGGAGCTTTAAAGTAAGGAAATATATTAATCGAAAGAAAAAGGAAAAAAACAAATGAAAACTGTTTCCTAAAAAAAATACAAAACACTCTATTATTAAATGTAAAAAAAAACAAAATTTACAAATACCAATAAACAAAAAAAAAATTTATGCAATTTTATGTTGAAGTGTCATTAAATTGTGTCGCGTTTAAAATCGTTTAGAAATTGAAATCGTGCGTTAGTTTGTTTTTTTTTAAGTGCCGCCGAGTGTTCGCCGGTTACCGCCGAAATCGTCAACATGTTTAAGTGCATTCCAATATTTAAAGGCTGTAATCGCCAAGTAGAATTTGTGGACAAGCGTCATTGTTCACTACCAAGTGTTCCCGAAGAAATACTACGTTATTCGCGTACATTGGAGGAATTGTTTTTGGATGCAAATCACATACGAGATTTGCCAAAGGTGAGTGTTGTTGTTATGTTCATATAATTTTCAAATTTTACTAAGATTATATTTTCCAATCTTATTTATTAAAATTTAGGATCATTGTACTATAACTAAATGTAAAAATTAATGTTATTAGCATCTAAGGCTGCATACTTTCAAAATTGAACTGTTTCTGTACACATGTGTTGTAAGATGGTTTCAAGGATAACAAAGTATTTCAATGTCTCTGTGTTCACACTACATTTTGCATACAAAATCAGCATTGTTAAGGGTTGTTAAGGAAGCCTTACTAATTTATTATACATCTATCCCTCAACATGTTGTTGTTTTTACTTCCTCAAAGGATTAAATACTTTACTGGTAGAATGTGTTCTCTGCATACATTTCTTTTTGTCTTGCAACTTATTATTGTGTCATGTCTATATGTGCAAAAGGAAATCCTGCTACAATTTAACTTAAATAACTGCAGCATTTGCTAGAGTGTATAGACGAGTGACAAGAATTTTGCATTTTTCGCCTTATTCAAATTACACAGTGGGAGCTTTTTATTTTGGAACTTGTTTTTTTTTCAAGACTATATGTACTATAATTACGATCATGTTTATCTAAATCCTATTAAAATGTTTCAGTCATTGTAATTTATTTACTACAAATTCTAACTGTGTTTGTTTTGATAATTTGTATTTAGATTATAAAAGAGATTAAACTATAAACAAATTAAAATACAAAACGGAAGTGTTCAATTAAATTTTTTTTAACTGCAGGCAAAAGTATGAAATCAGTTTTATTAAAGTCAAAGCACCACAGTCGGAGACACATCACACAACATTCATTCAAGCACTTAGTACAATCTACTGCTGCTACGTCTACGTCAACGACATATTTCTGGCTCTACAAAACGACAATTACGGAATGATAAATGTAAGATTGGATCTTGCATGGTTGCAACTTGTGCCTATTTTAATTGAAAATTCTGTAATTAATTTGTTTTTCTTTTTAGTTTAGATCTTTTTGTTTTGTGCCTTTAAAAGCCGCCTTTTAAGTTGCAAATAACACAAAAAATTTAAAAACCACTTTGTAAAATATTTAAATATGCAGTCTACCGTCTTGAAAATAATTTTAGATTGATCATTGATCTCTAGTTAGAGTTTAGTTCCATAAATGACCTTGTATTGAGAGGTTAGAGCTAGGAAAGGCGACAAACATTTAAAGAAATGTATTTAAAATTCCGATTAAAAATCAAATGTTTTATCTGTAGTAATTAAACATTTGCAGTGTTATCAATAGCTTATCATTGTAGCTAGTATAACAAAAACATCCAAAATGAAAAGAAAGCAACATCATCAAATTAATTTAAAAAGCATCCGACCGATAGAACTGGTCACTCAATTTAATTAGACACTTTGTGTTACCTAAAAATAGAAGAAGAATACATGTTTTGTGATAACTTAGGTAATGGAGTATAGAAAAGGTAATAGAATGAAAGTATGTATGACGGTACAGTGAAATAACTTCCAAATGAAATAAGTGCCAATGAAATAACTCCCAATGAAATAAGTCCCATAAAAAATTAAATAACACCCAACTGAAAAAAATGAAATAACTTCCAAAGGTAAAAATTAAATAAGTCCCAATCTGTATGGAAGAATTTTTCGGATTTATTTCATTTTTACATTGGGACTTTTTTCATTTTTTTCAGTTGGATGTTATTTAATTTTTCATGGGACTTTTTTCATTGGGAGTTATTTCATTCGCACTTATTTCATTTCACTGTAGCATGTATTACAGGCACAAAATCATTGAGTTGTGCAAATAAATGCCCTTATCCCATAACAGTCAGGTTGCTGAGGAAATGATGTGCAGGACAATATAACTCCAATATATGTATATGCTATGAGCATTGCAGGTAGCAAATCAATTTACTTATTGCTCATCAGAATGCCTTTTATCTCCAAGTCATTTACCACAGAGTTGTTATATTGCCCTCTTTCTTTACCCATATCAGCGAGTTTGGTTTTCTTTTTATATCCGATATGTTTGCCTTAGAAATACTACCTTCATTTGGATTTGCTAAGAGTTATTCATACTTATCTCAATGTAGATATCTACAACATTTTTATCTCCCATTTTAGAGCAATTTTTAGAAACGGAAATCTTCTTCGTGTCAGTTAATATCGATATAACCGGGATTGAAAAACCGAAGAATATGATCCTTTTAGTTTAGTTATCAATATGATCAATATCAATATGAAGATTCTATACTATTCCACATCAGTTTGCTTTAGTTACAGTTAATATTTAATAGTTATTCTTTATTTTTCCATTCCTTCTTTTTTTGATCTTATAATTTATTTCCAGCGAGGAAATGTTGATGGATTAATTCAATACAAAATGTAATAAAACTTACCTCTCCATAAAATTTCCTCTCCATACACATTTGTAATCGCCATAAACAATTAACTGAACTTCTTTTGTTATTTTTGCCATTCTTTCGCTACAAGTTGGGTTCAGTCATGACTTTTTGGTCATTTTTTTCCTAGAGTTACACATAAATGACACACCTTTTTGCATTATAATTTTTATAGTTTGATTTTTAGAGGAGATAAGGTTTGTAATAATTATAAAAATGATTTATCTTATATTTAAATATTACATACATACATATGTGATTTTTATAACAAACTAAAATAATAATCATACTCTTATAACCATAAAATTAATAGCGCCTGAAAAGTGTGTCCCGGGTGTTCTTTGCTGCTGGTACTAATGCGAAGTGCTATAAGGTGTCGTCGTTTTAACACTGTTTAGTTTTTGTATTTATGTGCCATTCTAAAGTGGTGTAATGTAAAATGTTTTAAATATCCAGGCATAAAAAGTTCAATACTTTGTTACACCAAACATATTGTACTTTTGTACATAACTCTAAACGCGTGCTTTTGTATTTCATGTGTTGTAATATAGGATCGTGTAGGATCGTGTTTATGTTTTTCATGTATTACACAATAGAATTGTCAACGAAATATTCACATTACGGCACATACTGGAAAATATCCTTATAAGGCCACATTCCTTTATAAGAATTCGAAATTCAATTCACCACTCAAATAGCTTTTCAATTTAGCCACGCATTCAAATAAACGAGTAAATACGAAAACAAAACACTTGCTAAGATCATAAATTAAAGGTGTGGCTTTTATGGCCGGCTTAAATTTATTCCGATGAAACTCACTTATCTTATACGAATAACATCATCAGCTCCCAAGATCTCAATCCATCTAGTATCTAGTGCGATTTAAAAACTCATTCTCATGACTGAACTGAAATAAAATCTATGTATTGGATACTACTTGTTGTAATTTGTTTTTTCTTTTGTTTTGTTTTACGTTTTCTAGTTACTTGTTTTTCAAACGTAATATTTTTAAACTTCACCTAATTGTTGTTGCTGTTTTCTACAGCATTTTGTATTTACAATTTTTATTTTGTTTTAGAGAGTTTAGTTCTCATTGCTCAAATATTTGATGAAATAAGTAAAATAATTTTTAATTCACAGATTATTATTTTACAAAAAATAATTTTATTTTTAAAAATATCACAGTAGATGTCAATTATTATCTTATATATGATATACTTACATCCATCCCAATATACTATTGTATTACAATTGCAAATTCGTCTTCTTTAAAAGTCATTCAGCTAGGTATTGATAATGCAATAATGCGATTCGACCGTGGAATTTACCACCAAAGAAGATCGAGTTTTGGCTGCTTGTTTGTTTATTTACTTGTGTGTTTCCATATGAACAACTTTAAAACTGAAAAAAAACGAGAGAGATAAAATAACGCACCCAAAGAACATCATAATTTGTTCGTATCAATGACGTGTGATCAACAAGTTGTTTGTTTATGTTTATATCATTTGTATTTGTTTTTTATTGTATGATTATTGTGTTTGGGATTTATCCAAGCGAATAGTTAATAATTTAAATTTCATCTAAAAATTATAGAATAATTATAATTTTATAATGTTGTTGACAAAATGAGAAATAAATTACATTTCGGTGTTTATTTACAAAGACAGGAGTTATGAAATGAAAGTGCATGCAAGTGAGTATTAAAGAATATATCATCGAAAATCTTATAACTCATTTAATTTGCTTTTTTCCAATTGATTCTCGCAAATATTTTGTGCTGGCTTATAAAAGTATTGGAAACAGAAAGTAGTTACGTCATTTGCTATGATATGAGTTTTTTTTCCAAATACCAGCAGGATAAAATCATCATGTTATTATCATTTTAATCGTAGTCAAACTCACAACTCATTGATAAAACTGGTAATTAGCCTATTATCTCCTCATCTTATGTCAAAGATGATGAGGGACATTATAGATTTTGTAATTCCGTCACATATCGAATTATTGGTGTTAAAAGCAAAAAGTATATGCATATATTCTGTATCGTTATAACTTTGGAAAGATAAATCACTAAATTTTATTTTGTTTGGATCGGTCCTTATTTCACCATAGCGCCACATAAAGTCAACTTACGAAAATCAATATCTATTCATATATGTATGTGCTGGAAAAAATAATAAAAACGATACTTTTCAATTAAATTGCAATAACAATCACATGGGTTCTACATTTGTAAAATGAAGTGGAAGTGAAATTTTCGTTAAGTGTGTGTTCGAAATTTTGGAAAATGATTTGAAAAGTAAAATATAATTTTTAGTTTTGTTCATTGTAGTATAAGTTTCACTCGTTTTCTAGAACGGCATGAAAATGTATATGTAGAATTGAAAACGAATTCAGATTCACTTCGTAGTGGAATATAGAACATAGGCGATTAATATTATATATAAATGTCAAATTAAAGCACTTCTACAGCAAATTTTATTCATTTTATTACATGAGATATTGTAAGAAAAAAAGAACAATATATTTTCTTCAGAATTATTTATAACTTCCTCCAAATTTATATTTTAGTCTCACTCAATATTAATATTTAGTTGAACTTCGATTCATTTTTAACACTTAGATCCCAGAATTTCTAAACAAATTTTGGTAGATATTGAATTCAATTCCTTTTTGATTTTTTGCTATATTTCGTTTTATATCCCGCTTTTTTCTTATTTTAGACAGAAAACAACCCCTTTTCCTTGCTTTACGAATGAAAAATTTATCTTCGTATCAGACTTTCCCAATTTTCACATTCTATTTGCTCAAAAATGGTGCCTCCTTCGGACTACCGGGTTTCCATTAAGCTTCCTGAAGCCTATTTCTAGTTGTGCGACTAGGAACACTAGATTAGACCAACATGGATATCATTTCCTTTACGCATTAAACACTGATCGCACTTTTTTATTTTATTTTCACTTCATGTCTCTTGTCTTTGTTTTTACTTTTCTGTGAATTTCTAGAACACTTTTGTTTTGTAACAATCCATCAGTATTGTAAATTCACTCATACTTCTTCCTTGTTTTCGAAGTTTTAAAATAATTTATTTTTCAAATAAATTGCAGTGCTTTGCAAGACCCGTTATGAATATTTTTGTGGACTAAAGGCAATTTAAAACATAATCCTGATGAAATTATTTTATTCGATAAATAAAAAACTGTTTCTTTATTTCCAATCATGCGAAGAAGAAAAGCATAAACATGAATTCTTACTATTAACTACTGATTATCTTATGGTGAATCTATACTGATAAACTTTATATGAATATCTTTAATGGTCATGAGTTTACTGACTAAATTTTCCTAACTCTCCATTTTCGGGATATTTAAACATAAATACGGCAGTATATTTATAAAAAATTAAAGTATACTTCAAGTGTACTTTAAGAAAATTTTGTATGAAAATTTTGTCTTAAAGCACTCTTCAAACCTACTTTATTTTTTATAAATACGGCAGTTAATAGTTTTTTCAAACATTTCACAATAACATATGAGCCCTTGGAGTTATGCTATGTCACACTTCTAGATTTCCACAATCGCTTTGTTCTTAATGAATGTCTCGTTTTCGAAAATAAATAAAATAAATCACATAAAATTTTCATAATAGAAGCATATTGGACAAGTATGAAAGTATAAATCCCTAATATAAATACTTTTCCCAAAAACATTACTGCCAAATGAGTTGTTGCATTTTGATAGTACTCACGCGTACAAGCAAATAGTATTAAATTATTTTTTTCACACATAAAATATTCGTTTTTAGATTAATTTTATCTCAAATCTATTTAAAATTAAGTTTTCTTCTTTATACACCGTACAACTGCTTTAAATAAAGCTTTTTCAATTCACTGTTAAAAATTTAAAACTTTAAAAATTCAACAACATTCAATGAATCCCACGTAATTTTATTTTCCATATAATTGAATAAGTTTCTCTTTCTAGCACTATAGTGCACTAGTTAATTTCAATTTAAATTTGAAAAAGTTTCAAACAACCAGGTGATTGGATTAATGTTTACTGGTGAATAATTAAATACCTGTAGAGAAAACAACATCCTTTCATACACACAGGCACTCACATTTACCCGACAGATAAATAGTTTTACAGATTCAGAACACAGAATGTGGATTATTTTATAAAATTCTAGCAAACAAAAAAACGTGTAGCTAGAGAGAAAAATAAAACCAAATTTGCTTTAAAATGACATTTTGAAATGCCTGTGAAAATATTTACTTCCGTTGTATTGTTTTTCCATACTTTACCAATACGAGACCAGTAAGTGCACAATAATAAAGAACAAATAACCAAAACAAACCGCCATCCATTTTATCCCATTCCATTTCAACTAACCATTCATATGCAACCTACATGCAGACATTCAGTACATGGAATACAAGAAGTTGTACATCATCCATCTAACAGGCTTTGAAGTTTCTATTATTTGTGTACATTCAGTTTGCTGCTGCAGTCATTCCATTCTCTCGCTTGCTTTTTATGTTCGATGTTTGTACTATGTTTGTAATCAAATTGCTTTAACTCCTTCTATTCAACATTAAATAATGATGTTTTACTTTTGTACGTGTACGTGTATGCATGTTGGTCCTCCCTCTGGTTGTATTATTATTTTTTTTTTAAATTTTTTTTTGTAAAAGGCATTCAACAAGTGGTAAACAGGCTGGCTGCAACGAACGACCACCTACATACGTACACAAACAAACAGACTCTAGTGCAAACACCCAAAGAATTAGCTCAGCACTGGGATATTAGAACATACATTTCGCAAACTCCAGACAATTATTTAATTACAGGTCAATCTTTTGCTTTTGACATTTGAGAAATGATATTCATGCTGTCCGTTTATGAAAATTACTAGACAAGCAAGTTGGAAAGTGTATAAGAAGTTACATATCATCTGTAGAAATCCTTGGAGGTATAGAAAGTGAGGCCGTAAGAAAGCTGAAGAATTGATGATCTTTTTTTAAAACAGATCGCTTTGATTAGTAATCACAGCTCCCAGAGTCATTCCTAACAAGCTATCAAGAGACCTAAAGGGAGTATTTGTAAAATTTAAAATAGTTTCAGACAATACAAATAAACGTGTGATTGTATTAAATCGCATTTTTTAAGGGCATTTAAACAAATTGTCAATATCTTAAGTGTCAGTTAAAAATGTGATAGAGATTAAAACGATTGGTGCATCATCAATTTAAAAAATATATTGAATATTAAAATCGAACCATCTAAAGCCATCTTTAACAACATCACCTATTTCAATACAATCATCAATATCATTATTATTTGTTCCTACTATTATTATTAGTATTATTTGTTTAAACATTTCGCAAACATATTATCGAGTTACGCTCGCCGCTTCGTATGCGGATTTTTTAGAATTATAACTTCTCGCAATAATATTTATACACAGTGGCTCACAGCTTATTTCATGCAGTGCATTTTTCTGTTTTCAAAGCTCCATAAAAAGAAAATAAATAGGAACTTAAAAAAGGAATTTATATCATTTAAAATAAAAATTTTACAGTCTAATAAACAAAAAACATTTATTGCAAAAATGTACATTTAAATATGTATATTAAAACGAAAAAACAAAAACAAATGCTAGTTTTTTCAGAAATTAAAACTGGCAATTGTATGATTTAGTATTTAACGTGATAGCTGATGTCTAAAATTGACTATAAATTTTCGACAACATTAAGGTCTGGCGACTGTGGTGGTTAGTCACGTTTGCACAATGCCCAATTTCTGCGTTGGATCGTTCATCGTGTCTTGCACCAACATATGGTAAAATCGAAAATCTTGTCCATGGTTGTTTCAACAAATGTTAAATTCCCAGTACCAGCAGCAAACATACAGGCCCAACCCATGACACTGCAACCATCATGTTTCACTGCTGCCTTTAGGTTTTCTTTATTGAATTCTGTGTTTGGTTTTCGCCAAACATACTATGTTATCTGAACGGAATATGTTAAATTTATATTCATCGGCGAAGACGACCGAATTCCAAAATGCAGATTCCTTGCAAACATGTTCTATGACTCAATTTAGCCTGCACAGTCTGTTTTGCATAAACGGGTTTCTTGCAGGCAAGACACGATGAACAGTTTCAACTCAACATTGTTTGCCCATTTCAGCTTCAACTTCGGTGGCCAGTTGTGAAGCTGATATCCTTGGATTTGCCCTTATTTTTCTTAAAATGTGGTGCTCATCATGCCTTTGTTATGGACCCGATTTTCATGGATTCAATGATTTTTTGGAATGGGAAGCTTTAATGTTAATGCAAACATCAACTCATGTTCGACTGTTATATAAAATACCTTTGTCACATTTGTTTAAAATTCATTAATAAATTGCATAACTGAAATGGTATGTTCTATTATTTACATGTCACGGGCAACCGTTTTTTTGTTCATGTAATTTTTTATAAAGTTTTATTCAAATTACCAGAAATAACTAAGATATATCTTTGACTATATTATATTAATTTTAGTAAAACTTGCTAAAGGGCAAAAGCGTGAATTTGGTATTTTTTATTATCTTCTGATGTTATCAAAATCAAATAAAGGACGATTTAGTGGTACGTTTTTCTTCCAATGTTGCCTGGAGGCATGAAACTAGACTACAGTGGGTGGCCAAATTATTAGTTACACTATAGTTTTTCTTATTAATTAAGATTCAATCGCCAGATGTTTTCGTATTTTAATTCTGGTAATATTGGTAACATTATAGTGCAGTTGTAGATCATTCTGCTCTGAAGTGTGAAATATGCAATTTTGAGGTTATACAAACAAAATCTTATAGAGACATTGATTAAAGTCTGGCATCACGATGAATAACTAAAAAAATGTTCAAAAATGCATTCAGAGCATGCCAAAAAGGGTGCAAGCTGTAATTGATGCCAAAGGAGGTTCTACGAAATATTAAGATTTTTTTTTTCAAAAAATTTCTTTTCCTCAAATATATGTTTTTAAAACAAAAGAATTTATTTTTAATTGAAATAGAAACACTTAATTTACCTAAAAGAACAAATAAAATGATAAATTTTCACTATTTTAAAATGTTTTACAGATTCAAACTAAACAATTTTGCATGTGTAACCCACTGTAATACTAATAAGTTGCTGAGTAAAAATTTTGTTTTGATTTTTCTAAAATAATAATTCTAACTTTTTTATTGTTTAAAATTATGTTTAATTATTGCAGATATATCGTATATGTAATATATGGTTGTTATAACCCACAAAATGGAAATAATTGCAAGTTTTTATTTCCAAAATTTAGTTTTTACTACTAAAACTATTTTTCGAGTGTATTTCTACACTTCACACCATGTAGCTAGTGTGCAGTGAGAACATTTTTGTAGCACCCTGGCCAAACACAGGCTGCAGTCGTTGTAGTTTATGATGAAAGAAAGATGATAATAGTGTAAATTTACAGCAGAATAACAAAAATAAATAAAGTTTAAACATAACCTAAATCGTGTTTTGTGTTTTTTCTCTCTAAATCTAGTATGTAGTTTTATTTTCTTTAAACTCGAGGAAGTTTAAAAATCAATGAAATGTTGCTGCTAACGTTGGCGACAATGACGACGATGGTGGTGATATCCAAGCACATCCAATCAACTATTAGTTAGTGTTGCTGTTGGTGGTGATGGTGACTTTACTCGGTTATTGTGCGAATAAGTGAAGAGCCACTGGCAGTTAAAATTTTATTTTTTCCCCTCTTAGCTATTGATTTATTTAGTTAAAAAGATAAAGAACGAACGAGAAACAAAAAAACATCATGTTACTTTGCCTGCTGCTGATAACCAAATAGTGACCTTATTTTCCTGGCTTTCCTTTGTTAGAAAACGATATTGTTGGTTGTTTTTCCCAGCAATATAAAATGTTGTTAAATAATGTTGTATTAACATCGTCAATTGCAAAGTAACAAAGAAAGATAGTTAAGTTAACATGGGATATTGTTAATATATTTACAGTAAACGTACGTAGGTGAACCCTCTTTCAAAGTACGTGTAACCAAACAACGAACAATTAGGTCTATTAAGTGATTTTAAGACAACTAACAACGAGAGGGGATCACAATATTATTTTGTGTCATTCTACTTTGTAAGACATAAAGTCTTGGTTTTATTTTCGGTACGTTCTCATCAACGGGATAGTAAATAAACTTACGCTGAATAGAAAGTTTGTTAGAAGATAAAATAAAATGATCCACACAATTATTTTATGTAAGTTTAGAAATTTTAAATAAATATTTTAAAAAATAAACTTGTATATTAAAAATCAATTCATTCATTTTAAAATTTAAACTTTTCTTCTTTACCATTAATTTTTTTTTAATTTTTTATAATTTTTGTTAACTCAACATAACTTAATTCTCATCTAAATACTTTTTAACTAAAATTGTGTTAAACTTTTGAAATAATTCTGTGTTTGTATTACAATTGACACAATTTTATAGCGAAACAAACACTCAACGCAATGTATGTATGTTTGTATATAAATATGTATGTATGTACATATGTAGTTTTAATTAAAAATAAAACTGAAATAAAGTAATTCTAAACCAATTCTCTTTCATGGATATAAAAGTGTCTATTATCGGACATGATTTGGCATGTTATTTACAAATTTCTCAAAACATATATAGAGTAGACCAACTGATCTGTGTGTTAAAAAATCAAATAAGCAAAAAAAAGAAAAAGAAAATTGTTGGTATTTTTAATACAAAACGTATTTTATATTTTATAGTATCAAGAGTATTTAAATGGAAAAAAGTTGGTACTAAATAAACCACAATAATATTTACAGCAACATTTGTTTTATTTATTCATGTTCTAATAATTTCACTAGACCATGATGAGCAATTTTTTATTATTAGAGTCCGACCGAGTATTCGGTATCGGTTTTGTATTATTCGGTATTTATTAGAAATTTGGCCGAATACCAAAATTGAAACACATACAGCGGCTCACAGCTTATTTTATGCAGTGCATTTTTGTGTTTTTAAAGTTCCAGAAAAAGCAAACTAACAGAAACTTAAAAAAAAATAAATTGGTGTCATTTAAAAGAAAAAATATTATGGTCTAACAAAAAAAAAACATTTATTGCACAAATGTACATTTTAATATATTTGCCCTTATTCATAAAAAATTAAAGTAGACTTCAAATGTACTTTAAGAAATTTTTGTATGCAAATTATGTCTAAAAGCACACTTCAAACCTACTTTATTATTTATGAATACGGCAGATTAAAATTAAAAAGCAAACAATTTTTTATTTTATGCATTCAATTTCTACTGTACCGATAGCTCAATGCAGCGGTGATGGTTTTTCGTTTTTTTTCTCCTTCTAGCAATATTTTCTGTTGAATCGTACTTACACGATTTCAAAAAAAAAAAAAAAAAAAAAAAACGAGAATTGGTTTTAAATATAAATATTAAATATAATAAATATAAATATAGCAAAATGGTTAAAATTAAAGCTTCCACAGTCCAAAAAATCCTTGAGCACTTCATCCGTGAATATCGGGGCAATAACAAAAGCAGAAAGGCACCAAATACAATTTTCAATGAGCATGATGAGCGACACATTTTTAGAAAAATAAAGACATATCCAAGGCTATTGGCTTCACAACTGGCCAAACACTGGGCCAACAATGTTGCGTTGAAACTGTTCGTCGTGTCTTAAACATGATTTTAATGGCAGAGTTGCATGCAAGAAACTCGAAAAACAGACTGTGCAGGCTAAATTTTGCCAAAGAACCTGTTTGCAAGGAATTTGCATTTTGGAATTCGGTAATCATCGCCGATGAATCTAGGTTTAACATATTCGGTTCAGATGTCATGTCGTATGTTTGGCGAAAACCAAATACTGAACTAAACAAAGATAACCTAATGACAACAATGAGGCCTGTATGTCAGCTGCTGGTACTGGAAATATAACATTTGTTGAAAGAACCATGTACAAGTTTAAGTACATTGAGATGGTACAGTGAAATAACTCCCAAATGAAATAAGTCCCATGAAAAATGAAATAACGCCCAACTGAAAAAAATTAAATAACTTCCAAAGGCAAAAATGAAATAAGTCCCAATTTTTTTGGGAATCTGTACTATGCGAAGCCGGTATTCTGTATACCACAGAGGAGAAAATCCTTCCGTCCGGCCATAGGCCGCCAATACAGGGTATCTGAACTATGCTGTATTCTGTATACCATAGAGGTGTTGTGTATATCATGTAGGAGAAAATCATTCCGCCCGGCCGTAGGCCGGCAATACAAGATATTTGTGCAATGCGAAGCCGGAATTCTGTATACCATAGAGGAGAAAATTCCGCCCAAATGAAATAGCTCCCAACAAAAAAAAAAATTTTTGGGATTTATTTAATTTTTCCATTGGGACTTATTTCATTTTGGAGTTATTTCACTGTACCCCTTGAGATTCTGAAGGACAATATGTTGGAAAGCGCGGAGAGCCTGGGTATAAGATCAGATTCTCGATTTTACCAGGATAACGATCCAAAGCGCAAATCAGATATTGCGCAAACGTGGCTAATATATAACTGTCCACATTTGTCCACCTTAATGTTATCGAAAATTTATTGTCAATTTTAGAAATCAACGTATGGAAACACAACAATTCTAACAAAAACCAAATATTACCCAAAAACTAGTAATATTAAATCGTGTAATTACCAATTTTAATTTCAAGTTTTCGAAATCCATACGTGACTGCATAAAATAAGCTGTGACGTGAAAAAGAGCTTTTTTTTGTTTTTTTACTTTTAATATATTAAAATGTAATTTTTATTTTTATTTGTTAGACTAGAATATTTTTTTTGAACTTTTTATAAGTATTGAGTAATGGTGTAAAAATTTTAGAATTTGGTTTGAAAATAGTACTGCATGTCTCTCCTACTCGGAAGAGTTTGGAGTTTTTAGCAACTGTAAATATTTTTGGAAAAATATCTCATCAATATCAGATCATTCGTAGGCTTAACAAGATAAATATAATAATATCTAGAAGTCTTAACAGTTTGTTATATTTGGGAATTATAGAGATTTTTGAGAAGTGTTCCGTATTCCACAATTCTAAAGACTTTGTGGAAAAAGTTCTTAGTCAGATGTTAGATTAGATCATAAAAATTATATGGATCGACTCTTTTTAAAAAGCTGATTCGTTTTCTATTTTCATGTTTTGCACCAATGAATTTTTAGTGAACAATCCTAATAGGAAGATTTTTTGTTGGCTGTTTCGATGATGATCAAAACCAAATTTACAATTCCTGTTATTCTTTGGATCGGTCTTTCATGTCATCGCTGTCGTCGTTGTCGTCAACAAGAATAAGAAACGTTAATGATGATGACTTTGATCGTTTGAATCGATTACCACTGAAAAACGATGAAATTGAGGAAGAAATACACAATGAAATAGTCATGTTTTACAAGGAAATAAAATTTTTTAAATGACATGCAACACATGTATAACATTGTAACCGAGATATACTGAGTGTGTAACTGACTGGCTGACTGACTGACTGATGTGTGTGATAAAATACACAATGTCTTTAAAATACATTTGTGGTTTTCTGTTCTTGGGTTTTTTTTTTGTTTTTGCAGATTTTTTTATTGGAATAAAGTAGCTAGAACTAGAGTTACGGATTTAGCTTCAGCTTAAATTCGAAACATCAAATCAATGCATTATTATAAAGAATAGCTGCAAAATGAACACTATGAGTGCTTTAGAACTTGGTAGAACTTTTTATATGCCAACATTAAGATCATAATTTTTCACTACAATGAATCTCTGCTATTGTTAGTTTTTAATAATATCTTTATCACCATTATGAAAAATAGAACTTTTTCCTTATATAAGTACATAATTTTCATTTGACTTGTGAAAATCCTGAAGATTTAGAAACTTGTTCAAGTTCATTTGATTTTTGTAACCTACATGAGTTAACTGCATTCTAACTAAACTACTTACTTTATGCAAAACTACAATCTCCTTATGGGATCAAAGCATTTAAAGATTGTGAGCATATTGTTGTATATACATATACATATACATATGTATTCACTTATTTCTGTTTGTGTGCATTTGGGTATTTAAAGAAAGTTGTTGATACAAAATAGCAAGAAACCTTTCAAATATTCTGTTCAATGCTTTAACATCATTTTTTTTAATTTGACAAAACGATACAAAACCAATGGCAAAATTATAATAAAACTATAGCTGTGTAGTCTATGTAGGAAAATCGATTATTCGATTAAAGAGATGCATTGCAACAATTTGATTTTTGCCTAGAATTATTTAGTTAGATTTTGAAAAGAAAAACATTGTTTACTAGAGTTATGGTATAAACATAACTAAATTTACAATGTCTTATCCAGTTAACTCAAAATTCAATTTCATGCATACGATGTGCATAAAATTCAATATAATGTGCCAAACATTTCATCCTTGGAAACTTTGGATTCTTTCGATAGCCTAAAGTTTACTCTTCTTATATGGAAGATCTAATGTAATAAACATTATAAAAATTAAAAAAAAAATTAGTATACTCAAACTCTGCTTTTATCCTGGTCCAGTAGTAACTTGAGACCTGATGTAATCAATTTGTGCCATTGAGTCGTATGAAATGTACACCACCATGACAGGATAGTTTTTTTTACGATGTAAAATTATCAAAAAACTTTGTGCAAGACTTTAACACGCTAAAACACCCAAAAAACATAACTTCAATCCCGGCGGTACTACCGTGAAGTATTTCTTCGCCAGAAAAACTCCACTGAGTAACTGGAGTACTAGTTTTAAAAAATTTTCGATAATCCTCTAGCTTGCAAGTGAACCCAGCATTTCAGTTCTTAACTGGCGTTGTATATACTCTTTTTCCGTATTGCATCACCAGCAGACAAAGAAACATGTAACGCAGCACATATTTTGACCTTTGTTTCACTTTACTTCATGTGATTATTAAAAAACAGTTTGCTATCTTTCATCATGTCTAAATACTTTAAAGTGTCCTTTAAAGTAATTTCACAGTCTCATACTTTAATGTTTATGTATTCTCTTACTCTTCGATTAGATATAACTACAACTTCGGTTTTATGCTCTGCTGGTGCTAGGCCCATTGAAGCTAGCCAATATTTAACAACCCTAATACATACTGGCATTTGTTACCGCTTTGGCTTCATTTAACTCAGCAGCTACAATTACAAGGGCAATGTCGTCTGCGAATCCATTAGTCTTGACTCCAGTTGGTAGACTGAGCTTTAGAATCCTTCACATCATTGCACATTACATTCCATACAAGTGGTCCAAGTACTTCAGACCACCATCAGTATCATAGAAAACTACCCGCTATGTAAAGTTGTCCTGTATCATCGATATTAGGTATTAATGCGAAATACTTAGACTCTGTAAAGCTTGTATGGTGTTCTTTCAATTTGCCGAATTGCGTTTTTAACGCCTAAGGTTACAAGGTTGTATATACATATATGTATTATAATTCGCTTTATGATGACCTAGAAGAGTGTAACTCAAAGACGTTAGTTTAAAAGTCCGTTTACAAGGTTTAAAGCGCTGCTTAAAGCGCTAATTGTAATTACGTTCCTCACTGACAGATTGCTAACCGTCACTTGGAACTTAGAAATCTTGTTGCAATTCAACGCTGGTATAGGGTTAAACCAGACCAGAATATAAAAGAAATCGAGAAGTTATAAACGGAAGTTATAAACTTCTCAAGATATACATCTGATTAAGCCATACTCCTTGAAGCGAGATCGTTGAATGGAATCTGCAGGGTTAATTACCACAAATTGGACGAGAGTTACCTTTACCTCGTGTTTATATGCTATGTGAGAAATTTTCGATTCTCATGACACATTATTTATAAATGGGGTACTGGAGTAAAATATAACATTTTGAAAATAACTTTACAACAAAACCCAACAAATTTGGCAAATTGGTTTTTGTGTCACAACCAGCACATAGCAACCTAATTCTTCAGAACACACGTTCAAAGACTAAATCTGAATGTCAGCCATGACTTATGTAGTATACTCGTATAATATCAGACAGTACTAAAATACTTTGGTGGGGAAATATGTTGTTAAATTGTTGATTCGAATCAAAACCTTTACTATTCGCAATTAATTATTAGAATACATTTATGCTTTCCAACACATACAACAACACAATATTTCTCGCATGCACACTAGTACCAACGAGAACACACACATGTATGCAATCAATGACACAATGTACATGTTCGTTGCAGTTGTCAACCAAAGTCACAACAATACAACTTACTTTCAAATCTATTTTTGTCTTTAAAACCATTCAAAGATACTGCCATAAAAAAAAAGACAAAAACTAAACAACAAAGAAAAATAAATCTAGTATTACCGGCCGGCCGGCATTTACCTGTTTCTTTTTTTTCTTCTCATTTCATTTTCCCTGTTTCATCTACACAAGCTTCCATACGAGTACGTTTGTTGCTTGAATTTCAAAATTAAACTCCAAAATGAAATCAAAATACCCACAGGGATCTTTATACAAATGGTGTTCGTAGTATTCAAACATAGACATAGATGGGAACTGAATACAGCACCCCTGTTTATTCATTCATTCAGTTAAACATACCAAAGCACCATCTCTCTCTCACCTAGCAAACACCAGTTGGTTAGTTGTGTTTGATTCCATCATACAATACAACGTCAGAAGATGATAGATATACAGACAAATTTTACTATTGTATCTAGTTGGAACAGGCGTTCAGAAATATGCGCACAGCTAACGTATGGCGAAAAAGCCACCTTTTCATAATGCACTCGGTGGTTAAGACTTGTATGTGGCTGCTGTTGTTGCATTTTGAAATGATTTTTGTTTTTGCTGTTTTTTATTACAGACTGACTGACTAAATGACAGAGAGTTGGCTTTTAACAATTGTTGCTTGCTTCAATATAGAATGCAGACAGACTGACAGAAAGGCAGACATAAGCAAAATGAATATACATAAATTTAAAGCTTTTATTGCCATCAACCTAGAGAACTCAAGTGTTCTTCTCTGGCTGATACATATACATATTGTATACATACGTATGTAGTACGGAGGTGCATTAAAAAAAGGGTTTTCAATTAAACTCGGTATTCTTGGAGCTTTCAAAAGATGTTTGTATGTACAAGAATTTAAAGAAATCTGTTTTTATCATATTATCTCAAATAATAAAATTGTAAAGTATTTTTAGTGGTTAACCACTTTAGCCAAGAATAATTATGACTGGTTATTATTAAATAACTGCTCCGAACTCATTTGTCTTTGTTAGTCTCCTCTATATTTTGAGCAGTTCGCACAAGTTTTGATCACACACTTTTTTATTGCAACGCGTGAGCTTCAGGGACCTAAAATAACTGAGATTTTTACCAGAATCTTCGTGACTGTGTTTTAATTTTAAATCGATGCGGTACGCAGAGTTTACATTGTATGGTTGGTTGGTTGGTGTAGCAATCTGGTATTAAATTAGGTCACACAGTCCGGATTCAGATACCTCAAATATATCGTTTAGCTCAGAAATTTACATATGCCATAGCAATTAATGAGTCAGAGATTTAAACAGAAAGTGATAAACTATTCAACAACCTCCAGTGATAATGGGCTGGGACATTGTGTGATCGGTAAGCACACACGCAGACTTGGATCGTGGAAGGGATAGAATTTATTATTAGTCCAGAATAGACTACATCTCAGAAATTTATACCGGATCATTTTTTAATTTGGAAGAAATTTGAGCCGAGTTCATCACAGAAGACACCAACTTTAAACATCCTATTTATGTCTGTAAGATGCTTTATATTGCTAGAGTTTTGCTTCAGAAGCAAGTTTAGTATCACCACAATATAGATATAAAATAGGATTGGCTCAAACTCACTCTGTCCTCTTTGTGTACGTACTGTTAATTTGCTACATTTACTAAATATCTTGTTGAAGTACCTGGTTTTTCTTTAATAATCACCCCTATCGTGAATAATAATTCCACATGAAATTTGTTCCCTTTTCAGATTTTCCTATTAAAATTCAATGTTAAAAAAATAAAAGGGAACAAATTTCATGTGGAATTTTTATTCACGATAGGGGTGAATATTTTATTTCATCTTCATCATCAAAGCAACGTTACTTTTGAAAGAACACAAAAATTTGTAATAACAAATCGCTTGGTTTAACAACGAATCAAAAACATTTAAAACTACATACTCATCCGTTCCACACTCACTAACTCATTGGCCGACCATCAATATTACTAAATGTTTGTAAGTCCTAATTTACACTAAGCAATTCTTTAAACTAAGTTTATTACCTTTTAGACATCGTGAGGTGAAGGGAAGATAAGACGATTACGCACTTGTACTAGCAATTCGTGTTACTCTCTTATTCGTATTACATATGTATGTATACTCTCAGATAAGAATAGGAGCGATTTAAGCAAACAAAATTGTGCTGTGTGAACATCGAAGAAATTTCAAGGAAAAATTTGTATCAATCTTTTCAATAAAAATTGCTTCGTGTAAATTGTAGCCCCAAGTGAGTCTAATACTTGTTCTAAAGTGGACAAGCAAAAGCAAAAATGATGGCTTGAAAGTCATGTAACACACTGATGATACGCACGGTGATTTTAAGATAAACGTAAAATTGTAGAAAATTAGCAAAACGCAGAGAAAACCCAACAACAAAATAACAAACAATAACATAAACAAAGTAGTAAAAAAGTTATGAAAAGACAGGCAGCAGTATCAGCAGCGGTAAAACATAATTAACTGTCTGAATGAGCGGTGCGCTGGGAATGTGCATTCATGAAAAAATTAAAATATGACACAAAAACAATAAAAAAATTAAGGCAAAAAAATCAGAACGTGTTTACGCCATGTGCTTATCACCAATAACAGAGCAAATTAGCAGCAGCGACTTTTTAAAGCCACCACAACTACTTAGTCGTGAATAAATTCAATGCTAAAAATGTATTATAATTTTCTGAACCATTCACAACAGTTTCCGGTTTTAATGGCGATGCGACCGTTGAATGAGTTTCAGTTTTATATTCTTCACCCTAAATTTGTAATGTGTACGTACCACAAGTTGTTGCATGTTCTTGGCATTTGCAACAGAGAACGTGAATCATCATGCCTCTTCCTTTTGGTTTTCCCTTCGTTCTTTTATGTAAAGTGAACTTTTAACATGGCTTTAGTTTTTCCACAATGCCGTCATAAATGACATTCTTTGTTGATTTGTGTTTGTCAATAGAATTTTTACTTGTAGCAAGAAGTTATTAAATTTAAAGCTGTTGTTGTTGTTTTGAAGGGGTTTCCAGTTAGTTGTCAATTTCCTGTTCGCATAGTTTAACCAAGAAAAACTAATCTAAACACAAATGTTTACACAGCTGTACTTCAGTAGTGTCCAGAGAATTTTTTATTGAGTAACTACTGTGTTAATAATAACATCTACGACATCAGCATATCTTTCACTATTTATGAGAGCTTTTAGAAATAATTTTCTTGTTGATTAATGCGAGAACTTTTTTGTGTTAGTACTCAAATGATCACCAAATTTACTCAACAGGACGACACTCACTTACTTAAAAGATGGCTACTCTAATCCAGAAAGTTCACAGGTAGAACTAGGGATTGCACACCATATCTCCTAGATTTCTTCTGAATGTTCGGCATTGTTTTTAAATTTGTCTAGTCTAAGGTGACCTTAACTACTTTTCACAAGTTTTCGCTGTAATTCACGCTCGGAGATTTGAAGTATATTTCGGGTAGTTGTCTTGCTGGAACAGCCATTTAAGGGCATATTTCATTCAGCATGAATCTTTAAGAAACTTCTCCAAAATATAAACACGTATCCACTGCCTACGCTATACCAGGAAAATCATCCCCACATAATCATACTTTAACCACTACGCTTTAAACTTACGTGACGTAAGTGAATTGAATTTTATGTACCCATCGCTACAAATCAAGTTTATTTTTTTATGTTTTGCGAGCCACACCAATTTTTTCGCACGTGCTTTTTTAGCATTCTAACATTTCCGAATGTTCTGCCAAGGAGATCTGTTTCCACCAATATTTTTAATGGAAAATTAATAATGATTCTATTGAACTGTCCATCACTATATATAACTAAATGTTCATTATTCATATCAAAATGATTTATTCAGATATATACATTCAGATATATACATTTGTTCACAGTTATTTTTGCAAATGATTTTCAATATCATTTTTCTGGCTTAACTGAGTTTGGAATGGACTATTTTACTAAATGTCTTCAGTATTTTCAAAGACCATTGCATTGACAAAGAAAAAAGGAAGCTCTTTATCCTCAGTTGTACAAATCCACCCCTTGAAATATCTTCATAAATTCTACATACATAGTACGACGTTGATGTAAACTTATATATTAAATATCTAAACTATTTCTTTGAGTGTAGCTATACATAATAATCAAAAACATGTGTACATTACATATGTAATAATAATATGCCTTTGGTTTAACATTTCCAGTCTACCATTACAAACTTACATTATGTAGTTTTTTGATGGGAGCTCATAAAATCCAAAAAGCTATTCAGCAGTTACCACTAGTATTCGCATTTACATTCGCATTCTATAGTCATTTTCACAACACTACAAAAGTTTTTTATGAATAGGAAAAAAACTAGTCAAAGGAGAAGCAGCCTACTGTGCATTCTACACACAGATACAGAACGTATGTACATATTTAGTAGAAGTATTTAGTACAACTATATATACAAAAATATACAACAAACTTGTGTATAACTAGGAATATCACCTGCCTTTCGGCAATATTCTAGTTGATGTCTTTCACATACATTCTACATATACGAATATTATACATACACTCTTTCAATGTATTCTATGTAACTGCTATGAAAATAAACCCGTGTACATGTGATAAATCTGAACACAAACAAACAAATAACTTATTAAAAATACGAAGGAAGACGGCAAAGTCCCTTCTTTATTTGATACGATCCAATTGATACGCAGCTGTTTGCGAATATAACTATGTATTTATATTTTTAATATAACTTCAGTGCAAGTTTGGTTCAAAACACTTTCAAACAACCATTCGCATTATAAATCGGGTATCAATCATTCTGATAACTTTTCGATTCTTAAAAAATAGTTCTTTCAGAAATAGAATAGAATAAAAAGACGCTTGTGGATGGGCGATCATTTAATCATATTCTTCAATTCCACTTTGTCGACTTTAAAAACAAATACATAACTACAATTCATGGTCATATCCTACTTATCAGAAACTTATTTTGGAGTTTTAAAAGACTTTTAGGTTGAATCGTGCTCACATGTTTAAACCAAGCTATGAAGAGTTATACCGACTGATTTTCCTTTTGGATGTAGTTTAAATTTCATTTGTAGTATTAAAACATGTGTGCATTTTGAAATCGGTTAAGAGGGAAATACTTAAGGTAAAACTATAATAATGAGACAAGATTATAATAATTTTCAGTTTACACAATTAGTTGGATTTTGATTGTATAACGAATGGATGACAAACACATACAGATTTCAAATAAGGACATAACAATTTTGAATTCAAATGTAATAATATGCACATCACATTCTCTCTATTTTGAGTGCAATTTTCGTGTCTATATATCACACAAATCCTTATTAATTTTTTATACTAGAAAATAAGTAAGTACGCGAAAAGAATTGAATGTTTCTTTGAATCAGATTTATGTTTGCAAATAACTCTTAAAAAACGTGAAAAATTACGTGATTTTCAAATTGTATTTTAATTACGAGTGGTATATTATTTTTTTTTAACAAATCTATATCAGTGAAATTAACGAACATTTCAGCCTGTTTTTATAAAATATAGAATAAATTTATTTTAAATATTAAAATACATAGTTTTCAAATCATGGGATTCAATGACTAAAAGTAAATTTTTCTTTCGCTCCGAAAATGCTCTTTTGTTGGACTCTTTTCTGACTCCTTTTGCGGAGCGCTCCTAGAATGGTATGCTGAGTTTCCTCTTGTAAGCAAAAAAGCATTCGAAATAACGTTTTTTTTTTTAACAAACATAAGCAAAAAAAGGAAATGTTAGTAAAAAATTTGTTACTTACTTTAAAAAATATCATAATACAGTAGACGCTCAGAAATTAGAACTCTCAGTAATTAGAATTTCCAGAAATTAGAATCAGTCATTTCATTGCATTAGGCGCTCTAAAATTAGAACTAAAAATTCTTATTTCCGAGCGTTTTTTTCTTTCTCGTTGTAAACACTAACATTTTGACAGTTTAGTTTAACCAAATAGAAAACAAAAAGGGGAATCCCATTTTAGTAAATGTTTTACAAATCTTGTTGATGTTGTTTGTGTTACTTGTTAACTTTAGATGAACTGAATTGCTTTTTTTTTTGTTATGTTTCGTTATGTTTTTCATAGTTTTTATGTTAAATAAACTAAAATGCAAACAAAGACTTAGCTTTTTGTATAGCTTTATTGTAAAATTTACCTAAATTTTAGTATAAAACCCCGTCCAGAAATTAGAATAATTCGAATCGCCCTAAAAACAAAGTGGTTCTAATTTCCGAGCTTCTACTGTATTAATAATTTTAATACTTTTAGGTCAAGAATATCAAAAATAAATTTTACCTATGATGGCTTTGTGAGCCTAAAACGTCTTTTGAGTCTAGAAAAACACCTACATACATTAATTCATACATATGTATGTATGTATGTACATATGTACTTATTTATAATTATTCATTGTTTGTCAGTCTTAAGGGGTCGGAGGTGTTTCTTATTTGTTTCCTTATGTCATTAATGTTTTCAATCTCGTCAGAATCAAATGACGATGAGTAAAAAAACATAACTGGGTCCATTTTTAATTTAAAATAATTTCTTTAAAAAATTTCGCTTTTACTTGAGTTATTTTTTGCAGGAACATATGTTTTTTGTTTACATTTTCTTTTATTTTATTCAGTGTTTTAACAACACTGAAGCAATGAATCGATTCGATTCGTATAGAGTACCATCATTAGAAAATTTTGCACTGTCGAAATAAATTTCGATTCAAAAACAATTTCGATCACGACTGCCAGAATTAGCCCCCAGTATAGATTCAGATCGCTTTGTATAATGGTGGCATGTCCATTATGTTCATGTTTCGGTCAGCCTGACAGTATTTCTGATAAACACAAACATTATTCGAATGATTTCCACTCTAAAAAGCAATTTCTTTTTAAGGTGCATTAGTTTAATCAAAACCCTAGTGCCATAGTAAATATCGAAAAATATATCATCATTTATTTTTTTTCCAAATGCTTAAAATTGCTTATGAAACAAATCTCGTAATGAATTACAAAATTTAATTTATGATTTAATATATTAATCACAATAATTGACGATAAAATCTTCACAAAATAAATAGAATTGACTTAACTGACAGATTACATGCACATCTACTTATAATCGTCTAAAATGGAAAGCAAAAAACATGCATCCAACCAACTAAGTACGAAACAGTCATGCAGCGAAACATCTTTTCAACATGACTACTTGTCCGTTGCTTTATTTGTTTACTCATTCACTCACTCACTTCTAAACTACATATGATTGCAGAGAATCTCTTTCTTAAAAATAATCATTTATTGGAGTTGGCTTTTAGATGCTGTGAATTACAACAACATTAACGAAATAAAAACTGCAAAATTTATTACCTTGATTAAAATTATCCAAATGCAGTAAGCAACGAACGGTTCAGTTAAAATCTGTAAAGGGTGACTGCCGTTTTCATAAAAAATAAAGTAGGTTTGAAGTGTGCTTTTAGACAAAATTTCCATACAACATTTTCTTAAAGTACATTTGAAGTCTACTTTAATTTTTTATGAATTAGACCGTAAATGTCTATGATAAGTTTTCTATTTCTATGGTAAAAGAGCAAAGAGAATTAAAAGTAATCAATTCGGTTTCAAGTGAAGTTCAATTTGAACTTTGTCTTGAAATTATATAATTTTATTCTGCCACAAAAAGCTTTTGAGAACTTCATCGTTAGCAGTTACAATAACGTTCATTACCAAGTAATGAGAAGTTGGACACTACTACTTACTTGGCAATCTAACAAAAAATTTCTTACTTTGATGTCCTTACAATAAATGGTTACATTTTAGGTTTATGTCTCCTCTTTTGCTCGTAACGCCAAACAAATGTCTGAGAAATACACAAGTACTTGCATCATATTATAAACCAACATTTTTTGAACTTCTCCTAAGTAATTTAGACGGCATGTAATAATCAATTCAATCAGTAATGGAATGTCATCAATTTTATTTGTATACGCTTAACATTTAACTTCCGTCTTGCATTTTGCACGAACCGCTTTTTTCTCATGCATCTAGTCTCATAATGCTTACCGTGTTTATGTGTGCGGTTGCCATTTAACTTTTTCTCCATAATTTTAAAACTTAACCATTTTGATTCTAGATTTTCTGTGCGCCTGCTACTTTTAGCTCATCTTCATTTTCTAAACACAAACTAAACAATTTGTAAATAGAAGAGACTAAAAAAAACTACCACCATCATCATCATCAACAACATGTTTTAGATGTTGTGTTTTATTGTTGTATGTATCTCTGTATACCTCGTGTATTGCAAACCATTCACTTTATTGGTGCTGGTATTGTAGCATTTGGTGTCGCTTGCGAATGCCAACGTAGAATGACAGACAGACAACAGCAGCAATTGAAGAAAATGATGCACACAGCAACGAAATGAAACAAGATGGTGAAGTGTCATTTGTCTAGTTGTTGTTTTATTTTTGTTTATACTTTTTGTTGTTCTATTTTGTATATAAACAAAAAGTTTATGAGTTGTTTTTTCTGATTGTGTACTTGTTTTTAATTTCTTTTTGGTAAATCTCATATGTGTTTATCAAATTGCATGTATTCATGCGTTCATACAATGACGATTGAATAACGACATGCGATGCAGAGACTTGAAAACATACAGTGAGCGAAATTTCATAATGACACGATGTACTATGTATTACACCAATATATGTATGTAGGTATTGTTGCTCGTGACAAAGAATTGAATATACACATGCACATATGATATCAATATGATGGTGTAGGATGTAAGTAAGTCGTCTTTCTACTTGAATGGCAAATTATGTACTTTTTCTACTCGTATTAACCACTTTTTCTATGCATTTTAGGTTGACTAGTTGACTAGATTCTATGTGTGGAATCAGTAAAATAGAAATAGTTAAAATATCGTACGTAGACAAGTCTGTAGTAAAGATTTTAAACTTTATATCGAAATAGTTGTGTTCACGGAAACCAAATTGACTAAATTGAAAAAATGGTATTATTTTTCAATATTTGTTTCAATAGCTTTGATTAACAGGATATACGCTAAGAGAATGACACCGTCAAGTATCATGATTATCAATAGTATTTTCATACGGATGGTGTTATTAAATATTTTCAGTGTAATCTATATAAAAACGGCCTGATCCATTGAATTCACGTTGTCGAATTATGTTTGATGACAAGTTTCTCGACATTTTTAAAAGTTGAGCAAAGTCCTGTCAAATCCAAAATCAAAATAAAACCATTCTTAGATTCTGTTAAATCTAGCCAAATGCTTTTAAACGTTATCAGCGATTGTATTATCCCTCTTATTACAAAATGATATAATTTACATGAACTTTATGAACTTTTTCAATGTGTATGATATTTACACTGTGCCATACCGATCATCGAGAACATGACATTGGGAGTTATGATTTGCAAATGCAATGGTATGACATCCAATGTCATAATATACATAGACGCAATGACACGTTAACATATGCAATTACCAAAACGTGACATACATATATTCATAAATCCATGGTTGCAATTAGTGATGTTGTTCAGAGAAAAGTTAATTTTGCAAAGCATACGTTTGATATTCAGCTGAATCCGGTTACTGAAGCGTAGCCGGAATCGAACGTACAACAGAAAAATATGTCACTTTTAAATATGTCATGCTGACTATGGCCTTATGACAACAACATCTTCCGCAGAAAGTAACTTTGTAGCTCTACTTCTACAAGACTGTTTCCGGTACACAGTGTTTCCTTTGTTCAATATTTTTAATTTTATATTTTTTACAAGTTTAACAAAAAATAAAAAAAAAAACAAAAAAACGTAAAATGTGTGCCTTTGTCTAAATTTCGTTCACTGTAAATACAAATGTGGTGTATAGCAACAGGCTGTTTGGCCATCATGCTAATAATAATAAAATTTGATTTAATGTGTAATAGAAGAATTTATAAAAAAATAAATAGCTTGATACTTTGCAACACTCTACATACCTCAAAATATTATATTAAATTTAGTGTTGATTTCTTCGACCTTTTTATTTTCTTTTAATAAAATAAAAAAGTTTTTTGGCCTCGAGCTCGAAAAAACTTTTTTATTTTATTAAAGTATTATATTTATACACCAAAAGAAGATCATTAATTAAAATTATCTTAAATCTATTTTGATTCAGTAGTAAACTAAAAGTATACATTCAGAATTGTTTAATTCCATTTGTTTTATGAGATTAATTGAAAACTGTTAAATTAAATGATCAAAATGAATTAAAATTCTTGTGTAGGTTATCAAATAGTCGTTGATGTCCACTAAAAATGTTTCTTCCCTACTTGTTGTACATGCTTAAGTGGTTTCATGATAAAATGCCACATGCAAATGTAGCATCTCTAAAATGCCAAAAGAGTATTAGACGATTTCTATTTTAAAGGTGTTAAAGAGTTATTATCTTTAAACAAATTTCCGTTACATGGACAGTTATTATTACGGATACATGGAGAGATATAGTAGACATATTGGAACATACAATTTGGAAATATCCATTAAGTTTTTCTTTAATTTCCAGTCAAAAACCAATTAGATAGTTTAAATTATTAAATTGGAAGCCTGTTGTAAATATAAAAAGAGAAAAGGAGGTTGTATAATAATTTGCATATTCAAATGGTACTAGGTATATTTTATTTTAAATTAAATAAATTCTCAATTGCACATATTTGTTATTTTCTCCTTAACTGATGTCAGAGGTAAAAATAATCTATACCAAAGTTAAAAGAACAGAATAGAAAGTTTGCCACTGCTACTTTATAGATTTTTCAATTATATTTCTAATTTTTACCATTAACCACAATTGTCTGTTTAAACATTACAGATTTTCCGCTTAAAATAATTGAAATTTAAATAAAGTTGAATTTGTTTCTTGTTCGGTTAATTTTATTGCCATCATTATACTGTTGATGTATTAATAATACAAAGAAAATCATGGGGATTTAAACAGTAATTGACTTCGCTCCCACCCTCTTAAACGAGATAGACAAGATAGAGAAAAAGAAAAATAAGTCGTGATTATAATAAATTGATCTTTCGAAATTCATAAAGCTTTACTTTCTATGGATTTTAACAAGTTTTCTTTTCTTTTTTTTGTTATGTTACATTAGCTACATTACAATAAATTGTATTCAGTTTCATAGCAAATGAAAAGTTGAAAAGTTGTAAGAGAAGAAAATAAGAAAGAAAGCTAAAGCTGGGTCAAATTGCGCACCTTTTACTTTGCTCTAGTGAAAGACGGTGCACAATGGGGTTGCAAAAAAAAAAGAAGCTGCAATTTCTGAAATTAGATATAAATATACTTATATATGCAAATTTTAAAATGATGCCAATTTTCATTTTTTAATGAGATTTAATATTAATAAATATACTCTGAGCGTCAATATAAAGTAAACAACTAATATTGTTTAAAAAATGTTTTATTATATATACATCCTACTAATTTAAAACAAATTATATGGCATAATTCATAAGTAACTTAAGCAAAATATTACTCATTAACAAAAAAATAGTAAAATAAACATCATAATTAAATAATTTATCTTTAATGGAAAAGTACCAAAATTTTCGCGTCAAAATAAAGTAAACAGGTACATATATTAAAATTATGTAAAACATTGTATGTAGTATTTTGATTGTAGTCCTTTTACATTTATAACCGCTAGCAATCTTCTAGACATACTATCGACGAGTTTTCTGTGAAATCAGAAATTTTGTTCCATTCATTCTATGTTACTGCCATTAGGTTAACCTTGTAAGAATTTTTTTTTGCCTATTTTTTCAGATATTACAACAGGTGCTCAATTGGGGACTTTCACAATTTTTAAAGTATGCTAAGTAGTATCATTGTCTTGTTGTTCCAGTTCTACGCTAGTTCTAATTTCTCTACACTAGGGTCTACATTGTTTTTTAAAATGGCGAGAGAATCTTCCTTTTTCATTTTAGTTCTTATAAATGTACGAATACCGACGCCTGAGGCCGCCATACACCCCTGACTGTTCGTTCTTGGTTCCCAATATTTTTGGGAGGTTGTTTACTCCAATTATCTTAAACTTTCATCGGTGAAAAAATATTATTCCAAAAAATGTTAGATTCGTTTATATATATAATTTTTTTTTTGCGAAATTCAAACGTTTGTTTTGGTTGTTTTTTGATATAAAGGGCTTCTTACGTGCCTCTCTTATGTACTATGTAGGCTAATTTAAAGCAAAGGTATTTTAATTGTACCCCTGCTTGCAGGTTTTCCAGAAGTTTTCGTAACATTTTCAGCTATTTTTACAGCACTAGATGATGTATTTGCTCTTACTTCTCCTATTATAGCTCATTATTCAGTTTTTGTAAGACGCTTTGGTCTTTTTGCACCAGACAAATTTTCTACGGTATTGTGTTTGGCTTACTTATCTTTAATTTTTTTTTATTGTACAGTGATGCCTTCCAATGTAAGTCTATTATGATTTGCAGTCTTAATTGATGTTTGTCTTCCCAGTGTAAAATTTTCACTACTTTTCTTTTTTAATCACCCCTATCGTGAATAAAAATTGCACATGAAATTTGTTCCCTTTTATTTTTTTAACATTGAATTTTAATAGGAAAATGTGAAAAGGGAACAAATTTCATGTGCAATTTTTATTCACGATAGGGGTGAATGAGAAATTATGAAACTTGTAATTACTTCGAACGGCACTTTACCGTTTTACTTTCAAATAAAGACAAATTAAAGGAATTAGCACTACTTTTAGACTGACAGGGGTTTTTTTTGCATAAGCATGATGCCACTGTTTACTTCATTTTGACGCGTAAAAATTGGTCTATTTTACCAATAAATCAGTTACATTTTTATACGGATTTTTTGTTTCTTTTTTATTGTGAATTCAATTCTACTTAAACAACTATGTATATAAAAATGCAATATAATTAAGCTTTTCTTTTAACAGTATGTGAAATTGGGTTTATTTTGACGCGCACAGTATATAAGGAACTTTACAATTAAAAAAATCTAGATTATCTCTAATAGTTTGCATCATATTCGTATCTTTAGATTGAAATTTCAGTTAAAATTTCATGATAATTTTTTTTTATTAAAAACAAATCTAATCAAAATCCGAAAATTTATCAACTTTTAAGATACAAACACACATATTCTACGATGGCCATACAAAATTTTTTATAATATTAGTTTAGATTTTGTTCCATATTTTTTTTTAATTTCCCCACTGTGCGGTGGTAGACTTTGGTAATATTATCGTTTCGTCTAGAAACCAAATATTCTCAACATCAATTCCTTTCGTTTCGTCTGTCTCTTTTATGCATGTGGGTTGAGTTCACATTATCTTGTCTTAATTCCTCCGCCTACATTCTCCTCACCTAGTGCTTGTGCCACAACGAAGCCCATTTTTATGCCTCATCTGCAACAGGAATAACAACAATGTAGTTTTAATATTTCATTGTTACAAATGGCATGAAATTGCAAATTTATTGCCACTCAATAAGCCGGCAAAAAACTAGAACTGCACTAAAAAATAACTACAACGTACCATGTAAAGGTCTCCTAGATACTTTTAGGCGGACAGGTACTTTTTTCCCCAAATTACCTTCATTGTTGTGCTTTTTTTAGAGTGTGTTTAAGCGATTTTTTTTGGGATTTATTAGTCATGTTTCTTTATTTCTTCTGTTCATGAACTTGATAGTAGATTAAAGATTGTGTTTGCCTTATTTTGTCTTCTTTAAACAGAAAGAAATAGTAGAAATAAAAAAATTTGCCCTAAATTTCTTATTTTTTGTTTGTATAGACGATATTGTTAAGTATATTTCAGATTACATATTTATTTATTTGTCTGTTTTTTTTTGTATTTTGCAGAATTTCTTCAGACTTCATCGCTTGCGTAAATTGGGTTTAAGTGACAATGAAATTGTACGTTTGCCTCCAGATATACAACACTTTGAAAATCTTGTGGAACTAGATGTTTCACGTAATGGTAAGTTTGAAATTTATAAATTTACTTTTAAAATCTGTTAAGCTGTTATACAAAATCTATAACCAGACCTGAATACTATAATGAATAAATTTAATTAAGACATACGTAATTTCTAGAAAATTCATATTAGGTTTTTTATAACGTAATCATCTGTAATCACCATAATCATCGTAATTATCTGGAAATGTGAAATTGTTGAAAATTAACCATATTAGCCTTTGGAACAAAGAAAAATGAAACAAATATTGACCAATTAATTTCTACACCAAGTACAAAAGCTTTAATTCAAGTGTTTTTTTTTAAGCAAAAATAACATGTTCTAGTGTTCACCTGCCAAACATTTTAATAGGGACCCTAAAGCACATGCAACGGTTAATTTGAAATAAAATCTAATCCGCATGGAATAATTATTTAAAGTTACATCAAAGCCTGCTAAGAAATACAAAATACAATGGACTATTGACTATTAGTCCGCATAATAATGCGGGATTCATAAAAGACGGAACATGCTTTGAGCGCATGTCATTTATTTGCACTTAGTTATTGAACATTACAGCGTAAACAACAAAGTTTTTTTTTTGCTTCGAAAAGTTCGAATTTTGTGCCAAAAAAGCGTCGTATGTGTGAAGTTTAGCTTTACTTTTTTCATTTAATTCTATCGGTTTCAACGTGCGATTGACCTAAATATCCAAGGCGCTAAGGTAATGCTCTGTATTTGGTGGAATCGAAAGGGTCTTATCTGTTATGACTTGCTGAAATCTGAATATGCGGCCAGACATGAAAGCGTAATATTCCATCATGACGATGCTCAGACACATGTTGCAATACCTGTTAAAAAGTATTTAGAAAAAAGTGGTTGGGATGTTTTGCTTCACTCGCCTTATAGTCCTGACCTTACCCCATTCGTACTTTAATACGTTGATTTTAACCATTGTAAAACACTCTTGTGAGCTGGTGCGTTGTCTTGATGAAAAATTTTTTTTTGTGTTGTAAGCCAGGATGTTTTTGTCGAATGTTTTCATTTAATTGATCCAAAATGTTGCAATAGTTCTCTGAACATATTGTTTTACCCTTTTGCAGATAGTCAACCAAGAAAATACCTTTGAAGTCTCAAACTTCATAACTTTACCAGCCGATTGAATTGTTTTTGTGGATCCATGTCTCATCAACAGCTATAAAACGACGCTTAAAATTAATTTTATTTTTCTTAAAACGATCCAAACAAGCTTGAGAAAGTTTCATTCTTATGCGTTTTTGGTCGACTGTTAACAAATGCAGCACCCATCTAGCCATTTCATCTGTAGTTCTTCATGCAAAAATAAATGGACTCGATTATTTGAGATGTCCATGATATTAGCTATTGCACGCACTTTTATTCGTCGATTATTGAATACCATATCATGCACTTTGGCTACAATTTCTGTTGTTGTTGCTGTTTTTGGACGTCCACTATGTGGTTCATCCTCAATGCTTGTACGACGTCGTTTAAATTCAGCAACCAAATTTTTTACTGTTGAATATGAAGGAGCACTTTCACCTACACATTCACCATATCATTATGGATTTTGTTGTCCCGATAAACCTTTTTTATTTAATGACACAAAAAAAATCGCGGGTGCGTCTTTTTTGAACGCCTTTTTCTATATGAAGGAGCCAAAAAGAAATTTAACATGATGGAAGTTTCCAAAACACGTAAAAAAATTTTATTTTTTAAGACTGCAAAACTACCTTATTATTTCAATATTTTATTACAATAATATAATTTCGAACTTTTAATTTTGATTTTGCGTACGTAGATTTTATTTATCTTTTTAACTTGTAACGAAAAAAAAACCTCTCCTTAACTCATGCTCATGGAAATTGGTTTGGTTATTGTCCCTATTGTTATCAAACGGAATCGACAAAAAATTAAGTAAACAATAAAAACATTTAACATAAAATAATGAATAGGAAGCTTAGTTAAAGTTAAATTGGTAAATTGTCCTCGTTATCACTGTTTAAAATTCTCAGATAACGAACAACTTATTAATTGACCCTACCTTTTCATGAAAATAATAAATAATTTTAAATTTGAATTTAAATTCATTCCGACTTAGATTTTTGGCTGTGAATTGTAAAGTAGTTATTCTCTTCGTTTTGAAAGGAATGTTGAACTTAATTAAATAAAGTTTCAATTGTGCCCATAACTTTAAAGATATCCAGGTCCTTGTGCTATATAGTCAAAGGACCTAGCGAAGCAATTGGTAGCAAAGTCGTCTAAGAAGAAAACAAATCATTTGAATAAAAAAATACAATTTTACCAATCTAATATTTATTCTTACGAATACTCCAAATTCTCCGAATATTGATAATTAAGATTTTTGGGCTAATTCTCGCATTCGTATGCGAATAAATTTTCATTCGAACGTTCAAATTTTTTAACATTTGGGATTCCCTCATTCGATAGCGAATAAAATGTATCGAAATTTCTAATGATGGCATTCGATAACGAATGCTCATTCGAACGCAACCTTGCGAGTTTTTACGCGTAAGCAAAGAATCAATTGAAATAACGTTTTTTCTTATTTAGCAAACAGAAGAAAAAAAAAAAGAAAATGTTAGTAAAAAATTTGTTACTTACTTTAAAAAATATCATAATATTAACAATTTTATTACTTTTAGGTCAAAAATATCAAAAATAAATTTTACCTATGATGGCTTTGTGAGCCTAAAACGTCTTTTGAGTCTAGAAAAACACATACATACATTAATTCATACATATGCATGTATGTATGTATGTACATATGTGCTTATTTATAATTACTCATTGTTTGTCAGTCTTAAGGGGTCGGAGGTGTTTCTTATTTGTTTCCTTATGTCATTAATGTTTTCAATCTCGTCAGAATCAAAACACGATGAGTACAAAAACATAACTGGATCCATTTTTAATTTAAAATAAATTCTTTAAAAAAATTTGCTTTTACTTGAGTTATTTTTTGCAGGAACATATGTTTTTTGTTTACATTTTCTTTTATTTTATTCAGTGTTTTAACAACACTGAAGCAATGAATTGATTCTATTCGTATCGAGTACCATCATTAGAAAACTTTGCACTGTCGAAATAAATTTCGATCACGACTGCCAGAATTAGCCCCCTGGTTCTTCCTTTCAAGTGCCATTTTAAAAATTTTAGTTTTTTATTATTAATTTAAATATGACTTTTTTCAAATTTCCAAAAATTTTAATTAGCATCACAACTTTTTATGATTGCTATGTTTGTGCATATTTAAACTTGTTCTAGACGTTATAATGTTACAATGCAATCTATTCATATTAATACATTCGCAATTTAAAAAAAATTGTTTCACTACTGACAGTCTATTGATTAATTCAGTTTTAGAGGACGAAATTGTAGAATAACTTTTTTTAAATTCATCGAATCAAAATTTGTACTGTTAAATACTATTACAGCTAATTACACTGTGCTAGAATTTGACATTTTTTTTTGTGACAAGCGGGGCATCCGGCGGGTTAACCTAATTCGGGTACTCTAAATCCAGTGGTGCTAACCGTTTTTTTAGGTTAGCTCTTGTTTTCGAAATATACCGTTATTTCGAAAATGGAGGAGGTTGCACAACATATATTCGCGTAACTTAAAAACGGTTTAGTTTATAAAAACCCAAATTCCTCAATGAAATTTTCTTTAAGTAAGGTTAAACTAATTGCACAGTCGTTGTAGAAACATATTTTTTTTACCAAAAAAAAAAAAATAGTTTTTTTTTTTTTTTTAGCAAAATTTCGAAAATTTTGTTTTTTAAAACGGCATAAAAAATTGGAAAACGCAGCTGTGCTTCTAATTTTTTCTGCACGTATAGCAAACAGAGTTCCAAACAAAACAAGACATAATAACTTTTGATTTTATTCACAAAATATGAAATATATAAAACCCAGACAAAACTTCAAGAATTAAAACACGGGTAATTTCACGTCAAGTGACCCAATTTTAAAAATCGATGTCTTCCGATTTGGATGAAAGGTTAGTACTATTGGATAGTAGGCCAGACACAAATTTTCAGCTATATCAGTCCAGAACTGCCCGAGTTAGAGGGAGTCAAAGTTGGACATTATGGTCATACAGGGGTTTCTTAAAATGAGTGTAACTTTTCACCTATTGGTGCTAGCAAAAATTGTCAAAAGGACTTTAGATAGCTATTTCTTCAATCATATATTATTTTTTTTAATTTTAAAAAATTTTTTTTCTAATTTTTTTTTAAAAATAATTTTTTTTTAAAAATAATTTTTTTTTAAAAATAATTTTTTTTTAAAAATAATTTTTTTTTAAAAATAATTTTTTTTTAAAAACAATTTTTTGTTTAAAATATTTTTTTTTTAATTTGTTTTTTTCAATTTGCTATAACACAATTTTCTCGACAATAACACCCAAATTTCTCAAGTTTTCTTAGTTAAATTATATATCATTCGAAAGATCTCAGTCTTCTTTCTAAATCTAGTAAGAAATTGAAAATCGGATCATTATCAACAAAATTACAGGTTAATAAGTGCGCAAAGGTACAAAAACCGTTTTTTTTAACCATAAAACCGGATTTTATAGGTGTCCGGCATATTTCACTATTGGAATCTTGTTTTACTCGACAAGCCCTACAAGAAAAATAATATCGGGTCCTAGGTTTTTTGGACTGTCGCATCGTGTTATCTATAAATTCCATCAAGTTCCAACCGCCCATCTTCTCCGGTTTCCTTGAAATTAAGGTTCATCCTTCCGTTATATTTGTTTTTGAAATACAATGTTAAAAGTATACAAATTCGAGAGATTTTTTTTTCGAAACGAGTTACGAGTTAGGGTTTTAAATTTCGAAATTTAACTTCACACACATCATACATAGTAAGTTATAATGACGCATAGCAATATGCAATTTCTGCTCAGCTTAATGTTGTTGAGGTTTCTGTTATTTCTCTTCTTCTGGTTCATTTGTTATATAGGCTGATTCATTTAGAAGGTTTTCTAATTTGAAATAAAACACTTCAAACATAATTTAATGTCGGTTTCTTTATTATGATCGGAATGGATAATCACTAACCATTACTGTTGAAATATATTTTCATTCAAATATTTGCCGCGGCTAGGCTTTAGGTGTTACATTTGGAAGGTCTAAATTAGGTCATTCTTTCCAATATTGCTACCGGTATTTCCCGAATGACGCGAGTAATGTTGGCTGCTAGGTCTTGAATCGTTGCTGGCATATCGAGGATCACTTTTGATTGAATATAACCCCAAAAAATTCGGATATGGAATATAGGCGAGATACAGTTGTTCACTGGTCAATGATGCAAATCAAAAGTTGGTCCAATTGCAAGAAAAGCATTTCTCATAGAAGACAAATTTTCGTAATATAGCTGAATAATCTGGGGACATTGTGGGATTCTTGCCATGTTAAAGTTTAAACAATACTGAAAAAAAAGAAGATGACAGTATGACACCGGTAATGCGTAATCTGTAAAAAACACTCTAAATGAATCACTTATTATTATTACGATAATAAAGCATAAAAATGGAACTAAATACATACATAATAATTTAACAAAAAATTTAATTAAAATATAACACAACAACATTAAATAAACAAAAAGACAGACAAACAAGTTGGATTATAAACATATACATATTTGTTACAAGAGATGATAACTATAGAAGAAGTGAAGAATGAAATGAGATCATGACGTTGCTGATGATGAATCGCAAAGAAAAACAGATTGATTCCATTGCAATAAGATAGATAAACAAAACACATTCACAAGGGCTATTAAATATTTTTGTAATCAAACTTAACAACAATTGTATCGTCTAATACTACTGTATCTGCTACTATGTATATCTATTTTCTATGATGGGACAAATAAATACAGTGTAAATAAATAAAAAACCCACTGCGGTTCCAACAAAGTGTTACTATATTACAGACGATTGTAAAAATATAATAAAAAAACTAATTAAATGTTGACTTTTTACTTTTATTTTTATTTATATTATTATTGTTATTATTTAATTAAATTGAAACAATATTTTTTTTTTACTTTCGTATGACATTTTTATGTGTTTATGCTTTTATTTATTAATTTTTTTCTTTCTCTATTTTTATTTCACTTTTATCTTAATTCTATTATACTCTGCGAAACAAATTATTATTTTTATTTATCAATGTTGTTGTTATTGTTTTATTATATTATACTATACCCTGCAAACATTTTTAATCGCCTAATGATCGCACGCGAATCGCCGTTGAGTTGTGTATAGTCGCGGCAATTGATCGCGTGCGATCATTAAACTATGATTAGGCGATTCGCCAAAACGAGCGACTATACACAACTCGACGGCGATTCGCTGCCGATCATTAGACGAATCCCGTGAATTATATTTTTTATTATTTTATTTTTAGTAGCTGCTCTTTGGAGTAGCTACTTCTTCTTTTGGATTGAATCTTAAGACTAAAATTAAAATTGTTCTTGATACCAAATATTTATTTTACCGTTACCTGAACAAAACAACAAGAAAAGAAATGCACCGAGAAAACATTGATGACTCATCTCTAAACGATAAAGAATACAAAAATATTTTGATTGTTGTGAGAATATTTCCCGTTACTTGTGTGCGCTCGCGTATTCATCGCTTAGGTTGAAGGCGTAGGCGATGGCGCGCGAATCACATCGTAAAAGTCATCAAAACTGTTGTCAGCATAAAGTGTTTTTAGAAAAAAAATTGATTTACTTGTTACGCTCGCGTATTCATCGCTTAGTTGTAAGGCGTAGGCGATAGTTAGCGATTCGTAAGGATCGCGTAATCATCGCCAAAAAAACCATCGCCAGAAAATCTCAAAAATGTTTGCAGGGTATATATTCTTTGTTTATTATCGTTATAATGTTTAACGAAACTTTATTTACATGGAATAAACTACAAGTAACCGGTGGTTTAATGTCGTCTTCAAATAAATATGTTGAGATTAAGAGCTTTAAAGAAATTAATTCTGATACATATAACCAGGATAATTGAACTCTGGTTTAACTTTTGAAAGAGTGTATTAATTGTATGCTTGTGCCATGCATTAGATTAGTCCTTAAAAAAATTCGTCGATTTGTCTGGTTTATATGACATTTTTCAAGATGTCAAAAAAAGAACTATCCAGGTTTCCAGTTATCCGATTGGCAACATTTACTTTTGTCTACTTAATTCAGAATTAAATAACACTGATACAATGCAAATATATTTCGCTACTTCCAGCATAACCTTTTGTCGTTAAAAATCACCTTCCTATTTCGTAAAGTGATATTTAATACATAATATGCATGCAACAGACTGCAGATTTTACATGTGTTGATAATATTTTTTCGTTCTAAAGATGACTATTCAGATTAATCCCTAATTGAATCTAGTGGCAAAATTTTCCCAAATTTATAGAATGCTAAATTCACTATCCGATTGAAAAGTTAGGTAACTATGGCTTATTAAAGTATTTTGGTGTAGTCTGGAAGAAGGATATTGCCTTCAACAAATTTAATGACTTTAGGTTGAAGTTTCAAAGAGTCAGGTGCACCTTAAAGATCAGAAACAACGACAAAAATGGCTGGGCTGTAAACTTCGACCTATGGTCAGTACTAGGGTATCCATTTGAATAATGATCGTTCGTTTATTCGAAAATTTCTTACGACTAATTATTGGAAGTATATTAAAATTTACATTTTCGAATAACGAATAATTCGAATAATTCCTTTAAATTTGTAGTTTTTTACAATTTCAATTTCAGTCTGTCTATTACTATATTACTGCAATAACTAATTATTTAAAAAAATCTTTGTTATTTATTAAAAATTTTAAAATGGATTTCAAAGCGAAAATAATTGGAAATATATATGAGTCATTCCATGTCAGACCGAACACCTTTTTTACAACACCTCTTCCGATTTACTTTAGATTTGGCAGACATATTCTTCATTAAAACATATTTTACACGTATTTCCAGAAAAAAAAAAAAATTTTTTTTCAACAAGTTATGTGCATTTGAAAATTGTCAAAATCATGAAAAATCTTCCGACTAGGCAACTTTTGAACTAATATTTCGCAAAAACTTGTGGATGGATTTTAAAGACCTTATTTTAAAGGTATTTAAACCTCCTTTTTTTGTATGCATAAAAATTCTAACGGCACTTAGAAGAAGGAAAACAAAGCATGCTCTGGAAAAATTTTAATTTTTCAGCGAGTGTTTTTTATAATGTTCATATGCAAAATGTAATTTTTATTGGTACTACAATGGAAAAAAATCGAAAAAAAAAAATAGAATTCATTCGACTTCTATTCTGAAATTTACAGGGAATATTAAGGTTATATTGAGCTTTAAGAAAAATTTTTTTTTAGATTTTTTGACTTGTTCGAAGGTGGTGGGAAACAGAAAATAAATAAAAAAAAAACAGATTTTAAAAATAAAAAAATATAAAAAAATTTTAATAATAATTTTTAAAAAGGAGGTTCAAATACCTTTAAAATAAGGCATTGGTCTTTAAAATCCATCCACAAGTTTTTGCGAAATATTAGTTCAAAAGTTGTCATGTCGGAAGATTTTTCATGATTTTGACGATTTTCAAATGCACAACTCGTTGAAAAAAAAAATTTTTTTTTTCTGGAAATACGGTAAAATATTTTTTAATGAAGAATACGTGCTAAAATTTTGCAAGACTTCGGTCAATTTTTAGCAAATATCGTTCGGTCTGACATGGAATGACTCATATGGAGATATTCCGAAAATGTTGGGAAAATGGCAATTCTGTATTAACCTCGATATAAGTATATTTAATGTTTTTGATACTGTTTATGTTAAAATAAATAATACTAATCAAATGTAAAAAACATAATAAAACTTTTAGAAATTTATCAAAAGTTTAAACATAAATGTTTAAAATATATCAAAAAATAAAATTCAAATTCTTAGAAATACACATAATAAAAAATAATATAAAATAAATCATAATGGAGTTATTGATAAATCACAATGGCTTTTATATACGCTGGCACTTAATTGATGGTGAATAAGGTGTTGAAAATGTTAAAGAAAGTGACATTGATAATGAAATTGATGATGTCTGCGTTGAAACATACAAAAGAAAATTATATTAAAATGTATAAAAGTGCTGTTATTAAAGGTGGCTTTAGACGATACTACTTTACTTAGAACTTGATGAAGGGAACATCTTGTCATTTCATTTTATTTAAAACATTCAAATAATTCGCATAACTCGGATTATTTTATATGTATAATCGAATTATTCGAATAAATCATAATCTCTTTTGACAACAAAGTTCATAAAAATATGAAAAATTAAATAAAAATCACAACCAATAGTTGATTACAATAGAGAAATAAAGTGCATACAATGTTATTATAATCCATGTCTTATGTTCGTTTTATGTTGAAAAATAGTCTGCACTGACACTTGATAGACGGAACATGGACACTGGGAACTTGGTATCTTGGTTTGTATCAAATTGCACTGTTTTCCAGAATATATTTATGCCCCGTGAAGAACACGAGTATTAAATCTCGAAACCTCAATCACTGATATCTGCGTGCAATATAATAAACGTCGAAATTTCTGTTCAATTAACATATATATTTTCTTTTATTTTATTTCATTATTAATTATTTATTTATATTTTATTTTAAGCATATTTATTCAGAATCAAATTAAATTAAATCGTTGAAAATACTATTACTGACTATTTCTTTTTCAATTATTTACCCCAATTTTTTAAACTAAAATTGTATTAAAGGAATGATAATGCTCATACGTATTTATTACTTATCCACTCTCAGTTGGTTCCTTCAGTTGTCCTACTTTTAGGCACCTTTAATATTAATATTAAGTATGTGTGATGACATTGCGGAGGGGGTCATATTAATACCCGCTGACAACACTTGCTTACTAACTCATGTTTAGCGAATTTTCTTATATATTTTTTTATTTTATTTTTGTATTTCGAAAATATTTATTTTGTTATAAACTTTATGTATGCCACAGCACCATCACAATGTTGTTTAGATATTGCGGTGACATAAGTTGTTTTGAGAATATTACAAAAATAATAGAGAAAAATGTTTTTAATGCCCTGCATTAAGGCAATGAGGTAATATTAAATGTGTGTTGCTTTTGGCATATACGTACATATGTAATATAATATAATGTCGTTGAAAAATGACATTATTTTCAACTACATATTTTATTTTGTCTAATGCATATTCTCTTTGGCCAAAAACCAGGCCAATACATAATATTAAATTTCTGTTATAAAAATCCGTATTTTATTTGATAGCAATAATCACGTGTGCTGCATACTTATTCCTAATCGCTAACATTTTTTTTTATTGTCAACTGCAGTACCATTCCACTTTAACTTTAACCTTTGAATGAACCCAATATTGTTGAATAAGCCGAAGTTGAGAAAAATTATATATATTTATATTTTCTTATTACGTCGACTTGATTTCTTCGATAATAATCTTATGCAGCTTTAATAGGAAGCCAATTCGGGCCAAAACTTGTCTAATAAGAGGCTGTAAATTTTTTTGCTGGCATTCTTTTATATAAAAATCCGAAATTAAAAAAAAGAAGACGAAATTTTGGTCTCGGTAGTTGCTTGAGTTCAATTTTTCATATGTTTCATCATCCATAATAATTCAGTTATTGAATTTTGTTAAGAAATGTGTGCCCGTTTTACAGCAGAAACATTCAGCTTTTCAACACGCATTCTTCTTGTGGTAATTGTATTCTTTTGCGCGGTCATTGTAGGAGTTTTGTTTTATTTAGTAGTATTATCTTCGCTTTTTTTTAGCTTTTATCACTTTTTAACATTACTTTTCTGCAATCTGTGAATGCTGCCAATGTCGGATTTTCAAGAATCATGTTCACGATTTTTTTCAATTTTTTGCTCTGCGTTAGTACAAATATGTATATTCCGACTTATTCAGTGTTTTTAATAAATAATAGCAATAAAATGTATTTAATGCTTGGTTTTCACTATGTCATTTTTGTTGTCAAATTGTTCAAATTGTTGGGAATTGTATGAAAACGGGTTGTCATATGGCGTCATCTACGTTTGCATTCATGAAAGATGACATAGATGACGCCATATGACAACCCGTTTTCATACAATTGCCAAAAATTTGGACAATTTGACAACAAAAATGACATGGTGAAAACGCGGCCTAAGATATTTTAAAAGTACTTATGAAAATTTGTATACGAGATTTTTTGAAAAAAATTATTGTAATTGCTACGTTATGTTTACACCTTAAATGTCCTTCCATCTCGACTACGGTTACCCGTAAAAAACCGTTACCGGAACAACTATAAATCAGTTTTAGAGATGTGACATTATATTTTTAATTTTTGTAATATTTTAATTTAATTCAAGAAGAAACTAAAAGCAAATGCTGTTGTATAATCCAAATTAGCCTTACCGTTACTGTTACCATATATCGATAAATATCGAGTAATGTTCACAAATGTTAATCTTGTGTATTGTTATGTGTTTTATAATTGTAGGTACACTTAAATATTGTCTATTAAACGGTCACCAACCACTCATAAACACAAAACCACTTGTTGCCTTTTCAAATTATTATGTAGTATAAATAATAATTTGCTATGCCATGTAGAGTATAGAAAAAGTCATTGCCACTTTATCCAATGTTGCTTGCTACTTGTCTCCATAGAGATTGGCTGTGTTGTTGTTAAAATAAAAACAAAAAAAACATTTACTACAAAAAGTTTTATTGTTTTTGATATTATTGTTGTTGGGTTTTACTTAAACTAAAAATTGTTGAGTTCTGTTGTCATCATGCAGATAAAATAATAATGCATTTTATGCAATGATAAAACTAAAACAAAACAAGTAAGAAAGTTTAGTCAATCAAGCCCGACCATTAATATACCTTACATCCAGTATATATGCAAAAACAGTTTTTCAGAAATTGGCACTACATGGGAGATATGACTTATTATCGATCAAGTATTTACGACCGAAAAATATCTGTTTCAGGAGGGTTAGATAGAATTATGGACCCATCTCAACCAATTTTAATCCGTGCTTGGACTAAAAAAATATTATGTACCAAATTTTATCGAAATGCGCACAAGCTTTACATGGACAGCCAGCTAGACGGACGGACATCGTGAAATCGACTCAAGAAGTGATTCTGATTCGATACCGGTATACTTTAAGGTGGGTGTTCAACTTATAACAATTGATGTTACAAAAATCTAGGGTATAAATACCAAACAACATTTAATTTTAATATAAAGGGTGAATTTTTAAAAGCCATAGGAAAGTTTTTAAAAAAAAATACATAAAATTCAGAAAAATGCATGAATCTTTAATTGGTGCATATAATTTAATGTTTGAAGATTATTTCATGCAAATGTTGACCTTGACTGCGCCTCAAATGATCCATCCGCTTAGTCCAATTTTGGCATACTCTTTCCAACATTTCGGCCGGTATCTCACGAATAAATTCTTCAATGTTGTCTTCCAATGCGTCAATTGAAGCGGGCTTGTCTGTATAGACATGAGCTTTAACATAGCCCCACAAAAATAGTCTAAAGGCGTTAAATCGCACGATCTAGGCGGCCAATTGACCGGTCCCGAACGTGAAATAAAATGTTCACCGAACTCGCCTCTCAGTAAGTCCATTGTTGCGCGTGCTGTGTGGCATGTGGCACCGTCTTATTGAGACCACATGTCATGCAAGTCAGGCTCATGCATTTTGGGGGAAAAAAAGTTGGATACCATCTCACGGTAGCGCTCACCATTCACAGTTACGTTACGATTCGCATCATCTTTGAAGAAGTACGGTCCAATGATGCCACCAGCCCATAAACCTCACCAAACTGTGAATTTTTCTGGATGCATTGGTAGGTCTTGCAATGCTTCTGGCTGATCTTCACTCCAAAATCGACAATTCTGCTTATTTACGTAGCCATTGAGCTTCGTCCCTGAACACAATTTTTCGGTAATTCATCGCGCGATAAACTTTCTTAACAGAGCACGCATTTTGAAAATAAAATTCTATAATTTGCAAGCGTTGTTCGTTTGTAAGACGATTCATGGTTAAATTATAAACCAAACTGAAGATGTTTGACAGTGAAACAAAACACGAAATGTGCGTCAGCTGTTTAAACCAGTGTTGCCAAAAAGATAATAGCTAAAAAATCACCCGTTACATATGTATGTACATATATGAAATTGTTATAAATAATAAGTTTAAATATTTCCTTCATTTATATGATGATATACGAGTTTGTTTGATATTAAATTTTATTGTATGACATTTATGTCTGTCCGTCTATATTCATGTTTGTGCGTCTGCTGCAACATAAATACATAAATGCTGCTCTTTTGCCAAGACATAAAAACAGGGGGTTTAATATAAATAAATAGTTGGGAATAGACAATTGGAAATTTAAATTTGAAATTTTAAATTTGTAATTTCCTTTCAAACTATTCCATTTTGAAATGAAAATATAATTGTGGTTCTTTTTTTATATGACTTTAATTGTTAAATATGTTTTTGTATAAAATTATGTCTGGCCTGAATAATTTTATAGGAATTAGTGCTGTAGGATTAGTGTGATATTTGGAATAATATTGGAACACTTGGAACATATTGTTATTAAATATTAAAATTCTAATTTTTCTTATTTAGTAAAATATAATAGGTATACATAGTAATATAATAATAATACATATATACAGAATTATATTTATAAAAAGATATAAGATTCAAAAATCCTTTGACCATTATTTATCCCCTGACGTATTTAGGAAAAGGCAAGAATAAATTTCGAAGATCCATTAAAGCTCTCATACTCAGTTTTTGATACTAATTTTAACTTTTTTTAATTTCATAGTGGAAGGTCAATGAAAGCGGCATGCGGCCGCGGGCGGCAATAAGCTGTTCTTTTTGCCACTTATACTTTTTGTAGATAGACAAATGTGCGCGGCATATTTAAAGTGACAAATGTCAAAAAATTAAATTGATTTGTTTTTTACATACATAAATAAATTCTTAAATATACGTTTTTTTTTGGTGTGTACATGGTGTAAAAAGTATTATAAAAATTAAAAAAAAAAAAAAAATATTTTTAACTAAACTCATATGTCACATATTATAAACATGTGTATGGCAACAGTTTAAGTTTTAAGCGGCAAAGTTGAACAAATTCTACAAACTGGCAGATTAAGTAAATTGCAATACTTCAAAATTTTTGTATGAATAATTTTGTAAAGAAACGAAACTTTTATTCCCTGGCAAGCTGTTGCCACCCGCGGCCGCATGCCGCTTACATTGGTCTTCCACTATAACCTATATTATTGTTCTGTGTCAATAGTTCATGGTTTAACCCTATAATAATTACAGTTTTAAAATAATGTATTAATTACTTGTTCTACAAAAATTAAAACTTTATCTATAATTGTGCATTTAAGTTGTTTATTTTATCAATTGTTGCAACTAATTTCCCACGTCTATCAATACTAATTATTTAGTAAATTAATGAATTGAATTAAATGTAAAATCGATTAAGAAAGCAGCAATTTTTCTGCAACCTGCATTCAAATTTTTATTAAATTTGCGCAATAATTTCATTTGCATTCATTTCTCATATTTGCATTTTTATTTTATTTAATATACTTTTCTTTTACTTATTTTATATTAAATTGTTCATTGGTTTTAGTTGTTTTTATTGTTTATCTTTTTGTAAAATAATTTGGCGCAGTTGTTGTTCTTGGCGACGTCATCCTCTCATATTTATATTGCTTTCCTTTTGTTATTGTTCTTGTTGTTTTCGTTTCTTTTAGGAAACATTGACATTGTGTCGTCGTTTTAATGAATTCAAATCAAATTCACTTGATTTCGTTTTTTACTTTTTCTTTATTATTTATAGCTTTCGGCATTTTAATATCATTATAGTGGGGAGGAAAGTAGATATATAGGAATTGTGCTAAAGTTACCCTAAGCCCTAAGATACCCTGAATCACTTTCTATGTCCACCGGCTGGCTGGTTGGTTGTCCATGTAAAACTTGTGCGCAAAGTACAGTTGGAAATTTGAAAGATATTTAAATAATCGAAATTTAGTACGTTAATTTTGTTCGGATCAAGGTCAATTACGATTGCAATCGTTGGAAATTGGTCCATTATTTCTCTTAAGCCCTATAAAAATGTCCTCTCGAAATAATACCTTTTCAGGTATACATGTATACATTATAAATAAATTCTGCAGATCGGTCTATAAAGGATCATAGCTGCCATATATAAGGCCCACTTACAAAATCTTTTTAAAGGCCATAAATATCCACTTTCAAAAATTACTTTAACATGCATAAATCTTGTTATAAAGGGCTTCTTACGTGGCACTCTACTGTGTAGGCCATTTTGATATTCTAAGAAGTTTTCGTAAAATTTTCAGCTTTTTTACAGCAGTAGATGTTAGATTTGCTCTTACTATTGGATGCCTTGCAACGATTTTATGATTATGATTTCCTAGTCTTAATTGATGTTTGTCTTTCTTTTGTAAATTGTTTACAACTGAATTATGAAACTTGCAATTGTTTTGAAGCAAAGAAATCATAAAATAATTGCCACTACGTTTAGAATGACTGTTTTTTTTTATTTTGACGTAAAAATTAGTATATTTTAACAATAAATCAAATAAATTTGCAATTGTTTTTTGTGTCTTTTTTTTTTGTGAATTCAATTCTCCTTAAATAACTATATAAAAAAATTAATGATAATAATATGTGGCGTTGACATTATTTTAACGCTCACAGTAATTGTGATCAATGTTAGGGAAAATTATGGAAAATCTAGGAAAAGGATATTGGAAAATTAAAACCTCACAGTTGACTACAGTAAGTCTAAAGATTTTGGTTAAGTATTGACATCTCTGCCAAAAATCTGGCATTACAAACCATTTAATGTAAAACAGTGATGCCAAATATGAATTTATCAACTTAATTCTTAAGGTACGGTTACACTTGGCAAAGATTTGCCGTTTATTTATTAAAAAAAACTTCGTTTATTTAGGACAGGACACAACAAATATTTAGTTTTATTTTATTTGATGCTGTTTGATCTTGCAAAACTCTTGTAAGAGTAAACAGAAGACGTTCTACTAAAGTTTGTAATGATAGATCCATAATAAGTCTTAGCTTCCGTGTAGAGCCAACTTCTGAAAAACTGTTTCTGCTCATATACTTATGCTTGGTTTTCACTATGTCATTTTTGTTGTCAAATTGTTCAAATTGTTGGCAATTGTATAAAAACGGGTTGCCATATCATGATTTTCATGATTGCAATCATGATTGCCATATGACAACCCGTTTTCATACAATTGCCAACAATTTGGACAATTTGACAACAAAAATGACATAGTGAAAACGCGGCCTTAGTGTATTGTATGGTCGGGCTAGACCGACTATACTTTCATACTTGTTATATACTGAGAACTTTTTAAATTTACAATATGTAATATACATATGTACTAGTATGTACATTAGGGTGGCACCAAAATAAATTAACTTTTTTTTTTAAATTCAAAAATTTCGAAAATTTCAGACAAAATTTTATTGTTTTTAATTTTTTAATAGAATTTACTTAAATAAATAGTTGAAATTTCTTGATTATAAACATCATGCAATTTAACCCAAATGGTTTTTCTCGTTTTTTAAATTTTATCTATTTTATTTTTTAATTCATTATTTTTTAATTTTTGATAACCCATTGAATGCGCCTCTCACAGACCTTCCATATGATACCAAATTTACATATAGGTCCTTTAGAAGAAATGTGAAAAAAAATCAAAAAACCTCTAAAAAGGACATTTTTATCCTTTGACCCAGCTCACCAAATATTGACCCCAGGACAAAAAAATTGAGAAATATAGTCTTAAAATGAATCAAATTTTCATATTAGTCGGGAACATCGATACCTTATTTTTTTCTCCATACAAACGGGGCCACCCTAATGTACATACATACATTTACATTTTCCAGTTTGCTTTAATATCATTTTTGCTGTCTTTTTTACGATTTGTGGTTTTTTGTATAGTTTTAGAACATTTGAACCCGACAATTTCCGACTTTCAAGGAATTTTTGAACGATTTTCCTTCTATTTAGATTTGCTATGACTCAGAACTTTAGTTTAAAAATGTTTAGAAAAAAAAAAAACATTCGAACAATTCTGTATTTTTTTAAGAACTGTCTAATTCTCAAATAAATAATTTTTTGCCAAATAGCTGGATGTCAAATTGTGAGAGGGCCTCAAAAAGTTAATGATTTTAAAGCCGAAATCTAATTGAACATTATTTTTAGCGAATTTGTAAGCGTTCAGTTATTTTAGAAATTCGTAGTACATTAGCATTACATTAATTGAAAGTTCCCGAAACCGAATATCATAAATCAGTTTTTCATGTAAATTATTGAGTTTTATGGTTAAACAGATGTAATACTTTTGTTATGAAGATGGGAATCAAGGTCAATTATGTATTTCTAAAGCCATGTGCTTGTATTGGAATGAGGAACTTCAAACTTATAAGAAACCATTATAAGATGCCACAGGAAATGGTGTAAGCTGAAAGGTTTTGTCTTTGTAATTCTTTAGTCTCACTATATTTCGTTCACTGTTTCCCTTTTAGTATCCATATCATCTAACGTATCTATGTATAGTATTAAGTAGTGTGTTTGATGTTATTGTTGTTGCTGTAATATAAAATCAATAACTTGTATATTCATTTAAACATGGTTAATTTCAAGGTATTGTTTATTGTATTGCATTGGTAACCCTCAATACAAGTTTATGCATGTGAGCGAGCGAAGAGTGTGTTTGCATGTGGCTCGCTGGCTCTCTTTCTCTGTTTGATGTTGTTGTATATTTTAGATTATTCGCCTATTCATAGGATTTGTTGTGTTCAGAGCTGCCAGAAAAAAAGTCTTTCGCCAAAAAAAAGTCTTATTCTTGAGGAAAAAATCTTATTTTTGGAAATAAGTAGTTTTTTTTTTTTGTTACATATAAATAATAAAAACAATTCATATTTTATTTAACACTAACCAAAAAAATAACAACAAAAATTCATTTTCTTATTCTAAATTGTATATTTTTTGAGATCGATTAGTTTAAAATTTTTCAAATGGGAACAAAGATGATATTTTTAATTGAACCTAACCTTCGTCTAGACAAAACAAAAAATCTTTTTTTGGAGGAAAAAATCTTAAAATCTTTTTTCGGTTAAAAAATTTAAAAAAATAGGGTAAAATCTTACTTCTGGCAGCGCTGGTTGTGTTGTTCGTATTTGGTTGAATAGCAGGCGCGGCAAAATATATGTACAGATACATATATGAATGTGTGTAGCACTGGAAATAGCAAAAGGCGAGAGGCATTAAGTGCTTTCTGAAGTGTACCATTATAGAGTGAAACATTCTGAATGAATATAACTTGTTGTACTCATATGAATTTATGAATTGTTTTTCAATAATTGTAATAAAATTTTATTTTAATTTGATATGAATTGAATGTGAACATTATTCAGATTGCAGTGCGCGATGAAATAATGACTGAGTGCGAAAAAATGGTTGAACTGTTGCTGTTTGTTGTTGGCTGCTGGGCTATGGTGTGGTGTGTGTATGAATTGTTTTAGTTGTAAACAAAATTTCTAAATAATTTTTATTATTCTAACATGAGATTTATTTAGTGGTTTTTGCTTTTATTTTTAAATTTGTATTTTTATTTCACATTGTTCTCGTGTCTACGCTACACTTAAATGTGTAAATGTTTTTAGTTTGAGTACAAGTTGAGACCTTTTTAGGACATACATACATATATTAATATATCTCCCTTCCTAAACCGGACGGCTTCATGAATCTCGCCAATAATCAAGGCAGAGATTATCGTAGACCACGTGAGTTTAGTTTTTTTTTTTTAAACTACTGGGGATGAGAATCTCTTTGCGAGGGAGACTGTTTCATCAATTAAAGTCATGTCCTGGAAAGAATACTAACAAGACACTCTATAACAAGTCCCAATGCTGTACTCATAGATATTAAACAATAAGATAAATCATCGTCCGGAAAACAGTTTTGTTTTGTTTCTGGCAATACGGTCATGCTTTAGTAACCCTGGCTCTCTAGGTCTTTTCCTAGACCTCCTGTGAAGTTGAACTCATGAAACCAGTAATTGCAGAATATAGATGAGCAGTTTATTGTCCTCTGCTCACCACAAGACAAGAGCACCAGAGTTAAAAAGAAGTATGTGGAATGATATTTGATATTCAGCTTTGTGAACCCATCTCTCCTTATAGTTTTGTTTACAGATATATAAGACTTTGTAGTACGACTCTCATGAGAGTTTTTGCTTTCTTCGAACGCATAAGATCTTATTCTTGAAGAAACTTGTTCTTTCATTACTTGTAGAATAATTAGCATGGTCACTCGAACACCACAATATTAAATATGTAAAAAAGTAGAAGTTTGAAGCAATCTACTGTAGGGTACTCTACATTTAGGTGGTCACACTTCTATAGTTCGCATGCAAATTTTTGTAAATTCAACTTGTTGCTATAATACAATATTATTAATGTTTTTATTTATCTTTTCTCTTGTGACGTCAATTAAAGTTGTGCTATTGAGCACATTCATTATACTCGGCCTAAACAAATATTTTACATTGAGTCTATCAAAGTTTACTAGAGAAGCAGGAGGAGACATTACAAATTTGTTTCCAAATTATTTTAATTTTATTGTAATATAAAAGTAATTATCATTGAAGAATAATTGGCTTTGACTATTACATTTTTAAAACAGCTAACAGTTTTAGTTAAATGAGAAAATGAATCTATAAAATTTTCTGACGTATTAAATAGAACTGTTTTGTACTATCATTATCTTAAATGAGCAAAATTTGTTTTACTTTCTAAAGACTTGACCCGTTACTATAATTCAGCTGTAATTATTACTAAAACGTCTGTTGAACACCAGGGATACATTTGTACTTGTATTCTTCTCTCTGAATTTTAATAAACTTTATACTGGCTGTATTTTTCCCCAAACCAAGCAACAACAAAAAACTTTTTATTAAAGTACAACCAAATAAATGTAAAACGGAAAAGGTTAAATTTATGAACTTTTGTTAACCTGATATGATGAAATTATTATACCAGCAACAAACAAAAAAATCTCAAAAAGAAAAATCTACAACGTTAAATCGTGAATAATAAATATTAAACAAAAAAATGTTTGCTTTTTTTTTTTTTGGAAAATTTATGAACTTTAATAAAAAATCGTGCCAAATAATTAAGTAGATCAAGCTGAAAGTGGAATGAATGAAATGAAAATAATGGAGGTTGAGAGATGAAGCAAAGTTTTAAGGGAAAATTGTGATATGTATTGCATTTTTAATAACTTTTTAGTTTTTAATGGCAACATAATGAAAAATTTTATCTCTATTTTAGGAAAACAAAGAAAGAGCAAACAAAAATATAAAATTTTTATTTTCCAACCTACAATGAAATTAATGGTGAAAGTCTACTTGATATTTATGCAAAACTAATGAATGATAATTGTAATGAACAATGATTGTGTGTTTTGAAGAAGAATATTTAAGGAATTTTATATAAATGTAAAACTAGCTGACAGAAAAAGTTCAATTTATTAAAATTTATAAAACAAAACTAATAAATTACTTATAGAAAAGTTTATAATTATAAGCAAGCCGTTGCCAGAATTTTCTAAGTTCGTTGCACTTGTTATTTTTAAGTTTTAGAAGTCAGTTTTAGGGGTTGTTGACCAATGCAGCTGCATTTAAATTTTATATATGTGAGGGGTGAATTCTTACGTAAGCACTTAATTAGTAAAAAATTACTTGAGGTAAGTCCTTATTGTGGACATATTTGACGTACTTAATAACAGTTTAATTAAATTACATATTAAGTTAATTATTTATTAAATTATTTAATTTTATTCAATTAAAATTTTAGAAAAGCGTTAGGTCTATATATAATAAAAATGTTAACAATGTGATCATATCCTTAGGCATTCGGACATGTTCCCAAAGGGAAATGGGACTAGCTTACAAAATTTGATAGGCGTGCTCTGTTGCTTGTACTTGAAAGTCACTGTTCAACAGTTATTTTATCATAAGTTAAATAATTATTTTTATATAAAAAATATATATAGAACGCTGTGATACATACTGAATTACTGAGCTATAAGTAAGTACTTATTCTGCTTAATAAAATAATGTGAATGGGTAACGACCTTTCATTACCAAGTAATGCATGTAATAACATTATGTCATTTCCAAGTTTAGCAAATAATTATTAAGTTCAGTTTATGTCAGTATTCTTTAAGGTATAATTTATATTAGATTATATGGTAATATGATTAGGCTATTACGTAAAGTCTCCCGAAACCCATATATAGATCCCCTTGGGTTTATTTATTATTTGATTATTTAAAAGTCGGTCTGCAAAGAATGCCTATATCAAAGTCTGTACCAACTTCTACTTTTCCTCGACCAAGCAGCGTCTGCATTACGAGGAGAATACTCTGTGATAGTATCTACTAGAATTACTGCATAGGCGATCCATTTCTTTGCAATCATTTCATGGATGTTGTGTTGTTAAAAAGTCTCCGATTTTAGTCACGGAAAATGGCACCAAAGCAATACAATATCTACTTGTTTTCTATTTATTAATATTGAACATTTTTGTTTAATATTTATTAATAATAAAAAAACTGTTCTATTGATTACAAGCAAAACATAATTGTTCTATTCACAAGTGCAGTTGTAGTGACTGAATTTACAACAGTTGCACAAATGTTGTTGGCATTTTCTCTATAAATTGTTTGTACAACACCTACGGGACCTACTGGGGAGGGTATATTGGATTTGTGCTAATGTTTGTAACGCCCATAAATATTGCTCAAACACCCATCTAAAGCATGCTACTCTGTACAAATTTGCGAAATTTGTTGAGCAGCATCAATTATTTTGTTTGAAAATTTTGACAATTAGCAAGTGGTGACAATGCCGCGATTTAGAAGAAAATTGTCATTTTTATTGCCCTTAGGTATGCAACATTGTTTCTTTTATGTAAACAAAAACCGTATGTTTTTGGCTGTTTTTTTACAATTTCGTGCGAAATAAGTGCCGCTTACATTATTTCACAGTTGGAAAAAAATGTTGTCATATACATTTTTTTGTTGAAAAAACATGCTGCCAGAAACATTTCGTAACTTTTCACAATAAGTACAACTTCAGCAGCATTAGTTCGCATTTATTTCGCATCAATTTTTTTTATATGGGCTTTTTATAGTATTTCGCACGAAATGATGAACAGAGGATCATGCTTTAAAGTATACCGATCGACTCAGAAACACTTCCTAAGTCGATTTAACGATGTCCTTCCGTCTGGCTGGCTGCCTGTCCATGTAAAGCTTGTACCCAGAGTACAGGTCGCAGTTTTAAAGATATTTCGATAAAATTTGCTACATAATATTTTTTCGGCCCAAGGTGGAAACCGGTCATTATTTCACCTGGCTCCCATACAAATATCCTCCTAAAATATGGGTTTAACGTTCATAAATATTTGAATTTTGCAAGTATCCAAACAAATTTCATCACAAATGAGTGGTAAATGAAGCCAAATCACATCTACAAATTTTGTGCAGATTGGTCCACTATTGATCATAGCCCCCATATAATTTCCACTTTACAGAGCATAACTCTGAAAAGCTCGGTGTCTAAATAATATTGAACAAAAATATGTTTCATACGAAACATATTTATACAAATCAAAATAACCAAACTCTAAAACTGAAATCGTGAACTGATTGACACATTTATAACAAGCAAATAAAATTAATAAACAATAAATTTAAATAATTGAGATTGTTGTATTTAATTTATGAAAAACTATCATTCATTTTTTACTCACTTGACTCAATCGTTAATATGTCTGCATTATATTTTTCATGCAATTTGAAAATTATTTTGTTTTTCTCACATGCATTATTAATTTTATTTATTGAGTTTTGTATATTTGTTTTGATATTTTACTTTTGACATTTTGAAGGCTTGGCAACATAAACTCAAAATTGTGTTCGGAATCAGATAGTTGTGTCATACAATGTCCAACATACTCGTACCATATCACTTGTGAATTGAATAAATATTTCTAAACAGCCAGTTGGTAAAAATTACTTGATACGTTTCGCCAAATTGTTTTCCTTAACGTTATATACTTTAATAGCTTCCCTAAAAGAATTGCCCCAATTTTATAACATTTTCTACTTATTTATGCTGTAATTGTAAAAGTATTTTTTATATCAGAAAAATATTTTCGAGTTTGTAGAAATTGTAGTTTTTTTAGTTATACTTTCACAGAAATACGTTTTTTTCGTACGTTCTTCCACAATCAAGGTTCATTTTAAACCTTTAACAATTTCAATGGTTGTTTGGTAAGTTTTGTTAAAGAACAATCTCTTGTAAATCTCCTCAAGGAATTGGGCCTTAATAATAGTATTTTCAAACTATTGGATATTGGGTAGCAGGAAAAAGTCCCTGATGGAACGGAGTATTTCCTACACCGTTTAAAAAAACCGAGGCACTTGAATGCTTCTTTTGACACTTGAGAAATGTATTAAGTCTAACAGACATTACACTTAATTCTCATGTATAAAACATCATGAGTATCTGATTTCTTAATATTCACACCACCTATAAAAGTAGATAAAACGACATGATCTGTCATGGGTTTGTGTTGTAATCTCATTCGGAAATTGTCAGAAAATCTTGGTTAAGTATCATTCATGTATTTGTCTATAGTTAAATGCATATGAACGGCAAATGTTGATAACAAAACTGACTACCTAAATTTATGTAGATGCCCACCAACTTTTTTCGTTAGAAATTTAAATTATACCCCATAAAAATCCTGTGCTTAAAACTACGGACATATGAAAGTCATTAATTTAATATTACTGAAAAAAAGTATATCGTAAGGTCAGGGATGGAAATTCAACGTTTTGCACGGTATTAAAATTGTATTTAAAATTTACTTGTTTCAGCCTCAGATTACTAATATTGAATACTTTTACAATTTTTTATATAAGCATGCGGTTCGTCTACAAATATACTGTTTTACACAAGATTATCTCTATAAAATTGTGATATAGACAAAATTTTCTACATAAAGTACTTTATCTATAGCAGAAATTAATTCAATAGGCTATATATAAGATTGTGTAAATTTGTCCTTTTACATAAAATAAGTAAAACATTATTAAAATAAGGAACATTATAACAAAATCCACATAAATTGTTTGCGGTGGACATACACAACTTCCTAATTTTTAGTTATAAAATGAAAAGAAGCAAATTAAGTGGCATTTCAAAATTTGTTGATTTGCCATAGTCAGTGAATTGTCATGGTATATTCTGCTAAATTGAGCTGTGAATACACCAAAATCTGCATTGAAACGATTTAGCAAATGTTTGTATATACATATGTAAACAACATTTGTAAATATTTTGTTGGTTCTAAGTAGCAACTTTGATTGTAGTTCTTTCTGCAATAAATATCCAGCAATATTTTCAGCAATTCGATGACACTTCAAAGTGTTTACAATATTGTAGATATTTGTAGTGCATATTACAAAAGGGAAATGTTACGAAAAAATGCACTTGTTAAAATCCAGCATTGAAATGCTGCTTAATCCCAGCCAGCATTTACATATAAAAATAAGCGTTTTGTAAGCGTTCAAATGTAAGCAAAACACTTATAAAACGCTGCTGTGACCTTTACAAAAGACATCAAATCAAGGATTTTATAATCGAAAAGCGTTAAAAAGACGATTGCAAAACATGTTTTTTAAGTAACGCAATTACACGTTTTCTAAATGCTTAACAAACACGTTTTGAAAATGCTTAAAAAACGTATTTTTAATGAAACTAGTAAGCGTTTTAAACATTTACTTTGTTTTGGATATGTTTTTTTATTGATACATTTAAAAAAATAATTTTTGCGTACTGTAAATATGACTTTGAGGCAAACACAAAATCCTCTTTTTTGCCTCAATTTTTAGCGAAAGTTTCTGCAATAGAATTGAAATATGAATAAAAAATGTAACTAGAAACCTATTAAACGTATTTCACTTACGACATTTTATTACAAAAGTTTTGTTTTCGTATGAGAATCCATTTTGGAAAAGATCGTTCAACTCATCGACAAATTGTGGCAGAAACTTATTTACATCATTGGGATGAGACCGTCCACAAAAAATAGCACCCACTAAAATTTAACTCATTTACTTTTCACTAAAATAGGCCACACGCTCTTCAACGAACTTTTCGAAATTGGTAACCCATCGATGCTAAAGTTCAATTCAGTCTCTCTAGCCATAATGGGCATATTCTCCATCTGCTAACGCGACAGTTGGAGCATCAGTCGGCGTACGTTTTAGCGTTCTGATATCTTTTGGTAGGCCTTCAATTTTGTCGCTTAATAATAAATCCAAAATGAGAATGATACGTTTTGCTTAAATTTATGCAACACTTGCATTTGCAAGCAAATTACCAAAAACATTCCCAAAACAATTGCATTAGCAAGCAAATTGTCAACGCCATTCGCAAAACTCTTATTTATGCAAGCTTGCTGCAATCTTAATTTATATGTTTATTGGGATATTCCAATAAATAATATATGTTTATTGGGATATTCCAATACAAATACATACTAAATTTTATAGAAATATTTTTACCTACTTGTGCCTTTAAAAATAAAAACACCTGTGACAATATATGAAATACAATACTCGTACAAAAACACGCCTCAATGCTTCCGCTTTTAAATACAAAAGAAAAAAAAAACGATAATATTAATAAATTATTACCATTTCCAATCGTTTATAAATTCATTATAGATAAAATAAATTCTTTAACCCTTCTTTGCATAATGCTGAAAATTTCCATCATAATATTGAATGCCCAAAAATATATAAAAGAACAAATTCACTATTCTAACATTGATTTTTGCTAAATTTATACTACATATAAATATGTATGTACTAAGATTTTTTAAACCATTTTTTTCTTTTTCAAACATGAATTTTTGTACATGAACAATAAAGAAAAAATCATGCAAAGAAGGGTTAATATTTAACTCATTTTATAGTAAATACATTTTTTTTTCAATTCAATATTTAATAGTTAACAATAACAAAAGTGTGCTTGTTAATTAAGGTAAGAATTTTATTTTGGCCAAATAATTAGCATTACACCATTAATATGTTATGTACACATTCAACTCTATTAAATACTAGGCCAAAAGCATTTTACATACAAATATCTATATAATCGCACGTACCCACTCTCAGATACCGACTCATATTTACAAATATGGCTAAATGGAATTGGCTACATAATACATCCCTGCCAACATTTTTGAGATTTTCTGGCGATGGCGATGATTACGCGATCCTTACGAATAGCTAACTATCGCCTTACAACTAAGCGATGAATATGCGAGCGCACGCAAGTAACGGGAAATATCCTCACAACAATCAAAACATTTTTGTATTCTTTATCGTTTAGAGATGAGTCATCAATGTTTTCTTGGTGCATTTTTTCTTCTTGTTGTTTTGTTCAGGTAACGGTAAAATAAATATTTGGTTTCAAGAACAATTAGCAAAATTGTCAAAATTGTTAATTTTAGTCTTAAGATTCAATTCAAAAGAAGAAGTGCTACTCCAAAGAGCAGCTACTAAAAATAAAATAATAAAAAATATAATTCACGCGATTCGCCTAATGATCGCCCGCGAATCGCCGTTGAGTTGTGTATAGTCGCGGCGATTGATCGCGTGCGATTATTAAACTATAGTCAGGCGATTCGCCAAAACGATCGCCTTTGTAATTGTCGCGATTCGCCAGCAATTCCCGAATGATGATTCACCAGCGATGCTCGAATGGTGATTTGCCAGCGATTCGCGAATGTTGATTCGCTGGCGACAGGCACACAGGCGATCGTTTTGGCAAATCGCCTGACCATAGTTTAATAATCGCACGCGACAAATCGCCGCGACTATACACAACTCGACGGCGATTCGCGGGCGATTGAAAATGTTTGCAGGGATCTATACATACATACATATTTATTCATACACTTAATGAATACATACGAAAAAGTTATAAATTTTGTCAAGAGGTTGGTTGTTAGTTGGCTGGTTAGTTGGAATTGGTTGGTGTGTATTTTTGTTGTTTGTTTGACTGGTTGGCTTACTGAATGACTGGGTTGTCAGAATGTTGAAAACAGCATACATAAATAATAACAACAAAAACTTTAACTACAACAAAATTAACCAGGTCATGATTATTAAACTGTGCTGTACATTATTTCCATTATTTTTGGTTACTTTTGTAGCTGCTGCTGAGTTAGATGTACAAACACTCTTCGAAATTCTATTAATGGTTATGTGACAATTTCATTAACATAATTTTGAAAAATTGTGTAGTTTTCCGAATCTTATTTAATTCTATAAACCCAACAAAAACTTTTACATTTTATTTTATTTTATTTCATTGAACAAATTATGACAAAATAACAAAATCATCATAATATGACTAAATAAATATTTTACAATATCAGTTATAATTGATATAAATTCACAAAGTTCAGAATACGATGATAAATATTAATATAAAGTGTTGGAAAATATAATAAAAAGTATTATCATTAATAAGATGCTGTAAAAAACATTTTTCCGGCAGAATTATTTATAACTTACTACCAATTTAATTTTATGTCTCTCATAATATTAATATTTAGTTGACTTCCTGCCAATTTAATTTTATGCCTCACATAATATTAATATTTAGTTGAACATCTATCCATTTTATACACATATGTTTCATAGATGCCACATTTCTTTGTCACATTTCGTAAAATATGAAATTCTATCCTTATTGTTTTTTTCCTACATATTGCCTTTGGCTTTAGGTTTATATCCTGTTATTTTCTTTTTTTATGACTCCTTAAAGGTTTAAATCCGTGAATGTGACTGCCACTTCATAACATGGACTTTTTTCTTTTTTGCTTAAACCAAGTCTAAACTAGTTTGATCATTGTCCTGCATAGATTCCCATATGAACTGTATTTCTTCTCTAAAATAGAGTAGCATACGATTTTGCAATATTTCTACATACACAGCGCATATTTTTCAATCTATTCAATAAATTGGACTGACACCAGATGGAAAAAAACCCCATATCATTATCGAACCACTTTCATTATTCAGGGTTTTGGGTATACCTGGGATTAAAGTCTTTATTTTGTGGTGTTCGAAAGAGAATTAAACAAATTGATTCTCGCTTCATCTGGCCAAATCACATATCTCCAATTTTCCGGTGTACAGATAAACATTATGGTTGCTCATTAAAAAGTGCCTTCCTTAACTACAGGCTTTTGATCCAGCTTCCTTTATCCTATTTATAATTATTCGACTAGTAACAGATACACATAAATTAATTTTGAGCTCTTCAGATGACAAAAATGATTCTATTATTTTCCTGCTGAACAACAAAATATCTTTCCCATCGAATTAACATTTTGGTGCCTATTATGAGCTAAATTCGATTTTCGACTGTGGTCGAAAATTCTTATCGAACGAATTTTCATTTGGTATTATGGTGCACATTCGATGTAAAAACGCTATTGTGAAAATCACTCTTTTTGGGTTATTCACAATAGTACATTGTTATCAGCTGGCGCCATATTTGTTTACAAATTCTTAAAGAAAAATAAATTAAATTTGAAATGACCACCACAGAATTATGGTTTGATGATTCGTCTGATGAAGATGAATCCGTACTAGAAATGGCCAGAAGCAGAAAAAGGAATTCCTTTGGGTGAATTTAAGCACGTTTCAAACTACAATAAACCAATTACGGCCTCCTCAATAATGCTATACAACTGTAAAGTGTTTTGACCTCCTCCTGTTGCCTGGTATTCGGCTTTGTTCTGTGACATTTGTTTTTTAGTTTTCGATTTTATGTTGACCCATACATGTTGAAATACTTTAAATATGTATTTCTGATATTAAATATTTACTAACCTTAATCAACTTTGCCGTCGTTCTGATGGGTGGTCCAATAGAATTAAGCTCCTGTGTAAAACCCTCCCATTTTTCCATGAGAGAAACGAGCTTCTCCAATTGCTGTTTTCTGCTTACGACCTGCAGGATATTAACAAAAGTAATTTACAAGTAGATAGTATTTGGTTGACCAAAAAAAAAAAAAAAACAAATACTTAAATTTGTGTTCGATAAAAAAATTCGTTAAACAAGGAAATTTTGGACAGTGACGCCAACTCAGAATACAAATTTTACATTCGATAGTCGATTTTCGATAGCCAGCGAATGTCGATTATCGAATGCAGCTCATAATAGGGACCTTTGAAAATTAACTTATGACCATTAAAAAGTTCATAGAAAGCTTATCAGTACAGATTCACCAAAAAATCATCAGAAGTTTGACAGTAAGAATTAACAAAGTAATTAGTTTTCTTTGTTTTTCTTCTTCGCATCATTGAAAATATGTGAAAATTAAAAAAACATGGTACAATTGTATTTTTCTGACACATTTTAGACACAGTTGGTATTACCACGAGTCATTTTGTACAATTTCTAAACACTGTTGTACACAATTTGGTATTCCAGATGAAATGGTTAAATAGATGATTTTTATTAAATTTCATGAACAATTTGGAACAGATATCCATATAATCTTTAATTATGCATCTATGATATGGTTATCATGACAAGAAATTGTCGTTTGAATTATCGAACAGTAGGAGCCTTTGAATTAATAATTCACATTAAATAATTTTGAAACTGAATCCAAAAACTAAAGCTTAAAGTTTATTTAATTAGGATTCCAAAAACTAGAATTTAACTCTTCTATATCTTCTTCATAAATAAAACTGTTATAGATAAACAAAATTAATATTCTTAAAGATTCACAAGTAGTCATAAACAAATGAAGATAATTTACAGGAAACAGTTTAGTACGAAAAGAGCTCTTTAAAAAAAATTGTCTATCATTTCATAAATTTCTTCCAGGAAGACTAGTTTTTTTTTATATCGTAAACAAACACTTGATATGGTAGCATTTTCCAATAAAGACCAGGGGCCATAATACCGCATTCGTGCTCGAATGAGCTATCGAATCGAAAAATGATTTCGATATCGAAATTATGATAAAATGAACTAAATTTCTTGCTCGATATCGAATGCCATAATCTCAAATAAGAAAATTACGATCAATTTTACTCGATATCGAATGCGGTAATTTGACCCCTGGATTTTTAAAATCCAGTCTCGCTTGAAATCCCAAAGTTGCCAGATACTTCTACGCTTTTCATAAAATAATTTTCAAATTGTCCCAAAATTTCCCCAACCTTAAGAATAAAGCTGAAAAATCGATGCATATGGTAAACTTTCTCAATAAAGGGAGAGTTTATTCTTAATTTGAGAAATATATTTATTATCAAGTTATTCTCAAACCCCACTCTCAGGTGTATTTCAAATATGGATCAAATTACAATTTAGGAATATGTTTTTTTTTTCTCTCTTAAATTCAAATTAAATTTAAAGTGTGCATTCTGTTACAATTATCCAATATGTTTAACAGAAGAACATATTTATAATGGAAATTTTTCTTAAAGTACAATTAAATTTTATATGTAAATATTTGTTTAAGTCGGACTTGTATTCACCCCTTCTCTATACTTGTCAAATATGATGATGTAATGATGCTGAGATGAGATGATGTAATTATTAGATAATAATATTTGATATTGAGTTTGTAAAACACAAGTTCAAACTCAAATGTGATAATTAAACCAGTTTATGTTTAAACATTTTTTAAATTCGTTAAAATTCATATTTTATTTTAGGTTTGAAAATAATTTGAATACTAACTTTGATATCAAACTGAGGAAATATAATCTTTTATTTAAATTTAAATGTAAAATTAAAATCTTTGTTTAAGCATGGTACTCTGTTCATCATTTCGTGTGAAATACTATAAAAAGCCCATATAAAAAAAATTGATGCGAAATAAATGCGAACTAATGCTGCTGAAGTTGTACTTATTGTGAAAAGTTACGAAATGTTTCTGGCAGCATGTTTTTTCAACAAAAAAATGTATATGACAACATTTTTTCCAACTGTGAAATAATGCAAGCGGCACTTATTTCGCACGAAATTGAAAAAAAATAGCCAAAACATATGGTTTTTGTTTACATAAAAGAAACAATGTTGCATACCTAAGCGCAATAAAAACGACAATTTTCTTCTATATCGCGGCATTGTCACCACTTGCTAATTGTCAAAATTTTCAAACGAAATAATTGATGTTGCTCAACAAATTTCTCGCAAATTTGAACAGAGTACCAATGCTTTAGGTTTAAAAAAGCTTTGGCAATTACGTTCATCCTTCCATCATTTGACTTTGTTTTTCTTTTAATTCCTCAGTCAGCTTTAATCAGATTTAGATTCCAGCCAGTAGTTACCATCCGCAATAGATTGGCATAATAAAATATGTTATAAAGTCTATGTAACGCAAAACAATATGCACCACTTAATTATCTGTAGACTTAGTTGTCTGTAATATTATAGTTCCCATATCTGGTCCGAAAATATTTGGAATTAAATTTATTTGTAATCTATTTTCTTATTTAATAAACTTTTGTGGAAATTTCCATGTGCTTTCAACTGAATTTCATTCAGTGTAAATCAAAATATGTAGGTACGAATTCTTGAATTTCTTTGAATAGAAATTATGTTGTCATTATGAATTTATGGATAGACTCCATATGAAACACTACTGGAGACATGTTATTCGCACAGCAATGAACATTAATTATGTTTTAATCAACCCGAGTCTATTTATAATTGTACGATTATATTGATATATTCACACTTGACTTTAATTATTTATTTGTTATTGAGAATTGATAATGTTCATGTTTGTGTTGTTTATGTTGTTTACTATGATTTTCTATGTAATTCAACGCCCAACAGTTTAATATACGATATATAGGAAATTAAATTAAATTTCTTAGCTAAAGGATTTTTTAAACAACTTAATTATTTAAAACATTTAGGTTCTTCAATTGTTTTGAGAGGTTCAACAAGCAAATGTATACCCAGCAAATCTTGATACTGAGATGTCAGTAAGGATTATCTTAATTTTTTGTAATGGCTTTTATATGCACACATGAAAATTCTAATTCCCATTTATTTGAAGAAATTTCACCCAGTTTCCAATTAACTGTTATTCTCAACAATTGATTTTCTTAAATATAACTAGATCCAGGTCAGTTCTTTTCCTTTTACAGCAGTATTTGTCCTACAACATCTAATATTTTATCTGATGATGATTTTTTTTTCTAAACTCATGTATTATAAAATTGCTTGCTTGTAGCCAAGAATGATAAAATAAAGATTACCCATGCGCATGATTTCCCGTTATGTGACGTAGAAGTTCCATTCTAAGCGTTACCAAGAATGTTTCATGTGTTAGAATTAAAATTTCTTGCGAAAAATGTATGTTTTATGTGATAGTTGGCAACCTTGCAATTGAAATCTCTCTGAGAGTTCTAAAATAAAAGCTGTTTAAAAAAGAAAAAAAAAAAAAACAACAAAAAATATAAACATTCAAAACATTCAATTATTCAAAAACGATTATTAAATTTACCAAACGTTTATTAAGACAGATTTGCATATAAAAATTTGCTTAATAAACGTTTGTTAAATTTATTAATCGTTTCTGAATAAGGGGGAAAGTGTGCAGTGAGCAAATGCAAGCAAAACAACAGTAAAAAAACAAGTGAGAAAAAATTAGCCAATAGAAACACAAACCGTGTGACGTCACAGTTCCAAAATGCGCAGATCATTTTAAAATTTTACGCGCGTTGGCGTAATCTTTATTTTATCATTCTTGGTAGTAGCAAACATTAGACTGAGAACCATTTATAAACAGAAGCAACAAAACACTACAAATGAAACTGTAGTACGTGAAATAGCATTTATCCTAAACAGCCATGCAACACAAGATAATTCTGTTTTTTTTTTTATTGTATTGTATTCATTCATAAAACTATTTCATACATTTGCTAATCTACTTTTCAGCCGTTGTTGCCAGATGTGTAAATGTAGTTATTGTCATGTATTTTAACTTTGAATCCAAATCCAGTTAAAAAGTATTTTTATTCTTCAAAATTCATCGTATACTTCGTTAGAAATATGTATGTAGATTAATGTTTGACAATTTGAATTAAAACATGATATCCGAAAGGTGTCCGACCCTAACTACGCATACAGATGTCTATAATTTTATGCAAATTTTCAATCACATCACGCCTTCAGAGCACATACAATTACAAATCTAATTACTTTCGTATTTTCTGAAGCCTAAATGCGACATTTTTTTCTATCAAATTTCTAATAGCTTCTCCAGAAGGACGATTAGATAACAAAACCCCTTACTTTTACTTTATGTGTACGAGTATGAAAAAAACCACAATTTTGAACATTGATAATGTTGCAGTCAACAGAGCACTGTTAAGCACTTAAAAGTCATAATACTTGAATTATAATACAAAAATCTATCTGAAATATATATTGGATATAATTTTTTAGAAATAAAAAAGACACAAAAAAATAAAAGTAATAGTGGACATCTGAAATAATTTTGAAATCTGAGTAATTTGGATTTGAAAACTGTAATACAGCTGCAGAGGATTTGTGACCATTTTCGAAACTGGGTGAATGGCACTCATTCTAAATACACTATATAGAAGTGGAGAGGATTTGTGACTATTTTGGAAACTAAGTGAATGGTACCAATACTGCGGTCCAAGGTTTACTTATTCGTATTGTAGTAGTGGGATATCTGAAATAATCTTGGAATCTGAAATAATCAATGCAATTAAAGATCCTACGGTACAGCGTTGTATTTTAATTCTCGCTCCTGTACTTATGCGTAATAAATTCCTAACTAAATGAGAATTTTATTGATATTTGTATGATTCGTTATAATTGTTATAATTAAATATAAGATTTGTAATATAAGTAGTGCATTTAAAACAGCATGGTAAAACAGCACTATTCAATCTACTCAGAAAAAATCCAAACTTTTCAAATGCACTATTAAGTTTCAAAAAAATATATATTATTTTAGTACATTTTTTCATTGTAGACCACATTAATGCTGTTTTTAACCTTAAACGGAAAAGTGTTGTTTGAACTGAAAACTGTTTTTACTTCTATTTTAAAATATTTAACAATAAAATATAAGTTCTTGGATTTTATTTATTATATGCAAACCTAGGTTCTCCTTTAAAATTCCATAATCAATGTTTTCAATTTAAAAGTTTCGGTTTCCAGGACAATTCTCAAATTCGTATTAGGCCAATTTTAATTACAGTAACATGGTTCTAGATGATAATCATTTGGAACTTATTTTCAACATAAATATTTAAAATATAACTATTTGTAATGATATTATTCCTTTATATACTGAAAATAGTTGCAGTACTAAAATGCACCTGGTGGTTTTTGTTTTACAAATGCTTTTGACTTATTGATGGAATGTTTAACTGAAGTGATGAATGGCATAGAAAGACATTTTTGCGTTACTTTCTTTGGAAAGGGATAGTTGAAGAAGTAAAGGTGGTGAAAGAAGAAAGCTTTTTATATCACAACTCTGTAATTACGCATTATGTTTGTTTTTAGTGCAGTATTGCAGCGCCGCTGGTGGTGAGTAGGCGCATTAATTATTTTTATTTAATTATTTTACTTCGGTGGCGTTTATATGCTATACCACCGCAGGAGGGCGCTGTGATAAATATTAGTTATGATGGATAGAAAAGAAAACTAATAATTATCAGAAACTGATGTTGTTTGAGTGGCAGCGGCTGGGAATCGAACCCGGGCTACAAATACCAACTCCTGCTTAATAATCAAATGCGCTAACCAATTAAGCTACAGCTCCCTCTTATGTGGATCCTTTGTTAAGTGCTTCTGTTTCAAAATAACAAAGATTTTTTTAGCATTATAACCAATAGCAGTAACATTTGTGTATAAAGAGCTATTGGGACACTCACCTACAGTGATTGAAAAAGTCCCATTGTATTTAATAATAAATAATACTGTGGTTAAAAATTGTAATAGGAATAGTAACAGAAATCTTATGCGCTAATAATCTTTGAGTTGTATGTCGTTGAGAAAACCAGTCTCCACATCAGCTAATTATGTCTCATTATTATCATATCTTGTAAAAGGGGTTCATATTTGCTATATATTATACTATATTTGCTATTACAAAATATGTCAAAATTCCAACATGCCATTCAGCCTCTTTCTTTTCAGCAGTTATTTGAAATCAAGCTTGGCTATTTATATAGCAATTCTAAATAAATTGCTATATAAAATATATAAATAAAAAATAAAGAAAAATAAAATTGCGAATTTCTTCACTCTGAATGCAGCTCAATTACTGACACAATTCTCTTAATCATGTCTTATACTATACATATAATATAACGAATTATTTTTGCATGGTCGTGCTTGCACAGACAAACAAAAACATGTTTATAAGGGAAGTGATCCCCTGCTATTGTACTCCAATCGATTTAAAATTAGTATGACTGCAATTGATTCAGCACAGTTCATTCATATAAGGCATGTTAATCTTTATTTGATTTGTTATCTGGAAGATTTGGTCTGGTCAGACGAAGATGACATTCCTAGGTTTATGGAAGACTTAAATTTAAAATTTAAAATTGCATATTATTTTTATTATATACATATTGTGTGGCATTATTAATATCAAGTGACACAATTTAAATCATTCTTTGGAATAAAATCCATTTGCAATCCTTTATTGTACAATAAACATGTATGTATATGTATTTAGGAATATCTTTAACACTGAATAGAGTAGGCGGATTTAATGAAGCAATGGTTAGTTGTTGCTTCATTTGTTTTCATTTAATCCAATCATTGTGTCACATTCATATGACTTATACAAACACAAAGGCATATGTAAACATATGACAATCAGCTCCAGCAGCAACAACTATTAACTATGTACGGGGGCTATTCAAAAACGTCTTAGCCTATAACAGAAAGCGCGGTATAAACAGAAAAAAGTTAAGTGTTGTGGAAACTTCCATCTGTGCTATGAACACATGTTAAATTTCTTTTCGATCTAGCAACTCCTTCATATAGAAAAGACGCATCCGCGATTTTTTTACAACGGAAAAATTAGAAATTCGTGGTGTGATTAAATATTTAAATAAAAAAGGTTTATCGGGGCAAGAAATTCATAATGATATGGTGAAGGTGTTAGGTGAAAGTGCTCCTTCATATGCAACAGTAAAAAATTGGGTTGCTGAATTTAAACGTAATCGTACAAGTATCGAGGATGAACCACGTAGTGGACGTCCAAAACAGCAACAACATTTTAGCCAAAGTGCATGTTATGGTATTAAATGATCGACGAATAAAAGTGCGTGCAATATCTAATATCATGGCATCTCAAATGATCGAGTCCATTTAATTTTGCATGAAGAACTAAGATGAAATAGCTTTCTGCAAGATGGGTGCCGCATTTGTTACGAATGAAAATGGCTAAAATTACGCATTAAAGTACGAGTTGCTACTGCTCCTGATATAGCTCCCAGTGACTTTTACCTGTTTCCAAATCTAAAAAAATTCCTAGCTGGCAAGCGCTTTACCTCAATTTGAAGGCCTTGAGGAAAACTATTTTAATCAAGGGATATAACTTCTAGATAAGCGTTGTACTATGTATATTGAAGTTTCAGAAGATTATATTGAAAATAAAAATATTTTTGAAAAACTCTTTCTGTGCTAGCTAAGAAACTTCCGAACCGCCCTCGTATATATTCTAACTACTAAAGCTAGATTTACACGATTGAAATTTTCTTCAAAATTGCTCTTGAAAATGCTTCAAACTCGTGTAAACAGCAAAATTTCTTCAAAATTTATTTATTAAATAACTATAAATAACTATTAAACTATTTACACGAGTTTGAAGCATTTTGAAGAGCAATTTTGAAGAAAATTTCAATCGTGTAAATCTAGCTTAATAATGAATATGTTGTTTATTTGTTTACTATTCTTACATACATATATACATACATAAAGCCATGTAAACGTACAATATGATGGCTATAACTAAATTTCGGGAATAATAATAGAAACTGTCATTTATCGCAGATTGGAAGAAGACAACTTTCAGAACATTGAAGACAATTTTTAAGAAGTTGTCGCCAATCTTGTCGCCATAAAAAGACTAAAAAGACAACATTCCAAATCACGACTCTTGTATAGAACGCAACATTCGGAACATTTCTTCAGCATCACCCACCGCAAACGATTGCCTACGTTCATTTTGATATCAAATGTAAATATGTGGTGGCCCTAATGCACAACAATAACAACAACAGCAACAAGTTTAATCATCACCCAGTAACGTAAATTCGATTATTGTATGTATGGCTGCAATTTAAACTTGTAATTAGATTCATGTACCATATTTCATTCTATTTTTCACTTACTAACATTACATACATATGTATGTACACATGCATATACTTTTAAGCCATGGCGAATGTGAAATGTATTAAAGAAAGAAAGAAAAAATAATTCTATAAAATGATGATAAAATTATTTACGAGTGTATGTTTTCTCTTTATACCAATTTAATAGAATTATTCGTATTATACTCTAACACACATCATCATCATCATAATCATATTATCGTCTCGTCCTTTTTGGAATTAAATGTATAAAGAAATAATCTAAATCTAAACTGCAACAGTCCAATGTAATAATTTAACTTTAGAATAAAGTATCAAGCTTTATAGAACATTATAATCCTAACAGAAGGATAAATATAAAGCAATGAATGCGTTTAATAGGTGTTTATTTTAAATCAGCTATTTAGTGAAATGTGTAAAATTGAATGTTGAATTTAAATGCATACTTACTTGTATGCAGTCAGAAACAGGAACTTTGTTTTCCAATAGGGGCATATTGGAATAACAAGAAAATATTTAAATTTTAGTTATTGAAGTTCAGTAGTTGAAGTTTTGACAATTGTTACAATGAATCGCTGGAAAATTCACTATGAAAGGGGTGGTTCTGTAAAAACTACATTTTGTGAAATTGATAATACTTGCGGTAAATATTATCGTCCTTTTGATGCCGCTATTAAGACTTTGGTCGATAAAATTGTCGCACTTGAGATTCTGAAAACTCTAGAGCACTTGTTTAGAAACCTTTGCATGCTGAATATGTCACTGTATGCAGCGCAGTGGATGAGTGATTGTGCCACATTTTTTCCCGAAAATTCGGCTGAAAATCTGGGTACGACGAAAGAATTACGATATTATTGATGATATTGATATTACAGATTTTCAAACGAAATTACGTGAAACTTCTTCAGGTAAACTTGAAAATTGAATAAACAATTTTAAAGTTTTTTTTTGATGAAATTATATCCAGTCTACATCCCAGAGACTATATTCCTAATATAGGTACTTCTAGCTTATATTCTAATACTTCTGTATTTGAAGATTTTCAAAATGACCATTTTTGAATAACGAATAATTTGATTAATTTTATGTAGAATATGTAATCGAATAAAAGGAATGAATATTTATTTTTCGTTCGTTTTTAGAATTTTTAAAAATTTATGTGTAATACGTTTTGTACGCATGTTGAGCCTTGGATAAAGTACCTGCTATCAAATTGTTTGTATTAGAATGGAACGATTTTTCTCCTTTAGTGACAAAGACAATATTGTATGATGTCCTTTAAATTTAAAGAAATAGACTGAATGTAGATTTCTATAAAGCAGGAGAAATATGTTTTCATCAGATCCACTTGACTCAAAGTTTCATGTATTTTCTGAATTTATAATAGTATTGTTAAACTTGGAAGTAAGATCTTACGTACCCGACTTATTTCTGAACAGTTTTCTACTAAAATGAATCTTGAAGTTTCTCCAGGATTAGCTTTAGTCTTTCAAATTAGTATTGATCAGCATTCCTTGAGTTTTCAGTATTATAGCATATAGTCTTAGTTCTATCATTACTAATAACTTTTCTGCAGGATACAGCAGGATCAGCAAATACATTAATAATTAACTCAACTGTAGAATCTAAGGTGGACTCATTGTCCATCCATATATTAAACACATAATTGGAATATTTTTTGGCAAAAAACTGAAACATAAAGAACCTCTCTACTGTGAGTAACAATAAATTACCAATATTAACTACTTTTATTTTTCTTTTAACTATTAAGTTGAAAAGCTCTTCGACTTCTTTGGTGCATTTCTGAGCTGTCCCACAAGTTAAATTCTCTTCCTTTTTATATTTTACAAATGCTGATTTCTCTCTGTGTACCTATCACTGCTTTGCATGAATATAGTGCGTTTCTTAACAAATAATTTTATTGTACACCTTAAAATGTTTGTGGTTTTATGTGGCTGAATTACAAATGCCTTAAGTCAGACCCACATGTACTACATACAATCTAGCCGACCAAATACAAATTATGTATCAAAGTGTTGTGAGCGAAATTCATGCGCTTAAAGAAAATTAGCCACAAGTTGCATTCGGTAATTTAAGTTTTCAAGCAATCTTACAATAACAGTATATTTTGCTATTGTATGGCACTACTCTTATTGCTGTTGCTGTGCTGCATAATGTTGTAGTTTCTTATACTGCTGCTATTTCATTGGAATTTGCCTACTAACTGTGACTCAGACTTGAGGAATATTATGATGATGATGACGATGCTGCTGGTGGTGGTAGTGATGTATGCATACAATCATGCATGTGTGTATCTTCTGCTGAATGCTAGAAGCAAACTGTGCGCATAATAGATACAAAACAAAAACACAAACAAATTCACTGCAAAAATAAGGGTCAACGAATTTTCATATTGTTGGCAGTGCCGTTGCACTGTAAGATTTACAAGCATTTTTCATGCCGACATTTATTTGTTCATATTCATACCAGCTTCTTTACCCACCCTCCATCTTCCCCGTTCAACTGACTGACGTGACTGCTCAGTTGTTGTTACTGTGTGTTGATCTCTGGGAGTACGAGTGGCTTGTTTATTATTGCATATTGCTGTTACACTGAATGCCTGTATTTTTGCCTGGACAACGACAGACTTACAAACAGGCAGTCAAACTGTCAATGACTGACAATAGAGAGTTTTTCATTATCCTACAATATGACAATTTTGTAGCTGTGTGTTTTTCTATGCAATGAATATTTCTACGGTTCGTTGCTTTTTTGAGATTCTTACGTTTTAATTTTTTCCTCAATTTGATGTGATGTGTGTAAGTATGTATGTATGTACTTTTATACATTTTATTCTGAACCCAACGACCGCCAACTGTTTATTTTATCATTAAATTTAACATAAGAGCCATTATGTTGGTTACATTTTATAATATTGTTGTTACGTTAGTTAGTGTGACAGTTTCCATGTCCAATACACATGCACACACATTAATTTTTAAATCACCACCAACTACTGGAGGCTTGTTGCTGCAGGAAGCTGCCTCGATGAAATACTTAGATTGAGATCGGTTTCTAACACAAAATTACATTCCTGTCTGCAACCCTTTCAATGTATTGTAATAAATTTATGTATATCATATTGGAAATACAATCATATCATTGGAAAACATTACCTCGTTGTGGGGATCAGTGATCTAGTGTAATTTAGTAAATATCAAAATTTTTGATTACTCAATGTTAGAATACTTCTCCCTAAAGAGATTGCTACATTTGCAAAACATTAATAGAAGTAAACTACATTCTATTTTAAACATTTTCTTAAAGACATACAACTCTTCTACTGCCTACTCAATTGTAGAATTTTTTCATACACAGAAACTCCGGATGAAGGAAGGCAAGTGATTGTAAATAAAGTACATAACAGAGAAAAATGTTTACAGACAGAGAGATGTTTTCTTGGTGCTTAAGCGTTCCTATGATAAATTTGTTGAAGAACACTGATCTAAAGACTTTTAGGTTCAGGTCTTTTATAATGTTGTTACTTTTGTTATTCTTTAAAACCGGCATAATTATTTGACTGTTTGCCTGGCAGTATGTCTGCTTGATGGGGTATATGGTTTAATAGTTTAATGAATGTTTAAGTTTTTAAAGAGGTTTTTTTTTAGTTTATCTATTAACTGTAGCTGTAGTCGAGATTTTGGGGTGGCTTTGGCTTCTTTGTCATGTAAAGCACTTGCTTTAATCCACTTTAGTTTGTAGCCAGAAGCAGCCGTTCAGTGTAGCAAGTTATTCAGATGGAAATGATAATAGTGGATGCCTGTTATGTTGATGTTGGTTGTTGCAGAGATGGAAGATATTTTATAAAAATGAAATACTTTAGGTTTTCAGTGGATGCCTGTGTCTGTGAGTTCTTCATTCCGGCAAACATACAAACACTCTTTAACTAATTTTATGGGTTCTGCTTTAGTGATTTGTTGAAGCACGTGCGTTGTTGTGCTTTTCCTAGGTTTTTTTACAATATATAATTTCTTTTTATATTCCATTTTCATCATTTCCTTTCCATTAAAATGTTGCTGGCTGCTCAGTTTTTGCGTTGCCACCTTTTGTTATTGCTTTGCTATTGTTCTCTATTTTACTGTGTGCCTGATGGACATGCCGAACATGTTGCATGCATATACATTATTATTCACATATTATTATTATATACCATAATAAACAGACCAAACAAAAAATTGTGGATAGGCAGACAGCCAGCCATTCAGACAAAATATTAATATACTTTATTTCTCGGTACTAAGTTTTTGTATCGGTTTCATTTCGAATTGTGTTCCAAATTCAAATTGTAATTTAAAACACAAAAGTGAACGAACGAATGGTTCCGGTGCTTTGTGTGTAGCAACATTCCCCTACAACACTAGATGAAGTTGCACCAAATAGTTTTATGTTTCATTACAAAACAATAAGAAGAAACAAACAAAAAAAAATCACCGCATGAATAAAAGCATTTGTAATTGTTAAAGTTTGTTTTGTTACTAAAAGGGTGGAGTACGCTACAATATGATTTTATTAATTTGACACAGTGATGCCAATCAATATTTGCTAAAAAAAAATCGAAAAAAATAGAGAAAGAGCAGAGTATCACGAATGCTCGAATTGAATTCATTATTCAATTTACGAATTTAATAAACAAATTTTTCTTTTTAATACGCGAATTTAAAAAGTAAACATATTCTGTTTGAAATAGATTTTCGGGAGACCTTCAGATTTAGTCATGATTAATTTGCAAAAGCTGCCAACATCCGGATTGGATTTTTTACCCAAAATGTATGCAAAAAATGTATTTTTAGAACTCAGACAATAATATTAAAGACGTTCTTGCATAATAATACTCGTATTTAATTAAGTTGTGTAATTATTTAACACAAAAAACCCGCTACATTAGCAACAAAATCGCAACTTGTTGTAATAGTTTAAAATAGTGTCAAACAATTGGGCTAGGTGTGCTGAGTATTTTAATTGGTGCTGCTACACTTACCCCATCAAGTTGTGCGTATTATGTTTATTATTTCTATAGCAACTCAACTTAAATTGAAATACAAAATAAAAATAAATACAAATAACATTACTATTATTTGTAATTGTTGCTTAGTCACCAAAAGCTATACAGAGAACAAACAAAAAACAAATTAAATAAACTAATTAAAAGAGTTCAATTCAAGTGAAAATATTTATGGTATGCACTTGTTCCACAGTTAAAATAGCTTCGTATAAAGCATAATTTATGCAATGCAAGATTTATAGTTATTGATTTCCGGAAATGCTTATTATTTTAGGGTTTCTCTTTACATTGAAAACGAAAAAAGAAATTAATAAAGAAAAACACTTAGAAGTAACAAAGAGCGTAAAATGTTTAATTTTCATGAAAGAAAACTTAAAACAGTTTAGTCAAAGGTTTTGTAATTACAATTTAAATTGATTATTTTAACAGCAAAATAGAATGAATATTTCAATTATATAAGATAATGAGTTAAGACAAAATATCTAAAAACAAATTTTAAAATGTGATTAACCATAAAAGAAAGATGTTCAACATCTATGTATAAGGAAGGGCTTAGAAGATTGTTCCGAATTCCCTTTCCTAATAATGAGTATTCAATAGTTGATATTTGCAGGTTTTTTTCGAAATGAATGAATAATGCTGACAAACATCGTAGTTTAAAATTCATTTCAGTTTGTCACTTTTTCAATTTAGAATGGTTTAGTTATTTCTTAATGAGTTTATACAGTGAAACCTGAAGAAATAAGTGTTTTTCTATTACTTCTGAGTTTTCATCAGTTGCATGTGCAAAGAAGTTTACCATGTTCTAAAAAAGATAATGAACAGATGTCATAATGCAGATAATGTAAAGTTTGAGCTAGACAACTCAAATCAATTGTTATTTATTGGATTTTCATATCAAATACATATACATATTGTCATGTCATGTCATTACCACACTAACAGATTGTTGTGATCTGCCAGGAAAAATATTAGCTAAAGATCCTGTTTTCAAGTTGATTAGCATATTATGCGAGCTGTATATAATATACAGATGTCGCATCTTCAATTTCACTAGCCTACAATTGTGAAATGGTATTTTTAATGGTAGACTGAACAAACTTATTCTTAATTCTGTCTGGGCATTATAAAATTTAGAAAAAATTCAAGGTTTTCATCACATATTTTCAATTGAATATGATTCTATAGAAGAATTTACAACAACTTTGAGCAAATCTTCGAATTTCAAACAAATTCGGAAAATATAATATTTAACAAAACGTTTCAATTTATGAACAATTTCAATATTAGATTTAAAATAGATTTACTTGCGTTAGGCAAGTAAAAAATCAAAAAATTCCATCTCTTTTTATGTACATACATATATAAGTTTTAGAGTCCGACTTTAATTCTGCCAAATAATCATTATTCGGCGTGATCCGCAACAATCCGAATTTGAGCAGATGCAAAAATACTACGCAATGAAATTATTGATTCATATCAATTATGTTAACATAATGTTTTGTCGATAGAATTATTATTGTCATACTACAAATAAAAAAAAATACGAGGGCATTCTTCAAAATCATTGCGGAGCATGTAATGGTATCCACCTTAATTTATTAAAAATGCCACAAATTGCTAAAAATATTGTAGTATAATATATACTGTTAGTACTTTTTCTACAAACATTTTACATAACTTTTCAGACTACCCTTCTACAAATAAAGTATCAGGGTTTTTTTGCGTTCTCCATGTATTTACGAATATTATTTATTATCTAATTGAAACCAACTACATTTTCATGACTCAACTCTATTATTCATATTTACCCCACAAGAAAATCATGAAAAAAACCGATCAGAAAAGCGTACCCTCCCATAATTATGTACTACACATGCATTAATATGTATGTACACTAGAGTGGCCATAGTGGAAATTTTTTTGAAAAGTTAAATTTTTCGCACTGAAAAATATGAGGTTGGAGATAAAAATAATTATGCATATTTAAATTTTTTTTTTTTAGTTCCGAGTACCTCCGGGTTGAGCTCAAAGTTTTATTATATTATCCATTCATCACTATTTTTGTTCCTGTTTATATTTGAAAAACAACAACAAAATCTGAGTGTATGTGTTCCCAACTTAATTTCTTCGATACCTATAATAATTACCTTTAAAACGAGCCGTAATAGTCTACAGATAAACTACGGATAAACTTGCCCGGAATACCCTAAAACTAAAGTTCCAAAAAATTGATGATTTTTAAAATTTCTTTTATTGTTGATTATATTATACTAATGAAGATTTTTTGTGGGATGAAAAGTTTTTTCTGTAGTGCTCCACAACTTGAAGCAAATACTGCTTAACCTCTTCGTCGTATGACAATGCCCGATTGAAATCTGTAATTAGTTTTATTGCTCTTTCTGACGGGTCATTTACAATGGTTAAGTGTTGACATATTCCTTTTGCGGTGCAGTATTCTTCTTGATCCTTCCAAATTGATGGATCCAATTTAAAAAATTTCACATCGATTTGTAAACGATGGAAAAAACGCTTGGTGCGAGGAGTGACGAAAGAACTTACATCCTTATTTTCAAACGATTTCACTTGCTCCAGCGTTAAGTTTAATATTTTCGGAATAACATCATCATTTTCGTCATCACGATTGCCAAGAGCTTCAACTATTTTCCGCTTCACTTCAATTGATATCATTTCATCGAAAAATCCAAAAGCAACCGCCTCTTCGGATAAATACCATAAATGGTTTTTGAATTTGGACAATAAGGCATTTGAAACATTTAGAGCGAAATATGAAATAGATCAGCGTAACGCATCCGAACCAATATGAAACATAAATACGCGTCAAGAAAATGCAAATGTTTCAAATGCCTTTCAGTTCGGAAGATGTCATCTTGAATTGTTCGCGAAGCAAAAAAATCTTATACATATCAGTATATAGTTTTGGACATAAACCTTGCATGAATTGTTGCGCCAGGCAAACGCAACTGCGTAAAATTTGGTACTTCCTTACTAAGAAAAATGAGCGAAAGTTGCAAGAACTCCTTATAATCGGCTCGCACATAATGAGACAAGATAAAAACAACACACCAATACCTCACTTTACGTTGGGGTTACGTTCCAATTTTTTATTTACATATGTCTAATGACTGGGATGGCGTTTGCAGCTCATGTGGGTATTTCGAAATCGACCACGTTTTGACTACACCCGTCTTGTGCTCTGGGTCGTTGTCTTGATAGAAGCTAAAATTTTGGTTTTGGTGTGTTCTGACATATATAGTAAAATTTTATCGCCAACATTTTTGTAGAACATTTCATCACCGCCCTTCCCCTTTTTCGGGGTGTTTTTTACAATTTCTTAGAATATAGCCAAAAATGCCAATATGAGGGGGGAGTTAGAGGGTTAATATGTTCTAAAAAAATATTTGCCATACCATTATCTACAAAAATACTGAACATACCCTACACCTCAGACGTAAAGAAAACATAGTTTTATATACCGATATGCTGCAAGAACAGGCCAGAGCTAGGAATTTTTAACCGCTTTTTAAATGAAATTCTGATGTGATCTATCAAAACGCCGACACACGTATATTTTTTGTTGGTCTCCTTAACAACAATCAATCGTCGGAACCCCGTAGTTTTGGAAAAAGTTTGAAACTGTTCTACAGTGTAATTACTCGTAGCTGCCATATAAGGCCCACTTCCGAAAATTACTTTAATAACTTTCTCAAAAATGTTGGTATCCAAATAATATTGAACGAAAATATATTTCAAATGTCTAAAAATAAGTACAAAAGTGTACAAAAAACATAATAAACAAAAAACAAATGTATTCAAGTTTTCGAGACAAAGTCTTCACATGAATACGAAAAAACTGAAGAAAAGGAAAAAAACAACTATGAATAGAAATTAATAAAGAATGATAATTACAGCAAAAACTTCGAACTACCAGAACTAACACTGGTTAAAGGATTGATGTTTGTCTGTTGGCTGACCGGCACCGCAGTGGTGCATGTGGTAGAACGCAAAGAATTCTGATGAGAGAAAGTGGGATTTCTCGAAACATATGTAAATTCAACAACCCAGGTTCGATCCCCAGTCAAGAAAAATTATCAAAAATTTTTAATAATAAATTTTTCAAGTTGTAATTCCTAACTTCAGTAAAAATAATTTAATGAAAATTAAATTTAATGAACTCGAGCCTAACTAAAAATTATCAAAAAATACGGTCCAATCTTATTATGATCGGTCCATAATTAGTCGAAACTCTCATATAAGACCCTCTCCGTAATTCGCTTTAAGCTCCATAAATTGTTTAAAAGCATTTATATCTCTAAATTTTTGGATGATCGGGCAACAATAGATGATATCTCCCATATAACGCCCATTTCTGAAAAACTTTTATACACATACTGGGTGTAGGGTATTATATGGTCGGGCTTGACCGACTATACTTTCTTATTTGTTAAAATGACGATGAAACTGCTAAAGAAGAACAAGCACCTGTCATCACCTGAAATAAAAACAGTAATGAGGTGAAAGACAAAATAAATTCAAAACTACCCCCCACAAACGTCCCAACTGCTTGTTAAAGTGTGTGTCTGCCTTCTCCTGTTCAGCAATAATGGACGACTGACTTGACGGTCTGTTTGTTAGTGAATTTAATTTTTATATACATACATACATTATGTATTGAACTGTCTAGTAGAATTCATTCTCACACTTTTCTCTCTTATTGTACATACATATTAAATAAAAAAATGTAAATAATTCGCAGTCAAGTAAATATGTATGTGACAGACATGATTTTTACACTCTTAAACGCAATATAAATTAAACCGGCTGATGTACTACAAAAATGTAGTATGTACAGTAAATCATGGTTATTACGAATTAAATAATAATTTCAACTCCTTGCTGTACCCACTATGGTGGCGTAGGAAATAAAATCTCACCTGCTTTTATGAACTTTGCCTATCATAAAATATGTGTCCTAGTCCTATGAAGTTCTATATAGCAAAGTTTTACTGTAAACATTTAAGAGGGTGTTAACCTTGTATACATGCATAAGTACACTCTTACTAATATATATGTAGTTTATAAATGTATTAGTATAAAAGCATTTAGCTAAATGTAAATTGCTGGTATATAAGTGTTAACTTATATATGTATTACATATACATTGGGGTGGCCATTATTTAGCATTTTTTCGATTTTCCATTCTCTCAAGGTTTAAAGTTATTCTTTGACATGTTTTTAATTTTTTTGCGTTTTTGAATTTAGGTTTTTTCAACTTAAATTCTGTCAAATTTTGGTTGTGATTGGCTAGTTCAATCAATAGTTATAAACAACAAAGTTCAACCTCATATGGTTTTTTAGATATCGCCTGTAAACTTTAGGAGCTTTTCCTGCAAAACTCACTTTTTCGACTTAGCATGTTTTGGAATTGAGCTGTCGATATAAAACCCCAGTGATTTTTAGGTATCCATTATTTATTAATAGTGCGCTATCGATGTCAGGAAATGTTTATATTTTATATTTAATTATGGATGTGTAAATTAAATACAAACACAATTTTTTGATTGCTTTTGCTAAAATTTTCAAGTTCAAAATCAGGACCACCCTAATATACGATACATACATACACTGGGAACATGTTGTATTGCATATATTTTTGTATCATTTTTATGTGCGTGTGTTTCTTACTTTATGAGTGTGTATAGAAAACAAATCTAGGTCAACATAATATCTATTGTTTTTCATATAAGTAGTTACTCCTTTTTGCTGTTATCTAGGACAGTTTTTCTTATTCTATGCTGAGAAGGGAAAACATGGTAAACAAATTTAAGGCAGACCGATTTTGATGAGGTTCGAAGTTGCCTAAGCTTTATTTTAATATTAATTTCTAAATCAGAGAAACTTATAGTTATGTGTAAAGTAATTCAAAAACAAGTTACATTCTAATATTTAACTGATTCAAATCGTGTTACATAGGCCGCGTTTTCACTATGTCATTTTTGTTGCCAAATTGTCCAAATTGTTGACAATTGTATGAAAACGGGTTGTCATATGGCGTCATCTATATTTGTAATCATGATTGCAAACAAAATGGCATATTGAAAACCAAGCATTACTCTTATATATTTATGTTATGTATAAACCTTAGTACTCTTTTTCAATATAGTAAAGTATTCTAGAATTCTTAAAATTATATTGCATTCGGATCTCCTCTTTCTTTTATAAGATCAAGACTTGTTTTTTTTTTGTTTTTTAATAACTAACAAACACAAACTGCGAAGCTTTTGGATTATCTGCAGAAAACACCCAGAGTCTTTGGCGGAAATCGAACCCGCAACCCTTTGACTGATAGTCCGGCACTATATCGGCTAGTGTATCAGGGTACGTACAAGTAAACGTGATATGTGTGAAAAATAAGTTACTCATTCAAGTTTTATGTACATAGTTCTATATAAGACCACTTTAACATGCATAATGCAAATAATTTGTAGATGCACAGAAATCATGCCACTAAATTGTATGACGATCGGTGATTAATAGGCCATAGTTTCCATTAAAAAATAACTGTTTTTGCTCATATACTCGGTATAGGGTATTATATGGTCGAGCTTGGCCTACTATATTTTCTTATTTGTTTCTAATTATATTCGTGCAAAATACTTTTTATTTGTTCACTCTCTGGATTCATTTTTACAAAACTTTATTAATGCCCCTATAATGGTTTACAACTCAACTTAGTTGGATTGAAATTGAAGCAACTTAACTTTTTTGGCATTACGATTTACAATTAATTATAGTTGAAATTATGTTGATGTTGCCAGTCCAAAAACTCACGATTTGGCAGATGATTGAACAGCTGATTCTATTGTGGTGTACAATTAAAATAATTAATTTTTTTTAATAAATACTAAAAAGGATATTATTCTTGATTCCAATCTCTAAGTAACAGTTTTAATGATCATTAAATTGATTTATATATTATATAAATCCATGTCTATTTAATTGTATTAAATCTATATATATTTTTTATGATTTACAAATTTCGTTCGTTTAAATAATAATGCATTAAGGAAGATGAGTCTGCAATGAAAAAGTCCACCATTCTTCTATTCTCCACCCCAAAATCATGAGCACCGGGTGCAACTTTCTGCCTTATTTGTATAAGTTGTGCTACGATTTTCTCCAGTGGAGTTAATGACAATTCTTGTGATGGACTTCCCCCAGTTGCAAGATATTCGCTGCGATTTTAAATTAGCTTTATAGTGTATCCAAACCTACAAGTTGATCTCTCCATGTGATCAGTTTTTCAAACTATGGTTTAATTGTAACTTTATATTTTCTTAATCGGAATTCTTTAAGGTGGTTGTTGGAATAATATTTATGGGCGCTGGTTTTGTTTTTATGTCCAAAATACACTTAGTCCAACGCTTATCTAGCAATTCTATCCCTTGATAAAATAGTTTTCCTCAAGGCCTTCAAAATAGTGGTGTACAACTGTAATCGCATCTTCATTTGAGCTAGAATTTTTTTAAGATTTGGAAACAGGCAAAAGTCATGAAACTCGTAATTCAATTCGTTGATTTTAGCAGTTGTTAAAACACTCTTGTGCGCTGGGGCGTTGTCTTGATGAAAAATTATGTTTTTGTGTTGTAAGACAGGATGTTTTTGTCGATTTTTTACATTTAATTTCCAAAATATTGCAATAATACTATGAATTTATTGTTTGACCCTTTTGCAGATAGTCAATCAAGAAAATACATTTGAAGTCCCAAAAAACCGTTGCCATAGATTTACCAGACGGTTGAATTGTTTTTGCCTTCTTTGGGGAACTTCCTCCTGCTTCAGCCCGTTGTTGGATTGTTGTTTTGTATCTGCAGTATAGTGGTGGATCCATGTCTCATCAACAATTATAAAACGACGTTTCAAATCCATTTTATTTTTCGTAAAACGATCCAAACAAGCTTGAGAAATTTTCATTCTTATGCGTTTTAAACAAATGCGGCACCCATCTTGCAGAACGCTTTTTCATCTGTAGTTCTTCATGCAAAATTAAATGGACTCGATCATTTGAGATGCCCATTGTATTATATATTTCACGCGCTTTTATTCGTCGTTCTTTTAATACCATAACATGCACTTTGGCTACAATTTCTGTTGTTGTTGCTCTTTTTGGACGACGACGATCACGTTTAAATTCAGCAACCCAATTTTTTACTGTTGTATATGAAGAAGCACTTTCACCTACACATTCACCATATCATTATGGATTTTGTTAACCCGATAAACCTTTTTTATTTAATGACACAAAAAAAAATCGCGGATGCGTCTTTTTTGAACGACTGTTTCTATATGAAGGATTAAAAAAGAAATTTAACATGTGTTCATAGCACAGATGGAAGTTTCCAAAACACTTAACTTTTCTCTGTTTATACCGCGCTTTCTGTTCTAGGCTAAGAAGTTTCCGAACCGCCCTCGTAATTATAAATGAAACAACTATCAGAAACGGTAGTTTCGGTTAAAGCAGTAATTTAGACATTTCTTTATAAGGATATTGTTGCGCAATGATTGACAGTTACATAAAAATAATAAACATTTTGCTGTTCTAAATAAATTCCTAAAAGTCAATATATAAATATGTTTACGAAATGTTAAAGGTCCAATGTCACAAAAATCATTTTTTCGTTATTTCGATATTTCAAGAGGAATAAAAACATAAAAAAAAAACAATTTCAAATGTTTTTTTTTTCTAAATTAAAATCTTTCTAAAGGGCCATTTATTGGACACTACAAACACTTGCTCATCACATGTTTTTTCTAGGATCAGTAAATGAGTGTTAGTTGTGGTTAAAACTTCGTAAAAAATAGTTTAAATTATTTTATATGTATTGTGGGAGGAAGTACGGTTGTGAGGAATGTGTCATAAGATTATTTTATGGATATTCACAGTAATTGGTTGTCATGCCATCCTATTTTTCCTCCACTTTAGTTTATGTTTCGGCATATTTTCTTTTTTCTCCCACATTGATTGATAATCAACAAGTTTAGACACAATGCAAAAATACTCGTTTTAACTTGATGGCACAATAAAAGATTCTAATAACACTCCGTATAGTTGATGGCCTACTTGCCACTTGCAGCAAAGTTGCTGTGCTGGTAAATGTAGTATTTTGCTATATACATACATATATATTTATCCTTGCATTCGTAAATCGCATTAAAGTCTTTTTGTTGCTAAATAACAAAACAAACTGAATTCATTGGAGGGCTGTTTAGAAAATTATTTTTGATGAATATGAAAAAATTTTTCAAGAAGCTACTGGGGGTTATTGTGTATTTCGATTCGATTTTCTTTTCAAATCGAAATACACAATAACTCCCCTGGCTTTTACATATTTTTATTCTGCACTGTATAAGTAATTTACTTTACATTAACGGTTTCATAACAGTATGAATTTATTGTATTTTTATATTGCATAATACAAGGCCCAGAGTGCCGCTCCTAAAGGGCTGTGACTTACAAATGTAAACAGTACTACTAGGGATGGCAAACGGGACTGGTTTTTCAAATCCCGGGATTTAAGATTTCATAAATGATTTCAGGATTTCGGGATTTTTGTTCATATTAAAACAAATTGGTTTATAAACAATAACAATTTATTTGAAAAAGTTACTTATGTTATATATAAATATGTTTAAAAACAAAAATTTTAAATTGATTAAAAGATTATAAACCATTAATAACTAAAAAACATAAAAACATTATATTGAAATGTTAGATTGACAAAAATAATATGTACATACATATATAATTAATATGTCATTTCGCCTTTAATTTCTATAATAGTTTCTGTATTAATAATAAAAAAGCAACAGAATATTATCGATCGATAAAGCTTCTTAAAAGTATTAAGTTATCTATAGTAAAGATAATCTAGTTATTTCATTCGTTTCGCAATCCACGTTTGAATTCATTTCTAATAACAAACATTTCTATGTCATTATCAAATTCATTCTTCAATTTTGGGTTTTTTCAAAAATTTAAATTTGAGTAAATCATCCTTCTTTTTTTTGGTTTCTTTTAAGAAGAGATTTTATCAGATCACTTTTTGGTATCTCAACAGAGATTCATATCACTGCTACAAAGAACTTTATCTGTTACTTTAACCGGATTTAAAATGACAACTATTTGTTTAAGTAAAACAAATTCTTCATATCTTGAGGTGGAAATTTCCATCATAACATTTCTTTTTAGAACTAAGCTAATGATCTAACATTGCATAATGTAGGAAATTTCTATCATATTGTGTTTTGCTAAATTTATACTATAAACTAGCTGACCCGGCAAACGTTGCTTTGCCTTCAAATTTTATTTTTATTGCCATTTTTGAAAAGGGGCAGTGTAGTTGGATAACCTAGATACCGATGCAGCACCATCTGCCGGGCTGGTTTGTGAATGTAAACCATTCAAGGTGGCATCCAAACACATCCAAAAAAAATTTATTCATTGACATACACACGTACAGTAGAATTATATACATAAAGAAGATTTGTAGGGTAGGTACCACGCGTCTTTATCAAATCCCGCCCATATTTGCAGCAGCACTTAAAAAATGCACACCAAACCGACATACCAAATTTTGTTCAAATGCCGTTATCAGGAGCAGAAATAATAGATTTTTTATTTGTGGTTTGTATGGGAGGTACCACGCCCCTTTGTACAATCCCGCCCATATTTGCAGCAGCACTTAAAAAATGCACACCAAACCGACGTACTAAGATTTTTAATTTGTGGTTTGTATTGGAGGTACCATGCCCATTTGTCCAATTGGACCGAATTGTAAATCTAAACCACCCAAACGCATACAAAAAAAAATTATGCAATTCGGTCCAGCCGTTTAGGAGGAGTTCAGTCACAACACACGTACAGTAGAATTATATATATAAAGATACTAGGTACATATGTACTCAGATTTTTATCCATTTTTCCTTTAATTTTGAACATTAATTATGTCACCATGATTTATTTCATACATAAAAAAATCATACAAAGAAGGGTTAAATCAATTAAAGCTTTTTTTTATCGGAATTTCCAAATTCCAAAAACCGTAGACACATCAAATAGTGCGTTCGAGTATGTGAATTCAAAATTAATTTTAATTCTTTCAACTTAATTTCTTCGACAAACGTTTTTAAATTTAAATTCTTATTGATGACTTTGCAAACAAATACTAGTTTTCGGGATTTGTCAAATCCCGGGATTTTCGTGATCGGGATTTCGGGATTGGCATCCCTAAGTACTACTCTTCTGATATTACATGCCAATGATGTCATGGAACAGTCAGAAATGAAAGAATTATTTCCAAAATATTTTGATTATTCCCCACTGTGCATTGATTCATTTGACCTTAGTAAACTGATTGCGACTAAGGTCTGATATTAATGGTTGTTTACGGTTTGTTAATGTAATGCATAAAGTATCTTAACACCACATAAAAACTTCGAAAACACTTTTTAGATTGTCCTCTTATGTAAACACGAGTACGAGTACCAACCATGTAGTTCCTCCGTGACTCTTGCTGTATACTACGTATTTTATAGTCGTAATATTGAATACTAGGATTTGTATATGTTTCTGTAGTTGCTTTAAACTTGTGAATGGAATCGTTTAAAGGGTCAATTACTTCAGTTTCTATTGTTCTTTGTGCATTTGAAATACGATAAAGTGTATGGGTGGTGTTTTTTTTTATTTGTTATAGTTATTGCTGTCATTGTTGTCTTTGTATTTGTCGTTGTATGTTTTGTTTTATTGACTTTCCATGTTGCAATTTAATAAAGATTTATAAATGTTAAATCAACTGAACTGAACTGAAATGCAATGTATTGATTTGGTATGATATGACGACTGACTTTATTTGTAAATGTTGTTGAGCTGTTTGTTTCACAGACATGGGTATTGATTTTAATTAATTAAAAATAAAAGTAATCAGATTTATCTCAGGCAGTCGTCTTGAGGTGGTTTATATTATTAATGCATTAAGGAAAAATTTAGTATTAGAGCACTTGGCTTTATAATTAGTATACCTACATATGATATATTTTTATTTACTTTATTTTAATCTGTGTGAAATATTTATATCTACGAGTGTATAAGAGTATTAATATGATAGTATCCATATGATATGAATTATTTCAATTAACATTAATTGTGTTTTTTATTCTTCCATTACAGATATTCCAGACATTCCCGATGACATCAAACACTTGAAAAGCTTACAAGTGGCTGATTTCAGTTCAAATCCAATTCCAAAATTACCCGCTGGTTTTTCACAATTAAAGAATTTAACAGTTTTAGGTTTAAATGACATGTCTCTAACCACATTACCAGCAGATTTTGGTTGGTAAGTAAATAGAAACGTTAAAAGAATGACCACCACGGCGATTTGTTGTGATTTTAAAGATGTTCAATACTCAATAATGATTTAATTAGCAAGACAAATACCGCCAGCACCAGCACCATTTATGGCCACACAACAATTACATTATAATGATTTAATTGGCTTTAATTAATTTCTTGTTTTTTTTATTCTTTTGTTTCATCTTAATTTTTTTTATAGTTTAACACAATTAGAATCGCTGGAATTGCGAGAGAATCTTTTGAAACATTTACCAGAATCTATTAGTAAATTAACAAAGCTGAAACGCCTCGATTTGGGCGATAATGAACTCGAACAACTGCCACCCTATTTGGGTTATTTACCAGCACTCCAAGAACTTTGGCTAGATCATAATCAATTACAACAATTACCTCCAGAATTGGGACTATTGAGTAATTTGACATATTTGGATGTATCTGAAAATCGTCTCGAAGAAATTCCCAACGAAATTAGTGGTTTAGTGAATCTAACCGATTTGGATTTGGCACAAAATCTATTGGAGTATTTACCGGATGGTATAGCGAAACTAAGTCGTTTAACGATTTTAAAACTGGACCAAAATCGCTTACAAAGACTCAACACAAATATAGGAGAGTAAGTATTCGCTGGAAATTTAGTATTCTTCTAGAAATTACGATAGTGTTAATAGCATCTGTATTTTAGATTAAAATTAAAAAAATACAGAAATTAATTGCGTTTAATTTCGGACTTCTTTTTATCACAACCCTCAGTCATTTAGTTAGGTTTTATAAACAATTCTATTTCTATTCAAAAGCTTTTTCTAGAAGAAAATATTTTATACTACAAATCGCTTTTCCTTGCTAGCTATCATATAAAGCTTATTTCACAGCCTTAAAAAGCTTTTTCCTATAGCATTATTTTATCACTAGTTTTTACATTTAAATGTTTTTTTTTATAATGTTAGCTTTTATAAAAACAACTATTTTCAATAAAAAAAAAATTATAATAAATAGTCTTTCTTATGAAACTCTATTTTCAGAAGAAAGCTTTTAAACAGGAAACGCTTTTCACATTAAAAACTGTTCTATTCTAAAAGATTACTTCATCAAAACATTTTCATATACAAATAACTTTTTAAGCTTTTCGTACTTCAAAAATCAAAAGTGTATTAACTACAGTCATCGGCACACTAATAAATATTACTACTTTATATTGCAATTGTGTTGATTTCTGATTTTGTTATTGTACCCTTTCAATTGAAAACTCCTGCGATACTGACTTGTTATGTTTACTTTTATATAATGTGTGTTGTATATATGCAGGTGTAACAGCTGTATAGAGTGGCTCTATAGAGAGCTCTTTGCCTACAGCTAATTTAGAGTGACGTAACACATAAACTCCTGGTTGGAGAAACATCATCAAAGGATTTCAAATAAAAAAATTCTTAAAAAAGGAAGAATTTAATTTAATGTGGTTAAATTAGTTGTATGGTCAAATCTAAGCAATTCTCACCACGTATAATAACCTTAAATAATTGCATTTTTATACAAAAATTATTTGCCAGGTTAATAGAATCTTGTTCAGAAAACTATTATTATTCCGTCTCTTATGTTTACACCATAAATATATGATTTTATTTTTATTTTTCTAATTGTTTTCCTTCTCTTCTTTGCAGCTGTGAAAATATGCAAGAACTCATACTTACCGAAAATTTTCTTTCCGAATTGCCGGCCTCTATAGGGCAAATGACCAAACTGAGCAATCTAAATGTCGATCGTAATGCCCTCGAATATCTACCAATCGAAATTGGCAATTGTGCTAATTTGGGCGTTTTAAGTTTGCGCGACAATAAATTAAAGAAATTGCCACCAGAGATGGGTAATTGCAGTGTGTTGCACGTGCTCGATGTATCCGGCAATCAATTGCAGTATTTGCCATACTCACTGGTTAATCTGCAATTGAAGGCCGTGTGGTTATCAGAGAATCAAGCACAGCCTTTGCTCACATTTCAGCCAGACGTAGACGAGGAGACCGGCGAACAGGTAAGTTAAATAGAATTAATATTACGGGGGCGTTTCGTACGGCTGATTGATTTCTGTCTGGCTGTCTGTCTGTCAGTGCGTAAATTTTACGCTTAGGGAAGTGGGGTTTAAATACACAAACATTTTATGTTTTTAATTGTGTTTTTGTATTGTTTTATTTGCCTTTTGAATTTGTTTTCTTAATGCTGTTTTATTTTTATTGTTGTTTAGGTTAGGTTTATTTGTTTAACTAATCATTTGTTATTTAAATAAATATTAATTTTAAAATTTATTTTATTATCTTGTTCAGGTTGCTTTTCATTTAAACTTTATTGTGTATTTTCTCTCTTGTGGTTTTAGGTTTTGACATGCTATTTACTGCCACAACAAGAATATCAGCCGATTGCTCCAGGTATGTACTCTTTCGTAACATAAATTTAAATATTTAAAACAAAAAAATTTATTTTATTTTATTTTGTTTTTATATATACATATATATTTTTTGGTATTTTTACTATTATCTAATTTAATACGTTCAAGGCCTAGCGAGTTTTCTTTATATTTTGTAAAAGAGCTAAATTTATTTACATATATATGTGTCTGAAAGTAGAACGAAAAACATGAATGTAAATGCTGTCTTTGTTTTTGCATATCTTTACTTCGAAATTATTGGTATTGAAATAAGTAATGAACCTACTTTTTTTCGATTTGTTATTTATTTCATATTCTATTGCAACTAAACCCATTCGTTGGTTTCTTATTAAACGTGTGATTTGGATGTTTTGTTTGTAGACATACTTTTGTTGAATTTTGATTTGGTGTTTTTAAGCTAAATGATTCTGCTGTTTTATGTACATTGACAAGTGTAAAAGTTTTGTCAGCTTATGAGATTTAAAAGAGAGAATAAAAAACGAAATAAATATGGAATTTTAAAACGGATGGTCTAATTTTAATAAGTTCACATATGTTGAAATAACCACATGATTTTCCCGAAATTGAATTTCAATATTAACGTCTAAAATCATTTTAACAGCGACATGTGCTATTTCATTTACGGCCATCTGCAGTAAGTAAATACTATATTTTCTATCAAGAAAAAATATGTCAGCATCTCTTGTTTAATTTACAAAATACTTGTCAAATGGTTGTTCTATTAAATAACCCACCATAATGTTATTTTAAGTTTCCTAATAACCTAATGTTTTTATCTAACCTCTTAGTAGGTTAATTGAAAAAACCACTTGTTAGTTGATTAAATTTGGTTAGTGACACTCTAATGCTTACTTACCTTTTTTATTTAACCTGTTTCGTAGATATTTCTTTTACATATTGTTTTAAGTTTCTTTTCGTATCTGGTCTAACTAACAGCATGTTATAATTATTGTGCAATATCTAACGTACATATATAAAAGTTGTTGTATAAACACCAACTACAACAACAACAACAACAACAACAACAACAAGAAATGACAAAAACAGCAAGTGCGTTTTGATTGAATCAATATCTAAAGGGTGTTAACAATGTTATCATGGATGGAAACTACCTTTTTAGATTTTGTACCAACAATATAAATAAAATGTACTTTTTAGACCTCGACGGTACTATTTTTAATATTTATTAAAAAGTAATAAAACCTGCGACAAAATTTAAAAGCCTTACCTTTTGTATTTGTATTTCTCGACAAAAGGAAAAACAAACAAAGTTTCAGTAAATTTAATGACTTCAAAAATCAAATCTATAGAAATAGAAAAAAAGACTATAATGGTGGATTTGTTGCAAAAAAATGATGTATAGTGCAAGAACAGGAGAAAAATTGCTGCTAACTAAAAAGAATAATAATTTAACACCATTAATTATTTTAATTAGTTTTAATTTTATTTACGAAATATGACATGTTTAATAAGCAGCTATTTGTGTATGTAAATTAAATTATAATTATTTAAACTCTATTGATAATAACATTTTTGAATAAAAGTAATCTAAAAATCAGTAGTATAAAATTACATTATGAAATTTATTAAAAATTTTTTAATATAAACAATAGTTAAATAAAGTTTTTCATTTACAATAAATGAGTGCTCTGATCTACATATGGTGACGAAATATTGACGCTATATATTTGCCCCATATTGATAGCTTAAACGGAAGTATTGAAAGTGGCTGCAAACAAAATACTTATAGGATGAGAAAAATGTCATACTGTTGGCAACACGATGATAGTACTAAAACATATTAATTCATCGATTGGAAATACCTAGAATATACATGAATATACAATAAATACTAGAATAGGCATCATAATGGAGCAATTTGATTTCTACATACACCGGTTCTTAATTGAACCAGTATCATCCTTATCACCTAACCTAAAATGGCGACTTGATGAAGGAAACAAATTTTTATTTTACCTTATATAAAAATTAAATTTTAAATTATTAAACTAATTCGATTAATCTTAAACATGTGATCGAATTATTCGAACAATTTAAAATATCTTATTAGAATTATTTGTTTTATTCGAACACAAGAAAAATCGAATAATTTGGTTACGCTAGTGTTAACACAGAGAGCTGTTTTGGAAAATAATTTTTTGCTTATTGTTTTTTTTAATAAAATTACATTTACAATAAAAATACAATAAAAATTGTAGAACCCTTTACAGTCAAATCCACTAATTTATTTATAGAAACATGCCACTAGCAGCAAGCAACAACTTTGCGGCATCAACTCAAAGCCTGTTTAAAGTTTACGAAATGAATTCGATTCATTTCAATTGAATTGAATGAATGCTCTTGCTATCTTGGCGATAAGATTTCGAAAATAATACAGGAAAATAGAAATAAAACAACGACTACAACAAACATGCAGTTACAGCAGGTGCAATTCGAAACCACAAGTGAAGATATGCAATATTAACAAACAGCAACATATATTTTTCTTTCTATTTTTAATTTAATTACATTTTCTATTTTGTTTGTTTTATTTATTATAAAATCTACACATTTTCTGAGTATTTTATAAACTGTACAACGACATGTATAATGGTTTTATGAAGTGGCACTTTTCTAAAAACACACACATTAAATTAGTTAAAAAGTAAGAGAAGATTAAATTGGTTATAATATAATATATTAACTAAACTAAAAAGAATGGTAATGTAAAATTGTTTGTAATTGAAAACATTTAGATAATGTTCACACCATTTATGTCATCTTAAATGTCATAGACTTAAGAACCACAATATGTTGCATGACAGCTGCCTCTCAAGTTTGTTCTCATTGTATTACTGATAGCGAGCTAATGTTATTAATAGGCCCAAGTTTCGATACAATTCTTTTTTAGTGAAAACAATATATCAGTTTGTATATCATTATTATTATTATTATTTATCGGTATTAAAAATTAAAAAAAATTTTGATTTTACGTTTTTGTTTGGTATTAAAATTTTTTCAAAATTAATCTTTAATTTTTGCTAAACAAAATTAAAAGTATTTCTTAAGCTTCCATGAAGTTCTTTCGGAACTGAACTAGTCTAGAACCAGTGTCTTACTAGTTCTAAATAACAATTTCTTATAAAACTCTATAGAATTTCTCAAAAATCTCAATATTGTTCCTCTAAACGGGTTCTATTTTTATTCTATTTTTTTTTTTGGAAGTCCAACAAGTACAGCTCTTCCATTTGGAGCAAAAGATGATTACAATTATCGCACGGAAGCGCTCGCCGTTCACAGTAACGTTCCAGCTTTCGTCGTCTTTGAAAAAATACAGGATACAGTTTGAAATTCTTCTGGCTACTTTTCACACCAAATGCGACAATTTTGCTAGTTTTCGTATACATTCAACCAGAAATAAGCTTTGTCGTTGAATACAATTTTCCGATAAAAACGTGGGTGATGCATTTAACCAAGCATGAATTTTGTTCGTTTGTAAGGCTATTCATGGTTAAATTATAGACCAAACTGAGCATTTTTAATAGTAACATGTTACATGAAAACAGCAGAGCTGCCAAAAACATTCTTGCCAAAAAGAAAGTTGCTAAAAAATCACCCTTTAGATGTAGTTGCGATATCACTAGTTTTATAGATGTTATCAAAGAAGCTGATGTGGTTCCGGTTATAGTCGTTCTAGAACTAGTGATTTTGAAACAAGTTCTAAATATTTTTCTTGGCCATTTTAATAAAATTTAAATTAATTTGTTTCTCCTTCATTGCTTTGAGACTTTTCGAACATTTCGCAAAAGTCATAGATAATTTATCAATTCTTGTTATAGCGCTGAAAATTTAAAATTTTCCATTTCTGTTTTCTTGCAATTTTATTTTACATACATACGTTAATAACTAAAAACAGATCAGTTAATTGTAAGCTGTTGACCTTTTTTCACTAGTCCAGGGGAGAGTATATAGATAACCCCAAGTGATTTAAGGTGGATTCACCCATTTGTTCTTAACAAAAATTTTTTCCAAAGAAAATATTTTTTACTGAGAGTTTTTTGCAGCACGATTCACCCATTTTTAAAGATTTTTGTGAAAAATCAAAGCTGCCATATGTAAACAAAATCTATTAGTTTTACAAGTGCGGCCATTGATTTATTTTGCTTTGTCAAAATACAAATATTAAATTATTTTTTAAAGTATTGTGTATTCAAAATCACAGAATTAAAATGAATGAACAAAGAAAGTTGCTTTTGCTGATGGCCATGGAAATGCATAAGGCATTGTTATTTGTATGAAAAAAATGCAACTTATTGACAACTCAATTCATTTTTGTCCAGAAAAAATATAAAATTAAACCAATTCAAGTTCGTAAAAATTATTTTCTCTCTCTCAAAAAGAGAGACGTCAAACTTCATATAAAAAAAAAATTGTTCGAACAAAATTTTTGTTAAGAACGAATGGGTTCTTAACAAACATAATAAGTAGTTGTCGTACAAATTGCGGTTTATCTTAAGCTATGTGTTCACGATCGTCAGACGACTGTAAGAAAATTAACAATTTCATTTGCACACAATTGTCACACAATGAATTTATCTGTCAACCGAAACTGTCAGTTGTCAGATTGTTTTGTGGCATTGTCAAATTCGGTTTGCAGCTCTGTGTGTGTGTTTAAAAATTTTAAATTGGAGCCATTTTATCTGCTTATGTCCTAATGCACACTTTAATTTAAATCTTTAAGTTTCTTCTATTTTTTTCAAAAATTTTATCAATGCACACTTCTTTGTTTATTTATGTATATACAGAGTTGCATTTAGAAATAATTTCTATGACATTGGCAGATGCATAAACTTTGCACATATGACAATGAAAAGTATTTGACAATTGTCTTAAAACAATGACAATGACAAAATTGTGTGTTTACACGATTGTTAGATGTCTGACAATATTTTTGTCTTCCAATGTACTGAAAATGCTTTTTCTTACAACGTTGGAAGGTAAAAATTTTAAGTTTACACGGTTGTTAGACATTTTCTGAACATTTTTCGGACAACGTTGTAATATCTGACGATCGTGGACACATAGCTTTAGTTTTATTTTAGGAAATTGTTAGATTCTTTAAATTTGTATAATTTTACATTACTGTTCTGGGAAGTTTTCAATCAAAAGTCTAAATTGTTATTATGTTTTAAATAAAATTTTATTTAAATATAAAAAAATTCAATTAAAATTTAAAATTGAATTTTTAAGTTTTTTTTTTTTACAATTACAATTTGCAGTTGAAGTGCGAAAAAATTAATTGTCTGTAATAATTATAATAAAATAATATTGATAAAGTATTATATTATTAACCACAATTTATTTTTTTTTGTTATTTTGAAACTTTACCATTAACTAAAAATGGCTACGGCTTTTCCTATGATAAACAAAAATATAAAAACACCAGTAAGATTAATTTCTAATCCTATAAAGAATAAAAATATCACTATGTAATAGTTTATGCTTTAGGTATCTTTAAAAAAAATATCACTTCACACTTTAAATGCAATAAAAATAAATAATATGTATAAAATTTATTGTTTTTTAACAAAAATTTATTCAAATATTTAAAAATTAAATACATTTTTTTCTGTATCTTTTTGTATCCACTACCAACACCATTCTACTACTACTACACCATCCTAATAATTTTGTTAAAAAAAAACTAACAATCTGTGATGAACACTGCGTGATAAAATTAAAACTACAATAAACGCACAATTTTCTATTTTTAATTTTTGGTTTGTTTATTTCCTTAATGTGTTAATTATGCTTAAATTTATTTGTAAAAATATTGAACAAAAATTTAAAAAAATATTAAACAATTTTGTGTACAACTGTGTGTGCGTGTGTGTTAAAAAAAAAACAACTGAAATAACGACTTCCCTTTCTTCTTAACAAACAACCACCCATTCGACTTTGGTATGGAAAATCGATTATTTCTATTCTCCTATAACTACTTGTTGAATATTAAAATGTTATTGAAAATAAAATAAAAAAGATTTTCCACCTGGCCAACTTTATAGATCGAGTGAGAAATTCGATTCAACGGAATTTCACAATTATCAACAACAAGGTTTGCTCGCCATTTCTATTTGATCATAATTTTGTTTAACCATTTCTTGCTATTATTTTGTAAAATTTGCCTGATTTTTTGTTTTAAGTAAAATTTGATTGCTATTGTTTTGACCAACTGTATAAAATGGAAAAATTCAAAATTCATATCTCTAATAATAAAATGAAATCAACACAAATCTTTATGTATTAATTAGTTACATGAATGAATGAATGTTTGTGTTTTATGTTCTTTTTAATTTGATTTTGTTGTTTATGAACATTTCTTTTAATATAACAAATTTATACAAAAACACTATAAAACATTTATGTAAATAAATTAGTTATTATAAAATAATATTTAGAAAAAATAACGTTGGCTGCTTAATTAGATTTTGTTGCTAAATTTATGTGAAATTAGTGAGTTGATTTTTTTCATAGCTAAATTTTAACCGCGGAATGTAACTACTTGATGGTAATGATGGAATTATTTATTTGCTGCCTTTTTAAAATTCTTTTATGACAATTAAAAATTGCCCTTTGCCCTTTAAAATTTGAACTGTTCTACTTGAAATTTACTTATAAAGGCGATAATTATAAAGACCTTATATTTTTGTTTGTTTCAATTGTTATGAACGCAGTAGTGCCTTGAATTCCAAAAAAAAAAAACATCAAACATGATGCTCAAAGAGTTTTGAAAATTAAATTTAATTTGAATATTTGAGAAAAATATTTCAAATTAATTCATTTGTCGAATGTATTCTCAATTACAGATTAAGTTTGTAAACAAGTTTATTTTCAAGTTATGCGTCAACCTAAATTGAAGTTGCAAGTTTTATTAAAACATTTTCTAAATGTCGATATTAATTAGTAATAAAAAAGTAACCTATAACTACTTAATTAATACTAGGCCAAATTTTTCCAAAATACCGAAATCGAAACGTATACAAAAAATAAAAAACTGATTAAGAAATTTTAAAGGAGAAACAAGTTTTGAAAGTGAATAATAAAATTTAATGTCTTAACATATATTTTATTGCAAAATGTGAAAGAAATAAAAACAGCTTTCCCTACAGCAATTTTTAAAAACTAACTGGATAAAATAAAGAATCATATTCGGAAAAATTCACCTTTTTAATTCAACATTTGAAAATTTAATTTCATTTGAATATTTCAGAAAAATATTTAAAAACTAAATCATTTGTCTAATGTTTTCTCAATTACAGATTAATAGCGTAGACAGACTACAGCGTTAATTTGCATTAAAATCTCACGAATGTGAATTAAGATTTTACCCTGACAGACGACAGTTTTTGTACATATTTAGTAAACAGCTGTTTGTTTGTGAAAAAATGTTGGTGAAAAATCAGTATTTATTTATTTGAGAAAAAAGCTGAAATTACTTTTGCTGAAACTGATCCATAATGCAAAAATTATTCATGCAAATAAGAGAAAGGCAATTGTGGAAATTTATTTTTATTATTTTAATTTTACAATTGTCTTCTTCTTCTTTTACGATAAAAAACAATTTGATAACATATGATTGATTTTCGACGATGTTGCCATATTGAAATAGCTAAATGCAGTATAAATTCACTCTGTTTTTTTCCATTTACGTCTAAACTAATACGCATTAGGATGGGGATAATTCATGAGTTAATTTGAATTAAGACTGCTAATGCAAATTAACTGTGTCGTCTGTCTACGCTATAAGTTTGGTATCAAATTTATTTAAAAATAAATTTATATAGACCTCAGCATAGAAGTTTTAGACCAAATGGTACGATATTCTGAACATCGCACTTGAATATTCCTCCATTAAAATGAAATTTGTACAGAACTTTGCATTCGATCGATAATTCGGGCCGATAATTCTAAAGACACATATAATTCACAAATTGAAATTTTCTTCAAAATTGCTCTTCAAAATGCTTCAAACTCGTGTAAACAGCAAAATTTCTTAAAAATTTCTTTATTTAATAACTATAAATAACTATTAAACTATTTACACGAGTTTGTAGCATTTTGAAGACAATTTCAATCGTGTCAATTTAGCTTTAGTTCTTTATATTTGAAATTTAATTTGTTTGTTGTGTGTTACTTTTATTATACTTCAGTAGTTTATGGTCCGATTTTGTAATTGACAAAATAATAAAAAGATTTTCACTTAAATTAAGGCATTCAGTTGCTAATTATGTAACAAGTGGCTTCAAAAACTGAATGCGGTATTTCAAAGAACAATTCTACAAATACCGTGATTACCTACGCTCGAATGTGATAATCATGCTAACATATACATAAGTTTGGCAACTTGTTACAAATAATTATTATTTAAAAGTTTTTATAGTGGGTGTGCATTCTGCATTAATGCAAACATATAAATACAATTAATTTTATGTATGTATGTTTAAAAAATTAAATAGGGCTGAAAATCGGATTCAACACATTGAAGAATATTGATAGTAAAACGAAAAGCCAACAACGCTGCATTGAGCTATTGGTACAGTAGAAATTGACTGCATAAAATAAGCTGTGACATGAAAAATAAGTATTTTTTTAGTTTTTTTTTTACCTTTAATACATTAAAATGTACATTTTTGCAATAAATTCTATTCGCTTGTTAGACTAGAACTTCTTCTTAAGTTCCTGTTAGTTTTCTTTTCATGGAGTTTGAAAACAAAAAAATGCACTACATAAAATAAACAGTGAGCCACTGTACATATAATAATAATTATTATTGTGTAAAACCATTGACGTTTGATATTTAAATAAAAAAAATCCCTTTTAAATAAAAAGAAAAATAAAGAAAAAATACAAATTTTAAAATTAAATTAATCTTTATTAATTTGGATTACATGTACGACGAATCTGTCTTTATTGAAAACATGAAATGTCATACATAAATTCAAATTAAATTTCAATCAAAAATGCGTATTTTACTTGCCAACAAATGAAAAAACTCTACCGCAACAAATACTCTTCCGATGTGAAATAATTTAATAATGAAAACAATTTATGGAGGCAGCACTTTATTGATTTTATGCCGCCAGCTACATATAACGTATAAAATATTATGTTTATGTTTTTTGTTTTTATTATTGGTTTAATAGCAGCAATTGTAAACTTTCCAAGAAAATTTAGTTGCAACTCATTTGCCAGACTCTTAATGTTTTTGGCAAATATTATAAATTAAGCTAGATTTATACGATTGAAATTTTCTTCAAAATTGCTCTTCAAAATGCTTCAAACTCGTGTAAATAGTTTAATAGTTATTTATAGTTATTAATTAAATAAATTTTGAAGAAAATTTTGCTGTTTACACGAGTTTGAAGCATTTTGAAGAGCAATTTTAAAGAAAATTTCAATCGTGTAAATCTAGCTTTATTTAAAAAAATTCTAAGAAGATTCACAACTTTATTTAATTTAATTATAATACAAACAAATTATATTTATCAACATAATTCCAATGTTTAAATTTGCAATTATTGTGACTGTTTCAGGAACGGATAACTTTTTGATTTCGTCCTGACAAATTTTGTTGTTAGCAGCAAAATAGTTTCCCAAATTCGTACCTATTTGGTTTAAACAGAATAATGTAGTTAAGAACTATTTTTTGGTGTTGTTTGTTGCCATAAATCTGTAAGTAGACATCGTTAATGAGTTAAAAGTCAAAAGAATTTTAAAACTGTTATTTCGCATGACTTCATACACAAATTTGTTCACATAAAATGAAATTTTTGTTAGAAGCGGCCGCAAAGCAGACAATAAAAAAAACATTCAACTAAACCCGCTTAAGTACTTGTTAAACTGTTAATTACCATCGCTAGTACTACATTTATTTTTGTGTGAACTTGTAAGCGTTTCAATAAAATTTTGCAATTCATTTGCTCTTTACTTCATTTACTAGTTTGTCTCTCTCTGCAGCATTGTTGCCAAGTAGTTTAAAAAAAAAAATCCTAAAATCTGTAAAAATGTTCCGAATTGTATTCTCTCTTTAAATCGCTCATAAATATGTCATTACTCAAATATCAATTAAACAAGTTATAAGCAATGACTTAAGTAACTTACTGATAGGTATCATAGTACACTAGTGCTGGCAAATTCTACTACTTTCCATTACTCAATAATATTCAATACTTTTCATTTGGGTACTCAATACTACTCGATACTTTTAACGGGTTTTTTGAAATTGTAACGCATAGTTTTTATCTGCAAATTGAAGTAGTTTCTTAAAAAAATAAAAATAGATCTTCAACTATTATTGGTTTTGTATGTCTTTTATTATTAAATTAAAAATAAATGTAAAGCTAACTTTTAATTCAACGTTAACAACAACTTAAGAAATAATAGACAGCTTTATTTCGGCGGTTGGTTTAATTTTGTGGCTTACACATTGTTGTCTGTTTATACAGTGATGTATTTTTATGCACTCTTTTACCCACTCAACTTGCTTAAAAATACAACTCAGAAAGCATCGAGTAACTACTTTTGAGTATTGAGTATCCATAGAAAAGGGCAAATACTCGATACTCGGTACCCATTACTCAATACTTTGCCAGCACTATAGTACACGTCATTTTATATTAATTACAAGGAATAAGTTAAATAATTTTATAATGTTTTTCTATTTTCTACAAACAAATCTCTCATATTGCATAATAGTGTAATTTCTGTCATTTTCGTATTCACTTTTCATGACGTTAATATAAAATAATGCCTGCAGAAACGTTTGTTGCCTCTTATAAGACTTCAGCACTCTTTGCAAAAGTTTTAGCCCGATTTTGCTCTTTGCAATTTATCAAATGTTGCAATGGATTGGTATCAAAGCAATCAGGTCGATGTATTAGAAAAGTATATGAATTGTCCTAATCGTCCCAAGCTGTGGCCAGTTGATTTTCGGTCTATTCATCTTTTGACGGCTTTCATCGCTGTCAGAGTTCTCACATTTTTTTTTTTTTTGACAAAAACAATCTGCGAAGCTTTTTGGCTTGTCTGCAGAAAACACCCAGAGTCTTTGGCGGGAATCGAACCCGCAACCCTCTGAGTGATAGCCCGGCACACTATCGCCTAGTCTATAGGGGCACCCGCGGACGGCCGGATCTTTGACGGTTTCGTACTCCACCAGTATCTTCAAACAACTGTACAGCACGATTCACAAAATTGCGAGTGATTCCAAGCGGTCGCAACGTCCTAAAGATATCGCCATGTTCCATGTTACATTTTAGTAGGCCCACTATAACAATACAACAATTTTCGATGTCGCCCCATTCCATGTTTGTAAACAATTAATGAATGATCCCAGTTCGCATTCGTAATGACTGTTCAGTTGAGATTTATGACGTGATTAGGAACAATGTTAGCAATCTACAATAAGTACTCGTTTGCAGCGTCTTTGGATTTGTGCAACAGTTTATGCGATCCATCAAAACAAAAACTCGCATTTTTATTAGGTCAAATTAATGTTATTTTTTTTTTCTTTTAGCTTACGAGGTCTGATCAAAAAAACCTTTATTTTCAAATTTCGTGAGTTACGTACATACAGTGGCTCCATTAAATATTCGCTCATGTTAAACTTTTTTAAAGAACATCTCACCAAAGTAGAAATTTTTATTCTGCACAGAATTTATTTATTTATGTGTATTATATAAAGACTGCTCTTACAAAAAAAGATAACAAAATTAAAAAACTTCATATAGAATAAAAAAAAACACAAACAAAAAATGACAGTATCACAATATGGAATTCAAAAAGTATTCGCTCACTTAATTAAATTACTAATTAATATATTTTTTTTGAAAAATTACTATTTTGTTGGACCTCCATTACGTCTCAGGACTTCATTTAAACGCACTGGAACAGAATCCACAAGCTTTTTGGTGATATCTTCCGAAATGTTGTTCCATTCCGTAAGTAAGGCAGTTTTGAGATCATTTTTGTTGCTTATGTTGTAGTTTCTTATGTTGGCCTCAAGTAACCACAAATTTTCAATGGCATTGATATCCGGTGATTGTGGAGGCGTTTCAACCCATTTTGGAACATTGTATAGTAACCACATCTTAGTATTCCAAGCAGTGTGTTTGGGATCATTATCTTGTGTAAAAATATAGTCGTCACCTAATCCCATTTTTCCACACTACTGGGTAAATTATGTTATAAAATTTCGATGTATTGCTTGTGGTCCATTATTCCATCAATAAAGTGTAGTTTTCCAATACCTTTGCTGCTCATACATCCCCATACAAGAACAGAGCCACCACCATGTTTGACAGTTGGCTTTAAATTTTTTTCCTCCATCTCTTTGTTCTTCTGACGCCAAACCATTTTTCGTCCATCAGACCCAAATATATTAAATTTACTCTCATCTGAGAATATTACTTTATTCCAGAACTCTGGACCACTATTTTTGTAGGTTTTTGCAGACACTTTTCGCTTTTGTTTGTTTATTTTATTTATGAAATGCTTTTTGCTGGCCACCCTTCTATGAAACCCTGCCTCATATAGCACATTTCGCACGGTATTAACGGACACATTTTTTTTAAATCACTCACAACTTCATTTGTTGCTTTAACAGCACTCTTTTCAGGATTTCTTCGTATTTTATTTACTATAATACGGTTTTCTTTCTCTGTTAACTTTTGCGGTCTACCAGATCTTTCCTTATTTTTGAAGTTATTGCTCGAAAAATGTCTGTCTATTATACTTTTTACTGTGGAATATGATCTTTTAACACTATTTCCTATTGAACGAATTGAATTTCCTTCTTTACGAAGATTTATAATTATTTTTCGCTCTTCTTCTGTCGTTTCACGTTGTTTTCGTCCCATGGCGACCTTTTATAACCTTTCTATAACTACTACTACTATAATTTATTTAAACTTTACCCTTATTTTTTTTAATACAATATTAAAAAAGTCAAAGCCCGTTACATATTAAAAAAAATGTTACCAAATCGTTAATAACGTTACCATATCATTATTTGTTATAACTGTGAGCGAATACTTTTTGGGCTTTAATACATGAGGTTGTTAATTTTTTTAGAAGATTATATTTAACTAAGATAAAAAACTAATTAATTGATGATATTTCTAATTAGACATGACATACGTAATTATTAATAAATAAAAAAAATTCAATAATTTTGAATTGTTAAATTTTTATGCAATGTGTTTTAAAATAATAAAGCATGAGCGAATATTTAATGGAGCCACTGTATGTTAGATTTTCGCATTTTTTTTCCTTTTCTGTTCGTACACATGTCTGTTATATATGCATGTTGGTAATATCAGCCATTTTGGATTGTCAGATTGTTAATCGCGTTTTGGTGTGCTCTTCGATTTTTTACTATTCGAAAAAATGGATCAAAGAAACTGTATTAAGTTTTGTGTAAAATAATAAAATTAAATGCGCAAGGACATTTGAAATGTTGACTGTGGCGTTTGGCGAGTCTACTATGAGCAAAACACAAGTTCAATTGTGCTATAACCGGTTTAAGGAAGGCCGAGAAGATGTCAATGACGATGCTCGTCCTGGTCGCCCGAGCACGTCAACAACCGATGAAAACATTGAAGCAGTGAAGATAATGATTTTGGATAATCGTCGAATCACTATTAGAGAGGTTGCTTGCTGATGATGTTGGCATATCGTTCGGCTCATGTCAAGCAATTTTTACGGATGTTTTAGGCGTGAAATGTGCGGCAGCGAAGATTGCTCCAAAATTGCTAAATTTTGAGCAAAAACAACGTCGCATGGACATCGCTCAGGAGCTGTTGAACATCGTCAACGATGATCCAGATTTCCTCAAAAAGGTTATAACTGGTGACGAATCATATGTGTATGGCTATGACATTGAAACCAAAGCTCAATCATCCCAATGGAAACGTCCAGAAGAGCTAAGACCGAAAAAAGCACGTGAAGTTCGGTCAAATGTGAAGGTTTTGCTCACTCTTTTCTTCGACTGCAACGGCGTGGTGCATCATGAATTCTTGCCACAAGGTCGTACGGTCTATAAGGAATACCACCTTGAAGTTATGCGCCGTTTGCGTGAAGCAATTCGTCAGAAACGCACCGAATTGTGAAAAACCCAATCATGGATTTTGCACCATTATAATACACCAGCTAACACATCGATGCTTGTGCGTGAGTTTTTGGGCAAAAACCCAACAACTGAAGACACCGATGAAAGGAAAGCGTTTTGCTACGATTGAGGAGATAAATGAAAAATCGAAACAGTAGCTGTTGGTGATACCAAAAAGCGCGTTCAGAAGTGTTTCGAGGATTGGAAAAAACGCTGACAAGTGTATTATATCTGAGGGGTTTACTTTGAAGGGGGCAAGATAGTTATTGATGAATAAATAAATACATTTTGAAAAAATTTAAAATAACGGTTATTTTTTTTATCAGACCTCGTATCTGAAATAATATTAAATTAGTCTCAATTTATGGTTTATAAATTTCATAAATATCACCAGGTTTTACATGAACAATGTTTTAAATTTCCCCATACATATAATGTTTAGCAACCCAGTTGGTTTCCTTATTATTTTTTTTTTCTTTTAATTTTGAAAGGAAATCAATAACTTGGCAACACTGCTTTTAAGTAGTTCAGTGTTTATTTCTGTATTTATTTATTTACATTTTTGGTGGCTAACAAATGTGCAAATAAAAGGAATTTTTAGCTCACAAATAATTTATAAAAAACCTTTTTTCTAGCAAACACTCACTGGCTATAAACGTTTTAAAAACCGCAAATACAAACAAATTAAAAAAGTCGTACATTGCGTCATTTTTTTTCGTACAAGGCGTTGTCTTGTCGTATTACATACATATATCGTTTCGATATTCACCCGGGTTTTTTTCATTTCATTCTAACTGAATGGCCAAAAAAATAAAAATAAAAAAAAAAATGAAGCGTGAAGTAAATGATTATAGTGTATTATGTATTAAGCAGGTATATGAAAGAAAACATTCTTAAATTATGCAAACATTTCAATATTTCAGAGAATGAAACAAAAACAACCAAAACTAAGTACAAGAAGCTTTTGTTATTATAGTGCAAGCCTTTCTTCAATTTTAGAATCTTAACATTTTCTTGTCAGAGTAAATCAATTGAACGAATGAATTCTTTCAAATTCTGTTACAAAGAATACTTTTTTGTAACAATACAATTTTTACAGTCAGAATAATAAAAATAAATACATAAATAAGTAAACAAACAGCAAACAAATCATGCCTTGTTCAATAGCACACACTTCGACATACCAACTTGCAAGTCGAGACTTTTTTATAAAAAGAATTTAACAAAAGAAATATTTTTCGATTGTGGGCAACGCAAACGCATTCCATTTCCATTTAATTTATACTGCAAATAAAACGAATACAACACAATTCGAGAAAGTAAAAAATAATGAAAAGAAATCGTGATTTGCACCTTATCTGTATGTTTAATTAGGTTAATTTTAGTTTTGTTCTGTTTCTTTTTGTTGGCTTTGAATTGTATGACTCCAAAGACTAAAAACCCCTAAAAAGAATGTGAAAAAAATACATTTAGGTATAAATAATTTTTAGTTTTTTTATTTTAGACATTTGTTCTATTGTAGACCAAATGGGTGGGAGATATTTAATGATAGAGTAAATTTCATTGTAGATTTTTTTAAGGACATTAAGAGACTTCTAAAGATATTTAACAAGTTCTTATCATTTGTCATAATAATAGTTTGTGAACAATTTTCAAAAGTGGTTAATCAGCTGAGCATACGAGTATGCACACATTGATTGAATCAGAAGAAACTTATGTATACATACATACATTAAATGCAGTAACCCCTGAGGTTTAAAAATAGGTAAATTTATCAATGGCGAAGGACATATTTTAACTAAAATTTCTTTGTAAATTTTGTTTACGATCTGAGCTAAGGTTTCTTTGTATCATTTTATAACATTAGTTACAGTACTCCTTTGGAGTTTGTAGCCGAATTTTTAAGGAATTTGTGCACTATTTATAATCACATTAACAGTAGTAGTTTAAAAAACGAACCTCCTAAAAAAAAGGCATGTGTTCCCAGCACATTTTTAAAAGAGCTTCTGTGGTCTGTCCCGATTTTATGTAAACAGTGATATATAATATTCAGCCGAACATAACATTCTAACTACTTTTTACTTACAAGATCTTTTTTAATTAAGATCTGAAAAAGTATTCTGCTTATGGTCTCGAAAATTCGAATTACTTTTAAATTTACTAATAAAACAAAATTAAATAATTTCATAAGTTCAAGTACAATACTTATTTATAATTTTATAAATAATTCGCTAACAATGCACAACTAACAGTGAACAATATTTAATTGATGATGAATTTATAGTGACGAATATTAAATAATTAAAAAAAAAAACTCGCACAGGCAAGGTAAAAACAATAAATAAAACAAAAACAAACAAAAAACTACAAATTTAATAAACAATTACAACAATAATAAATGTATTTATAATCATTCTAGGAGAATTTACTCAGTAAATTCTCTAAACGAACGAACCATACAATATTAAACTCATAAACGTAAATGAATTAATTTCATGATTTCATTCCCAATTACCGCAACAATAACAACCACAACAAATTCATACATAACAAGTAATAAATAAATGACTTGAAACGAAAAGAGAAAAATTGCGTTAAAATGAAAATCAACAAAATTTAATAGACAAAATAAGAGCAAAAAATTTGAAAAACACTATAAAAGAAAATTGTTTAGAACACACTTTAAGAGGCCGCCGTAACACATCTAAAGAAACCATTTAAATTTTGATTAAAAACGCAAATTAAACCAAAAATGTTTTTAAAATGATTGAAGTGTTAAACTAAACAGTTTTACCACCACCATCAGCCAACCAACAAACCTACCCCCTCTCCCCCCTTCCCATCACACACCCATTCACATCCATCCATAAACTATCTACTAGAATACGGTGCGCTGCGATACAATATGCCACAATTGTATGTGTTATGATTTAAGGCTGCCTTGTCTGCCTGCCACTTGTTGAATGTTAGGCAAAGAAATGAGGATGGATAGAAACAAGGCCACCCATCCATCCATGTGCAAGTACAACAAAATTTTGTTTAATCTTTTGAATACGGAGAATACTCTGGCTACACGGGTGTTTGTACAGTGCGTAACATTTGAATAGGGGTATTTTTTGACATACAATCTTAAAATGCTTAATTTATTTGAACACCATGTGTACTTGTTCAAATCATGCCTGACGTTAAGATTTAAAAAAATGGAAACTTAATAGCTTTTGTATGGTGTTTAATTTAAAATATAATACGGAAAATTTCAAAAAAGTCACATATAGTTTCTAACAACTGTAAATTGAATAAAAAAGATCTTATGCAAATATTTCAGAAAGATTTAGAAATGGAAAACTACTCTAAACACTTTCGAACTGGAGTAGTGCCATAAGAAGGGAATCTATCTAATAAAAAACTACAATTTTAATTATCCTGGAGCAGAATATGTTACCTTCAAATATAGCTGCATACATTTTACACTTATTTTGCAATAATGTATTTCGCAATCATAATTAATGGCAGAATTTTATTATATACAGCTCCAAAAGCCACTCCAATCGGCTGCACTAAATTGGGAACCAATATTAGTAGCATAAGGAAAATAGTAGAGTTGAATATTATTGAATTGTTGACCGAAAACAAAACTTAAAAAAATAAAATAAGTCTATAATAGGTATCCAGATGGGCTTACATTACACTCCTTCATCAGGAAACGAGATTATATTGATTAATTTCTGAGCACAATAAACTAAAAGTATTTTTGCATAGAACTTAACATAACGGTCTAAAATAACGATTAAAACGATCAAAATCCTGTTCGCTGAGAGGTTAACAATATCACAATATTGTATCTTTGGGAATGCTTGTTATATATCAAGCTAACGAGAGCAGTTACAAAGTATAAGGTTTTGAACTGCAACTCACAGAATCTACATAATCTCGTATTAACATTATCCAGAACATACTGAGGGTATATCAGGTCACAGTGACCAATCCTTAATTATCATTAGGTCTCACTTGTTGAGTGATAATATTTTCAGATATTTTCTTCTTGACAACAACAACCTACGATACAATTCAGGAACACAAATCTGTTCAGAAATGTGATAGAATCCATTATAACTACCAACCTTGTGATATGATAAGCCCCTAAGATTAGTTTGATTATCCGACATCACTCCGTTAATTTCTTCTCAAGCAGAAAAACGCTACAGGATCAAAGATAAATGCATCCAAATGAGATGTTTCTATAATGAATAAATTTTGTTGCCCAATAAATCTAACTGAATCATGCAATTATGCAATAATATTCAAATTATTAATACAGGAGTCCTACTGAATCAGTTTTTTTTAGGCCAAACCTAACTGAACATTATTTCGCCTAATTCGAAACAAGCTAAAACTATTACAATTACGATTAAAGTCCGAAAAATTAATTCATTTATGTTAAATTATTTATGTTAAGCTTGTACATATAAAAATTTTGCTAGAAAATATAAGAACGACTTATTTCTCCTTTTAATTTCATAATCTATTTTATATTATCAATATTTATAATACACTAGAGCCCCGATTTGCGTCGTTAATAGGGACCGGGGAAATGCGACGCAAACCGAAACGACGCAAATCGAAACAATGCAAAACAGATTGACACAAATTTTCAAAGCCAACGCAAATCGGAATCAAAACGACGCAAAGCGGATTCAACCACATTTAGAAAAGCGACGTAAATCGAAACGACGCAAATAGGATAGACGCAAATCGGGGCTCTAGTGTAGTTTCGATTTCGATATTCTACCAAATTTTTTCCGAATAAAGACTCACCAAAATCCGAGATAAGTGACGAAAGAATTCATAATTTTAACATGTTCTCAGCATTGCGCGACTCTTATATTAAGTATTATTGGGTTAAACTAAACCCAATAAAATATTCGGTGAAACAAATTAAAAGTGTTTTCATATACTACCAATTTTCAAAATTATTTAATTCTTTTAAATTCATCTTATATACTCTTATTGAATATAAAATACATATTTCATTTAGGTTCTGTCTGTTCTTCTTGATCAATTTTAAATGTTCTATTTTATTTCTTTATACAAGTTTGCTAAAATTTTGTACGAAGACCGAATACTGGCTGAAACACAATTTTAAGCCTATACAAAACATATTTAATTTTGAAATTTTACTGGCAGGTTGGATGTTCATGTATTCGAGTTTCCTGCCAATGTTGTACTGATCCAACGCCCTCACCAATATATAGGGGGGTTATTGTGTATTTCGATTTGAAAGCAAACGTTTTCGAAATACAATGTATAAGGTATACAAATTCGAACGATTTTCTATCGAAACGAGTTACTGATTACCCAACTGAAATGGCATTCGATTTCTTAATAGTGCATTAGATAGAAGAACTGATTTTTCTTTGAAATTCGGTATGTCACACTCTGCTCTCGCTTCTGCCGCCTGCATGAGTCTCCAATGTCTGCATTTTCTATTCGCAACCTTCAGTTTGCAACAACTCTTTCAACAATAAGATTATTCTTATAATAGACTGATTAAAACTTATACTTTCGCTTAAGTCTTGAATGTCTAACTCTCGCTAATTAATTTTATAATTGGTTCAATTTAAATTATTTTGTATATATTAGGCTAGTCTATGCAAAACGTAATTTTCAGATTATAAGAGTGCAATATATGTATTTTCATTAGGGCGATAACCAAATTTTTGGCAAAGTACCACAGAGTGGTCACGAATGTTTTATAGCGTTTTCTTTTCTGTCAAAAATGTTACACGTTTTTCGCATTTCGTACCATTTTTAATTTTTTTGTGTTCTTTTCTGAAAAAAAGTCAACACTGCTAAAGTGTAGTGTGTTCTTTTCTATAAATGTCACACTATAAATTTAAAAAATGTTACACCTTTCACACTCTGAATTTTTGAGGGGGAGAAGCGCACGATAAAACAGCTGACATTTGTTTTGTTTATGAATGTGTATTTGTGCTAAGAAACAAAAAAATATACAAAATGGAAAATATTACTACTTTTTTATGTGCTGAACAAATTTTGGATGACTTGTTGGATTCATCTTCATCATCTAATGATGATGAAATATTTGATATGATTATGGAAAGAAATCCACAATCGCGAGTGAAAGGCTTTGTAGAGAACGTAATTAATGAATACTCTGAAGTTGATGTATGTCAAATTTCATAGGACAATATCTCATACTTCTCTTATGTAATGTATGTTTATATATATATTTTGCGTATTAGTCGGGAAGATGCCATTGGTCTTTTTGAGAGATATTCATTGTCTTATTTCAAGCGTTCTTACCAGGCATCTATTTGCTTCTTCTTTTTTAACAAAAAAAAAAAAAAAAACAGCTGTACATGAAAAAAAGTGTTACACTGTTGCGATTTTATGTTCTATTCTGACCATTAAAAATGCGACATCTTTAAAATGTGGGGTAAACATTATAAAAATGTACATAATAAAGGTGTAACATTTTATTTCAGAAAAGAAAACACCATTAGTAATGAAAACACCTGTCTCCCGTTATTTTGCGAAAAAACTCACGCAGCAAATTTCTAAAACTTTTCAAGCATTTTTTTTTGTATGTAGTAATAAAATTTAACAATTCAAAACATGCCTTTGCTTTTTTTTTTATTGAGTCAATGATTTTTTTAATATTGCATAAATTTTGATTGGAAATGGTGTATTTTTTAAAGCTCCTTTAAAAGATAATAATCTAGGCATTTAGTGATGGTACAATCCATGAAATTCGGATCATTGCTTATATTTTTATATCGGTTTAAACCTAAGGTATTTTACTTAGGTTTTTACATATAACGAATTTTGAACCGCGATGATGATGATGTAAACTATAGGAAAATCTTTAAATCTGAAGCAGTGCATAAATTCCAAAATAGCATTTAAGTGATACGTATAGGAATACATAGAAATATAAGGTCTATATTTTTTATAAAAATGGTTGTTTTCAAACTTTAACCCGATGTCTGCGTGAACTTTTTTAACGATCCGAAAAAATTATCATATTTTTTATTAATAATTTTTAATGTTCCACTCGACTATACCATCCCCTTTTTTGATATTCGCAAAAAGTGTTAAAAAGTTATTGCCCTACATCTTTCAGAGACTTTGATTATCTACCTTATTGTGGCTGTTCTATTTGTCTTAAAACAAGTTCCCATTTTGTAAATTAAAAAAAGGAATAACTTTTTTTTTGAAAATGCTATAAAAAAAACTACTGAATATTTTCTCAAATTTCTTTTTTTTATTTGAAAGTGCAATCCTTCCAGTTAATAATGGAAAATAATTTCATTCAAATGGCTGCCTCGGCTGGCCATGCAGTAGCCTACACGATCGGTCCATTTTTTAAGCACATTATCGATTGTGTACAGTTGTATTTTACCAATGGCTTCACGAATATTGTCCTTTAAAGCGTCAATTGTCGGCGTAACACTTATCTTTGACAGCACCCCACACATAATAGTCCAACGGTGTCAAATCTCAGCTCCGAGTGGCCAAACGACATCAGCTCTGCGGCTGATAATGCGATCATCAAAAACAGCGCGCAAAACATCGAGTGTAGCTTCGACTATGTGGCACGTAGCGCCGTCCTGTTGAAACCAAATGTTACCAATATCCTCCTCTTCAATTTTTGTGTACAAAAATTCATTAAACATGGCCTGATAACGATCGTCATTCACTGTAATGGCCACTCCTTGCTCATTTTCGAAGAAATATAGCCTAATTATGCCTCTGTACCAAAATCCTCACCAAACAGTGACTGGTTTTGGGTGCAATTGTTGAGAACGACGGTGAATTGATGTTGATGAAGCTTCACGCACACTTTCTGCCACAGCAGCAATATTCTTGGGTGTACGCAATGTTTTTGGCTTTTCACGCTTTGGTTTTTCGATGAGGCTGCCAGTTTCTTTCACTTTTTTCACAAGATAACGAACATACGGAGCTGACGGTGCTTCTCTTCTTCCAAAATCCGTACTCAATTTCGCACACATTCTGCAACATTACCATGATTTTCAAAGTAATGTTGCAATATTTCCCAGCGTTGTTCCAGCGTATACACAACCATATTCGTTTAGCGGAAGGATAAAACTAATTATCTGTCAAATCAGACATAAGCTAAGTGTTACCATTCACGAAATAAGCACTAGTTGAAAAAAAAACGTTACTATTTATTAGTTTTGAAAAAAAGTTCTACAATTTTGAAAAATTTTTAAAATTTACAGTCTGATATTGAAAACATCAATAAAAACATTTATCGCCGAATACATACATACATACATTTACCAGACAATCAATATTTTCCTATGACCTTTTTCGAAAAACAAAACAACACGAATGATCATATCATCTTAAAGTTTGGCTTTTACGACGGCCTGTCCTCAAGGTCAAGTTTGTTAAACATAAAAAGAACACAAAACACGATTATAATAAAAATAACAGAGTAATAAATTTGTAGAAAAAATATTAAAATATCAACACATACAGACATTCATACAACTCACACTAGACATATTCGTATTGAGATTTATGTAAATGTAATTATAACTTGTATCATAAAAGTTTCGATATGTCAGTCTAAATGTACAATTTAACTTTTATTATAGAAACAATAAATACAACAACCACATAATGAAAAATAACAGAAAAAATATGAAAATAAATATAAAGACCTATAGACGTTTTGAACTTATTTTTTGTATTTGTACATAGAATTCTTTAATTCTTATTTTGCATTTATGTATTTCTAAATTGGATAATTTTCATATTTAAAAGCAAAATGAACTTTAAAGCGGCAGCTAGCAAGATGGGAGATGAATATTAAATGACCTCGTACAGCACACAGCACACTTCTCTTCACAACAATACACCACTCTACCCTACACTTGTCTACACAACACTAATCATCCATTGACAATAAAATTGAATAAAATATGACGCATTTTTTTAAATAAAATTCTGATGTTGTTGTACCGTATTTCATTAAAAAAATAAATAACTCATATTAAATATTACTAGCTTGTATTTACTTCCAGTTTTAAACTCTCTACTCGTACTCGCAACCAAATACTCGTACTTACTTAATTCAGTAACAATTTGAAGTGTGTGAATTTAAATATTTTGTTTTTTTTTTTAATGTGTGAAAAAGTCTAGTTCAGACAAAAAAACAATAAACATAAATAAACTTGAATTTATTCTCATCGAAACTGGAACTAAATTTTTTTTGAATAATAAATACGGAAGGGACAGAGGAAAACCTTGCTTGTGAAAAATTTCTATTAATATGCATATCTTTATAATTTTTTTTTGTTTAATTAACATAAATAAGTTATTTTTGTTTTCAACGTTTTAAATGTTTTTTAATTTTAACATAATATTTATTGATTTTATTTCTTTTTGTTTTCGAGTATTACAGAAGAGTTTTGATGTGCTATTTTTAAATTTATTCCATTAATAATCGATAGAGATACATTCATATTAGGGTATACCATTTATAGGTTGTTCGAACAAAACGAATAATTCGAATAACATACTTTAACGTGTTCGAATAATTTAATCACATAATTAAAACTATTCGAATAATTTTAAATACAGTGAACTCGCAGAAACGTAAATTAATTTTTACTGAACACCACGCTATCGATTTTGTTTACACGTTTTAGATTGCAGTTTTTCTATAACATATTTTAGTATTTTATCTTTTGTTTAATTTAAAATAAAGTATATGCGTTACTTTTCACCTATGAAACATGTTTTGATGCTACTTTTTGTAAGTTCTTGATTTGCGAAAGGATTTCTAAGATACATACATACTAATTTCTAAATTATGTTATTGAATTCATCAAAAATAGAGGTTAGCTCAATTTAAACTACGATAATTATAAATTTGTTTATTTAGTTTTTTATCGAAAAGGGCAACTTCAAAAGAAGCTACATACTTCTTATCATGCAACAAAAGTTGTTTACAACAAACAAACTATGAAATACTTCTACGGGGAATCCCAAAATTTTTAAGCTTACAAAATTTAATTGTAACGTTCGATAGAAAGTTCACGTTTCTGCGAGTTCACTGTATTTAAATGAAATAAAATGGATTCTTTTTCCTTCAATAATTTGTATCATTGTGTTGCCAAAAGTTTCACACTGTATTTGATATTTGTTTTATCCCATAAGTATTTTATTTGCAATCACTTTCATTAAATTCTTTTTAGTTTTTAGTTAAGAATATTTCGCCACTATATGTGGACTCCACAATTCTCAAACCCGTTCAAGATTTTTTTTTAATAAATATCAAATATTTCTTTTTACAATTATATTTATATAATGAGTTATCCCATCAGAGCACTCATCTACATTCGTATAGTGGTAGAACAATTTTTTTAACTTTCGTTTATATCAAAGATTTTTAATATAATTTCATATTGTATTTTACACTAGACGGATTTTTAGACTTTTGATATTCAAAAATGTCATCGTTAAAAAAAGTTTAAATAATAAATATTTAATTTGTATAAACAAATATTTGTTTATTAAACATATCTTATTTTGTAACTAAAATTGAAATTATCTTGTAATATTTTTAATTAGAAAATTATGAAAAATTTTAAAATAAAATTAACGCAATAATATTTATTCGTTTTATTCGATTATTCTTCATAAAATGAATCGAATTATTCGATTTTCGAAAATGGCCATTTTTATAATTATTGGTAAGAATTTGTTCGATTATTCGAACGATAATTTTTCGAATGGATACCCTAATACATACTTAGCATATAATTTTTTGTTTTCTTGTTTATATATGTATTAATAAATATTACTATAATCATTCATAAAATTTCCACTTCCTAAAAGTTTTTAACGTTTAGATTTTAAACACTTAAAGGAATCACAATTTTGGTAAACTTTTTGGTTTGAAATTCATTGATTTTTATAAAGTTTAATTTATGCCCTATTCCTAGTTGTCATCATAGAACTTATATGCAACTATATGTAACTTTTCCCGAATTTTTAATTAAACCCAAATTAAGAATGTCAGGGCTGGTTCTGGCCGATTTATGGCCATTTTAGAAGTACAGAAATTATGGTAAACAGAGTAAAAAATATGTATGTTGACATTCCAGGCTGCCAAAGAAGACAACAGCAACTTATATCTTTGAGTTTGTCAAGTCTAATATCACTAAAATTTTGCCTTAGGTTTCATCAATATCTTATTGATCCATGTTTTCATTTTCTGTTCAAGTAGAAATAGTTTTACAGAGACTTTTAACATACTTATTCATTTGTTAATTATTTTTTTTTTATATTTTTCGTCAATGTTTGGTGCGAATTTTTGTCTTGAGGCATTTTTAAATCACAATTCTGATAAGACTGAGCCATATATCCCATGGAACAAGTCAATGAGACATTTTCTGGTCATGTACTCTCTTGTTTCGGTGGTCAGAATTAACAAAATTCGCAATGTGAATTGTGTTTCACTGTTCTACCGATACTATAATGTTCTGCTGAAATAAGGGAACTTATTCCTGAAACACGTAGTTTTTTTTACGTAATACGCGTTCTTCAGTTTAGGGCTCATCAATTTATGGTCGACTGGACAGTGGATCGCACAACACACTAGAGGTAAAATTCGTTCTTTAGCCGTACGTGGAATAAACTACCTGCAGAAGTATACCCTGCCACTTTCAATATAGGAAAATTCAAATCAAATGTTCACAAACACTGCTCCCTCTATCCTCCCTCCCATAACCTATTTTCCTAGTTCCAACACAATGCCTTGCATAAGTAGGGCTCTACCCCTGAGTGCTGGTCCAAGAAAAAAAATTTGATATTTGCCACTTCACTTTTTGTTGTATTAATTTGTTGCCGTTTTCTTGCCAGAATACAATTATCTATCTATTAAAAAAAAAACTGAACATTGATTTAGGCACTAAATAAAAATTTTGTTCTCATAAGATAATTTCATTTAAATCCTATTATTGCGAAGGATACCCTTTATTTTTTTAGTAACATTTTTGTTATCAGATCCGATCTTCCAGAAAGTGGTGCTCCTATAGATTTCAACTGGTGAATGACCTTACGCTGTTCCTCTGTGCATCTTTTTTTATTAATTTTTAAATATAAAACACAATTTATTTTCTTCGACTTTTAAACTTTTGTCTCATAAAATATTTTCAGAACTTATTAATTCCTAATAAACTAAGAAAATATATAAATTTAATTTTACGTTCTAAATTATTGTTCAGTTTGAATTGCAATTAACCACATTTAAAAGAAATAATGCAATAAAAATATAATCGAACATACTGATCACACCAATGGATAAAAATTTGCAGTTAATAATTATAATCTTATAAAAGAAAAACAATTTTGATAACAGCATGTATGAAGTATGCTAACCTCATGTCCACCACTGTAGATGTCTTTTAAAAGTTGCGGTATCGGTATTCAGTCAAACTTTACCAAACAATTTCATACTATAAAACATTGATTATACTTCCGACCCAAAATAGTTTTTAATTTGTTTTTTTTTTAAATATAATTTAAAAATGAATAAATTGAGCCATGAAAAATTGTTGATAACTTATTTCAGTTTCCGTTACAATCAGGCATATCATGGAAATCGAAAACGAAAATTAAATTTTTTCGTAATATTTCTGTATTGAAAAACTTTTATCACATAAAATATAAAGATAATCGTAAAAGAAAAATTGTAGAAATTAGATTAGAAATGCATTAAAATGTACTTCCAAAACTCATTCGTTTTCGATTTTCATCACATGCCTGAATATTATAATGACTTATCATTTAGATTGGGAGCTGTTTTTATAGAATAGGGCTGATAATATTTACAACACACACATTTCTTTGACTTTACTTTCCCACCTTTTGCCACTTCATTTGACAGGGAAAACATCCCTAACCTGCTCTATATAATATATACCACTTCCATTTTTATGTTGTCCTTTGCTTCCTGAAAATTCTTTTGTTTTTATATTTTAAACATTTTGTCTTTAGTCTAATTCGTTCTATTAATAATGATTCGAATGTAATATTATTGTGTAAGTTAAGATTATCAAGGCTCCGTTTTTCTTACTGTATTTCCCATAATTCACCCCTATCGTGAATAAAAATTCCTCATGAAATTTGTTCCCTTTTATTTTTTTAACATTGAATTTTAATAGGAAAAATGTGAAAAGGGAACAAATTTCATGTGGCATTTTTATTCACAATAGGGGTGATTAAAAAAATCAATATAATTAAAAAATATATAAATTATAAAAGTGAAATACATGTCTAAAACTATATTTTTTGAATGTTTATATTTTTGCAAATACCAACAGACATAATAATCAACTATCATGGGTTTATCGTTTTGATTTTTTTGAATATTTAATTATTTTGCGAAATTGGAAGTTTGTTTTCTTAGTTGATGTAGAAAAAAGGATTAAAATAGCTTATAAATAATTAAAGTTATTACTAAGAAATTTAATTTAACAACTAATTATTTCTATTATAAAAATTTCGATCACTTTTTAAATAAAATTAAAGCGGATACAGCCATAATAATTATTATGTATATTAACACTAATTTTGGTGCATATATTTAAATTGCTTGCACTGTTTTAATATGTATTAATCATAATCGAAAATATTTATATTAAAATATAATATGTACATAATTAATGTAATATATTTGCTAAATTTATACTCATGACGAATAATATTTGCATGATTAACATATGAATTTACATATGCGAGTATTTTTATTTATCTTTACAGTTTTAATATTTTCTCATGTTAATATGTAATTAACTTAATTATTGACCAAAACAAAACATTATTTATAATTTAAAAATGATCTTCTTCTCTTTTATAATTGTCATCATTAGCACGTGAACAAGAACCGGACTCCGAAGGTTGGGAAGAGCGTGAAGCATCAAGGACACACTCCGTTAAATTTAATGCCGACATACCGATTCAGGATAAAGACACACCATTTACGCGTCAAAATACCCCTCATCCCAAGGAATTACGAGATAAGGCCAAAAAATTATTGGCCAAAAATCGTACAGATGAGGCACCCGGCATGTCGTCAAATTTGGATACATTAGCAGAAGAGGTAAGTGGAGGAATACGAGAGAATATTTATTGTGTTTTGCAAGCAAATGTCTTAAGGTATGGTCACACATGACAAATATCTACTTAAAAAAAGCGTAACCACTTGTTTTCGCACAAATTTGTTTGACGTTGTTTACTCTTACAAGAGTTTTTCAAGATCAAACAGCATCAAATAAAATAAGACTAAATATTTGTTGGGTCTTGTCCTAAATAAACCAAGTTTTTTTCAGTTCATAAACGAGTTCAAAAATATTTTATTTAGTGGTTACGTCTTTTTCGACAAATATTTGCCAAGTGTAACCGTACCTTTAGCACAACCGCAATTGTATTTCCAATTGTAAATTTAAATTTTTCTTTGACGACCACAAATGTATTTATATTTTTAAAAACTCACAACTTTTATGGCTAAATTCACACCCCCTTATTCATAAAAACTTACAACAGGTTTATAACAAACAGATTTATTTCCATACAAAATTTGCTTTATAAACCTCTTATAAACCTGTTGTAAGTTTTATGAATACGGCCAACAGTCTTTAGTTAGCTAATGGCAAAGGCTTAACTAATGATTCTTTATTCTCAATGCTTAGTTTGCCATAATAATACCAAGTAATAGTTAAACTAATGACCGAGAATTCGGCCATTATTAAATAAATAAATTAAGCGTATTTTTATTTGTATATTGTGCTACAAGTTAGAAATGTGAAATCCATTACTCACATCAAATATGTACGTCCGAGATTTTTAGTAGTAAAATTCAACTAATCTTATGTTGAATTGTATATATAATTGGACACAGTCGAATGTAACCATCTTACTCAGTTGAGTACTTTTTAACATTAACAGGTACCTCTACATCTTATCAAGATCATTTTCTGATTTAAAAACTAATACAACTTAAATTGTGTTTTAGGTTTTTATAAACGTACAATACATGGTAATTATTATCTTACGAACACTTTTTTTTACAACGTGATTGATATACATATATTTTCAAATCTAAATCAGGTATGTGATCAAAATCGTTCGATTTGAAAAGTATCGCTTTATTCGCTGTGACTGATTCCGATCGATTTCATTTTCCACGTTTGTTTCAATTGCAATTGTCTTTAATAAATACAACTTTGCGAAAACTTATAATACAACTCTGAACTGTGTTTTTGAGAATTACATTTGAAAATATTTATTATTAAAATAAACAAAATGCCTGTTGCTGTTGCAGTTTATTTACTTAATTTCAACGATGAAGACGAATATGTACGAGTACGTAGAAAACGCTTGCGAGATAAATCTGACCCTTTAAGTTTACCCGAGGAAACGTATGTAGTAATAAAAAATGTTTATTTGTTTTACTTATGGCCCCTATTATGAGCTGCATTCGACAATCGATATTCGCTGCCTATGGAAAATCGACTATCGAATGTAAAATTTGTATTATGAGTAGACGTCACTGTCGAAAATTTCGTTGTTCAACGAATTTTTTTATCGAACACAAATTTGCTGTCGACGGTGTTTAGAACTTTTCAAAATTTATTAAAAATGTACATATTTGTTTTGTTTTTTTTTTTGGTTTTGGTAAACCAAATACTAGTAAATTGCGTTTGTTAATTGTTAATTGCAGGATGCACGTCTAAGGTTCTAAGTACAAAATAGCAACTGGAGAAGCTCGTTTCTCTTATGGAGGAAGATCAGAAAAACTATTGCCAATTTTAATATGCTTGGGATTGTTCTGCCCTTTGAGCATTGTTGCAGCAGTTCATCAGTAATGGACAGCAAATCCACAAACGCCTCTACAGAGTCGAAAATTTTTAATAAATCTGTAAATTAAATTTATAATATCCTTCTCAAAACCTCATTAAATAATATACTCAAGTGGTGAAATCCATTTCCAAAATGTTGGAAGCATCCTTCAGCCTTTTTCTGCTTCTGGCCAGTTCTAGTAAGGATTCATCTTCATCAGACGAATCATCAAACCATAATTCCGTGGTGGTCATTTCAAATTTAATTTATTTTTCTTTAAGAATTTGTAAACAAATATAACGCCAGCTGATAGCAATGTACTATTGTGAATAACCCAAAAAGAGTGATTTTCGCAATAGCGTTTTTTCATCGAATGTGCACCATAATACCAAATGAATATTCGTTCGATAAGCATTTTCGACTACAATCGAAAATCGAATTTTGTTCATAATAGGCACCTATGTATATGTACACATATACTGCCGTATTTATAAAAAGTAAAGTAGGTTTGAAGTGTGCTTTAAGACAAAATTTTCATACACTTGAAGTCTACTTTAATTTTTTATAAATACGACAGTTAATCTTTAGATTCATGGAATACTTTCGATTCAGCAAGAAAGGTTTTATAATGGTTTTAAATATTATCCTCATCCATTCCTCTTACAATACAATTGGCAGCTGCCTTAAGATTTTTTGCAGAAGGAAGTTTTCAACGATCTGTTAGAAATGATGTAAATATTGGCATGCATTGCACTACCAAAGTATCGAAGAATATGGGAAATGATAGGCCGAATTCTGAAACTCGTTTTTCTATATTAGATAATGAAATAAAATGTAAAAAAAAATGGAACAATAATTAGACCCCCGCCAATTAACGGGTGCTTAAGAGAGCAAAACTCTAATAAACTAGTAAAGGAATTAATTTCGTTAATTGTAGAAAATTCGTCGTTCCATTCATGATTTGTAATATCAGTGAAACTAAAATTCAGGTTAATCATGAAAATGATTAGTTATTATAAAATTGTTACTGAGTTTAAAACCCGGAAAAAAGTTTTTATACCTTTCAAGTGTAGCGCAGCAGAGGCCTTCAAATTGTTATTAATGGTATCGACTCTTGTGCAGACCCTCAGGAAATAAGTAATAGTTTTAAAATTTAACATTAAAAATCGTAAAAAAAAACCCAACCACTTTCTCCAGTAGATTTGGAGCCAGGTGATGTTAAACTACAGAAAGGTGAAACACATTCAATCTATGATCTCAGGTATCTATATCCGAGTTTAGATTTCTATTTTCTTTATTCATTCAGTTTAACACCGTAGAACATGTTGCCGGCAATACCATTACTATTCATTTTATTAAATAAAACAAATGTCAAAAAGCAAAGCTCTGTAACGCTCTCGTAAAGCTCCCTTTAACATTTAAAAATTAAGACATGTGGTACTATTTCGTGGGTCACTTGAATAAGGAATATTTTCAAACTAAGCAAACTGTAATGCATTTTTAAATTTTAGGTTATAAAAATGAAAGATATTATCTTCTAGCATTCAATTATTTTAAAAATATCCTCAAAAACGATTTGGCATCGACTTGTATAATAACTCTAAGTAATTTAGCAAAATTGAACCCCATGTTTCCGTTATTGCATTCTTTAAGGATTCTATCGTCTCAACTTGTTTGCATCCTTCATAAACTTTTCTTACAAACCAACCCGAGACATTTTCCATCGGAGCGTTGTCGTGTTGATACTTCCAAAGTATGGGTTCAAAGAAATCATTAAATTTGGAAATGCTTCCTCAAGAATGTATCTGTAAGTGTTTGCAGTCATTTTGTGGGATACAAAAACCAATTTTTTGGTACCATAATACGAAATTACACCCCATACCATTCAAGTGGTAGCCAGTGTATATCCTACGCTAATGTTCTAAAAACTAAAAAAGAAAAAAGTTTGGGTTTGATTTATGTAGCACAATTTTATATAGGCTTTTCAGGAAGCTACCTTAGTAGGAGGCAGTTTTTTTTTTAAAGAATTTGTCCCCAGGTACACCCAAAATACCGTGAAGCATTAAGGAGGTTCATTACACAGAGTATACAGAGGAAAGAAAATGAAGTTTTATACTTGTCTCTTTCTTTGAGAACTGTCTTTTTATTTTCTTTATGTTACCATTTTTCTGGCGCAATAAAATTCAATTTTGGTCACAGAGTATTTTTGTATTGTTTGATACAATCATAGAAAAATGCATTTATATCATCTAACGAATGCACAAACTCCACAATGCATACCACAAAGTCTAACAATTATTAAAATACAATTTAGTAAGTTATTGAAATCACAAACATACATATAAACAAAATTTCAATTCAAATATTCTAAATCACATTGTTTTGTTTATTTTGTTTTGTCCACAAAATTCTTGTTGTATGTAGTGCTTTGCTTTTTCACATTACCAACATACTACCACAAAATATTTTCTTTCTCTTTTTAAGAGAACTGCCTTATTGCAGCGATTTTAAAACGCCAAAATTGTCGCCTCTGTATACTCTGTGGTTCATTATTGATATGGGTTGGTTTTACTTCATCTGATGCCGGTCCAATTTATTATATGCCAGAGAAGAAATGCCGCTTTTATGGAAATTCGTGCAGGACAGGACAATGGTTCTAAACACACATCTAAACATTTAAGTTGTTTTGAAATTACGAAATCGGATGAACTGCTTGGCCATTACAAATTGCCAAACGAAGCATTAAGAGTAGCGGAAAAACATGTTTCACACAAGATGTTTATGCAGTTGCAGCTATCTATTGTACCAAATGTTCTTCAGGCCCAAACCATTAAAGTACAACAATAATATGCAAATTATCACCTCAAGAGACATCAGCCATTCTAGAGGCCCAAGGGCTAATTTCTATTACTGTATGTATGTATGTTGAGAAGTTTTCCTCATACATTTATATTAGCATACATTTTGTTCGTGTAGAATATTTCCATGACGATGAAACTAGATGTTTATGCCTCGGTGCTTCAATATTGTAAACAGTGCTGTAGACGACATCGTCCCAAATTTGTTATTCAGAACTAAATTCGTTCTTTAATATATTTTAGGAAAGAAAACATTTATTTTGTTGGTAGTGTCCAGTCGGAGACTTTTGTAAACTTTCAAATTCATTAGTATTTGCATGTATTTTTTCTATATAGCAAATGTTATGTATCTGTTCAGCAGAGTGGCAAAATAAGGTAGACGAGAAAAGACAACTATAGGAAGAAATGGGTGTCATGCCAGTGCGTGACACTGGCATCTACCGTCTTAAACATCAAGATAAAAATTATTGTTTTTTATCATAGCATTTAAACAAATGATAATTTTTCTCATTACAGCAACTGAAGTGACTTTAGAGGCTTTGCCAGAGTCAACTAAACGCTGGTAAAATACTTTCAAGATTTTAAAACTTCTAATGAATTTACTGAATATTTTTAGATAGCGTAATACCTATTATACACAACTGTTCACTGAATATAGAGTGGCTCACAGTTTATTTCGTGTGCCTAAATTTTAATGATACCTTATATATTTTTTTATTGTTATTTAATTAAGAATATACTCATATAAGTATATTCAACATAATAGTAAAATTCAATGTAAAGCAACGTCACAGCTTATTTCAACTACATGTTAAAACTAGAGTTGTAAAAGTATCGGGTATTTAGGTACCAAGTACCCGATACCACATAATTTTTCGAGTACTCAATACCAAAAAGTACCTACCCGTTACTTTTTGGGTTGCATTTTTTCTCACTTTTTACTTAAAAATATGCCGAAAAAATACAACAGACAAAATACATACATATCAGAGATCAGTTATGAGTACTGAAAAAGTGAGTATACTCGAATCATCACTTATAATTTATTGTACTTATACGTACTCATACTTGTTTTAATATCATCAAACCACAACTCATCTTTAAAGTTTGAAGTACTCATTATATTCATACTTAATCTCATGTATGATGTTGTTTATTTTGACTCTCCTTAAAACAATGCACGTAGACGATAAAAAAAAAATAAGTATGACTCGCATACACTCATGCAAGTGTCGTTCATTTTTTACAGCCTGCTTATAAAAATTATATAAAATAGTAAATTTTCTAAATATTTTCCCCAATATGTTTTCCTATAAACTTACTTATTTTGTATAAATACCTAACGGATTAAGTTGAACATTTTTTTCAATGACTTAACTGAATTGAATACTTTATGAGTATGTGAGTATTTTTCTTAAAATGTAAATCTAAATACTGCGGTTTATGAATCAAACATATTGGTAATGGTATAAGCTCCATGTTGGCGTTGTACTCATACTTATATCCACCTGCATTTATAAGTCAACGTTGTTGTGAGTTTGAGTAACTCAGAGTAGCTAAATTGCAACCACTTATACTTAAAATGTTGTGAATCGTAAAAAAACGATTTATTGCCGATCTCTGCTTGGTTTTCACTATGTCATTTTTGTTGTCAAATTGTCCAAATTGTTGGCAATTATATGAAAACGGGTTGTCTATGCCGTCTAATGAGATTGCAATCATGATTGCAAACATAGATGAATAAATATGAATAAATAAATAAATAAAAACAGATGCGTGGACGTCTATAGCAAATGAGTCATATATCTCATTAACTGCTCATTTTGTATCAAAAGATTGGACTCTGCATTCGGTATTTCTGAATTGTTTTAAAACAGTACAAGATCATACTACAGAGAATCTAAAAGATGAACTTTTAGGTGTAGTTAATATGTGGAATATCCAAAATAAAATAAGCTGCGTGGTTTCTGACAACACAGCCAATATTTTGGCAGCTGTTAGAAATGCGAATTAGTCCAGCCTGCCATGCTTTGCTCATACTTTGCACTTAGTAGTGATTGACGCCCTAAAATACGCATATGTACTCAACATTATCACCAAATGTAAGTCAGTAGTGGATCATTTCCATAGAAGTACAAAAGCTACTAATAAATTAAAAGAGATTCAAAATCAAATGGGTAAAAAGGAGTTAAAACTCATAAATTCAACACGTACCCGGTAGAATTCATATCTTAAGATTCTAGAACGTTTTATAGAAAATCAAGAGCCTTTGAAAGCTACTATAGCTTTACTTCACAAACCAGTAGAACTATTGACCTTGGAAGAATGGGAGATTGGAAAGAAAGTATGTAATATTTTGCATCCCTTTGACGAAATAACGCTGGAAATTAGTGCTGAAAATTACACAACACTATCAAAAATAATAGTTCTGGTTCGTGGACTACAAGCTTTTATAATTAAGAAAAAAAAAAATGGAAAATAATTCTGATGAAATTTTTCCATTCATTGAAAAAAATAATATACAATCAATCGACATACTTTCTATTTCAACATTTTTGGATCCTCGATTTAAATCAAAGGCATTTACTGATGTTACGGCTATTAAGATGGTACAAGATAAAATATCAGGTCTGTACAACGTTCCAGCAATGGAAATTTTATCACCTGAAAAAACTACAAGCCGAATCTCAATATGGGATGAGTTTGAAACATTTCTGCTTCTAAAACAAATAATTCTAAGTCTATAATTGAAATAAATAATTATGGACATGAAGATTTTGGCTCGGAAGTCCGATCCATTGGAATGGTGCAAGTCCCGACAAAAGGTTTATCCTGGATTGTCATATATAGCAAAAAGATACCTTTCTGTTGTTGCCACATCAGTTCCAAGTGAAAGAGTTTTTTCAGCAGCTGGGCAAGTCCTAAATGATCGCAGAAGCCAACTTAAATCATAAAATGTAGAAAAAATTATATTTTTACATTTTAATGATAAATACTAACAGAATATTTTCATTAAATATTTGTTTTTAAAAAACATAAGCTGTATAAAACAGGGTATTAACTAAAACAAACTATTTTTTTTTTCGTTTTGAACTATACGAGTACTTTTATTTTTTTAATGTCTAATAAAAATGAATTTAAATAAAAATAATACATAAAATAAACAGATAAAAAGGCATTTTTAAAATATTTCAGAGATACTTAACAAAAAACTTAAAAAAAAATTACGTTAAATTGTAGTTAAAAGTCGAGTACCCATTTGAAAAGTATCGAGTAGTAACCGGTACTTAAAAGTAACTGGATTTTACAGCACTAGTTAAAACTATTCTATAACTATGTACATAGGTAATTTGTTTGAAATTTTAAAAAGACTAATATTATGTGGGATTTCCCTTTTTTCAAAACTGCTTTTAGTCTAGACTGCATTAAAATAACCTGCTTTTGAGTATATTTGACCGTTACATATATTTTGCCATTCTTAAGTCTCTTTTCCTCTTTATCAATAATTCTTAATAACATTGCGATCTGTTGATTGGGCTGGTGTTATAACGATATGAGGAGAATTCCACACTAGCCATGTTTGCACAATTTGTGTCTGGTCGTTGTCTTGATAGAAAAAATTTTTTCTCTAATACGCAACCTTTCGGCACTTTATAAAAAGTTGTCTTTCAAAAGATTTCAATAAATATTTTTGTTCATAGTGTTTTCGATATAGACTAGGTTTACGACACCAGTTGACGACATGCACCCCCATACCATGCTGCGTAAATTTGTTGGTTGTAATTCCGCATTTTGCTTTCGCCAAACATTTGACTTAACATCGGACCCAAAAATATAAAATTTGCTTTCATCAGGAAATATAACGGTGTTCCAGAACGATTCGTCTTTGTTAACGTTGTCTTAATTTTTTTTGGACTAATACGGCTTATTACGTGCTGTCCTCTCATGAAAATTATCGCGACTCTGTATTCGTCTACTGGTTTCGGAACTACATGTCTTTATAAGCAGTCGTTCTGCTTCTGTCGCCAAAACTGGTGCAGATAAACTCGGATCTTGCTTAATTTTTACGCAATATACAACGTTCGCTTCTCTAAATATTTTATTTAGTGCATCCCGACCTTTATTAGCCACTCTATTTTCTCGAATATATCTTTGTATAATACTCTTTCGGCAATTTGCTTTTGTGTTTTCCAATCTTTAAAATGCCTAATTAACAGTTCACACGTTTCTATTGAAGTTCGACGACCGATAGCAAAATTATAACTAAGGTGCCTATTTTCGCCTGTGGTCGAAAATGCTTATCGAACGAATTTTCATTTGGTAGTATGGTGAACATTCGATGAAAAAACGCTATTGTGAAAATCACTCTTTTTGGGTTATTCACAATAGTACAGATCTATCAGCTGGCGCCATATTTGTTTACAAATTCGTAAAGAAAAATAAATAAAATTTGAAATGACCACCACGGAATTATGATTCGTCTGATGAATAGAATTAAGATTCTGTGTAATGCCCTCCGATTTTTTGGCTGCCTGAACTTTAGAGCAAATGACTTTTGCCAACAGTTGATCTTCTTCCATGAGAGAAACTAGCTTCTCCAATTGCTGTTTTCTACTTCCGACTTAGACCTGCAGGATATTAAGTAGTATTTGGTTGACCAAAAAAAAAAAAAAATTACATTTTTTTCTACAGCGTCGACAGTAAATTTGTGTTCGATAAAAAATTCGTTGAACAACGAAATTTTCGACAGCGGTGCCAACTCATAATACAAATTTTATATTCAATAGTCGATTTTCGATAACCACAGAATATCTATTGTCGAATGTAGCTCATAATAGGGGCGGGGCGTAATTCACAACGTAAAGCTTCAAAATATCGTATTAAAATGTTTATTAAAACATTATTTGAAAATTTATGTGTATAAAAGGATTTTCCAACTGCTTTTATATCGGTAACTTTTCAACACATGAAATAAGCAATTGAGATCCTTTTTCTTTCAATTCCTTTTTTTGCTAATATTTTAAGAGCGATTTGTTGTAATGAATTTTTTGTTTGTTTTTCTAATAAGGAATGACATTTATGTTAAAAAAATTAATTTTTTTTTAAGTTTCATTAAATTTGAAATATATGAAGGTATTCTCTTTTAAAATTAGTCTCTCTAAATAAGCTGTGCGCTACTGTATGTAAATGTAAAATTTGTTCTATTCTACAAAATGTTAATGCTGCTTTTCTTTCTGCTTTGTTTTACACAGAAACTTCCGCTAATGGTGAGACAAGACTTGAATTCCACACCTGTGGAGAGTTTAGCAGCATCCAAAACAGCTTTTCATGTAGAACAGCAAGTACAACAACCGAACGTACCACATCAACAAACTCAACATTCAGAAAACCAAATGCTATTAGTGAAGACACAAGCCTCGCTACAGCAACTACCTGGAAAATCAACTACACCAACGGCGGGTGGTGAAAACACACAACAACATCAACCACCACCACCACATGTCAATGTTAAACCGGAAAATGTTAATGTTGTTACAGGTGCCAGTTCAGCTTATGATGATGATGACGATGATAATATAGACGAGGAAGATGATGATTATGTAAGATAAGAGAATCTTTGAAATAATTTTTGTGAACGTTATACAGTTTTTGTTTTTGAAATTTAGGATCAATCTGAGAGACGTGTTGGCTTTCAAGTGGAGGGTAGTGAAGAAGACGATTTTCGCAATAGACCACCGAAATTGCATAGACGGTAAGTTTTTTTCTATTAAAATATTTTTTCCAAGTTTGTCATTGATTTTCTTTGTCTAGTGATACGCCACATCATTTGAAAAACAAACGTGTTCAACACAGCATCAATAACAAGAAAGATCATGAAATTTTGGCCAATGCTTTGCAAAAAGAGACCCAAAAAGTCCAACAATTACCCACAGTCCAATCACCTATTGCTGAGAATCCCTCAGCTGAACAGAGTGAACAGGAGACGGATAATGGTAATGGCTTTGCCAAAACGCAACATCCTTTCGAGGCTCCTCTATCACCCATACAAACACCACCAGTGCTGGTAACATCTTCAGAACTGTCAACAAATAGAGCCAGTCATCCTGTTGCCATTGTAACTGATGGTGAGTACTAAAACAAAAATGACCTTCAATTCACTACACAAAACAATAAAAACAAACACATTTATTTGGTGATGGGTTTTATTAAAAACACATTCTACTATCCTCCTCCTTTATTTGTCTATACAATCGTACTATATCCATGTACCGCTCTATTGCTCTACCTTACACACTCAAACACACTCTCACTGCATGCACGTAGTTGATCTATGAATATGAAATCAATGCAAGTCCAACCAGTGAAGGAGACTATTTTATTTTTTATACAATTATTTATTGTATTTTTCTTATTTTATTACTTTTTGTATTATTACTTTATTAATATTTATTATTGTGTTTTTTTTTCATCTTTTTCTTATTTCTTATTTTTATACATTTTTTAATTTGTAGTGTAATATTTTTTATTTGTTTATTATTCAATAAATTGAACACGCTTTTTTTAACATAATAATGTAAGTTTCTTTTTATTTATTTGGTTAAGGGAACTTACTAATATATTTAGTTTAACTAATAATAATAAAGCCTTTTTACACCAGTTGCTAATTCATTAATAGGCACATTTTATAAATCAAAACGAAAGGAAATGGTATTAGGAATACTGGGAAAATGATGTGAAACTTGAATATTTTCCAAACTTTGTTGTTTTGTTTTATAAAATGAGACCATAAATATGACAAATGTATGGAATTGAAATTTCAATATAATAATAAACTACATAAAACTCTGTGTGCTTCGCTACCCCCGTCGTAATGAAATAAAATTTAAAAGCTAAAAAATATATTTTTTTGTAATTATTATCTAAGTATTTTCTTTTTGTTCTATCTTGTGAAAGGCAATCCGATGTTTAACCATTTTATTGTGATTTTGTTCACTGGGCAAGTCACTTGCTCTATCCTTTTAGCAGTTTTCCTAATGATGTTCAAATCCGCTGGCTTTCTGTGTGAAAGTAGTTTTTCAATCACATCTCATATTTATTCCAAAACCGACATTTATGATTCCGAATGTATTCGTAAAATATTTGTATTATTTAAGATGAATTAAATTTGTGTACTAATTTGTATGAATGTCAGGTTTATTGTATTTTTTATGATATACATACTTTAGTACTTACTTCTTACACGTATATTTTCCAAAATTCAACAATTTATGATTCAGATATAGATGTTTATAAAATAGTTATTCATAAAAAATTTTAAGATTCTATTTAATTTTTCCAAGATATACGAATTTCATGTTGACCATTTCTAAACTTATATTGTTGTTAACTCACACGAAATGCCATTATTCTACCTCTTGAATTTTTAGAGATATACGAATTTTGTAATTATTTTGTATGGGCGGATCTACGTCCATTTTTTCAAACATAACTTATGCATGAAATATAGATTTTTATCATATTGTTACTCATACAATTGAATGTTTTTTCGATTATATTCAAGATATACTCATTTTAGTATTTACTTTGTACCCGCACAACGGATTATCCCGCTCAATTTGAACCCACACATTCCTAATGACATCAAAGCTGCTCTTAAAAATTTGCCAGATACTCGAATTTCATTTATATGGTTTTGAAAATTATTTTATGTATTTTCCTATTGAAATTGCACATTTGGATTAATTAGGTACTTAAAAACAATGATATTATTATTTCACCCGTATGCAAAAGTATGCTTACACAAAACTAACTCTTTTTTGTGGTCAAATACATATAGTAAAAAAATCAAAAATATCATTAAAGTGGTTTTGTAAATTTTGTTTGTCTCGAATTGCAAACAATTTATGACAAAAAAGTAAAACATTGCGCGAAATCAGTCAAATAATGCGTGTTTTCGCACTCTTCTATCCAGGATTTTGGTTTCAAAGCCTCGTTCTGGGCATTCACCGAAATTACCTGAACTGGAAAAAAGATTTATAGTACAATCGGTAAAGGAGAACATCAAAAATTGTTGAAAACATAAATTCACAATTTAAAAATACATATGTTTAAAAAGATACTGTGCGCAGAATTTTGAAAAAGGCTAATTTCAGTCAAAAACGAATTGTCTTTGCTAAAGTTAATGGTATGGGGCTGTATGGCAAGCAAAGGTGTGGGTAATATAGACTTTATTCGACCAACAATAGATCAAGGGATATACATATTTAGATATTCTAAAAAAGTTTTACCGAAAGACAACAACCCAAAATACAATACTTTGATTGTTGTATAACGTAAAAAATCAATAAAATTTCATAGAGCATACTTGAGTTCCGAGTTAGATGCTTATTTAATCTTTATTAGATCTTTAATTTAAAAAAATAATAGAAAATATCGCTATTTAGCCATTTTTTGTCCCCCGTGCGAAAATATTTGTACTAATTCTTAGTAATGCGTACTATTAGAAATTAATATTTCATTTAACTTTTATTGAGAAAATAAATTTTAACAAAAAGTGCCAAAAATTCGAATTTCAAAAAGTACCAAAAAGATTTTTGTTCTTTATTGATTTAGGCCGTACGATTGTCAATTTTTATTTCTATGTTTATTTATTTAGCAGATACAAAAGGTATCAAAGTGATCTAAATTCGGAAAATCGTCATTGTAATTATTTGTAAGACCTGGAATTAGAGAATAATATTATAATAATAATAACATAATAATCTAGATCTTTTTATCGGTAAAATTGGTTTTGAAAAAAAAGTACCAAAGAGGGATACAAACAAATTAAAATTTCAAAAAAGTATCTAAAATATTTCTACTCTTCCTTGATTTAAATGTTTATTTATTAAGAAAATACGTACCGTTCATTTATTAAGATTCGCGTACCGTTGATCATCTAGAATTTTGAATTTCAAAAAAGTACCTACTGTTTTAATTAAAGGCAGACAGACAAACTTATAATGTTTATTCGAAATTTATTAGTTTTTGAGATACAAAGTTTTAATTTTTACCCGTTTTAACGTCCGCATTTTCGAAAACCCCTTCTTAGTGGATCTATTTGATGTAAAATTAATCCAATACACGAAGTTCAAGTTTCTAGCTTTAACGGTTTGGGGTGCAATGATGAATAAATCAGTCAGTCAGTCACGTTAGTCTTTTATATAAATAGATGATAACTGTGGGAATTTTAATACTATAAAAAGTTAGAATATAATGTAATTAAAAAATGTCCTGGGGCCAAATTACCGCATTCGTGATCGAATAAGCTATCGTATCGAAAAATTATTTCGATATCGAAATTATAATAAAATGTACTAAATTTCTTGCTCGATATCGAATGCCATAATCTCAAATAAGCAAATTACGATCAATTTTACTCGATATCGAATGCGGTAATTTGGCCCCTGCAAATTTCATTGTCTAAATAATTGAAAATTGCATTTATAGACAATGCGAATGTTTTTTCTTTATTTCAAAATGTTAAACAGCATTAATTTGTTGTGTACTCTTTATACATACGTAAAGGCTAGAAGAAATCAGAAATCTGTATGTAGCGATCACTGATTTGTGTTGTTAGGCATCTCATATCACAACTCCGCCTACTCTGCTGTTTCATCTGTGCTAACTTAGTTCTTAATTTCTTAAATCGTAAATCGAGATTAAAATTTGTTTCCTCAAAAAACAGCGTAAGCAAAATTTGAAATTATTCATTCCGTTGCTGCTGTATTTTTCCTTTTTACGTAATCATCTCTACACAGACAGTACTGCGGCATGCCGCAGGAAGGAATAATTACATTTTACACATCTATCGATATTTCTTTCCGCTTAGTTTTCTTTTCCCTTCGGAATCAATAATACCCCACCCAGTACTTTCTTTCTGATAAGTTGGAATTTTGAATGCCCAGTAATTTCTTATTTGTTTGCCTAAATATCTTGCATCCCAGCTAAAGCAAATTACTTTGAATTCATAAACGAAATAAATCTGGTATCTTAAAAGTTTGTTTTATTTTGCCAGCCACTGTAAACTTCAGTAGTGAGTCTTTTCACGGAAGGTGTGAACTACAAACTGGCAGCTGTGTAATAATTTACCGTAGCAACAAGTTGATGTAAAACTAAAATTGATTTGATTTGTTGTGACAGTCAACAATACAAATGTAGCGAAGACAGGAGAGTTGTCATATGTCTGTCTGTCTGTCTGTCTGAATGTTTGTATATGAGTGCAATATTTGCTTTGATGTCATTCATGTTCATTTAGTAAGAGTGATAAAAAATAAATACAAAATAAAATTGCATTCAGTGGAATCAAGAAGAGCAACAGCTACAACAAGTGCTTTAATCTGGCCTCCTTTATAACATTTCAATCAACAAACACAATAATGGCAAAATATCAACAATTATGTAGCACATTGTACGTAGACAACAATATTTTATTCCCCCAAGAATTTGCTGAAAATCATCGACATATTCTTGCTGTTTTGTTTCATATTTTTTTGATTTTACTCTTGATTTAGCTCTTCACAAAATACTCGTATTATTGCTTTCGAACTAAAATGAAAACAACACAAAACAAATTGAACTAAAGTTTTTTCCATAGAAAATAATGTTGAAAGTTGAGTCTTGATGATAATGATAATAATAATGGCGATAATTATGTTTTAATAATGTCTATGGCTGTGATGAGTTTTAGTGCTGTGATGATGATGGTTGTTAATGCTTCGATACACCTGTGTAACAAGTGGAAACTTTTGGTTGTGTGTATGTTTATGCATTTGTTTGGTTAAATTTACAGATGCTTGAATAAATGACTGCAATGATTGTGTGTCTAGTCTGACTGGTTGTCGTTTCTGCCATCTGATAACATTGGAATGGCCCTGTTTGTATGAAACCAAAAGCTTTGTTTAGATTCGCATTTCGGTTATTCTGTTTGAATTTCAGGTAACCTGTTAAGTAATGGATGAAAATCACTGTGAAAACGTTTCGCTTTCAAAACGAATCGTTGCCACTCGTAAAAATATAATTCTATGCTATGATTCGAGATTTGAAGCTGATTGAGGCTTAACGGTAAAACATCAATTTCAAAATTTTCATTTCATTTGTGAATATCCAGAACTTTATTACGGCGGGTGTGTAAAAATTTAAGATTTTTTATTAAGAATTTATTTTGTGTGAGAAACATGTAGAAGTAGAGCGAATGAATATGATTAAAATCAATCAATAACTGCAGTTACATTTATCGTGACATGTGATCACATTCATGCAGTCATTCATTTATTTATGCCATATTTGTACCACTTTTCCGTCTGTTCAATATTGTTGCATTTTGTTTTTATTTATCTACAATACATACATACATATGTACATTAGGGTGGCTCCAAAATAAACGGGAAAAACCATTTGGGTTAAATTGCATGATGTTTATAATCAAGAAATTTCAACTATTTATTTAAGTAAATTCCTTTAAAAAATAAAAAAAAAAAATTTTGTCTGAAATTTTAAAATTTTTTGAATTTAAAAATTTTTTTTTTAATTTTTGATAACCCATTGAATGCGCCTATCAAAGACCTTTCATATGATACCAAATTTACATATGGGTCCTTTGGAAGAAATGTGAAAAAATCAAAAAGCCTCTAAAAAGGACCTTTTTATCTTTTGATCCAGCTCACCAAATATTGACCCCAGGACAAAAAAATTGAGAAACGTAGTCTTAAAATGAATCAAATTTTCATTTTAGTCGGGAACATCGATACCTTATTTTTTCTCCATACAAATGGGGACACCCTAATGTACATTCATCCTTTTTGTTATTTTTAAATTTAATGTGTGACTTTCTGCTGCTGCTTGTTGTGTCTTCTGTTTGTATTTTCCATATTTGTTTTGGTTATTATTATTTTTTGTTTGTTTTTCAATTGCATGTTCATTTCAAACACAAATATTAGCACAGATTTATAATACAATTTTGTATACCCTACATTTGTTGAAGGGTTATGTTAAATTTATTATGTCTTACTCATAATGAATTAAAAATAATTATTTTGTATATTGACAGTACACAAAATGTGTTATGAATTGTACAATATTATTGAAATGTCAAAGCGACTTTACTTCTCTTAACAACTTGACTTTTTCAATTTAGAAACATATTCATATCCTCACTTCAAACTTGAAAGCAAGAAGCTTTTTCTATTTTTCGTTTGGAAAATAATTGAACTATTGATTGCTCTATTCTTTTAATATTTTTTCCTCTATCGATATTTGTGAACGCACGTATATATAAATATAATAGCGAGTGATCCAATAGAGATACTTATGCGGTACTTTTATTCTGACATTCTTATAGTTTTAAAAGGGATTTAGTGAATGTGCTAATAATATTTATATTAGACCATTAATTGAATGTTTGTGATATTATATCAACAGTAATATTATGTACTGTGGCCCAGCTTATTTTATGCAGTACACTTCAACAAATATTGATAGAAGTAAAAAAAAGAATACGAAGAATCAACAACGCTGCATTGAGCTATCACTATAGTAGAAATCGACTGTATAAAATAAGCTGTGGCGTAAAAGACGACCATTTTTTTAGTTTAAAAAAAATTAAAATTGTTAATGTACGGTCGCACTTGGTAAATATTTGCCGGAAAAGATGTAACCACTAAATAAAATATTTTGAATTTGTTTATTTATTTAAAAAAAAAACTTCGTTTATTTAGGATAAGACACAACAAATATTTAATCTTATTTTATTTGATGCTGTTTGATCTTGCAAAACTTTTGTAAGAGTAAAAAAAGTCAAACAAATTTGTGCGAAAACATACCTTTAGACTATAAATTTTTTTCTTTTAAATGCCACCAATTTCTTCTTAAAGTTACTGTTAGTTTTCTTTTTATCGGGCTTTAAAAACCAAAAATACACTGCATACAATAATAAAATGTGAGCCACTGTATCTATATATCCTTTAAGCACTCTTACCAGTAAATAGCTAAAGTGCTCCTACATAATTTAATGATACTGAGGCAACTTTCATTGTGCCTTTGTGTCCTTAAATGCGCAATCAAATTGTTGTTTATTGCCTTTTCAAAGGGGGTTTTAAGCTTTTTTTCAACATGGTAGTAAAAGTAAATGAAGTTTTCACAATTGTTACATTGAATTCAATTTCGCTCAAAAATTCACTACGAAAATGTTGGATCTGTAAAAGCTTCGTAAAATTCATGATATTTTCGATAAATATTATTATTCTTTTCTTACCGCATTTTGGCTTTTAAAGATACAATCGCAATTGTTGAGGAGCCTTTGCATGTTTAACATGTCACGGTGTAATCTGGAGGAGTAATTAAGACATTTTTTGACAATTTGGCTGGAACTGTGGCAACTGTGAATGGATCTAGTTATCGAGAGATGTTTATAACTAAATTTTAATCTATTGCCGATGATATGGTTATCACTGACATGTAGTTTTAACAGTCCCATAGCCACAGAAATAATCACCCCTATCGTGAATAAAAATTCCACATGATCGTGAACAGCAGTAAAATTTTCCGCAGTACGAGTTGTATGATTAGGGTGCTGTAGCTTAATTAGTTAGCGCATTTCATCATTAAGCATGAGTTGGTATTTGTAGCCCGGGTTCGATTCCCAGCCGCTGCCACTCAAACAACATCAGTTTCTGATAATTATTAGTTTTCTTTCTATCCAAAAATATTTATTACAACGCCTTCCTTCGGTGGTATAGCATTCAAACGCCATCGAAGTAAAATAATTAAATAAAGTCTATAAAATCAAGCTTTAACATTAATGCGTCTACTCACCGCCAGAGGCGCTGCAATTCTGCACTAAAAACAAACATAATGCGCAATTGCAGAGTTGTGATATTAAAAGCTTTCTTCTACTTTCACCACCTTTACTTCTTCAACTATCCCCTTTACAAAGAAAGTAACGCAAGGATATAAGAAAAAACAGACCCGATCAAAAAATCACAAAGTGCACGAAAAAAACTTGATTTATTTTCTTTTCCGAAATTTACCCTTGATCTCTTTTATTTCTTAAAAATTACTTAATTTTTAAAATAAATGCAAAAATATTGCTGACTGAATAGTTCGTGTTAATTTTTTAGTTTTTGCCGATAAAATCTTTTGCACGTTTCAAATTTTCCAATTATTTGTCGATTCCAAGTTTACGTCGCTTTTTTAATTAATTATTTAAAACATATGTATTTCCTAGGTTTATTGAAAATATTTTTGTTGGGTAACCATTTTGTGGTGCTTTCAAAATTTTTTATCCGTATTCATTTTCAAATCTCTTTAAATTTTTTAAAAATACAGTTTTTAACTTCCGATTTAAATTACGAACTAAAAACTCAGTCAAAACTAACATTTAGCAAAGGTGAGTATAATTATAAATGATTTTCGTATGCTTCAGCGTCACAGAAATGACAAACAGCCCATAATATGTTAAATTTTTATTGTTGACTTACAATTTGAAATCGAATGTGTATCACAAAACAGGCACTTATAAGTCTGTGTAGAACCTGGTGCCTTGTCTGCCTGCTGCAATGCGCTGTAATAAAGTGCATCTCTCTATTGTTTTTCTCCACTATTACCTGGCATTTTTATGATTTTTAATTTATTTCTAAAATGAATATGATGAATACACATACAAATACATGTATTTACACGTAATTACACATCCGCAGAAACATGCATTGATTATTTGTTTACACTACACTACACTTTGTCTAAAGTGTATGTAGTGTGAGTGGAAGCATTCCCAGCATACCATTCTAGGAGCGCTCCGAAAAAGGAGTCAGAAAAGAGTACAACTAAAGAGCATTTTCGGAGCGAAAGAAAAGTTTGCTTGTTACAGTCCTGAGTCGGCACGCAGTATGACTCAGAAATTCCACTTAATTATGTGTGTCACAGAGCGTTGTTGTCCTGTTATTTGTGCTTTAAACAAAAAAAAAAAATTTAGCTTAGAATGATAAAAACAAGCCTACACAGAGCCCAAAAAAAAACCTCATAAAAGACTCTTTACTGACATTATCTAAGAGCTCTTTAAGAGCCCAAAAAAAACCCTCATAAAATACTATTTTCTGACATTATCTAAGAGCTCTTTAAGAGCCCAAAAAACCCTCATAAAAGACTTTTCTGACATCATCTAAGAGCTCTTTCTGACGGACCGTTTTCGAATGTAATGACCCTCTTTTCTGAAGGTTTTCGGAGCAATTATGATTGTTTTTTGGGCTCATAAAGAGCGTTAACGCTCCGAAAAAGGTGTCAGAAAAGACTTTTTTCGGACTCATATGGCTTGCTGGGTTGATATTCCTTAAAATTGTGCGCTCCATTAATTTTCTTTCTAATTTACATATTATTATTATTATTTTTATTTTAGTTTTACTTAATTGGCTTGTATTTGTTGCGTTTTCAGTTTGTTATTATAGTGTTTTTTTAATTAATTACGGTTAAATGTTTAATATATGTACGTATGTACTTTTAAGTAGTTACATTGCTTTGTTTAAAAGTATAAACATATTTATGTATTAATTTTCAAATGAACAGTTTTCGTGCTGTAGACAAATTATTTAAAATATATTTAATTAAATGCTCAATTAACACAACATTTCAACGCTAAAGTGGGTGAAGAATGTGAGAAAAAATTTAAAAATATGTAATAAACTATTGTTGTAAATATTTGACTTTGTAATTTAGTTGGGTACAAGTATCAGTATGACTGAAACTATTCAATTAGATAATCCTATTCATTTGTAATCAACAAGCCAACCGAAAATATACAGTGTCACGTTTAGTGTGCAAAGGCTTCTTAACAATTGCACTTAAATATGTATTCAAAAGACCAAATGAGACAATTTTATCGACCAAATTCTTAGTAGCGGTCTCAGAGGGATGATAATATTGCCAGGAAATATTATGAATTTTAGGAAATATAGCTTTTACAGATGTATAATTTTCATAGTGACTTTTCGAACGAAATTAAATTCATTGTAACAATTGTCAAAACTTCTACTACTAATCTGTCAACGTTTATTTTATTGCAATGCAATATGCTCTTGTTTGAAAACAAAGTTCTTGTTGAAAACCTCTTTATTAGCATAAACATAACATTAAAACTATCCATTACTTATGTCACGATTAAACTAAATGAGTACCCCAACATAGCTCTAAAATTTATTTGACTACACTCGCACATCGCAATTTTCTTCATTTAATTATAAAAATCTTTTAATTTTGTGTTTACCGCCACTTCAAAGCGAAAACTCTTTTCTTTTTTAATTTAAACTCATTTATTAAATTTTAAACCATTTTTAAAAATATGTTTTTTTTTTGGCACAGATAAAAGTGCTAGTAGTCAGTTCATTAATTGAAGCAGTTGGCTAGGAAGTGCCGGGATTTTAAAACAAAAACACACTTACAGGAGTTGATGGGCGTGTGTGATTCAAAACAGCATATTGTTGCGCCTTTGCCTGGGAGAAACACTATGTGGCAGCAACACACATTTTGTTGGATTTTAAAAATAGCAACCGACAAAAAACTTTTAATTTTTGGTTTTTCTAACATTTTTTTATATTAAATATTCATAGTAATAATTTATTTAAAACATAAATGAACTTTTACTTGTTTCTCTTTCTCTCTATCTCTCTCTCTCTCTCTCTCTGACACTGCTTGTTTTATGAAAAAAATTTTGTAATTCAAAATTAAATTAAAAAAAAAAAAAAATAACAAAACGAAATGGACAAGTGAGACAAACAGATTTTTATTAAATAATAAAAAAATAACTAACTTGTAGTTGCAGCATAATAATGTGATGTGTTGCAGCTGTTTTTAAAAATTTATCACGTTTTATGACAAATTTTAAAGAAACCCAGTTGATGATTCTCTGTGTTTGCCTGCTTCATTGACTGTTGGCGGAATTGTGTATGAATGCTTGTGTACATTTCGCAGTTTTTCAGGGTTTGGTCAGATTAGTACTCTGTTGCTGAAGATAAAACAGCTAAAATGGCTAAAGGAATTAAATATTTTAAAACTGTTGAATGCAATGCAATAATGGGGTACAATGTTTTTGTAGTGAAAGCGATGAAATACTTAAATCATGAAAGACTTTCATAGTATTGAAATGGGCATTTTTATCAACAAGGTTGTCAGTGATAAAATAATATGAATAAATTGCACAAGAAGCCACTCAATAGCCCTTAAATTTGTCTGTTCATGGGCTGAATGAAATCTTTTTCATAATTTAGACAGGGTGTTTTGATGGACAACTTTTTAAATTTAATATATTCTAGTCACTTACAAAAATATCCAAAAAGAGCCACGGACAGAGTAAAATCAACAAAAGCTTTATAGATGAAACTGTAATGTCAACCATTCATTCATTGATTTTTACTTTTTTATGAGACATATGTTTACTGTCGACTTTCAATGTCATTTGGCCGTTTGTTTATCAATTTAAAGTTTTTTCTTACTCTTATCCACCTTCATCTTTATATTTGTTAAACACTGTTGCTGTCGTTGTTGTTTGTTTTTGTACTGTATTGTTATTAATTATTTGCTAAACCAAACATCGGCCCCTCGTCATAGCTACTACTACAACCGACTGAATACCTTTTAAATAAATTAAATTAGATAAAATTAAATTACACAAAATGAAACAAAATCGTCAAATTGTGTTTGTTGTCGGTTTTTGTTTAGTTAAAGACAACATCACGTACTTTTTGGTAACAATACTGTATTGTGTGTGTGTTTGTTTTTTGTGTTTAAATGTTTGTGTTGATTAGTGACTGTTTGTATTGAACATAGTGTTGCCACGTGTAATTACCCATATTTATGGCTTGTCAAGACATCAACTTGTTAACTCAGCGAACACTTTTTGCATGTGATTTTGTCCTGTGTAGGCAACTCTTATTGATGTTATGTTCTTGGTAGAACATTTTATCCCACAACTGTCTGCCATCAAATGTAATATTCACACACATTTTTCATTCCTCATTATATGAACTATTTTGGTTCCGATTTAACCAATACAGGACAGTAGTCTTCAATATTTAAATCCGTATGTTAAAGGTAGTATTTATTAAATAAAACACTAAAATTTAACACTTATTTTTTTATTTTTCTTAAAATTTGTGAAATAAATTAAGGACAGTAATAAATTTATTTACATTTTCAAAATCAATTTTTAAAAGTTAGATTAAATTAATTATGATTACACATATTGTAAAAAGTTCTTAATGCTTGTTTAACATGCTGTGAAGTTAGTACTTGAAAGATTATTGTACAAATGTATTTGGATAAAAACACTTAACGGCAAATCTCAACAGTCTTGAATGTTTTAAAAACAATGGTTTTTCATATATTTTAGAAAGCATTCGACACCAGAAAAGGGACCCGTAAAATAAGAAGCCGTATTACAAAAGTTCGTGAAGATGCGCGAGTTGAAAAAAAGCCGCATAAGAGCCATCCTTAAATACCGGCGGCAAGCGCTTTTTAACTGTAAAAATTTCTCATGCTCATACATTTTGTATGGAACATACCGAAACAACACGGTGGCATCCGTTTTTGACAAAGCGTTTCACAGTAAAGGTAGTTGCAAAAGAAAACAAAAAAAAAAAATAAAACAACAATGTCCAGCTGTAACAATAAACAGGGTCGTTTTATTTATTTGTTTGATAACCCTGTTTTTATCGTTTTGACATAACGTTGCCGCTTTTGTTTAGGGATGGGGATCAGGGTTAACGCTCAGCTTAAAAGCACGTGCGGCTTACCGCCGGTATTTAGGGATGGCTCTAAATCAACAAATGAGATTCGGAGTGTAATCTTTAGCCAAAATGAGGCAAAACAATCGGTAGATACAGTAAAACATCGATTGCGAGACGTTGGACTGTTTGGAAAAAATTCACAAAAGAAGCCAGAAGAGACTCGAATTAGCAAAGAAGTATCTCTATTGAACGTATGTAGAATGGAGTATTAGAGTATTATTTTCTAAAATTAATGGGTGTCTACGTGAAAAAAATATGTTCGCCGGCCAAAGTTGAAAAATTTTATCCGAAGTACCTACAACAGCGGACCTTTGAAGCATGAAGGAGTTTCCATAATGCTTTGGGATGCTATGTCGTCACGTGGTGTTGGGCCGCTGTACAAAATTGAGGGAAACGTGGATATGTCTCAGTATGCAAGAATTCTAAGCGATACAATGATGCCGTATGCTAATGAAAACATTCCAGCAACATGGATAACAATCTGAAGCATACGGCTCATCACGTCAAGCAATAGTTTTTTAACAATTCCGTTAATGTTTTTGACTGACCTTCATGCAGTCCTGATCTCAACCCGATTGAGAATTTATGTCAAGTTGTAAAACCAAAAGTAAGCTCTGTAAAAATAAGCAGTTTTAATGAACTCTTTGCCGAAACAAAAATAGCTGGAAAAGCCATTCCAAGTAGTGTATGTAAAAATTTGGTGACCTTAATGCTTCTCAGATGTCAAGTTGTTATCGATAACAATGGATTTGCAAAATATTCACAAAATATTGGTTTAGTTTTAAATAAATATATATTCTTGTAAAATTTGTGGTATTCCCTTAATATATGCACGACTGACATCAATCTTATTTGAAAATATGACAATATGCAGTTATTTTCTAGGAGTAGGAGTTAATTTAACTAAACTACGACAAATTTTGAGAATATCTATCATAAAACCTTTCGTATTATTTGCTTCAAGCTCACATGTTAGTTTCGTGTAGTTAATTCCCAGCAAGCCATATGAGTCCGAAAAGAGTCTTTTCTGACACCTTTTTCGGAGCGTTAACGCTCTTTATGAGCCCAAAAAACAATCATAATTTCTTCGAAAACCTTCAGAAAAGAGGGTCATTACATTCGAAAATGGTCCGTCAGAAAGAGCTCTTAGATAATGTCAGAAAAGAGTCTTTTATTAGGGGGAGTTTTTTTGGGCTCTTAAAGAGCTCTTAGATAATGTCAGAAAAGAGTCTTTTATGAGGGTTTTTTTGGGATCTTAAAGAGCTCTTAGATAATGTCAGTAAAGAGTCTTTTATGAGGTTTTTTTTGGGCTCTGTGTAGTCTTGTTTTTATCATTCTAAGCTAAGTTTTTTTTTTTTTTTTTTAAAGCACAAATAACAGGACAACAACGCTCTGATACACACATAATTAAGTGGAATTTCTGAGTCATACTGCGTGCCGACTCAGGACAGTAACAAGCAAATTTTTCTTTCGCTCCGAAAATCCTCTTTAGTTGGACTCTTTTCTGACTCCTTTTTTCGGAGCGCTCCGAAAATGCTCTTTTGTTGGACTCTTTTCCGACTCCTTTTACGGAGCGCTCCAACAATGCTCTTTTGTTGGACTCTTTTCTGACTCCTTTTTCGGAGCGCTCCTAGAATAGTATGCTGGGTTAGTTGCACGAAGCTGCATATGTGAGTGTATTTACTTAGAAAAATAAGGCACATTTTTATGTTTAACATTTATATTAACTTTTATAATAGCAGATGATCTGGTTCAAACAAAAATAATATTTACATTTTTATACTTTGCTTCCTCACAATCAATAAACCAATTAATTCTACATTATTACCATATTTCATTGTGGATAAGATATTTACAGTTGAAGTAAAAAAATCGATTAACTATATTTAACATACCTTTTAATAATAGATAATTAATGTCGCTTATTAAAGCATTGTTCACACTAAATCCGGTGGCATACGTATTTTAACATTTATGCACCAAAACAAGCGATTAAATAGTTTTGAACCACAAATTGTTGCTCATTTATTAGTATTTAAGAAAAGCTAAGAAAGGAGCTAATATTAAATTTCTTCTTATAAAACACGTGTTTTTGCTTTGATGGATCGCATTAACTGCTGCCAAATATTTCTTTCCATCTGCGATGCCTAATTATACCTAAACGCAAAAAATAAAAAATTATATAGCCAATTACTACAGTACCACTCCATTTATCTTTCTCTTGAATATAACCCAATATTGTTCAATTGGCCGATATTTAATTGCACGATAGATTTGAAAACAAGCATCTACACGTATTATTTTATTAGCTTTTTTAATTTTAAATATTCTTGTTGGCAACACTGATAATACATTAAGGAAGAATACAAACATTTTTTTTATTAAACCCCAGTATTTGTTGTTGTTATTCTTATGTTTTCCTCATATTCATGGAATGTGTAGGAGAAAAAGAAATGTTGATGAATAATATTGTGTTTCTTAAGTAAAAAGAAACAGAAAATGAAGATGTAGTTGAAGTTGAAGTAATAAATGTCAAACTGTAGTAAAAATCATGTATTAAAATGGGAGAAAGAATATCAGAGTTGTGCAATATTAATTAAATACACGTCTTAACTCTCAAAAGCAATTAAGGGTGAATATAATAAAATTGTAGTATTGCAATTATTTAAAGAGATTTTTTCCACACATGAATTTGGAATACAAATGTCTATGGAGATCCGACATGCTATTTACTAATCAATCCGAATTTGCAGCATTTCACATTTCACATCTATACAAATGAGTTTTTTTTTTTTTTTTAACAGTTTTACGTCTTTGAATTCGTCTTTGAATATCAGCACTGGCTTCATCATTCTTACTGTTTATTGACTATAATCTAATAATCTTTCATCAGTCCAATACTTTTACTAATTTTCTGGCTGAGTTGCTAGCTTTTAGATTTCCTATGGTATCGTAACTGACTCAGACTTGACCGCATTTCTTTCTGCTCGTTTCTTGTTCGATGTTATTTGGGTTTTTTAAATTATGTGGACTTGTGCGAGTGTCAATGTCCCTAAGTTTTGAGCTAAAGCTTGTATCAGAAGATACAATTTTTCCAATGACTTTGAATTATTTAAAAGTCCTGGATTTGAATGTGGACACAATTTAATGAGCACATCGTTGGCGTACTTGATCAATAGTAGAACAACTTCACTCTGCCTAAGCCTTAAACGAGAACAACGAAGCAATTCCGACATTCGTCATATATTATGGGTAGCCTATAGGTTGTCATTTCTTTCCAGACCAGGGCAAGTCTCGACGATTGCACAAACATTATAATATTCCAAATACGTTTCATCTGTTTCGAATTTTGTTATTCATTTAGTTTAAATGTTGAAGCTGCCCACTTAGCCTCCGAACAAGCGTCCTAGTTGCACTGTTAATTGGTGTCGTCAGAAGATCGTCACATTGTTTTAAGGATCTTTGACGCTTGCAAATTGATTAGCCACTTGGTGCAACCCGCTAGCCCTACAAGACCCTCACACAATAGCTTTTGACTAATTGATTAACTGAAAGTAACCAGGTAACATCAAGAAGATGGCCTTAGGAAGGCTCTAATCAGAAAAGGGAAGGGAAGGGGAGCTATCAAGGATGAATCCAAAATCCATCTACACTTTCGTCAAGGAATCTGGTGCCGAGTGATCGACAGGTTGCCTACCAATGGGATAACACAATAGGATCAATATGATGGACCAAAGTGAGCTGTTTTATAAGAATGAACCATGGAACCTAACCTAGGCTTTAATCGACGATACTTCCTAAGGATCTCTAACTTTAGCATCTTATTAGTTTTGTAATGTTTGAAATATGTATGTATGTATATAATTTCGCCTTCGGCACAAATATTAATTTTCGACACCCATTCCCCCATTCAATCACGAGTGAGTTAACTCCGTTCCTGGTTTTAGATGGAAAGCATATTTTGAGATCTGTTTTTTTTTTTATTTATTTTTGTATTTTCGTACAGTTTAGTAATACAAACAACTGAATTTTAAACTTGCAATGCAAAGCAGTTTGTGCATATCAGATAACGCGTATAAGTACGTAATTATTACTCATACGCTTCAGGGAACTACATACGATGCAAACACGTACATACGTAACAACTTCTCGTGTATGTATTAATAAATTACCACAACAAATGGGGAACAAAATAAAAATAAATATTTCTATAAACACACTCAGACATGACTACCAGCAATAACTTTTACAACAACTATTTCGCCATACATTGTTATTTTTTTACATTAACATTCGTATATTTTTATGTATTCGTAATTGTATTCTTATCACTGTTTATTTATTTATTTATTTATTTGTTTGTTTGTTTTTACACGAGTTGTTGTTGTAGTACAGTACAGTAGAGTATACATCATAATCTTGCAAAATATAAAGTGATAACTTAATTTTTTCGTATTTTGTATTTCTTTTAGATAAGTATTTACGTGTGGTTTTGTTTTTGTAAAACTCTCCGTAACGTAAGGTCCAAGAAAAAAATGAGTAAATGTTTTTAATGAAGTCATTGAAATCATTTAAATTTTATTTAGTTTGTTTCAGTAAGGTACTTAGCTCTTCTCATTCTCTAAATTCTCTGAAGCGTTCTCTGAAAGTACACTTTTCAAAACAAGTGCATTTTTATATGGCTGCTGATTGTTTGACTGTTTGTTGGGCTGTCTGTTTATTTAATAATTTGAGTTTGTGAAATTGTTAACACTTTTGTTGCTTTTTACTCTCAATTTCTATACAAATTTCATCATATATGTATGTATGTATGGTATGTACAACCACATACTTAACACTTATGTACACACATATTTCCCTTTTCACATGTAGCTGTGTCTTTGTCTATTTAGACCCTAATTTGCAGAGTACGTACAATTGTTGTTTTTTTTTTATTGTTTGTTTTTATTACGGAATAATTGTTTTGTTTCTTACCTTACTTGGCTGGCTGGTTGGCCTGGTCTTTAGTTGTTCATTATTAATGCCGCACTTTAGTTAATTTTTTGTTGTCAAAGCAAAACCATTCTCTTTATTTAATACTTCTTTCTTTGATTTTGATTTGCACTCTGAGCAGAAGAAGAAGGCAATCAAACCAAAAACAGTCATAATTCGTGTGTGTTTTTATTTTATTTTTGTATTAATTATTTATTATTGTTTTCGTTAAACGCGTTTATTTTTTTAATTCAGCTTTTTTTGGAAAAAATTTAATAAAACAAACAGTGTATGAAAAACAAAATAGAAAACTGTTAATCCACGTTAATTGTTTATTATTGAATATAATTTTGTTTTTTTTTTAATAATAATTATTAATTTTTAATAGTTGTATGTTAATAAATGGTAGTTTATTGAAAACTGTTTACATTGAATGAGAAAAATAACAATAACAATATAAATTTTCATTGATAGTAGTGAATAATAACCTTTGTGTGTGAACTTAATTTGAGTTTTGTTTTTCTTTCCAAACACAAATAATTGTGGGATATTTCTAAAAACATATTCAAAACAATGCTATGCGGACGGCACTTTAGAATTTAAACAAATTGAAGGACTTAGTGCAATAACTTGATAAGTCATAAAAGCAAAATATTGAAAAACTTTTTTTTTTTTACATTTTAAAATGTTTTACAAAACTTGTAATTTTTTGTTTTTTTTAATAATGGGACTCTGTACAATATATTCATTAAATTGTTTGTCTTGGAAATTCTACTTAGTTCTGAATTGTTTTTGCATATAATATTATTTCAAGTTATAATTAATACTGCTTCAGTCAACTTGATATTAATATTAAAGTATGTCAATCAATTATTTAAATTTCTGTCACCTTTAAAATTTACTGGGCACTCACTCTTCAATTAAAAAAATAATTTTTGTAAATATTTGACCCAGTTTAATATTAGGCTTGTCGTCTATAAATTTTATTTTTATTTCAACCTAAACAACTTAAAAATTTAAACAATATTATCAACATAAATAAACAAACATTACCGAAAAATAAGAAAGAAAAAAAAAAAAAAAAACTACAAAACAAATAAATAATATTGATTACCAACAAAGCATACACTATACACAGCTTCAAGGTGAAACCTGAAATAAAACTGTAGACCAACTGTAAACCAGCATCTTTCACTATTGAGAAGCTCTTTGGAATTTTCTTATTTACACACACTCCCACACAAAGGTACAACAGACACCAACAAGAAAACTACAGCAATATCTCATACTTACGCAGCATGTAAACATACTTTTAGATTGTGTGTTCAAGTGGAAGGGTGGGTGGTTTTTGATCTAGAAACTCCACAAGGCCGGAGTTGTTTTGAGGTATGGAATAGATTAGGAAGGTTTATTCATAATAAGGAGTATGCTGGAGCAAATATGGGTTTGTAACTGGCTGTGTGTCTAAGATAACAAACATTTTGTAATTCACACACAAACATTTACACATACATCTGTAAATCTATACATACATAGGTATGTACTCCTTCATAAATAAGTATAAAACATCCAGTCTCACAAATGTTTATTTGCATTTTGGCAGTAAAAATATGTTGTAGAATTTGTAAGAATCTTTGTTGCTGCTGTTTGGTAGATGTCGCACCATGTTAAAGGTATAAATTTCTATCGCACAAACACATCCTCTTTTACTCCTTTAGTGGAAAAATAAGAAAATTCATTAATATGATGCGACACATAATACGAGCACAAAATAAAAATCCTTCTTCTTTTACAACTTCATTGTAAATAAAATGGAACATGATTCGAGAACAACATGTTCGTTCTAAATCCAGTGCCGTGTACAACTACGTAAAATGTTGAATTAATATATTTCTGGATTTGTCAAAGTGAAACGAATTTGTGTTGAATTTTCATTTTTCAAAAATGAAATTGATACAACAAATTGTCGATCAAACATTGTTAGATTTATGTATTGCATGTGGATAAACAAACCGTGGTAAAGCGTATATCTGTATTTTGAAGGGAATAGACGATATGGATTTATGAGAATGAAATTTTCAACAAATATTCTTAATATTTGTATTAAATATTAAGAAATTCGAATTTGATCTAGTTATGTCCATTCGTATGTCTTTTTAACATTTAACTACGGAGATGGTAGTTAATTTGACACTGCACCTTAATAAAGCAGATACCTGAGCCGACAAAATTTGAAGGTGGCTGCTTTTTACTCTAAAAATTATTAGTGTCGGTTGTCAGCCGGCTAAGAAATGAAATTAGAAGCAACTTTTATCGAACACGGCGGCTTTTTTGAAGCTGACTTAAGACGAACAAAATTCGGTGGCGGCAGCTTTTAAAAGTTATCGTAGGCACTGCTTAACCTGGTTTAAGCCAATAACTTAAACAAATAGATTCCCTTTTGATAATTTCATTTGTTACTATACAATGTTAGGTAAATCTGTTAGTTAAATTCGGATTCCACATGTATAAGTATTGCAATACATAAAACAGTTTGATATTTTGTTGGGTTTACACAAGTTTGATTCTTTGTTCCATAAATTATACTCGCTTTCTAAAGTTTCTTCAAAATATGCAAAGTATTTTTGTTGAACGAACCTTTATTAACATATGAGCACTCTAAATGTTTATTTTTGTGTGGATTAGAAATATGCAAAACATCCTTTCAATGCACATTGTATCATTAACCCATGTAGAAAGGAGTTAAATTGAAATTTACTTATTTTAACATACATATTTGGCATCGTACAAGATACACTTATGCTTGGTTTTTACTATGTCATTTTTGTTGTCAAATTGTCCAAATTGTTGGCAATTGTATGAAAACGGGTTGTCTATGGCGTCTAATGAGATTGCAAACATAGATGACGCCATATGACAACCCCTTTTCATACAATTGCCAACAATTTGGACAATTTGACAACAAAAATGACATAGTGGTTTTCACCAAGCATTACACTCTAACATATCTGGCTAATTGTCCCGAACTAGTGAATTCCGGACAGTTATTCTAAATTGTGCGACAGAGTTTATGAACGCCACCTGGGATGTATAAAGAAACCAATTGACTACTCTCTGCATTACAAAGGATCAAATTCTGTATGTTGTAATGCAATTTACTGCCATTTGTATTTGGCTTGAGTCAGTAGAAGATGTTTAACATTTAAAATAAAAAATATTTACTCGTATGTATATTTCACAAGGGGTTATTATTCTTATAACGAATACACGTAGAATGTATTAATGATCTATACTTGTGTGGAAATACTTCCTTACAATTGTCTGACAATCATTTCAATTGATTATTCATTCATCTTGTTCATCTGTTCTTTTCTCGAATGGGAAAATGTTCATACTATTTTTATTTACATACTCGTACATACATACATACATACTTATGTTAGTATCTGTGTGTATGGATTTCATAAAGGTTTTGCATTTTCAAAATGAATGTCAAACATCTACTATATATACATATGTATGTATTTGTATTAAAGAGTTTAATGCCTTACTTATGAGCGAACAAAATACTGATTTATTTCAAATGAAATGATTGACTTTATTTGACTTCATTAAATAGAAATGTAAAAAAGAAGCTAAATGAGGGGATTTAAGGATTTTTTAATAAAAAATAAATGTTCTTTTGTAAAAAATACAGATGTGGATTTTCTATACAGACTGATTTCTTTAGAGAGTCTACTGATTTTCGCCGCTGCTCTTAGTCAACGGTAGGCGCATTGCAAAATTGTACTGCGGGCGCCCCTCATAGAATTCTACAAACTAAAGCTTTGTACAGACGGTAGTCAGATCATACAACTTTATTTGAAAAATGTTCAGAAAATGTCTAACAACCGTGTCAACTTAAAATTTTTAGAACAATTATTATTTTTAGTTGAACTGTTAATTTTTTTAACATTTTTTGGTATTTCTTTAGTCAGGCTCAAGTTCATTAAATTTAATTTTCATTAAATTATTTTTACTGAAGGTAGAAATTGTTTTACAACTTGAAAAAATTTTTTATTTGCTAATTTTTCTTGGCTGGGATTCGAACCTGGGTTTTACATGTTTCGAGAACAACCACATTCTCTCATCAGAATTATTTGCGTTCTAACACTCTGCACCACTGCGGTGCCCGCTAACCAACAGACAAACATCAATCCTTTAACCAGTGTTACCTGGTGGTTCGAAATTTGCTGTAATTATCATTTTTCAATTTCTATTCATATGTTGCCTCCCTTTCTTCAGTTCGTACGTAGTTCCAACGTTGTAAGAAAAAGCATTGACAATTTACCTTTTTCAATGTCTGACAATATTGTATGATCTGACAACCGTCACTACATAGCTTAATACTTATTTAATCTATTTAGAGATAAAGTATATTTTTATGGTTTTTATAAATCACAATATGTATGTAACTCACACAAACTTTGACACTGAAAGAAATTCTATTGAATTAATCAAAAAATAGTAAACCGAAAATATTTATAAAATATTTTCCAATCAATTTTTATTGGCCATTAGTCTTAGGTTTAACACTTTTTGCTGGTGAAATGAACATTTGTGTTGACGTATTTTGCTTTCAGTTTTTTATTTAAACTTTTTTGTAGCTAATGATTATTGATTTTCTATATTTATACTAACTGAAACTACAACTATAACAAATTGTAGCAAAAATTCAATTTTAATTCTTTAAAATGTTTCATTATTTTTATTTTGTTTTTCCGTTTTGAAAACGTATTGATGTCAGTATGTATTTAAAACGAGAGTCGCTGTGTCTCTAGTTGCTGTCGAAAGGTTTCAGCTTAATTGTATTTTACGTTCAAAGCGCTAAAGCGTCAATACGATTGTGCAGAATTTATTGTAAATAAAAATAAATACATAAATCAAAAAATATAAAAAGAGAATCGTCAAATTGCATATAGAGCAAATAATGTACAGAAAATGTGTTTTGTTTTATTTATTTTCACAAATATTTGCTTAATAAAACATTTGTTTTTAACGATTTTACGATTCGGTTAAAGTGTGGTTGGTGGTAATGGACAAGTGTTGTTTAAATTCTTTTTTTTTTGAATTTAATGTTTCAATTGCCAATATAATTTTTTAAAAGATTTTTTCTATTTTTTATTACAATGAGAAAATAACAAAAACACTACATGAGAAGTTATTTAGATAGTACAGAAATATTTAAATATGTAATTTTGTCTAATTAAATACAAATTTTGTTTGTTTCACACCAGAGAACAAAATATTTGTTATATACGTTAAATGTAAGTAGACTATTGAACAACGTAATCCTCCGAAGTCGTTTCAAAGAGGGTTCGAATGTAATTTTTGTGGCCTTATGGAAATACAAATTTGTGTGTCATCAATTTATCGTTCATCTTTGAGGATATTTAGCAGCGGTTATGTTAATTCACGTTGTCCTTAGCATCACAAAAAGGTAGTTTAGCTTATTTTGTTTTTTTTTTTTATAAACAAACACAAACTGCGAAGCCTTTTGGCTTGTCTGCAGAAAACACCCAGAGTCTTTGGCGGGAATCGAACCCGCAACCCTCTGACTGGTAGTCCGGCACACTATCGCCTAGTCTATCGGGGCACACTTGCGAGGCAAGTAATCCAGACTAGGATGCCAACACTTCAGAAACTAGAATTAAACGGCTAAACAACTGAATTGATGTTAAATATGCAATTTCTATTTTATTAATTAAAATTAAAATTTTTTATAGAAAAGACCCCAAGCTTAAATAATTACTAAAATCTTAATAAAAAAAAGGTGAAATAAACAATAATGAGAAATATGCAATTTCTAGTTAAGAATTTGGAAATGGGCACTATGCGACAAGTTTTATATTTTTGATAAATTTCATTAAATAAATATCAGATTTTATGACAATCGGTCATTAACAGTAAGGAGCTCAAATGAGAACATGTTAGTATTTTGTGCACTTGTTATAGCATTGCAATAAAACTAATAAAGAAAATTAAAAAAAATGTTTTTCTGTCATTTAATTTATGTTTAATATTTAACAAAATAAATTATAAACCAAAACTAATAGTTTCAATTTCTAAGAAAAAAAAAGACAATCAAAACGAAAACAACTCGCATGTTCCATACAAATACTTTAGAACATGTTGTATTTTAAATATTTAAATTTTTAATAATTAAATATTTTGGCATACTCTCCACCAATTAATTCATTTCGAATACTCTCCTATGCGAGCTTACCCCGCTGCCATATGAGTTATAGTTAACCGGTATTGTCCCAACTGTCTCTTCACTCTTAATCGCATTGACGTCAGGACTTTTTGCTTTGCAGTTAAATTAATATCAAACTAATTTTCTCTTAAATAATAAACAAAGCAAACATATACAAATCTAAAGCTAGATTTACACGATTGAAATTTTCTTCAAAATTGATCTTCAAAATGCTTCAAATTCTTCAAAATTTATTTATTTAATAACTATTAATAACTATTAAATAAACAAATTTTGAAGAATTTTTGCTTTTTGAAGAAAATTTCAATCGTGTAAATCTAGCTTAAGTTTAATCTTCCATATATTTTTGCAAATATTTCAAAATACACAAAATTGAGTACATGCAAGTTTTTTAATGCAAATTGTTTATTTTCCATTTTTTTTTTGTAAATTTTTTATTTAAAATAAATGACAACAAATTTTGTTGTAGTTTTCTTTATTAGTTTTATTTTTATAAAATAAATAAAGCATAATGCACAAACATGTTCTCATTTGTGCTTCCCACTGTATATCACCTTTAATGTATAGTCATACTAGTAAGTTGCCACATAAATTAAATTCAATATTACTCCAAGGTTTTTTTTTTAATAATAAGCGACTAGTGTGAGTATTTGATTGTATACAAAAACTGTTCAATTGGAAAACCTCTTTCCATGTAATTTGAAAAGAAAACAACAATTAAATAATAATGTTTAAATTCATCAAATAAATCAAGTATTTAAAAACACACTTTCGTAAATGTATCGCAAAACTTCTAGTCTTAGGCCCACAACAACGCTGACAGGCATTCCGTTATCTTTTGTAAAATGTCAAGGTAAATTATGTCATAAGCTAATTATGTATATCAACCAAATTAAATAATAATTTTCAATTTTTTTTTTAAATAAAAAAAGATTAAAAGGCATTTCCAACATACTCGTAAATACACAACTGATATCAAACAAATTGAGTCAATTTCAATGTTAATATTTTGTTTCAAACAAATATTTCTAACATACTCTTCAAAAAATTATGGCCAAGGTCAAAAATTGGTAGAAGGCGTCGGTGCAGAGATTTTAACTGTAAAACTGTAATACAAATATCAATACTCGTACACTGATGATTAATCAATACATTGAAGATTAAATATCGATAACTTTGGTAAATGAATGGAAATACTCGACAAAAAAAAAAAAAAACAAAAAACCAAAAGAAAAGTAATAATAAAGTGAATATTAATCATAATTATGAAAAACGTACGAGTGTGTATTTTTTGTAACGGCAGGTGTGTTTAGAGGTGACTGTGTGCCACAGGTTCGTTGGGAGACTTTCTGAGGTAATAAAACGAAATTATGTTTTATATTTGTATACGTGAGTAAATGTTTGAACATGAGAAAGGGGTATTATGATTGTGGGTAAGGGAATAAATTAGAAATATTTGTTTATTTTGCACGAATACGAAATACGGGTTACACTTGAACAAATAATGACTAAAGTCAGATGATGTATCAAAGTATGTATTCTTTGTTTAACACTTCGAAAACAAATCTAAGCATACAAAATGAGGAACTGGTAGGAAAAGAACTTATATAACAAAGCAATCAAAAGGTTTGATGACAAGAAAAAAACGTAACCACTAAATAAAATATATTTGAACTCGTTTATTTATAAAAAAAAAAACTTAATTTCTTTCAGACAAGACAAACAAATATTTAGTTTTATTTTAGTTGATGCTGTTTGATCTTGCAAAACTCTTGTAAGAGTAAACAACGTCAAACAAATTTGTGCTAAAATAATTTTTTTGAGTAAATATTTTTGCCAAGTGTGACCTGACCGTACCTTAAGTATACAAGCTGTATTATAATAGCTTCTGTTGTTTAGCCTTTGATAATTTCATCAAGTTTGTCAAAAGTGTAATTTATTTACAATACTATCGAAAACATTCTTTTAAACACCATACAAAAGACTTCGTCATACATATATGTTGTGTGAGCAGTCTAAAAAGAACTTTTCTTATCTAGAATTTCAATAAATGTTATTTTGCTGTTAAAATTGATAAAATTCCTTTGTTTTTAACAAACACTGCTGATACAAGTAGGCAACCTTATGCTTCCAAAAGCAAAAGAAAAAGAGAGAGGGGTTTTATCAAGTTCAAATAAGTTACAAATTCCTTCCAAAAAAGTCAAGTGTTTTTTATTTGGAGCATGTGTGTTAATTTACAATAAAACTATAAAATAGAATACGTTAGTTAAAAGCATGAGTAGATACAACAGCAATATAATTTTTTTGTTTTAATTTTTTTCTTACATTTTCGTTATCTTTTGTTCGCTTTAAATTGTTTTATTTTTGTTCTCGTAATGCAATAAATGGTTTTCTTTCTTTTAATATTCCTCTTCTTTACGAACATTTTGTTCATGGATTTGTTTTAAAAAAAAAAGTACCTATTGTTTGTTTTTCCATTTTGAAAGGCAAAATGAAACTTTTTCAACAGTGAACACAATTTGTCTACTTGTCAACGTTTTGTTGCTGTTGCTCCTAGTTCTGCTACACTCTTTCCCTTTTAGTGAAAACAACTTAAGAGAAAAAAGTCAACAACAATTATTTGGCAACAGAGTGAACGAACGGCATTTACGAATTTCGAGTCATTTGTTAGTGTGTCACCATTTTGGATTCAGCAGTAGTCGCAGGCTCGCAGCAGCATCAACCATCATGGTTGTTTAATGTGGCTGTTTTTCATTCAGTGTTGATTTTATTTGTACTCACACTCCTAACTACATAATCTTATTAATTCTACTACAAATTGTTTATAGTAGTAGTAGCGTTTGTAGTGAGTGAGTGCCTGCTGTTTGCTGTAGTTCAACAGTTTTGTTTAATTTACCATTTCATTGTGTATTGTTAAAAAAGTTTAAAAAAAAAATTGTTTAAAGTTCTTTTTCTGTTATTCTGTTGTAATTTTCGGTTTCATTAATTCCATTAATTTCATGTTTGTTTTGTGGCGGGTTGTGTAAAATCGGGCTGAGCTAAATTGTTTTGGATATTATTGTTGGGTTTGTTGTTATTTTGTTTTTTAAATATAAAACTTTATTCATTAATTTTTGCCGCCATAGATTTTTATGGATTTTTGTTATTTTTTGCTTTAAAGCTTTTTGCAATTTGTCAAATTAACTGGAAAAATAGAAAAGAACACAAGTAGAGGAGTAATAAATGACAACATTTATTTTCTTTTTTTTTTTATATATATATATAGTTTTCTTGTTTCCGGCCAAAGGAGCAAATTCTTTTTGATCACAATGTACTACATAAAGCCCTCGAAATCTAAAACACATCACACCAATTATTAAACAAAACAAGTAGATACATTTAATATGAGCATTCTTCCAATTTCATTACATTTGTTATTATTGTTCAATTAACAATTAACAATTGATGTTGTACATTGTACACTAGAACTATTTGACTATGAACACAAGTCTTAAAAGTTGACACAAGTCTAATCTTAAAAATGCTAAAACAAAAAATAAGAAAAAAAAAAATTCATACAATATTTTCTTTTTTTAAATTTTCAGTCGGCTCATGATTGGATTATCAACGTTTGTTGGTTTTTCAAACTAAAATGAGTTAATTATACCCTACACCGTAGTGGAAAATATCACATAAATATACTGAGTCGATTTAACAATGTCCGTTCATCTGTCTGTCTGACTGGCTCTCCATGTAAACCTGTGCGCAAACCACAGGTCACAATTTTGAAGAAATGTCTATAAAATATATTTTTGAGCCCATTGGGATTGAAATTGGTCCAATATTTCACCTTGCTCCATAAAAATGTCCTCCCAAAATATTAGTGTATCGGTTATAAATGTTTGATTTATGCAAGTACCCAAACAAATTTCACCACAAATGAGTGAGAAAAGAAGCCTAATCACATTTACAAATTTTTTGCAGGTCGGTCCACTTTGGGAAATCACTTTCAAGAGCACAACTCTTTTAAAAATGTCGGTATCATAGTTACCATATAAGGCTCACTTCCGAAAATCACTTTATTAAGCACAACTCTCCAAATAATATTGAATACAAATATGTTTTACATAAATATATACAAATAATTTGGTACAATTTTAGGGTGATCGGTCCATAATTACTCGTAGCTCCCATATAATGCCCACTTACGAAAATCACTTTAAAGACCACAACTCTCTTAAAAATGTCGGTATCCAAATAATATTAAACATAAATATGTTTCGTATATATTCAAATCATTGGGTACAATTTGATGTTGATTGGTACATAATTAGTCATAACTCCCATATATAGGAGCACTTCCGAAAATCACTTTACAAAGCACAACTCTCTGAAAAATTTTGGTAGCCAAATAATATTGAATAAAAATATGTTTTATATACATACAAAAAAATAATTTGGTACAATTTTAGGGTGATCGGACCATAATTACTCGTAGCTCCCACATACCTAATGGTTCTTGAGCCGAAAAAAATATAATGTACCACAAGCCTTACATGGACTGCCAGCCAGACGGTCGGACGGACGGGCATCGTTAAATCGACTCTGGAAGTGATTCTGAGTCGATCGGTATACTTTGAGGTGGATGTTGTACCAATATACCCTCTCCACTATGGTGGTGTAGGGTGTAAATATTTGGGATTTGGGTAATTTAGTAGAATTTAAGAGTGGCGACAGTCAGTCTTCCCAAACCCTTGCATGATTTTTACCGGAGTTAGGCTGAAACCGCACTTAACAATATATGTTTTTTATAAATTCTGTTATTTTTTATTGCTTGAAGTCTGTTATTTGATTTATTTTGTGAAGTTTTCTATATCAAATTTCAAAATTATCAAATTTTTCTTTAATAAATTTAATTTTGGTTAATTTTAAACTAATAACTAAGTAAAGTAGTTATACTCAATTTGAATTTGGCGCGTTTGCTTACTAAATTACGATATAAGTTTGAGATCAAAATATTACTAAGCCTTTTTTCTTTCTCCACTTCTAACGAGACTAATAATAGTTCTTTGATATATTAAATGTCACTTGTATGTATTTAGAAATCACGTTGTCTTAAATATTTAATAATTTATGCAATATCACTTAGTTGAATAATTTCAGTTTCACAGTTAATAAGTTTCAGCAGCCTATTTAATTTAAATCATTAAATGATTTCTAAGATTGCACATGACGGAATTTGTTTGCACTAGAAAAGGATGTATGTATGTATTAGGAAAAGTATGCACCTGCATTTAATTTTGCTCCAACGTTGTTACACCAAGTATTTTTTAATATTTTTTTTTTCCTGTTTAGTATGAATGGTGAAAATGAAAATCTTCTTGGTAATTAATCATTTGGTTTAGAATGTGTGTGTTTTTTGTAGTTTTTTTTTGCTGCAACTTGTTAGTAAAGAAAAATACCTTTTCTTACTTTCCTTGGCTTAGTTTCTTTATACTTACTTCATGTTTTTGTTTTTGGTAATTTTTGTTAAAATTAATTTTATTTTCTAAAATAGCAAAGTTTTGTTTTTGTTGCAAATTTTTGTTCTACATTGTTTAGTACGAGTAAGTACATGAGAAGAATTTCTAAAGTAAAACATTTTAAAGAAAAGGAGATTTTTAACCAAAAAAAAAAAAGCTTTTGTAACTATGATGCTCAGTGCCAGTAAAGACTGAATGTATTCCTTCCTTGTTGAGTTTTTTTTTTTAATTAATTATTACTTTCCTTGTCCGTTATAAAATAAGGGTTATAAATTAAATTTTTATTGATCTGCATAATTTAAGAGGACAAATTGTGATTAATAGAAATTGTAACTTAGATTGTTAAATTCTATGATTAAATTTTAAATTTTACTGTAAGTAAATGTCCTTGTGGTGTAAAGTTCTTGAAACTTGCAACCAAACAGCTGCGTTTACCAAATTTAACGGCGGCTGATACTAAAGATTGTCGTCTCAGTTATAAAAAAAAATAAAAACTTAAATTCAGAAAGTTCAATGACGATTAAGCCAATAAAATTTTTGGTGGTGGCGGCGTCTATTTAAAACTACAAGCGGCCCGGCTCAGCCGGTTTACCGCTGTTTGACGCAAATTACATTTTTTTTAAATTAAGACCTCCATTGAAATGTTATTGTTTTATAAACAGAAAAGAAGTTATTGCTTCCATACAGCGTCCAACAAGATTCTCGCAATATTTAGCTTTCAAAAGTAATGTAAAAAACTGCCGGCCTACTAGGCAAAGCTTCCAAGTTCAAAATTTGTTTGCTGGGCCATTTAGCTCATTTTTTTAACACGATACAATATGATACAAAATTGTATGTAAGTACATACAGTAAACGCATACAGATAGTGTGTCAAATTAATAATAAATTACATTTATATCACTTTAAAATTTACCTATAGTTACATACAAATAATGTCTACATTAAGTGATTGTACACAGAAAAAAATAAAATTGACTTGCAATTAAAATATTTGTGGCATCAATTAAAAATTTAATTGAAATCGGACCTGTAAACAAAATGATAGTATCAATTAAAAAAAAAATTGAGATTTAATTGAAAATCAAAAAAAGTAATTTTTTAAAATCAATTAAAGGTTTAATTGAAAAAAAACAGGATTTTTTTTCTGTGTAAGGACTTACTGCAGCTGTCATCAGTAATAACTAGGGTATCCATTCGAATAATGATCGTTCGAATAATTGAACGATTTCTTACGAATAATTATTCGATGAATTTCAAAATGATCATTTTCGAATAACTAATAATTCGATTAATGTTTAAGAATAATCGAATAAAACCAATAAATAAGTTTATGTAAATTTCATAATTTTATAATTAAAAAAAGTCATAATTTAATTTTACTTCCTAAATGAGACATCCTTTTTAGTAAACAGTTATTTATGTATATAAATTAAATGATTATTATCTTTTATTTAAAATTATTTTTGATGGTGACATTTTTGAATTTCAGGACTCTAAATTATTAGTAGAAAGTTTTTAGCCAATAGATCTACTCATCTAGGCTCTGTTAGCTTCTTATACAAATATATAAATGTTATTGTAATAATTCTTAAAATAAATCTGATATTTAGTAAAAAAAAAAAAAAAAAAAAAAAATACTAAATGAGTTTAAAATGTATTTTCAAACATATATTTTAAAGTCCACATTATAGAAATATTATATTAACTACCCAATACATACATATAAGTATTAATAGCTCCAAAGAAAGTATATAATACGGTATGAATCAAATGTCAAATACAGAAGACATATCAAATACATCGAATTGAAATACCTATAATATACAAGAAAACATATTAAATAATGTAAATGGAATCATAATGCTTTTGTTTCAATATACAACCAGTGTTCGAACCAACCAACCAGTAGTAATTCAACCAGGGGCCAAATTACCGCATTCGATATCGAGTAAAATTGATCGTAGTTTTCTTATTTGAGATTATGGCATTCGATATCGAGCACGAAATTTAGTACATTTTATCATAATTTCGATATCGAAATAATTTTTCGATATGATAGCTCATTCGATCACGATCGCGGTAATTTGGCCCCAGTGTCATCATTACAATCCAAACTAAGGTGGATATGCTGAATAGGTGGAAGAAACTGATATTTAAGATGTCATTGATGATGATAACATTGAAATAGACAACGAACATTATTATTAAAATGTATATAAGTGATATTACTTGATGAAGGAAAAAACTTGCTTAGAATCACTTTCTGAGTCGATTAACCGATGTCCGTCCGTCCGTCTGGCTGTCCATGTAAAGCTTGTGCGCAGAGAACAGATCGCAATTTTGAAGATATTTCAATACAATTTGGTACGTGATATTTTTTCGGCCCAAGGACAGATGGGATTGAAACTGGTGGAAATCGGTCCATTATTTCACCTGGCCCCCATACAAATGTCCTCCCGAAATTGGGGTTTACCGATCATAAATTTTTGAATTATGCAAGTATGCAAACAAATATCACCACAAATGAGTAATAAATGCAGCTAAATCACATCTACAAATTTCGTCAAGATCGGTCCATAATTAGTCGTAGCTCCCATATAAGGCCCACTTCCGAAAATCACTTAAAAGAGCATAACTCTTTTAAAAATTTTGGTATCGAAATAATATTGAACACGAATATGTTTCGTACATATTCATATAATATAGTAGAATTTTATGACGATCGGTCCATAATCGATATTCGACCTTTTTTCAATATTCTATTATTTCTTTTTTCCAGCAATTAGATCACTTTTTTTTAATATTTATATAAAAATGTTCTATATATTTATATATGTATTTATATATCCAATATTTCGCTATCACAATGAATAGCTTCTTCAGGGATAGTTAATAAAAATGATGGTAATCACATAAAATTCCAGAAATAATGACACCTAATTTTATAATGGTCGGCCCATAATTAGTCGAAACTCCCATATAAGATCCTCTCCGTATTTCAATTTAAGCTCCATAAATCTTTTTAAAGTATTTATATCGACATAAAGTTTAATGCATATAATATTTATATTCACAGGCATCATGACACTAAATTTTTGGATGATCGGTCCACAAGAGGTTATATCTCCCATATAACGCCTATTTCTGAAAAACGGTTTTATACATATACTCGGTGTAGGGTATTATATGGTCGGGCTTGACCGACTATATTTTCTTACTTGTTTTTTTTTATTATTCAAATAATTCGATTAATTTTAAATGTGCTCGAATTATTCGAACAAGCTAAAATGTCTTATTCGAATTATTCGTTTTATTCGAACAAAAGAAATATTAAGTAATTTGGTTACTTTAGTAATAACGTAACGTTAGTTAGGTTTGGATTCCTATTACATAATTTAATGAAATTTTCATTTATTAATATAAATACTTGATTTCGATAATTTCAACTGATAAAGTCATTGTAAAAATAAAAGTTCCTCTTATCAGCAAAAATTAACAATTAAATTTCTTTAGTTTCAAAGTTTTCTCTTTTTCTTAATAATATTTTTGTGACATGGTTTGTGAATTTGTAAATCTCTGCTGACAATGACAATGACAGAACCAGTAAGAAAAAAAATTAAATAAAAATAAATAAAAGATGTGCAAAATTGTGCTTTGAATTATTTGGAATTCCTAATCTTAATGTCATCAAAAAGACCCATATAATTTGAATAAACTTATATCTTTTACATTTTTTGTTATTGTTGTGATTGTTGTTGGTCAGAATCACATCATAATTATAATGTCACAAAAATAAATGTTTTCGGATGCTGACATATGAAATGGCACGAGAGTAAGAGCCGTAAAAACATTTCTATGAACTTGTTAATTTATATGGAAATTATTACAGTAAAATGTATGTAGATGTATTTTATTCACATAAATTTTGCTTTTGTATATTATTAAATATGCTCCAAAATATGTATTGAACAAGCGGGCAAGGAAGGAAGAAAAAGGACATCATTACCAACAAATAACAATAAGAAAAGAAAACTGGACAAAACAAACAGGACAACACACACATCATCCTAAAAATAAGACAGGTTAGGCTGTCCATTTCACTTATTATACTATACTATATATATGTATGTTTGATCATTTCATTTTGTTACGCATGTCATTCATGTCATAGTTATTCATTTGTTCATTCACTCATTCACATCATTCCTTTATTCATTTATTTAGTTAAACTTAAATAAGGCCTAAATCGTTGTTGGTAACAACTGCCCGAAGTAGAAAAAGAAAAATTGAAATATGTACATACTTAAATATTTACATATTTATAACTTTTATTTACATGTTGTCAGATATTGGTCAAGAATATGTAAAAAGAACGGTCTATGTATGAAACAAGAACTACCCTTTTTAACCACAAAACCCACAAATAAAATTTAAATATTACTTTTGTGGTTAGAAATACACAACCATCTAATAAGGAAAAAAAGGAAATGTTTTTGTTATTTATGTTTGTTACTCCAAAGAAAAGTTGAGAGTTTTAAGACAAATAAATTTTAGAAACTGTCTTAGGTTTATAAACTCATAATCTACTGAGTTATTGGCGAATGGAAAATATAGTTTCTTTACTAAGGCCGCGTTTTCACTATGTTTTCACATTTTTGTTGTCAAATTGTCCAAATTGTTGGCATTTGTATGTATCATGATTGCGAACATAGATGACGCCATATGACAACCCGTTTTCATACAATTTGGACAATTTGACAACAAAAATGACATAGTGCATAAAGGTATATGTTGAATACATGTATGTAGATAGCGCCAAGTTTAGTTAAACCTGACTTTTTATGAAAATCTTATAATTCATAAAACAGCCGATATACTAAATAAATTTCTAAATAAATATAAGGAATTGCCAATACATAAAGCATTATTTTAATACATATGTATAGTAGTAACAATCATATTATTTATTATTATCTTATTTGAAAATTGATCTGAAAAACTGTTCTTTAGACATTTTCTTTTACATTTACATGTGTTAGTATTATAAAAATAATTACAATTTTCTCTTATCCAACAATTTTTTCTTGCTAATAGAATATTTTAAATTGTTGACATTAATGTTGACAATTTGCTAAAGAGAAGAAAAAGAAATTTAAAAATTTCAAATTAGTGATTGGTCTGTTTATGTTTCAATACGATAAATAAAAATGGGGATTTAATAAAAGTTTGACAATTCAGAATTTGACAGTTTTTACTGTTACATTGTTTTTTTTTCACATTTTTAATTTAATAAAGAAAAAACTGTAAAAAGAAACAATTTCTTAAATAAAATAAATAAAATTTCACCGCATATAGAATCGAATATACCGAAACGGAATATAATTTCGAATAGCCTGTGCGTGACAAATGGATTCTGGAATCGCTAATAAGAACTTGTTGTTTTAATCAATAATTTCTTTCATGAAACTAATTACTTTGTGTACACATTTCTCAATAAACATATTAATTAGAATTGACGGTCAATTTAAAGTAAAAATTTTAAATTTATTTATAATCAATGATAATAGGTTTATTTCCTTCAAAAAAAGCCACTTCTTTTACTTCTATTGCCACTTTCATCGAAAAACTGACGTTATTTACAAATTCTATAAATTGTTTTTTCAAGCAATTAGGTCACTTTTAATATTTATATATAAATATATAAAACATTTTTATATAAATATTAAAAGTGACCTAATTGCTTGAAAAAACAATTTATAGAATATAAAAAAAGGTCGAATAAAAGAACTAAATAAGTTATTTACAAATGTTTTTCAAGTATATTGGATTTGTGCTGATGTTTGTAACGCCCTTAAAGTCGGCTTAGAACCACTTTCTGAGTCGATTTAACGATGTCCGTCCGTCCGTCCGTCCGTCTGGCTGGCGGGCTGTCTGTCCATTTAAAGCTTGTGCGCAGAGTACAGGTCGCAATTTTGAAGATTTGGTACGTGATATTTTTTCGACCCAAGGACGGATGGGATTGAAACTGGTGGAAATCGGTCCATTATTTCACCTAGCCTCCATACAAATGTCCTCCCGAAATTGGGGTTTACCGGTCATAAATCTTTGAATTATGGAAGTATGCAAACAAAATTTACCACAGATGAGTAATAAATCAAGCTAACGCACATCTACAAATTTCGCTAAGATCGGTCCATAATCAGTTGTAGCTCCCATATAAGGCCCACTTCCGAAAATCACTTAAAAGAACATAACTTTTTGAAAATCTTGGTATCCAAATAATATTGAACACAAATATGTTTCGTACATATACATATAACATGGTAGAATTTTATGACGATCGGTCCATAATTAGTCGTAGCTCCCATATAAGGCCCACTTCCGAAAATCACTTAAAAGAGCATAACTCTTTTAAAAATTTTGGTATCGAAAAATTATTGAACACAAATAAGTTTCTTATATACAGAAATAATGACACCTAATTTTATAATGGTCGGTCCATAATTAGTCGAAACTCTCATATAAGACCGTCTCCGTAATTCACTTTAACTTCCATAAATCTTTTAAAAGTATTTATATCGAGATAAAGTTTAACACATATAATATTTATATTCACAGAAATCATGACACTGAATTTTGGTTCAAAATAGGTGATATCTCGCAAATAACGCCCATTTCTGAAAAACTTTTTTATATTTACATATACTAGGTGTAGGGTATTATATGGTCGGGCTTGACCGACTATACTTTCTTACTTGTCTTTTATTTTGTTAACATTTTTGAAAGAAACTAAAGGACAGTTTTTTAAAGTGTTATGATAAAACATAAACAGCAAACATTTTCGAAATTCAATGCAGAAATGAGTTATATCTATCGAAAATTATATAAACCAGGCCAGAATTAGTATATTTTATAAACATATACTCTATCATAAAAAATCAAGAACTGAGAATATAATCGACAAATAAAATCCATATTAGTTTTACTAAAAAGTGGATTATCAGATTTGAATTTTAATCAGGTAAAAAACGTTAATTTTAAAAGTAAAACATGTATACAAACACAATAAGAACCCGCGATTAATAGTCCAGGAATTTTTAAAATCAAACGGAAAAACTAAATATTGCCCCAAAATACAGTCTAGATACTGTTTATGACTAATAATCATTTTAGAATTGAACGATTTTAGGTACATCTTTAAACTCATACAAGTTATCTTACAAGTTAATTATAAGCCCCACAAATCGTTATATTTAAATGAGTTTTTCCTTATACATATACTTAAGTAATTGAATTTGCATTTGATTTGAAAACATTTTAGTTTAAGGAAATCTCATGTGCATATTTTATTTACAATATTTATTCAATAAATACAAAAATACACAGGCATAATCACAGGATGCTTCCTATTCGTAGTAATACTGGTTTTCGGTATTTTAAGTGAAATTATTATAAATACATATATAAAGTACACAACGAACGACAATTTGAAACGCCACAAAATAATCAATATATTAAGTATTCATGATGGCTGGCTGGAGGGAGAAAATCTTCTTAATGGCACAACAAATGAAAAGAAGGAAAAATTAAATGATAATCGTAAAAGTAAAGAAACATAAAAATGTTTTTTTTTTAATTCCAAGTAAGAAATAAGGAAAAGAAACATATTTAAGTCTGAAATATTAAAAATCCAAAACAAGAGCTAAACAGACATATAAAGAAGAAAGCTCTTGAGCACTTTAAGAAATCGTCATAAAAGTATACGAAAATGTTAAAATATCTGTAATGGCTGGTGATTGGTACACTCAAAGAAAAATAATAAACATGTTATTGAAACGGACAAAACTAGAAAATGTTAATAAAAATCACTGACAAATATTTCAAAATAGAGTGATTTTCTATTTAATTTGTTTTTGTGACCAATATTTATAATTATTATAATTTTTAAGGAGTTTCCTTCAGGCTAATTTGGTCAAATGTTTGTTTCCAAGCGTAAATAAAAAACTTGTTCGATTTTTAATTTTTATTTTATTTAACCAACGTTTCGTTAGTTTTATTCTAACTTCTTCAGGGGTCTCGTTCACATTAACCTTTTGCCGGAAATTCTTAAAACAAAACTAGAAACACTTTTCCTTCTCAAAAAAAATAATTTCTTTACATGACAAATAAATGAACGCTTGGGAAGAGATGTAGAAAAATCTATTGTTTAAATTTCATTCCTTAACATATCAAATTTACGTTGTGGGTAAAATTGATTCAGTATTTTTAGTTTTCTTACCCAAATTGTTGTGCCCAATTTTTTCTTTATACTACATATTGACAAATAAGAAAACGAAGACAATTTGTAAACGGAAATGTTGATTTAAGCTCTTGCGAACAAAGAGAAAAAAAAAATCATCTTCCAAAAAAATACAAAAACAAAAAAAAAAACGTTCATTCAACCTTCAAAAATGTTTATAGATGTTTCTACAAATATTTCTTTTTCAATTTTTTACAATTTTCTTCCTGTTCTCCTTTTTCTACACATTTCTTAACATCCTAGATTAAGGCGCGAACATAAAATGTGTGTCAGAATTAAGAGAAATGAAAATGAAAAATCACCTGCTAAAAAGGGGAAAACAAAGAAAATATCACAAAAAATGTAAAAATCGTAAAAATGTACATGACTCAGTGAAGCAAAATAATGGGGGTTTTCGCCTCAAAAAATCTGTGTGTATTTTGTGTTTGGTTTGCTTTCTTAACCCAGTCAGACAAGAAGTCTCACAAGCCCACACACTCTCTTTTATATGTTGCTTTCTTATAGATAGTGAATATAATAAAACGATGTCGGTCTGGTCTGTCTGTTCAAATCAACTTTTCGAAGACGCCAAATAACTTACAAACATGTTTTGTACATCAATATTTAAGGTTGCTATTTAAAATCGGCCGGACGTCGATTTCTGCACCTATACATATATCCATAACTACGTACTAAATGAAAGTCACTTCAAAAACCTTGCAACAACAAGATATACTCGTATAACGGCTTAAAATTTGATCTGATAATGGGTCAATTTTGTGAAAAATATATTTCATATTCAGCATGTTTGTAAAACATTATGTGTACTTCCATTATATGTATTTTAGAGGCATAATAACAACGACACAATTGTTTGCATAGATTCCAGGTATTATTCCGTTCATGTTGGTTTTTACACAAAAAAAAAAGGGGGGGGGGGGGGGGGGAAATAATCATAAAAAATCGATGTCATTTTATACTTATCTTTGATTTTCTTTTATTTATGTTTTATTTATTAGGATACAGGTCGAACACGTAAATAAATAATATTTAGAAATGTTTTGTTTTTAATTTGTGCGTGTTGGGCATTAAATCTTTCACATTCTCATGACACTTGTACGTGGTGTTTAATACTCGTAATATGTACATATTTACTCGTATAGGGCAAAGTTAAAATAAATTACAAATTTGTAGTGGCCTAAAAAACGTTCTTATGAAGCTGAGTAAAAAAAAAAGATTCTGAAATCAAATATGAGTTCTAAGGGCTAATCAATCGGTGCAAGGTCCATTGTTGGTTTTGGTTTAAAGAAACATGAAAACAGTAATTTTATTATTTCACTTAAACAGTTAAACCATCTGTTACCATTATCTGTCAATTTTCACTCTCCTGCTCTCATTTGTTGTGGTTTGTTAGATGCAACAGTATGAACTTGTATTAAACAATTTGACCTAAAGCAGAATACAACATATGATTATGAATGAATTGGCATAATGAAATTGTTAAACTTTTATTACAAATTAATTGTGAGAATTCATTCACATAATGACGATCATGCAAAATTCTAGAAAATATTCCATAATGTGAAATACTTCCTGTCGAGTACATTGTATTTTCTTAGTATGCGAATTTTGGATTTTATTATTCCAGGTCAAAACAATTAATTTACTTTATATGTACAATTATGCTTGAGCCAGTGTGATATTGGCTGTTTTCATAAACGCAGCATGCAATGCAACTTTTCATTGCATAGAGTTCATAATAGCATTTAGAATTGAAAAGTTGCATTGCATGCTGCGTTTATGAAAACAGTCATTATTACAGTTTAAATGTAACAATTGACAGTTTTGCGCTAGATACGTTCCTCTTATGGCCGAATTCTCGGTCATTAGTTAACCATTGGTAAACTAAAATACTAACTATTGTTTAACTATTACTTGGTATTCTTATGGCAAACAAAACATTGAGAATAAAGAATCATTAGTTAAGCCTTTGCCATTAGCTAACTAAAGACTGTGAATGTAGCCAGTAATGTGAAATTACTTCTTGATAGAGACTCACGGACATACAAATATTGCAATACTCAACATTTTAAAAACTAAGCGATTTTCATAAAGAGTTTTAAAATAAATTTTCCGTTCGTCTTTCTGAATAAGGAATAGTGGATGATATTAGATATTAGAACCATTATATATGTATATGAAAATTGCAAAAACAAAGTAAATATTCTCAAAATAATTCGAATTTAAGAATAGACACAGAATTGTACGCAACATCAAGCGCTATAAATTCACTTGTGATTTAACTAGTAATTGAATCCTTTGTTGAACGACATCCATAAAAGTAGGTCTGTGAGTAAAATTTGTTCTGCTGGGATTTCCGTCTATAGAAATAAAATATTCTTATCCATGTATAAACAATTTCTTGTTATGATTTTACAGCAATTTATTATGCAAATTGTTTAATTTTATTTAAATATTGCTCTTGTTGTTCTGTTTATACTCTGCCAGTTTTATTTTTCGTTCAAAGTGCTAGAATTCTTGTGAACAATAAGAAAAAAAAAAACATTGATATATTTGTGTGCCAAAAAAAAAAATGGAATATAAAATATTGAAAGCAAACAAATTGTAAACTTATTGAACTTTTTCTTCATTGAACATTGATGCACTCGCTGAAAAGGAAACCAATAATGCAAAAAACAATTGAAAACACATACAATATTGCACACATATCACATATACTTTCGTAGCTGAGGGTATAAGCAAAGGATATTTTAAAAATTTGTACTTGTATATACATACATGTATGTGTTTGTATGTAATGTGTTTTCGAAATTATTGAATAGTTGAAATACATTTGAGAGCATTTATTTCAATAATGCTCAAGACCAAAATTATTTGAGTATATTTTTTTGCTTTGAGATTAACATTAAATATAAATCTTTTAACTCTTGATGTTTGGCAATAGAATATATCTTAATTTTTCTTAGACAATCTTTCTTGGAAAATACATATTACTACAACGACATTTTAAAATTAATGCTCAATGCTTAAATGATTTTTTAGTTTTTACATAAAGAATTATACATATCGCACCCTAATTACAAAAGTTGCACAACTCAAAATTTTCCAAAATTGACTTTTTTCCATAAATTAATTCAGAGTGCACATCTCTAACTACTGCTAAAATTTCTTTCACATCACTATCTTCTTTAACTGGAAAAATACAAATTTGTTTATTTTTATGTTAAGTGTGTTGCTTGTGCACGATGAACTTTTTTTTGTCTCCTGAAAATTTTAGTATTTTGAGTTGTGCCACTTTTGTAACTAGGGTGCGATATGTACATATATTTTATTCTATTCTGTCCTATGATATACGAGTATAAAAAAATTAATAAATCCCAGTAACTAATAAGAAGATAACTTGGCTACAGCAAAACAATCTAATAGATAATACGAGTATTTATAGTTTTCTACATACTTTATAACTTTAAATACCAATGCTCACAATGTTTTTCTGAATCGACTCAAAAATTCGATCAGCCATTCGATTCGCCAGCTTTATTTTTATATATCTTCTGATGGAGATCTCCAAACATACATAACAGCTTCTTTTAGGTGATATATGCTTTCATATTGTTTGAGCGTAAATTTGTTGGCTTAATACTACCCAAACGTTCTCAATGAGATTCTGATCCGGAGAACATGCGGGCCATTCAAGTACAGAAATATTTTTTTAAAGATAACAAAGATAACTGGCACTAATTTCTCATCTAGTAATTTTATGTAATCAGAAGAATTTTTTATGTTGGTGCCACATCAAGCAAACTTTCTTCACAAAAATCTCCCCACACCATCAAAGAACAGCCTCCGAAATAGCTGTTAAAACCATCTGAACCATTATGATTGAATTTTTTCTCATCGAAAAAAAAACAACATCTTAAACAAATATATGTTTAAATAGTGCAAATGTTGAGAAGAATTAGCGGCTTACCTGGTTCCAGTTAGTTTTTAATAGCGTAGACAGACGACACAGGCAATTTGTATTAGCAGTCTTAATTCAAATTAACTCATGAATTAGCCCCATCCTAATGCGCATTAGTTTAGACGTAAATGCACAAAATCAGAGTGAATTTATACTGCATTTAGCTATTTCAATATGGCAACATCGTCGAAAATCAATCATATGTTATCAAATTGTTTTTTATCGTAAAAAAAGAAGAAGACAATTGTAAAATTAAAATAATAAAAATAAATTTTCACAATTGCCTTTCTCTTATTTGCATGATTAATTTTTGCATTATGGAGCAGTTTCAGCGAAAGTAATTTCAGCTCTTTTTCAAATACATAAATACTGATTTTTCACCAACATTTTTTCACAAACAAACAGCTGTTTACAAAATGCAAAAACTGTCGTCTGTCAGGGTAAAATCTTAATTCACATTAGTGCGATTTTAATACAAATTAACGCTGTCGTCTGTCTACGCTATACGTTTCTTTTCGTTAATGCAAGTCTAGCAGTTTTGTGTCGGAGTAAAAATTAATAATTATTTAATAAAAAAAAATCATACAAAAAGGTCGAAGAAAATAGAATAAAATAATTTTTTATATTTGCAAAGTCTTTTAATAAGGTATTTAGTAGCTTAAACCAGGGACCGTACTATTATGAATTTTATCGAAAAAGTCAAAAAAAAAACTTATTTTTTACCATTAGAGAATTTTTTTTATGCAATATTTAATTCATGACTTTTATTTTTGCCTTAAAATATTAAAAGTTAAAAAATAAAGGTCAGAAATAACTTTTATTTTTTGCCCTAAAAAATAAAAATCAAAATTAAAAGTTATTTATTGACTTTTATCAAAAAATGCACAAATAAAGTCATACAAAAATTTGCATGTACATCTATCATAATGATAAGAACCAAAATTTTCTCCGATCATTTTTTATGTGTGCTTTTTAGATGTAAATTTTTAAAAATAACAGTTATTTTCTGTCCCTGGTTTGAACACCGCTTTTATTTGCAAATTTTAAATTAATTTTTCATGAAATCATAAACTTTTGACACGTGCTTCTCTGGCCGCAATTCAAAAATACAACAAATTCTTAAACTCAAATGCTCTGTGTTCAAAACAACCATTTTGTCAGTTTATTGTAATTTAATACGTTTTTTTGTAACATTTAATCCTTTATCCTTTAATCGTTCGAACACTCATATAAATAGACATAAATTTAGACTCACTTGAAATGATTCAAAATCATATGAATCTGAAACACAAGTAATATTTGAGATTATATTTACAATAAAAAGAAAGGCGAGAAAGGAATCATGCATCCTTAGCATAAATTCATGCAAATTTCAAGTTAAAAAATTAAAACATTTTTCAAAAAAAAAAAAAAATCCAATACACAATTTCAAATATTTATGTCAATGTTGACGTTTGGTAACCAAACTCTTGAATATTCAATGTAATAATTCTTCTACAATGTTGTGCTATTGATTGTTTTTGTTGTCTGTGGCAAAAAGAAAAAAATGTTTTTTTTTTTTTAAAGAATTGAAATCCAGACAGGCAGGCAAAAGTAAAATTTACAAGACATTGAACTTTTGCACATGAAAAATGGTTTTCATACTAACGTTTGTTCGTTTCTGGAACTCCCTGGCTGACAGGCAACATTTAAAAAGAGCAACGAATGGAAATCCATGACTGCTAAATGATTGACATTAATAAGGCAAGCAATGAATGATTCTAAATCAAATGCTATAAAAAACGCCATAAAACGAAAATGCTGTTAATTATGTTAAAAAAAAAGAAATTGTTAATATTTAGGAAAAAAGGAAAATAATTTTGCTAAAGTAATTTTGGTTCACAGCCAGGTTGGCTATAGTTTTGGAAACTTGTTGGTTTTCTGATGTATCTACATAAATGAATGCTAAATAAACCTTAATTACTTAAGCGATATGTCTTTATTTGTTTACCACTCACTGCAAGTAGTTTTTTCTTTTTGATTTCCCAACAAAATATTTATTTAAGAAATTTCTATTAACTAACATACGATTTTCAACAAATCAAAGTGACATTTACAACTTTAGCAGTCATTTTAAATTAACGTTTTCAAAAGTTTTTGTTATTTATATTTACAGATAGATACTGCCTTCTTCCTCCTTTATTAATTTTATTTTCACCACGTATTTCAAAGTCAACCTTTTATTTAAAGTCAAACCTAAATTTATTGGCAAGAAGTCTATTCATGTTTTGGATTATCTATAATATGTATTATTAATTAAATACTAATGAATTAAAAACATTTCCAAAATTTAGTTTTAAAATTTCATAAAGAAATAATAAAAAAAACACTAAAAAGTGATTTTCAATGTCACTGTCAAATCCTTTTTCTTTAAATGCCCTCCAGGAAAATTTGCAATTTCTGAATGTGCGTGTTTGTTTATGTTTCATTTTGTTGTTTGCCTAATTGTTGTAAAGTGTTGCTGTTACCAAAGTTATTTGATTATGTAAATTAACATTTCGTTGTAGGTTTCTTTACTTTTAAGGCAATTCAAATTCTTATCATTGTCATTACAAACTAAAGCCAAAAAATAAACGAAAAAAATAGCAACAGAGTCAGTCAGTGTCGCTTCTCTGTAGGATGATGCTTGCCGTTTATTACTCGACTTGCAACGACTCGCAACAGAGCAAAACAGAACCGCACCGCACTCAACTGAACAGAAAGAACAGAACAGGACAGAGTTTCCAAGGTTACATAAAATATGCAAACCTTGTTGTTGTATTTACAACTTGTAACTATGTATACATATATTTGGTTGTTGGGTGTAATTTAGATTTGATTAGACGTCAAGATGACAATGACTACAACAGAGAGCCGACAACGAAATCTCAACAATAACAACCACGACTTATTGTTATTCTTGTTATTGAGTTTATTTTATCTCATCTCTTTATATGAAAATAATGTTGTGTTGAATACGTGGATGGCTCGGTGGCGGACTGACTGTTTGTCACTTAGACAGATCGTATGTCTGTTAGGATGAATTGATGGCTGGCTAAATAACAGTTTATGATAGTTACCACGGGCTATGTCTCAATAATGTCTCCCCAAATGCTAAGAATTTCAGGTTAATGTTTTTTTTTTTTTTTTTTTTATAAGAAAAAAAAAACCTACTTATAAGAGAATTGAAATACGCACATTTTGTCGGATTCTTTTTTGCTTTTAGAGATTTTGACATTTCAGATGTTAAAATATTGCAACCGCAATCTGTCTGTAATGGCATTTTATTTAACATCAAATCTAACTGTCACATTCAATAATTATCATATTTTTTGTAATCAATAAATTTGTACAAGAGATGGTTTGTGTACCTTTTTGTAGCCTATCTACCACTGATGGCAAACATGGTACAATTGTACTTTTTTGATACATTTTAAACACAGTTGCTACCGTGGTACTACCACAAGTTATATGGTACAATTTCAAAATACTGTTGCATCAAAACTACTATCTGATGTTATCGCCTTACAGATAGACGGCGACAGGCCGGCCACGCCCTTAGCGTCATTCGGATGTCTCGACGCTTGGTACGACACACCAGCGAAGTACGACCCGGACTCGCTGCTCGAAGCTGTGTGTACAAAATGCACAACAAAGCAGTGGCTCACAGTGTATTTTATGCAGTGCGGTTGTTGTTTTTAAACTAACAAGAACTTAAAACAGATACTGGTGTCATTTAAAAGAAAAATTGCTAAAAAAAAAAACACTTCGTTTTTTCACTTCACAGCTTATTATATGCAGGTACTTATGGGTTTCGAAAACATGAAATTAAAACTGCAATTTACGCGATTTAATATTTGGTGTGATAGCCAATATTATTTACAACAGTTTTAAGACGATTTGGCATAGATACGACCAGTCTTTGAGTAAAACTTGGCGAAACATTTGACCACTCCGTCATTAGCGCTTTTTTAAACCGTTTTTTTTAATTGATTTTCGATAACATTAAGGTCTGGCGACTGTAGTGGTGGTTTCATCAAATGTGGGCAGTTGTATATTAGCTACGTTTGCATAATACCCGATTTATTCTTTGGATCGTTATCCTGGTAAAATCGAAAATCTAATCTTATCATAATCTAAACATACCTAATCTTGTCTATGGTTGTTTCAAATCTGAAGTACCCAGTACATAAATCTTCCACCATCATGCTTCACTGTTGCATTTAGGTTTTCTTTGTCGCATTCTATGTTTGGTTTTCGCCAAACTAAATATGTTGAAGTTAGATTCGTCGGCACAGTCTGTTTTTCGGGTGTATAAACGGTTTCTTGCGTGCAATTCAACTATTAATCATGTTGGCGCAAGACACGACAAACAGTTTCAACTCAACATTATTTGTTCAGGTCAGCCTTAACTTCGGAGGCCAATTGTTAAGCTGATAGTCTTGGATTTGCCCTTATTTTTCTTCAAATATATTGCTCATAATGGTTATTGAAAATTTTATTTGGTGCCTTTCTGCCTCTATTATGGACCCGATTTTCATAGATGAAGCGCTAAATGTTTTTTTTTTTGACTGTGGAAGTTTTAATGTTAAGCAATTCTGCAATTTTTTGCTGTGAGTGGTCATTTCGGAAATGGATTGAAACAAATTCTCGTTGTTCTATCGTTGTAAGCGAACTCATCTGAACTATTTTAACAAATTTCAACAGAAACTGTTGATCGAAGTAGAAAAAACGAAAAACCAACTACGCTGCATTGAGCATCGGTACAGTAAAAATTTACTGCAAAAATAAGATGTAAGGTGAAAAAAGAGATTTTTTTTTGTTTTTTAGTTTTAATATATTAAAATGTACATTTTTGCAAAAAAATGTTTTTTGTTTGATGGACTATAATATTTTTTCTGTTTTAAGTTCCTGTTAGTTTTCTTTTTATGGAACTTTGAAAACAAAAATATACACTGCATAAAATAAGCTGTGAGCCACTGTATATTTATTGAAATAAAAAATATTTAAACAAAAATCACAACGAATACAAAAATCTAAATGCATATTTAAAATTAAGTTTCGATATAAATTTATAAGATAAAATAAGTGAAAAGAATCCACAACACAGCAAAAACCGTATTAACTACATGCGATAAAAAAATCAAATCAATAATAAAAATAAATCCCAAATAAGTCTTCCCTTGCCATAAAAATACGAAATCAGGGAGAGACTCAACAAGCAGCAAAGTGTAGGAAAGTAAAAAAATCATGTTTAATGTTAAAATTAAAGTTAAAGAAGGCAATAACACATTGCCACGCAGCAAACGAACAACATTAAATGGCAACAACAGCAACAGCAATAGTGGCAGTGGCACTATGGGCTTAAATGGTCGCAACAGTCCTGCAACCTCTAGTCTACGCAGCTCTTTGGCTTCATCAAATCGTAGTCCGAGTAATTCACTTAAACGCAAAGATAAACGTGTAAGAATTGTCACCACTTATATGCCAACCGATGAGATACAATACCAGCAGCAGCAGCAACTTTTATTGCTGCAGCAACAACAACAGCAGCAGCAACAGCGTTTGAGACAATATGGTAAGCCAACAAAAACAAAACAGAATCAAAAATTTGGAAAGGAAACTGTCATTAAATCGAACCATGCACTCATACATGATGCTGCTCCATATGTGTATGTATAGGTTGTTATGGAACAAATAAAAGTCAGGATGGAAAGTAGAAAGGATGGACAGATGATAAGAAGAGAAGAGAACAGTAGGGAAGTGAAGTGGAGAAAGAAAGTCATGCTATTTCCTAATTGTTTATGCACATGCTAACGCCTTTTTGAAGTTGGTAATTGCAAAACGTGACTTGCATTGATAATATCTAACAACTACAACAAAAAACTTTACATACACTCTCTCGCACTTCTTACTCTAACACACACTAACATACTTTTATGTATACATATTTCAAATACAAAAATTAACTGTCTATACCACCTATTCATACATACATTGTATGAATTAACTAATATATACATTTATGTAAATTTAAATATATACTATAGGATGTGGCTTATTTACTTATCGTGCAACAGACGAACATTCATACACACACTTACATACTATAAAGTATATGTATTTATGCACATTTTATTTATCTGATTATGTTCTCTTTTATTTTTTTTTCCATTATATTTTTTGCACGCACACAGATGCCCTTGATGGTGTCACTGAATTGCGTCTGGAGCAGTATGAAATTCACATTGAGCGTACATCGGCTGGCCTTGGCTTAAGTATTGCTGGCGGCAAGGGCTCAACACCGTTTAAGGGGGATGATGATGGCATTTTCATATCACGTGTCACCGAAGGGGGTCCAGCTGATTTAGCCGGCCTTAAAGTTGGCGATAAAGTTTTAAAAGTCAATGGTATACCTGTCGTTGATGCCGATCACTATCAAGCTGTACAAGTGTTAAAGGCCTGTGGTGCTGTTTTGGTTTTAGTTGTGCAGCGTGAAGTAACACGTTTAATTGGTCATCCTGTATTTAGTGAGGATGGTTCTTTATCACAGGTGAGTTACAAAAACTTTATTTATAATGTAGTTGTTAAACAGTAATGTCCAACCTCAAGCATTTTTTATACGAATTTATTATTTTACGCGCAAATGCAATAGAATTCATTTGTAAAAACCTGATACTTACATTACATGTTTTTGATACTTTGAATTGAAAACAATTTGTTCACAGTAACAGTCAAGTTGATGCATTACCAGAAATCACGCGAGGGTGTTATTGAGAACTTTATTGCATTTAAAGACATTAAGAGCTTCCGTTGGTTGCAAATGTTTGCTGAGCATTTGGCAGGAACAAAAGGTTCTTAACGTCAGATTAAATGAAATTCTAGATGTCGAAAGTCTAACTGGATAAGACAAGGCAGAACTTTATGTTTAGGACAGTGGTAACCAGTGCACAATTGTGCTACAAAAACAATAAACAAAACTCACACCGACGCTTGTTCTCTTCTAGTTCAGTTTGATTTCAGTCGTTAATTGGGTGTTAACGAGTGCACATGGGCGGATGCTTACTGCTTTTTTTCAGCTTTATTGTTTTTTCTGCTTTGATTTCATTTCAAAATAAACCAGCAAACAAAATAGTATAATTGAAGACAGAAATTTTTGTTTTGTCATTAAAAATGCTTTTGGTAAATTAATTAAGTTCTTCAAATTTAAAACATATTTTGTTAATAAGAAATTGTTACAAAATCTTAAATTTGGAAAACTTAATTTATAATGCCTAAATACACTTAATTTTTTAAGTTTTAATTGTAAATATGTGTGAAACAAATTGGCTAATTCTGTAAAAACTGAGGCATAATTTTTATTTAATTTTATTTTATGCCTAAAACTTTTTTTGAAACATCTTTTTCATTTTGCTTTTAAAAGTAAAATTCATTACATTTGCAATTCTTAGTTTTGTGTTTGCTGGGCAATATTCTCTTATCTAATACAGATGCATTTCATTTATTGAGAGTTTTGGTTACCTCTGGTTTAGGATGGCTTGGCTGGTAACAAAGCCAATACAATTTTTTTTGCACAACATCTTAGCCTCTTCACGTATGTTCAGATTTGCCATCTGGACAAATCAGTTTGCAAAACAGACTGCAGACTGATATGGGTCCGTCTGCCATTGAGTGCCTGAATTACTGTGGCAGCGTCGAAAAAGTAAGGTCTACAACTGACTGTATACTTCAGAGCAGATTTCGCCTCGTTCGTGCTTTTAGGCATTTATTTCGAAATGTCGCTTTATGGTTAAGGTACCTAGTGTGCAAGAAAAGTAACGCAACTGTCGTAGACTGTTGTCAACAGAGATTTAGAGTTTCATAATTACTTTCTTTAGTTCATGAAGTGGAAAGTGATATTGTCAATTTTGTAGGTGATAACTGCAAATTACGATTCTGCCAATGGTCTGAGATGGTTGCAATAGAAATATAGTGCAATTATCTTTGTAAGACATAATGATGTCGACTTTATGGAGAGTTTGATGAACGAAGTGTAAAAATATGTGAGAAAGTACTTTTCCTTGTGGCATGTTCATTAAAAAAACACTAGCCTCCCATGAATATAATTGGCAATCCTGTCTATTTCACTGGATAGAGTGAAATTCATAAGGTCATTAATCAGCATGGAATCTTCGAATGATCATATGGATGATATTGGTTATTATTATGTGCAAATCCGTTGTTGTGCACGTGTAGCAGGTTTTTTATGTTTTGGAATAGGAATGTTTCGCGCAACATTCCAGTTTTCTGGAGTCACCAATTAGCGAAACGAAAGTTCCAGGAATTTTTTTTTAACTTTTAATTATTTATTTATTGAATCTGCCTTTACTTAATAGCCCTTACAATAAGTATTCAAATCTTATCCCTAAACCCTAAAAACTATTTGCTCTCAGTTAAGAGAATCATAATAGACAAATATGCCTTAAGTTAGGAGGGTGGTACATCAGTTCTGCGAAGCCTTGTTTCTGTTTGAGTTTTAGTGAGTAATCTCGCAAACGGGCTCGGATGGTTTTGGAACTTCAAGATATATCTCTGTCGAATTTTTCTGAATTCATGTACAAGTGGTACTTCTAAATTCCTACGGATGCTTCCTTATATACCGTGATGCTCCCGTCATGGTCTCCACATGAACGAATTTGAACTAGAATTTGAACCACCTTGTTCATTCATTATACTCTGGCATTATCACATTAAGTGCTGAAGATATTCCCAAAACTATAAAAGACGATTTTAACCCGCAAGAGTCTCCGGGCTATGATTAAATAGCACCATCAATTATAAAAAAATCTACCTAATGTAGCTATTGTTGTACTAACAGTATTATTTAATGGGATCTTAAAACTAGGCATTTTTCCAAAAGAGTGGAAAATTTACCAAATTGTAAATATACCAAAGCCAGAAAAGGATTTGGCCGTACAATCCTCTTATAGACCAATTAGCTTACTATCCTGTTTGTCGAAACTGTTTGAGAAAGTATTTCAAAAGAAAATTATAAATTTCTTAAATGATCACATCATTATAACAGACCACCAATGGAACTATAGAGCATAAACCGTTTAACTGGAGAGATAAGAAAATCTTTTGACCTTAATACAATATTGTTCGGCTATCTTTTTATATATTGCACAGTCATTTAACAAAGTGGGACATAAAGGTCTAATACATAAGATTAAATGCTTACTACCTTCTAGTAATAACAGATTTTGCCTACAGCGATTCTGTGACAACGAAATCAGAGCTGGAGTTTCACAGGGAATTTCCAACGAGTGAAAATTTAACCATTTCTACATTTGCAGAAAACCACTGCCATTTTTAGCTCACATGTGAAAATTATTTACAAAAAAAAAAATAATCTTGCAAATACGTGTAAATGAAACGAAAACTTGCATATATAACGTTTATGATTAGAAGAGGAAATTTTCAACTGTTTCACTAAGCAATGTGAATATCCCACATCTGATCATATCACATAACTTGGCACACATATGGATAGACGTCTAACTTGGCGTCGCCACATAGAAGCCAAGAGGTTACATATGAGACTAGAATCATCTAATCTGCACTGGCTAATTAACGAACAATTTAAACTAATTTGAAATTCCAGTACTATTTTAACATTAGCATATAGAAACCATCGGACTGAAGAGCTTTATCGAATTTTGATTTCGAGATTACCTGTTTGCGCTCTATTGTTCTAGTTCTGCGTTCTAGTTCTAGTTTAATAAAATGCCCCAAATAAATAGTAAAACGTTTTTCCGACTACTAATTTGCATTGCATTTATATTTTGCAACCTGCCCCATTACTCTTAGGTTGTTTATTGCTGCATTTATTTTTGTATAAAACTTTTAAAAATAAAATTCACTTTTGTTACTTTATATATACTTACACTGAACATTATGCTTTTTTCATTTACTGCATAAGATTTCTGTTGAAACACGTCCCTTGGCGGCTTCCATTCCACAACTTCAACAGCAGCAACATCAAACACATGAAAGATATATACCACCTCCACTGGAAATATTACCAGAAAATCAAGAGCAACAACATTCACTTCCCCAGCAGCAACAGTATTCGGCAACAAATTTGCACAATTATCACGCAAATGTATTTACCACACCAGGAGCAGTTACTGCAGCAACAACAACCTTTCAAGAACCACAACATGTTGGCGATGTTGCAACAACGACAGCAGCATCAACAAATGGCATTTTTGAAAATGGCAAGGTTTGTACAAAAAAAAAAAAAAGTTTAACATTATTCTTTTATCATCCATCTGAAATGTCCTTTAACTAAACCTCATCCTCTACAGCGCCACTCATCACACCCACTAAAAGCTTCTGGCTAGAGTTTAAGTTGCTTTCCACTTACTGTTATTCTGTTTTTTTTTTTTTTTGCTTCTAAATTATTTCAAATCTTTTGTTGTTTGTTCTTCGACAGCAACATGCTGTTGGCAATGACAAAAATACAAATAACAAAAATATTGTTTAAAGTTTATGGTTTTATTTTTTAACCTTCTTCCACTGCTGCTGTTATTTATTAAGGTTTTATTGTTGCGTTTGTATTCCTAAGTATTTTGTAAATACAATTGAATTCAAAGCAAAACAGTGTAGTAATTCCAAATCAGTGCTAAAGAAAAGTTATAATCCTGTTACGTTAGTCGTGGAGGGGGAGTAGAGTTAGCGACTATAAAAATGAACTGAAAGAGTTATAAAAGTCTTTTTTTTTTGTCGGTTCTTTGTAACTTTTTGAAAGGTTTAAGTTATTTCATCGAAACTTTCGAAAAAACATTTAATTAAATTGTTAGAAAAAGCGTTTTTACTCACGTATATTTACAAAGATATTTCAAGAGTATTAAATCGATTGATTTAGTTTCACTGTTAAAACAAAAACACATACAGAAATTCTTTAAACAGAAAGTAGAAATTATAGCAGAGGCCAGCACTACTGTTACAATAGCAAGAAACAAGGAATCTATCAAAAATACATAAAACCATATTAGTATATTGTATCTATTTTTAAATTTTGACTCTTTTGCACTGTCTGGTAATACAGTAGGGAATAGCTTGGAATCATTGATCATGGATTCCTCAATCTCAGCACTCAATCAAGTGTGTAGAAAGAAGGTGGCTATTGATTTGTATTGAAGTAAGAGGCCCATAGATTTTAGCTATTTCTCCTTCTGGCTGTATTATTGGAGATTCTAGATCTCTGTTGAATAGCTAATTTCAGGGTTTCACCGGTGGATATACACCATTTCCAATTGTATTTTAGGAGTTTCTAATTGTATTTCATAATATTCCAAATTTATTTCAGAAACTTCTAGTTTAATTCAGAGACATATTTCTAACTAAATGTCGAATAGTGTTTCAGAACTTTCTAATTGTATTTCAGATATTTCCAAATGGATTTCAGAATTTTCTATTGTATTGTATGCCAGAAATTTCTAATCTGAAATACAAATGGAAATTTCTGAAATAGAAATTGAAATTTCTGAAATTAAATTGGAAGTCTCTGAAATATACAGGCATGTGATGGTAATCGAAATCGAAAACGAATCAGTTTTGGAAATACATTTTAATGCATTTATAATCTAATTTTTAAAATTTTTGTTTTAAGATTATCTTCAATATCTTTACATTTTATGTGATAAAAGTTTTTCAATACTCAATACTTATTCGTTTTCAATTTCGATTTCCATCACATGCCTGATAATTTAAATTTTTTGAAATATAATTAGGAATTTCTGAAATACAATTAGAAACTTCTGAAAAACAATTGGGATTAGTGGGTGTAGTTTGGAAAATGTTGATGCTATTGTAACTGCTCAAACTATACAATTTTCTAACTCAGGGGTTCTGCATCGAAGTCAAGCTAAAGCTATACGACTAATTATACTATTTAGAATGTATATTCACTCCTATCGTGAATAAAAATTCCACATGAAATTTGTTCCCTTTTATTTTTTTTAGCATTGCATTTAAATAGGAAAAATGTGAAAAGGAAACAAATTTCATGGGGAATTTTTATTCACGATAGGGGTGATTATGTTTTGAAACATTCTAAGCAGCAATTTAAATTAATCATTAACAATTTACAATTGACTGTATTTTTAAATTCATTTGATTAAAGTATAAATTTATAAATTTAGTATTTTCGTATTTTTGAAAATGAATTACAAATTTAATCGATTGTTTTAAATAAATTCATTGACATTGATTTAGTTTTCATGTCACCGTTTGAACGGTCATTGAGGTAAATTTTTAATTTGCTTTATTTTTACAAATGAGATCCATTCATTATTTTAGTTTTTTCTATAATTATGTACGTACAACACAAAAAAGTACTCTACAGCTGGTAATATCGTTATGCTAAAATTTAAAGATATTTTTAAAAATTGTTTACTTAATGTAATTTAGTTTAGTTTGAAAAACTTAATGTTCTTCACTAAAACTTCTCTATGTGCAGTTATCTCAGGATTAATGGAAATTTCAGTTGGAATCATTATTTCTGATCTCTCAGTGAATATAAAGTGGTTTCTTATGTTAAAGTAATATCCGGTCGGTTTTGATTGACTATAAAATCATCAACTTGTTTTTTACTTTACGTGCAACACAAACCATTCCTGTGCAAGCCAACAATTCATCAATGTTTACTGTTTCCCCACACTCACGCAAATATACTCGAACCCACTCATTTGATTCCTTTCATTCTTCCTTCCTTCATTTATTGATGGCGTATTTGTTTTATTCGTATGTATTTTCATTTTTTTGTTCACAGGATGGACCATTGAGTTATATAACGCTGCATACAACATTAATACGCGATCAAATTGGCCAGGGTTTGGGCTTCAGCATTGCTGGTGGAAAGGGCTCTCCACCGTACAAAGATGGATGTGATGGAATTTTCATTTCACGCATAACTGAAGGTAGTCTGGCGCATCGTGATGGCAAAATAATGGTGGGCGACCGTGTAATGGCAGTAAGTAGGAGTTTAGCCAGGAAATAATACAAAATGTTACAGAAACAACAACAATTGAAATTAATGTTGCATTATAGGATGAATTGTATTTAACATTCATTTACACCATTCACACGAGATACGAATGGTGTTGGCATGACAGACAGACTTAGTGTTGTTTTGCACTTGACGTATGAACTCAGTCATATGGATTGTTTATCTTGTCTGTCATTGCGGCAGTCAGTCAGACCGTGAGTTTGTTTTTAGTCGGATTTTTTGTGGCGGCCATTCTATTCCTGTTGTAATATTGTAAAATTTTTCACTTTAATTGTGGAAATTGCAATCATTTTTGTACGTGCCATTAATAGTGATGGGCTCCCGACATTTGCTACTCGTAATGTTAATTTGTTGCTGTTTCAATTGTTTTTGTTCTTGTTTTGTACTTGACACGCTTAGGCGATATTTGTTAAATTACGTTTTTTTTTACTCAATTCCAAACAAAGATTAATGGCAATGACATGACAAATGCCCAACATGATGCAGCCGTTCAATGTTTGACTCAACCACAACGGTTTGTACGTTTGGTCTTACAAAGAGAATACCGCGGACCTCTGGAGGCTCCTCTAAGCCCTAACAGTCCGTCTGTACTGAATGCTCTAAGTCCATCAGGTTATTTAACTAATCGACCTGGTAAGTCAAATGAAATTAAATGAACCAATCATAAAATAAACCTTAACTAAATGATTTTGTTAACTTAACTTTTTCAGCCAATTTCAAGCGTTCCATTGGTGATATGATTGGGGAACAGCAGCAACAACCACAAACTTATCAAACACAACCGATTCAATATGATACGAATAAAATGATGACCTCAACGATACCAACTACCAATACAGTGCCTGCTACAAAAACCAATGGTTTTGCCAACACTAACCCACTATATCAACAACAACAACATCAACAAATTTATAATGTGACTGGCCTACCTATACCAGTACCAGCACCTCGTCGCTCTAATTCGATACCTTTAGGTGATGGCCCAGAGGCAACTTCTGACTCAACGTCATCACTGACAACCGTTACTTCTCCAACATCAACACAAAACGGCACAATACCTCATCATCCTTCGGCCGGCTCATCGTCAACATCATCTCAACCCACCGCCACCACCACCACTGGCACAACAACAGATTCAACCGAAACTCAGGTAGGTTTTGCCAATTCAAAAAATAAGGTTTGTTATTGTTTGTTTAAATATTTTTAAGAAATTGCACGCATTTTTATGTCTATGTCTTCCTTTGTAAAAGTCGAAACTTATTTACAAAACAAACAAGAAAACCGAAACAGAGAACAGAAAAAAAACTTTACAAAATTCAATTTAACTAAAAAGAAAAATATAATAATAAAATTGCAAAATGTGATTTATTTGACTGTCGAAACTTTTTGGCTTCAAAATTTACTTGTCTTCCGCTCATTGTATTTATAGTTCATTGTAACTAAAAATAAAACATTTCGCTTTAAAAAATAGTCATGGTAAGAGCGATTAATATAATTTGCCAAAAATATAAATTACACAAAACACTAACAGATTGGAAAGGAACTATTCTTAGCACAAATCATATGGTCAGTTTTCGAGATATTTTCCTTTGAAGTTTTCATAAAAATACCTAAAATTAAATTCTACGAACTTGAACAAAAACTGCTAAAAAGTATATTACCTTGTGAAAACTTGCGTAAAACCATGAAAAGTTTTTAACAGTTTGAATTAGTTTAAATTAAGTTACATGTTCTGAAAATATCTTGAAAACTTACCGAGATATTTCCAGAATATGCGTTTAAGCTGTGCAAGAATGTATCAGTGAATGACTGACTGATATCGATATCTTTAGTTGATTTTATACTGTCAAAGCTGAGGTGCTCCTAAGTGCATTTGTAATTAAATATTTTCTTTCAGAAGCATGAAAAACTGTATATGAGCCCAAATACCTTATCATTGTTCTATAAGTGAAATAATATAAAAACATTTTTGGCAATAACAAAAAAAAAAAAATATATATATATAATAATACTACATTATTCGGTAAATAATTGAAATTTATTTTTATTGTAACTACAAACCCAAGAAAATACAAATTAACCCAAAAACATGTCAGCTTCGAATGTGTAAAATGTTATTAAGATATCTCCAATTATTCACGGGCTACCGAGTTATTTCTTAAATAAAATGTTTCTAAACGTTGTTCTATTATTTTCCTATATATACTTTTATATGTATGAATTTTAAGTATACTCTATAATATAATTTATCCAGTCAATATTTTGCGGCCAAATTATATCATACACAACACATCACATACATATTTTAAAAGGCCTATTATCATTTGTATTTGAAATGTAGTGATGCAAAATTTTGCAAATCCATTTAGTAAATGATGCATTTATAAGACAATATTGTATATTAAATCTTATGATCTACTACTGAAATATTGTTTTGCAATAATTCCTAATAAATGCTACTTATTCTGTTTTTGTTTCAAATTTTTTTTTTTTTTTTTTTGGCAAATTATCATAAATGTAACTTTACTATTTAATACGATTATATATAATACTTCATATGTACTTATCATGAATTTGCATTGTGTTGGCCTTGCAAGACAAACCTTTACTAAATAATTTAATTAATTGAATGCAATGAAATAACAACTACAAAAGTAATTTCATATTTCGTTTTAAATACAAAAAAAAAATAAAAATAAACATATTTAAAAATGAACAGTATTAAAATCGCCAAATCGTGCTGTTTATTCACATTTATTTGTAATTAAAATAATTCATAATGTCCTTCTAATCGTTGCGTAGGTATAACATACATACAATATAAGATTTGTTATTGTTAATTTATCATAGTTATTATAATCTTAATATCATATTTATTAATTATCATGGCAATGTGTTTGTGTTGTGTCACTTACATACCATCTATCCCCCTCCCCTGTGTTTGTCACTATCACACACTCTCTCTCCCTCTTCCTCGCTCCATTTGTATGTTTTAAATTTATTCTCTAATAACTTAATATGTATTCTTTCTTATCATTGCATTTATGAGCATGTATGTATTTGTGTTCTTCTTGTTGTTGCTGTCATTTAAATTATTTAATGTCCTGATTGTAGATTTAAATTAAGTAGAAACAAATGCAACTACAAACAAGCAAAAATAAATTACAACAAAATCATATTTAAACAATACAATTAACCAACTACAAAAACCTAATGCAACAATTACATATTTACAATTCTCATTTGTATTGCAACAAAACATAAGAATTGACTTTTATTTAAGTAAATTTTATACTAGAACAATGGAGTCGAACATTTTGTCAGCTAAAACTTATAGTGGCCCAACTAACATTTCAATAAATTTACAAGAGAATCAAAACAATGAGTTAAAGAAAAAAATTATGTCCCAGGGAAATTTTCGAAACTTGTTCTAAAATAATTAGTTTTAGAAAATTTAGTTTTGTTCTAATTGTTTGTTAAAATAATTAGTTTTAGAAAATTTAGTTTTGTTCTAAAACTAATTATTTTAGAACAAGTTTCGAAAATTTTTGTTTTGTTCTAAAACTAATGATTTTAGAACAAGCGTATCAAAACCATCTCAATTTCTTTAATTACAGTCTTGGAACTACACTGTTTATTCACATTTATTTGTATAACTTTGAATTCAATTTTAGAAATTTTCAAAACAATGAGTTAAAGAAAAAAATTAGGTCCCAGGGAAATTTTCGAAACTTGTTCTAAAATAATTAGTTTTAGAAAATTTAGTTTTGTTCTAATTGTTTGTTAAAATAATTAGTTTTAGAAAATTTAGTTTTGTTCTAAAACTAATTATTTTAGAACAAGTTTCGAAAATTTTTGTTTTGTTCTAAAACTAATGATTTTAGAACAAGCGTATCAAAACCATCTCAATTTCTTTAATTACAGTCTTGGAACTACACTGTTTATTCACATTTATTTGTATAACTTTGAATTCAATTTTAGAAATTTTCAAAACAATGAGTTAAAGAAAAAAATTAGGTCCCAGGGAAATTTTCGAAACTTGTTCTAAAATAATTAGTTTTAGAAAATTTAGTTTTGTTCTAATTGTTTGTTAAAATAATTAGTTTTAGAAAATTTAGTTTTGTTCTAAAACTAATTATTTTAGAACAAGTTTCGAAAATTTTTGTTTTGTTCTAAAACTAATGATTTTAGAACAAGCGTATCAAAACCATCTCAATTTCTTTAATTACAGTCTTGGAACTACACTGTTTATTCACATTTATTTGTATAACTTTGAATTCAATTTTAGAAATTTTCAAAACAATGAGTTAAAGAAAAAAATTAGGTCCCAGGGAAATTTTCGAAACTTGTTCTAAAATAATTAGTTTTAGAAAATTTAGTTTTGTTCTAAAACTAATTATTTTAGAACAAGTTTCGAAAATTTTTATTTTGTTCTAAAACTAATGATTTTAGAACAAGCGTAACAAAACCATCTCAATTTCTTTAATCACAGTCTTGGAACTACACTGTTTATTCACATTTATTTGTATAACTTTGAATTCAATTTTAGAAATTTTCAAAACAATGAGTTAAAGAAAAAAATTAGGTCCCAGGGAAATTTTCGAAACTTGTTCTAAAATAATTAGTTTTAGAACAAGCGTAACAAAACCACCTCAATTTCTTTAATTACAGTCTTGGAACTACACTGTTTATTCACATTTATTTGTATAACTTTGAATTCAATTTTAAAAATTTCCAACCATATTTTAGAATTTTCCGTTTGTACTTCAGAAAATTTAATCTGTATTTCTATTAGAAATTTCTGAATTATAATTGGAAGATTCTGAAATACAATTAGAAAATTCTAAAGTATAATTGGATATTACTGAAATATAATAAGAAAATGCAATTGGAAATTGTGTAGTGATGTCACAATTACTGAAATAATTTTAAAATACTTCAATAGAGATTTTAAGCAACCAGCTTTAAATAATATTGGGAAAACGAATCTTAGAATAAACCCTATTCTATAAATTTACTACAGTTCTTAAAATTAGTTCCTAACATGATAATTTCAAAACAACAAAAATCACTGACAGAGCAACTAGTTATAAACTGTTCCTAAGAATAGGTTTTCGATTTGTAAAGCTTTTACACGAAAAATTCCAGAACCTCCTTAAGTAACGTGAGCACTTGCTGTTTCTAATAGAAATGCAGATTAAATTTTCTGAAATACAAATGGAAAATTCTGAAATACAATTAGAAATTTCTGAAATATATTTAAAAATTTCTGAAATTCATTTGGAAGTTTCTGAAATATAATACGAAATTTCTGAAATACAATTGAAATATTTTTTTTTACCTCCAAAAGTTCCTTGCATTTCCTATTAAATTATTAAAATGTTAGTTAGGTCTTTTACTGCCGTATTTATAAAAGTTTAAAGTAGACTTCAAGTGTACTTTAAGAAAATTTTGTATGAAAATTTTGTCTTAAAGCACACTTCAAGCCTACTTTATTTTTTATAAATACGGCAGTTAATGTTTTAGGTAACGATTTTTAGTGTTTTCAATTATTCGATAAAATGGTAAATAGAAATATGTATTTAATTAAAAAAATGTGAATATTATTCAAATATTTGTGAAAAGTAAATAAAATAAGCATCCAGGAACACTTTGGAATCTACTGCAATCAAAACCATGTCAGAAACTTTAATAGCATGGAATTTAATGGCATATAACTAATGATGTCACAATTACTTCTAGAACTCATTCTGTGGCACACTATTGTGATTCTAAAGTTTTTCTATAGACATACAAAGCGATCCTATAGAGTGTTCTAGTTAGTAGTTCGATTGCATTGGTTCTATGCTAGTTTTTATTACTTTTTAGTTCAGAAACAACTTTATAGAACCGGTCTGACGCATAATGAATTTTTGATGTTTTCGAATAAATATAAGGCTGTTTAATATAATTTTATAATCCGACGACAGATTTAAACACTGTTTAATCGTTTTGAAAACACTAATATCATGTATGATTCGCATTTACTATTGGATTGCATACGTTTATCGATTTATTTAATAAAAATAATTTCATTCGATTCGAACAGGTTCTATTATTATTACTATTGTTATTATTATGTATTATTTTGTATTGTTATTATGATTATTAACTGTGTATGTGTGTATTAGCATTAAATAATTTAATACTTTTGTCTACTGCAACAATATTATTTTTGTATTTGTTTTGTAAGTGTTTTTAATTAATTTTAACAAAAGTAGTAGTGTATTTTTAACTTTTTTTTTTATTAAAACCAAACAACTTATTTACTTGGTAATTGTAATTAGCCATATTAAATATATAATACAATAATATTAGTTAGTTATGCATATAAATAATTAAAAAAAAAAAAAAACAGTGCTTTCAATCGAATATTATAATAATAAATACGGTTGAAATAATTTGTGGAGACACTGTATGTTAATGAACAGTGATGTACTGCCTAAATGTAGTTATTTCGAATGGAAGCATTTGATTTTAATTGAAATTATATTCTAATATATTCATTAGACGGTCATTTTGTAAAATAGACCAGCTCTGAAAATGTTTATCAAAAGGAATAATGGTAACCCGTGTCACATCGGCTCCGAAGTCTGAATATGCGTTTACGAGGAAACAAAAACCAAAGTATTTCATTACAGTATCATCTTTCTAAACACATGTGCAATATCAAAATGTATCCCAGACCATATGTAAAGTAAAATATATTTTTATATTCAGTTCAGTTTTAATGAAACAAATTCAATTAAAATTCTAATCGAAAAACGCCTTTACTGTAAACGGGTTAAACTTATTCGGTTTGTCTCAAATTTTCCAAAACTATTCGAAATTCCTTAACTGTTAAAGATGGGAAAATGTCTAATGCCGTTTAGATAACCTACAAAATTGAACACCATTACGCCTCAATCAGTACCTGTTGTGTAATAAGTTTGACAGCAATTTAGGGTTAGGTTGTACATCACTGCATATTTAGTAAACAAAAATTAAATAAATTCCACAAATAAAATCATTTGCATATTTCTAATTTAATTAACTTTCATTAGTTCTTTTTTCAATCCGCAGTTTATTAGTTTATAAATATTTTTCCAAAAAATTGGCTTTATTTAATGCATTTTAATTTTAAGTTTAAGCAAGAACACAAAAAAAAAAAACAGAATTTAATTTTTATAAAAAAAAATCCTAAACAAATGATTTTCTCTTTTTCTCTCTCTTTTTTTGTGTGTGTGTGTGAAAAAACAATTGAATTTAATAACACTATTTTAAATAAAACTAAAATTAAATGAACATCAATAAACCTACAACTTAACAAAACAAAAAAAATAATAATAATGATTGACAACAAATCACCACAATGTTTAAAACGATCCTAAAATTTTAACTCTTCCCACTCCTGAAAACTGCCAATAAATATCTCCACCCGATTAATCCTTCTAATTATTCCAACAACCGCCAACAACAACATCCAACACAATTTGTTTATGCGAAACAAATAAACGAACAAAAAAACAATCCACTGCCATGTAACACGCACAGCCTACACCTTTAAGGCCATTGACGAGTGAAGATTTTCAGGCAATGATACCGGCACATTTCCTAAGTGGAGGTTCTCAGCATCAAGTGCATGTGGCCAAACCAAATGAAGTTGGTGTAGCTGGTGTTACTGTAACCGTCAATAAGGCTGTTCCCGATATGCCCATGTTCCCAGCAGCTCCCACTGAAATGGGTCGCATTACTGAGACGATAACAAAATCGACCTTTACGGAGACTGTTATGACACGAGTCACCGATAATCATTTAGCGGAACCCCTAATAAGTGAGGTGATTATCCCATCATCATAATCATCTATATACTACCACTTACCACTTCTACTACTCTACTTTACACACTATTATTGATTTATTTATTATTATTTTAAACAATTCTGCAAATTAAAAATTCAACTGCCACTTAATATTTAACACTACTACTTACTACTAGCACCACTGCCAACACTCTCACCTACTCATTCAAACTACTTCATCCCCTACCAAACTCAACCCCAACCCCCACCATCCAAACATTCATTTATTCATTCATTTAATCACTTTAATTATTTTGGTTTTTAAACAAAGTTACTTGACATGTAAAACAAGAATTTTTTATATTTTTTATTTATGCACTTTTATTTATATGTACATATGTATATACATAAATAGAGTTGTAAAAATCAAACTACATACACATTTTGATGCTTTATTTTTTGTTTTTTTAAACATTTTTTTAAGTTTACACTGAATGAATAAGAAGATTGTTTTAAATTATAATTCATTATAGATTTTAGATATTTTTATTAACATTTATCTTTAAAATACCTTCAATATTATTGTCTTATGTGCAACTGGCCGAAGTCTATGCAGTACTCTAAAAAACACTTATACGTTTTGGCATACCGGTATTGTCCCATTAATCGAATTGAGATCGGTATGTTTGTTGACCACTGCATCAAAAACAAATTTTGCTCGCTAAGGCATTCTGTCACGATTTTGGAAGTGTACTTTGATTCATCATCTAGCTGATAAATAACTTCATCCACACGCTCTTATCTACAAAATCAGGAAGATTAGTTTGCAAAACATCCAGAAAGGATCGTTATTCCTTCGATTTTTAGCAATGGTACGAGGCACAGTGGCATTTCGGCGGAAAAAATAGGTTTTTTCAACTATTCAATTTCAAAATTTGAATGATTTGGTTTTGTAAAGAAATATTTGGATAAGAAAAATTCAACAATGTTTTTTATGAAAAGTGAAATTTTGTAGTTAAAAAAAACTAAGGCCGCGTTTTCAATATATCATTTTTGTTGTCAAATTGTCCAAATTGTTGGCAATTGTATGAAAACGGGTTGTCATATGGCGTCATCTATGTTTGCAAACATGATTGACGCCATAGATGACGCCATATGGACAATTTGACAACAAAAATGACATAGTGAACACCAAGCATAACAAAAGTCAACGGAAATTTATTCAATGAAATTAGATTAAAATTATTGTCCAAATAAAGAACCTTTTTTGTGTGTAAGTTTATAGCTATGGCTTTTTTTTTATTTTGTAGTGAAAATATAGCACTTACTTTTTTATAAAAAAAAATTATTGAAATTGGAAAAGAAAACTAATTATTAAAATTTATCAAAAATTATACTAAAAAATATCAACGTTTCACTTCTTGATGGGAAAAAACTTTATGTGCTTTGCCTTGCTTAGCCCTCTAACTATAAAAAAATGAAAGGTCCGAGTCTGTACTTTCAATTAGGAAACAAAAAAAAAAAAAACAAACAAGATTTAAACAAATTTTTCGATTGGTGTGTTCTGAACTTAATGGAACTAAACCTAAAAAAGTTCAAGCATCAATAGTACTGTTTGTGAATTTTTATTAGGTGGACATCAACTAGAATCAGTTACAGAATTTTTGGTTCTTGATATTTTTTTGGATCCTAAATTAAATTTTAAAAATCATATAAACATGATTGTTAATAAAGCTCGTGTAGTGATAGCCTTTATAAAACGATGGGCGAAAGAATTTACGGAGCTAACGATCACTAAACGGTTATACACTTCTTTGGTAAGACCAATTTTGGAATATGGATCTATCATTTGGGTGCCTGATGCATATTGTGATATAAATATGATTGAATCGGTCCAAAAGCAGTTTCTTCTCTTTTGTCTGGGCAACTCAACTTGGAATCCTGATTTTATTCTTCCGCCTTATTCTTCAAGACTGTCAATAGTAAAATTACCAACCTTGGAAAGCAGAAGAATTAATGGTAATATCTATTCTGATTTTTTGCTAAGCAATATAAATTTTAATGTTTCACAACGATCAACTCGCTGTTTTATACCATTATATCTGCAAATTTTTCAATCCAATTATGCCAATGCTGATTCATTAAGAAGATTATGTAGAGTTTATAATGAATTTTATTTTCTTATTGATTTTTCTGTTGATGTCAGTGTTATAAAACGTAATATTATATTGTAGCTTAATTATATTATATTGTAAATTACGGGTCTGTAAGGATTTTTATCCGTAGACTTATTAAATAAATAAATGTTGTGGGCTTTGGGTTTACTTCTTTTTAAAATATTTTTCTGCATACTTTTGGATTTCAGTTTTTACCAATGGACGTTAAGATCCTTATGAATATTCGAATTTTTTTTATATACCAGGGGGCCATTGTTAGTATCATAAATAATATACCCATTTATACGAAATTAACTTCTAGACGTCAAATGTGTTTCCGAAGTCAGCATCACATCAATTTGGTGATTTTTTAGGAAATATTCAAGTACGTTTTTATGTTGGCGAACGCCGTTTGCGTTCCAGAAACATATTTTCAAACAGTCCATGGCCTATAGGGAACAACTTGCAATAGCATGGATTGTATTTTAAGCATTTCCGGCTTCATGTTGCTCATAGTATTCGTAGAATTATTAACCGAAATTATTACTGTAGCCTCTATCCGGCTAAAGTTAAAAGGGTTTGATTGTTTGGCTCGGTAACGGGTTCTAAAGATTTTGATTTGCTTTTAGAACATTATCGTTTGTTTGTCGGCTTGTACCGTGGGTACTTTAATTCTAAGTGTTACAGCCATACCTAAATACCGACGGAAAGCGGAACGTATTTTTACGCTGAGCATTAGCGCTGATACTCCATCCCTAAACAAAAGCGGCAACGTTATGTCAAAACGATAAAAACAGAGTTATCAAACAAATAAATAAAACGACCCTGTTTATTGTAACTGCTGGACATTGTTGTTTTCTTTCTCTTTTGTTTTTGTTTTGATTTCGATACCCTTAATCACAATTTGAAGGCCTCTAATGCTCTTTAGTTGACACGGGTTAAAAAAAAACGAATTTTAGCCAATTAAATTAAAGTCCTTCACTAGTTTGCTGGAGTTTTGCTCTCTCAAGTATTTGATGGGGGTCTAAATAATTTTGTTATTGGGGTATCAGTTATTCCAATATAGCAAAACGATTTCCAAAGTTCATTTTCATTATTCTTTGGTACTTTCGAATTAGAAGCCACATTGGAGGAGCTTGGGCTTTGTCCTCGTTTCAAGACAATATCATACCTATCAGTGCCCATTTGTATTGGGTATTATTATGTAATTTCATTAGATTGAGCAGTTTTGGGTATAGCTCCCGTTTTAGTGTTAGTATTTGCACTCACTTCGTTTAATTTATTGTGCATATTTTTAGGCATTATGAAAATTTTAGTGTTGTTTAGACCTGTTTCATACTCATCAGTTCTGACTGTCAAGTCAAGTTATTTTTCAATGAGAAGGAAAGAGAAAATTATCTTTTATCTTTTTCCTTCTCATTGAAAAATACTTGACTTTTATCTTTTATCTTTTTCCTTCTCATTGAAAAATACTTGACTTGACAGACAGAACTGATGAGTGTGAAACAGGACTTATTAAAGTGCTAGCCTTCACAACTGTTGGTGACAAATGAGCTTTTGCTGTAATGCAATTTTTTTCAAACAAAGCGGGAGAACAAGAACGTGTCTGCCATTTCTGTAGGCAAGAGCAACTCATAAAAACAACCTCTTTATTGTTTAAACAGTCTCTTATTTATTAATCTTTCCACTGTTTTCTTTTCTGTTTTTTTTTATTGAGTTATTTTGTTGATTTTTTCACACAGTTTATTTTATTTTTTTCTAACTTTTTTTAATGAAAGAGGTAGCCGATATTCGATAGCAGATAGCATAAATGGAATGAAAACGATAAGTTGTTCCGTAAAAAATGACCAAAACCGAATATCGGTAGTCAGTCAATTTTTGGCCTAATCCGAATCGGATTTCTCATTGCTACAATATGAATTTGAAAAATTTTACTGGTTTTTTTACTTAATTTAGTATTAAAAAGTTCCCTCGAATGACAAATTGGGAAACATAGATGATAATCAAAAATCACAAAGACCTGTGCCAGTACTTATTTCATATGCAGTAATGTTAAACATCATAAACCCATAAATATGGAATATTTTGAATAAATGTATTCAGTGCTCCAATATTTAACTGATTCTCTGGTACGGTGTAAATTAGATCCGGCACAGTTGAATACACATGACATACATATGTATGTATATAAATAAATTGTTTTGTTATTCATTCCAATATGTGTAAATGTCAAATTCAAGTGAAATATGTAAATAACTTAATAAATTTATTTAGTCATTTTGAATAAATTTTATTGCTAGAAATATGCCACTTTTTACAACATATACATACATACATATTTAATTCTGGTGCATTTATTATTAGACATATGTACATACATACTGACTTTGCGCATCACCTAAAGCATGGTACTCTGTTCAAATTTGCGAAATTTGTTGAGCAATATCAATTATTTCGTTTGAAAATTTTGACAATTAGCAAGTGGTGACAATGCCGCGATTTAGAAGAAAATTGTCGTTTTTATTGCCCTTAGGTATGCAACACTGTTTCTTTTATGTAAACAAAAACCATATGTTTTTGGCTGTTTTTTTCAATTTCGTGCGAAATAAGTGCCGCTTACATTATTTCACAGTTGGAGAAAAATGTTGCCATATACATTTTTTTGTTGAAAAAACTTTTCACAATAAGAACAGAGTACAACTTCAGCAGCATTAGTTCGCATTTATTTCGCATCAATTTTTTTTATATGGGCTTTTGATAGTATTTCGCACGAAATGATGAACAGAGTACCATGCTTAAGTGTGAAATACCACTATTTTAGTCCGATCTGATAGTACTGTAAAAATAACATGTCGTTAGTTTGGCGAACAATCGTGCTAGTCAACTTTAAAACTATGAACATTTAGAATTGAACACAAATAAGTAATAAGTAAAAATACACTGTTTTCTTAAAAAGCGTTTACAATTATTAAATATTTGTTGTTGTTGCTATACTGAGGTATGGTCCATTTTGTGGTGCGCAAACTTACTAAGTTGCAAAATTATAAAATTAATATCTTAGTCAAATGGAATTGATTTATCTGCGTTTTTAAATATGTATATGTAGGTATAACAAATAAATTTTTATACATTTTAATCATGGTGAAATTAAATACAAGGTGACAGCATAGCGCCGGCTGATTATTTTTTGCTCTGTTCATGGTGAAATTGAAAATGTCAAAAAGTTGTTTACAAATAGTCAAAGTTTATATAAAAACGTTACAAAATTATTTTGTTTTTGAAAAATTGAGTTTTTTCGCCGTTTTGTCTGCGTAAAATAGCTTAAAAGTGTTAAAAAAAACTATATTATATTAAATAGTGTGTTTGTTTTTTGAGTTGTTTTACTAAAAGTGTTTGTTTTTTTTTGTAAGATAAATGTTAAGATTCTTCTTTAAAAATGATTTTTTTTTTGCTGCAGAAAAATGCGTTGTTGCATCTTATGCCGTAAAAAAGGAGTAGCTGGAAGTTTTACTTTCCGACATTATATCTGCGGGAATTCGTTGTTTGTTAATGCCCAACGCTATGCCAATGGTGTAGCAGCAAAACAAAACAACAATGCATAGTGTTGTGCCTTTAGGGCTATCATGCCCAACAGAATTCCGAATATCATCCGAAGTTAATTCATCAGAGAAACCTTCACATGGCTTACATTTATTTTCCATGGAAAAATTTTCGAATACTGCAGCTTCAAAGTGTCATGGGCAAATTCAGAGAGAAAAAGAAAAATTATCAATAATTTCATTAATGTACTTATTTCTTTTTTGTGCCTTTTATATATATACATAATTAAATTATATAATAATATAATTAATTATATTAATAAATTATCTATTTTATTATTTTTTGAAGAGCTTCTAATATTGCTTTTACTGTTTCACTTTTAGTCCTTCAATTTTTGATACAGTATCAACAAATTATCAAGAAAAAATTCGCCAATTGGAATCTGAAAATAAAGATTTAAAATGTAAGCTCCTTCAAGCAAATTTAGCGCTTGATTCTATGCGGAAAATATTTACAGAAGGCCAACGTTGAACTATTTTTATGTACCACCACATTTTCGCCCAGTGACACCTTGACCAAACTAGACGTAGGGCTTTTATAGATACATATTATTTTTGTGGAAGATATACATCTGTTTCAGTTCGACAATGCCCATATCAGGTACTAAGGGGTATGTCCAACGATTTATGATGTCATTGCTGACAATTTGATAAGTCAGCCAATTGTTCACCTTTCGAGCATACTGTTCGCGTGGCAAGAGGGAAACATAGATACGACTGTCTAGAATTTCCTCATTAATCAAAATGCCCCGAACAAAATCATCACGAGTTTCGAAATTGTTTAAGAAATTAAAATAAACAATTTCTCACTACTATTGTTTTCTGTTTTTATCCATGTTTGTATGTTTGTTTTCTTTATTTTATGCCAGATGTTTTTGACAGTAACGAAAGTATTACACAAACAAAAATGCCTGTTGTTCTTGCCTTGTTGTAATTGTTGTAGCAATGCTGTCACCTTGTATTTAATTTCACCATGATTTTAATGTTGAAATGTTAAATAGCTGTAACAGTATTTTCGAAAATTTCAGTAACGGCATTGTAGCGGCAACGTTAATTGAAATTATTTCGGTAACGGCAGCTTTGCGGTAAATTAATGTAGGGTTTTAGGGTTGAATATGTTCTGTTTTTGTTCAGTATATGTTGGTTTTACCGTATACTTAGTAATTTTTCAGTACAGGCTGGTGTAGCCAAGTGTTGATTTTTATATATTTATTTATTTTTACGCCCTAGTTGAGATTTTCCAGTATTTTTACGAACTTTTATACAAACAATCGAATATTTGAACAATTCACACATATTTTTTATTATTTTAAAATTTGATTTTTAAGTATATAGATACCCAATTTAATAATTCTATTTTAAATGTTTTTTCTTTCAATTTAATTCATTCGTTTGTCGAGTTATTGTAAATTAAGTGAATTTAGTTTATTTACTTATTTTTTTATTGTGTAAACAATTTCTTAAATCGAATTTTCCAGCATATTTTATGGTTGGCCAGATGATATTAAAACAATAAAATATTTTAATTCCTTTGTTTTACTAGCTGAAGAATATAAAAAAAACAAAACAAAATTGTTTATTAAATATGTAGAATATGTAGGAAAATGTTTGTGTGTGTGTCTTTTGCAATTTATTTATTTATTTATTTAGACATTTTCTAATAGATTTGGCAATATTTCAAATATTGTCAATTTTTTCTTGTGTTTGGGTGTTTGTACTCGACATGTGGGTGTTTGTACTCGACATGTTCATATGGACAATTTCGAAAACAATTTTATCGAATAAAATTTCATAGAATATTTATTATTTATTTATTATTGTTATTATTTTGAAGGTGTTGGATTATTTGATTAGAAACACACAAAATTTATATAGTTTATATTTTATACACAGTATGATCTCAATTTGCCAAAACAATAGGAAATCAGGATCTTAACCAATCAAAGTATTTAAAAATATTATTGTTTATTACTTAAATGAAGAATAATGTTCCTTCGAGTAATCCAACAATTTCTTGCGAATAATTATTCGAATAATTTAAAAATTAACATTTATGTAGAATAACCGAATAAAAGGAGTGAAAAAAATGTTTTAAATGTATTGTTTTTAAATAAATTTCAAATAAATTAGGTAAATAATCAGGCTCGAGGTCTGTGTTCTAATCAATTATTTTATTTATTTTTATATCTTTTGACGTAGTATCTTTATATCCAAGTATTCCAATAGAAATTATTAATAATAAATGGAACGATATAACACCACACATAAATATAATTAAGGATTTATTTATAAAAACCCTAAAATTCCGTATAAAGGAAAAGCGTTATTTCAAATATAACGACAAGATTTATACCCAATGCAGCGGACTAACGATGGGGTCACCAGCCTCTCCAGTTGTGGCCGACATCGTAATGGAGGAATTGTTAAGAAAAAGCGTGAAGAACCTGGATAGGAAACCGAGATTATTGACAAAGTACGTTGACGACCTGTTTGCGATAGTAAGGGAATATGACATTGACGAAACACTAAACCAATTAAATAAATTTTACAGGCGAATTAAATTTACAATAGAAGAAGAGAAGCACGGGCAGTTGTTGTATTTGGATACTTTGGTTGTCAGGAGAGGAAATCAGATAATAGTTGACTGGTATCAAAAACCAACTTTGTCGGGAAAAATTATTAATTATTTTTCGTGCCATCCAAAGAGTGTTATCAATCAGTGACAAACAATTCCATAATGAGAATTTACGTAAGCTGAACGATATTTTAAGAAAAAAAAAACTCGTTCCCGAAACATATTATCGAAAAATTAATATACACAAATAATAACAGTAAACATATTCCTTTACCAGATGACTCTAATAGAATATATAAATCAATGACTTACATGCCAAAAATCTCGGAAAGGATTCAAAATTCGGATATTTATAACAAAGAAAAATATAAAATAGCTATAAAAACAGACAACTTTTAGCAATTACAAAAAGTAGAATTGATGACATGGATAAGTCAAATCTTATCTACAAAATAAAATGCATGGGGAACAACACTAACATATGCAATCAAGTATAGATTGGGACTACAAAGAACAAGCTGAAAACTAGATTAGGAGGACATAAATCGGATATAAGATGTAGGGATAAGTCATCAACAAAAAAAAAAAAAAAAAAAAAAAACGGCACTTGCAGCCCAATGTGCAATGAGAATGTACACATTTTGAAAAGAGAGGAAATATATAAACGGAGATTTACATTGGAAATGTTACACATCAGCTAGGTCGAACAAGAATGAACTACCGGACCGATATAGAAAGCTTATCAAAGAGTTATAGTTATATATAATAAATAAAGCAAAATAGAAAATGTAGTGCAATATTAAATGTTTAACTTTAAGGTCTAATTTTTGATGATTGTAACTCATAATTTTGTAAGTTTTATACTTATATTCTGTCACAATAGTAAAATAAATTAATTTGTATTATTTCTGTTTTGTGTATAGATTTTCCTGATGATGCTTAGCGATGGTAGGCGAAATATTGAAAAATAAATAAATAAGATAATTGATTAGAACACAGACCTCGAGCCTGATTATTTACCTAATTTATTTGAAATTTAAAAAGGTCGAAACAAAAACATATGTATTGTTTTTATTATTTTTTTCATAATTCTATACTTTATGATGACATTTTAAATTTATAACAAATTCGTCCATTTATTGTGTTAGAAAGACAACTACATATACGATTCTTTTATCATTGTTATCTCGTTAATCACGTCACAGATTTTGAGTTTAAAGGCTGTAATCGCATCTGTTGGCTTTTATAGACTTTATTTTTGTCATAAAAAATAATATACTGGTTTTCATTCACATGATAAGGTCGGTCAACAGGTTTTTGGTTGTTTTTGGTTATATATCCGTGATATGCATATCATCAATAATACGCAAAAATTTAGTCGTAAGCATCACCTGATAACGTGATCCAGCCAACGTTATCACATTTTCAGCCGTAAAGAAATAATCAATCACCACACAGCGAACCATGCAGTTACGCGTTAGCATGCAAAGGCTTTTCAACAACTGATATTGGATTTTCAAAAGCTTTAATGGGACAATATTGCCTGAAACTATTATCGAAGCTTCTACTAATTTTATGTCAACAAGTAAAATGTCAAAACTTTCATGTTATTCCAATATATGCCCCTGTGGTACAAAAATATATTTTTGAAAAAATATTTATATATAAATCCTACTTATAAATGTTACATGCAGGCATGTAATGGAAATCGAAAGCGAATGAGTTTTAGAATTCAATTTTTTCGTAATATTTCTGTATTGAAAAACTTTTATCACATAAAATATAAAGATATTGTGCTACTAAAGAGAATCTTAAAAGAAAAATTTTAAAAGTTAGATTAGAAATGCATTAAAATGTACTTCTAAAACTCATTTGTTTTCGTTTTCGTTGTCCATCACATGCCTGATAATTTCAAAAAAGTCTGTGTTATTTAGTAATAAAAGGACAGAACGATGGCACTGCAGTAATTCTATAAAATGTGTTGATGAAATAATGCTTTATTTGATATTTGGTCGTATTCGAATGTGATATTGATGATGATTGTGGTGAAATTGGTCGTTCACCCCGCAGACGTTCACACTCGCCCATACGTAGGCATAGACGCAGCAACAGTTCAGACAGTTCTCGTTAAGCTGTTCATTCCAACAATCAGAGAATGCAAAACTGCGAAACTAATACAAATAAAAAAAAAATTAAACATTTTTTTATCTTACTTTATTAAAAAAAATGCAGTTATTCGAATAATTCGATTAATTTTAAATATGTGATCGAGTTATTCGAGCAGGTTGGACACTTTAATAAACATATGTAAATATTTCTTTTAATAATATTTAATGCTTACATTTTGGACATTTCTGAAAGATTGTATTGAGGGAAAATTTCTTTGCAAAAAGTTGCACTTATAGAGACTGTAATATGCACAAAATGATCATTGCGCAAATCGGTGTGTGACAATGAATAAATCGAGCTCACACTGTACTTCGGTTTCTTATATAACTATCTATGTATGTATCATAGACCTGTCCTTAAAATGTGGATTTGCTTTGAATGTTTTTTTTCCTTAGTAGCTAAAACTAACTGCTGCAAAATTTGAGTAAAAATTAATAACGAAATTGCGTGCCGGGTTGTGCCTTAATTTTGAACCACTTGGTTTTAGATACCAATTATCAAAATAAGACCTTTTGTTGGCAATTCTCTTTTTAATGGCAGGTCTAATAAACATATATGTACATATGTATGTCTATATTATTCCATATATGAGTATGTGCAATATATTATAATTTATGTATAGTACATACATACGTACATACATACATATATATGTATATAAATAGATAAATAGATAATATGTAGCATAAATAAATAAATTTTGTCATTACATTTAAATTTGAGTTTCTTTTAACGGCCTCTGAAACATTATGTTAGAAATTACCTCTTTGAGGCAGTGCAATTTCAAACTTAGTTTGTATACATTCTTTTTAAACCGAATTAAAAACTGTTAAACAAGGTCTTAATGTAGTACGTATCATCAAGTCTATCGTTTAAGAAGATTTATTTTGAAAAGTGACCAGACAAAATCTTAAAAAGATTAACAAATTTACCAGAATGTCTGCAAGCTTTTAAGAGTTAAAGTATTTGAAAATCTTTAACATCTTTTGTTTTAATTGGTTTACGCCTAGACATTTCATGTGAAATAATTTAAACAGTTTTAATTAGATAACTGTTAATTAAATATTTAAACAAGCATGTAGATGAAATGATTTCATTGTATTAACTTTTTTTTGGGCATATTTAGGGAATCAAATAAAAATTTGTTTCATGAATTTCTAATTTTTTAATGTTTTTTTAACTACCCGTAATTATTGAAAAATTGGGATCATCAATTTGTATGTGAATAAGTAAATATTGCGCATATAATTACAGTGTAAATTCGATAATCCAGACTCAACTAACCTCCCGATAGACTAGGTCATAGTGTGCCGGACTATCAGTCAGAGGGTTGCGGGTTCGATTCCCGCCAAAGACTCTGGGTGTTTTCTGCAGACAAGCCAGAAGGCTTCTCAGTTTGTGTTTGTTTAAAAAAAAAATAAAAAAAACCCGGACTACTCGGTAAACCGGACAGAATTTCACAGCTCATTGCGTATTCTATAATCCGGATTGATTGCAACTCTATAGTCCGGATTAAATAACACTCGTTTTTATTTATTTTATTGTTTAAATCACAGCAGGTTTTAAAAAATACAGTCCTTGCGTGTTCTATAATCCGGATTGAATAACAACCGTTTTTAGTTATTTTATTATTCAATTCAAAATTATAAAAATTCAAACAGCATGCTTTAAAATATACAGTTAGAATAGTGTGATATGAATATTTATGTTTTTAGCTTAATTTTGTTATAAATTATTATAATTTTTAATAAATACATACATGCGTAGTAATCCGGTAATCCGGATAACTCGCTAATCCGGATTGGGGCCTGCAATCAATTATCCGGAATATCGAATTTTTACTGTATTTTATTTAAAGCAAAGCACTAAGAAATATTTAAATATGAAATATCATTTTATTTCAAATGAAATTATATCTCTAAAGTTCTTTAAAAGACAACGTTTAAATTAATAATCACCCCTATCGTGAATAAAAATTCCTCATGAAATTTGTTCCCTTTTATTTTTTTAACATTGAATTTTAATAGGAAAAATGTGAAAAGGGCACAAATTTCATGTGGAATTTTTATTCACGATAGGGATGAATAAGACAACAATTTGTTTTAAATTTAATATTGATTTTCCTTTCAATTACTTTGAGTCAAATATTTACTATGGTGTCTTGGGTGGCATAGAAGTTATTGCTGTAATACTATTTACTACGGTAAAGCAAGATAGAATTCAATGCAAAAAAAAAAAACAGTTAATGAGACGTTGAAAGTCCTTCAGTTGATTTTCTATAACTAATTTTCTTTGATAAATGCCTTCACTATTTTTTATACCCAGTAGCTAAAATAAAAGCAGTAATATTGTTTAAATTATTCTACCAATTAACAAATCGTCAATTATAATGAAAAAAAAAAAATTGTCACCTATTAAAATCATGTGCTTACCCAGTGACAGTCAAACCTGCTTCCAAGTGGAAACTCGCTTCGGCAAATCGTTTTGCCAATTACTCTCTTTATGACTTTTTTTAAGTTTTACTTACTACGGGTAAGAAATAATAACTTACAAATTTAAACAACTAATTAACAGCTTAAATTCTTTAACAGACAGAAAACAATTACGAAAAAACGCACTTTATTTGAATGCCTTAAAGCAAGTTAATTTTTAAAATCCATATCACATAATTGTACATAATTCGTTAAAATTTGCAAAGAGAACAAATGTATAGACATGGGAAAAAAAGTAGCACATATTTAGCGTATATGAGTTGTTAACTTGTATGTATTGTAATATATTTCTGAAAGATTTCAGGGTTTTTACATGTGTACTTTATTTTAAAAGTTAATTTTTATGTGATTTTTGCTTATCAGGTTAGTAATACAAATCTTTGAATTTTTAAACGAAACGGAAATGATCTCACTGTTCTGATTCCCAAACCAATTAATTTACAAGAACTAATAATCAAGAAATTAATGTTCTGCAAATCAAACGACTTTGTACATTGAAAACGAGTAAATCATCCAAAAGCATTTTACATTTTCAAATCGTTTTTATGTTTCTGCAGCAATACTGTCTTGTGTTGTACTCGTAATTCTTTCCTTTAAAATTAACTAAATATATTAAAAAATTATTTCGTTTTATTCAGCTTGTATTATTCTTTGGAAACTGTATAAAAGTATTTAAAAAGCATAATATCAAATGTTTTACTTTAGGTAATATGAGTTTAAGTACTTTTCCAAACTCATCAACGTCTTTTCAGCCATCAGCAGCAACATCGTCATCATCATCATTTAGTTTATTTATTAATAGTTGCAACTACAATCTTCATGTATTTTTAACTACAAACCATTTTACTTTAACACATGATAAGTAAGTACTCGTATAACTACTTACGTACATAGTACATACATATGTATATGTGTTTGTGATGAGACATCCAGATTATAATCATAATGATGATGATGATGAAATAATGAAATGAAACTTTTCAATATACATAACTTCAGCACATATGTATGTATGTTGTCCGTTTGGAGTAAAACTGTTGGAAAATATTTTAGAGTATCTGGACTTTATTATTCTGGATGAATTTTATTTAAAATTCAAAGAAATTAAGCTTATTCACCAAAATATGTCAAAAAATAGTTATTCTCGAAACGTGCCAAATTAAAATCGCGTGTACAGAAAACCTATGGGGGTATTGATATAACTTTTTATATTGTTTTCCCTCATATATCCTTAATAAATCCCAAAGAGATATTCTAAAAATTATAAATTTTGTTTCACGAATATCTTAAAATATTCAAAATGCAGGTTTGAAACGATCGTTCAAAAAATCTAAAATTTTTTACCATTCCATTTCGCGGTTCCCTACTTAAAAAAAAAGCACAGAAAATTTAAATTTAATGGGGAATGTTTATTATCATTTGAAAGAACATTACGTCTATCAAATGTTTGCCGAGCATGGCGACTGGCAACTGGCGAATGCCACGCGTGACGTTTTCCTCCACGGCCTGAATCGAAGCGGGTTTGTCCGCATAAACTTCAGACATATCCTCACAGGAAAAAGTCCAACGGTGTGATATCACACGATCTGGGTGACCGATCGACCGGCCTAAAACGTGAAATTATGTGCTCATCGTAGTGTTCTCTCATTAAATCCATTGATTGATGTGATGTGTGAGAAGTGGCACCGTCTTGCTGAAACCAAATGTCGCCGAGATCACGAGCTTCAATTTCAGGCATCAAATACTCGGTTATCATGGCACGATAAAGGTCGCCATTGCCGAATCGACTCTTCAAGGTCTTCGTATACACTCTTAGCTGCGGCCGCTATATTTTCTTCACAGCGTGCTGGACGTGGTCTATTCGGGTCTCAAAATAGGTGTGGTGTTGCGAATAGTGCGCTCAGTAGGCCGATTATGTTGAGCGAAGTGAACGAAACACATTCCATAAAGTTGAACGATTTGTAAACGTTGTTTAGACGTAAGTCTTTCCATTATGAAATGCCAAACAAAAATAACATGACAGCATGACACGAATCACATGTGATCTGTCAAAAAAGGCATTTGAAAAAAGTATCACCATATACAAGTAAATACGTTCTCAAAATTTGTTAATTTTGTTCTTACATTTTTTATTCAAGTGGTCTGAAACACGTTAATAACTTAAACATTTCTTTACCGATTTTTATCTTTTATATCTTATTAGAACGCTTATTCGTACACATTTCGACTCTTACATTAAAATGCAAAAATAATTATTTAGTGGCAAAGTTTTTGGGAAAACTGAAAAAATGCTTGTAAATGCACCTCCAAACTTCAGAGCCAATGCGATCTAAATATTTTTAAGAATGCGTTTCTACAATCCATAGAACAATTGTATGGGTGGGGACGGCCTGTAGCTTGATTTTTTTTTTTGAAGAGAAGTAACACTCAGGCAATTAATATGCTTATATACAATTGCGTTACTGTCTTTGGAAAGGGGATAGATTGGTGAAAGTAGAAGAAAGCTTTATATCACAACTCTGCAATTGCGCATTATGTTTGTTTTAGTGCAGCATTGCAGCGCCTCTGGTGGTAAGTAGGCGCATTATTTTTAAAGCTTGATTTAATAGCCTTTATTTAATTATTTTACTTCGGTGGCGCTTGAATGCTATACCACCGAAGGAGAGCGCTGTGATAAATATTAGTTATGATGGATAAAAAGAAAACTAATAATTATCAGAAACTGATGTTGGGAATCGAACCCTGGCTACAAATACCAACTCATGCCTAATGATCAAATGCGCTAACCAATTAAACTACAGCACCCTCCTTGAAATGTTTTTCCTCCATACAATCTTGAAGCACTCTAATAAGGAACATATACCTATACATAGCTCTCCATGTTTGCATTAAGGACATTGAAAATGTAGATAAAGATGAAGAAAGTTTAAAGCAAATGAAATGCAATTGTTATGACATTGTAACCATATAATCCTCCTTACGGCTTTGTGCATGTTACAAAACAAAACTACTTCACAAGAGTCTAAATGAATGAATAAATGAGTGACTGCTGTATGATAGACAGTTTCTCTCTAGCTTTATGGCAGCTTAATAGATATTATGATTATGCGAGTACTGACAGTAATCACAGTATGTAGTCTAAGTGGATTTCTTGGTATCACTTACATTCATTTACAACTTTATGCAGTCATACTAACTGCAGCACATCTCATTCATCACATTCATCATTGTCATCATTTCGTTTCACTCCAATCATTGCAAGACAGAAAGTATGTTTTTAAATATCTACGGTTACATAAATGTTATTTAAATAACTTAAAGTTTCGACATTTAGGAATAAGAACTTGAGAACTTTTCCAAGAACAACATGCGAAATGAACGATGTCGTCCCATCCTCCCGCTATTGCAAACGTCGAAATGGTTGTCAGCTAATGTCAACCACAGGGGAAATGTTTGCTGTATGTTTTGTTACAACACTTTCATAATTTAGACAAAAATTTTAAATATTTAAGAAATCAAATGAAAACTATAATGAACGTTAGTGAGCTTCCCAAAAAAGCTTTAAACTAGACATAAAAAGGCACCTAATGTCACCAGTTCCGAAAGCTGGATTTGTTGCTAATTAACAGAGTTATGACTATATGTATGTGAATATGTAATTTAAATATTCTTAACAGTACACATAGTTGACTTCGAACAATTTGAAATAACTTCTGAACTCGAAAAGTATATATCCTTACCTCTAATAATCAATTTCACGCGAAGCAAGTAAGTAATTCATGTGATACTTCAGATCTAATTTATAATCGAAGGAAGCTCCATATAACTTCCGAGACTATGTTTAAAGGCAAATATTTGATGAAAAAGTCGTAGAGACTGGCGTTTCCTTTTCTGGCAAAAATGTTACATATATGTTACACTTTTTACCCATTTCCCATATAAAAAAGGAAAAAAGTGTAACATTTTTGCCAGAAAAGAAAACGCCATAAATTAAAAATCTTATTTTATTTAGCCCTAGTCACAACATACATATATTAAGCATTCACCACTATCGTGAATAAAAATTCCACATGAAATTTGTTCCCTTTTATTTTTTTAACATTGAATTTTAATAGGAAAAATGTGAAAAGGGAACAAATTTCATGTAGAATTTTTATTCACGATAGAGGTGATTATGTTATTTGATGCTATTTAATTGTATCTATCTTGCAAAACAATAAGAGTAAACAACGTCAAACAAATTTGTGTCAAAAAAAGTTGTTACGCTTTTTTAAAAGTTATTATTAATTCCCAAAGTTTTGTTTGTACCCAACAAATAAACAAAACGAATCAGCTGATACAAATATTAGATATGTATGTTGTATGTATCGATAATAAGACGTCGCGACGTCGACACAAGACTGTTAGGGAATACCAAATTTGTGTTGATGTCGTGTTAAAGTGACGTTGACTCAAAATCTTCTTTTAGTAGTCCGCATCAGAATTAATATTGTAATTGTGTTTGTCCAACAAATATAACATCGATTCGTTTTATGAAAAGGTTAATTTTCAATAAATTATCATGTAAAAAATCTTTAAATGTTTTGCATAACTCAAAAAGCAAAAAGTTTCTTTTTTAGAACTATTTCGAGGGTGATAATTTAAAATAAATTTTATTGAACTGACTCTAGAACCGCACCAAGGAACTCTTCAATATTTTGTGTAATTGGTTGCATTTGAGAAAATTTTAAACAGAAACCACTGATGAAGGAAAAAGTTTTCAATTCGTCCTTGAAATAATTGAAGAAAAACGTATAAAACAGTTATAGAAAAGATTGTATTTGAATGATTTTTTTAGAACTAGTTCGTTAGGTAATAGTTAAGATAGATAGGAAGGGTTGTACAGTATGTGCACTTTCACTCGGAGACCCTTTCGTCCATTGTGAATAGTTAAAAACAAATTTCATTGAGATAGTTTCAGAAGCGTACTGTACAAGGAAAACTTCCGTAAAATTTCTTTCAGAAGGATCAAAGGCTAAAACAAATGCAATAGGTGCTGGCTATAAGCATGTATTTTAGAGCTAGTACAGGTTTCTCTGATTTTATTAATTAAAATTTATATCTTCAAAAATATCCTTCATACCCAAATCTTAATTTGAATCCATTTCATTTGCCCACTTTCATTTTACTTGCCGTTAGTAAAATGGCACTAACTAAATCAATTTATCTAATTATTTTGCAATAATGATTCTCAACTTCATATTATTGTTATTTGTAATAAAATGTTTAATAGTTTATTTGGCAAAATTTTAGTAAATACACGTGCACGTACATATACAGCTGCGTGTAACTAATTAAGGACATTTGTATCTAATATTTAAAACGTTATGTTAAAGTGTGAGGAAAATAGTAAAAATAGGTTCATGATTTCTCATAACCCCCATAAAAAAATCTTCCCGAAATATTGCTCAATTATACATAAATGCCTATAAAATTGGAATATCAATACAAAATTCAGCAGGAATAAGTTTCATGCAAAAATAAACCGTAAAACAAAATTTTTTTTAGTTCGGTCCATGTTTGAGCATATAAAGGCCGCTTCCAAAATTCACTTAACTACGTATATAACTGGTATAAATAATGCTTATCGGTTAAAATTGGACATAAATAATCCTTATGGGTAAATAAATTGTTGTATTAAATGGGGGTCGGCTCATATTTCGTCATAGCTCCCATATAAGGACCACATCCGAAAAAAACATTTACCTTCATATTTGTATATCGTATAAATATCGGTACCGATTTAAAACTATGCACAGATCATTTACATATATACAAAAATCATCCCACAGAATTTTGTGAATTTCGGTCCTTTTTTAACCGTATCCCCCATATAAAGCCCTCTTCCGTAAATCGCTTTAATACTCATAAGTCTTTTATAAATAACGGTACTGATCCAAAATTTTACATGGATCAATAACATACATGCCAAAATCAAACTGCTGGATTTTGAGAATATTGACCTATATTCGACTATATCCCCCATATAAGGTCCACTCCCGAAATCCACGTTAAACATACCGTTATTAGATCAGCCCATAATTTGTCATAGCTGCCATTTAAGAACCATAAACCCAGAAAAATGTCTAATAAATATCGATATCGAACCAACTTTTTTTTTATAGATTAGTAATTTTAATCCAGAAATCATATTAATATCGGTTATACGGCAATTACGCTACAGGATTTTGAAGATGTCAATAATTGGCAATATTTCCCGAATTAAGTCCACTTCCGAGCATAACAACCAACCATACAACTCTTGTAAATAACGATATTGAGATGAAATCCAACCAAAATAAGCTTAAAATGCATAGAAATTACATTAATGGATACTGGATTTAGAAGCCATCATTCCATAACTGGTCCACTTCTACTATGCCACCCATAAATCTTTTGTAAATAATGTTATTGAGATGAAATTCAAATTCAAAAAAGCCTCATCTTATATCTTATACTTTTTTATGCTGTATTTTGTACTCTGTTTCTTAACTTGCGGTGAATAAGGAAAAATGTTTTTTTAATTTTATAAATTGTTAAATTACACTCAAGATTATTATGAAAATTAGACAAACTCTGTAAATTACAGTAAGAATCGGTTATTACAGCAATTATAAATGGGCAAAATTAGATAAAATTTCAAAAGATTTAAAATAAATTATGCTGGTCTTTCAAACAATATATAAAATACTAATAAAATTTGCACTAAGACTGAATAGAAAACACAGAATAAGAATATTCTAGTCCTATAACCAGTGTAGTTTTTGTATTTATTATTATGTTTAGGTGGAGGGTATTAAATATTCGGCACAACCGAATATAGCACTCTAGATTGATTTTTTTTTTTTAATTTGTGAAATAAATTAATCGTGCACTAAATTAAGGACAGTAATAAATTTATTTACATTTTCAAATTCAGGTAATTTTTAAAAGTAATATTAAATTAATTATGATTACACAGATTGTGAAAAATTCTTAATGCTTGCTTAACATGGGTAAAAGCAAATCCTGTGCTGTTAGTACTCGAGAGATTATTTTACAAATGCATCAGAAATGTTCAAAATCAATAAGTTTTCAAGCGGTGAGATATTTAAAAAAGCATTCAACTACAGAAAAGGTGGCCCGTAAAATAAAAAGCCGTATTACAAAAGTTCGTGAAGATGCACTGATTGTGCGCGAGTTGAAAAAAGCCTCATAAATCAGCCAATGAGATTCGGATTACAGTCTTTAGCCAAAATGAGCAAAACCATCTGTAGAAGCAGTAAAACGTCGATTACGAGAAGTTGGACTGTTTGGAAAAATTTCAAGAAATAAGCCATTATTGTCTTAACGTAAGAGACTCGAATTCGCGAAGAAATACCTCCATGCGACGGATGAAGAATGTAAAGGAGTATTTTTTGAACGAAACAAAAATTAATAGGGTCTCCTCAGATGGGAAAAATATGTTCGCCGGCCAAAGGTGGAAGAATTTGATTCAAAGTACACCCGCGCCACTTTGAAGCATGAAGGAGGTTCTAAATTGCTTTGGGGGAACATGCCAGCATCATGGATATTTCAACAAGATAACGCTCAGAAGCATACGGCAATAGTTTTTTAACAATGCGGTTACTGTTATTGACGCGCCTTCATGTAGTCCTGACCTCAACCCCATTGAGAACTTATGGCATGTTGTAAAAACCAAAGTAAGCTCTGTAAAAAGAAGTCTTTTTGCCGAATCAAAAAAAAAAAGCCATCCCAAGAAGTGTATTTAAAAATTGGGTGACCTAATTACCTCGCAGATGTCAAACTGTTATCGATAACAATGGATTTGCAACAAAATGTTGGCTTATTTAAAAAAAAAAAATAAATTTGTTATATCCTTAATTATATGCGCAACTGACATCAATCTTATTTGAAAATATGACTCGCAGATTCATAAATAATAATAAATTGGACACAATATGCAATTATTTTCTAGGAGAATTTGAGAATATCATATCATAAAACCTTTCGTATTATTTCCTTCAAACTTAAATATTAGTATCGTGTCGTTAATTAGTTGCACGTAGCTGTATGTGTAAGAATGAACCTGAACATAGAGAACTTTTGACAGGAATAAATATTTGTGTCTGTATGATTGACATGTTGAGCTGAGCTTCATGTCATAACGTGGTCGAACTAATTGTTGCTGCTACATTTTTGTTTGTGTTTTAGTTTAAGATGACTATGAATGCTAATAACCCGATATACATATTTATAGTAAATAGTAAAACAGGAAATTGTGTTAATTGTGTAAGAGCTGATGTATGCTTAATTCAATTTCAGCTTAAGGATAATAAATGAAACTCTCATTTGGGAGCATCTAGGAAATATTATTGTAAATAAAATTATTTTTTCTTTTTTTATAGAGTTTTTATTACCATCTATAATAAAACAAATGCTTGATATTTTTATTACTACATATTTTACTTGTTATACATATTATTACTGTTGTTTTTGTGTGTATTTCACATTTTCTGGTAAATTTATGTAAAGTGTTTGTGTATAAGAATTGTGAGTTTGTTTATTTATTTCTCTATTTATTTCTAATGTATTTTGAATTGTATTCTATTGTATGTATGTATGTATGTATGTATGTTTTATGGGTTTCCTTTTTCTGTATTATTTAAATATTATCTACTTTATATACATATATATTTACATATAAATAAGTATGTATGTATGTTTAAATTTGCCTGGTCTGTTATTGTATCTTGCATTTTGTAAATTCTTTAAAATTTTATATATTTAACATTTTAATTATGTTTGAAACACGCGCACCACCACAACAATTGTACATATGTATAATTAATATTATTTAAATTTGTCATTTATCATAACGTTGCACTTGATTTCATATAAAATAAACAAATTATCATCAAACAACCAAACCCACATTCCACCATTTTATCCCATCCTTTGCATTGGTTTTTGGTTTATCAATTATTCATTTTTATGTGGCTTTTATTATTATTATTTTTTTGAAATCGTACTTTTGTAAATAATTTTAATTTGGAAATTGGCTGTAAACCATAAATGGCAAAATCTTAATTTTAAAATTTATTATTGTCTTTTTTACAGGAGGTTATACTGCCTAAAAACCAGGGTTCATTGGGTTTCAGCATAATTGGTGGTACGGATCATTCATGTGTTCCTTTCGGTGCTCGAGAACCGGGTATTTTTATATCTCATGTAAGTATATTTATCTGAATTGTACTAAATTAAAGGCTTTGAAAAGTTTATTTTGTTCAACTAACTAATAAAATCTACCAATTCTCTGACCAAGCATTGCAACTTGTTTTTATTGCATATAAATTTATTTAAAATCAACTAAATATCATGCAAAACTTTTACAAATTAACACTCATGTAAGAATGAATTATTTTAATAACTCAGATTTTAAAAGTTTGTGAGCAAAAGTTGTATGTACTTTTTTTTGGGAAATTTCATCATCACATTAGAAACTACAGCCACATAAATCTTGTAACAATACATTAACGGAAACGGAATAAAATGCATTTCTACAAGTAAAGAATTATTAACATGCATAGAAGAGACACAGTGAATAAGAAACCTAAATCTAATATTTATTAAATTTGTATATTTCAGTAGTTTAATGATACGCATACGAGTACATGTCCTTCAATGACATTCATTCACGAAACCACTTTTGTTTTTTTTTTTTTAATTGCTTGCCTTTAACAAAACTTTTGCTGGGTAATTTGCACTTACATACATACTTGCAAACAACTTGAGAATGTTTGAGTGCGAAAGAGTGCTTGTTAATATATGTATGAGTACTAAGTAAATAATTGTTTGTTTATGCAATTATAAGTTGTTGAAGCAAATTGAACACACTATTTGGAAAGTGATATGGAAGAAATATATCTCCCATATCCCTTTTGAAGCAAATCAATTGAAGCAACAGCTTTTTAAACTTTTTATTATAATTAAATATATCGTAATGACTAGTTAATTATGATACTATTCCGTAAATTCCGTAAAGATTTTGTGAATGTAAGACAAACTTCCAAAATAATTTAAGACACTAAAGTTTAGATTAATTTTTACATCCTTCTCATAAAAAAATTATATTTTTTAATTGTAAATTGTGTGACTTCTGAATGAAGCGAAATATATTTTTGACTATAGCTAACAACTTGTTAATATACAATGTAAAATAGCTTTTTAATTTGTCGTTTACTTTTCATGAGAGCAGCGCGTGAAGTTTAACAAATCTAAAAAGGTTTTTTTTTTACAGTTTATGGAAATATACACATATGGCCAAAATAATAAGTACATACTAGGCTGTTGCACTAAATACATTTAAATTCAAAAACATTTGCTTTTTTAAACATTCTCATACTAATTCCAAGTACAAAAGAGAAGCAAACCAAATAAATACCAAACAAAAAAAAACACAAAGAAAAATTTTATTCTTTTTATACTCAGAGTATTTGTATTTACTCATTCTTGCTCACTATAAGTAAAGTAAAGTAAACATTTTTTTTGCTAATATACTGTAGTATTTTGCAAGGTTCTTATTTTACAATATAGGTATTTTAAGAACTAAATGCAAGCAATGGTTATGGTTGTTTAATTTGTCTTTTTTTCATCGTTTTTTTTAAATCGTTGTTATCTTTCCCATGAAATACATGAACTAGAAGATTAATGGATAGATAATGGACATTAAAATAGGATATTAAACAATTGAATTTTTTATTTTTATTTTGTTTTTTAAAATTTCAATAAAATTTAATTTTTCATTTTTATAATTTGTTTATTTTTAACACGCATATCGTTAGTTGAAATTCCAAAAAACGTAACTAATATTTAAAAAAAATGCCTAACTTAATACAAAAATGCTTAGTACAAAAATGTCTATGAAAAAGTTGCAGTTTTTATTATTTCCGATAAAAATACAAAGACATTTTAATTAATAAAAATATTGGGATTTAATTCTATAATTCTATTTTAATATGCAACATTACATATTTTGCATTTCAACTAACGATATGCTTTTTGTTTTTAGTCTTTTTCTTCTCCTGTAATATTTTTCCAATTTCATACAAATAAAATAAAACTTGCAAAATACTCGAGTATTTCAATAAGTATTTTAAGAACTGTCTCTCCAAACACGTGCATATTCGTATTCTTTAACACTTATTGTATTTATTTAGTACAAAGACAATATTTATTGTGTTTGTATTTTATAAGAGAACTTTATAAAGAGAAGATCGAATAAAGCAAGTAAACGAAAAAAAAGCAAATGTATTTATGTATTTACTTTTTTGTATTTTTGCAACAGCCTAGTACATACCATGATGTTACCATCTTTTTAGTGAACAGCACATGAAATTCTTTACCGGGGGTGACGTACGTTACGGCCGTTGTCATTACCGAACATGTTTATTTTGGTTTCATCGCTAAAAAGAATGTTGCGCCACTTCTTCTCAGATGATGGTTGCTCCAATTTTTTCCGAAGCAAAGGCACTTTTCTGGCTATTCGCACTTTGTAGTCGTCGCCGAACAGTTCTTGCAAATACAACACACCCAAATCGGCAGAAATTTCCCTGGATGATGCAAAAGGGTTCTTTTTAGCGAGTTACAATCCTGTTATTCGTTTTTGGATGCGTTCTTCTGAGCGTTTTTCTGCTTTTAAAGCGTTTTAACAAAAAAGAGTAACATATGCAAGTATTTAGCAATTGATCGAAAATATTCTCTTTTGTTTCGTACTTTTAACACGAGTCTTCGCTCCTCCGGCGTACAGTGTTTATCTCGACCCATCTATCAATTCAAATTTTATTTGACTTAATTAATTTTTTAACAAGACAATAAAATAACCAACAATATTAAACTCGAAGTAGGTATATTGTTATAAAATTAAATATGTATGTACTTATTTGTTTGATCAACTAAAATACACACTTTAAGAAAAAAAAAACAACACGAAACCAAAAATGCAACATTTTTTTATTTTAATTAGTGCTGCCATTAGACATCTTTAAATTCAGGCCCGTCTATATACCATTCATTCGTTTCCAATTTTAACGGCAAAGGTATCTAAAATTTGATGGGGTATGTAGACCCAAAATATAAATACTTATATGATAATGTATTGATTTGCTAAAAATGCAATTTTGAGTTGTGGTCTGTTAAAAGGGCACCCTCTTTTTCAAAACGATATATATAATTAACGGCAAAGGTATCTAAAATTTGATGGGGTATGTAGACCCAAAATATAAATACTTATATGATAATGTATTGATTTGCTAAAAATGCAATTTTGAGTTGTGGTCCGTTAAAAGGGCACCTTCTTTTTCAAGACGATATAATAGAAAAATACATAAACCTTCTAATTATCCCCATCTTACGATAATTAAACAATTTTGGGCTGGATCGAAATATTGTGCCACAGCTTTCCTTTAGAAATAAAAGAACTAAGAAATTACGGTTTTTAATTAATAATGTTTACAAATAAACATTTTTCCAGTCTAAACATGTGTCAAGGCATTATTGCATTCCACTTAAAACTGAATCAATTTTGGTTGTAATTAGTTGCAACTAATGAAAGCACTTCTATATATTTGTGTGCCTCTAAAGGTTCAATAAGTCGTGACTTTGCCATATTGCGATACCATAACCTTAGTAGTTAGTGTTGCCATAACCGTAAACAACTGTTTATGTTTTTAAATTTAAATTTCTCAAAATAATAATTCTGCACGAATTAAAAAATGCATGTAATTTCATCATACGTTAAACGAAGACATTTGAATCGTAAGAGACGTTGGAAAGTCCGACCTATCAACATGAATTGGTTCCAAAGTGGGTCCTTGAAGTCTGCGTGGGTTTTGTCATAAAGACAGGGACAGTTCCGCACCAACTCAATAAGTTTTCCGTCATTCATTTTATTTACTACAACATTTTAAATTATATTAAAGAAGTTCTTAAACAATTTAAGAAAACTTACCTAACAATACCAATGTGAAAACTATAATGAAAAGAAAAAGAAGCAACAAATACGTAAATATTACAATCAGCTGTTTATGGTTATGGCGGAAAACCAAAATTCAATTGGTATATATAATTATGACATTATGTTAAGTCAGCAATAATCGTTTACAGTGCTGCCCATAAAGTTGGTTTGAACAGCTGTTTTTTTATGGTTATGGTTAAGTGACGACTAATTGAACCTTGCAACGGCGAAATTTTATTTTTTACATTTTTCTAAATTTCGCTTGTGTCTACATATAATTTAATGCCGTTATCTCTTGGGATTTTCCATCTAACCCTGTTCATAAAGTTCGTTCCTTTGTCACTTGTCTTATCTAAATTTTTTCATTTAAACTAAAAATTTATAGCTGAGTGTATTTTGTGCTCGTATGTTGTCATAAAGTTTTAAACTAATTTCTTTAGACTAGTGCTGGCAAATTCTACTAGTTTTCATTACTCAATAATATTCAATTTTTGGTACTCAATACTACTCGATAATTTTAACGGATTTTTTGAAATTGTACCGCATAGTTTTTATCTGCAAATTGAAGTAGTTTCTTCAAAAAATTAAAATAGATCTTCGACTATTATTGGTTTTGTATGTCTTTTATTTTATTAAATCAAAAATAAATGTAAAGCTAACTTTTAATTCAACGTTAACAACAACTTAAGAAATAATTAAAATAAATTGTTTGGAAAATTAATGTTTTGTTTTGATTAAAGAATTGAAAAACTTGCTTGAAAATACAACTCAGAGAGTATCGAGTAACTACTTTTGAGTATTGAGTATCCAAAAAAAAAAAGGGTAAATACTCGGTACCCATTACTCAATACTTTGCTAGCACTACTTTAGACATACATACATATTGTTGGTGACATTTATATTGTTGTTGTTGTTCTTGTTATTGTCGTTGTTGCAAACATTTCATGTTGTTATTGTAGCATTTTCTTTAATGAGCATTTGTCTGTAGAATATTCTCGTAATTTAACATGTCATTTCATTCACCTTTTGGCAACAGAAATTCGTACACTGGCTTAAATCGTAGAAAAAAAACTTTTACTTTATTTTATGTCAAAAGTTCATTTGTACTTTTTCAGTTTCTATGAAATTTCTCGTTTCAATTTCTTTTGATTATTTGACACAGAGTTTATTTTGTTTATTTATAATATTTATGTTTTTTTTTTTTGTTTGTATAAAGTGCGTATGTTGACTCCTACAGATAAATTATAAAATAAATTTCATTTAGATTTTGTTGTAAAGTAATATTTTGCTGCTGTGTATATGAAGTGTGAGGGTGTGTAAGAATTTTAGTTGGATATTGCAAATATTTTATCTTGAAATCTATATTTTGTAGTAAGTAACCATGCCACTTTTTATGAAGCAGAAACAATTTATAACAGAGATGGTCCAGCTATAGACATTAGCGGGCATACAACAAATTTTTTTTCGAAATTTAGGGATTATCTGAATTTATATTTCCAATGGATTAAGAACTGATATACTAAATTGTTTTATTTAAACTGACCAACAGTATAAAATGGTGAAATGTTTTACACCATAAGGGGTACATCACAGTTATCCAAGTTAGACATAAATTTTGTATTAACAAATCCTTTACGAAACTTAGAAAAACTTTAGGAACCCTTATCCCTTTTACGTGGAATCTGGGAAATATAGTGGTCATGGACATTTTTAAAATACGATCCTTTTTCAGAACAGATTTAATCAACGCATTTTCAAACTTAAGATTATTTGATTTGCTGAACTTTTTGTGGTTCTATTTAGAGTGCTATTAAAATCCCATTCAATAAAATATTTATATTTTCGATAAATATTAAATTCAGAGTTAAATCTAGACCATTTCTGAATAAAAAAAAAATATTGAATAATAAAGTTAAGTTTGGCCAGCGCAGTAAATTTTGAAAATATATAAAGTTAAATAAAGGAGAAATGGTGTTTTTTCTGGTGTTACATGCGAGACTAATGAGTTTTTATAGTGTATAAAATTTATGTCTCTTAATAAAGCAGTTAGTGTTACATTGAACCGTAAACACAACATAAACGATAGAAAAACATAAACAGTATCAGTATCAGTAGTAGCAACAAGGACAAGGGTAAGAGTAAAAGCAAAGAGCTAAACATAAAAATCGTTACATACATAAATTCATAAATACATACAGACAGACAATAGATAGATAGATACAATAATATTCCTAATTAAAGTTAGGGGTTTATTTAGATCTCTTCGTTAGGGAAGGTGTTTAAAAATTATATAAAAATAAACTTTTCTTTATTTTTGCCAAGAATTTCATTCAAAAGATAATGTTATTTGTTCTTGTTGTTTTGTCTCTTTTCATACTCCTCCTTGTTCAACTTCATAGCACAATTTTCTAATTTAATATCTCTTCCTTTTATTCTTCTCCTTTTTCTTAGATTGTACCAGGTGGCATTGCTGGGAAATGTGGCAAATTGCGTATGGGTGACCGTATTTTAAAAGTTAATGATTCCGATGTCTCACGTGCCACTCATCAAGATACAGTGTTAGAATTACTGAAACCGGGCAATGAAATTAAATTGACAATACAACATGATCCATTACCAGCTGGTTTCCAGGTACATTTTTTTTAAAAGTTCTTTTGTTCCCTTTGTTTTTATTTTTATTTGCTTGTTTTTAAGTTTTTGCTTTATATTCTAAAAATACATACTTTAAGGAAATAGGAGGAACAAAAGTACTTTAAGCTTTATTAAATTTTAAGAACACAGGGATCCATCCCACCTTCATATGTTGTTTTAATATTTAAACTTAAACAAAAAAATAATACAAACAATTTGCACCACGTGTATTTAGCAATTATAATGTAATTTACTTGCTTCATACACTCACAAAAAATGCTAAGTAATGCTTTTTTAACTACTTTCTACTGAACAGCAAAAAGTAAAAAAAAAAAAACGAAACAAATAATTCTGATTCTATATACATTTTTATTTATTTTTATTTTACACTACAAAACCAAAAGCAAATACAAGTAGATTATATACCTTTTGAGGTAAGCCGTAATACATGTTTGGAAATTCTTAAATTTCTTAAAGTGCCCGCTTATAATATTCCCCAATATATTGGTGTATTTAATTAGCATTGATGTTGTTTCTTATTTGATGTTTTCATGGTTTTGATTGCGTTTAAAAGTTTTTTGATATAAGTTCCAATTTACACGAAGCAATTCTTTAAGCTAAGCTGATTGCCTTTTGTGACATCGGGGAGAGGGAAAGATAAGACATGTACACACTCGATTGTACTAGCAATTCGTGTTACATATGTGTATACTCTCAAATGAAAATACAAGCGATGTAAGCAATACGAATTGTGCTGTGTTGTGGGAACACCGAAGTAATATCAAGGTCAAAATTGTATCACTATTTTCAATAAAAATTGTTTCGTGTAAATTGGTACTAAGATTTTTAAGTTTTTATCTTTGGTTTGTAACATTTAACAAGAAATAATATTTAGTATTCGTTATAACTAGTTAGGAATATATAGTCGTAAATTTGAGTCAAAACTGTACCTTTTTGTGCTTTTCTGAGATGCAAATAAAAACAGATTTAGCATTTATAAGATATATTTTAAATGCACAGATATATGTATAAGACGGTATTCAGTTATTTTTTACTCAGGGATATACACAACTGATGTTGTATATTGTACATTGCATGATACAACTTTCTGATTTTGAACAGAGTTCTTAGCGAATACGTATGTTTGTTGTTGTCAAGCCTTCAAAATGCCAAAAATAAACAAGTAAGAAAGTATAGTCGGTCAAGCCCGACCATATAATACCCTACACCTAGTATATGTATAAAATAGTTTTTCAGAAATGAGCGTTATATGGGAGATATCACCTATTTTGGAGCAAAATTCACTGCCATGATTTCTGTGAATATAATTATGTGTTAAACTTTATCTCGATATAAATACTTTTAAAAGATTTATGGAAGTTAAAATGAAGTACGGAAAGGGTCTTCTATGGGAATTTCGACTAATTATGGAACGATCATTATAAAATTAGGTGTCATTATTTCTGTATATAAGAAACTTATTTGTGATCAATATTATTTCGATACCAAAATTTTTAAAAGAGTTATGCTCTTTTAAGTGATTTTCGGAAGTGGGTCTTATATGGGAGCTACGACTAATTATGGTCCGATCACAATAAAATTGTACCATATTATATGTATATACACAAAACATATTTGTATTCAATATTATTTGGCTACCAACATTTTTAAAAGAGTAATGCTCTTTTAAATGACTTTCGGAAGTGGGTCTTATATGGGAGCTACGACTAATTATGGACCGTACTTCACGAAATTTGTAGGTGTGCTTTAGCTTCCTTTACTACTAATCTGTGGTAAATTTTGTGTGGATACTGGCATAATTCAAAGATTTATGGCCGGTAAACCTCAATTATGGGAGGACATTTGTATGGGGTCCAGGTGAAATAATGGACCGATTTCCACCAGCTGAAATTGATTCTGAGTCGATCGGTATACTTTAAGGTGGGTGTGGGACCAATATTTCTGGGCGTTACAAACATCAGCACAAATCCAATATACCCTTCCCACTATGGTGGTGTAGGGTATAAATATCCAAACAAATATACAAAAGTCAATAAATATATACAATGAATGACAAACAAGCCGTTTTTATACAATTGCCAACAATTTGGACAATTTGACAACAAAAATGACATAGTGAAAACCAAGCACACAAATATAAACTAACTTTATTTCAGCAAAACATAATGGAGTTAATTTTTAATTGTTAGAAATTTTATTTTCATCACAAGTATTTCAGTTAGTTTGAACCTCTACGGGAGTCTTTAATAACAATCTAAAAAATGTTAGCCTAAAATAACCAGGCTGTTTTTTATATAATTTTCACAAAGTTTTATGTAAAATAATCTTTTTCAAAGTATTATTAAAATCTTATAGTTTTTTCTATTCAATGAATAATTGTGCACGTAAATGTTTATGTTTTATAATAAATATTATACTCTTTTTGAAATAAATATAAACAATTTGGTAAATTGATAAGTAACCAAATTGATAAACAATTGATATATATATATACATATATATGTAGTAATGTTAATCAATATCGCTGAAATGTGTTAATTTAGACTCTTCACCATACATACATATGTTTGTAATTTTGTAATTTCTACAAACTTTATTTCATAATTGAAAGTATATTTATATATTAAGCTTAAAAACTGTTTAATACGCGAATAACCTTACTAATTCAAATTTATATTTATTATTTCTTCGTTGTACTTAAATTTTGGTAACCTGGGTAAGTTAAATAAATTTGTAGATAAATTGAATAGAAAATTTATATCCTAATAATTGTTCAAGCTTAATGTCTTTGCTACTTAGTTGTGTAGCATCTTCAGGAAATTTTTCTTAGTATTTACTTCATAGTTAATTCTCTTAGTTATTATTTGCAACATATAACGACGTTTGTAGTTATTTTTAGTGTTTAATAATACCAATCAGTGTGACCAGGTCTCAAACATTTTTGCAGCTAAATCCAATCCAAAATAATGCTAAAAAAATGCTAAATGGATTTTTAAATGCCAAAAAAAAAAAAAAATTCTAAAGTTTTTTTAAATAATATTATGAAGAAATTCTTCAGTATTTGTAACGCTGTTTCTACAAATTATGTTTGATTATATATGTAAATAAAACCACATCGAACTTAAAAACAAAACAAATTATTTATTCTCTTAAAAAATCGTAAATAAAAATTATAAAACAAAAATTAAAAATATGTATTTTTCAGTCTTTATACATATGTATATGGGCAATTTCACGTCAAGTGACCCAATTTTAAAATCGATGTCTTCCGATTTGGATAAAATATGCAAAAAGGTTAGTACTATTGGATAGTATGCCAGACCTAAATTTTCAGCTCTATCATTCAGAACGGCTTACAGAACTTATAATACATTAGAAAAATTATTGATTAAATAAAAAGTTAAAAAAAGAAAATGGGATATGTCGAATGTAGTATATTAAATACCCTGTGATGGAAATGATAAAGAAAATTGTAACTAAAATCAAGAATTACTGACAATATTACTTCTTAAATTAAAACACTATTCAAACTTTGAAAATATTGACTAAATTTTTGAAATTAAACACTGAAAATAGCTACAAAAGTCGTTACATGCCAGAAATGTTACAAATAAGTAATGCACCAATAACTAAGAGAATTAAATATAAGGCATTTAGTACATAAAATAACATAAATTACACAACTTATAAATATTATGTAGTTAGTAATGTTTGTTCACTTGTTATAAATTATTTAAAAATTTTCTTATGTTAAAAATTTTCATATACTTTTCCATATGACAAATAATTTGAAATTTATAAAAAAAAATGTTTCCTAAAGATGCTACACCGCAAAGTAGCGAAATATCGAAAATATAATGATTATATTTAAAAAAAAAAGACCTTGCTTGAACAAGTATTAAAATATTAGTGCCAATTTACACCAAGCAATTCTTTAAGCTAAGCTGAATACCTTTTAGGCATCCGGGTTAAGAGAAGATAAGATGAGTACACACTTGATTTTATTAACAATTCGTGTTATTGTCTTAGTCGTATTACATATGTATGTGTATACAAATAAAAATACAAGCGTGATCCATTTCAAGGGAAAAAAATCAAATTTAATGGGGAATGTTTATTATATTTGAAAGAACATTCTTTGGCTTTTATTTTTTGAAGATTGTGTCGATCAAATGTTGGCCGTTGCTACGTTGCAGATGGTCATCAGTTGAGTCCAATTTTCGATGACTCGTTCGAGCATTTCGTCTGGCATTTCGTAACTGGCGAATGACACGCGCGACGTTTTCCTCCAAGGCCTGAACCGAAGCGGGTTTGTCCGCTTAAACTTTGGACTTTACATATCCCCACAGGAAAAAGTCCAACGTGACCAATCGACCGGCCTAAAACGTGAAATTATGTGCTCACCGAAGTTTTCTCTTAATAAATTCATTGATTGATGCGATGTGTGGGAAGTGGCGCCGTCTTGCTGAAACCATATGTCGCCGAGATCACGAGCTTCAAAGTCAGGCATCAAATATTCGGTTATCATGGCACGATAACGGTCACCATTGACGGTTACGTTCGCAATGGCATAATTTTTTAAAAAAATATGAATCGATGATTCAACCGGCCCAGAAACAACACCAAACCGTCTATTCGGTCGAATATTGTCCAATAATAAATTCTGGGTCTCAAAATGGGTGATGGTGTTGCGAATAGTGCACTCAGTAGGCCGCTTATGTTGACCTTAAGTTGAGCGAAGTGCACGAAACATATTCCTCACAGAACGTGAATTTTCGTAATAAAGTTGAACGATTTTTAAACGTTGTTTAGGCGTAAGTCTTTCCATTATGAAATGCCAAACAAAAATAACATGACAGCATGATACGAATCACACGTGATCTGTCAAAAAAAGGAGTATTGAAAAAAGTATCGCTATTTGAATCACCCTATACGAGCGCCTTAAGCAGTAACAGTTGTGCTATGTGAACGCCGACAAATAATAATAAAAATTGCTTCGTGTAAATTGGGATTTAATAAAAAAAATCAAATAAACTATAATAAAAACTAAAAAATTAATTAATAATTGAAAAGATATTTTGTTAAACAAATACTTTGAAGTTTCCATGAAAGAATGGAGGAAAAAACTTTCGTTTGTTTGTTTTGCCCATTTTTTAAATAAAACAGACACAGTTTACAGAAATACAATTTAGTCATTAATGAAACACAAATCAGACCTGTGTCTAGGTCTGCTGTCATAAAACACAGAAAAAAATAAAAATGAGTTTGAATTAAAATATTTGTGGAATCAATTAAAAATTTAATTGAAATCGGACCTGTAAACAAAATGATAGTATAAATTAAAAAAAAAAATGTGCGATTTAATTGAAAATATCAGAAAAAGTAATTGAATCAATTAAAATTTTAATTGAAAATTATTTTAAAATCAATTAAAGGTTTAATTGAAAAAAAAACATGAATTTTATTTCTGTGAAAGCAATAATAATTGTTGATAATTATTTTAAATCACATATGTATGTTGCTTGCAAGAAAAATCAGTTTTAAAAGATAGAGAGACTAATACAACTTGTTTGACTTCTATCTTGTGGCACCTTATATGCATTGTGATGGAGGCTTCGGATTTATTCTGGATCATTGAATTAGCGGAGTCTATAATAAGAGGGTTATCGACTGTCGATCAACTTTCAGAATCCTCCCAATAACGTACTGAAGTCAATAATACACAATTAAAAATCGGTCGAGAAATTATTGAGGATGGATATTAACAAATATTCAAAGAGTTTAATACACACTTTAATGATTAACATAAATTGTTCATTCCAGTTACTTATCAATTTACCCTACTATTTAAATCTTTGTTTAATATTTGCACGCTTATAAAATTATAATCACAAAGATGAACTGACATTTGCTTTACTTTCTTTTTCTTTTGTTTCTGTCTCATTTCATTATTATAAATCACAGGAAATTATCATCAGTAAAACTGATGGTGAACGCCTTGGCATGCACATTAAGGGCGGCCTGAATGGCCAGCGTGGCAATCCAGTCGATCCTACAGACGAGGGTGTATTTGTTTCAAAAATAAATTCCGTTGGTGCGGCTAGACGTGACGGAAGGCTTAAGGTAAGAAAATAATACGAGAAAAAATATGCTGATGCTGTTTATGTTTCTACTGTTGCACCAGCTAAATGGAGGATGTTGTAAATGTTGTGTATTTATGTTTCACTTGGCTTAAATAAATATTTATTTTATGCCTTTGGCCAGTTGCTAGATGAGTATTTCAGGCGCCAGCTAGTTGTATGTCTGTATGTATGACATGTAAGTAAGAACATGTAATGGACCTGCCTGCCACTGTGTACTAGGAATGCTTTATAGTTTTGTTTGTCCATAGCAATTTGCAGCTGTATATAATGTTAAACTATGTGACAATATATTTAATGTTATTTGTATTGCTCGACTCTCTACAGGTGGAAGTTAAAGGCAATAATTTACTCTAACATGAGCTGTTGCTGACGCTATACATTTTTAAAGTAGTGGTTGGTGATTTAAAAACTACATAACTAAAATTGTTATATACGTTTTTGGCAAAAATTTAAATTATTTACTTTCACCCAAAAGTGAACCTAACAAAGCCAGAATGAATTTAAAATAAAATACTTTTTAGTTGGTGATTTTTTTGTTTTTATTTATTTCGCTCTTTGTCCTGAAATGTTTAACGAACACATCTAATGTTAGCATTATTTTGTATTGCACTGTTTTCGAATAAAGTGGCGTTTGTTTTAAAACTCTAGTGAATTAAAAGACAGATAAAGAAAAAAATAAATTTAATTCATAATGTAGCAGCACATTTCCTTTTTTAACAATAATATTTAAATATATCAAATGTTCAACTATCTGGTTTAATATCAATTGTATTGGATTAAATTTGTTTGTTCCCTGGCAACAACTATAACGGCAACAAGAACAAGCGCATAAACAGAAGTTAACCACCTGAGTATTAAAATCTATAAAATTTCAACAGAACTTTTCTTTCAAGTATTATATGCGAGTAGATTCTTTCTATCCCCAACAATATTACGATTTTTTTATTGTTTAGTCTAACTTGATTTGAATATCAATCTTCTCCACATCTCATCTCATTTCGTACCATTCTTACATTTCCCGGGGGCTTTTAGAGACAATGAACTATAATGATTGCAAATACTACAACTAGCAAAATGTTTGTTCTATATAAAATACATAACGAATGCCAAGAAGCATGAGCCAAGACATGAATCTGTGAAAAATATAAAACCTTTAAACAATTTCAAATACATGTGAAACTACGAAATATATACATATATACTTCGAGTACAATATCCTCCCAATATGCACAGCATTTCAACAATATTTTAATATGTACTTGATTTATACACATGGGTTGGATGAGCAAATTATTTCGTATTTGATTTGATAATATATATATATATATATATATATATATATATATATATATATATATGTGTGTTAAAACTAAGGAAAGGTTAAATTAAATCAACATGTTTGTTTAACTACTTCGAAATACTTAGATCCAACCTAAATAGAAAAATATTTTTACAAATTTCTGAATTAAAATACAACATGTGGAATATCTTCTAACATTGTTTTTACGATTTTGTTGAAATTCGATTCGAGAGAAAACGTATTCATACGACAATTGATAGGACGTCTAAATGCTAAAACAGCATTTCTTTCGTGTAAATGTCATAAAAATCATTTTTAGTGATGTTGCGCATTTCTGCATGAAAAAAAAACAACAAAATTGTTAGCATGCATGACATTAACAATTTAACGAAATGTTACTGTTTGGTGAGAAATTTCCCTGTTACTACTTCTTCAAAATCAGATTAAATTCTTTCGAATCCAATTAAACGATGTGGACATCATTAGTATTAAACTTTACTTATCGTACGGGGGACACTACAAATAGAATTCTGCATGCAATTTGACTTTTGGTGACTTTTTCTTGTGACGTTTGAGGTCTGGAGTTGCACATTTATGACAATGAGCTGCAGGCCATCGCTCAAATTGAATAGGTTCTATGCAACTTATATTATATAATCTAATCGAAAAGGATCAACTGTACCATTATAGTACAGGAAGAAAATCCACCTACACATCTCCGTGGAACGTCACCAAACTTTTATTACTGAAAATGCATTGCCGTGTAATGCTCTTCTTTTAATAACCCTAAACTGTAAACAATTTTGGGACAGCTAGATCTTTAATCTTTAATATAACGAAATTTATTACAGTAATTTGGTGGAAGCAGTTTATGAATTAATTTACATCTTCCAAATGAATATAAAAATTTATAATTTGATTAGATTTGCCCGACAAAACTGTTGGCCAAACCATAATACGAAATGACTTGTTTCCTTCCCCGCCCTATTTTATTTACTCTTTTCACCACTTTCAATTATTATTTTTATTTATTTATAATCCACTTTAAATTTTCCTTCTTTATGCAAATAACCTCAACAACAAAAACAATTTTAGGTTGGCATGCGTTTGCTGGAAGTGAATGGCAACTCCTTATTGGGTGCCACACATCAAGATGCAGTTAATGTTTTACGTAATGCTGGAAACGATATACATTTGGTCGTTTGCAAGGGATACGATAAATCCAATTTAATTCATTCCATTGGTACAGCTGGTGGCATGAGTACTGGCTACAGCAGACATGGTAAGTACAACTAACAACGATTTAAACAATTTTTGAAACGAACAAAATCCAATTCTAACTATAGTTTTTACAACAATAACTGCGGCGGGCATATAATATAATTTTTATATTGTATAAAACATGGAAAATAGTTTGTTTTATAACAAAATCTTACAAAGATGCTGCTACTTTTAAGACTGTTCTACAGTATTATATTCCACTAGATACTGGCAAACAGACATCCATCCAATGCAGATGCGTTTTCTTGTAAAGAGCGATAGTTACATATTTAGTTAGTTTCCCATAATGCAACATTGTGATTTTATTCTTTTGTTTTCAATATGTAGTTGTTCCTCCTTCATTTTAGTGCTTTCCTTTCTCATTTTTCTTTTTCTTTTAATAAATGTAAATTGTTAAAAACAACACAAAGAAATCGTTTTAAGGATACATCTTATGCTGAGATAGAAGTAGTTGTTGAAACATCTTTTATTAAATTTAATTTATATATATTTTATGTATGCATATTGAAGAATCTAAAAGTACTTTCTTTAAAAGCATCATTAATATTAGTGCATTTTAACATTTTACTCAGACTTGTTGAAAGTGAGTAAGTAATTCAATCATCAACATATTTTGTATTTGAATAAATAGTGATTGATCACTGAAATGTTGATACTACTTAATTAGTTGTAGTACAATGAAGACTAACAATGCGTTATTAAATGACAAGTTTTTCGAATGCAAGTAAACACATTTTCAAATTTATAAATTTTTTGCATTTAACTGAATTGCACGTCATAATCCTTTTCTAGAGTTGTTTTTGAGAAATAAATACATAGATATAAATTTTTAATATTTTTGTTTACAACTAACATGTTCAATTAGTTTGCATTCAAACAGTTCACTTTCTTTACTCGAAATGTAAGTACAAATCCTCCTTTATTGACATTATAGCTATCTAAGAAATATGATTTGCAGTTTTAATATAACATACATTTTTCCGATGAGTCTCACTGTGCAGTGCGAACTTGATTGCAGTGATTTGAATGTTAATTGTACTTATACATTAAATAAATAATTATATACAAGATACGTCAGCCGTTATTAATCTGGTTCTAAAGGTACGGTCAGACTCGGCTAATATTTAAAAATGTTCGTCAAATATTTCATTGCTTAAATCTAACCACAAAGAAAAATTAAAGGAAACAAAGAAAACAAGATTTACGTCAAACAAAGTTATTTGCCGTCATACTAAATATTTTCGTTATGTGACCATAGTGTGAACACTAGCTACAGTGTGTCACACAACTATTTTACAATTTCATTATCAAGAGAAATTGGGGTTTCGTTCAAACATAAAATTGTAAAAATCCGGTAGAAAAATAATTTTTTTTTGCAGTTGATAAGTAGTAAATTGAATAAATCCGAACAAAATGTAACAATATCCTTTTTTGTTTAGGTGTTGTTGCATTTTATTATTTTCCTTCAGAAATTGTACGTCATAAAAGTAATTTGCATTTGTAAATCCCAGTTAATTTTGTTGGGTTTTTGGTGTTTTTATACCCACCACCAAAAAGATGGGAGTATATAAAGTTTGTCAACATCATCTGGATCCTTATAAGATTCTAAGAAGATCTAGCCATGTTCGTTCGATCTAGCCACGTCCGTACACGATAGAGCTTCAAAAACAAATACATAGCACAATGAATATTTTACCAAACATTTTTTGTTCCACCGAAATGTTTGGTATTGAAAACGGGTAAAAGCTGTCCCGTAGTATCCAAGTAATTTCTTTGGTGTTTTTTATCCACGATGACTTGCTGCAAGTTTTGGGAAGCCGTTGACAAACTTTTGTTATATCTTAGGTTCTATTATATTGTACGAAGGCGGTTCGGAAACTTCTTAGCGCTATAAACACATGTTAAATTTATTTTCGATCTGGCAACTTATATTCAAATAAAAAGGGTTTATCGGGACAAGAAATTTATAATGATATGGTGAATGTGTTAGGTGAAAGTGTTCCTTCATAAGCAGCGGTAAAAAATTGGGTTGATTAATTTAAACGTGGTACACACGTGGTGTACAAGCATTGAGGATGCCAAAATGCATGATATGGTATTAAATGATCGAAGAATAAAAGTGCGTGAAATATCTAATATCATGGGCATTTCAAATGATCGAGTCCATTTAATTTTGCATGAAGAACTACAGATGAAAAAGTTTTCTGCAAGATGGGTCGACCAAAAACGCAGAGGAATGAAAATTTCTCAAACTAGTTTGGATGGGTTTAAGAAAAATAAAATTGATTTTAAACGTTGTTTCATAACTGTTGATGAGCTATGGATCCACCACTAAACTCCAGAGACCAAAGAACAATCCCAGCAATGGATTGAAGCTGGAGGAAGTTTCAGGAAAAATATTTTTAAAAAACTAACTATTCTCTTTCTGTGCTAGGCTAAGAAGTTTCCGAACCACCCTCGTATAATAAGTTTTGTATGACTTACATAGATTTACTGAAGAAATAAAAATAAACGGTAGGTTTCTTTTTAAATACACACTTTAAATAACATAGAAACAAAACATTAATTTAAGTGAACTTAATAATTTCCCAATGCGTGTGTATTTATGTTTCTGAAGTTATTTTTCTGAAACTAAGCTAGTTTTCTCATTAAAATCAAATAAGGTATATCAACCCTACATCACAATCTAGTATAATTTTGCTATTTATTCTAAGAAAAAACTAATTGCATTAATTATGCAATGTCATAATAAACATTCTGGGAATGAAACTTGGAATTTGTGCATTAATAATTGATACGTCAGAAAATAATATATGTATGTAGTGCAAATGATGTAATTTAAAATAAATAATTTAAATTTAGTGTAAGTTTTTTTCTGTTTAATGTTATTGAATAAATATCTTGAAGTCTTACTCCTCATTGAACAGTAAAAGTAGAAATTAATTTCTACTAAAATATTCAAACATTTTCTTTTAATGGTTTCGATTTTAAGATGATTTTATCATGTATTTTTGAAGATTGTTTGAAAGTAAATTTATTCGTATTTAGCAGTTACTGATTGCATAGTATTTTATTTTAAACTAAAAAAAAAAAATTTATTAATTCAAATAAAATTGTTTAATTTCCAGGTCAATTCTAATAAAAATCCCAGTAGTTTAGAACAGTCAAAAAAGCTGAAGAACAGTTTTCAAAAATAATATAAACACTAACTTTATTGATAAATTATTAAACCATAAAAATGTTAATATAACAAATTTATATCACATTTCTAGGTTCTCGTGCCTCTGAAACTGGTTCTGAAATTAGCCAAAGTCAAAGTACATCCAGTTTAGACCGTGACGACGATGAACGCTTTAAACATGTAAGATTTTAAAATTTAAATTTATTTTATTGCATTTCTAATATTTATTTATGCTTTTTCTTGTTTTCTTTAAATTTATCAAATACGCTTTTTGCTCTGGGCTCGTCGTAATGCATGTTGTCTGATGGCTGACTCCTCTGTATTGTTTATTTAAAGGATTTGGAAGTTTTTGCAACAAAAACTGAACAGAGTAATGAACAACCCACGTTAGTGTTAGCAAACGCTGCTGCCATTTCTCATTCACCCACCTCCATAACAAGCCCGGCAGTAACATCAAAATCAACATTACCACCAGCAGCAACAGCATCAACAATACCAACAACAGCACCAGAAAAACCTACAGATGGTTTAAGTACAGGACAATATCATCAGCAACATGATGCTGCTAGTGTTGTTGCTTTGGCCCACAATACCGAACAGTCCTTGGCATCCACTAAAGAAAAGAGTACCCCTGAAAAAGTAAGTGTACACATGCATACATATTTATGGATGTCTGTCTGTCTGTCTGTCTGTTAATATACAGACAACTACTTCTAGTGTTGCTACTTGTACTCGCACTACAAATTTACAAGTACAACAAACAGTCCTTTTGAAACATTCTTGCTGCAAGCGTCAGCAGCACCATTTCATTGTATGTATTGGCATTACAAGAGCCACCACCATGTATGTTGGGATGTGCGTTGAATTAAAGTGTTTGCTGTAACAACATCTTTTATTTTTTCAGTGTTATCTTTCCTTACCTAACGTTTCCTCTTTTTGTACTAGTAATGTCTAACGGTTTGTTTATTCTATTTTACGATTTCTACAAGAAGTTTTTCATTTTTAAAAACTATTTACCTTTCTAACAGCAGTAAAAAACCTTTGGCACGTAGGAGTTAAGCAACTTTTAAAATTTATTTAGTTGAATATTTAGATATTTTTTTGTAAAGGCACATACGACATCTTTTTAATAAAATTACATTTAAATACAAAAATTACAGTTTTTACTGCGTTTTGTAGTTTCTTTAATATATTGCAGATAATATCATGAAATTTTGTTTCCTTTTATTTGTAATATTTTATTATTAAAGGATATATAAAGTCCTGCTGAATATTGCAAGAATTGTTCGATGATTTCTCTTAGGTCCCATACAATTGTCTTACAATGCTTATAGAAAAGGTGTATCCCTACAAAATTCAGGAAAATTACGTATCATGCAATTTTTGATCAGTTTGGTCTATATTTGAAAAAAGACCCCATATAAAGTTCCGAAAATCACTTAACCTATTAACGCCCAACTTTTAAAAATTAAAAATATTTTTTTTTTTAGTGAAACGTTTTTAATTGAAGATAAAAAAAAAATCTTTTTAATGGTACAAATATATATATGGTCTAACACGTCTTAAAAGTCTTAATGGGATTCCACCTAACGATAAAAAAACTAATTTGAAAATACAAGTTATATACAGACCAAAAAAAAAAACACCTGTTTTTGTACTGTCCTATAAATAGGACGCTGAGGTAGAATGGGTTAATTGCGCATAAATCTCTTACAACATCACTCTAATTGAATAGAATAGTATATGTTTGACAAAATCAAACTACTGGATATTGTAAATATCGGTTAATAATTGGCTAGTAACTAGATTTACTAGACTTTTATGATTACTCTTGTAAATGTCCCTATTAAGATGAAATTCAACTGCAACAATCGTTATCGATACAAAATGTAACGAATGTTTGTGACAAGTTTACATTGATCACTCTACTGGTATATTAGTGGTGGGTATGTAAGATTCGGCACAGTCGAATATAATCTCTTTTTCTACTATTTTAAAAAGAAATGTTGAAAAGAAACGAACAAAAAAATTTCTAGTTTACAGCATCTTGGGCATGTTTATAATTTACTATTGTCACTTTTCTTGAAATAATTTCATTAAATTTAGTTCGAAATTAATAATATTTGCCGACATCTGTAAGACATTTAACATTTATTTAAGAATTTTTGGTTTCAAAATATTTGTATACCAGTGCGTAGGAAGCAGAAAAAAAAAACAAAATTAAACTTTTACCCAAAGAAACTAAAACATCCTACCAACAGCAAAAATTTCCATTTTGTAGTATTAAAAACTAGAGTCAATATTTAAGAGAGAATTAATGCAATGCTAAACTAACTATGAATTGAACAGAAATTAATCCTTTTGTTTGCAATGTTTGCATTACTTTTCAAGGTTTTGGAAATTGTACGAGCTGCTGATGCTTTCACTTCAGTGCCACCCAAATCACCATCTGAACATCATGATCAGGATAAAATACAAAAAACCACAACGGTTGTCATATCGAAGCATACATTGGATACAAATCCAGCCATCCAACCATCACCATCACCGGGTAATGCACCATCACCAACATCACCGTCGGCAGCAGGAACATCACCACAGATTTCAACGGCAACACCTTCACCCGTTTCACAGCCTCAGACACCACAGGTATGTTGTTAGAAACAGTTTTGAAGAAAACGAACTAAATCTTAACTCCATCATAAACAATGAGTGACAATTTAATGGTAGCTGGTAGGAATACAATTTAAAACAAAATTTGATGAGGTTTGAAATAAACTTCTAGGATTTAAAACATTTATTTATCCTTGGATAAGAATCTACTGACACCCTGTTGCCAGAAATATCCCTTTGTCTTAATTAAATACAAATAATGCAAACATTCTAGAAATAAATTAACCACTTCGAAAGATTATCAGAAACTATTAAAAAATATTATTTCGTAGTCGAGCTATTAGAAGAACTATTGTGGATCTGAGAATAAATAATTCTCCTGTCATGAATAGTAATTATCCAATAATTCCCATTTTCAGCGCTTCCGGTGAATTCATAATATTCCAATATCAATTTTTTCTGCACTTTTTTTAAATTATGGAAAGTATTGTAAACTTCTGTCTTTAAAGCCTTGCGGTGAATTTTCTATATATCGGCAAAAAATTATCTCTAGATGTTGCCTTGCAGATAATTGCAATATGTATTCATATTCATTGAAATGCAGGCTAAGCCTTTCCTCGATTGGGGAAATGTTTCAAAATGGAAATGATTAAACAAGATCTCGTAACAACCTCTGAATGGGTCAATAAGAATGGAGTGGATTTAAATAGTCTCAACGCTCAATGATGTATATTACCATACATGTTAACACATGGATCATGGTGCTTGGCTGGCATTTATGGCTGGTATAAATATTGTTATGAGAGTGTTGTAGCTTAATTGATTAGCGTGTGTGATCATTAACCATGAGTTGGTATTCGAAACCCAGGTTCGATTCCAAATCACTGCCACTCAAACAACATCAGTTTCTGGTAATTATTAGTTTTCTATCTATCATAACGTATATTTATTACCGCGACATTTTTCGGTGGTATAGGTTTGAAACGCCACCGAAGTTAAATAATTAAATAAAGGTTATAAATCAAGGTTTAAAATAGTGCGCCTACTCACCATCAGAGGCGCTGCAATGCTGCACTAAAACAAACATAATGAGCAATTGCAGAGTTGTGATATAAAGCTTTCTTCTACTTTCACCACCTTAACTTCTTCAACCTTTCCCTTTTCCAAAGAAAGCAACTCAATTATATATATATGCATATTAATTGCGTGAGTGTTAGTTACTCCTCTTTATAAAAAAAATATTAGATATTCTGGGCATAGGGAATCAGTGTGTTCTCTGCTGGACTAAACATACATATTTTTAACCTGTCAAAAGAACTCTTAAGAAATGCTTCACTCCTTCTCATTTCCTTACAATTTTTACCACTTACATTTTACCGAATATGGAATACCGACCAGTGCATCGAATTCTTTTTATACATTTCATAGTAGTACCTTCCCAGTAAAAAAAATTGTGTTTTTTGAAGCACTTAAGAGAAAAAGCGCTTTTTTGAAGCAGTAAATGCTTACGAATAAAATATACAAAAAATATGCTTTTTTAGTGCTGAGAACGAAGAAGGTTTTAGAGCGAAAAAACAAAAATGAAATTATAGCCTACAGATTTACGTATGACAACGAAAGTCAATTACAAAACGAATAGCGCGCTTCTCAGTTACTATAAATTTTTTTAAGCAAAAACACTCAGATAGAATTTGTTCTTTGATTAGTGTGCGCGAAGTGACGTAAAACACTTTTGGAAAGTGCTTTATTTGCATGTTTGATTAGGTTAAAAGAAGCGCTTATTGTCAGCAGAAAGTAGTCCTCCAAACCGGGAACAGCTTATACAAAAATCATGCATCCCATCAGCAGGTTTGAAGCGATTTGAGGTATGAATTCATACATAAAACCTGCTCCTTTTGGAGCACATTTTTTATTGGGTTACTGTAAGCGAGAATCTGACGTCTACATATTAAATCTGATGATTTAGATAATTTAATTTAAATGTTTACCGCGACTACGCGTACCATCTCCAAAGTTAAATTTTTCAATGAGAGTTGATGTCGGATTGCTTGCCAAAAGCACGTTAGATAGGGTCTCACGTGCGTTAAAGTGGTGCTTGTTGTAATGGTGCTAGATATATTAGAATCGCCACATTCAAATACTAAAAGTGAAGAAATTGATCAAATAAAGCAAGAGTAAGTGAAAGTTAGATTAAATTTAACATTCATACCAGGATTAATTATCTTTTTACGAAGTGGAAATCCTCATCAATTAAATTTTGTATTATAAAAATAATACATAAATGAAATTTTAAATTTATATCCAAGTTGCCAATAAATTGTCACAAGCTGTGTATGAATATTTGCGTGTATGTGAGCGTATACTTAATTAAAAACGTATACACATATTCCCAAGTATCTACATATTTTTGTATATACATACCTATACATACATACTTAAATATATTTTTATAAATGTTACTAATTGTGTGTATGCGTTTGTTTTTTGTTTTTTTTCAAATATAACTCGTTTGTATGTGTGATTATGCGTGTCTGTTTTCAATGTTTGTTCTCATTTAAACATACATAATTGATACATTTAAATATACATACATACATATACATATGTACATAATGCATAATAGTTCTTTGTATATGGGTATGTTACTCATACATACAAATATACTCGTGTTTGTACTCGTATGCAAGTATAAATGTGGTATGTATGTGTATGCCATACTGTGTTCTTCATTTCCTTTGATGTCATTTATGTTTTTAATCCATTTCAAACATAAAAATCTTAATCCGTGTTTTTTACTGCTAATTGTTTTTTAACTTATACATATTGTGCATTCTTTTATACAGCAACCAAACAAAAAAAAAAAAAAAAAACACAAAAAATATACGATGTATAAACGTAAATGAAAAAAGAAATCATCCTTAAACTAAATGAACTGAAACTTTCATTTGTAATTGTGTATTTTTTGTTTTGTTTTGTTATCGCCACGACTTCCGTTTTCACACATACACATGTTCCCACCATAAAAATTTAGAATTTTATTATTTATTTCTGTTTTATTATTTTATTTCGTTGTTGTTGTTGTTGTTCGCAATTTAACCATTTAAATGTTATTAATATTTCATATTCAATATTTATGTGTAAATGAATTTATTTATTCTGTTGTATTTTTTATTTAGTATGAACTCGTAAATAATCATATTGTGCTATAAACAACATTATTTATTCCACTCTCCTCTCTTCCACCATACCATACACTTCACTTTATTTCTTTACTCCCCCCGTTGAAAGTCATTAAAATCTCATCTAAATAAATGGAAATAGATTCTGTGTATCATTTCGTGTTTTTTTTTTAATTATTATTTATTAGAAATATATAGATATTTTTATTTGCATTTGAAGCTGCAAACAAAATTTAGTTATTTATATGTTTTGCTTTTCATTTCTATTAGTTTAGTTTTAATGTACGAGTATTTTTAGTTCTTTGGGGCAAAAAATGTTCTTGAAAATATTAGATAGTTTTAAGTTGAGGTTTATATTTCTTTGTTTTAGAGATATATCTACTAATAGGTGTTTAAAACAATATTATTTACTCATATTTAAAATAGGGAGAATCTGTAGAACAAAATGAAATAAGTATCAACTTGTACACATTTTTACACACAAATCAAAGTTGTTTGGTATTTTTGGCTTGAAATTGTAATTATCGAATAATAGGACCAATTAGTGAGACAACAATCAATGGTACAAAACTTAAATCAGCTTTGTTAAAAAACTGTTGCCATGTTGCCGTATAAAAATTTTAAATAGAAATTAATATTTCTATTGGTTAAGGAATTATGAGTAAAAACAAGCTAAACCGATGTTGATCATACAATTAATCATATAATTAATTCGATGTCTACGATTTAAAATTATTTTTACACAATAGGTAAACATGACCATTCCCATATATGTACATATATCTGTATATGTTGAAATTATAGACATTAGTAAATGGAATAACCCAACTGAATTTCGCTAAAATTGCGTCTTATGTTAATAATATTAACGAATATACGAGTATACGTATCTAGCAGTTCATAGTTGCCTATGGTGTAAACGGTAGATAAAGATTTTATATTAACGTCAGTTTACCTCCTAAGTTAGGATATGTACATATATGTAGATAACTACAGGGTATTTCTTTTTTTAGATGTATAGAACTTTAAGTTGGCAACACTTTTTTAACTGACGGTCATTTTGTCAGCTGTCAAGTGTTTGGCTTCACCTGAAAAACGCTTCCAAATTGTGCAAAATCCTAATTCTGTTCTAAATACTAATCGAGGGTGTTTTTTTTTTAGATATAGTGAAATAACTTCCAAATGAAATAAGTCCCAATGAAAAAATAAAATAAATCCCAAAAATTGTTCCATTAGATTGGGACTTATTTCATTATTTATTAAGTCTAAATACATTGGAAGGATTTTCTCATCCATGATATACAGAATACCGGCTTCACATAGTACAGATTCCCTGTATTGTCGGCCTACGGCCAAGCGGAAGGATTTTCTCCTCTATGGTATACAGAATACCGGCTTCACATAGTACAGATTCCCTGTATTGTCGGCCTACGGCCAAGCGGAAGGATTTTCTCCTCTATGGTATACAGAATACCGGCTTCGCATTGCACAAATTTCTTGTATTGCCGTTAATTAATTTTTATTGGATTTTGCCTTTGGAAGTTATTTGTTTTTTTAGTTGGGCGTTACTTGTTTTTTCATTGGGACTTATATCATTTGGGAGTTATTTCATTTGGGAGTTATTTCACTGTACCTTTTTTTTAGGTGTATAGAACTTTGAAATTGAATAAAAAATGTTTTTTTTTAATTTGACATGAAATTTACTTTATTCGAAAGATAATCTTCTGGCATTATAATTTAAATGTGACTTCTGGCATATGACTTGCTCGGACGTAGTCTAATCTTGAGATCCAATTTTCGATGACGTTTTCCAACATTTGTGGCCGTATATCGGCAATAACGCGGTGAATGTTGTGCTTCAAGTGGTCAATCGTTTCGGGCTTATGGTTTCAACAAGACGGCGCAACAGGTCACACAGCTCGTGCCACAATTGATTTATTGAAGTTAACGTTTGATAATCACATAGGTTTATGTTTCGAATTCGTGAATTGACCTCCAAGATCGTGCGATTTAACGCCATTTTTCTGTGGTGATATTTAAATATCCCCGATATGCCCAAAACGATTAATTACTTGGAGGACAACATTCACCGCGTTATTGCCGATATACGGCGACAAATGTTGGAAAAAGTCATCGAAAATTGGAGCTTCAAATAAGGCTACGTCCGAGCCAGACGTGGCAGTCACATGCCGGAAGTCAAAATTCAATTATCAAAAAAATCATATTTGTTTTATTCAATTGCAAAGTACTATATGAATGAAACGCAACGAAAATATCTCAAGTGTTTATCCTTAGGATCACTTAAGAAACTTAAGAACTTCAGCATCAAATTGGAAAGCATTTTAAATATAATTTTTTTTGTAGCCATAATGCGTGTTTCTGTGAAAGTCATAGATGGATCTCAGTATTAAGATTAATACTATTCCTTAACTCCGAGCGAATATAAATGGTGAAAATACGAAAAACACTGTTGAAATTGTTACACTTTGTTCTTAACATATTAACTGTCACGATTCAAGGTTATAGGTTTACTTAACGCCCCTAAATTTAATGTCCAGAATGCGAAAAAGTAGAAATTTGTAATTAATTAAAAAAAAAATTATCCGATAAACAAACCCTGTAAACTTAAAACGTAAAACAATAAAAAATAGTTACTTAGGGCCAAGAACGCGGGGATGTACATAAAACCATAAAATGCATGATTATTTGCGAATTTAGTTTAGAATTGCTGCACAGGGTTTTTAATATTTCAAAGTCATAAAGCAAGTTGCCATTAAAGTATATTTATTTACTGTAGTTTTAATTTTTTAGTCAGTTTTCGCACGTGTGATGAAAATTTAAATGATAAATTTTGTATTTGAGTTTGAGTTTAAGATAAGAGAGTGACATTTGTATAAAAAGGCTTTACATGTACAAAACCCATTTAAAACTAATTTTAAATATTTTAATATCTAAATATAATTTTATGTGTGTATATTTTTTAAGAAACAGAAAATAAAAGAAAGATAAATAAAGAAAAATAAAAAAACAAACCATCTTACTACTCGTACTCCTGTATCATAAAGACAATTTTAAATATGCATGAAAAAATACTTATAATACTCCGCTTTCCCAGCCACAACGAAATGTCGGTGGGGGAGGGAACAGCAACAAATATAAACAATTTTCTTTAATTCTATATGTCGTGTGTTCTTTAAACAAAAAACTTTTACCTTTTAATTTATTGTTTTATATACTACACACATACTCGTACATACATATTATTTAGTAAATTACAAAAATACAAAGTCCCTTTAAAAGTGAAACGTAATTGTTGGTGTTGAAATTCTAATATTTGTCGTAATTCATTAAATTATAGTTTTTATCTTTTGGGTTTTCGTTTGTTATTTTGCATCCATTTATAAACTAGACTGACTAAATTAAAAAAAGGAAATGCGCATTGAAATTATTATTATAAAATTTGTCATAAAAAATTTATCTAAAATAACAAACAGCTTCATTAAAATGCTATTTTTCTTCCATTATTTTTGTTTTCTTTCTTATTCTCTCTTTTTCCGAATCTCTTACATTTCAAAATCGTAACAATTAAAAAAATCTTAAAAATTTCATTGCAGACAAATGAAGAAAAGAAAATTGCTTAAAAAAAAAGCGGAGGTTAAAAATCTGATAAACATGAAACAAGACTGACAAAACAAAATCTAAAAATAAAATGAAAATTGAATAAATGATTTGGTAAAACAAAATAAAAAACAGATTATTTTTTGCATACTTTTTAGGAAAACAAACAAAATAAAGAAACAACCAAGAAAACATACATTAATCCTTTGAAAGGATCTAAATTAATTTCATTAAAAATCAAGCAAGATTAACATGACTACAACATAATCCTTAAAGGGATAAAAAGAGAAATACCTAATTAGAGATTTATTTTTGTTAAAGAAAATAATGAATTTGTTAACACAACATGAGAAAAAGTAATTTAAAAAAAATATTTATGAAATACAAACAAAAAAATTGTGTTTACAACTTAATGTGCGTATGTCTATTAAAAGGGATTAACCACCATAGAGAGATGGACAAAAAATAAAACATTTAAAGTTACAAGTTTAGTTTTTAACGGTTATAGGAACGTTTTACATTAAATTTGTGATTGACATGAAAATATTCACCCCTATCGTGAATAAAAATTCCACATGAAATTTGTTCCCTTTTATTTGTTTAACATTGAATTTTAATAGGAAAAGTGTGAAAAGGGAACAAATTTCATGTGGAATTTTTATTCACGATAGCGGTGATTCTTTCTAATGCACCCCAAATCAATAAAATTATACATTTGTTTAAATTTTTTTTATTTACGAAAATCGAAAATATATTCGTGAGTTTTTCGAACATATAAAATATGTTTAACAATGATTGTTAAATCGTAAGACCTAAGAATAATTTGGTTTTGATGTTTTATGGAATTTATTATAGATTTATTAATAACATTCCGAATTTTATAGTTTAAAACTTTTCATGGTTTATTATTAAAAAATTAAAATTGTTTGTTACAATATTTGTTTCTAAAACCAAACATTAACAACGTAGAATGGTGAAACGTTCGAAAATTATTTTCAACCTTTGCAATTTGTAGAAATGTCCATAAAATTATAAAATTAATTCAATAAATATTAAACATTTATGTTAAGCTTTATATGATTAAAAAGTTTTGTATGATCAAAGCACCCAAGCTTTTTGTCCGGCATGCAAACGTGACCAGATGTTTTTTTTTTTTTTTATCAAAAAGCGGGATATTAAGAATGAAAAAGCAGGATTTGGAAGAAAATATTATGAAAAAGCGGGATTTTAAACTTACGATATGAAAAGCGTGTGTTTTAAATAAATCGCACATTTATAATCAACTTTGCAACGTTTTTATGTTATTCTAAACTCATTCACCCCTATCGTGAATAAAAATTCCACATGAATTTTGTTCCCTTTTATTTTTTAACATTGAATTTAAATAGGAAAAATGTGAAATGGGAACAAAATTCATGTGGAATTTTTATTCACAATAGGGGCGATTAATTATAGAACTAACTAAATCAGAATCACTGCAGAATATTTCATTAATGACAGCTTTTAACAAAAATGTGTCGCAAAAACGTAAACAAAATAAGCAAAGGAAACGGAGATGTAGCGTACAAGTGATTAAAAACGAATACATCTACTGCATATTAATAAAGTTCAAATGAATAATTGGTTTAAACGAAAAATTTAATTTTGACTGGTATTCTTTTAAAAATAAAAACTTATTTAAGGTTTAAGCAAACCAATACATTACATACATAGTTTAAAATCATTTGGATACATGATGGAATTAAAAATAAAATTAGTTTTCAAATTAAAAGTTTAAGCTGTATATTTATATTTTATCTGTTAAAAATTCATTAAAGCTGTCAATTGCTCGCAACATTGATTTGGGGAAAATTTTTAATCTTTCAAACAAAAACATTCGAAGATTTTAATCTGAAGTACTTCCATAAAAGAATAACATTTAAGAACCAGTTCTAGAATCATTATACAGAAGGGGCACGATTTATAAAAAAAAGTATATAAAAAAAATAAAAAGATAATTCAGAAACCAGGAACAGTGGGGTAGTATCAATCACCCCTATCGTGAATAAAAATTCCACAGGAAATTTGTTCCCTTTTCATTCACATTTTTCCTATTAAAATTCAATGTTAAACAAATAAAAGGGAACAAATTTCATGTGGAATTTTTATTCACGATAGGGGTGATTATGTTTTTAAAATATATTTGCCATTTGTAAACGGCTGTTCCTATCGGAACAAAATTTTACATGGGCGTAGCCAAGAATTAGATATGTAAATTTTTCTTCCGATTTCAAAGATATTTTTATTTTCTGAAAGTCTCCAGCTAGATCTTTAAAAAACATGCATGCGTGTGCTCTTGTAATTTTCAAATTACAGAATTATTGAATTATAATCATAATATATTATGCCCTGCTGTCGTCAAAATATAAACGTGTGTATTTTATATCTGACATATTATAGTCGGTAGCTTGCTGTGGTGAACGTTTTCATTTTCAAGATTCATCACAAAAATATGGGTTCTGCCTCTCCAGTTCCATACTACTACTAGCGCAACAAACTAAATAAAATTGTAAGAAAATATAATATATATTTATGTACATATTTCCAAAGTACTGGGCAAGATTTTTGGATATATTTAATTTGATTTGATGAAAAACGGCAGCGTTTGTCATTTACTATAGGTTGCCTCTAATACAGCAAAATGGAATTCACAAGTATCAAAATATTTTTTAATTATTTTATAATTACCAAATTTAGAGAACTCAAACAAAATTACATTTAAAGCACAATATGTGATTCGGATAGATAATTAGTATTAATGGTACATGAACGTGCGAGTCAATTAATCTTTAAAAATTAGTTATTTAAGAGTAACAACAATCTATGCGAACTTCTTAAAGTCTTCAGATTTTACTTTTACTCCATCTCTGTTATGGTGGTTATTCATTTTTCTAATGTTCACATAAACCAATTTACAGTTATAATTTTTCTAAGTTTAAAAATTGTAAAATAAATTTAAATTTAATTCTCTTTTATAAAAGTATTCCTTAGAATAAAATACAAATCATAAAATGTTGTTATAATTTTCATACATTTTAAATAATTCGTTAGAATATATTAAATGAAATAAAATTATTCAATGTTGTTATAAGTTAATAAAATACATATTAAATGTTTCTCAAAACTGTACACAAAAAAAAACCAAAAACCAAAAAAGAAAATAATTTCAACACTATGGGGTCCCTTTACATAAAACATCAATACTGCAACTTAAATAATACTCGTACTATAAAATAATTTAAACAAACAACAAATAAAATGCAATTTTTATTCTAAATGGTTTCTAAATTTCTACAAAATACAATGTATAGTTAATTAAAATTTAAACTAATAGTTAATAAAAAAATAAAATATTTAAGCAATTTAATACAGAGAGAGATTCTCCACTCCTTCAAATTTTTGAAAACCACTACTGACTGCTACTAAGAAAAATCAAGTCCTATTGAACACAAATAAACAAACAAAAAACTACATACATACATATATCAAAAGGTCCAATATTTTTAAATATTTAAACAAAAATTTTAATTAAATTATATAAAGAAACAGAATAAAAAAAAAAAAAACTAAAATTAATATATTTATAAATGTCTTATATTGTTATTTTGTAGGTTAAATTTCAACAATTTAAATAAAAGCAACAAAATAAGTCCAAAGTTAAATAATTTTATAAATTAATTAAAAGCAAAAGTTAAATGCAATGTTTAATTAATTGAAAAACAAAAATAAAAAAAAAACTGAGAATTTTTTAAAAAATTTTCACACTTATACACCATATTATGTTGAACGATTTTACACACAAAATCAAATATTATTCGAATTTAAAGTTTTCCAACAATATTTAACTTTAATTAGTTACAAATTCCAAAGTAAAAAATAGTAATAAATTTAACATAAATTAAATTGTTTTAAATGTTATTTAACTCTATGTATGTATATTTTATGTGATGAGAAAAGTGAGCTAAAGAAAATAATACTTTAAAATGGATTTAATAAAAACAAATTCTTAATGATTTTATATGTATGAAATAATAACTTCAGAAATGTTGTATTTAATTAATTAAATGGATTGAAATTCTACAATACGTTGCGCATATGAAAATATAATAGCGCCATTCACAAGCTTGTGCAAACGTTATTGCATCATTGCATTTGTAAAAAGGTTTAGCATATTTTTGCTCTTGCTGTGTATTTTGTTAGTGTAGAGCAAAAATATGCTAAAGGTTTTTGCAAATGCAATGATTTGCACAAGATTGTGAATTGTACTAATGATATAAACAGCTGACTTTTGACTAAATACTACAATAGTCAAATATTGAATAGTCAGCAGGGTTTTCATAAGAATGTTGCTGAAAAGATTGGCAAGTATGTGCAACTTCAAAGCTGATCAATAAGAAATTATAAATGTCACTCTTCTTACGAACATGACCTAGGTTAAAACTCTTTAAAATTCTTAAATTTATCTTTTAAAACTGTTTGGATTAGAATATTATGGTAACTAATAATCTATTGATCATATGCCACATATTAATGGTAGTAGTGCATCAAAGAAAAATTGATCGACCTAGTTCATTGTAGCAGATATTTTTTACCCTTTACCTTCATAAAAGTTCTCTCAGGATCCTTTCAAAATCAGATAGAGCAGGGTATATATTAGAAAATTAAAAAAAAATCTATGAATTAGGCACTAAAATAACCAAATATGCAAATCAAATTCTGCTATACTGAAACAAGACGATGATAAGGCCTCAATATATCGGATATAGTCAAAAAAAATTGTTATTGAAAATACGCAAAATTAATAAAAATTAGTCAAAACTGTCGGAAAAGTTGTGAATACAGAAAAATAAAACAATAAAAAATAAATGTTAATCGACAATGAGCCAATTTGGCGACAATGATTTTTAGAGAAAATTTTTATTTGTTACTATTCGATTCGATTGCGTCTATGTGAGCAAATTTTACAACAAAATGGAAAAATATAGTCAGAAATATTGAATTATTCAATAGACCGAAATTAGGTTGTGTCACAACGAAATTAGTTTTCGCTTTGTTGAAATTCTGAAATTCGATTTTCAGCAAAAATCTTTAATAAAATACGGATTTGTTTTATTAAAATGAATGAAAGGTATAGGATTCGGCACAACCGAATATAGCAGTCTTAATTGTTGGGATAAAAATATTTTAAATTAGACATTTTTCTAAAAATATATAATTATAACGAAATCAGTTGCAAAATATTTCATTTATTATTACAAAATTATCTTGGTCATTTTGAAAGTAAAATTTTCTATTTTTTTTCTATGATTGTTTAAAAATTAAAAACTATCCGTATCTCGCATATAACTAGAAAAATGAATACAAATTTGAGTATAGTCTTGTTTAGTGTTCCTTTTGTCCAATTAGTAAACATTTAGAAATAAATTCAGAAAATTAAAATGACTTCACTTTTTAATTAAAAAATGGGAATTAATCTCACAAATTGCCAGGTTATCCCGCGTCGGTTCAAGTACACATCTAGTCAACCTACATATATCTTCATATAGGAAGCTGAGACGCTTAAACCTTCAAATGGCACTAGAGTGTTAATGGCACTACACCAGATTCCGATTTGTGTTTAACACACACGCGTTTGGTGTTAATGACGTCTAACAGAACCGTTATACGAAACACATGCGCCAGAGCGAAACGCAAAATTATCGAATTCCAAAAAAACTATAGCGAGACTGATTGGCAATAATGGCAAAGACGCACGAGTTCTTAATCAACCCAGACCAAAGAATGATAAAATAAAGATTACGCCATGCGCATGATTTCCCGTTATGTGACGTAGAAGTTCCATTCTAAGGGTTACCAAGAATGTTTCATGTGTTAGACTTAAAATTTCTTGCGTAAAATGTATGTTTTATGTGTTAGCTGGCAACCTTGAAATTGAAATCTCTCTGAGAGTTCTAAAATAAAAGCTGTTTAAAAAAGAAAAACAAACAAAAAAAAAACAACAAAAACTATAAACATGAAGTGTGCAGTGACCAAATTCAGCAAAACGACAGTAAAAAAACAAGTGAGAAAAAATTAGCCAATAGAAACACAGAACGTGTGACGTCACATACCTACTTTGCGACTGATTACTTCAGTTTGATTTAGTCTTAACCGTTATCTGTTATTTTAGTCTTATTTTCCTTCTGTTATTCTTTAGTTTCTATTTAAGTAGTATTTATACGAGTATGTAGCACATGCCGAGTTAATAGTTAACTCATAGTCAATGTAATGGGAAGCTTCTTATTATAATTGTTTTCATTATTTATGTGTTAAAAATGTCCTTTTTGTTTTTAAACAAAATATTTTTTTATTTACAACTATCATTAATATGTGTTATTATAATTTTAAGAATATTGGCATCAGGCTTTTTATTTATTTGAAATCATTATTTTTGGTCTTTGTCTTTGAATCGCCAAAACAGAGGAGTAACAAAAACATTAAGTGTATGTTTTGGCATTGTTTTAAGTTTCAGAAAATATTTAATATAAATGGCTTGATAAATCAGCGTATTAACTGTAGCTTTATCTTCATTCACAATCCTTCTATCTTTTTTACACCTTCAATATCACCTGTCACAAATCAACAAACAAAACAAATATACGTATCAAAAACGCCAGCTTAATATGAGCGTCTATCACCTACCTGTTCACCAAAAAAAAAAAACCCAAAATCACATTGATCATCAATCACCATCAATTGTCTACAAAACCAACAAATTAATGTCCTTTGTCTTTTAGTTTCAATTACATGCGTGTTTTACAACAACCACTTCTTTAAATTAAAAAAAAAATTAACTCTAAAACTGACACAAATTCTAACCTTAAATTTTCTACACCGTTTGTTTTTTACTTACATTTTCTTTTTTAAATCGTAAAAATTAATGAACTTAATAAATAACTGAAATATAATTAATTGGATTCACAATAATAATAAATAAAAATAGATCGAGAAAGGTGCCGGCAAATTGAAAGATCCGCGTTTTGAATACAAACAAATGGTCGATAATCAAAATATTGAAAAAGAAGTTAAGGTTGAGCCCGTCTACATTATCGATGATGACGAGGATGTCGATGATGATGAAGATGAAGACAGCGAAGGAGACGATAGTGACGAAGATGAAAATGAAGAAGATGAACATGAAGTGCATTCACCGCCAGACACTGTCACCGAGCAAACTGAAACCGATTCTGACTATTTTGAAAAACCTACCGCTGTTGGTCGTTATACAAGTGACTCGGAAAGTGATACACAAAAACTGAAATTTCAAACAGCTTCAGGACGTAGTACACCAGATCTTTCATCGTCTGCCTATGACAGACATCATCGTAAATCGGTTAGTTTTGATTTAAGTGGAGACGAACGTTCCAAATCAGATTACGAACGTTCGCGCACTCCTGAGTCGTACACATCTCGCTATTATGATTCGGAACAAGAATATAATCCTTCCAAAGGGCGCATGCCACGCAAAGGAATTTTAAGATCTGCTAGTCCCTCGTCGTCCAATAACTCCTCATTGGAAAAGAAACGACCTGATAAGTTACCAACGCTAGTACCAACAGTGGCGCGTATCAAAGAAATTGATTCGCCTACTTTGCAACACGCCACCACAAGATCAGCATCACCTCATCACGTCCCAACTAGTTTAAAGAGTGGCTATCGTAGTCCGCCACCTCCTCCTATTGAAAGCGTCAAGTTGCCTACCGAAATCGAACGTGAAAATCCATTCCGTGATGCATTTTTAGATAAAAATAGTACGGATGATGAATACACAGAAATTGCCAAAGCCATTTCCAAGTCGCCACGTTCACCTAAAGACACAAACTATTTCTTTGGTGCCAAATCTGGCTGGAAATCTAGCGAAGATCTTTTGCAGTCGGAGAGGACAAGTGGCCGCAGTACACCGAATACGGTCATAAGCCAGCAATCAAAATCCACTGAAAACTTAGAGAGTCGCCCTAAAAAGCCACCACCAACTTTGCCAAAACCCAAATTGAAAAAAGCCGATTTGGTTACAAATTTCGCATTGGAATCATTCCAAAACGCTAATGTAGGTCATGGTGACTTTACAGTTTTTGAACACGATCCCAATACCAATGAAATACATCAAGTATCCAGACCTACCACTCCTGGTCCGTCCTCAACTCCGAGCCCGAGACTGCCCGTAAGGGTTAATATACCGAGAAGTCCTTCCAGACCGAAAGACAGTCCACCGCCACCACCGATTAACTTTGCCACCATGCCAAAACTTCCACCGAAAATGCAACCCTCCTTAATACCTGCTGAACATGAAGAATCACACTACATGGAAGTATTACCACCATTACCGCCAATGCCACCGCTACTAGCTGCTCCCACTATAGACGAAGTACCGCCATCTCAAAGACGTCCTTCAGACTTTATTCACGAAAATTCGCCCGATAATATTCTAGTATCCGAGGAAGAACACCGCACCATATTATTGCAGGAAAACGAGCTGCGCAATCAATTGCGGCGAACGGGTAGTAAATCCCAAATACCAGAACTAGGAGTGCCGCCTGAGCTTGCACCTCCGGTACCCGCAAGCCAATATAGCAGTAGCGGCAGCAGCTCGAGTTATAAACACTTGGTAAATCCTATTATTGATAATACAGAAGATTTAGATTTACCTCTACCTCCAGCACCATCCTCATTCCCAAAATCAGCAAACACAATAACACCTCAACTGAACCCAAATCCATGTTCTCCTTCCCTCACTCCCTTGAAAAAAGACACAAAAGCAATAGTTAGTGCCCTTAGTAGTTCCGCTTGTGACAGTGATTCCTCTAATAATTTAACTACTAACCAAACTTCTATGTCTTCCAATGCTGCGGAACAGCAACGTTTGGAATTTTTAGCGTCCAGAGTGCCAACAACAGTAATGTCGTCAACCATAACCCCACACCATGACCCCCTCTCGCCAACACAAATCTTTCCCACAGCTCAAATTTTGCCGGTACAATATGCCAGTCTACCGCAGCCGCAACAACCCAGTGCTGCTCATGTCATACCGGCCGGTCAACCCATATTTACTTTGGGTGGTGGTTATGTGTTGCTGCCACAGTCTGTTCTAACACAAACAGCAACCGCTTCTGGTCAAGTACTCATATCACAGCCGCAACATCAGCAGTTTCAACATCATCAAATCCAACAACAGACGCCAAAGTTGCAAATGCATCAGCAACGCATAGTGGTGAGTGAAGCCATTGAACAACTACCACAACAACAGCAAGAACAATCACCTATTCTTGAGCAAGTAGACAACACGAAATGTTCTTCAATTCCTCCATCTACCTCTGCTCCCACTTCTACTTCTGCATATATACATACCAGTGAAGGTAGCGATATTAGGGAAGACCTTATCTCACTGCCACCACCAACACCCACACCTTCTTATACTGGTTTAAAGTTTCCCTCCCTGTCAGGAATTGTAGCTCACAATAGTACAAACAATTATCAAAACACCACCACCAATACACTGGGTCATTTCTCTTCCACATCTTCCTTTTCAATTGACTCTTCCACATCTTCACTGCAGCGCCAAAACAATTCGGAAGCAATAAATGCGGCCTCATATTATGAGACCGCTGAAGAAATTTATGCCACCATTGAAGAGGAAGCGATTTACAGTAATACATCATTCTTTGATTCACGTCGTAGTAGTGACACTTCTCTAAATTGTCGTTCATCTTTGTCGCCGCCACCTCCACCATTGCCTCCAAAGCGTCCCGTCAAACCAACACAATTACGTAAAGCTCCACCACCTCCAAGTGGTAGTAAATTGCGTTCACAATCACAACCTCAATTAACTCTACTGCATATCCATAATAACAACAAAAACAACGGAACCACCACCAAAAGTCAAGCAAATAACCAACATACGCCTCTGACACCCTCAGCTAGTGGTAAAGAAACTACGGTTTAACATTTGTTGTCCACTTTTGAATCATTCCTAATTTTTTGTGTATGCGTGGGAGTCTTTTATTAATACATATATGTATGTAGTTGCTTTTTGGTTGTTAATATTGCATTGAGATTCAAATAAACATTGACACGTAAAGGAAGTTTGTGGTTTCGTTGAGTAGTGTTTTTGAGTTTGATATAGGAAATTCCGTAATTAGTGGGTTTAATGCGGTCTTATTTGCGTCATTAGTTGTCAGAAAAATTTAAAATTGTTTTTGGTTCAGTTTGTATTTTGTGGAAGAATAATCCTAGTGTCTCTTGCCCCTTATTTTATTTGATTAAGCCTGTCATCGATGTTTGTTCTATTTCTTCGTTCTAATGTTTTTTGTTATGTTATGTTAGTTATGCTTAAGAGCTAAAATCATTATAGAATTATCGATAAAATGGCTTCTTTATTTTTGTAATTAAAAGATCCGCTCTTAAGGCCTTGGCTAAAAGGTCCAAGAACAAGCAATGTTGGGTCTTTAATTTAAATGCGATTTTGCTAATGAGTTGAACTTTCTTATGAATCGAAATTCTCTTAAATAAGTAAAAAGTTGTTCTTACATTTTATTTTCTTTATGTAAAAATTTGTCGTACTTTAAGGTAAGAGAATTGATTCCTTTATGATTTTCCTTTACAGTAAAATTACACTCCCTAATGTCATGATTTTCTCAATAGGTTCGTAATATTTGCATTTGTAATACCACTAACTGTTGTTGTACAGTTCAATCTCGATTATATGGGTTACATGGTACCGGAAAATTAATCGTTCAGCATAATTTTTGTAAATTTTTATAGTGTATATCTGTAATATTACTTTCGTTCATTAATATCATTTTAAAGTAAATTACGTTTTAGGGAGGAATAAAATTGAAATGAACAAAATGCCGGTCAAAAAAGGCCGGATAATGCAGATTCGACTGTATGAAAATCAAAATATATTTATATAATATTGCATATATTTTTGATTTGATGCAAAATTTGTTTGCTATAGATATCCGTTATATAGCTCAAATTACGGTTTTAAAAGAAAAAGACGGAAATAATTCAATTTTTTCAGAAAAGTAAATTTCTGTAAATTTTGAGAGTAGCTAAGAAGTCGGTCACTTTGAACATTGTGTAGTTTCGAAAAAGCACGTTCGTATTTATATTTCCATGCCTGGTTATCCAATTCAATATTATTAGCAAGATTAAAAGTTACTTCTGTTGTATCTAAATAAATTTCCCTCACTGTGGTTAATACTTTAAATGAACGTTTTCATTGTTTTTAATCGCAGCGAATGGCTTTCATTATTTTAAATTTTTATCTTCCAGATTTCGAGTACCTTTTTGACCCTTTCTACGGTCGGTTGACTTTTACAAGTTGCCATTGTTTTGCTTTTTGCATTTAACTGCTGCTCCAGCCATCCAATTTAATACAATCACTTGTGTGGTGGCAACTACTTAAAGTGTTCAGATAGATGGTGGTTCATACAATGTAATTTTTAGATTTTGTAGAGAAAGTTCAATTAAAGCCATTGGCATAGTTTTAGTTTTAATTTACATTAAGCAGCAGGGCAGCACATTCGACTAAAGACGACGGACGGGCTTATACGATTTCGGCAACGATGACCATAAAGATAATTACGCCAACGAAGATGATGATGATGATGCTGAAGATATAAATGGTGGTGTGTCTTTTGGTTTGTTGTTTTTCTGTTCCCAAGTTTTTTGTTTACTTCTGTCATTCATTCATTCAAATTGTTCCTTTATTAGGACTAACAAAGATTTAAAAAACAAATCAAAATAAACCTAAAAGAAGAAAAAGAAATGCTAATAATGCTTTTGCATTGTAATTAGTATGGAAATTTTTATTTAGTTGTCTTGACAGAACTTAATACAAAAAAAAACAAAACAGACAATGCAAATTAAAGTGAAGGTCAGGTCATTTGAACATTTTCTGTATAAAATTAAGAGTGTTTCTTTTTCTTTATCCTGGTAATCCTGTTAAACAAATTTTGCGGTAAACTTAAAATTTTTAAACGTATTTCTCTAGACTTAATTTATTTTTAGTTGAAAAGAAAACAAAAGAACAAAATATTTAGAGTATTCAAATAAGTTTTGAATAACAAACATATAAATACTTGGTTTCACAATCGTAGCATCTTCTATGCGAGCAATTAAATAAAATTGCGCCTTTAATATTATTTTGCAATTTACGTTTCAATCAAATGAAAATTCTAATATAGAGTAGAGTAGTGTCTTAAATTAGTTTAGTTTAGTTTTAGTAAATGTTATATATGTTTTTGATTTTTGTGACCTTTACACCAATATATTTAATTTTAATTTTAATAATTTTACTTTCATTTTTATAACACGTATTATTTGATTATTTTTTAAAATTTTTTCTGTAGACAGTACAATTTTATTACATATTTTTATCTAAGTTTTATTTGTAAAATTTGAAACAACAACAGAAATTCTTGTATTTTTATTAAAAAAAAAAATAAGTTTTCTGTAAAAAAAAACAAATTAATAAATAAATTAAAATGTTAGTTTCAGTTCAATTTTATTATTGATTTATTTGCAATGCTTTTGTTCCATATAAAAATAAAAACAATTTTTATCTGTTTGTACTAAAAACTAAAAAAAAATCTAAAAATATTTTTGTATATTTAGTTTATAGCAAATAAAAGACAATTTATTTTATTTAAGCAATAATTAATTTTAGGTTCAATATGTTGTTTTCTTTTGTGTTGTCCCTTAAATTATTATTTATGTGTGTGCTAAAATATTGCATCCTCAGGAATCTTTTCGCTTTCAAAATTATAATTATATATAAAAATAATTAACAAATACTTAATCTAATGATCAATAAATGATGTGACCGATAGCAAAATAAATGAGAATAAATGTATAACTGTTGAACTTTTGATCAGATTTCATCAAAACTTATAACGTCAATAGAGTATGAGCTGAATGGAATCTAAGTCCAGTTGTGAAAATTAGTTTGTATTGCCGAAAGCAACATGGCCAGAAACAAATCAACAGTATCTAACCTAATCCAAATGTGTGCTAAATATGTTGCCTATGTTGACCTTCCAAGTTTTAAGAATCTGATCTGACCAATAGTTTCAAAGATGCCTATATTACAATTTATAAAACTTTGGAACCCACTGTGTAATGCTTGGTTTTCACTATGTCATTTTTGTTGTCAAATTGTCCAAATTGTTGGCAATTGTATGAAAACGGGTTGTCTATGGCGTCTAATGAGATTGCAAACATAGATGACGCCACCTTAAAGGATACCGATCGGCTTAGAATCGCTTCCTGAGTCGATTTAACGATGTCCGTCCGTCCGTCTGGCTGCTGGCTGGCTGTCCATGTAAAGCTTGTGCGCAGAGTACAGGTCGCAATTTTGAAGATATTGTGATAAAATTTGGTACGTGATATTTTTTTGCCCCAAGGATGGATAGGATTGAAACTGGTGGAAATCGGTCCATTATTTCACCTGGCCCCCATACAAATGTCTTCCCGAAATTGGGGTTTACCGATCATAAATCTTTCAATTATGCAAGTATGCAAACAAATTCCACAAAAAATGAGTACTACATGAAGCTAAATCACATCTAAAAATTTCGTGAAGATCGGTCCATAATTAGTCGTAGCTCCCATATAAAGCCTACTTCCGAAAATAACTTTAAAGAGCATAACTCTCTTAACAATGTTGGTATCCAAATAAAATTGAACGCAAATATGTGTAATATGTATACAAATAATACGGTATAATTTTATTATGATCGGTCCATAATTAGTCTTAGCTCCCATATAAGCCACACTTCCGAAAATCACTTAAAGGATCATAACTCTCTTAAAATTGTTGGTATCGAAATAATATTCAACACAAATATGTCTCGTACATATACATATAAAATGGTAGAATTTTATGATGAGCGGTCCATAACTAGTCGTAGCTTCCATATAAGGCCCACTTCCCGAAATCACTTTAAGGACCATAAATCTCTTAAAAATGTTGTTATCCGAATAAAATTTAACAAAATTGAGTTTCTTATGTACAAAGAGAATGACACCTAATTTTATAATAGACAGTTCATAAATAGTCAAAACTCCCATATAAGACCCTCTTCGTAATTCCCTTTAACCACCATAAATCTTTTAAACGTATTTATATCGAGATAAGGTTTAACACACATAATATTTATATTCACGGAAGTCATGGCACTAAATTTTTGGATGATCGGTCCATAATGATAATATCTCCCATATAGCGCCCATATATGAAAAACTGTTGTATTGATATACTGGGTGTAGGGTATTATATGGTCGGGCTTGACCGACTATACTTTCTTACTTGTTTTTACCATAATAATCGGAGTCTGTTACTACAACATGTGATGTGTTACTACAACAATGTAATTTAATTGGAAACTGCTCGAAAACATATAAACTGTAATTTGGCCGTATTTAAAATCACCAAGGTACGAACCACTCGGCATTTTAAAACAAATTGTTGAAAATTCCATAATCGTAATAAATAATAGTTATACAAAATATTAATGCACAATTTCTCTCTTGGAGTGGTACATACGTACATATGTCAAACATTGGATAAACTTTAAAAAAATGTTACACGTTTTCAAAAATTGTGTACACCGTACAGTAATGTAACATAGTGTTAATTGTACATAGTAGGAAATATGACAATTTATAGTGATTGAATGTAGTATTCTTAAGGTACGGTCATACTTGACAAACATTTGTCGAAAAAGACGTAACCACTAAATAATATGTATTTGAACTCATTTATGTAATTAAAAAAAAACTTCGTTTATTTCGGACAGGACAAGACACAACAAATGTATAGTTTTATTTTATTTGATGCTGTTTGATCTGGCACAACTCTTGTAAGAGTAAACAATGTTAATCAAATTTGTGCTAAAACAAGCTTTTTTGAGTAAATATTTGCCAAGTGTGACCATACCTTTAGCCACGTTTTGATTATTTTGTTGTTCTGAAACGATTGTGCTGATTATGAAGCTGTCGTAAGCAGCTAAATATGTGAATTTCATTATCTTGGTTTGTTTACTTGGACGTTTTTTACTCAGACTGAGAGACAATCCCAAAATGTATGCCAATGTTTGTTTATATTATGGCAAATATAACTTTTTATTAATACTCGTATATTGACAAATGTATCACTTTTAATAAAATCAATAGAAAGATAGAAAGTGTTGCCAGAAAAGAAATAAATGTCTCTATAATCATTTCCTATTTGCTACAATATGAGGAGAAAAGTTGGAATAACCAAAATAGAAATATTTTGAATCTTACTCGTAGTTTGCACAAATAAAATAAAATTAATTTAATTTATTTATTTATCCTTAAGAATAAATTCTAAGCATAAAATATTTAACGAGCAGAGCTGCCAGGGCTATCAGCTCAAAATAAAATTAAAAATGTTACTGTGTTTGAAAGATGACAAAGTAATTAAAATACAGTATACGGTAAGAAAATATGTTATAATTAACCTTATTAAACTTTGTCAATCGGAAGAATATATAGAAGTAGTCAAAGATACTTAAATGTAACACAACATACAGTGTTGTGAAAAATAATAAGAACGGGTTCATCATTTTCCATGATGCAAAGAAGAAAAACTTGAAAAATATCAACTTTTGTTAATTCTTACGATAAATTAGTTAATTAGTGGTGAATCATTAATGAAAATAAATAAGTTAGTTGCCAAAATCTTTTGGAAATGTTAAAATGCTCGTTAAAAATAATACAAACGATATTTAAAATTTTATATTAAAGACATCAATGAATTTCTTCAAAATTGCGACCTGTATTCTTCTGCGCACAAGCTTTACATGGAAATTCAGCCAGCCAGACGGACGGACATAGTTAAATCGGCTCAGAAATTGATTCTGAGGCGATCACTTCTATGATCAGGTGGGTTTTTGACTAATATTTATGGACGTTACAAACATCAACACAAATTGAATATACCCTTCCTACTATGGTGTATAATTATGAACTACAAATCGATTTTTAAAATTTTAACTCAAGTAAATCATTATACTATATATTTTTTATTGTGTTGAATAGGTTCGTTGGTCATGTTAAATTTAAAAATTGCTGATATTTCAAAATGAATAAAATATAATATAACAACAACATGACCACAACTCCGATTCTACAACTACAACGAGACATACTCGTACTTTATTAAAATCGATGCATAAATGTTTTTACTCCCAATTAATTTATGATTAATATCATTTTGCTAAATGCATTTATCATTAACACATTTACATAATATGGTACATGCTTACTTATCTACATGAAAAAAATGTGGTTGTACCAAAATACCAACCATAAAACACGACTTATATGAAACATAAAAAACTGTAGGATAAAATTCGGAGAAAAAAAATGTTTCTTGCAATTTTGTTGACATTAAAATATTTTGTGTAATTATTATACTCTTCGCCACCATAGTGAGGAGGATATATTGGATTTATGCTGATGTCTATAGGTAACATCTAAAACTATTAGTCTCACTTTTACGATATAATCACTTTCTGAGTCGATATAACGATGGCCGTCCGTCCGTCTGGCTGACCATGTAAACTTGTGCTCAAAGTACAGTTTGGAATTTATAAAATATATCTTTTTCGGTCCAAGGACCAATGGTATTGAAATTGGTTGAAATTCGTCCATTATTTGACCTAGTCCCCATGGAAATGTCCTCCCAAAATAATACTTTACCGGTCATAAATGTTTAATTTATGTCTTATAATTCCACAACAAATAAGTTCTAAATGAAAACAAAATATAGGTACCTAAGTATTTTGTGTGGATCGTAGTATCTAGTTCCCATATAAAGCCTTCGAAAACAATTTTAACGAGCATAAATGTCTGAAAAATTTTAATATATAAATGAAATGCATTATAATTCTAATACAAGTAAGTCTAATATACACGGAAATCATGCCCACATCCGAATATTACTTTAACGGCCATATATGCCTTACTAATGTTGATAAACAAATTAAATTCTCACAGAATAAATTTCAAAACATAGATCTTAATTTTGTGACTTAGACTCTAGAAAACTAATCTTAAAGATGACTGTTTTTGTTTATGTACTTGTTGTAGGGTATTATATGGTTGGGTTTGACCGACTACACTTTCTTATATGCTTAAGTTTATTTTAATTTATAAACAATGGATTAACATGTTGTTTCCTAAAGCTTACTAAACATACCATAGGAAATCTTATAAAAATTGCTTTTTTTTATTATTTCCCTATTAAAAAATGTAGCCAAAAAATATTTTTATTAAGTTATTAGATTTTGGCTTGCAGTATCTGAATTTAGTTAATGTATTTTTGTGTAGAAAAAACCTTCCATCTTTTATAAATTTTAGAATTTTGTAGCGGCCTTAAATATACATCTATTGTAGAAGAAAGACAATTTTTTGCTCTTCTATAAACTTTTGCTTTCTTAGATATAAAGTTTTGAATATAGTCTCCCGATTTGATTAGAAACGCTATATCCCCGGTACTTGCAGAATTAGAAATGGTTCTGTTTTTTTAAATATAAATCATAACTGACAAGGGCGGCTTTACGATCCGGACTGTTATTAGAAATCTTTGATGAAATGTAAAAATATACATTTGTTGCATTGCATGTCAGAACTAAAAGCTCGAAATTCCCATCTTAACTTGTTGCTAATTATTGAATATTTTCCTAAAACATAAGCTGTAGTATTACATTGCGATTCTACAATAAAAAATGTTAAAAATGTTTTATTGCCTTTTTATATTTTATTTACTCAAAAAAGCGTAACCACTTGTTTTAGCACAAATATGTTTGACGTTGTTTACTCTTGCAAGAGTTTTGCAAGATCAAACAGCATAAAAAAAATTAAAACAAAATATTTGTTGTGTCTTATCCAAAAAAAAAACAAAGTTTTTTTAAAAAGTAAACGAGTTCAAATATATTTTATTTAGTGGTTACGTCTTTTTCGGCAAATATTTGCCAAGTGCGAGCGTACCTAAACTTCTATGAACATTTACTTGGTATTTCACGTATTGACACCTTAAATGCCTGCAACAGTCTGGTTTTTCTATTAACCATTTTACACAATTTGTTCAAACCGTTTTTACCATAAAGTGTTTATTTACAATTAGATAAGATAATTATAAAAATGAGTGTAGCTGCTAAAAAAGTCGCACACTTAATAAAATACACACAATAGGCAAAATATTTGTTTATTGATTTGGTAGGTCTGTTCATGTTGTTATCTAATCACAAGACAAAAAAGAAATAAACTCTTTCAATTTAATGCTTAAAGCGACATCTTTGTGTTAACTACATATGTACATTAGGGTGGCCCCAAAATAAAGTTGCGGATGTTCTCGACTAATATGAAAATTTGATTAATTTTAAGACTACGTTTCTCAATTTTTTTGTCCTGGGGTCAATATTTGGTGAGCTGGATCAAACGATAAAAAGGTCCTTTTTAGAGGTTTTTTGATTTTTTTTCACATTTCTTCCAAAGGAACTATACACACATATGTGTGTATGTGTACACTGAAACAAAACAAAACGTTAATTCATTTAAATTTGCAAACAAATTCTTGTAGCAATTAATTTAAATTAATTTTACACAGAAACCCCACTGGATATTTGCAGTTTTAACATAACATTTCCGCAGTGAGAAATTAAGGAGACGAATTGCATTATAATTTATGTATTTTTTACACTTGCACATGGTAGAGATCAAGTTCTTGCTGCTTTCCCTTCGTTTTAGACTTTGTAGAATTGCAGAATTTATGAATGAAACAAAAAAAAAACAACTGTACTGACTATTAATCATTTCTGGCCTTTTGCTGTGTGTTGGTGGGAAGATTGGATGATTATTTGGTACATTCGAAATGTAGGAAAAAAAATACAGAACATCGTTTCGTCGTACATGTTGCATTTTGTATAATTTTGTAGTTCTAGCTGTTTGGAAACCAAACATAAAACCAGGACAGAGAAGAATTGTAATGAAAATGTTACTGACTTTCTTTGATAAATGATCCTTTTGTTAAAACGAGACCCTTTTTTATTTTACACCATTTCCTACTGTTTCCCACCGAATATGTTAGGATTTTTATACAGTTTACTTAAAATCATTGCTCATAATACATACATATGTGCAATTAGTACCTACATTGACAGCTAAGTTACAAATTTGAATAAAGTTATATATCGTTTGTGAAATGGTGTAATACACATCGTTAGTTTATATACTTAATTACACTTGTACTCGTACAGTGTTCTCTGTGCAGAAATTTATTATACTTTTCCAAACCTTTGGGTAGATTTGCTGATGCAAAAATGTGAGCGGAGAAATATTTCATCAATAATTTGTGCCGTTGTATGAAAAATCTGTCTATTTGAATAAAGAAAGCGTTTAATTAACTCTAAGAAATAGAGATGAAGAAGAAATGTATGACAAATTTTCAATATTCCAGCTCAGGAATATATATTTTTTTACAAACTAAATCAAAAAATGTTTACTGAACTTAAATCAAATATCATTTTCCGATATGTTGTAAATATTTTCGAAAATGTTTTCATATTGGTAGGGTTTCTAATAAGATGAATGGTAGTTATTTTGCATATTGTAGTTTATAGGTATTTCGATCTATTATTATGCTTGTCCAGGTTTTTTTTTTTTTGTCAAATCTTTTTTATAAGTACTTTAAATAATACTTATATATGCTAAAACTGATTTATAGAGGAGGCTAGGAGTAACAAAAATATGTTGCAAAGTAGCCTTTACTATCTGGCTGTGTTCTGTGTTCCATTTTTACATTTCCAAAAATATAAGGTGTAAGTTTATGGAAATTGGGACATGTTAGATTTTCGGTTTTATCTGAAGTGATTAGTAATGAAACTTTTAGATTTATATATATAGTATGTATAAATACATTAACCACCATTAACAATAACTTAACAATAACTTGAAGTTAACATTTTGCTAATGGCGGTATAATGTTTTTAAAATTACTTAAGGTACGATCACACTTGGCAAATACTTGCCGAAAATAACGTAACAACTAAATAACATATTTTTGAACTCTTTTATTTATTTAAAAAAAAAACCTTTTTCGTTCCAAGGTTTGGTTAAAAACCGTCCATTTTTATTATAGCTCCTGTCCAAGCGAAATAAGACTGTATAGGTCGTAAGTATTTTATTAATACACCTATCCAAACAAATTTCGCGACCAATAAGTTACATATAAAAGTTAATCACACCTACAAATTTTGTGCAGATCGGTCCATAATTAGACATACATAACTCCCACTATCGAAAGTAATTTCAACGACCATAACTCTCTTAAAAATGTTAGTATCCGAATAAAATTGAAATTTCCGAATAAAATAATTTGATGATTGACGTAATGACAAATCGGAAAAAAATCAGAAGAACTTTCGTAAACACTGTAAAACAAATTTTATATTAAAATATAAAAATTAAAAGGAATATCAATAATATCAAAAATATTTTAATTTACAATAATCTATAAAAAATATATTTATATAAACTCGTACTTCTTTTGACAGCCTACAAGATTCTAAAGAATTTACAAATTAAAATCTCACGCTGATGGGAATGGGGAATAAAAAATATTCTTAAAGCTACAAATTGATAGAATGAAATGGGATATTCTTTCACTGCAACTAGGTTCCTTTAAAACAATCTTCTTCGAAAATCTAACAGGTTGGGTGTTGCGACCAAAGATCACGTAAAGATCTGTGCATAGGTTGGTAACAGTTGTTAGATATCTATTTTAGGATAAACTGTATGTTTCCTCTCACAAAGCTGTAAATTTAATGCTAAAGTTTTAGTTATACATACTTGCTTTCAAAATTGTTCTTAATTAGTTTAAGATACTTAAAAACATTGGACCAATCCAAGTACAAAAATATAGGTACCTTTTGACAACATTAGATAAAATAGAATGCTGATATCTTACCATTGCCAGCAAGAATTTAAACTACTACTCCTCTTTTTAATACTTTAAAACTGTGTGTGGTAATACATATGTATATGAAATCGTGTCCCACTCCTAATATTGCAGTTAGATACAGAAATGGACAATGTTTTCAATTGTATTTGGTTGGTATGTTTTTTCCTGGGCACATTTTTTGGTTTAACAACGACAATATTACACTGTTACAAACAACTTTTCTATAGGTATGTTTGTTAGCTGTAACCACAGATAATGCTGCAGTGTGTGTTTAAGAGGGTTTCAACATGTGTCCTTCTTCTAATTTTGTGTCTGTCTTGGTCATATTTTTTGTTTGTTTCTTCCACAGCAAGATTTTAGAGGGATTTTGCTAAATAAATTTTGGTATAACAAACATACTTACATACTTACAGGGATTGTTGGTCGGTAGGAAATACAATATGTATATGTATACATGGATTTTAAATAACCAGAGGATTTAACATAATCATAAGATTTATTTTCTTGTTTTCGTTTCATTTTATAATTAATAATTTTTTTCTAAAAGCAATATTATTAAAGGTTTTCTTTAGAGAAATATAAATATTTATTTTCGAAATTGTACTAATTTGTAAACTACCCAACTATTTCAGGTTCCACCTGCTGAAGCAACAAAGACATCATCATCATCTACCACAACTAAAGTGCCTAAATCGGTATCCGATAAAAAACGTTTCTTTGAATCTGCCATGGAGGACCAACACAAGCCCACACAAAAGACAGGTAATTATGTTTTGAAGAAATAATTGTATTGTATTGAAATACATATATTTGTTAGTTTTTATTTTAATTATTGTGTATTTTCTCTCGGTCATTTTTATTAAAATCACAATTATGTGGTATAGTGAGTGTGTGGTTTTAAAAGTGATTGCAAGTTGAGGAAATTCCATTGTTTTTAAAGAAACACTCCATGCACTTCATAAGTCTGCATTGAAATTTCTTAGCGCATTGAGAATCTGAGATAAATTCGATCAATTCACTAAAAATTTATAATAGTTCTATAATAAAAAATAAAGTCTGAAAAATATCGAGGTAGACTGAAGCTTTGATTTATAACTTAAATCTGACCATTTGCAATACCAAACATTTTGGTGGATCAAAAAATGTTTGGTAAAAATTTGATCTATTTTTTCGAAGCTCTATCGTGAATTCAACAGACGGAAATGGTTAGATCGCCTAGAATATATAGATTTTTTGGCTCTACGGCCATTATTTTGATGTGTTACAAACGGAATGACAAACGTAATATACCCCCCATCTTTTTGGTGGTGGGTATTAAAAATGAAATGAAAATGAAATCCAACAATATGCCAAAAAGTAGAGTGTAAACGCCAAAAATTTTCTTAAAGATTTTACTTAAAATCTACTTGATTTTGCGTAGGTGTAAATGTAGTATTAATCACAATCTTCTAAGGCTCATAAGAATATGTATGTACTCTATATTATAGGCTGGACATTACGGAAGAAATTGGTGATAAAAATAATATTTATGAATACAAAATATTTAATATTGATGACTCGGACTGTTTAAATTGCTTTTAATACGATTTAAATTAACACACCATTATTTAAACCGATTATATTTCGGTGATAAAATTGTAGTGGGTGGTATGTTTATGTGGTCATGTTTCTAGTAGGATTTTGAGTTTCGCTTTTGTTTAATTTCAATCAAAATATACTCTTAAATAAATTTAAGGATATTTCAATATTTTAACAGAGCTAGTTTATATTTCATTTCTCCTCACTGACGACAAGAATGGCCGTTTGTGCGAGAACAAATGTTGAGTAATGGAAAATCAAAATATAATGACAATCATGCACAAATTCCTTTAAAATCCGACATTATTCGGGTTCAATGATTGCAAAAAAACTAAAACTTCCAATAAGAACTGTTAATGATTTATAAAACGATGCAAGCAAACCTCAAGCATACATAGTAAACATTTTATTAAAATAAACCAAGAACTTACTCTTGACCTTACATTAAAAAAGCAATACTTTTGGCAAGCAAAATCCGTTCTTCAGAGCAAGAGCACCCCTTCTATTAGCTCTTTAACTATAACTTCTGATATTTGCAGTGGCTTCCAAAACCGTTTATAAAAGCAGCTAATTAAAAGTTTTGTTTAATAATATTTTATTAAGAAAACACTTCTCAATTCTTCTCTTAAAAATTAAATTGTTACATATTATTACGTAGATAAATAATAACAAAATAAACTTAAAATTCAACTTAAAATCAAACTACTTCTTTTTTGTGAACCCTGCAGATATTTTACTGTAATCCAATTTTTAAAGATTTGTATCAGTATTTAATGTGACCACCTATAGCCTTAAACACAAGCTGAAGTCTCTTTTGCATGCTGCCAATTAAATTTTGTAAAATAGGTTGGTCTCTTTTTACCCACTCTTCGTTTACCACAGTGCACAGATCTTCAATCGTTGTTGGAACTGGACTTTTAGTAATAATTCTTTTTTTTTTCAATATATTCCATAAGTCCTCAATTGGATCGCGATTCCTCCGACTGTGGTGGCCAATTAATGCATTCATTTATTGGTTATCTTGGCCATATGTTTTGGGTCGTTATCTTGCATAAATATGGTATCACCCGATTCACACCCAAAGACTTCCAAGCTTGGTAGATACGAATGACGTAAAATTTTTATATACTGTTCTGCTTTCCTTATTTCCTCGATTTTTCGCAAAATTCCAAGTTTTTCTTCTTGAAAGCAGCCCAAAATCAATAAAGAAGCGTCACCAAATTTTAATGTGTTTTGAATATTACGCTCTGTTATGCCTACTTTTGGATCATACCAGGAGCAAACCCGACCATCAGATCCCAAGCGATTTATCTTCGTTTCATAGGACGTTGTTACTAACTTCCACTGCTCGTGGTTCCAATTTAAATGCCCTTTGCAAACTTCAAAAAGACCGTTCGGCTTTAAGACATCTTCGCACAGTCTGATTTGGCACATTGATTTGGAGAGACTCTCGGAGTTCTTTATTGGCATCTACAGCATTATCAACGGCTTTTGAAACTACAAGACGTTGAACCAATCTCTTTGTATGGGGATTCAGCTTTGAATTTCAACCACCTTTTTTTCTATCAAGGGTATTTCGGAGCTTTGTAGTTGAAATAACTTTCGGCATGACTATTTCTATAAAAATTGGATTAATGCTTGCACTAATGGACTTCAAATTTACTAAAATACCTTTATAAAATTAATACTCCTTTTTTAAGGCTTTTCGAAGTCTGTTTTAATTTTCTAGAAGCACACGTGGTCACAAATAAACTTTAGTGCAACTTAAATTACAAAATTGTTCATATAAATTCAAAAATAACGGGAGAACAAAAGTTTTATTTTTGTAAATAATACTAAATAAGAACCCAGCATACCATTCTAGGAGCGCTTCGAAACAGGGGTCTGAAAAGAGTCCAACTAAGGAGTATTTTCGGAGCGAAAGAAAAATTTGCTTGTTACTTTCCTGAGTCGGCACGCAGTATGACTCATAAATTCCACTTAATTATGTCTGTACCAAAGCGTTGTTGTCCTGTTATTTTTGCTTTGAACAAAAAAAAAACATAGCTGTACCACAAAAGAATGATCAAAACAAAATTACACAGAGCCCAAAAAAAACCTCATAAAAGACTCTTTTCTTACATTATCTAAGAGCTCTTTCTGACGGACCATTTTCGAACGTAATGACCCTCTTTTTCTGAAGGTTTTCGGAGCAATTATGATTGTTTTTTGGGCTCATAAAGAGCGTTAACGCTCCGAAAAAGGTGTCAGAAAAGACTCTTTTCGGACTCATATACAAATAAAAAAAAAAAAATAATAAGCGAAAAAAATTAATCATAAAGAGAGATATTAACTATGTTATAAAAAAAATTGTTTTTATGAAAAGTTTTGGAAGCCACTGTATCTTTATGTCATTATATAATGTATTGATCTCCAGATAATAAAATATTAAAAAGGTAAAGCAAAGCTTTATATGAAATTGAAAATACGTTCAAATTGCAGAAATAAATTTTTGTTCTAGCATATATTTCATCTGGAAATTACGAATTTCAGTTCCAATTAGGGTTGCCAGATGTAAAATCGACAAAAAAAAAGTACATATAACAAATCGAAGTAAAAAAGTACATTTTTTATTTTAAAAAAATCAAAAAATTCAGTACATAGAAGAAATAATTGATGTAACTAAGAATTTGGAATTTCAATATTAACAATAACAATTCAATGAAGAAAATAATAAATAACAAAAACAAAACAAAATAAAAGATCATATATATTTTTGTGTAATAAAAATAACTTAAAATTAGTCAGGTTTATCGCTTTTTTAGACTTGGTTAACTATTCCATTTTTACCAGCTTCTGTTTTTATGGCTAAATTTATTACAAGTGTACTTAGGGCGATTCCAATAACTTGAAGTTGCTTCTTTTATGCACTAAGCAAAATATTTGCTATCAAATAAGAAATTGTTCCTTAAAAAAAAAAAAAAAAAAGTACAAAAAGAAGTACAGAGGCTGAAAAAAGTACATTTGCATACTTCTTTAGGTCTTATGCAGACAGAAGTACAATTAGTAAAAAAAAAAGTACGCGTACTTCTAAATGCAGTACGTCTGGCAAGCCTAGTTCCAATTCAGAAAAAAATACTCCTGGAAAGCTGCAGGACAAAAACAAAGAAGACAGTCTTTAGACGGTCTTAGTAGCTAAACGAAAAAAAACCGGTTGTTGTTAATACTTAACTGATGACCGTCTTAGGCGTTAAAGGGTTAAAAAAATGTTTAAAAAATATTTCTTTCAAAGTTTTCGCCTTGTTGATTCAATTTGTAGGTAACATTTCGGTTCCTTTTCAATTCGGCCGCTTACAAACATATTAAGTAGTTATTAGAATCTTTTAGAAAAGAACCACTTTGTACAAAAAGAACGTATATCTTTTTTTTTCTTTCCAACACAATATCATTTATACGTTCTTCTGTCCATTCTGTCTCGGACAAATCATTTTAAATTCTTATTCAAATCACTGCAAGTAAAAAGTTTATTTTCTTAATATAATTTCGTTTATTCTGTTTTATTTCTTATTTTTTTTTTTTTTTTATTCTTGAAATTCATATAAACTTGTACAAATGTTGTTGCTGCTGCTAATGCTAGGGCAGCTTCAAAGTTGTTGCTCGAACATCCTCTTGGTCAGTAAGCAGAAATTCTTAAAGAAAAAAATAATAATATGAAATCCAAAAACTCCAGTAGATGAGAGATAAACAGAGCTCGACCAGTGCGTGTACCAGTTGGTTGGTATGTAAATGTGTTGCATGCAAGTTTTTCCTTGACGTATGAACAACAGTACGATACGACTACATTAGACTGCAGAAAATTGTAGATAAAGCTGCACAAAATATTAAATTTCCTTGGAAATTAGCATTATGACTTTGTTGTTATTCTTAAATATGTTTCTTTATCTTTATCATCATTATAATGATCATCTTCTTGTTGTGCTTTGACAGATGGTCGGTAGGAAGTACGATTCGTTGGATTGTGTTGGCTGCAAAGTTTCTTTTGGAAGAAAAACGAATGAAATGCATTTGCTGCCAGTGACTTTTCTGAAAAAAACTGACACGTTCTCCAGTATAATTAGCAGTTGCAAGCAGCCTGCATACATAAAAGTTTTCGTTTCTTTCAAAAAAAAAAAGAAAAACTTTATTTCTTTTATTTTTTAGCTTGTACTTATTTATGGCAGGAGTTGTTGTCTAGTCCAACAAGATGTAAAAATTGATGAAATTTTGTTGTTTCTAGTAGGAATGAATGTGTTTGTATAGGTGTGTGTGTGTGTGTGTGTGTGCATGTGTGTGTGTGTTAAGCCCACATTTCATAAAATAGAAAAGAGCAATCACTATAAAATTCCAACATCCTTTTTTCAAAGGAGATTGAAAAGTTGTATAAAAAGCAAAAATCTTGAGGCTTATTTAGTGGTAATGTTGGGAATTAAAGTTTACTTGTTTTTAGCGCAAAATTGTTTAATAAAACTTAGAGAAACATGTTTAAACATTTTGAGCAAAACTTTCTGTTTTAGATTTTACCATAAATAATTTTGTTTTTTTTTTATATGTGGTTTTTATTTATGCAATGTGGAAAATTTCCTTTTTAAGTCATAATATTATTAGATCAGTATTAGATTGTGTTAAGTGGCCCAATTTTAAATGTATATTTGGAATTAACTGCTGTTTGAACATTTTATTTAAGTTTTTTTACAGTATTGTTTCATTCATTTTCAGTTAAATTCTTAATGACAGTATCTAAAGATATTATGTAGCTACATTTTTAAATTTGATTGGAGAATTTATGATCCATATACTCCTTTTAATGGGAAGACATTCGAATGAGTGATATAAGAAGGTTCAAGACTAATTAGAAGGTCACATGTAAAGTTTCGTTGTATTATCTTCAAAATAATGTGATTACAAGATTTACTTAAAGTGAGTGCTAGACCCATATTAATGGGCATTACAAACACCAGCACAAATCCAATATACCCTCCCCACTATGGTGGTGTAGGGTATAAAAATTCTGTTGGCTCATCGCTCTTGTTTAGCCTACAATTCTTAAACTCGGTAAAGGTCTATAGCCATACAAAGTTGTATTATCATGAATTTTTGTTCGAATCGAAATACACAATAATCCCACAGGTCTCCGTTTTACTTAAATGATATACGTGCCTTTATTATTGCTTAGCTTTAATCATTGGTATAATTCGAGTATGGTAGATACAGTTTGGTTTAAATGGTAAATGTTTTAATGGATCGTTTGCTTTGAACTAAAAATGTGTAAACGGCCTGAAAACTCCAATATTGATATTGAGGCATATTTCCAACAAATTTCTTTATGATTAATACTTTTAAAATAATCTTTAACAGATCTTGATGTTATCATACTTTCTGATGTCTAACAAAAAAGGAAACTTTTATTTTTTAAATTCTTCTAGACAAAGTTTTTTCGTTTCTGTCAAAAGATGAAGTTGAAAAACTTAAACAAGAGGAAGAGCGTAAAATTGCAACATTACGTAGTGATAAAAAGAAATCAAGATTATTGGATGATGCCAATAGCAAAATTGACAACAAAGATGATTATGATGACAACCATGGCGATGACGACAATGATGATGAAGATGATTACAGCCAAGATGACTATAATGATGTTGATGACGATGAAGATACAGATTACGACGATGAGTACGACAATGAGGATGCAGTCGATATGCATCACCAGCAACACATTCAGGCAAGAAATGCAAATGACAATATTGATGTTTTACGTGAAACTTTAAGAGACGATGATGCAGAAGACATCGGGTAAGTGAAGTATAAAAGTTTACTTTTCTCTTCATGAATTTTTTGTTTGTGGTCTTTTTTATTTTAATCTTATAAATTCATTGTACTCAAATAAGTTGAATTTTTTTTGGTGAAAGTATTTTTCCTTATTTATTTTTTAACATGCCATTTTTTATGAAATATTAAACACCAATTTTTCTCAATATCCTTATATTTTATTGTCACGCATAGTGTTTGTATTTAACATGCACAGACTGTGTAAAATTAAATACATCCGCCTCACACACTTACAGCTACACTTACCAACCAACACAATATGAACACGTTTATTTATTTGCATTTTTTATAAAATATTTACTCCATCCACCCATTGAAACTCACTTTTTTATTTCATTTACACATGTATGTATTCTTTATTAATTGATCAACCAACAATATGTAATTAATTGGTAACCTGGTGTTTGTGTTTTTTAAGAGCCAGTTTTATAGTGAAAATATACATATTTATTTATTAATATCTGTAATTTAAACAAAATTATTTCCATATATACTTGCCACTAAATATTATAGCCAAGGTAATGTCTTTTAACTGGTCATTAGTTTTGTAACGCATTGCAAGAAATATTAATCTTGGGATCGTAAATTAAATTCTGTACCCAACATGAGTTCAAATATGACATTTAAATTAGAGGTCCGAATTTGAAATCAACCTGTATATAACTATTTTCTCAGTTTAATGATAAACCTTTATATTGTTCCAGCATGAGTAAATTCTATTATAGGCTGTAATATGATCCCATCCTGATTTCAATCGTTGGGGTTTATAAAAGGCCTAGTTTTATTTAAATTGCAGGCTCTTATGTGATCCCAGCTGGCTTGAACCGCAGGTCTATATACATATAAATAAAGCATATATATAAATATATGTATATATATATATATAAAGCATTGTTCACACAAAATCCAGTCACTTTAAAGAAGTTAAAAGTAAATATTAAGCTCAATAGTCTCTCTGATAATTGCGATTGTCTCTCTGATCTGACTCAGCAAAAAATACAAAACCAATGTAAGTACCGCAAGAAGAATTCGTGTGGTTGCTAGTTTCTAAAAATGAACCTCAAACATTCAAACGAAACCAGGGATTTTTATAATAGGAACTTAATTTTAGCTTTAATTTAAGCTTTTCTTAAATATGAATAAATGAATATCAATTTGTGGTTTAAAAGTATTAAATTGGGTTTGTTTTTACATAAGTATTAATTTATGTATAACTAGACAATTACAATTATTTCGGATTCAAGTATATACATTAGGGTGGCCCCAAAATAAAGACTAATATGAAAATTTGATTAATTTTAAAACTACGTTTCTCAATTTTTTGGTTCTGGGGTCAATATTTGGTGAGCTGGATCAAAGGATAAAAAGGTCCTTTTTAGAGGTTTTTTTTTAAATTTCTTCCAAGGGAACTATATGTAAATTTGGTATCATATGAAAGGTCTTTGAGAGGAGCATCCAATGGATTATCAAAAATTAAAAAAAAAGACATTTTTAAATTCAAAAATTTTGAAAATTTCAAACAAAGTTTTAGTTTTTTTTTAATTTTTTTCATAGAATTTACTTAAATAAATATTTGAAATTTCTTGATTATAAACATCATATGATACCAAATTTACATATAGTTCCTTTGGAAAAAATGTGAAAAAAACTAAAAAACCTCTAAAAAGGACCTTTTTATCCTTTGATCCAGCTCACCAAATATTGACCCCAGGACAAAAAAATTGAGAAACGTAGTCTTAAAATTAATAAAATTTTCATATTAGTCGGGAACATCGATACCTTATTTTTTCTCCATACAAACGGGGCCACCCTAATATATATCCATATAGTCCTAGGTTGTGTTTAATTGTAATTTATATATAGTTCTAATATGGGTTCAGTCATAATTGTGTAGGCTGATCCGGTCGTAGTTTAAGTACAATCATAGGTCTGAATATCCCAGCAAAAACTTCACTTACAAATTAAGTTAAAAAGTAATAGGAAATTGTCCACCAGACAACCTACAAATCTACTAGAAAAAGTATTAATTTTTGTTTGCAATGTTGCAAAAGTAATCCGTTATAATTTTGCCACTTTCAACTTAAAAATTAATAACTTATTTTTATACTTAAGTTGTAGTTGTAGACTTTTAGAATGAATATAAAAAACTTCACAAATACTAAGAAAACTTATTGCAAAACGATCTAATAATGATTTATAATCATAATAATAACTTCTTTAAATCCATTTATTTGAAGCAAAGTTTTTTGGATTTTATAATTATGACATTTTAAAGATACATACATACTCGTAAAATAAGTAATTCTTTAATATATAATTATTAACACAAAAAGTGGCGAATAAAGATACAAAATAATTAGTTCTGGAAGTCATTAAAATAAAGAATGTAAGTGAAGTTTTTGCTGGGATAGTTAATTGGAGGCCATTATTTGATCCTAGTTTTAGTTCAATTGTGTAAGTTCGTAAATGATCCAAATTTGGATTCAATCATAAGTTAACTATGGTTTGATGGTTGGTGTTTAAATTAATACAATTGTATTGATTTAAAGTGTTATAGATCTAATGCCTAAATATGTATCACAACCTGATTTTTTTAATACCTTACTATAAAACTGGCACTTTTATTTTATTTAATAATAATAATATTTACATACATATATATTTATACAAATTATATTTTTTTCTGCTTATGACATTGTGAAATACTATAAAAAAAAATGAAAAAAATAAATTAATTAAATACCATATTGCTTAAGTTTTGGGTTTTTGGCTGATAATGAAAAGTTTTGCTCCACATTTTTAACAAACGTTTTGTTTTATTAATTCATCCTTTAATTAACAATTTTATTTTTATACAAACGAAATGCTTTAATTCTTACTATGACTCATTTTAAATGTACTAAATGTATATTAAAGGAAATTGTATTGTGGTTAAAGGTTTTTTCAATGTCTTGTATCTTTTTCTTTCCTTCTTGTTCTTTTTTCTCTCTTTGTACTTTTTATTGTGTATATCACCTTCATGCTTACAAATCGCCACCAAAAATATCATGTAAAATCACCAACTGGCTTCTCGCAAATATTTTAAAAATACAACTGTCTGTATTATATTATTTTTTTTGTTGAGTGTATGCTTAAAGGATCTTAGACGAAGTCTTAATTATAATAGAAATGTAGTATGGTTTGTTTACCGGAAAACGGCAACTTTTTTAAATTGAAAAAGTACACCACAAAAGCTAAATAAATAAGTACGTACTATTAACTCGCTTTTAATAGAATTAATTTTGTAATTTAAGAAGAAATTGTTAGTTGGTTTGTTAGAAAAATCAACCCAAAAGTTAATTATTTCAACAATATAAGTAAGTAAGTAAGTAAGTAAGTAATTAATTGTATCTTAGTTAATTGATACTTAAACAAATAGGTTTAATAGCTTTAAGTCAAAACTAAATATGTAATTCTTTAAGCTTAAATAAAAATATCAAAATGAAAGATTTAAAGCACTGCCTACTTTTAAAATGAATACAATACTATGGCTAAATGTGCGGTCGGTCACATATGAGAAATATTTACTTAAAGAAACGTAACCACTTTTATTAGCACAAATTTGCTTGATGCTGTCAACTCAAAGTTACATATATAAATTTTTCCAAATAAATAAATTATTTTAAATATATTTTATATTTACATATGTATGTATGTATGTAGTAGTATTAGTGGTTACTTCTAACTCATTAATTATTTGTCGTTTGTGAGCGTACCTTAACTATTTAATTTGTTTGATAATCCTGAAAAATCACTGCCAATTTGTACGATATATACATTTACTTATTTATAATAAATATTCTGAACTTTACAAAAGTCACAAAAATAAAAATCTATACAAATTATATAAATATTGACATTAACATAACGTTAATTGCCTGATTACCATTTACAACACTAATAGCGTAGACAGACGACAGCGTTAATTTGCAATAAAATCGCACTAATGTGAATTAAGATTTAACCCTGACAGACGACAGTTTCTGCATTTTGTAAACAGCTGTTTATTTGTAAACAACTGTTTAATTGTGAAAAAATTTGTTTGGCATTTGGTGAAAAATCAGTATTTATTTGAAGAGAAAGCTGAAATTACTTTTGCTGAAACTGCTTCATAATGCAAAAATTGTTCATGCCCAAGCAACCATCAACCTGAACGTGTTGCTACAAATGGGGACCGCAGTAGGACACTCTGAAATAAGAGAAAGGCAATTGTGAAAATTTATTTTTATTATTTTAATTTTACAATTGTCTTCTTCTTCTTTTACAATAGTAAACAATTTGATAACATATGACTGATTTTCGACGATGTTGCCATATTGAAATAGCTAAATGCAGTATAAATTCACTCTGATTTTGTGCATTGACGTCTAACCTAATACGCATTAGGATGGGGCTAATTCACCCCATTAAATTAAATTCTATTACAATAACAAAAACAATTTTTGTTGTTTTGTATAAATTACAAAAACAATTTTTAATTAAGTCTTCATTCACTTCCTTACTAGAATTAAAAATCTCGTTGTTAATATAGGATGATTCAAGTAGAGATAATTTTTTTGAATAGTATAAGTATTATATATGTACATATAAGAATATAATTTGTCCAAAACAATTACGCCATTTTTTAATGGGTATAAAAAAAATGTTTTCGCTATCATTGTGCTTATTATGATTCGTAATTTCTTTCTGATTAATACGCAGCATTAATTCAGATTCACAAAATTGGAATTGAATTGGAAATTATTACATTGTTGTTATTTCAGATTTAATCCGAATATTGGAAGTATTTTTATTGTATCATTTGGAAATTGCTTTGTTTTTTAAAGTTGTGTATTATATATTTTAATATTCAGACTTCTGGACTGTTTCTCTGCAGGATCATCGAAATTCCTTTATTACAAATTTTACATTAACGGCCATTGCATTATAGAGTCATTCTGAGACGAAAAGAATTATAAAATATTATAACGTGTTTATTAATATCTGCATTAAATACGTTGAAACATTTTTTATTTATGTTTAATGTATTGAAATTTGAAATATACATTGCAAAGCAACAAAAATAACTCAAAAACGGTTGATGGCTTGAAATTCGATTTAAACTACCTACACTGGCGTGCGAAACCAAGGCCATGTTCGATATGGTTTTACTTATTTGTTAAATTTTTACCATTTACTCTTTATTGTATTAGCAAGAAAAAATATAATATTGAAAGTAATGATTTCATTAGCTAATATTTTTGACCAGACAACCAATTTTGAACAATTTTCGTCCTATGTTTGGGGTCGTCGTCTTGTTGGAAAATAACTTCGTTTCCAGGATCATAATTCCATTTATTTTAACAATCGGTGAAACAACCCCAAACCATCAAACTACCTCCGCCATGTTTGACTGTTTGTTTCACATTATGTCTTTGAATAGTTTCGTGAAGTCTGCTTTAGAAGTATTCCTTTCCATGAGATTGGAATCGGTTAATTTTAGCCTCGTCTGACCAAATGACTCGTCGAATGCTCATGCTTTTTGCATTTTTTTCAGATAGAGCTGGCCTTTTCTTTTTAACTGCTGCCACATATCCTATTATATGACGTACTCTTCTTTTTATCTCGCGTATCATTAATCGACCGTTTGAGCCTTTTAATAGTCTGGGACGACCTCCAGTATTCAACACAGAAGCTTAAATTTCGTCGTTTTCTTACAACAATCACACTTCGTTAACACACTTTTAACTTCTCCGCAATTTCACTGGATAAACACTCATCCATGTCTGTCTGGGTAAAACACTCTCACGTCCAAAGGACCGTTTACAGTTCTCCGAAACAGTTTGGTATTGAAAATTAGCCAAATCGGTACAATAGAACCAGACTTATGGACCAAAATGTGAGGCAACCTCCATAAAAAATTTATATATTTAAACAATTTTCTTGCTATATTTTTCAATATATTGCAGAAATTCCCATTAAATTTTGTATACGATGTTTTTATGATAAAAGAGGCTATGATTTCTTATAGCCCCCATATAAAAATCTTCCCGAAATATTGCTCAATTATACATAAATGCCTATAAAACTGAAATCTCAACACAAAATTCAGCAGAAATAAGTTTCATGCAAAAAGAAATCGTAAAACGAAATTTTTTTAATTTTTTAAAGTCCACTTCCAATATTCTCTTAAAATATACGTATATAACTGGTATAAATAATGTTGAACAGTTAAAATTTGGCGTAAATAATCCTTATAAGTAAATAAATTTTTGTACTAAATTTTATGGTGGTCGGCCCATAATTGGTCATAGCTCCCATATAAGGACCACATCCGAAAAAGCCATTTGTTTTTATATATATATTGGTGCCGACTTAAAACTGCAAAAATCATTCCACAAAATTTTGTGAATTTCGGTCCGTTTTAACCGTATCCCCCATATAAAGGCCTCTTCCGAAAATCATATTAATACTCATAAATCTCTTATAAACAACGGTACCGATCCAAAATTTTACACGGATCATTTACAGACATGCAAAAATCTAACTTTTGGATATTGAGAATATCGGTCCATATTTGGCTTTATCACCCATATAAGGTCCACTTCCGAAATCCACGTTAATACTAATATATATCTTAAATATACCGTTATTATGTTGAAATTCGACATGAAATATCCTCATATGCATAAAAATCACTGTTTCACAATTTAAGAAGATCAGCCCACAATTTGTCATAACTGCCTTATAAGAACCATTTCCGAAAAACAAATAAACCCAGAAAAATGTCTAATAAATATTGATATCGAACCAACTTTTATATAGGTCAATAATTTTAATCCAGAAATCATATTAATATCGGTCATTCGGCAATTATGTTACTGGATTTTGTAGCTGTCAGTCAATAATAGCTCCAAATTAAGGCCTCTTCCGAACATAACAACCAACCATACAACTTTTGTAAATAACGTTATTGAGATGAAATTCAACTAAAATAAGCCCAAAATACATAGAAATTACATTAATGGATACTGGATTTAGAAGCTATCAGTCCATAACTGGTCCACTTCTACTATGCCACCCATAAATATTTTGCAAATAATATTATTGAGATGAAATTCAAACAAAAAAGCGTCACCTTATTTATATCTTATCATTTATTTTGCTCTATTTTGTACTCTGTTTCTTAACTTGCGGTGAATAAGGAAAAATGTTCTTTTAATTTTATAAATTGTTAAATTACACTCACGATTATTATGAAAATCAGACAAACTCTGTAAATTACAGTAAGAATCGGTTATTACAGCAATTATAAATGGGAAAAATTAGATAAAATTTCAAAATATTCAACATAAATTATTTTGGTCGTAAAATTGTCTTTCTAACAATATATAAAATGCTGATAAAATTTGCACTAAGTCCGAATAGAAAACACAAAATAAGGATGTTCCAATCCTTTAACCAGTGTAGTTTTTGTATTTCTTATAACGTTTATGTGGAGGGTATTAAAGAATTGGCACAGCCGAATATAGCACTCTAACTTATTAAAACATATTTTTTCCAATAAACTTTTCCAAATGCAAGACTGTAGTGATAATACTGAATGGAAAACAATGAGGAATAATATTTTGTTGTGGGTTTGATGGGAATGGAGTTTGGTGACAGTGCTGGATGGTCTTTAAATCATAAATATTGTTAATATTGTTGTGGCCTTTCGGCGACAACACAGCTGTTGCACAATTGGACAATTTTCTATTTGTGTGAAATATTAAATAATCTCGACTCGCGTTTATTTTTTTATTTATTTCCATTTTCTGTTTTATTTATGGCCTTTGGGGTATTTAAATTTATGTTTTATTTGATTACATGGCTCTTGTAAAGTGTAATACCTATACATACATATATGTTTATTTATATGTATGTAAGTATGTGTTTTTATATGAGTGTACTTGTTGTTTATGTAATTGAATTTCATTTACAAATTGAATAAATAGAAGAGCATTGTAAAGAGGAAACGGAAATGCATATAATATAAGTAGTTTATTTCCTAAAACAAAATACAAACAGTTCAAATGAATTGCATTTAAATAATTAAATTAATCGTTGTATGAATGAATGGTTGGTTGACTGACAGATATACATGTTGACATTCTTTAACGTTTAAATTAATAAATAATATTTGTGGGATTAAGATAATAACACATATTAAATGTTGTTTACTTTTATTGAACATGCACTGGTTAATTAGTATAACATGAGGGTACATTTTCGCATAATTTTTAATTTACTGCCCTTGTATTGTAGAGACAAATGTGTGTATTTCTGTTCGTTTTTTTTTTTATTCCTTACAATTGCTAAAAGTTGTTTACGAGTATCTTTTATATTCCATTCCATTAGCCTCTAGCAATTGAGCTTTTCTTGCTACTTTTCTTATGAATTTTTTGCATTTTTCTCTTCCTTGTCTTCGTCGTTTTTGTTTTTTTTTTTGCATAACTGCCACTTACAATAAACAACATGTATATGTTATATATTGTTATATGTTGCTACATACACATATGTATGTTGTTATGTTATATGTTGCTTACTAGTTGCTTGAGTTTTGCCTCATATTGGAACCCACATGAAAGAAAAACCAGGCCACCAGCCAATACTAACTAATAAGTGGGAGTGTATTCTGTGGTGGGTTGTTGTTGTTTCCTTATTACCACCATTGGCTACAAGTGTTGTGGGTGGGAGTGGGAAGTAGTGGCATCGTTTTTATTAGATCAAACGTTGTAATTTAATATGTTGCCTACAGTTAAGACAACATGTTTTGTACATTATTTTAGATTTTATCTGTACTCTATCGTTGTCTGCTTTTTAGATTTTTGCTGTCTACTCCGAGCGTTAGAGTAAAAGTTAATTTGTCATTACACAACATGTAACATCCTTACATGTTTGGAAAAGATTGTGTTTCATAATAAGAAGTGTAGTATTTTGAACACAAATTTATGCTGCTACATAAAAATATGTGTAAGTGTTAGAAATTCAAATTATGTATAAAACAAGTAACTTGCTATGTTTTTAAATCTAGCCCTTAAAAATATTATATTTTATTAAATATTATTTCAAGGTTGCTACATCGCAACTATGTAACTAGTTACATCTCCGACTCTGTAATGTAATTTTTGTAAAGAATTCTGTTTTTGGGTTATATCTAGTTTAGCATATTGTAAACACCAACACACATTTTTAGAAATCTCCTATCGGCGAATATCTTTCAAATTGTTTCACAAACACACGATGGAAGTAGATGGGGTCTTCGGAAACTTGACTTGAACCGACTAATTCCGTATTTATAAGGATGCGGAAGGATAAATGTTAAGTATTTACATACACACATACATAGTTACACTATTTGTTGTTTTTTAGACATGGTGTTTGTTAAAGAAAAGCTTGTGGGAAAGCAATGATCTTTTCGTGGAAGGCTACCAGAAATGGAAAACCGATGTTTGCCACCACTACACAGCATTACACAAATTAGAATCCTTTTTCGCTCAAAATAAATGTGACCAAATTCAATCAAAAGTTACTCAGTATTTTAGTAAATAAATAATTAATGTACATGCACAATTAAAAATAGAAGTAATTTGGTGATGCAAAAAAATTAATTGCTATTAAAAGTATGTACATATGTAGTTGCATATTTTTAAATTTTATTCGTAATGTTGAAGTTTCTATAAGTTGAAGTTTATTCTGGACAATGGTGATTTAATTTATAGAAGTTCGACTGTAGTTAAAAATAACATTGTACAACATTTTGTCAGGTGATTGTTTCGGGACTCAATTCTGATAATTGAACTTCTGCATCATTCGTTTTGGTCGTGTTACGTCAAATAATAATTTAAAACCTAATTTGAAGTGCACAAAATGTACAAGTTAATTTTTCTCCAGTTTTTAAAAGAATTTTGTGCATATCTGGAGCAAATTTTTGAAATTCATACCTTTAATTAATTGTGAATAAAAGCGAAACGTGTTTTAGCTACACGGACATGGGGGTTGGGTCATAATGATCCACTTATTAAACTCGGGGTTTTTTTTTTGCTGTATTTATGAAAAAATATATACAATTTAGATTGAATCTAACCTTATTAAAGAAATAAAACATGACTTTGTTCAAAAATAACGTATTTATTTTTAATTTTAAACAAATATTATTTCATATTAAAAAAGTTAACAAAGCAGGCTTCTTCTAGCTTAAATATAATAAACACTTATTGTCAAATGGATGGGTGGGTCATATTTACCTTTTTTTTTAACTTTAAGCACGTGTTACTCGAAGTACAATCGCTATGTGACTTATTTGAAATTTATAGCATATAGAGAGATGCAATATCTCCAGCTACTGAGAAGAGCGTAGAGAAGAGAAGTACAGTTTTAAAACTACAATCAATTCAAAAAGTGACGGGTAATTATGAGCCATCCCCTTCGGCGCCGGGTTAAATTATTATTTGATGTAACATGACCAAACGAATGATGCAAAAGTTCTTATTTTTAAGGCTACTTTCATAAACAATTATCAGAATTGAGTCCCGATATCATGTGTTGTACACATTGCCGTTTTGCGAATTTGCATACAAAATAACATCCTAATTGATAATTATATGTTTGTATACGCAAACACTATTTTTCTATTTTTCAACATAGAGAATCCAAACAAAAACTAATTTCTGGTGGTAACACTTCTGAGTTAATGTTAAATAATGTGAATGAAGCATTGGAATACATAATGCAAACGTAATTCTTTTTATTTTTTATTCCATTTAAATTCGTAATTCGTTATAAAAGTTTTTTCGATCACGATTGCATTTATTCCAACTTATTTAATTTATTTAATTTGATGTTAGACACTACTTTTAAGTTAGCGTGAGCTTCTATCATTATTAAATTAAAAGTTTAAAAATTTATGATTTAAATGGAAATATTATTTAAATTTGTTAAATGATTATCTTTTTATTTAACCGCCAAATGTTCTGCATCCAGGATGCTAATGGTCTCGCGGTATAGCTTTTATAAACTAAAACAAATAATTATATTATTTAAATGTTTAATGGCACTTTAAAGCCAAGTTCAAACGTAAAATAGGAATAAATAAGAAAGTTATTTATTTAAAACAAAAAGAAGTCAATAAGACGAAAATACAGCTCACAAAAAGCCGGCCGCCAGATAATAAAGAAAATACAGCCTACAAAATTGAATAAGAATTTCTACATGTCAAATTAATAAAATCTAGTGACAAAACATAATGAATGAAACGGCAGATTTTAAAACAAAAAACAAAATGTAAATTAATTAAAGAGATTTTATTTATTTATATACTCACTATTTTAATTGCATTCGATTTTACGTCATATTTGGAATGTTGAAACAGAAAGCCAGCAAACAACAAAAGGTCAATTATGTAGAGGTCTTGCGATCGTAAGCAACAAAACGACAAGAAAACAAATTTGAAATTTAGAAATAAAATAAATACCTGCATATTATAATATTTATGCTACTTATACTAACTAGATACATATGTATGTACATAGTTGTATGTATATATGTATATACATTTATGTATATGTATGTATAAGAAGATACATAAAATGCGATAAATGATTTAGATTTTATTTTTGTTTTCATTTAAATTAAACTAAACTAAACGACCTTGTGTGGTGACAGACACTACATTCCACAGTTAAATTAGTTTTGGTTGGTGTTTTGTTTTTCGACTTCAAGTTGTTTCAAAGAAGAAAAAAAAAACAATAAAATTTTGTAGTTTATTTTAATAAATAAAATGCATTAATTATACATACAATTTCTTGACAGTTTAAAATTACTGAAGATCATTGTCATGGTTACAGCCAGCGACTACAAAAATATGTAACTCAACTACTCCTTATGTCTACTCTGTATTTTAATTTGCATAAAATCTAAACAATATTAAAATCAGTTGATTAGTTTAAATACAAATTTCAGAAAATAATAGTTAAACGACCTTGTTCATTACAAGGGCGTTAATATTGTCGCTTCTTTTTTGAAACTTTGTTTTCTATTTTATTGACTGTGGATTCAAATATTTTGTGGTTGTTTCGTGTTTTGTTTTGTTAGACATTTATGTGCATTTTATTATGTTCTCCCTTTCCCTCTCCCTCTATTAATATTAATTTATTTATTTTTCGCTGTTTTTTTTAACAAATTTTAATTTCTTATTTATTATCTTGGGTATTTTTTTTGTTTTGTTCGTTTCGCCACTTATTGGGAAATCCCCCGTTGGTTTTTTTCTTTAATATGTTAAAAATTTTAAGCAAAACTTTTTTATAGTCATGCCAAAAAACAAGAAGCTATTTAATTTATTTATGTTTTTTTTTTCTTACACAAAAACTTAAATTTGCCATGAAAATGTGGTTTCTATTTAAGTTTCTTGTTCTATTGAAAGAATAAAAAGAAAAACAACAGAACAAAAAATAAAACAGTCATAAGCAGGAAGTTCTTTTTTCAGTATTCGCCCTCACAAACATTTCGAATAATCAATTTGAAATATAGATGCATCAGAAAGACGCGCCAGTAAAGATGACATAATTTAAAAATCTTAACAAAGATTTTGTTCTTTGTTCAGAAAAGATGAGTAAATTATTTTAAATATTGAAATGAAAAAAAGTTGCTTTATAGAAGTTTAAAGCCAGTTTTTCTACAGCAAATTACTAGAGTCCGACCGGGTATTCGGTTTCGGCTTAGGTCAACATTTTTCCAAATACCAATACAGTCAAACTTCGATAAAACGACCCTCACTATAACGAATTCCTCGATTTAACGAATTTTTTGAAATCCCCTACAACGCTCCATAAGATTTAATACAAAATAAAACTCTATTGCGAATACATTTGTCAATAGCCTCGTTATAACGAATTTTCATTCACTGCAGACTAACGAAATAGAAAGAATTATTTACCTCTATTTAACGAATTTTGTCAACTTACAACCTCTTCATAACGATTTTCATCAATTAATCCAAATTATATGAAACATATACACACAAAATTATTGTGTTTGCAACGACAACGTCTCCAACAAGCCTACATTCTTAGTCGACAGCAGCATGTATTAGACTAACGGCTGAAATATTCGAAGAAAAATTTATTGTTGCCAAGAGCTTGTACGCTTGTTGCAGCAGTTGTTGCAATCTAGCCAGTTAATTACTGGCTCATGTAAACTATTTTTGAATTTTAAAACTACAAAATACAGTGTTTTCCTTCAAATGTGTTTTGATTTATTAGCGGAAATTGTTCGCTATAACATGGTAAGCAGATGATGATTAATATACAAATTTTTTTATTACCTCGTTATAACGAATATAAGTGCAACTTTACCTCGATATAACGAACCTCATTGTAACGAATTATGCGATTATTATTTTTATTATTATATTTTTTAAGATTCATTATACTAAGGTTGAACTGTATTTTCTTTTCGGCCATTTTTTGACCGCATACCGAAACCGAAACTTATAAAAGAAAAACATTCACCCCTATCGTGAATAAAAATTCCACATGAAATTTGTTCCCTTTTATTTTTTTTTAACATTGAATTTTAATAGGAAAAATGTGAAAAGGGAACAAATTTCATGTGGAATTTTTATTGACGATAGGGTTGATAGATGATGGAATTTTTAAGGTAATACACATTTTTTAATAGAAAACAAAAATTTATATTTTATTGTAAATTATTTTAAAATACGGTAAAATTTGTCAGTTCAAGATGAAAAAACTTAATTTATGGAGTAGTGTCGGTACTTCATGGCATCTTAAAATTAGAATTGGAACTTAATAGTATATCTTAAAAGTTTCGGTCTGTTTCGGATTAGGCCGAATATTAATTAGTTTCGGTGTGGTTTTGACCTGAAAAAAAAAACGCAAATTACTGAAACAAGTAAGTGTGGTGTATTCAACTATGTTTCATCTAATTACCATCAACCAAATTGGTATTTAAAGAAAAAAAAAATGGGCTAACGTCAACATACATTGTTACATTTGATTAAATTAAAGTAAAATTTTTTTAAATGGAAACTTACATTATACATTTGTTCACAGATTTACCAAGTTCTTGTTGTAGATATAAGAACTAAAACCATTAATTTTTCTGCACTGAGATCAAGGTCAAGAAATTGATATAAATAGGCTATAAATCCATTAAAGGGTTCATGTGACTGTTGTGTATATTGGAGTGTTGTGAGGACCATAAGATGACACGGGCAGATCAACTGTTTTGCGTGGTCGGTTCCTCTTTATGTCTGCAATAGGCGACCTCCATGTGGTATCTTTAGACCCTGGATTTCATAATGTCTCTATGACACCTATGAATATTCTCAATGTATGCACGAAGGTACTTTTTGATATGTTTCGGTGGATAGACCAACTGTGTAATTTTGCAGCTAGGACGACCCCCGTAATATCGTCTTTGTCATTCGAATGCTAGCAACATCTAATTTATAATAATTTCAATTACAATATTATATTTGAAAGCAAAACGAAATGGAATTTCTTTTAAAGTAAACATCATTTGTGTCATCTTTACTGGCTCTTTCGCCCATAATATGTCGGTTTCCAGAGTACAAATTTACTTTCACTTGAAAAAATTTTCTTTTTGATTGCATTTCCGATTATCATATTTCTTTTTTTTTTGGTTTTTTATAACTCACAATGTGCACAACTATTTTAATAATTTTTTTCTATAAATATTTATGTTTTTTCTTATACCACCTGCTTCTTGCGTCTCAAGACAAACAAAACTCGAATAACATAACGATGCAGGAATCCTCTAGCAGAAATTGCAGCTGTATTTAGAAGTTAAATAATTTTGATCGCACCCACATTATTAAATTATAAATATTTTTTGTCATTTCTACACAATTTGACTACAAGTACTAAAACACATATTTTGAAAATGTTTGAAAACTAATAATTGGATTAAGTATTAAAGAAAACATATTAATTAATGAGAAATATAATAAAATCACATACATTCTTTAAAACATTTTATAACTATTTTTACTACAACCACACACTTATACTTATACACACTATTAGCCTTAAATAATTTAATATTGTATATTGTTAATTTGGATTTGAAGCTAATTAAGAATTAATAAAATACTAAATATTTTTTATATTTTATGTACTACATATGAATGGAAATAAACCACAAAAGATAAAAACATTAAAACTATTTAAGTAAAACTGTATGTAACAATTCAAAATAATAATTATTTTTATTTTCATTTATTTTTATAGCAACTATGTATTTTAATAATTGTTGGTTTAAGTTTCTATTATAGGAAATTGTTATTTAAATGGTTCAAAATTAAACTAAAAAATCGATAATCAAAACTGTCAAATCTTTACCAAGATATATTATCGTTGTTTTCTATAATATTTAATGTTACAGGTTTCATAGATTTATACTACAATCTACACATATTCTAATCATTTTATTCACTCTACAAAACAGTCTAAGCATAGATATAACATTTTAACATTAAAAGTAGAACAAAAGAAAGACAAGACATTGTATGTATGTATGTATGTATTGTATTGTATCTTACGAATAATTTACGACTAATCGTTTTCTAATAACGAATAATTCGAAAAATTTTATATAAAATAAAAATAATTGCTTAAATTTATAATATATTTCAAAATTCTAAATTTGTTTAAATCACCGTGGTGTCAAATTCTAATGGGTGATTTTTTAAATGCTATAGGAAAGTTTAAAAAAAAATACATAAAATTCAGAAAAATGCATGCAATTTTTATTTGAATCGATAGGACGATGCATATAATTTAATGTTTGAAGATTATTTCATGCAAATGTTGACCTTGACTGCGCCTTAAATGGTCCATCCGCTAAGTCTAATTTTGGCATACTCTTTCCAACATTTCGGCCGGTATCTCACAAATAAATGCTTCAATGTTGTCTTCCAATGCGTCAATTGAAGCGGGTTTGTCTGTATAGACATGAGCTTTAACATAGCCCCACAAAAAATAGTTTAAAGGCGTTAAATCGCACGATCTAGGCGGCCAATTGACCGGTCCCGAACGTGAAATAAAATGTTCACCGAACTCGCCTCTCAATAAGTCCATTGTTGCGCGTGCTGTGTGGCATTTGGCACCGTCTTGTTGAAACCACATGTCATGCAAGTCAAGCTCTAGCATTTTGGGCAAAAAAAAGTTGGATATCATCTCACGGTAGCGCTCACCATTCAAAGTTTCGTTACGATTCGCATCATCTTTGAAGAATAACAATCCAATGATGCCACCAGCCTATAAACCGCACCAAACTGTGACTTTTTCTGGATGCATTGGTAGCTCTTGCAATGCTTCTGGCTGATATTCACTCCAAAATCGACAATTTTGCTTATTTACGTACCCATTGAGCCAAAAATGAGGGTCGATAAAAGTGACCATAAAATGGAAGAAGCGCGCGATGAACTTTATTAACATTTTGATAATAAAATTCAATAATTTGCAAGCGTTGTTCGTTTGTAAGACGATTCATGGTTAAATTATGGACCAAACTGAAGATGTTTGACAGTGAAACAAAACACGAAACGTGCGTCAGTTGTTTAAACCAGTGTTGTCAAAACGATAATAGCTAAAAAATCACCCTTTATCTAGATGAAATTACGAGTACAACAAAATTATATGTTTTCTGAAAACCGACAAATGATTTTAAATAAAGTGACTCTTTCATTCACTGTAGATGATGTAGCAGTCCGAAAGCTCCTTTTACATATGGAAATGTTACTGTGATTAGTTATAATTCTAAAAAATCTTTTTTATTTAAAAATAAAACGAAGGTATCGCATATGATGGGGCGGCCCCCATTCGATAATATGTTGGCAAAATATTACCTTTATTGTTACTTCTATTCTTCAAACAAATCGTACCAATCAAAATGTTAGCTTAGAAAATTGTTAACGAATTGGCTTCAAACAATACGTGTTTACATATGACTTGACGAAAAGAAAACCCTAATCTCACTTAATTTAAAAATTTCAATTATTTATATTCTATAATCTATGATCGAATAATTCGAACAAGTTAAAATCTCTTATTCGAATTATTCGTCTTATTCCTACAAGAGAAAAATCAAATAATTTGGATATTAATATGTACATATACTACATACATATGTATATTAATTCTCGATACTTAAATCGTATACAGTGTTGGAAAAAATAATAGGGACGACATTTATTTTTTAGTTTTTTTAATTTTTATTTACATACATATACATATATAAAATAAAGTTTATACATAAACATAAAGTACTTCAATAGGACTAGTAAAAAGCAAAAAAAAATTATAATATTCCATTAATTTAAAACAAAAAAGTTTAATTCCAAAAAAACAGCCTGGAAAAAATTCTAGGAACGATTTAGTTTTTTTATAATTTTTTAATTTCATTCCATAAATTACCTTCGTATTTCAATATTATATTAATATTTGGTAGATGCTCCCTTCATTTTTATTACCTCCTTGCATCTACGTTGCATAGATCCAACAAGATTAGCACAGGTTTCCGGTGGTATGGAATACCACGCTTCCTGAATTGTTTGCCACAAATTATCTTTGTATTTAGCTTTATGTGTCCCTATTTTGTTTTTAAGGACCCCCCCCCCCACAAATGCTCAGTGGGATTTAAGTCCGGAAACTGGAAGGGTCAATCTAGGACACGCACATTATTCTCCGGAAATCATGACTTAGCATGTCTAGAGAAGTGCTTAGGGTCATTATCCTGCATAAACTCCCAGGTAAGTGACATTTCTTCCGCAGCAAATGGTAGCATTTGATTCTTAAGTATCTCTACGTAATCTATGGCGCACATTTTATCTTTTATCCAAAAAATTGGACCGACGCCAGATGACGAAAAACAACCCCAAATCATTATGGAACCGCCACCATATTTGACGGTCCTTTTTGTGTATCTGGAGTCAAATGCTTTTTTTTGGTCTTTGTACAAGAGCCAAACAAATTTATCTTTGTTTCATCTGACCACAAAAACCGTTAGATTCTCTATCATTTTACAGTATCGACCAATGATTTTGATCGTTTATGTGAATCATAAAACAAAATAAATAAGTTTAAGGTTTGCGTCCCTATTATTTTTTCCAACACTGTATATCAAATAAACCTCAGCATTCATATGTTGATAACACCCTAGTTGTGAAAAAAAATTAAACTCGCGAACTAGTACGAATATGCAAAACAATAATTTTGAAAGCATATCTAAAATCAAGTAAATCTTTTTACCTTCCCTTAGAAAGTAAGTTGCTCTTTTCCACAATCGTACTCAATGTTTTTATACCCTACACCACAATAGTGGGGAGGGTATATTGGATTTGCGCTGATGTTTGTTACGCCCATAAATATTGTACAGGTCGCAATTTTGAAGATATTTCGATAAAATTTGGTACGTAGTATTTTTTCGGCCCAAGGATGGATGGGATTGAACCTGGTGGAAATCGGTCCATTATTTCACCTGGCCCCCATACAAATGTCCTCCCGAAATTGGGGTTTACCGGTCATAAATCTTTCAATTATGCAAGTATGCAAACAAATATCACCACAGATGAGTAGTAAATGAAGCTAAAGCACATCTACAAATTTCGTGAAGATCCGTCCATAATTAGTCGTAGCTCCCATATAAGACCCTCTCCGTAATTCACTTTAACTTCCATAAATCTTTTAAAAGTATTTATATCGAGATAAAGTTTAACACATATAATATCTATATTTACAGAAATCATGACACTAAATGTTGGTCAAAAATAGGTGATATCTCCCATATAACGCCCATTTCTGTAGGGTATTATATGGTCGGGCTTAACCGAACCGACTATACTTTCTTACTTGTTTTATTTATCAATAGTTATATCTATTATGGTGCATTTCTCTTCAAGCATTATAGTAAAACGGCGGACTTTCCTAAATAAGGATGTTGATCTAAATAACTACTAAACTAGAAAGGATTTCTATTCGGACTCATAATAAAGCTACATTTATGAGAACAATATTACGTCCCCTCAATATAACAATAGCGTATAATTTTTTTGGGGTTTTGAGAAAATAAAGTTTTAAGTTTTTGTCAAAAAATTCTTCATATTGGATTTTTCGGCGAATACAGAATACCGTTTCTTGTCTTTAAATTGACCAATTTTTTTTATTCTATGCATCCTTTAAGACCATAATTATGTCATTCAAAGCGCAAGTCCTCCATATAGACTATTTTATTTTTTTTTTTTAAGCAATTCGTATGATGTATCTGATACGCTATTTTATTTTGTATGGTATACGCTGTTTTATTCAATAATTTTACGGTATTTTTATTAAAATATTTGATCTCAAAGATATAAATTTGTAATGCTTGGTTTTCATTATGTCATTTTTGTTGTCAAATTGTCCAAATTGTTGGCAATTGTATGAAAACAGGTTGTCATTTGGACAATTTGACAACAAAAATAACATAGTGAAAACGCGGCCTAACATTAATTCATAGTTTTGTTAATAAAGTGGCACATATTCATTACTTTCCAATTTGGGTTATTATAAACAAAAAATTATGACAAATTAATGTATACATTGCGTAAATGAAAAATAACTAGAAATTCATTCGTCTTCTTTCTCTTCTTCTGCTACATCTGGCACAACTAAACAATTTTGCTTCTTTCTATCTTGTAAGTTAAAAAACATGACTGTGAGCCAGTGTTGCCATTTTAGCACTTTCAGTGCTAGATTTAGCATTTTGTTTCTCGAAAATGTATTGAAATTTTTAAAATTATGCTAAATGCTCTTTACATAATTTGCTTGATAAAAAACAATTTTTCTCGAAAATTTTTTTACGATTTTACTCCAAAAAATACTTTTGGAGTTATAAAAAATAACTTTTACTAATATTTCAACTAAATTTCTTTCGGTGTGGTAAGTAAATGAACACGGAAATTTTTGAATTAATATATGAAATGTAATCTTTTAAAACAAGTCAACAATTGTTATGAAGAAAATTAGAAAAAACTCTAATTAAATGGAGTATAATGCGTATTAACAACTTTGGAGTGGTTATTTCAAGTAAAATAGCGCATATGAGCTTACACGTTTATTAAACTAAAATTTTGAACAAGAAATTATACACTATTTTTTCCAACCACATTTTTAACCCTCTTTTTGGAAGTTGAATTTAACGAAATTTTGACCAGACATAAAATCAATATGCAATACAAAAATAATAGCATATGAGCACATACGCTATTGTTATATTTAGGGAACGATTATATTAGATTTGCATCGTTTTGTGTTTTTTCGAAATTGCATCGCTGTTTAATTAGTACTAATATTCACTGTGTGTCGTTAGATTTTCGAGGCGGCAACATCATTAGATGCTAAAATGATGACCCGTACAAGGAGTGATTTTTCCAACGATAATGTTAGTGGTAGTAATAGACTGGCGCCAAAGTTAAAAAACCTAGAAAAACTAAAATTAAAATCAGATATAATTAAAAATAATACTGCATAAATTTAATATATATACCAAAATGTGTACATATTTATTATTTCTAAAACCGTTTAAAAATTGAAAATCGGATTAAAATCAACTGAGTTACGTGTTCATAAGTACTCGAACCTACCTGAAAACAGTTTTTTCGGAATAACTCCGAAATTTGAGAGTGTTACCGAACTTTTAAAAATTGATTTATGATCTACTCAATAAGGTCTATAACCTACACTAGGTCTCTTTTCAAATATATAAAAAAGTGCTCGTTTGTAGCACCGTGTTATAGCTTAAATTAAAGGAAATTTTACCAAAACTTAAATACGTTGTTAAACAAACAGTGACTTTTAATAGAATAAACTGAATTGAAAATTGAAGATTTGTTTTTTGCGATTAATTTAAACGGTGGTATTGCCGGTAAATATCGAGTGTTTATAATAAAAAGATTTTTAGAGATTTGAGGTACGATGTCTTGTCGAAAATACAAATATCATTATCGATATATGTATTCTCTCACTAAATTTAATTAAAACAGTTTTGCTTTAATTCAATTTAAAAAATCATCAAAATATTTTAAACCATAAAATTAATAAATTTGCAAATTGACTTTATGAAATAATAATCGTTTATGCATAATATTTTATATCTTTCTGTTAAATTGCCGCTATTATTAATGGTATACCTATCCCATTAAAAGTCTTGTTAATAACGTAATTAAAAAAATATATTTAATATACATACTTATGTATGTATGTATGTTTGTTGTTCGTCTGTTTAAAACAATATATTTTAATTTTATTTTGTTTTTATACATATTCCATTATGGATGAATTGTTTTTTCTCACATTGATTCTGTTGTCAAGTTACGGATAGTATTTTTTAATAATTATTATTATGTATGTATGTGCTATTAACTATGGATAATTGAAAATGTATTGTATTAAGTATTAACCATTTATGCATATTTATTTTTAATTGCACTTGTATCTTTTATTCAGTTCGGTATATTTTTAATAGTATTTTATTTTATATGAAAACAATTCATTTAATTTGATTTAAATTGTTATAAATTTATTCTTATTCACGGATATTTTTCATGTGGGGGCCACACTTACAAAATCTTATAAAACAAAAATATTCTTTTAGTTCCTAGTTAATCCTCTAACATTCACGATTTTAAGGCAGCTTGAATGCAATTTTATATATTTTTATCATCTAGTTAAGTTCTCTTAAATTGGCAAAACGATGAATTATTAATTTAGATTTGTTAGCTTTTGATTTTTAAATGCATATGTACATATTATTACTAATGTATGTATGTACTTTTTAGTTATATGCATATCCTTATAATGAACTTTATAGATTTTTTGTGCTTTGAAGATCTAACATTGTTCTCCGTTATCTAAAAACCAAATGCTTATAATTTAGGCAAAATCGGATAACATTTTAATCGACAGTAGCAACATTTTTAAATTTAATTTTAAAGAAATGCAGATAAAAATTTCTTTATGTATTTTATTTACCCAGACAGGCTTAAGAAATTTCGGACATCATTTTGACAATAGTTTTGTATATAATTTACTCATAGAATATTAGATATAAAAAGCATCAATAATTACCAATGTGGCACAATATTGGAATTTGAAAAAAAAAAAATGAGGAATAAATGTGTAATTTTTAAACGGTAAGTGCAATTACAATAGACTTTCACATGTTTCAACTGTTGTCGAAGTTTCAAATTTGTACCTCATATATCCTGCAGGGGCGGCACCAGTAGTCCACAATATAGGGCACCTCGGTGCGATATTTAAACCTTCGTTTGTGATCTAAAATGTTTCCCAATTTACAACGAATACAATATTTTCCAAAAACAAATAGTTGTATTTTTATTGAAATTAACTTCTAGAATCATGAAAAATATTGAAAACTATTGACAAAATAAACTTATAAATTTCATTGAATATATGTTTCTAAATATATTAGTCAATTAAAGTAAAAATATATCTTGAACCGATTTCTCAAAGTCCACAAAGTGGAGTACCACCAAAATTCAAAACATTAACTTGCCAATACTTCTTCCCTTCTTATATTAAAAATTATTGCAGTTTGAACATACCTTTTAGAAATTACAGATTTTTTTCGCTTTTTTCTTTAAATACCCCGACTGTGCGAGGAGGCCAATTTCGTCCTAATGTGCTATCATCAGCACTGTATTTCGAAAACAGAATTCCTCATTGCTTATGAGTAGATTATAAAATGTAAATATTGAAAGTTAAGTACATATTATCTAAAGCATTCTTGATTTGATAATAAAGTTCTATGCTCGAAATCATATTTATGTATTTCTTATATTTTCTTTAGTTTTTATTTAAGTAATATAATTTTATTTTATTCTTATACATACGTTTTGTTCATAACTTTCCTACTACGTACTACAACTAAAGTGCCAAGAAAAAAGAACAATAAGCATTTAATGAAAACAAAAACGTATTATGAAAATTAAATTACCTTTATATAAAAAAAATAATAAAACAAAAACTATATTAAACATTATGCACTATAATATCGTAATGAGAAAAAAAAAAACTTATTATGGCGTACACTTCCATAATCAAAATACTAAACTTCCGGTTCTTAAATCCACTTACATTTCCTCTTACACTGATTTAAACTAAATGCAAGAACTCACACTTACAGCACCAAAAACAAATAAACAACAATAGTAATACGCTATTACCATGGTGAAATTACTTTACAAGGTAACAGTATTGCTACAGCAATTACAACAAGGCAAGAACAACAGGCATCTTTGTTGGTGTAATTCCTTCTGGCATAAAATAAAGAAAACAAACATACAAACATGGATAAAAAAAGAAAACAATAGTGAATAAATTGTTTCTTTTATTTTCTCACAGAATTTTTCTTTAAGTAAATCATACTATTTTTACAGAATGGTAATTGGTAGCATAAGATTCAACAACGCATTTTTATACAGCAAAAAAAAATATACTTTTAAAGAGGAATCTTTTAGTAAAACAACTCAAAAAACAAACACACTATTTAATATAAAATAGTTCTTTAACACTTTTAAACTATTTTACGCTGATAAAACGGCGACATAAACTAACTTTTTCAAATACAAAATAATTTGTTAACTTTTTAATATAAACTTTGACTATTTGTAAACAAGTTTTTGACATTTTCATGAACTCACCATGAATAGAGCAAAAAATAATTAGCTGGCGCTATGCTGTCACCTGGTATAATTTTACCATGGCTATTACTACAAAAATATACTACACTTTCTCCCCATCACTTGCTCAAACTCTCTCTCTCTCTCTGTCTCTCTCTCTCTCTCTCATACACTTACTTTCTTTAGTTTTTAATGCAACAAAAGTAGTTTTTTAAGTAAATTAACCAGTTTCTTTTTAATATTAAACCTATTTATAAGTAAAAACGTAAATAATATAGTATATATGTACGTACATAATTATAAAATAATAATATTTAATATTAAAAACAGGTAAAAGAAAACTTGAAAACTATTTTTATATTTACACTTGGTAACTGTAAGAACACTATTGTTAACAACAGGAAATACAAACAACACTGTATTTGTTTTCATTTCCCCATTTCCTTATTTGAGAGTGTTAGTTCAAATTTGTTTTAATTTGTTTTTTTTTTTACCTAAATATGTATGTTTTATATTAAATTTAATACACTTCTTCTTTAGGTGTATTTAATATTGTACAACTATAAATAAAAATAATAATAAGTATTTATAAAATCAAATATTAAAATAAAGTTTCAAGAGCAAAATAACGAAAGCTTTAGTTTTTATATTTAAATTTCCCAGCAAGAAAAGAGTCTCTTCTGACACCTTTTCTGGAGCATGAACTCTTTATGAGCCCAAAAAACAATAATTATTGCTCCGAAAACTTTCAGAAAAGAGGCTCATTACATTCGAAAATGGTCCGTCAGAAAGAGCTCTTGTCAGAAAAGAGTCTTCTATGAGGAGTTTTTTTGAGCTCGCTCTGAAAGAGCTCTTAGATAATGTCAGAAAAGGGTCTTTTATGAGGGGTTTTTTGGGCTCTGAAAGAGCTCTTACATCTTGTCAGAAAAGAATCATTGAAATTTTAAATACAAAAAATTAAAAGTTCACATTTTTTTTAATTGTTGTTACTTAAACATTTTAATTCATTAATGAAAAAACTTAAATAAATTGTATTTACAGTAAAAAAAATAAATAAATAAATTTTTTAAGCAAAATTTTCTTTCGCTCCGAAAATGCTTTTTAGTTGGACTCTTTTCAGAAAAGAAAAACAAATCGTTTTCCCACGTTCTATACAAAAATAAACACAACTTCAACCCAGTATACCATTCTAGGAGCGCTCCGAAAATGATCTTTAGTTGGACTCGTTTCTAGCTCCATTTTCGGAGCGCTCCTAGAATGGTATACTGGGTTGAAGTTGTGTTTATTTTTGTATAGAACGTGGGAAAACGATTTGTTTTTCTTTTCTGAAAAGAGTCCAACTAAAAAAGAAAAACAAATCGTTTTCCCACGTTCTATACAAAAATAAACACAACTTCAACCCAGTATACCATTCTAGGAGCGCTCCGAAAATGATCTTTAGTTGGACTCGTTTCTAGCTCCATTTTCGGAGCGCTCCTAGAATGGTATACTGGGTTGAAGTTGTGTTTATTTTTGTATAGAAAACGATTTGTTTTTCTTAATTTAATTTAATCGAAATCAATAAAACTTTTATTGTTATAAATTACTTACAATAAATATTTTATAAAGTGGTGAAATACATGGATCACTTGCTCTTTAGTCTACATGAGTTGACATTTTTGGTTGTTTTGGAAATAAATAAATTGGTTTGTTAAATTAAATAGAAAATTAACGCAATCCAAAATGAGACTTAAAAAAAAAATATTGCTCAATTTATTTTCCCCAGCATCAAAATTGTTGTTACCAACTTTTCCGCATACGTTATTTCTTAATTTTATTTATTATGATTTGTATGCTAAGTTTTTTTCGTTCTGAACATATGAGTTAATTATACAAAATATACACAATTTATCTTTTATTGGAGGAGTTCCATATGCATGATATTAATATAACACTGTGTGGCGTAGCTAATTTTTTGTGTCTTAAAGTGTTTACTGTATGTGTTTAATATGCAGCAAAGATATAACAAAATGTACTATTTTCTGTCGGTGTACCGTATGATACATTGTGAACAAATATTGTTATAAAATCGAATCAAAGTCCAAAAAGCCTAAAGGTACGGTCACACTTGGCAAATATTGGCAAAGAAAAAACGTAACCAATAAATAACATATATTTGAACTTGTTTATTTATTTAAAAAACCTTTTCTTATATAGGCCAAATAACAACAAATATTTAGTTTTAATTTATTTGATGCTGTTTGATCTTGCAAAACTCTTGTAAGAGTAAACAACGTCAAACAAATTTGTGCCAAAAAGAAGTGGTTACGCTTTTTTGAGTAAATCTTTGCCAAATGTGACCGTACCTTAACTATGCGTTGAATCTGGTGATAGAAATAAACCAACGTTTGAGGCGCTTGTCACTTTTTTGCGAAACATACACAGAGTAAAGATCCGGTCGATGACAGTCACTTGAAATCTTATCAAATATTGGAAATTTTTTTAATTGAAAGTTCATCAGCTTATTCAATACCGAATTAATTTTAATTTATGTCGTACCATTTCTAGTGATGGCAAAAAAAAAAAAGAATAATCGACTAATGGATTAATCGAAAAGAAAAAATAATTGATTGCAATTAATTGGAAAGATTTAATCGATTAATCGATATTTTTAGGTAAAATTGAAAATTATCATAAATAAAAAAATTATTATTACTTTCAAACCCCACTTTTTATTGGAGCCATTTATGCATATATGTATTTATTGTATACAAATGTTTTGTCAGCCTATAGTGAACAACGGAAAAAAGGGACATAAACATAGCTGCCAGACTTTACGATATATCGTCATTTTGACGATTTATTTTTCTTTTTTATCGTGATTTTAACAATTTTTTCCGAAATTCATCTGTCAGTCACGAAAAGCGCTCATGCGTTTGTTTCTCTTGGCTTTTTCTATTTCTTTTTGTTTCTAGATGTCGTATCGATTATATTTTGGAATAATCGATTTACTCAATTAATCGAAAGAGAATCCACGATACAATTAAATCGTTAATTAAAGAAAAATAATCGATTATTACTAGTTTTTCGATTAATCGTGCCATCACTAACCATTTCCAGCTTTCTCAAAGATATTGAATAAATTTTAACAATTTTCCAAAAAAAAAAAGAAAAGTTAAATGCTCTTTTAAACAAACATTAGTTTTTGCTGTGACAAAAAGCTTTAGGTTTTGAAAGACAAATGCAACGTTGCACTTTAAATTAAATTTACTAATGTGTTCTCATCTCTCCATAGTTTTTTTAAATTCGTCTTTCGAAGTAAAACTAAGAGTTATTTGCAAAATGAAAAAAAAAACAGTAAAATAAATTTACAATCTAGTTGTATATATATTTTAAAATTTTGTTCTACTCTGGTTTTTTATACCTATTTTTAGCAACAAAACTCTTTAATTTGTTGCTAGGTTCTATTTTGTCTCTCACACATTTCCGCTCCGTTGTTCCAACTATGCCTGGAAGTTTCCGAATAGAATTTACGAAAAAAAACACAAAAGTAGGAAAAGAATTTTGTTTTAGTTAAAGTAAAGTTTAAGTTCTGCCTGAGTGATTTATGTTTTCCAATTTTCACGTTATTTTTCGTAAGTTTTTCTTGTGCCAACCAACAAAAAGAAAAAGGAAAGGGAAGAAATTTGTTTCTGTATTTATTACTTTTCTACAAAATAAACGCACCTCGCTATAAAATCTCTCGTTCTCTCGCTGGCTTTAGCGAAGTCCAACATAGTTGTCTGGCACTTTATGTTGTTTCACTTGTAAACTTTTCAAGTGAAATTTTCTTTTGATTTTTTTTTTTTTTAATTCAAAATTGTTTCATATAGTTGTTGTTGTTGTCGTTTGTTACATTTACTTAATGTGGCTTGATGGGCATGTTGCATTTTTTAGTAAATATGAATATAAGCAGTTAAAATTGTTAATATTTGAAACCAAAAACTGAAGACAGTTGTAAGAAGACGTCCTGAGAGTGAATTAGGAATATGCACATTTCATTCGAATAGGAATACATAATTTAGCAAATGGTTACAGCCCCTGTTTTATATTAATCACTTATTCCAACATATAACTTCAAGGATAGAGTATCTCAAGGTCGAACTTTACATACTAAATTTCTATAATTTTTTGTCCTTCAAAAGTGAAACAAACAAACTGAAACTTTCTTTCACTTCCACTTAACGCAATTTGCAAGTATGTTAAACATTTTATTATGAATTTAAATTAAACCAAAAAAAAAAAATGAAATATTTGAATGTCATTAAAGAACAAAGTACGAGAACTAAGTACACACACTGGTAGCTGAGTACAAAACTGTTAAAATTCTTGATTTTTTTTATATATTTTGAATGGTTCATAAAAATAGAAATATAAAATATTTAACGAAACAGTAAGAATAAGTTTAAATTTATTCTCCCTATAGTAAATAGGGAGAGCTCTAATTCTTACTATTCACTCGGAAGAAATTTAAATTCAATGTATAGTGACACCGCAAACAAAAATGCTTCAAATTTCGTTGTAACTATCTCTTAAAATAGTTGTCTTCATTCATAATAAAAAATAAAAATTACGATACGATGCCTTTAATCAGTTGTCAGTTTAAATCATTTTATTTAATTTTATATTTTAGCTTTTAATGTAATTATGTTTGTTTAATTAATTTCAACTTTGAGAAAACATACATTATGCGCGCCTAAATACGAATACACATATTTGCAGACACATTTAATCAGCGATGGAAAATTGATTTTTTGTTATACTTAAAATAAAAATCAAATAGCTATTTTTGCTCTGTAAGAGAAAACCTTCATTTGCAGACGTTATAAGAATCTGTGGTTTGTTTAGTTCTTGTAACTGAAATCTGGTTTATTTATCGTATTCAGGAGCTTTACTGTGCCAAGTGAAATTATTGTGTGTTGTCTAAACTGTGCTCGGGAATAAATATCCGTCAGAGGATATAAATCCTTAATAAATATCCTTAAGAGGGTATATATTACGTTGGAGTTAAGCTTTCCACATAAATAAAAATGCTAGACGTTTTAAGAATTTATTCTCTGTGTGCATAGTTCATGACAGATTATTCCCCAGCTACTAGTACCCGTTTCCACCTTCAAACAATCAGTGTACACTAAGAGCGTAACATACCGGAAGAAAGTTTTTGCAGCCCAGGTTCAATCGAAATTCGGATTTGAACTATACAATCTGCCATCTGAGTCTTTGATGTGGATATCAATTGATGTACGATCCACAGCGTACCCAAAATCGGCTGTGGCTGTCTAAATTCTGGGATTTTGCATATTCTTGTAAAAACTGACAATCCGGACTTTGCCGGTCTGACACCAATACCGTTTGCCCTAATCAATGATAGTTCTATTAGAAGCCCAACACCATCAGATTAACTGACAAATCTGATTTAAAATGAAAGATATTTGTAGGACCTGTCTTAAGCAATTATTGCATTAATTTTAAATCAAGCCATTAAATTAATTTAAAGAAATATGTTAGTGCATACATTCCCATTCCTGCATTTAACGTTCTCGTGCGTAAACGAGGTTTGAGCAACACTTTTAAACAATTTTTGTTTATACAGAATTTTAATAAAATTTCATGTATTTATCATTAACAATTGAGCAACATATGGATTGTGTTTGTTGTTGCATGTTTAATTAATTTTCAGAATATGATAATGTGGTCTGTTAAAAAATTTAATTATTTAAAGGACGACTTCTAAAGTATTTTTTGCCTTTACACGCTTTGTTTAAATTTTAATTAGTCTATTCATCTCTAGATAGAGTAACTGAAAGCATTTCTTTAAAATCATCGGTATATAATTATTATTTAGACAATTAAAATTATATTCTTGAATATATAATTGGTAACAAGATAATAAATATTTCATCGAGAAAGCAGTACTATGTACTTATGAACGTATGTTTAAGTTTTTTTTTTTTTTTGTAATTAAAAATTTAAAGCAAATATATATTTACTATTTATATGTGTGATTATATTTGGGTCATGGTTGTGATTTACTCATTAAATTCCATTAACAAACTTTTACCATGCTGAACCATTTAGTTGAATTATTTATTTTAATGTGATTAAACCACTTAACAATTGCAATCGAACAAATTATAACTAATATGCTTTTAATTATAAAATCTGTATGTGTATGTGTGAAACCAATACAATCAATAAATACAAATAACAATAACAAATCATAAGGAATGATCAATTATATTATATTCTGCACGTTATAATGGATCTGATTAATTGTGACTAATTGAACCTTCATCATCACCATGCACCACCGTCATAAAGTAAATCAAACCAAGTAATCAGACATCAAATGTTTCTAACTCTAAAAAAAAAGTTACTCCAAATCCAAAGCCAATCAATAATTTAATAATCATTATTTTATGATTTCTTTATCTTTTTTATTATTTTCCTAAATCAAAAACCAATAAACAACATTTCAATGCAACATTTCAAAACGCCAACGAATTCGTTGTTGCTGAAAACAATTTATTTAAATTAAAATTTTTACTTGATAAAACAACATTCGCTTACAACAACCATCAAATTAAATGTTTTATATGCACCACAAAAACAACAAAAATATATTCTTCATATTATTTAAATTAAAATTAAATGCACATTTACAACACTGGCACCTAAAAAGCAGTAAAACTTTAAACCAGACTAAGAACTTAAAGCCAATAGCAACAACAAGCACCACCGCCACCATCACCTCTGCCAACAAGAGTTCGAAATTAAAAGCACCAATACAAAAGGTAAAAGACACCAAAAAAGTAAAGAATAAATCTAAAGAAAATTTAAAACTGGAGTCGATAGCGAACAAGACAACTAAAAAGGTAATAGTAAAACCAAAAGCAACAATAACAACAAAGACAAAGGCAACAGCTATACCAACAACAACAACATCGACAGCAATAGAAAAAGAATCTAAGAGAACAGTTTGGATTAAGCCCCAAGTAACACAGGTGCCAGAAACAACACAAACAACATCGACAACAGCACAAACAATGAAACCTTCATTGTTACCAAAACCAAAGGTTAAAGTTGTTATACCACCAGCTCTATTACAAAAGCAACAGCAGCAACACCTACAGCAACAACAACAACAACAGTATCCTCATCATCATCAGCAGCAACAATTCGACAATGAGGAAGAAGATGAAGAAGTATTAGATGACGAACACGAACGCGAATACAATGCTGATGAAGATCGTGAACCGGATGTTGGTTTTACACCCTCTAGTCGCATACCAGTGCGTACAGCAAATGCTGAAAAACGCGCCTTATTGGCAGGCATCCAATCTTCCTCCGAAGAGCCCACTCCCTCACCTACCTCTGATTTGAAAAAAAGCAAAGCTCTGATAAAGTAAGTTCTCCTCCATGTATACCAGCAAACAAACAAACAAATATACTATATACATATACTATATACATATACATATGTACAACCAAGAAACCCCTTCATTGTGCATGATGTGTAATCTAGTTCCCCATTCTTCAACATAGCGAAAGTGAAAACATGAAACTTTATAAAAAGTGGTTGTTCGAGGTAATTGTTTCTAGTTATAACAATCCCTTCCTCACGCTTCATGCTATGGACGAAGGTGGATAAAAAATATTCTAGACAGTTTAATAGGTAAAATAGTATTACATTTAAGCTGAAAATTTATATTAAAAGGCAAGATTTCACAGTGGCATGCTTAAAGTTAAAACAGTATATCAGTATAGGCTATTTTGAACTACTTGTGTAAATAAAGTCTTTGGTTTACACTACGGCCGAAGGTACAAAAATAAATATCAGGTTATTGTGGCCCAGCTTTGCATCAGATATTACTCTACAAAATAACGAAAACAGACACCGTTACATCATTTGGGATAGTGATTCTGCGTCTAGGGCAGTGATGGCCAAACACATACTATCATTTGTTTTAAGAGAGAAAATCATAAACATCTAAACAAACTCGTAGCGAGAACTTACATTTATTCCACAAGTGCTACCCAGCAACTGATTTAAGTTTGATCTCTGCGATCACAACAAAACAAGAAACAAATGCGCATTTAAGTAAAACGCAAAAGTAAGCTTATACAGGCATGTCACATAATTCGATCGGAATGGTTTCAATTCCGTATTTGCAAATCGATCGTTTTTACTTTGCGTTCTCTAGATTCCGATCGATTTTGTTTATTACCAAAAAAAATTTTAAATCTCGATTTTTAACCTAAAAAGAAAAAAACATTAGTTTTTTGTAATAAAAAGTGTAACAAAAGCGAACAAAAAAAAAAAAAAAACGCTAACAAAGAAATTTTAAATAAAAGTCAACAAAATTTTCTAAAAATGCCCAGAATTTCAATTGTTGCTGTTTTAAATGAACAAAAACATCAAAACGCAGTTGAAAAGCTACGAAGAAGAAATTCCTCTGTCATATTCCAGTGCTGTGCAAATATTTTTAATTTTTGTAATTTTTTGACAAAAGTTTTCTTGTCGCTGACACCAACTTTGAAATTTTGAAAATTTAATAGAATTATCAATGAGAGAACTAAAAAAAACAATGAAATAATAAAATTAATTATTTAATTGTCATTATAAATTAGTAGTATGAGTTTTTTTTTCAGTATAAAATCATAAAAAATAACAATTCCACTTTAGAAATCTAAAGTGGTTTCATACCGAAAAAAAAAATTCGTTCTTCGTTCGGAATTGAGTTCTGTGACATGGCTGATAGTGTACGTGCGTCAACGTAGCGTTAGCAGAGTTTTGTGGCCAAGCACATTGTAATTTCGCCCATGATTGTTGACAATATAAACAAATTTGATAAAAATATCATATAGGATCTAAAATAGAACAGAAGTTTTGGTAAGTTCTGTGCTCTGCCAAAAATTCATACATACCTGCAACAACGAGAATGGTCAACTGTAACCTTAAAAGGATTAAATGTTTTCCCGTGTCCCATGGTAATTATTGCATAACTTGATTCCTAACCCTCTCTGAATGATCTTGAAAAACTTTTAAGTTGTTCGAACAATGTAATTTCAACATGTTTTTTTTTTTTTTGCGAATCAAGTTACGCAATGATTGCCATGGGACAAATACTTATTCTACAAGGCGTTGTCGTAACGCGAAAACATTTAATATTTTTGCCTTAGAGTTGAGCATTTTCGTTGTTGCAGTTTTATATGAATGTTGGACTTCTCAAGATTTAATGTTCGGATTCTTCTCGCTGTTATGTCTTTTTCCATTACACAGAAAAAAATACAAATGAGTTTCAATTAAAATATTTGTGGCATCAATTAAAAATTTAATTGAAATCGGACCTGTAAACAAAATGATAGTAACAATTAAAACAAAATTTGAGATTCAATTGAAAATATAAGAAAAACAAATGGAATCAATTAAAATTTTAATTGAAAATTATTTTAAAATCAATTAAACGTTTAATTAAAAAAAACATGAATTTTATTGCTGTGTTAACAAACTACAATAGATGGTCATGCTCAGAAGTTACTCGATTCAAATCTAGAATTTCTTATTTAACTTGAGAGTAAATCCAGTTGGCAAATAACAATGCTATTGTTATAAATTCGAAAATGCAACATTTGGCCATGAATCTGTAATGCAATGATGATGTGTGCAACACATATCATTTGCATTAGAATATGAGTGTAACATAATCACAAATCCCATCATATATGTACGAGTATAGAGCGGTAACGCATTTTCGATAAGACATTGCAATATAGAAAATATTATTAGTAGATCTATCAGCGATGCTTATTTTTTTTTAGCAAATTTGAAGAAGTTCTATCTCGTCCGATAGTTTAACCATACACTGTGATATCTTAACATTTTAGTAACACTTTTAGTCGGCTAAATACTTGTTCGTGTATAGAAGGGTAAGCATATACATACATATGTATGTATATATTTTATTTTAATATCAAATGCTCGTAATATCTCTGCATACATTTGTAAGTGTTGTTCAATATAATATAACGTATACATATGTATATACCAAAGCCAATTACAGATGGTAGGTAGTTAGTTGTTACAATAATTGTAGATCTACCTACCTACATAAATGGCAAATATGCATATGTATCTAAAGGAAGTACATACTAGATGTCTTGTAAAAAATGTAAGCTTATTTTCAGCGTAAATTTCTATAAAAAATCGTAGCAATTTGCTTATTAAGTCAATATATAAATGTATTTACCAAAATGTAAGATTGGCACGCACATCTCTATGTAAATTTTGTTTATGTACTTTTTGTAATTATACGGTTTATAAGTTTAGCTTTCAGTTCTTTTTTTACTCTTTCACTCACACAAATTACACGACACTTTCATTTCCTGTACAAAATTTAGTGTTACAACTTTTTCTAAAAGGTGTTAGTTAAGCAAAAGTAAATTTAAACTTGTATGTACGAGTATTTCGTTGTATGCTACACTTAGTATTCGTTAATATTAATTTGTAAATACTCTTTTTTTTAGTACAATTACAGTAATTATACAAGTTTTGTAAAAAAAAAAAAATCGATTAATGGTTTTGGTTTAATTTCTTTTTGATTTAAAATTCTTTTTTTTTTATCCATTTGTGTGTATTATAATATTATAACTTTTTCTTTTTGTTCTTTTAATAATATAGTGCTGAGAAACGTGCTTCATGGCGTGCAGCCCGTTTGCATTCTTTGGAGAAGGGTGCTGCAGAGGCCCAAACTGTCATACAAAATATGACTAAAATAGCCGATGGTCTCTTGACTGAGACTCTACCCACAGAGGTTAGTATGAGTTCTTTTTTTTTTTTTTATTTGAAAACGCTTACTATAAATATTATTAACAATAACAAGTCCATAGTTGTCCCCTGAGTACTTACTTGTGTGTATTTACTAACTCTACTACTGTCTGTTCGTTTTATTGAGCCTTCCCCCCATTTAAGCATATTTTGAACATGTATTCACTCCATGTGTGTCAAACGTTTTAGTTTAGTTTATATTTTTTAACATTTATATTCAATATTTTATCGTAATTTTAATCAAATCTACTAAAATAAATAAGAGAAACAATAATTTCATTTATTATTTCTGCTATATAATGCTTAATGCTACTAACCAACTACCAACTACATACTCGTTGAAGTTTCTTTTTTTTTTAATATTTATTCCATATTTTACTGTTTGCAATAAAAATCTTCGGGAAAACTTTATTGTTTTTGTTATAATTTTCATTTAGTAATAATATTGGCATGTGTTTAGAGTTCTCAATGAATTGATTGTTCAAAATTGTTCCCTGTTTATTTGGATATTTAAATCAAATATAAAAAACTACAGCAAAAATATTGTGAATGTGGTAGTGGTTTTCCATCTCAAAAACTTATTTTCACGATACTTTCAGTGGGCCATTCTCACTTTTCCCGTTCTCCAAACATTTCACTGGCATCTATGAAACATAAAATTGTTATCTACGAAAAGACAACAATATTTTTTTTTTTGCAATTTCAAATGTAAACTTAGAAAATTCATATTTAAAGACTAACAGCCGTATTCATAAAAAATCTTGATATAGGTTTAAAGTACATACAAATTAGTTAACCAACACTTCAAACTTAACAAACCTTTGGTAGAAATTCGTATTCATAAACAGTGCATTCACTAATAAATGTTGCAATGAATTTTTAAGCTGTAGGCTGGCATCACTACTATTATCTGCATATGTCAGTTTAATATTAATTATGCATAAAAACGATTATCAACACATACCGGTAATCATCTCTTATAAATGGTTTTTACTATTTGTATTAAAAGAGACATTTCAGGGAAACAAATAATACAAGCTGGCGCAAAAGTAAACTTCCAATCAGGCGATCTTGCTGGACAGTGCAAACCGCCAAAACGGGAGATTAGGCGCCCGGGAAATGCATCCTTCAGCATATCGGTTGTGGCACGTGCAGTGTATGCCGTTGCACCGTCCTGTTGGAACCACATGTTTTCCAATCCCAATTCATCAAGTTGCGGAAAATTTATAGCATTTTCTGATAGGAGGTTTACTTTTGCGCCACCTTGTATATCTTAATCTGTTTGTCAACTAAAAAAGCAAGAAAACGATGTAGAAAAGACTAATTTTAATAATTTTTGTTTTTTATCACAAACATTTTGTTCGAATCACTAGTGTGTTGTGTACATTTTGAATTGTTTTTAAAATTAAAAAATTTCAGCTGCCACTGATTTGAAATTTACGTGAAACTTTCTAGGAAAATGAAACATATTTAATTGTACTTTTATATTTTTCTTAACACTTTTTCTTTCTTATTAAATATAAGGTTTCCATTATTTATTGGAGAATAAACTTATTTACAAATTTCTTCAACAAAGCTTTACGAAAGGCTTATTTAGCTAATAATCTGTTATGAATACAACTTTAAAGTATTGCGCTTAATAATGGTTCATAAACCTTTAATGAATACGGCTGTAATTGTTCAATGCTTATCTGTTTCTATTACGACCGATTTATTAGATTACAGACCAAAGGAATTATTCTATAATTCGATTTTAAGAGAACACTTTCCAATACATATTTCCGTTTTTTGAATGAGAAATTTACAGTATTTGCATCTGCGTATGAGAGAGCCTAATGCAAAGAAATGCAAAAATTGCTGGTATCAGAAATAGGGTTTTATTACGCTATCAAGACACCGGTAATACTGTGGCTTCCAGGAATAAACTTTGAAGCCTGTTCAAGATAAAGCTTCGAATAAATTAACTCAATGTAAATAAAAGCTTACTTCAAAATTAAACATGTTAAAAGCCATTTCCATTCATACCAATTCTTTAGCCGCAATCAAAGGCTCATTATTGGATAATAAAGATTTTAGAGCATCTGTATTATTTCAGATCGAATCACCAGTGAATTGAGCCATGTCATACACTCACTACAAAAGTCATCTCTGTTTCATAGCTTATATGAACACTGAAATCTTATTTCTACAAACTCTAGCATTTTTAACTGATTAGTTTTTCAATACCAAATAATGCTAAAAAAAATAAAGCATTTTATTATATGTATTTGCAATTGAAAGTTTTATATCAAAATTGTTATTATACACATTTTTGTTGTAGTTTTCTTCATAACCGTATGCAAAACTTGAATAAATTCCTTTGAAGCTCTGCACATAACCAATCATTTTATTTTTCTATTTAATGTCATTTATTATTTATTGTGGGTCAACTAAATACTAAAGGAAATTAATATATTTATTGATTGACTTTAATAGAATAATAATAATCAAATGTCATAAGGAACAATTTAGTAATAAAAGAAAAGGAATAAAAATAATAGAATACAGACTTAACCGACGGTTGTATTAAGTTTTTAAATTAATAAAAATATAAAATGCTCAGATTGATGAAATGAATCTACGAAGTAAGTACGGGTGACCTTTAAAAAACATATAAGTAAATCGTTACAATAACTATGAGGCCATTCACACGATGCAATTAGTTGCATGCAATTTTTCCATTCTCTTTTAAAATTGCTACGTAAAATGTTGTGCACTTATACGATGCAATTTTACGTGCTACAAATCATGAAATTTTAATTACACATTCCTCTTTAGTTTTTCATTCGCAACAAAGAAAACAAAATTTTTAAATATATGTAAATATATCTAAGATATGTATGTACAAAAAATATATGTACATATGTATGTATATAAAATAATATACATACATATACAATATAGAAAAATTTTAAAAAATATAAAAAATGGAAGATTTTAATACAGAAGATGTAATTGAAAATGTTCTTGCGCATTCATTTTTATAACGCACACTTCAAAGTCAGAATAAGAATACATAAAACACAAACGATGGTAAAAGGAAATGTCAAAAAATTGCATGACAAACGAAAGTCGTGCAACTTTTTCTACCTATATTCCTCTACAAAGGGAAACTGAAAACGTTTTCAATTCGGCATAGACAATTCCAAGGCGTTATAGAAAATTAGTGAAACTTTTATTCTACGATGAACCAAATTGAAAATTATATTTTTCTTTTCAAAACATTTTTACAAAATTTAGAACACAAACTTAATAAAAATTTCACTTTATCTTCATTTTACAAATGTAGCCCCCTGCTGTATAGTATAATTTTTAGTATCTTAACAGTCTTTAGATGTAATAAAATTTCAAGTGATTTTCAATTGTAGCCTTAAGGTACGGTCGCACTTGGCAAATATTTGCCAAAAAAGATGTAACCACTAAATAAAATATTTTTGAACTCGTTTATTTATTAAAATAAAACTTCGTTTATTGAGGACAAGACACAACAAATATTTAGTCTTATTTGATTTAATGCTGTTTGATATTGCAAAACTCTTGGTTACGCTTTTTTGAATAAATATTTGCCAAGTGTGACAATGGCTTTACTTAATTATGAAACATGTTTAAAATTTTGTAAAATTAGTATTTTTAATTTCGCGCTCCTTTGACCGACAAACAAACAAATTACACGTTTACATTATATTAGACAATTTGTAATTAAATTGTAATAAAAACTGACACAATGCCACAAAGGGTCTTTGTTTTAACATAATAATGTTTGTTGTTGTCTTAATTACCATTATAAAAACTTTTACATTAATTAATGTGAATGAAATGAAATGAAATTTCGCTAAAGTTGTTTAGTAGCAGAAAATTTGATTTTAATATGGAAATGAGTAATTTTTATGCAAATTTTATTTCTAATTCAAAAATACCAGGTCGTTTTTCTTTTCTTCCACCTCATTGAGTGGATATACTCGTTCGTATTAAGTTAGTTTTTAACATTATTTGACTTGTGTTTAGATAATATTTCTGTTGTCGTTTTCTACAGCACACTTTACAATTGATTTATATTTTATATATTTTATTTTATAAAGCAGGCAAAAAAGATTGTTTTTCCAAAAATTGCCATTAAGTCTAGCGATGGTCCGGTCATAATACGTGAACGAGAAAAAATACTAGATGAAAAAATTGTACGCCGTACAGAAGAGGTGACATGTCCCATAACAGGACGACCTCAGTTACGTACGGTCGAGTACATTGAAAAGATCATCGAAACTGAGGTTAGATTATAAACAATCAAACACTAAAACGTAATTGGGGTTTTCATTTCAAAATTTAAATATTCTGTATTTTTTAAGTTTTTTTTCTTTTGCATCGTATTCTTTTGTTTAATAAGAGCACCCTTTCTTTTTACGTTGTCTTATTATTTTCCACAAGCAAATTCTTTTGGTAAACAGTTGCTCATAAAATTGTTGTTGTTGATACATATTTATTTATTGTAAAATTTTAGTATTTCTGTTTGTAGTGATTTTTTTTTTTTTTCATTATTATTTATTTTTTTTTATTAAGTATTTCTTTTCTCTGTGTATTATAAAACAGTTTTCTTATAAATGGCAAATTGTTAAAGACGTTCGCTTTACTCATAAATTATTTATTAATTAAAAACACGTAAAAATGGCAAATTTGATAGAACGGATTTGATTATTGCCTTAAGTTTGGTAGAGAGACACATTGATTTGTATGTTTTGTTTTTTATCCTTTTGACCTTGTAAAACGAGGCTGTAAATGTTGTTGAAAAGTATTGTTTTTAATAACAAGGGTTCCTTTGTTTTATTTTGAAACTTAAATGCACAACTTCTGTTTGTTTTTATTGTGCACATTGTTGTAGTTGTTGTTATTTTTATTTTTTGCTTGGTAGTAGTAGTAGTGTTGTACTTGTAGTAGTAATTATTATCATCATTTTAAACAGAATACAATTTACCACCAATACCATTATCACAAATTGCACTTGTCCCATTTGCATGTACACTAGACCTGCCCTTAAAAGATACATCTGTTTTGGATGGGTCATATTGTGTTCTTTATTAGCTAAATTTAACTAAAAATGTCAAGACAATGGGATAGCGATCCCATTGATCCCATGAAGAAAGCAAACCATTGTGGAAGAACAAAATAAAAACCATTCAAAGCAAATTTAGCCGGGTTAATGTACTCACTTCATACATGTGTATGTATGTTTGTACTTGTTAACTGTTCAATCTTATTTTATGTTCACTCACTCACATTCACTCACTCACTTAAATATATTCACCTACAACACCGCCATTTGCCATCACCATCACAAACAAGTGCACATTCTCAATTATAATTTATCATTCGAAGAGCAGTTTCTACAATAGAAACAATTCAGTCATTGCAGCACGTCCATATTAATGTTTAAAACGCACGCACATATGTACATATTTGGTTATTTAATTAAGGGAGCAAGCAATAATATTCATGTTATGTACTTAAATAGAAATTAAATTGTCATAAAGACTCTTAAACGTTTACTTATGTATATTTATTGCATAAAATTTATTAAAGTTGTGTGAAATATTCATATAAACATTTGACATTATTAATTTTCGTTGATTTTGATTGAGTGAAAATTCAGTTTTGTACTGTTCTTTGTGCCTATCTTCTTTAAATATGAACTAACAATAAGTATTTCAAGTCTTACATATATCTAAAGAATTTTATTTATTTAGTCCTACTAGTGCGGGATGCAAATTGTTTATCAGCTGTTGTTTATATGTTTATTATTATTTTAGACCATATTATGATTACTTTAGATCATAATATGATTATTTTAGATCATAATATGATTACTTTAGATAATAATATGATTACTTTACCTTGGGTCATAATATGATGTTATCATATCAAATTATGATTAACAAGAAATTATTATGATGAAATATTACGTTGATAATTGATCATAATATGATATTTTATGGCACTTACATTCATCATAGTATGTTTTGACTACAATCATAAATCTTATCATAATATGTTGCTATTAGATTATGTTTACCATAACCATGGTTTTTCTCAGCATGTGTATTCCATAACACTATATAAGGTTTATGATTGAGTTATAAAGTAGGAGTTTACAATCTAAACTAAGCGTAGAGTTTCTGCCAATGAGCCAATTAATTTGGATTAATTTTAATTTCTTTTGAGTCAATTTTTGCATCTACTATATTGGATTTCCATTAAAAATAAATGCCTCATAAATTTATGAGGTATAGGGAGGTTTTATATTTGAACAAAAAGAAATCAGATTCGTTGTATTTTGTTGACAATCAAATGATTCAATTATATTCATATATTTTTTCGATTGCAACACTCAGTCAGATGACAGAGAAGAATTATGAAGTAACTGAGTTTTTCTCACCAACACCAAATATTTTTGCCACAACAGAACATTTCTTTTATATATAAAAGAATAATGTTCAAAACAATTTTCTTTGTATGTCAGAAACATAATGGTTTAAATTTTGGAATAAATTCTAAATCTGAAATAGTTTTTTAAACGTTTAAGCATTATCTTATCGAGAATGAATATACATTAACTTTAACCGGGAACGGCAAAAGTCCGGACAAGCACCACAAATTTTGTATCTCTTTAGTCACACAAATGTTTGACCGAAAAGCCGAATGTCGTACTTAAATGGGTTTAATATTGGATAATTTAATGTTTACTTTTAAAAAATAATATACTGACCTAATTTGTTGAATACCGATATCTTAAATTATATAAAAGCTTATCTACAACATTTACATAATTAGGCAATTCGAATATTCATAAAGACCTAAACGTGCCTTTGATAAAAACTGAGATCCAAAAAAATTCAGTAAAATACTTAAAAAAACAACATATTAAATAATAGTGGCTACATTCGACTAAGAAAAAGGAATACGCGGATCTGAGCCAAAGACAAGAACAAGGAATGACTTAATACTTATAAACAACAATGGTCAAACAATTTTCGTCCGGCACTGGCTGTACTAAATAATAAAAATTCATTAGTTGAATTAGTTATTATTAGTTCGTTTTTTAATGAAGATATGAATAAAATATTAAAATGTATGTATAAGTATTTATGCAATTCAATCTAATCAGGTCAAATGTTTAAAGACTAGGTACTTTTTTGGTACCATTACAACAAAATAATGGTTTTCTTTTAAATAAATGACAAGCTTTAAATTTGGTGTCATGAAGTGACCAAATTTTTATTTATAAACGTTTTTAGACTATTGAATTATCTATAGAGTTAATCTTTCAGGGCTCAAATGTTCATCTTGCAAATTTAAAGTATAAAAACTTAATAGGTTGCGCACTTTTTTTTTTGTTCTAATGGGAGAGAATTTGTGAGAGAAATGTTTTATGTTTTATCAGAAGTACGTGTAAATGTACTTAAAACGCCCCAAAAGTAACCCAAATTTTAATTAAAAAACAAGTAACAAAGTATAGTCGGTAAAGCCCGACCAGATAATACCCTACACCCAGTATATGTATAGAATGTGTTTTTCAGAAATGGGCGCTATATGGGAGCTACATGTATAATGAACCGAAAATCTAAAAATGTAGTGGCATGGTTTCTGTGCATATAGTTTTTTGTGTCAAGTTTTATCTCGATATAAACACTTTTAAAAAACGTATGCACGTTAGTGATTTTCAAAAGTTTGTCTTATATGAAAGTTTTGACTAATTATGGATCGAGCGTTATAAAAATAGACGTCATGATTTCTGTTGATATGAAACTAATTTGTGTTGAATTTCATTTGTATACCAACATTTGGAAGAGATTTATGGTCGTTAAAGTGATTTTCAGAAGTGGGACTTATATGGGAGCTAAGACTAATTATGGACCAATCATCATAAAAATTTACCGAATGATTTATGTATGTATATATGAAACATATTTGTGTTAAATATTTTTAAGAAAGTTATGCTCTTGATTTTTGTGATTTTCGTAAGTCGGCTATGGTCAATTATCGGCCGCTCTGCACTACAATTTGCGTGCAATGTTGAATAAAGATTACTTTCTAGGTCTAGGAGGGGATATATTCAAATATATTTGACTAAGCCAAACTAACCTCTTCTATTTTAAATACAAAAATTTTAAACAAAATTAATTGTCAACTGTAGAAAATAAGTAGAGTAGAAAATAATTGACTTACTCCTCCCTTATACGAATGACCAGCATTAAATAAACTTTTTTTTATTTTCTAAATAATTTTAGCAATTTTTTTATTATATTGCAACAACGTAGCAGCATAATCGTTGGTGTTATTCTTCTGTTAAGTTGATGTTGTTGATGATGCTGTTATTGTTGATTGTATTTTATTTAATTTCTACGTGTAGTTGTTACAGGGTTTAAAGAAAATATTACTTTGGTTTTAGTTTATTTGTTTTTCTCTACTGTTTATAAACAAATAACAAACGAAAAAAAAAAAAAAACAACACAACTTTATACAAATAGGTATTTGTTTGGAGATTTTGCAGGATTTCAATTGTCTAGACTGGAGTAAAAATACCCTTTCATTTATGTATTTATTTATTCGTTTGTTCATTTAGTTGTTTTGTATTTTGTATTATTGTAGTACAGCTCGCATTAGTTAAATGTATTTCTTTGTTTTCAGATTTCCATTGTTATTTTAATTAATTGTTTTTATGTTTTTGTTTCTTAGTTGGCAAATATTGACAAGACATTTAATTTACTTGTTTAAGCCAATTGTACAACACCGGGGGAATATTTATTGTTACTAGTTATCAGCCATGTCACAGAATTTCATTCCGTTCTAAAGTGGAATTAGTTTCGTATTTTGCTTACATAGAAAAAATAAAACGAACAATTGTTTCGGAATGAAACCTAAACAAGCTCAAAATTACTATTCCACATAGCAAATTGAATATGGTTTCATTCCCAAAAAAACAAAATTCCTTGTACTTTTTATAATTGAATTAATTGAATTAATTCCACTTCCGAACAGAATTAAACTCTGTGACATGGCTGTATATTTACATTTAGCGAAACACAGTAATAGTAATCTTTTCTTTTATGAGATGTGTAATATTTTTTTTTTACTTTTCACTATAACATTTTCCGAAATTAAGAACCATATAAAATATTGTCTGATTTCTTAAGATTTTGGTGTTTAAAACAACCACCGATTTTTAGCACATCTTGCGGAAATTCTTGGAATATTGATAAAATGTCTTTAGTTGTTTTTTTTTTTTTTTTTTTTGTAAAACATTTCTCATTTGGAAAAATAATTTTAAAACATATTTATTTTTGTTGGTGCTGTTTGGTTTTTCGTTTAGTGATTTTGTTTTTATTTTCAAACCTCAAAAGTTGTTTTAAAAATTGTTTTGTCATTCTATTTGCCATTTGTACGCATTATAATGTGTTGCATCATCGTCCTGTCTTTGTTGTTTGCTGTCGAGAATGTTATTGTTGTTGCTGCTGTTATTTTGTGGTGAAAATGCTTTGAAAGAAAACAAATTGGAGCAGAAGAATGTCAACATCACAATAGTTTATTTGTATAAAAGTGCATGTAGAGAGTGTGTATGTTGTGTATTATTTGTATTGTGTTGCAGCAAATTATACAGTATTTTTTAAACAGCCACCACGGAAGGATTTTTACAAAGCACCAACAACAACGATAACACCATAGAAGCAACAGCAACAACTATATATGTATTTAATATGATTTTTTGCTTCTTTTTTATTTAATACTACGTGCATATGTATTTGTGTTGCTTCCGGTCTCATATATATTTGTTGCTGTTGTCTCGGGTTTCTGGTATACAAAAAAAAATCACACAAACAAAAATAAAAAAAAATGTTGCTGAAGATTTTGTTGTTTTCAATGGTTGTTGAAGCGACAAGTTTGCAGCCTCAGGACTGTGAGACTTGTCTTTAGATTTTATGTGTTTTCTTCTTCAGTTCCTTTTTCTACTTCAATTTTCTTACACATGCCCAAACATACACACAAACTAACAAACTTGTACAAGTTAAGGGGTCTTTAAACATTTCTTTGGGAAACTACAAAAACAAGTTTTTGCCATGTTTTCTTTCGTCGTTTTTCTTCTTAAACACTTTTGTACATGGTGGCTATGGACAATGACAATAATAAAAATATCAAAATAAAATCAAAATGAAACGTAGAACTAGAATAAAAAAAATGAAAATAAAAATGTTTTATGGGACCTTTAAAAGTTTAAGAACTTTTTCTTTCATTCGTTTAATGTGAGTTGTTAGAAGTCTATCGAAATGTATGTCGAAGCACGAGGCCATGATGAAAATTACTATCAAAAAATTGAAAAAACCTAAACACACTCGTACATATGAATTGCTTTTATACCCTTCACCTTCATGAGATATTCTCTTGAGGGAAGGATTAAGGGGATGCAATTTTTTCAAATATTATTTATTGATCAGTGTATTGAAAACCGTGTATAACAAATAATATAACATAAATCTCTTATAAATATCTATAACGAATTACACAGATAAGGTGTATGAATGAAAAAATCGATCTTGTCGATTTTGAGTATAACGGTCCATATTAATATATTTCTTATAAATTTCATATATAATAATATTTGGTTAAATTGAACGGCAGTTGGAAACAACTTTTCGAATCACCCCACTGTCCTTTTTTATTGTGTGTGTCTAATAGTGGTCGTTGTTGCATTTAACTAAGATAATATGTGTGTCTCTTTATAAAGTAAGTACGCAACTAACATAAAACATAGTTGTTGTCTTTATTGACCTACATTCATTACTTTGTGTTTAGTTACGGGCATAATGTGTCTTTGAGACTTTACAAACACATACACAAAATAACAAACACACACACATACATTACCATAAATAATGTCATTTGTAATACAACTATTTTACCTTTGCACAAACATATTCGTATAAATGTACATAAGTGTGCTGATCCTTTTGTTCATACAAATGTATGTATGTACACATGTGGATTTAAGTAGCCTTAGCACAACTTTTTTGATATGTCCTCCTTTAAGAAGGATTTACGAAAAATTATATGACAAATGGCAACATATTAAATCAAATACGTTTCATTGTTGGCAAATTATTACAATTTACACCTTTTTGTTTAATAGTTTGATCATTAAATGAAAAGCCTAAAGAAATATGTTTAATGTGAGTTGCAAATTTGCTAACAAAGTTTTGTTGGGCCTATTATTAGAGAATTAGTTGGCATGGTTTTATGTTTTCATATTTCTAAATTCCCTTCTGTCAATCTATAATCTCTTAAACAAATATGAATACACCAATACCTCGTGTTGCGACGTTTCATTCATTGCGTTCTTTTTTTCCGAAGTTGCGTCGCTGCTTAATTATTACTAATTTTCACTGTGCGTCGTTAGATTTTCAAACTTGCGTTGTTTTGGGTTCGACTCATTAATTTTTTGCAAAATCTGCAACATCATTAATCATCATTAAGAAAATCAAGTTGTGCAGAGAATACCATTATATGAAATGGTATTTCAGACACACCCAAAAAGCTTATTTGATGAACGATAATCACCTTTATCATGAATAAAAATTCCACATGAAAATTGTTCCCTTTTATTTTTTTAACATTGAATTTTAATAGGAAAATGTGAAAAGGGAACAAATTTCATGTGGAATTTTTATTCACGATGGAAGTGAAATTTAGTGGTAGAAATACAGACAATTGTTGCAAGGAAATTTATTTTAAGTTGAAAAAAAGCTGTTCAGCAAACATTGAAACATTTTTTTTTGAAAGAAAACCGACGACTTGAGGCCCTACCATAATGTGCATAAACTAGCTTAAGCCAACTTAAGCAACTGTGCGAATACATGTAAAACGTATGTGACAAACCATAATGTACTTAACGAAACTTTTCGTCAAATTTCGTCAAATGTCATTTGCTTAAGCAAAGTGCCAATCTGAACGCACTTTCCTTACGGAATCATCTGTTTTTTGAATTCATTGAGAAATATTAAAAAAAAATAAGTATGCATAATTAAGAAATCGATGATATTACTCATATCTTATCACTTTTTTTTATTATTTATTCAACAATTAGCAGTTTTAACTGTTTGCAAATTTTCAATAAAATAAAACATAAAATAAACAAATACAGGGCTGTAATTTTTGGTACTTTTTAGTTTAAAGTATTCGCAAAAACATAAAATACTGCACAAATATGCAACAAGGGTTACATGCATCTTAAGTTCATGTATGTAAGTACATTATGGCCACCTAAAGGTGCTATCAGACGGGATGTATTTTACATATGTACTGTCACTTTTCTTACCCATATGTAATTCCGTATGTACACACAGCTTCAAAAGTGTGTAAGCACCAGTGAATTTTTTGATTTTTTCAAGATTATGAAAAGCATTGTAGTTCAAATTAATTTTTTTTCATAACCGAATCTATTATTCAACCAAATATCCAACAAAACGAAACTTTTAAATTTCAATCGATGGATAGATTTTAGGATTTTCATTATCTTAAAAAATCAAATTATTTGTTGTGTTTACTCACTTTTGAGGCTCATAGTATGTGAAAATTTCCATTTTACATACGATTCATAATTTTTGCTATCACACCTGCTTATGTTTTTCCGTATGAAAACAAAAGCTGACTTTTTAATGTGTATAAATTTCAAGAATTGCTTCTTTTGGCCAGTTTAACTGCAAACATAATTTAATTTATTAAAAATCGAAAAATACTTCCTTTTCCATGTTCATTATGCATTTTCTTTAATTTTCCTTTACAATATGTTTTTTCAAACAAATTTGTTTCAAAACAAACCAGCTGTTTTGTTTATGTTTGTCACAGGAAAATAGAACGTGTTCTAATCGGAAAAATTACATATGTATTTTCACATGTATTTTACACAGGCAGAGTTTCATATGTATCACACGATGTGTACAATTTTTACAGATGGAAATAAAATACATCCCGTCTGATAGCACCTTAAAAGTCTTCTTTAATTTACTTATGCCTTTGACAGACTTTTCGTTAATTTTTGACAGTTGCTTAAGCTAGCTTATGCACATTATGATTGGGCCTTTAGTATTTTCATAACCATAGGACCTATCTTCGACCTTTACATGGTTTGATATAAAAAAATTTTAATTCGCTTTGCGTCCTTTCAATTTGCGTCTTTTTTTTTTTTTTTGGAACGTAACCCAAAGTGATGATTTTTCAATCACCCCTATCGTGAATAAAAATTCCACATGAAATTTGTTCCCTTTTATTTTTTTAACATTGAATTTAAATAGGAAAAATGTGAAAAGGGAACAAATTTCATGGGGAATTTTTATTCACGATAGGGGTGAATATGTTTTTTAATCATGTGAAAAAAACTTAAGTACTTAAGTATAAGTGCTACTGTGTATATATGTATGTACATATAAATAAAAATATTAATTGAATGGAGTCATACATATATTTTTTTTTTTTTGGTTTTCACAAAAAAAAATGTTTTGGCATAAATAAGTCAATTAACCCAATGATTGAAATAATAAATGAAAATTAAACAATTATTAATTGTTGATTCAATTAAATTTGTTTAAAAAAACTCAAAAATTTGCACAAACACATTCAATGGGTTAATCGGCTGATTTATGCCTGAACATTTTTTTTCAATGCTTGACCTCTGGAGAAGAATTTAGTTAAATATTGAAATATGTGTTGTTGGCTGACTAAATTATAATATAGTGCTTTTTTTAAGTTTCCTGAAAACGATCTTTGTCATAGATATGATTCTAGCTGCCTTAGACACTACAAAATTTTTAATTTACTATAATCTGGAACTCCATTTGTTTAACATCCAACACTCCTGCTGCCAAATATTCAGTTTTAATTCCTTTTTAACACCATTTACAATATGAGTGGTAGTGTCGATATATTTACACTGATTCGAGCGTACGAGTATTTGATGCTGAAGCTATGATAAATCTTGAAAATATCATTAATTGCAACATTTTTTTCTAGAAATTAAAATTGCTTTAAAAAAAACATGTGTTCATTTTCCGCTGAAAATAACTATTTTTAATATATGTATGTATAAGTATAAGTGAAATTTTCCAGGAATTTTATAAAAAAAAAACTTCTTTTTCTGTTGCGTTTTAATAATAAATTTCTATGGTTTTCATTTACGCCTTCTGCAGCAATATTATATTTTTTTATTATGAAAATATGCAGCAATAATGTACATACATATATTTCTTTCAGGTAAAACCAAGCAACTTTACTAGTTTTCAGCATAAAACAAAAATAATAATCATATGCCGAAAGCAAAACTATATTGTATTTTTTTCTGAATTTTTTATTTCATTGTGGTATTTTGTAGAATTGCATGAACGGTGTAAATTGTTTAAATTATATTAAGGTTGTGGTGCAAATTATTATCTAAGAATTATAGTTTATTTAATATAAATTGTTTATTTATTTGAATAAATTTAATTAGCATGACTGTTGAGTTAAACAATTATTTGTGTGTATCATTTGAATTTCACCGAAACGCAGAAGCAGTGTGGAGAATATACAATGATGCATAAGATGATTAATTAATATTTACAAAAATACTAACCCCCTTATTCAAAAACGATTATTAAATTTAACAAACGTTTATTAAGACAGATTTGCATATAAAAATTTGCTTAGTAAACGTTTGTTAAATTTAATAATCGTTTTTGAATAAGGGGCTTCATCTTTGATATGTAACTAAAAGTACGGTCACATTTGGCAAATATTTACTCAAAAAAGCGTAACCACTTGTTTTAGCACAAATTTGTTTGACGTTGTTTACTCTTACAAGAGTTTTGCAAGATCAAACAGCATCAAATAAATTAAAAATAAATATTTGTTGTGCTTTGGCATAAATAAGAAAAGTTTTTTTAAATAACTTAACCAGTTTAAATAAATATTATTTAGTGGTTACGTCTTTTTCGGCAAATATTTGCCAAGTGTGACCGTACCTTAAGACATTTTGCAGCAGAAGTATTGATCGGCCTGCTATTGTTGTTGTTAATGTTTTTTCTGATATTCTATCAAAATAATTGCATCGCTTTTTATTGATCTGACTATGTATGAATATATAATTATGAACTGGGCTGTCGCTTACACAACGAATTAATAGTTTTTTAGCTTTTCTTTTTTCTTCCACTAACTTTAAACATATTCTTTCACCTTGTACTCTCTCTTTATTGTTTGAAACAAACTAAATTGTAAATTTAATTTAAATATCTTTTAAACAAATTCACTTACACAAAAGCAAATATGAAGAAAATGAAATAGTAAAACTACACCATTGCAATTACTACAGCTACATTTACAATTTTTGTATTTTCCTTTCTACATCTTCTTTTTTACAAAAAAAAAAAAAAAAAAAAAAAAACAATACGTGTATGCAACAAAAAATTTACATCTACTTACAACTTCATTCAGGTGGAAACTAGTCGGGAGAAGATAATCTCATTAGAGTTGCAGGACCCAGACATGAGCGATACACCGAACGCATCAATAGACATAATGACACAGCATGAGAACGTTGAAATAAAGAAACGGGAGGTAGTCACAGGCGCGGATGAGAAGGATGAGCAGAAAGAAGCTGCAGTAAATGTACAACATAATCAAGAGCAGATGATGCCACTACAACAAGTACCACAGCTTTTGCAAACCCAGGTATCAAAAGATGGCAAGCAGGAAAAAAGGAAAAAGCAACTACAATTGCCTGGAGTAACGAGTAGAACATTAGTGGAAACAGTAGAAAAGTTGCAGATTACCCAGAAATGTGAAAATGCTAACGACAGTAATACCATAGAAATAGAAAAAGAACATCAGGAATTCTTAGAAAATATTAATGAGCACGAAGCAGAGGAAAGGGATGATGATGATGACGAGGAGGAAGAGACAGATTCAGCTTCTATTGTAACAGTCCAACAAAATACAGAAAAACTATTTTTGATTAACGATGATGATGAGTTTCCTTCAATTGAATTGGACAGTCTAAGTAGTGGTGGCATCTTTGGGCCTTCTTCCCTAGACAGTATAGGTTCTGTCACAAAAGTGTGCATTAAGCCCTCTACCATAACGATGCATCAAACACTGGCAAAAGAAGAGGTTTTACCGACTTCAACAAAGATTACCCCTACAATGACGAGCACATGCTCAAAAGCATACCAAGAAATGGATGACGTTGAGTACAACGATTATGGTAATGATGATGATGATTATGACCACTGTTACAATATAGCGTCTACAACAACATTAACACCTGTCACTACAACCAGAACTCAAAGCATTGTTGAAGTTGTGAATCCTTTAATCACGGGCGAAGGTCAGGTTCAACGCATCGCTTTCAGTCGTTCGCATCACAGTGCATACCCCTCGTTTGATAATGATGATGATGATATTGAGCATGAGGATGACTTTGAACAGTTACCTGCTTCGCTTCGAGTTTTGCGCAGTGAAACTTTTGTTTTGCCAGAGACAAAAGGACGCGAAGAACTTTCTCTAAATGCTAAAATGAAAAATGTTTTAGAAGAGTTGTTGGAAAATGAACGTGTAAAATACAATTTGCAAAAAAGCCTTGAGGAACAAGTCAATAGCGATGGTACTACAACGCCAGCTTATGGTGATGATGAGCATTATGAGCAAACAAAAGATGAAATTGACTTTGCTGTCACCCAAACATCAAGAGATAACAATGGAAATCGTCGTGTCTTAAATGCTTTAATTAGAGACAGTAATAAAAACACCTTGCAAAAGCTACAAAGCCAACTACAAAACAAAGATGATGAAAGTGACGATGATGATGATGATGATGAGGACGACGAGGACGATGAAGAGGAGGATGATAATGACGAAGAGGAGGAGGATGAATATGAAGTGGCTGAAGAGGAAGAGGAGGAATCAGAAGAAAGTGAAACTAGTGATAGTGATGATGATGACGACGACGATGATGATGAAACCATACATATAACTTTTGTAGATGGTGCCAAAGTTATTGAAAATTTCAATACCAATACTCCCATTAAGTTGCAAAAATCTCAGACCTATAATACTATGAAAGAGGCGGCTGAAGCCATGACCAAAATGCCCGACAATAGCCAAACGATTTCAAGCGAAATTCCAACAGAATCTCACACTACTAAAGATGACGATACTCAAACAACATTAGAGAAAATATTAGCTGAACAACGAAAGTATGCTGAAATTTCCAAACAATTACGAAAATCTGTAGAAAACCTATTAATCGACGACGACATTGCGGATGATGAAGAACCAGAGGTAACTACTACCACTACCGTTACAAAAATCACAGAGAGTGGAGAAACCCAACAAAAACCGAAATCGAAATCGAAAAGAATAGTTGTGACAAAAAGATCATCAAAAAACAAACCCTTGAAAGAGCGCGCTGATGATGCCGACACGGAAACAGGTGAAGAAATTTTCAATCGTCTTTTACAGGCTGGTGGTTCACGCAAACAAATATTTGACCATGAAACTGATGAAACCTTAACCAGTTCCACCATCACATGTACCGCTGACAACGGTACAATCATAACGACCACAACAACAACCATATCAAATGTTGCAACTAGCGGCATACCACGCACAACGAAACACGTCAAAAAGGTAGCTAAAACTCAAGCCAATAAAAATAATGGCAATAAAGATGTTGACGACGACCACAGAGATAGCGATAGCGATGGAGGGGCATAAATTATTTTATTTATTACGGTTTATGGTTGTGCCTTCCTTTTTATCTGTAGTGCCCAACAAGTAACACCCATGACACGCACTACAAATAGCTCCCGTGGTGGAAACATGATGATGGCTCGGGATTTATGTATTTAGGGTATTATTTCTTCCTTTTTTAGTTCCTGGTTTGTGTTCAAATGAGTTATGTACATTTTGGGTTTTTTGTTAAACATATTTGCTGTGTTTTCTATGAGTTGTATTTTTAATTTAATAAATACATTCTAGTTTTACGAATTTTAGTTTGCTAAAAAAAAAATCAAACTAAAGATGCAAGTTGTAATTATTTCAAAAACAGTTTTTGTGCGACTGCCAAGATGATATTATTTAATTTACGAAGCTCAATAAAGTTTCAAATATTTACTTGAGTTGTGTGGTAAATATGGCAGCAACTATAAAAAATTAATTAAAATTAAGCAAATTTTCAAAAAAAAAAAAAAAAATAAACTAATTGGTGGCATAATACGTGGCGTGTCATAATGTCCATAGACACAATGATACAACAAAAAATGTCAGAGAATCTATAAGGCCAACGAGAAAATTGTCTTCACTAATCAATTCGACGAATATAAATATGTATATACAAGGTGGCGCAAAAGTAATCCTCCTATCAGAAAATGCTATAAATTTTGCGCAACTTGATGAATTGGGATTGGAAAACATGTGGTTCCAACAGGACGGTGCAACGGCATACACTGCACGTGCCACAACCGATATGCTGAAGGATGCATTTCCCGGGCGCCTAATCTCCCGTTTTGGCGATTTGCACTGGCCAGCAAGATCGCCTGATTGGAAGTTTACTTTTGCGCCACCTTGTATTTGCAATTTTTCCACAATGTGTTTATTAAATATTTATTTCGAGAAACTTTCGCGTTACAAAATAAACACAAAAATTCTCAATAAAGCTACTTTCGTTTTTGGATTTTTACTTCATGTCACCATTGTCTGGTAAATAAAGGACTGTGGGTAGTAGTTATCTTTTGTGAATAACATCTACGATTAATTGAATGTGGAAAAATATCTGTCAAAAATTGGCTTTACATTGGGTTCTAGAATTAAGCAGGTAATAATAATGGAATTGAATTGAATTTTAATTTATTAACAAAGAATTTCTGTAGAAATATGTAAAGGTGTTTCAAAATATAAATCAATTGGCTAGAGAAAATGTTTCCTTTCAACAGATGTTTCTTATGATACTGTGAAATCATTAAATCGTATTGAATTGAATGTTGTCTTTACCATAAAACTAAACTATGCATCAAATTCATTAAAGAAAAATATTGATTTATTTTTAATTTAATTCTAAAAAATCGTTTATTAAATAACCAGTTCAATTAAAGTTTCTACTTAATGAACAATTAATGGGAAATTAATGCATTTAATCGTATGCGCTTTAACTTTTCAATCTTTATTTAATGGAAAATAATGATTTATTCAATAAAAAAATGTGTAAAAAAAAATTAGTACATTTCATTAACCCATTTAAGCCCAAACAAAAACCACAGGAAAAAATAAATTTGATCAGAACTTTCCAAATAATTCAAACTATTATTTCCTACCGGTTCTCTCTAACATATCCCAGTATTAGGGGAAGTGACCAACTTCATCTTCCTTTTCAATATTTTTAACCAGTAATTTTTTTGTAACAAATTTCCATTTAACAATTACAAAAAATTAAGAACTTATGATTTCAAAAACGTAACAATGTGTTTAAAAATACAATGCACTTGCAGCTATTTTAAAGTTAAAGAGTGATAATACGCAGTTCATATTGGAAAATTGTCAAATTCTCTACGTAGTCGGAAGATAAATTGTACTCGCTAAGTCCCCGTTTACACAGTCGAACATTTGGAAGAAAACCATTTAGCTTGATAGAAAATTACGGGTGGGGGAAGAGAGAATCAATTTTGTGTTCGGTACTCGGTGAACCTGATTTGTTGATATTTTCTTTGCTGGAATTTACTACAAATTATTACACAGCACGAATAAGAGAAATGTTAAAAAAGCAAATAATAATGAAATGTGTCTGACAACATTGTTCGACAGTGTGACCGCGAATGAAAAAACAAAAGAGAATTCTTGATGTTTTTCTTCCAAATGTTCGACTCTGTAAACGGAGACTAACACTTGAAAGAATGATAATTCAGAAACATATTTATTTTCTACTAGTACCTAACGTAACATAGATGTCCACTAGTTCCTAAACCATATTTACAAATCCCGGTTTATTGAATCTCACTTTAAGGAAAATCGGACACAACATACGGCAAACTTTACTACCTTATATACGAACTTACAATTAAAATGAAGGCAAATGAACTTTTAAACATTGGCAATTGTATCATGGTATTAAGGATTACTCAACAAATCGACGATCTCTAAAGAATGGTGAATATCTCCTGATGGAGATAGAGTTTGTTATTGATGAAACGAAAGAAAGAAAATTAAAACTACAAAACCAAAGAAACGAGCAGTACTAAAGAACTAAGACTTTTAATTATGTTCATTCAAATAAGTCATATTTATAATCCTGTTTAGAAACGAAATTTCCACCAAAGAACACTTTATTTTTCCCAATTATGAACCTATTAAAACTAATTAAAAAATATATCCCGATATAACGAATTTTTCGATTTAAAGAATGGGCCTTTGTTAAACCGGATTTTACCTGTATGTACAAGTACACAATACAATTGTGAGAGAAGTTTATCAATCAGAAGAAAAAATGGGAATGAGGGAAAGATAAGACACTTGATTGTACAAGCAATTCGTGTTACTTACTTATTCGTTTTACATACAACGTGTATACTAATGTGTATATACTCTCAAAGAAAAATACGAGTAATTGGAACTAATTTTCTGATATATGTATTAATTATATATTATATATTAATATAATTAAACTTTTCTTTTAATAATATATGGTGTCGACTTTATTTTGACGCTCACAGTATATGACAATAATAGCTCCCATGTGAGGATCCGAAAAACATAACTGGTAAACATAAATTTCGTTATTAATATGTATTTTAATGCAATTTTTAAACGAAATTGCATTCATTGTAACAATTGCCCTTGCATCTACAACATGTATTCAACAAGAAAAATGTAAGAAATTTCAGGTTAATCCAATAGGCCTCTGTTGGCCCTCAGCTGGGCCATGTTGGATATTTAAGAAAAGTGTGCATATTGTGCATATTTAATGAAATTTTTACAGGATATATATATTCAGGTAATATTTATATGTATATATTTTTTGTTTATTTAAAAGCACTGCCAGTATTTCTAAACCGATACTTAGAATGTCAATTTGTAGCTGGTATTTGCCAATTAGATTCTTCCTAGAAGGCGCACATGTAAAAATAACTACAAACATGGCAAATTCGGTAAACACTTAGAGGCTAGGACCAGAGCTACCGGGAATTTGCTTTCAGTGTTAAGGTACGGTCACATTTGGCAAATATTTACTCAAAAAAGCGTAACCACTTGTTTTAGCACAAATTTATTTGACGTTGTTTTCTCTTACAAGAGTTTTGCAAGATATAACAGCAACAAATAAATTAAAATTAAATATTTGTTGTGCTTTGGCCTAAATAAGAAAAGTTTTTTTTTTAAGTAAATAAACGAGTTCAAATATACGTTATTTAGTGGTTACGTCTCTTTCGGCAAATATTTGAAATATTTGACCGTACCATAAATGCGCTCTCTGTGTGCCGACCAGTGATTTTAAAGTTAATTAGAATGAAAACTATTTCATGATGCGGATAATCGTGACAAAGATTGTCAACAAATGCGTCTTTTTATCTCCGTATGGGAAGATGATTAATTCGTTGAGGGATGTGGTGGACTGTATATAATATAGTTGTGGTCCAGAAGAAAAAAAAACGCCTTTGCCTCAATAGTTTTATAATCACCAAAATGATGTGGATATTATAAATTAGATGGATAATAAATAGAAAAGGGGATTGTTGGAATTCAATAGAGGTTAGAGGTTTTATTTATTTTATGTAAGTTAGATGCTCACCCTTTTTTTTATATTCTGAGAAATGATAGTGAGTTCTCTTTAATCTTAAAGCTAGACCGGAAACTTATTTCTATGGTTTCTTATAATTCACAATAATTTTAAGTAATTCGTTACTTTAACATTTCATTTTACATTTTTAATAACAATTAATAATAATTCACAATCACCCCTATCGTGAATAAAAATTCCACATGAAATTTGTGCCCTTTTATTTTTTTAACATTGAATTATAATCATAGGGGTAATAAAAATTCCACACGAAATTTGTGCCCTTTGATTTTTTTAACATTGAATTTGAATAGGAAAATGTAAAAAGAGAACAAATTTCATGGGGAATTTTTATTCACGATAGGTGTGAAAAGGGAACAAATTTCATGTGGAATTTTTATTCTCGATAGGGGTGAATATGTATTTAGTTTTGTGTCAAAATCATATAATTTGTGACAGATTTTTTCAAAATAAACGTACCTTAACCCAGAAAACACTCACGGTTCTAGATTTCATTTTATATGAAAGTATTAATTGAACGAACACATGTGAATTATTTGTATACTTGCCTAAAAATGGTAACTGAAAATATTACTCAGAAGTAGGGAGTGTAGTTGTGTATATTTGTTTAGCAAAAGAGAAGAGATATTCATTTTGTAATGCTTATAAGTAGCTAAGGCCATTATTCATTACTCGTATGCTATTATTGTGACCACCAATGTTAGTTTTTCTGCCACTCATTCATTAATATATATGTTTAAGCGATAGTGTGAGAATATAGAGATTGAAATTTGTTCAAATATTTATTTAAAAATCACAACAAAAAATACCGTAATTAAATGACTTTACATTAATAAAATAAAAAGGAGAATTAAATGCAAATAAATTAAACATACCTACCGATATATACTTGTATATTTAATTAAAACCATGTGCATTTATACCCCTATTTAGTTTAAATTTCAATGTTTTTTGTCCTTATTTTATTAAATCATTCTATAATCATACATTTATTGCATTTGTAACTAATAAAACATTTTTATATTTATTTAAATTAATTTGTGTTTATTTATTATTTAATAACAATTAAACATACAAACATACATATCTATGTACATACATACATACATATTTATAGAAAATAAAAAAAGAGTTTAATTTAAAACCCATTTAATTATTTACTGCATCATTTGAAATCAATATCGAGGAACAAAAAAACAAACAAAAAAGCGTGTTTAAAAAAAAAACGTTTGAATTTAAAACCGGAAGAAAATCCCGAAATGCATCATTGAACTTTAGTGTGGCAAAACAAAATTTCATTTATTTATTTAAATAAAATATTTGTTTGGTTTAATTTGATACATATTTATTTTTAGTTATTTCATTTGCAATATTATTTCTTTATTTTTTTGTGTGTTATTTTAATTTCTTTTTGTAGAATAAACAATAAAAATTTTAACCAAATCCCAACCATCCATCATCAGCCAGCCGGGCCTCTCCTCAAAATGTTTTTATTTCACATAAAAATAGCTAAAATTAAGAACAATAATAGATATTATTAATTTTTCTTTTAATTAAGCAAATAAACGTAATACATATATCATTTATTATATACAAATTTAAGATTTCTTTTAACAATTGGCTTAAATTTAAATATATTTATATATTAAAAAAATAAACGTAACATAACGAACACAGTATAGATTTATTTTTATCATTCCGTTTAATTAAATGTATTTTAATCAGAATTTCGTCCCTTTTTATTGTGTCCCTTCCCCCATAAAATATCCTTAATTAAAATAGTTTTTACTCCATTTAAATGTTTAGTACAATAATTATACATCTACTGAAACAAACTTAATAATAAACTTAAAATATAAAATAGAAAAAAACTCTTTATATAAATGTTTTTAAAAATTTTTGAAATTGTATCCTGTGCACATTTGTTGTATATTTAAGGCTAACATTTTTAAAATATTAAAAGAAAACGAAAATTTAATACAGTTAAAGTTTACGATATAAATTTAAATGTTGATTTTTTTAATGTAATCTGATAAATAATTTTGTAAAATTATCCAACAAAATTTTTCAATTTATTTTCATATTCATTTCTTTTTTATAAATGTAATATGCAGTTATTAAACGATGAAAATAAACAAAACTTGAAAATATTATTTAAACAAAATCAAATGTTGTATGTATTTTATTTAAAAAAAAAAGCAAAATTCTTTTATATGCTTCCGAAATTTGTAAAAGATTTTAGATCAAAGTAAGTACAACAGCTAAAACATAATATCAGTATTAAACGTTTTTAATTAAAATTATTTAATAAAAAATTCCATTAGATATTCATATATACCTTTACAATTTACCAATTTGTACAGCATTAGTGCTCAAAAGTAAACTGCTTATGGATATGAAAATTGTATCTCGGGAATAATAGCTTTTTAAATTTGCAGTGGATCCCCTCAATTTTGGCCCACCGGATCTAAGTAATGTAAAATCTACAGATTTTGACAAATCCTGAAAATTACTATTTGTGTAAACGATCTAGAGAAATATAATTGTTTTTATCTGCTTATTTAACAAAACGTCTTCACTAAACATAAATCAATGCTTTTTCAGCATTTTTAATGAGAGCAAATAAAAGAGATGTAATGAAAGATTCCACATTAAATCACTAATTGAAAAGGTCAGAAATATTTCAGAAATTATTTACAAAGTCATCAACAAAAATTCAAATTAAAAACAAGTAAGAAAGTATATTCGGTCAAGCCCGACCATATTATACCCTACACCCAGTATATGTATACAACAGTTTTTTAGAAATGGGCGTTATATGGGAGATATAACCTATTGTGGACCGATCATCCAAAAATTTAGTGTCATGATGTCTATTAATATTATTTATGTTAAACTTTATCACGATATAACTAATTTTAAACGATTTATGTAGCTTAAAGTAAATTACGGAGAGGTTCTTATATGGGAGCTTTCACTAATCATAATAAAAGTGTACCGTATTATTTTTAAACATATGTATGAAATATGTTTGCGTTAAATATTATTTGGATACCAACATTTTTGAAAGAGTTATGCTATTTAAAGCGATTTTCGGAAGTGGGCTGTTGAACCATAAAAGAAACCAAAATTATAATTATAACATATTTAAAAAACAACGAAAAGTTTGCGAGTGTTTGTTCTTTATTGGTCCACTTGAATTTTGACAATGACAATAATCTTAAAACTAAAGTTGGTTGAAGCTAATAATGCAAAGGGATGTGATCAGCGTTGCCACAACCAAAAAAAATTTGTAACCAACATTGAAATAAAAAATAACCAAATTGGAGAAAAATTAACCAAATTTTTTTTTATTCATTTATTTATAACAAATTCAAGTTTTAATAAAAAAGAAATGTATAAAAATAGCTAAAAACAATAGGTTTGTTTAGTGACTAAAAACTTCTTTTATTTTCTTTAGTAGTAATTTTCAATTTTATTTACAAAACAAAAACTTGTTATATTTAATACGTTAAAAAATTTCTTCAAAATTTAATTTTAAAACTTGTCATGCTAATTTGATATTTACTAAATAAAATATTCTTACATTATTTTATTATCAATAAAAAAAAATTACACATTTACACACTGAAAATAAAATTAACCAAATTTGGTTAAAATTAACCAAAAACGGCAACGCTGAATGTGATCCCGTTATATTTCTATGTGTTTACTGAAAAATATGCTATGTATAAAAAAACAAATGTATATGCATACATATGTATGTGATGTAAAAAAGGGCAACAAGATATTTAAAGGAATGTTTTGTTAACAATGATATTAAGAATTAAATTTATAAATTAATACAACAGAAGAAATTAACTAATACCACAAAAATTGGTTCTTAAGTATATTTTGACCAAACATGGGCCTTATATGGGAGCTACGAGTAATTATGGACCGTTCTGCATAACATTCGTAGATGTGAATTGGCTTTATTTACCACTCATTTGTGATGAAATTTCTTTGGATATTTGCATAATTCAAACATTTATGATCAGTAAACCCCAATTTCGGGAGGACATTTGTATGGGGGCCAGGTGAAATAATAGACCGATTCCCACCAGTTTTAATCCCATCCATCCTTGGGCCGAAAAATATCACGTACCAAATATTATCGAAATATCTTCAAAATTGCGATCTGTAGCTGTTTGCGCACAAGCTTTACATGGCCAGCCAGCCAGACGGATATCGTTAAATCGACTCAGGAAGTGATTCTGAGTCGATCGGTATACTTTAATTAAACAAATAAATGTTATTGTAATGTGCAGGAATTTTTTAAGTGTGGACACCTAACGGTTATAAACAAGTCTAGTAACGGATTGCATGCAAAAAAGAACTATGTAAATACCCAGCAAGCCATATGAGTCCGAAAAGAGTCTTTTCTGACACCTTTTTCGGAGCGTTAACGCTCTTTATGAGCCCAAAAAACAATCATAATTGCTCCGAAAACCTTCAGAAAATAGGGTCATTACATTCGAAAATGGTCCGTCAGAAAGAGCTCTTAGATAATGTCAGAAAAGAGTCTTTTATGAGGTTTTTTTTGGGCTCTGTGTAATCTTGTTTTTATCATTCTTGTGTGGTACAGCTATGTTTTTTTTTTTTGTTCAAAGCACAAATAACCGGACAACAACGCTTTGGTACATACATAATTAAGTGGAATTTCTGAGTCATATTGCGTGCCGACTCAAGACAGTAACAAGCAAATTTTTCTTTCGCTCCGAGAATGCTCTTTGGTTGGACTCTTTTCTGGCTTCTTTTTTCGGAGCGCTCCGAAGATGCTCTTTTGTTGGACTCTTTTCTGACTGCTTTTTCGGAGCGCTCTTAGAATGGTATGCTGGGTATATTCTTGGAAAAATTCTTACACAAAAGAAATTTTTGAATTTTTTTACTGTGCAAAGATATTCTTGACAAACTGTACATAGTTTAATGTGTTTTGCGGAAATGTGCTCTTATATGGGAGCCATTACCAATTATGGGCCGATCTTCACAAAATTTCGTACGACGATTTCCATATACGTATCAATTATCGGCTAATCTATAAAAAAAACTTTTCATTTGTTTTAATACAAAAAATAATTGTGTTGAATTTTGTAAATATATCGCTATTCTTATGTTTCTATTTTTATATTCCGAAAATAAATTTGTATGGGGCTAGGAGCATTCATATACCGATTCTTACCATTTTCACTCGAGTTTATCCTTTTTGTCTACAAATTACGTGTGAGAAATTTCATAGGATTAGCTGCAAAACATTTAAACAAAATACCAAAATAATTTTGAAAAATATCAACTCTTTTGGAGGTTGTCTCATATTTTGATTAATAACTCTCATTCTACTGAATCGATTTTACTAAACTGATAAGGATAATAAACAGCCATGATATATTAAATTTGTTCAAAGTTACAATCATCACTTTTGATGATGGAGGGTACAACAAAAAAAATTATTGAATAAATTTTAGCGTAAAATCGTATTTATTTTACTACATATTTCTTATATATTTTGTTTTATAAATTTGTTATTATTGCAACACTTATTTATTTGTCTAGTCTATTTCCTTCCTTGGCACACAATCCATTCATGTGTAATGCTTTTTTAACGTTTAAATATTTATTAGAAAATATTGTGAATATTTTCCATTGTTGTGTTTTGTATCATATCAGCAACATAAAAATGATGCCTCACAAATATGTCATTTTATAATACATCAGTTCCTTAACGATGGGCTGAATATAAATTGTCAACCATGTTACTATTCCAAGTGCGTATTTTTTTCTTTTCCTGAAAAAAGGAAATAAATTTATAAACTTAATACATATTGTAAGAAAACAATGTAGAGTGCTATGTATAGTCGACTATGCCGAATCTTTAATACCCTCCACGTTATTAGAAATACAAAAACTGCACTGGTTATAAGACTAGAATATCCTTATTCTGTGTGTTTCTATTCAGTCTTAGTGCAAATTTTATCAGCATTTTATATATTGTTTGTAAGACCAGCATAATTTATGTTAAATCTTTTGAAATTTTATCTAATTTTTCCCATTTATAATTGCTGTAATAACCGATTCTTACTGTAATTTACAGAGTTTGTCTGATTTTCATAATAATCTTGAGTGTAACTTAACAATTTATAAAATTAAAAAAAAAACATTTTTCCTTTTACACCAAAAGTTAAGAAACAGAGTATAAAACAGAGAATTAAAAATATGTTGTGGCTTTTTTGTTTGAATTTGATCTCAATAGCATTATTTACAAAAGATTTATGGGTGGCATAGAAGAAATGGACCAATTATAGTTTCTAAATCCAGTATCCACTAATGTGGTTTCTACGTATTTGAGGCTTACTTTAATTGAATTTCATCTCAATATCGTTATTTACAATAGTTGTATGGTTGTTTAGTGTGCTCAAAAATGGACTTACTTCGGGAGCTATTGCCAATTATTGACTAATATAATTTTTGGATTAAAATTCCTGATCTATATAAAAGTTGATTCGATATCGATATTTATTTGATATTTTTGTGGGTTCATTTGTATTTCGGAAAAGGTTCTTATATGGAAGCTATGACAAATTATGGGCCGATCATCTTAAATTTTATATTTATATATATTTAATATAGTATATATTAGTATTGATGTGGATTTCGGAAGTGGACCTTGTATGGGGGATATAGTCAACTATGGACCGATATTCGTAATATTCAGAAGTTTGATTTTCGCATGTATGTAAATTAGCCGTGTAAAATTTTGGATCGATAGCGTTATTTAGAAGAGATTTTTGAGTATTAAAGTGATTTTCGGAAGAGGGCTTTATATGGGGGAACGGTTAAAAATAGACTGAAATTCACAAAATATTGTGGGATGATTTTTGTGTATATGTAACTGATCTGTACAAAGTTTTATACGATATATGTATATTAAGATAAATGGCTTTTTCGGATGTGCTCCTTATATGGGAGCTATGACCAATTATGGGCCGACCACCATAAAATTTACTACAACAATTTATTTACCTCTAGGGATTATTTATGTCAAATTTTAACCGTTTAACATTATTTATACTAGTTTTGTTCGCATTTAAGTGAATATTGGAAGTGGACTTTATATGGGGTTTATGGTCAAATTTATTTTTACGATTTCTTTTTGCTGCTGAATTTTGTTTGGATATTCCAATTTTTAGTCATTTATGTATACATACTATTTTCTTTCATCATAAAAACAATGTATACAAAATTTCATGGGAATATCTGCAATATATTAAAAAAAATTAAAGAAAAATGTATAAAAAATCAACTTTTTTGGAGGTTGTCTTACATTTTCATCCATGATTTTCAATACAAAATTGCTCAGGAGAACTATAAACATTTTTTTTGCTTATACCACGAATAATAATGAACTAGCCACCAAAAGCCTTCATCACTTATCACTGTTACACAGTGACATTTTATCTTATCATTTGAAGATGAAAATGAAGGCAAGTATTTATCACAAACACTAACAAATATACAAGAAATATATCTCTATATATACCGTGTAAATATCGGTGCCAACTAAAAACTTTGTACATATAATTTACATATGTATGTACAAAAATCATCTCACAATATTTTGTGAATTTCGGTCTGTTTTTAACCGCATCTCCCATATGAAGCCCTCTTCCGAAAATCAACTTAATACTCATAAATCTCTTATAAATAACAGTGCCGATTCAAAATTTTACAAATTTTTGGATATTGAGAATATCGGGTCATATTTGACTATATCCCCCATAAAGGTTCACTTCCGAAATCCACGCTAATACTAATATGTATCTTAAATATTCCGTTATTATGTTGACATTCGACGTGAAATATCCTCATATGCATAAAAATCGCTGTTCCAAAATTTAAGAAGATCGGCCCATAATTTGTCATAGCTTCCATATAAGAAACATTTCCGAAAAACAAATTATACGGCAATTAAGCTACTGGATTTTGTATCTGTCAGTCAATAATAGCTCCTGAATTAAGTCCACTTTCGATGATAACAACCAACCATACAACTCTTGTAAATAACGCTATTGAGATGAAATTCAACCAATATATTCCTAAAATACATAGAAATCACATTAGTGGGTACTGGATTTAGAAGCCAACAGTCCATAATTGGAAAAATGTTCCCTTAATTTTATAAATTGTTTAATTACACTCAAGATTGTTATGAAAATCAGACAAACTCTGTAAATTACAGTAAGAATCGCCTATTAATTAATTATAAATGGCCAAAATTAGATAACATTTCAAAATATTTAACATAAATTATGCTGGTTGTAAAATTGTCTTTCAAACGATATATAAAATGCTGATAAAATTTGCACTAAATCTGAATAGAAAACACAGAATAAGGATATTCCAATCCTTTAACTAGTGTAGTTTCTGTATTTCTTATAACGTTTAGGTGGAGGGTATTAAAGATTCGGCACAGCCGAATATAGCACTCTAACTTGTTTTAATTTAACTTTTTAATTCAATCATATTTTTTTATATAACTATACGTTTATAAAATTCTTTCAGATACATAAGTTAAAAATTTGCAAATATGTCGTAAAAAACATGCATTTAAAATTTATTCGTAACACATTGGAAACATAATTTTATAAAAAGTCCGAACCAAATAACATCCAAAAACAAAAATTAAATTTGGGAAGAAATACGGTTCCATGCAATATATTTTTCAAATTCAAAAATAAATGATTTTCATTGACCTAAACTCGTTATTTATTTTAAAATAAATTTCCTTAAGAATATATAATAAATTTATATTTTGCTTTACAGAGACCATTTTAATAACGGGTGGTTAAATTTCAAGGGCCGATGTTGATTTTGAATAAAACACAAACTATTTAGGAAATTATTGTAGTTTTATTTTATTATGATATATTGGTATTACTCAATTATGTATGGAACAAAATATCGGCCAAATGGGCGCCGCGACCACGGCGGCACACCTCCATCCGATGGTCCAAATTTTCGATGACCCTGAGGCATAATGGAGGTTCTATGCCGTTAATGTGCCGAATTATCTCATCCTTTAGCTCTTGAATTGTTGCTGGCTTATCGACGTACACCTTTTCTTTCAAATAACCCCAAGGAAAAAAGTCCAACGGTGTCAAATCACATGATCTTGGCGGCCAATTGACATCGCCATTACGTGAGATAACACGGCCATTGAATTTGTTGCGCAAAATAGCCATTGTTTCGTTAGCTGTGTGGCTGCTGAAACCACATATCGTCCACATCCATATCTTCCAAATCGGGCCATAAAAAGTTCGTTATCATCTCACGATAGCGAACAACATTCACAGTAACTGCCTGACCGGCCTCATTTTGGAAAAAATACGGCCCGATGATGCCGCCAGCCCATAAACCGCACCAAACAGTCACTCTTTGTGGGTGCATTGGTTTTTCGAAAATCACTCTTGGATTCTCATTCGTCCAAATGCGGCAATTCTGTTTATTGACGAATCCACTGAGGTGAAAATGTGCCTCATCACCGAAGATGATTTTCTTCGAAAATTGATCATCCACTGTTGCCATTTCTTGCCACCATTCTGCCCATTTACGACGTTTGGAATGGTCACGAGGCTTTAGTTCTTGAGGTGCAATTGTTGGGCACGACGACGAGTTGAGGTGGACGGCTCTTCAGCCACACTATCGTGAACAGCAGCAATATTTTCTGCAGTACGAGCTGTACGAGCATGCACTGGTGTTCTCACATCTTCTACAGACCCGGTTTGCTCGAATTTTTCTAAGATTTTTGCGATTGTACGCACATTTGGACGATCAAATTGACCAAAAAAATCACGAAGTGCACGATATGCATTTTGATTTGAACGCCCATTTTCATAATAAGTCTGGATAACTTTAACACGTTGTTGGATTGTGTATCTCTTCATGGTTCAAATTGAGTAAGTCTGAAATAGAGAAATGTCAAATAAAATTCGGAAAAAAGCTTGGCGTTTAGGTGTGGTTCACATTCAACATCGGCCCTTAAATTTAACCACCCTTTATAAAAAATTTTCCAATTTTCCAAATACCTTGGCACTTATGTTTTATTAAAAAAATTAAAGCTTGTACTTCTATTAAATTTGTTTACACTTCATTATTACAATCGACTTAAGAAATTCCATTGCATTCTGTTAAAAAATAAAGATTTTAATACTTATTGGATATTTGTTGTTTCTCTAAAAAACACAGCTTTTATCGAAAGGGTTATAAATTTCTAAATAGCACTTTTTTGTGGTCCATATATCATATATGAAACTAGTTCTATGAATAATAATTGAGCAATTATTCATTATTTTAATAAAAATAGAATCTAAAATAATTATTATATTTGCGTTTCTAAGCAAAACTTCATTCATTGTTAACTGAAAATTAAGAAAATAAAAGTGGATCTTGTTCCCACACAATTAAAAGTTCATCCAGAAATGCTCTTATGGTTAGATAAGATAGCCAATTACATTAAGGGAAAATGTTAATCCGATATCCAAAAACAACATGTTTTCTAGCCCCTTACCCTAAAAAATATTTGGAGGTATAAAACTTACATAATACACTGCTTAAATAGGAGCCATTAGAAGAGTGCAGGGTGAACACTTTTGTTTTTTAATATAACTTTAATTAACGGATAATTAATACCTCAAATTGATAGGTTATTCCAGGTTCGATTCAAGTAAGTCCCAAGTCGACCTATACCTTCATATAGCAAGCTGGAACGCTTAAATCTTAATCTTAAAAAAATGTATAGCATGTGACTAATGCACAACTTCGAAAACCGTAACGCGTTACAGTTAGACAACTCCCAGCATTAACCAATGCAAGAGTGAGACGCATGAAGGTGAAGGGTATACAAATATATTATGATTAATTTTTTGGTTAAAAGTGGCAAAATTATAACGGATTACTTTTGGGACATCTCGAACAAAAATAAATACTTTTTCTATTAGATTTGTAAGGAGTCTGGTCGACAGTTTCCTATTACTTTTTAACTTAATTTGTAAGTAAAGTATTTGCTGGGTATATCCTTAAATTCGAGGTTTGTACATTATTTTTTTCATGAAGAACTGGTATATTTTGTTAACAAACTATGAAATTTAATTATCTATTTTGATAAACTAATTCACTAAACTTTTACTGTCAGTGTTGCTAATGTTCTCTAAATCAAAAGGAAAATGAGTTTGAAGAATAATGTGACAATGAAAAATATACAACATTTTGATTTGTATCCGAGTTATCCGGCGTGGCAAACAGAAATTGCAATAGAAACAGCGCATAATATGATGACTGGTATTTGTATGAATATCTGGATGTGAAAGAAAAATACAAAAACAAGCACAGCAAAAACAACGAAAACCTTTTAACGTTTTGATGGTGTTGTTCATCATCATGAAACCATAAAAGACCATTAACTAAATATGAAAATGCAACAGCATTATTATACATGTAAAGGGTGTATCGAATTAGTTTTGTAACATTGAAAAATATAAATCAAATAAAAATTTTGAATTTTTTATTAATATGAGAAATGAGGCAACGTCAACATGGTAAACTGTTTTCTTAATTCTTTCGGTACACGTTTTTTGAGATATACCATGACCAAATATCCAAAGCGGCATTCTCGTGGAATGTTTAGCTATCCCATTTATGCGGCACCTAAATGACAAGAATACAGCCGCTATTGTCCTTGCAGCAACTTTACAATCGGTAAATATACCAGATACCTGACATTCTCATAATACCTAAGGCAATTATGTGCAGTTGTCTTGGAGCTTTAAAAAGCACTACAAGTCCCTATACCACAAAATATGGGAATTGGATTGGATAAAAGGTTAAGGTATGTAGATATTATTAAGGATATCCTAATGTTTGCATGTCCACAGTTCTTAACTGACCAATTTCTGCCAATTCATGCGGAATGTTACGGATACATGTGTAAAGGTTTTAATTTTAAACATTTCTTTTGAAGTGTTCCAGTGCGATTTTCATACTGAATTCACAAGAAACACCAGTCACCTTATATTCTCAGATCAAACTTGACAGATGCCGCTACATTTTCAAAAATTAAGCCAGAATTTTAGTCCTTCTATCGCAACAGACTAATAATATCCATATTCCACAGAAAGGGGAGATAATACTAAGTGCAAAGTTTATTTTTTTCCCCAGTAATCGGAAGTCATAGTCCAACCATAAAGTTTCTGGATTTCGTAGGGTTTTCAAGACTCTTCCACGGTGGCGTGAGTATATAGTATAAGTTTTGAACAGTAAGTTGTCTTCATATACAAAATAAAATCCGTACACCCTCTATACCCGCTACTAATTGCGTTTGTCATTTTTTTTTATCCGTTTCTAGTTGTTATACTTTTTTGTCCTTGTTGACGTTGTTGCACACTGAAGCTAAACCATTGGCGGGTTAACAATTGTGCGACAATTTGTGTTGAACATTTAAAATGTTAACAATGACGGTGATTAGAACGCCACTGATTTTGTATGTACATCAACATCTTGAGCAAACAAAAAAAAAACAAGAATTAAACATTTGTCTTTTTCAGCGATTCATGGAAGTTTTGCATCGCTGGTTATACAGATATATTAATACTTCAAATTCCAAGGAACTGATTCGATCTACAAAATTTAGAAAAGTTCCAAACTGGAGAATATTGTATAGCAATATATAAGAAATTGTATTTAATATAATTATCAGATTTGGTCGAAATTATTTTTAAATAATTTTTTACAAGTAATCGTAACAGAAATCTAGTTGCTCACAATTCAAAAATATCTTTACGTTTCGCATCGTTCATAAAGGTCGATTTTATTCAATATACATAGGTATATTAAATAACTATATATATTTTTTCAATTTATAATTTTTCTTTACAACAAATAATATTCTTGTAGATTTCTTTGGTAATTTGTGCATTTGTGCAGCTTTGTTTAAAAAGTTGAAATATGAGTGAGTGACAATTCATTTAAAATAATTAATGCAAATAATGAATGAATAAACCATTAAACAATATGAATGTTTCTTAAAATATATAAGTAATAAAAAGTAGCATACATAACGTGACCATACGTCTCGTTTTAAACGGGACCGTCCCGTTTTCAGCTACTTTGTCCCGTTTTCCCCGACAACAACTCGGGGACGCAAAAATGTCCCGTTTTTAGAAGTTCGAGAAAAGAGATAGTTGATTTTTGAAAAAAATGTAAGAACAAATCTTCAAGTTCGTCAAATATAGTTTTTGTTTAATATATGTATGTACATATGTACAGTCAACTCGCAGAAACGTGAATATCCAATAACATGAACTACCCAAAAACATGAACATTTTATTTACATTGTTGTTTTATTTTTTGAATTACATTTGGTATTTTTGGAACTACATTTGCAATTTTTATACCCTTCACCTTCATGAGAAGGGTATATATAAGTTTTTCATTCCGTTTGAAATTTCCACAATATAATTTTTCGACCCTATAAAGTATATTTATTCTGGATCCTTATAGATAGCGGAGTCCGTCTGTTTGTCTCTTGAAATCAATTTTCTGAAGTCCATAGATATCTTCGGGATCCAAATCTTCAATAATTCTGTCAGCCATACTTTCGAGAAGTTTGCTATTTAAAATCAGCAAAATCCGTCCATAAATAACGGAGATATGAGCAAAAATCCGAGACAACCTCGGAAAATTTGATCAAAAAAACTATCAAACAAAGTGTATTAAGAAAATATATATATGTGTGTATATAATATAATTATGCATCTACAACAAAGGTGAAGTGTATATAAGATTCAGCATAGCCGAATAGAGCACTCTTACTTGTTTGAATTACATTTGGTATTTTCTGAAAAACAAAAGCATTACAAATGAGGCTTTTGAATTTCATTTGCTATTTTCTTAATTTCAAATATAATTTTCTGAATTTCAATTGCAAATTTGAAATTTAATTTGTGGTTTTCTATATAACAACAAGAAATGGTGTAGTTTATATTTTTATTAATGAAATTATATAATATGAAATGTTAAACTTTTACATATAAAATATTTATTTTAGGTAAAAATATTTCGGGAATTGAAGCAGCAAGTGAAATTAACAAATTGAAAGATAATTTGTTTCAGAAAGAGACAACTCACTTTCTTCCATATTTAGTCCGTAGTTTACTTGAAAAGTTAAAAGAAGATGGTTACACCGATATTGACCAGAATTTCGTGAAAATTAAGGCTAAAGAATTTTATAAAACTAGTCGAGAGTATTTAGATCAATGAACTGTTTATAACAAAGATCTAGAAAAACTTAATTGGGCAAATTTAACAGAAGTACCACAGTGGGAGATGTTCAAAAAGTTCTAGATATATTGATCGAAAAAGAACACATCGATTGCAATAAAGATACGAAAGTATTCGCTGAATATTCACTCGTATCTAAATATGTAACATCGCAGAAAATTGATGGATGGAATCAACAAAATATGTATTTCTACGGAAAATCGTTGGGTGGAAGTATTTAAACATTTTAAAAGCAATTACCAAAATCATGCAAATTTTTAAATTATCGTTGAATATATTTTATGTTTGCCTGGAACGCGGTTGAACGTGTATTTTCTTTGATGAACAAGTTGTGGACCGCAGATAAAACTCAATTAAGGGTATCAGTGCTTAAGGCTATGTTAATTGTTAAATTTAATATTAAAAAATCCTGCCAAATTTGTACCTCTGAAAAATATAACAATGTATAAACAATTTGTTGTAGTGCATCGTAAAATAAATAATGCCATTTACTACGGACAAATAAAATATTATTATATTATCTATGCATTTTTATATCATATAATCGTACCCAGTAGAATAATTCGATGTCCCGTTTTCAGATAAAAAAAAAAATATGGTCACTTTAGTCATACCGAATCACTGCCACTTGATAACGTTGAAGGTAGAATGAAGGGTTTAGCCCTGGGATGTTCGAGGCCCTTTTTGATTTTGAGTAGTCGCCAAGTTTTACCTTTGCTATGAGCGAATAAATATTTTATGTCAACTACCGCTAATGCCTTCTGAACATAATGAATTTAGTAAAATATTGTTACTATTGATTTCGTAGAACAACCTTGGCTGTTTATGTAAAAATGTGGTAAGTGTACCTACTGGGCCTCATAAAGCCCATATGGAAAATTAATGACAGCTGATCCACATTCAACGTTAACTGATTGACGTTAAGTTGCAAAAATTTAAGTATTTTAAGGCATCATTAAAAAAATAAATAAAATAACCATCACCACATATGCACTACCATTATTAGTGCATAAATTCTTAAAAATCTGATATCGACGGGTTCAATGATTGCCAAACAACTAAAGCTTCAAAAAGTAATTGTTCGTCATAGAACAATTTTTTATATCCACCACCAAGAAGGATATATTAAGTTTATTATACCGTTTGTTAAACATCGAAATATTGGTCGTATAAGAAAAAAGTATATATACTCGTATTCTGGGACCTTATACGATTTTAAGATCTTTTAATAAGTTCCTTCGTCTGTCTGTTGAAGGCACGATAGAGCTCGATAACAAGACTTAGAATCATAAAATTTTTCCCAAACATTCATTGTTTTACCGAAATTTTTGATATTGAAAATAGTTATACAACCTCGATATTTTTCACATATTTTTTGCTGTTTTCTTCAAATCACAGATGTTAAATAATGATTAGATAATGCTAATGATTGCTAATTAACCTTCGTTTGTGAAATTCTGTAATTCATTACACAATTAGAATTAGTTCAACTAATTCCCATTAGATAATTGAAATTTTTATTCCAATGTTAAAACTAATTGCAATTACATAGTTGCCAAAAAAAATTGGTTTACCTTTACAATAAGAAATCTAAATGAATTCTGTCTGCTAATGCAATTAGATATTCAATTTGCTCGAATTAGAATTAACTAATTGCAATTAGTTTTACCATTGAAATAAAAATTTCATTTATCTAATGGGAATTAGTTGAACTAATTCTAATTGTTTAATGAATTAGAGAATATAAATCAATTGCATCATTTGCTAATTCTAATAGGAATTTAACATGTATGCTTCAAATATAATTCTGATAATATCATGAAATATTATACACCTTATTTTTATTATAGAAGAACTATTCATGTTGAAATTAGCGATATCTCATAGCCACCATACAAACATCTTCCCGGAATACGTATCTATGGTACATAAATACCTGTAGAAAAGCAGAATTCATACAAAATTCAATATAATATGTATCATGTACAGAATAATCATAAAACAATATTTAGTTTGCATTATTCCATATTTGATCATAGCCGACATACATATAAAGTCTATTCCGAGAGAATAATCCACATATACATAGATATATGTATATATTTTATATAATATTTTGAAACTAAATTTTTACTTTAGTACATTTAAGATCTCCCTGAAAAAATATGCATACATATAATGACCAGCGTTGTTAACTTTGAAATTTCAAAACGTACCAAAATGGGGGAAAAACCAAATATGGAATTTCTTTCTTATTTAAAATGTTTATTGAAACCATCAGGCTACACAACAATTTTTATTTCCATATTTAAAATGTAATTTTATTTTCAAACAAAGATTTTCATCTTCATGTGACGAATTTGATAATACGTATTTATTTATCATACATTTGTATTTAAAATACATTTAATGGGATCCTTTTTCATCGTATAGATTTCATTAAATTTGCGGCAAAAAAAAAACGCACCGAAATTAACAAAAAAGCTCACCGCGCACCAACTAAGGATTTCTTCGCACAAAAAGTTAAAAAAGCACCAAAATTAGTACGAAACGCACCAAGTTAACAACGCTGATAATGACGTAGATTTCAATCCTGATATAAGCAATAAAATAAAAACAAAATAACATTTACATATTTATATTCATGTAATACGGATTATCTGTTAAAATCAAATTTATTTTATATATTCTTTTTTACAATCAACTTTATATTCTAACGAGACAGTATATATCGTTGCTTAGGAATTTTCTTAAGACACATATTTTATTATTGTTGTTATTATTTACATTTTGTATCTACATAAATAAGAAAAATTTCAAAACATACTATTTAATACAAGGACAACATTTAAACGCAACGGACTTAACCCTTAAATGGATGATGAAAATAAGCGCTAATACGACTAATGTAATTATCATAAGTTTTATTGTAGTAAAAATTATTAATTATTAATTACAAATTTAATAAAGGAGGACACGCAATAGATGAATTCGATTTCTATATATATTCTGATAACTTAAATCTTATATTGCAATACTAATACAAGTTTATTCTTAAATAAAGCTTAATGGTTAATCAAACAAAATATGTATCTGGACAAAAGTAAGTTGTGCGTTCAGTCGTAAATAGTAAATAACTTTTTCTCTACTTCTTACAACTAGAAACATTCATATAAAAGAGGAAATAAATGTCCGGACATCATTGCAAAAAAAAAAAAAAACAAAATACTCAATATATTCGAAACAAATGCTACATTTACACGATTAAAATTTTCTTCAAAATTGCTCTTTAAAATGCTTCAAACTCGTGTAAAAGGCAAAAATTCTTCAAAATTTATTTATTTAATAACTAATAATAACTGTTTACACAAGTTTGAAATATTTTGAAGAGCAATTTTAAAGAAAATTGCAATCGTGTAAATCTAGCTTAAGTAATGTAAGCAAAATGAAAGTAATGCTGAGAAAACAGTAGTTGGTAAAAAGGTAAATTGCATGATAAAGTTTAGAACTTTAATCAAATGAAACATAAAAAACACATTCACATCGACACTCAGACACAAGGGGCACTCGCATGAGAAGGAAAGCAAATAATTTTTGTGCATTGAACACAAAACTGAAAATTTTATTATGCGTATTTCCTTCCTTCCGGCATTGAGTGTGTTCATGTCTTCAATAACTGGTCTATGACGAATAGAAGCGTTTGTATCAACTGGTAAATAGTTATTAACACATACTTTCTGTAATGAAATGAAAATTCTATTTTAAAAGGTATTTAAATTAAACATTTTTAACACATTTCAAATATTTTTTTGTTTAGAAAAACGTTTGTTTGAGATCTGACCTGACAAATTTGAATTTGTTATTCTATTTTATATGTACATTAGACTGCATAAAACTAGACATAAAATCCGTGCGCATAAATGTTTTAATATTATTTATGTAACAAAAAAAAAAAAACGATTAAATATTAAAATACTCATTTACTAATATTTAAAATACAATCGCAAACATTTTTTATTGTCAAGATCTGGAGTACCACTTCGCTTTAATTTGCTTTTACAATAGGTCAATATTGCTCAATTGGTCGAAGCTGGGAACCATTTCTCAGCATTCGTACAAATATATACCGACGGTTTACATTTTTTGACAGCATATTTGTAGTTATGTTTTAAAAACAAATTGCCGAAAAAACGAAAGTGCTTCTACTGATACCTAAATTTCCAGCTGCAATATGGTTGTGTAATTTTATAAGAATTAGCAGCCCTTATGTACTTAACAACTTACCCACTTATTCATAAAAACTTACAACAGTTTTATAATTTTGTATGTAAATTTGCTTTATAAACCTCTTATAAACCTCTTGTAAGTTTTATGAATAAGGGCATTTTTCACTAAATTACTCCTTCCTACAATTTGCAACTAGTGTAGGGTAGTTGGATTTGAATGACTTTACATTCGCACTTGTTTTATATTCCCCTTATTGTTAGACATTCTACACATACATTCGTACGAATATAATTGAATTTTAAGCTGTGGAACATGTTGAATATTTAAATGTAAAATTTTGCTACAATTTACGTGGCCAATAATATTTGATAGGTAATGTAAATTCACAAAATACTATATAAAATATACAAACCATTTTTTATGATATTTATAAACAATTCTTATGTCAGATAGCAGTTTATTTGAGTTGAGGATACTAAAGAAAGAAATACAGTATTGCAATCTTCATACAATTTGCTAACGTTTCAAAACATAGATCGAGTTGTTAATTCATTTATTCACTTCTGTATAATTTTGGTTTAAGAAATATGAAATGTTAGTTGAATGACTTCTTTGATATTCTGAACTTATTTGACACTTTAGGCTACTATTGATGGTGTAGGACATCATGCAAATCTGATTCAATTTAAAACTAATAAACTACCGGGTAAATACAAAATGACATACAACTGTTTATGATCCCTACATAAGTATTAATTGAGGGATATGCTATTCGTGTCATACGCATTCAGACGCGCCTATTTTGGAAAACAATTTTCATTGAAATATTGTACAAATACAAGCACAAGCATTTATCCTGTTGCCTGTTGCTGCACACAGCTAAATGTTATGATTTCTTCTGTGGGTTATTAATGTAATACCCAGAAAGTTTTAGTAAAAAATCCTGGTTAAAAACGAAATAAAACTCTCCTTCTCTTTTTGCATTAGGCGCATGCCTGAGCACTGGAAAGCTACATGGAAAAATATTACAAGTGTTATGCTGAATTGTCTGAAGGGGAAATAATGTTTGATAATCTCATTTTGCTTTTCTTTTTTATTCCTTTATTTCTTTAGCCATTAATAATTAGCTTTATTTCCTTTGTGAGTGTCTATTGTTTTTCAGTTTGTGTTTTTTGCTTCAAAATTCCTTTGATGTGTTGCATTTTGGTTAACAAGTTTTAATCGCAAAGGGCGTGAAAGAATGCTGAACTGAAACCAAACATCAAAATAAACGAAAAGAAAAGCATACCAACAACTTCTACAAAGGAAAAGGTGAAAGCTTTAAATTTTTGGGACAACATTTCTAGAGTTTATGTAATTTTATAAATTTATACTTGTTTTGTATTCATGTAAATGTTTTTGTAAAAAAATCGTTAGAAATGGGGAGGAGTAGGGAGGTTATTTTGCTGAAGAATAATGTTGAAAAACAGAGGTATACGGAATAATGGTAAGTATAGTATTACAAATTATTTGTCTTTGAATGCAGTTTTCAAGGATGTAATTCTATAGTCGATTTGTTTAAAGAGTATGAAAACTTGTACGGAAATCCTTTAAATGTATTCATTGCCAACTATTCGTAACAACGAAAATTGTCTAAAACATTATTTAGAATTATTATTAAGGTAATCAACTTATAAGTTGTCCTTTTATAGGATCCTAGGGGGCTTAACCGTTATTGGTTCTAGTTATATCAAATTATTTGAAAGCCATTTTTAATTGGCTAACAATAATTATAAAAAAGTAAAAACAAATAAAAACAGGTAAGACAGTATAGTCGGTCAAGCGCGACCATATAAAACCCTACACCCAGTATATGTATAAAACAGTTTTTCAGAAATGGGCGTTATATGGCAGATATACCCTATTATGGACCGATCATCCAAAAATTTAGTGTCATGACTTCTGTGAATATAAATATTATATGTGTTATACTTTGTCTCGAAATAAATACTTTTATGGCGCTTAAATTGAATTACGGAGAGGGTCTTATATAGGAGTTTCGACTAATTATGTACCGATCATAATAAAATTGTACCGTATTATTTGTATATATATGAAATATATTTGCGTTTAATATTATTTGGATACCAACATTTTTGAGAGAGTTATGCTCTGTAAAGTGATTTACGGACGTGGAAACTTGACTTCATTTACCAATCATTTGCGATGAAATTTGTTTGGATACTTGCAGAATTCAAACATTTATGATCGGTAAATCCCAATTTCAGGAGGACATTTGTATGGGGGCAAGGGGAAATAATAGACCGATTTCCACCAGTTTCAATCCCATCCATCCTTGGGCCAAAAAGATATCACTTACCAAATTTTATCAAAATATCTTCAAAATTGCTACCTGTACTGTGAGCATAAGCTTGACATGAACAGCCAGCCAGCCAGCCAGACGGACGGACGGACGGACATCGTTAAATCGATTCCGATCGGTAGAAATCTATCAGGCATGTCACATATTTCGATCGAAATGGTTTCAATTCCATATTTACAAATCGGTCGTTTTTACTTTGCGGTCTCTATATTCCGATCGATTTTGTTTATACCCAACAAATTTTTAAATCTCGGTTTTTAACGTTGAGTAACCAAAACAAAAAACATATGATTGTTGATATAATTAAAAAAAAAACAATGAAATAATAAAATTAATTATTTATATATAAATTAGTAGTATGAGTTGTTCTTTACTTTAGAAGTGTTTTCATTCCGAAAGAACATTCGTTTTTCGTTTTCTAAAATCTAAATTTACGGAATCAAAACTACCTTTGATCGGAATTGAGTTCTGTGACAAAGCACCGAAACATTGTCAGTGTCAAAAAGATATTTTTTTAAAACTAATAATTATGACAAATCATATACATACATAACCGTTCTCTCTTTTTGTAGTCATAGTAACTTTTTGATATTTAACCCCCCGTTGCCACATGCAAGTAATTACTTGCAAGCACCGTTGCCACGACCAAAAAAATTTTGTAACCAATATGTAAAAAAAAGTAACCAAATGCAAAAAAAAGTAACCAAAATTTTTATATATTTAGAATTTTATTTTAATTATACTTCAGATAAAAAATATATGTAGATGTAAAATATAAACTAACCATTGCATTTCAGTTTGTAGATGGTTTTTGACGTTTGAAGAACCTTACTCGTCCAACAATACAATGATTGTGTTTGTTATGTTTGGAGACAGGCATGTATTTTTTTGTAAAACTATGTATACACGATCGTCAGATATTACAACCTTGTCAGATCTAGAACTGTGTTAGCAATGTACTGACATTGAAAAATTGTTAGCAAAAGGTAAATTGTCAGTTTAGACGACTGTAAGAAAACTAACAATTACATTGGCACACAATTGTCACACAATGAATTTATCTGTCAACCGAAATTGTCAGTTCAGATTGTGGTGTGGCATTGTCAAATTCGTTTTACAGCGTTGGTGTGTGTTTAAAAATTTTAAATATTGTCATGGAATAAAAACGAGCAATTGGAACCATTTGATCTGCACTCTATGAAACAGCTTGAAATTGAATTGTCAATGTCAACTTGTTATAATAACAATGTGAATGATTTGTGGTTAGTAATTTATTTATTTATTTAAATTCACATTTAAAATAGCATTCATTTTATTAGAGATATGGCTCCAACAAAAAGAAAATGTAATTTCAATGAGTTTCCATTTATTAAAACAACTAGTAGCTCCAATGAGGTGAGATGTGAAAAATGTTTGGCACATTTTTTATAGCAAATAGTGGACGTACTGATATTAAACAGCATTTGCAAACACAAAAGCATAAAAGAGCAGATTTAGCCAAATCATCAAGTAAAGTTTTAACGAATTTTTTAAGAAGTAATACATTCAATGATAAAGAAAAGGACCTGGCTATTGTAGAAGGTACTTGGACATTTCACAGTGTTCAGCACAATTTTTCATTTAGGTCTAACGATTGCACATCAAAACTGATCAAATCGTGTTTCAATGAAAAATATTCTTGTGCTAGAACAAAATGTGAATCCATTGTTAACAATATCTTTACACCAATGTCATTAAATACAATCAAAGCAGATTTGTCAAACGTTCAATGTATCACAATATATTTAGATTGTTCGAATCACAAAAATGTTAAAATTTGTCCAATATTTATTCGATTTAAATTTTGGATTTAAAGACCTTATTGGAGAAACTTCAGATATTATTTCAAAATATGTGCAAGAGACTCTTGAAAAAAATGAAATAATTAGTAAAATGATAGCGTTTTGTGGAGACAGCACAAATTGTAATTTTGGTGGTGCAGCCAGAAAGGTCAGAATAATATCTGTCACAAAATGCAAAACTTCATTGGCCAAAAACTGATAGGTGTAAATTGCGCTGCACATATTTTGAACAACTGCATACAAACTGCAGCAGAATGCTTACCTATTGATATTGAAGTTATTATTGTCAAAATTTATTCTTTTTTTTATATTTATACAGTTAGAATTGAAAATTTCTAAGAAATATGTGAAGATATTGAAATAGAATATAAAAAGTTACTCGGACATAGCAAAACTCGATGGTTAACTTTAATGCCTGCTTTGGAAAGAATCATAAAACTATTTGAAGCTTTAAAATTATATTTTATGTCTCAACCAAAATGTCCGACAATAATACGAAAATTTTTTATGAATCCTTGTACTGAATTATGGTTATCTTTTGCATATAGCCAAGCTTCAACATTTCATAAAGCTATTATTAATGTAGAATCACAAAATATTTCAATGCCTGAGGCTTCAACTATTTTAAAAGATTTAAAATTTACATTGGTCGAACGGAAAAGTAATGATTTTGATGAAACAATAATTAAAGAACATATAACAAATTTTTACCAATCATGCATTGATTACCTAAATCAGTGGGATGAAGCTTTTAGATATGTAGAAATTTTAGACTGGATATTATTACGAAATATGTTATCTTGGGACAAGATTGAAAAAACTTTATCCTATCTAAATGAATTTAGAAATGATTTAAAAATAAATAATGAAGATTTATTTGATGAAGTGAGCTGCGTGAAAAATTTTGCAAATAATGAGAAAATAGAGGGTAAAAAATATATCAGTAGATGAAAGATGGATTGAAATTTTTAATCACTTTAAGACAAATTTGATTGCATATAAAAATATATTGATACATGTTGAATTTTGTCTATGTCTACAAGCTTCAAATGCTGCTACCGAGAGAGTGTTTTCAATAATGAATAATATTTGGACCACCGAAAAATCGCAATTAAAAGTAAATACTTTAAGATCATTATTAATTACAAAATGCAATTTTAAAATGAATTGCTCAGAATTTAAAGGATTTTTAATTAACAATCCAGATGTTTTAAAAAAAATCCATTCTGTGGAAAAATATCAAACTTCATAACTAAATTTTTCATTTATGTAGTTTTTTTCTATTTTTTTTTGTTAGCCTTAGTCAAGAACTGTTTATAAAACCAAATTTATTTTTTTAAATTATAATATTATAAAAAGTTTTTATTTAACTTTTTATTCTAGTCAAGAAGACTTGTTTTTATTGTTACTTAATTTTATAATAATAATAATAAATATATTATATGATTATTTTTTCTGTTTTTCTTTTCACTTTTAACATAATTTTGTATTTGTCCTGTATTTTCATTCCCAAAAATGGTCACCGTAAGTATACATATTATCTACGAAAAATACCGAAAAACAACAATATTTGTTTGAGTGGCAACACTAGCAAGTGCAAGTTCATTTTTGAAATGTCGTCAGCAAAGAAACTTCAAACAAAATTTTTTCATAAAATTCTGTTAATTTTCAAGCTCATATGGATCCAGTATTGCCGTATTGTCAAAAGAAAAAAATACGGAAAAAAATTTTGTAATTTACAATTTTTTTTTTAATAAATGCATAAATTGAATATTTAAAAATACTATTAACACATGTGTAATAGTTTTGTTCTTTTTTCTTAATAATTTTTTGTAAAACCCCGAAAATTTGTATAAACATTACTTTTATTTTAACACTGGTAGCACTGTTTATTTATTTGTCATTCTACTTACGGCAAGTGCTTACAACCAAATTCTCTCGCAAGTTGAGCTGTAAGTGCGAAAAATATGATTGTGTTAGTAAAAGACTGTAAGTCCTGTTTCACACTCGTCAGTTCTGACTGTCAAGTCAAGTTATTTTTCAATGAGAAGGAAAGAGAAAATTATCTTTTATCTTTTTCCTTCTCATTGAAAAATACTTGACAAGTTATTTTTCAATGAGAAGGAAAGAGAAAATTATCTTTTATCTTTTTCCTTCTCATTGAAAAGTACTTGACTTGACAGTCAGAACTGATCAGTGTGAAACAGGTCTAAGTGTATTGAGTTTTTCGAACTTGCACTTGCATGTGACAACGGGGGTTAAGCGATTTATTATTTTATTACCAAAATTCGTGCTACCAGATCAGTAGATCAGCTATTAAAATATGAGGTTTGTTTACTTTTCTTTTTTCAAGCACTTTGTGAGATTGATACTCAAATAACAAAATTAATGTTGAAATGACAAGAATATCAGAGGGATTTATCAAGATGGTGCAAATACCAACCAGTTATAAAAGGAATAAAACTTGATTAAATAAAGTTTTCCGTATATTAGTACAGATTACATACATACATTAAAAAATAATTGCCCAAAATATTATTTCCCGTTTTCCTTGAGTGGCAACGACTATTTTTTATTTCTTTACAAAAAAAGAAATTTCAAAAAATCTTATTTATCTTATTTACCTGACGAAAAGATGTCATTGATACATATGTACTATTTATATCTCTATATTGTGATCCCTATCAAGTAATCTAATTTCCAGACAAACTTCCTAAAAAAAATGGCCCAATCACGCCTCCGCAAAAGCTTATCAACAATTGCTCTTGCATTCCTGAAAGCGGTCTCAGAAAAACGATTGTGTTGACCGAAAATATTACGAATTTTATAAAATGTAGCTTTTATAAATTTACCATTTTAATATTGAATGAAATTGCATTCATTGTAAAAAGTGGCAAAGCTTCTGATACAGTTAGGGACTTAAGTTTTCGTACATACTCAAAATTTCATATATTCGCTAATCAAAGAGTATCAGAAAAAAATTTTAAAACAAAATATTCAATTCCATTTTAATTACTCTTTCAAAGAAAAAAATTTTGTGTTTTTTTTTAAATAATATGCAAAACACCTTTAAATAAAGGCATTAATTTTTGGAAACGAATTTTATTTATTTTTTTTTTTTTAATTAACTAACACAAACTGCGAAGCTTTTGTCTTTGGCGGGAATCACACCCGCAACCCTCTGACTGATAGTCCGGCACACTATCGTCTAGCCTATCGGGGCACCAACTGATAATTCGTGTAGTAATTAAAATATAATTAAAATTTGATTTAAATTTTTTTTCTGATGCTCTTTAAGAAAATATGAAATTTTGGGTATGCACGAAAACTTAAGTCTCTAACTGTATGTTAAATAAAATGTCAAAAAGTTCATGTTATTACAATATGCCCCTGTGGGATATCAAAGTTCTTGTTGAAAAATAATTTTAACTAATTCTTCCCAGAAAGCATGATTTTGTAATAAAATTATTTGTGTAATTATGTACATATATTCATAATATTAAATATCCTTTGAGAAGTAGCTACGGTGTATTCTGTTTAGAATTGGAACAAACCTTTCAAATAATATGAATTCTTAAGAATTAAACAAATATGTATGTACATACATATGTATATGTACATGGTAAAAGGTAAAGTATGAAAATTAATTTTAAATGTTTTTTGACATGTCTCTGATTCTTGACATGTTAAAAAATAATTTTGATATGAAAATTCAGTTAATAAAATCGCGTTAACAGATGTTTAAATTATTTGTTGTCCCGAAAGTATTGTAAGATACGTACTAGCAGCTCGAATGTCAAAAGATTCAAAAGTACATTAATGTTTTTTTCATATCCAAAGATTATGAATACACACACCTATATTTAAGTTAACACATTCATGCTTCATATCGTCAGATGTTTTCAAAAAAGCCCTAAATTACAAATAATTCAAAATCGACTTTTTTTTTTTGATTATGATGCAGCGTACCAAAATAAAATTTCAACTCCTGCAATTAATAAAAATTCCGTGGGAGTTTTTTTCCCTTTTCCCATTTTTCATGATTGGGCTGATAGTTAATTAAAATTGTTGGTTAAACATTAATATCAGAGAGTGTTTTTTGCTTCTTTTCTAAACAGAAATTTAAAGATCTGAAATAATATAATTATTTACAAAATTCGGTACAGTTATTTTTTATGTAATCTAATTGTTATCAATATCAAATTTTATATTCGTGTATTCATATGTAAATATAATTGCAATGTAATAATCTATTTCCACATGATGGAATTAATATCACATTAACGTAAGTACTTATTAAAATTTCATAATTCAAAGCAACAAACTTTTAATTATCATAATCATTTCAAATCTTACCCACTCCATGTCATTATTAGCCTTCCATTCTCCTAGATAATTTTAATTACATATGTACATACATATAAATTACATCCTATCCGTTTGTTTGCCTTTTATAATTTTAGATTCAAAACTATAATATTAAATACTTTGAAGTTGTTGAAAAGTGTCACTTGTCAATTATGACATTTAAAGAAGAACAAACAACACAAGTATTCCAGTTTAGTTTTAATGCTTTTTAATCTGATAAGTAAGAGGCAATTAAAAAATAAGTAAACGGAAATAAATAGTTAGAAGGTCATATACAAACACTCTTGAAAATAACACACACTTTTATACCCACCGTAAAGGACAAACAATGACAAATTATTGAAAAGATTGTTTTTTTTTATGTATTGTAAAGTGGTAAGATAATAAATAATGGGAACTAGTTCTATGAAAGCTCTAAATGTTTCTGTAACTAGTTTTTTTGTCAATGCTTTTTTTCAAAATTGTCTGGGAACTCGGAACTAGTTTGAGAAACTGTTAATTAAATCTTATTGTAAAGCTAGATTTACAAGATTGAAATGTTCTTTAAAATTGCTCTTCAAAATGCTTCAAACTCATGTAAACAGCAAAAATTCTTCAAAATTTATTTATTTAATAGTTATTAAGAGCAATTTATTGAAGAGCAATTTTGAAGAAAATTTCAATCGTGTAAATCTAGCTTAATTGTATTTTTTGTCTTTATTTATTATATAAAACATGTGAAAGATTTATATTTATGGAAAAAATTTTTGATAAATGATCCTTGTTACACTTGATTTTAAAAATGACCACTTTTAAATGCAATAAAAATGTATTGTGTTGCACTCTTATATAAAATGCCAGGGTAGAGTACATACATATCTTCGATGCGCCTGCAAGAAGTCATATGTAGTCGCATCGACAATACCTATATGTATGTACACTACCCTAGAATTTTATTGAAAAGAGCAATGGCCAATGTTTGCGACCCATATTTACCTCTTAGTCCATTCTTGAGTTCTTTAAATAAGTCTGTCCGTCGTCATGTATGTCACGCAGTACTCAAACAAAATCACGACTACTACTTGTGTTTAACCTCTTTTCAGGAGAACAAAATTGTTTAAAAAAATTAACTTTGAACAAATACGCATATTTTAAAATACAAATACACCTACATATGAACATACATACATAGATACATTTTTAGTTGAAACATTTTTTTTTTGTAATGATATGTATAACTACAACGATATGTACATATATCAAAAATCTATCTGTGGTATGAAACACTAAATTTGCATAAACTAATAATTAAAAGTAAATCAAATAAAGTATAATAATTGCACACAAATAAATAGATGAACTCAACACATATACACACATTCTTACACAATGCCAGTTAAAAGTTTAGTTTTCAAACTGTTGGAAAAATTAATGATATTTAACTTAAACAAATAGAAAAAAAAATCCTGTGAACGCAGTGGGAGAAAATTAAAATATTTATAAAACTAATTTTTCTGGCAGTTCCGATTGAAATAAAAATTTCATACAGACGTAATAGACACAGATCCATTAGGAGTGGTATAATTACATCTGTAATTTCTAAGTGGAGAGTCAATGTGTATAAAAAAGTATAGTTTTTTTTTTTTAATTTATATTCATTGTTCATATCAGTGTGATAAACCAAGAGATGATTCTGAAATGAAGTAATTGTGGTGGAAATCATAATGCTAACTATAAAAGTTGCTCAGTATATTCTACTGTAAAGCACGCTCTAACATTAAGAAATAAAGTACCCACGGTACAAGTACCGACCCTTTAAAAGGCAAATTGTCCACAAAATGTGGAGCCGACAACGGAACAAAACACTCAAACACCCTCTTTTAATTTTAGACGGTTCTAGGCTACATGAGAATCACTTGTACAATCGGTAAATAATTTTACGAATGCTGCAGATAATGCCTAAAATGCAATCCATGCTATTGCACGCTTACTTAATAAGCCATGAATTGTTTGAAAATATGCTTCTGGAACACAAACGGCATTCGCCAACATACAAAAGAACTCGAATATTTCAAAAAAAAATAAAAAAATCACCAAATTAATGTGATGCTGATTTCGTCTATAACGCTTAGCACATATTCTGGGGTGAAGACTGATTACTTACTCCAAAGGTTGTGTTTTTTTTTTTATAAAATTTCTAATATGTTGTTGAATGTGATTTAGAGTGAAAAACATACTTACTGACCTACTTACCCACAAAGGATTCTGGATATTATTGATTTTGAAGTAATAAAAAATATACCGAGACTAAACCGAGCCCCCGAAAAATTGTATCCCCAACTGGTAATTTAGCGATGACAGTGTAAATTGGATTAAATGTATCGCTACGAAATCAGAAAATTTCGACTACTCTCTTATCAATTTGAATAATGATTTTAAACTGGCAGCTTAACTTGCTACCCAAACTCCCCGACTAATTACAAAAAATAAAATTTATTCTGCAGATGGCGAAGCAGAGTTCGAAGAGAGTAACAATTGCATAGATTGCTACAACTCAAATCTAAGCTAAAATATTGCATAAAAAGGCTTAAACAGCTTTTGGAAAGTCGGAAAATTAAATCCATAAATAAATGTTTCAAAAATCTGAACGCAAGCTAATAAAAGTTTTAAAAGACCTATCACACGTAAGCCTTCTTTACAAAATTTAAGTGGTAGTTGGGCAATAAATGACACTGAATAAGGGTACCTGTTCGTTTTTCATTTGAAAAAAGCATTTACTCCAAACACATCAAATACACCATTTTGGAGCAGCTCAATCCGTACGTTTCGAGATTCGAGAGATCAAAAAGGTTATTGTTGATTTAAACTCTAACCCCTGTATTCAAAAACGATTATTAAATTTAACAAACGTTTATTAAGACAGATTTCCATATAAAAATTTGCTTAATAAACGTTTGTTGAATTTAATAATCATTTTTAAATAAGGGGGAAAGAAAGCGGATAGCAATAAAAATAATTCTTCTTGTTTTTAACACTATTACACCTTGAATATTCACGCCTATCGTGAATAAAAATTCCACATGAAGTTTGTTCCCTTTTATTTTTTTAACATTGAATTTTAATAGGAAAATTGTGAAAAGGGAACAAATTGCATGTGGAATTTTTATTCACGATAGGGGTGATTATCCGTCAGAATGGAAGGTTTCACGGGATTATACAAAAAAGTATAATCATATACATCTATCAGCTTATTGTCGAATATATCGAAGCTATTCGAGAAGATGCTCAGGGACCAGTTATAACTGAAAATAACTGTTTTCCGAATCATTAATTTGGATTTAAAAGAACACACAGTAGCATCGAACAAACCCATAGACTTGTCAATATCGTGAAAAAATCATATTGTTCTTCTCCTTTTATCGACATTTCTCAAGCTTTTGCTAAAGTGTGACATGATGGCCTAATATACAAGTTGAAACTAAACTTATTCGTAAACACACATAAGATATTGGAAAACTACTTAACTGGTCGAACATTTAAACTTAAAGAAAAAGAGTTTTTTGTGGATTATTTGTTTGTTTAATAGTTAAATTAATTAAAATAATTTATTAAAAAATGATAAACAAAAAGAAGGTTTTCAAATGAACAAAACTATTACAATTAAAAATTATATTTCAAACGTAAAAAAAATTATACTTTTAAATTTAAAGATGTTATGATTAAAAATATTTTATAATAAATATTTCTAAATATTACAATATAATTACTCCACAAGTTATTAGGTTCCGATTGAAGCCGGAATATCAGAAGAAAGTATCCTGGGACCCTTTTTATACTTAATATACACCTGTTATGCCTACAAACAATCGTATTGACACATCAACATTTGCGGATGATACTTATATTTTAAGAATTCATCTAGAAGCGTTTCGCTTTCTACAAAATCATATATTTGAATTAGAAAAGTGGTTAAAACAATTGAGGATAAAAGTTAATGAGCATAAATGCGAAGACATAACTTTTACATTGCGTAAAAGGACATTGCTGTCCTATTTATATCAATAATCAAGCAATAACACAACAATCCGAAGTTGAATACCATGATATACACCTCGATTGTCGCCTTACATTGATATCCCATATAGATGCAAAATTGACTCGAATGAAATTAATTGGCTCATTGGCAGAAACTCTAAGCTTAGTTTAGATTGTAAACTCCTACTTTATAACTCAATCATAAAACCTATATGGCGTTATGGAACACAGCTATCGGAAACGACCTCAGATTCAAATGTAGACAAAATTCAAAAACGCCAAAACAAATTGCTACGAATGATCACAATTGCCCCCTAGTATTTAAAAAATTCGAATATTCATAAGCATCTAAACGAGCCATTGGTAAAAACTGCTATCCAAAGGAATGTAGAAATATATTTAAGAAAGATTGAAGTACACCCAAACTCATTAGTCCGCAATATATTTATTAATAGTGGGTATATGCGACTAATGGCCGAATTTTCGGTCATTAGTTAATCATTGGTAAACTAAAATACTAACTATTGTTTAACTATTACTTGTTATTCTTATGGCAAACTTAGCATTGAGAATAAAGAATCATTAGTTAAGCCTTTGTTATTAGCTAACTAAAGACTGTGAATTCGGCCATAAGTAGAACAGAGATACAGAGGATTTGAACCAAAGACAAGCAGGAAGAATGCCAAAATTATACATATAAACAACATGTATTAATTTAACCATTCCCTTATTCTTCTACACAGATGTATTTTATGTGAACCAAATAACCAGTTAGAAAATGTCGATTTTTGATTTTTGATTTTGCTCCACTGTGCGTTCCTGCAAGAATGAGTGTTAATGCAATTAATATTATATTTGTTCTGTTTAAATGAGAGAAGAAAATGCCAAATAAGTTTAATGAGTCATGGATGAATGTTTTCATTAAATCACTTACGTTCCTTATTTTTTTTTTAATTCCTAATTATACACAATTTAGCTTATATATTATACAGAGAGCTTTAAGTCATAATATCTGAAATTAAAACTTTGTAAATCGTTTACTACTTTATACTTATTCTGAGCATGACATTAAAAATTAAATACTTGAAAACACAACAAAAGTAGAGAATATATCGCACCCTAAATACGAAAGGGTCACAACTTAAAATTTTCCAAAACTGACTTTTTCCCATAAATTAATTCAGAGTGCACATCTCTAACTACTGCAATAATTTCTTTCACATCACTTTCTTTTTTAACTGGAAAAATACAATTATGTCTATTTCTTTTATATTATGTGTGTGCTTGTGCACGATGAACTTTTTTTGTCTCTCCTGAAAATTTTAGCATTTTGAGTTGTGACCCGTTTGTATTTAGGGGGTGCGATATGTAATATAATATAATATTTGTAATATAGAAGCTTAGAATTACGATAAAACTTTGTCTTCCAACAAAAATTACGTTATATCAATGAGATTGACAGACTGTAAGGCCATTGCAAGTTTATTACATTTATGCAGTTTTACATTGGATTTGGGATATTTGTTAAGATTGCAATGATTAATAATTGAAAAAATATCTATATTCGAATTGTGGCATTTCAATTCCTAGTCCTAATTCCTAAAAAGTTTTAAGATTGTTTTTATTATTCTTTCAAAAAGAAAGTATCGCAACAAATGACGTAAAATAAATGTCTATTTTTTTTATTTTTAGAGCAATTATACATAATTAATAAATATTTGTAATACACAGGCAAATAATAATAATAAACGATTAAAATTTAAACATTCAACAAACAACAAAGAATGATGCGGTAATAATGATTTCAAGTTTCTATGTCTTTGGGTAGCTTTCTATAAAAATCTAAATTTTAATAAAAAAAATTAATTTATTTTAAAGCATTCGTGTTCTTGTGCTCTTATAAATGTATTTTTCAAGATGTACTTCCCACTGAGGATAACAAACAGTAATATAGACGAACTTGTCCAACAAACTATCTACAGTTGACTGCACTCGAAACTTATTAGATTAAGGAAACTTTAATCCAAACTACATCAAAAGTATCGATATAAGAAATCCGTAGGCAATTAAATGGGTAATTGAATGTTTTTTGTATAACTACACGGTCGCTCAAAGAATGTTGCTGTAAATAAGATAACTAGAGTTATTGCAAGCTTTCTTAGATATTTAAAGCTTTTAATAATAAGTCCAAGGACGATTGCGATTAAAATTGGTTGAAATCGGTTTTTCGCACCTAGCCCCTATACAAATTCCCTCCCGAAATAGAACTTTATCGGTCATAAGTGTTTGATTTATAGACATATCTTTATAAGTAATTTGTATACAATACCAAATCACAGCAAAAATTGCTGTGCAGATCGGTTAATCACAGACCATAGCTCCCATATATGACCAACTTCCTAAATTCACTATAACGAGCAAAAAAATCCTAAAAACGTTGTGATTCAAATACAATTTAACATAAATATGTTTCATATATATATACATACATATAATCGGTCCATAACACCTCATAGTTCCCATATAATGCCCAGCTCAGAAGAAGTAACGACTATAAATCTATGAAAAATGTTAGTATTGAAAGAAAATTCAACACAAATAATTTTCATATATACAAATGACATTTCACCCAAATTTAAAACGATCGGTCTATAGACCCTCCTATGAGGTCTTATATGAGATATCAGCAGTTGTAAAGATTTCCGAGATACAATTTTATGCAAATAATTTTTATAGACAAATTTTAAATTTTATCATAATCCTAAAAATGTTTATGCTCATATACTTTGTGTAGGGTATTATATGCTCAAGTATATATTTAAATTAAAAATTTATTATTGTGCTTAATTGTATTAATTCCGTTCTCTATGCTGTTTTTTTTTGGGGGTTTTTGTGCAGCATCTGTTGGTAGTTTAAAAACTTATAAATGGACAGAAAACATACGGACTATATACAATTTGAAAACTACAATGGTTGGCCAATTGACTACGGTATATTAATTATACATATTTTCTATTATCTTCTATAGTTAATTTAAAAACAAAACATTTTGTTTAATTATTTCTTTTCACTCAATGCCATCAATTATTTACTTGAACATTTTAAGTCACACTTTATGATCACATAAATTTTATATCAATTGTGTTTATTGTTTTAAATTCTTAATTAGTTTCTATGTACAGATCATTAACAAACAATATAATATAATTTTTACCTTTGAGGTAATAACTCTATAAGTCCCCGTTTACACCGGGAAACATTTGGAAGGGAAACATCTGCAATTCTCTTTTGTATTTTCCTTCGCGGTCATACATGTAAACATTGTTGTCGAAAACATTCCAGTTTATATTTGTTTTGTTTTTAACATTTGTCTATTGCAGCGTTGTTTTTTTTAATTTCTACTGTATTGAATTGCTAATGTACACAATAAGAATGAAAGCACAAAGCGTGTCTCCGAGAACGGGAAACAAATTTCATATTCTCTTCCCCTCCCGTCCCTCTTTCCAAACAAAATGTTTCCCTGTGTAAACGGGGACTTATTTGTATTTTAAAGAATTCTTTAAAATGTCAATGCCTACAATGAAGGAAAGAAACATTTTTGTCAAGGACCTACATCGTTAGTTATGGTAATTTTAAGAAATATTTTTACGATAGATTAGATTATTTAATAACATCTTGTTCTTTAGTTCTTAAATACAAACTAGTTCCGAAAGAATTAAAAAAAAAACATTAAAAAAACTTAAATTTGTTTTATGGTAAAATTAATTGACCAACAAAATAAATTGAAGAACAATTAATATAAAATGTTGTTGGTATATAATGATGCATAAGAGAAATGGAACATATGTTGTATTTGAACGAATCGATTAATCGAATTGAATTGGATACCTCAATTATTGTGTTCACCGAAAACAATTTATATCGAAGCTCTTTTCAATTAATTATTAAATAAACATTTATTAAAATTAACGTATAGTAAAAATGGATCCAATAATCATTAGTCAGTATTTGTTTGTAATGTACTGTACAAAACAGAAATGTCGTAAACTGCTTAAAGGATCAACTTAAATTGCGAGTAAAAAACATTAGTGAAAGAACCAATTCTAAAGGCATTCGTTAGAAGGGGCGTTAGTTATTTATCGCTTTAATAGAACTAGTTCCAAGGTTGACAATTTCAAGCAGAAATTATTGATTAAAGAAAGGGGTAAATTTAGAACAAAAATCATTAGTTGCAACACCAAACTAGCACGATTACTGGCTATATGCACATCTAACGGGTGGTTAAATTTCAAGCGCCGATGTTGATTTTGAATAAAACACAAACTATTTAGGAAATTATTGTAATTTTATTTTATTATGATATATTGGTACTGCTCAATTATGTATGGAACAAAATATCGGCCAAATGGGCGCCGCGACCACGGTGGCACACCTCCATCCGATGGTCCAAATTTTCGATGACCCTGAGGCATAATGGAGGTTCTATGCCGTTAATGTGCCGAATTATCTCATCCTTTAGCTCTTGAATTGTTGCTGGCTTATCGACGTACACCTTTTCTTTCAAATAACCCCAAAGAAAAAAGTCCAACGGTGTCAAATCACATGATCTTGGCGGCCAATTGACATCGCCATTACGTGAGATAACACGGCCATTGAATTTGTTGCGCAAAAGAGCCATTGTTTCGATAGCTGTGTGGCAAGTGGAACCGTCCTGCTGAAACCACATATCGTCCACATCCATATCTTTCAATTCGAGCCATAAAAAGTTCGTTATCATCTCACGATAGCGAACACCATTCACAGTAACTGCCTGACCGGCCTCATTTTGGAAAAAATACGGCCCGATGATGCCACCAGCCCATAAACCGCACCAAACAGTCACTCTTTGTGGGTGCATTGGTTTTTCGACAATCACTCTTGGATTCTCATTCGCCCAAATGCGGCAATTCTGTTTATTGACGAATCCACTGAGGTGAAAATGTGCCTCATCACTGAAGATGATTTTCTTCGAAAATTGATCATCCACTGTTGCCATTTCTTGCCACCATTCTGCCCATTCACGACGTTTGGAATGGTCAAAAGGCTTTAGTTCTTGAGCCAATTGCACCTTGTAAGCGTGTAAATGCAAGTCTTTATGCATAATGTTCATCAACGACGAGCGTGAGAGGTGCAATTGTTGGGCACGACGACGAGTTGAGGTGGACGGCTCTTCAGCCACACTATCGCGAACAGCAGCAATATTTTCTGCAGTACGAGCTGTACGAGCATGCACTGGTGTTCTCACATCTTCTACAGACCCGGTTTGCTCGAATTTTTCTAAGATTTTTGCGATTGTACGCACATTTGGACGATCAAATTGACCAAAAAAATCACGAAGTGCACGATATGCATTTTGATTTGAACGCCCATTTTCATAATAAGTCTGGATAACTTTGTTGTGTTGGATTGTGTATCTCTCCATGGTTCAAATTGAGTAAGTCTGAAATAGAGAAATGTCTAATAAAATTCGGAAAAAAGCTTGGAGTTTAGGTGTGGTTCACATTCAACATCGGTCCTTACAACTTAACCACCCTTTACAACTACATGGATACTTATATGTGGAACTAATTCCGTTTTTCCTTATTAGATATTTATGATATTTTAAGTTAGGATGCTGCCAAAATAGAATATGAAGAATTAATTTTGCAAATATTGTCATTATATGTATTGAGAGAAAATGGAATTAATGAGTTTTATTAAATTAATAAATTTTATCAATTGTATGTTTAGGCAGACAGGCATTTGTTTAAATGTCTATCCATTCTAATTTGGTCTACAACTGTAGAAAATAGTTGTGTCAGATTATTTATATATGTATGTAAAAATATGTTCATATACATGCAGTATTTGCATGTGTGTGAATGCATGCAGATAAAGTTATATTTTCACTTTTAATGTTTTTAATTCCATTTTTTTCTTGTTGGAACCTAGAGGGTTGTTTAACTTTTTATTATTATAGCACGAAGCAATGAAGTTTTATATTTTATAGTATTTATTTACTTTTTTAGGGATTGAGTTTTGGCAGTTCTTTTTTAATTTTTCAGTTATGTTAAATATTTAACGTTGAACTTTATTTTTATTTTAAGTTAAGTTGTTTATGTATGTCATATTCGCGATTCATAAATATTTTTTTTTTGGGTGAAAGTAAAAAAGATAATTTTGCATAACATTTAATCTTTTTTTTGTGTGTGACTTTTTTAGATATAAAATGTTAATTTGTATTTTGGGGTGGTAATTTTAATATAAAGTTGATGTTTTCGTTCTGTATTAACATTGTTTGACATCAACTTTTAACATAAACAGATGCATAAATATATTTCTCCTATAAACACACACACTCGTTTATACATACATATGTTTCCATTATGCAATAAAGTATGAATGACATTTTCATATTTGTGAGTATGTGAGTTTGTAAAGGATTTTAACACACACAACAATATATAAATATTTAAAATATTCAGCATTTGAACGAATATTTATGAAACTTGCACGTTTTGTTGTTGTCACCATAATGTAAATTGTTGATTTTTAATGTGTTTTGAACCAACATTTGGCACTCTAACGATTAAAGCGTTAAATTGTTCTTAACTTAAAGATGACCTGATTTATCAATTTATGTTCGTCTTTCTGGTGGTAGCCCAAATTTTATAAAATATATCGCCTAATAGCAAGTTTTTATGTATTTTTCAAAGTTCTTCAGAGTTATATTAAATATCATATTGAATAAACACATACAACCAGCAAACAATTCCACAAAAAACAACAAGTAATTAAATATAGTCGGTCAAACAAGACCATATTATACCTTACACCGAGTATATGCGTTTTTCAGAAATGGGCGCTATATGTATGCTATGACCTATTATGGATATATCATTATAACATGTAGTCGATTTTATAAATGATTTCTGCATGTTAAAATGCGTTTTTTATGAGACCTATAACTATTTATGGACCGATAAACATTAAAATAGGTGACATGAGTTTGCTAATACACTGTGTTGCTTAACTATAAATACATAACACTTTTTCCAAGTTTTGTATGTTACAAAATATGTTTAAAATAGTTTAAGGTTTAAACTACATGTAAGTATGAAAAACGTACAAACAAAAAAAAAATGAAATAAATAATCTTTTATTTACATTAAATTAATGACCTTGAAAGCCTGCATATAGGAAACTATATAAACTATTAATATTAACGTAAAAAGGTCGATCAACATTTATAATTATAAAATAATCGGAGGGCCCGCCGAATTGTATGTCCCAAAATTGATTATTTTCAAACAGCGAACGGAAACATATCTATTCGAATGGATACCGAATAATGATCGTGCGATTATTCGAACAATTTTTTACAAATAATTCTTCGCAGAATTTATAAATGACCATTTTCGAATAACGAATAATTCGAATAATTTTGTGAAGAATAATCGAAGAAAACGAATAAAAATATTTGTTTTAATTTGTCGTTTTGTGGTACTTTTTTATGGGATTATTGAATTTTAGGAGTCTAAAAATGTATTCTAGTGAAGCTACAATATTAAAACGAAAGAAAGTTTTTATATCCCTAAATCTCAGTTATTTAGTAAAAAAAAAAGATTGAACGATTTGAGAATGAATTTTGAAACAGAAATTGTTAGGTCTATATATGACTGGCGGCTATAATCTGAAACTATGCTGGAGAAATATTGGCAAAATCGCAATTATGTATTAACATCGCCATAAATTTCTGTTGAAAAAAAATAATACAAATCAGAATGAATATTACGAAAATATATGAATACATTGAATTGGAATCATAATGTATCGTTTTCGTAATTGAACTAGTGCTATCTTGAAAGTGATATTGAGGAAAATATTGAAAATAATGTTTACGTTGAAATAGACAGAGAAAACTTTAGGTGGATCTAGATGATATTCCTTTACGTACGATTCGATGAAGAGAAAAACTTTTCATTTAAGTTTATTTAGAAAATTTAAATTATTTGAATAATTCGATTAATTTTAAATGTGTAATCGATTCATTCGAATAAGTTATAGTCTCTTATTCGAATTATTCGTTTTATTTAAACAATAGACAAAGTCGAATAATATGAATAATAATATACACATAGTTGACTTTAATTATTTTAATAAAAATCCTAAAAGCTATTACATATATCCTATTTTAAATATGTATAAGTTGGTAAAAAAAAAAACATTGCTAAATTTTTAATGATTTTAGGCCTTGTGGGAACTGCTCTGAAAAGCTGTTGCTCTTCGTCTTGGAGCAAGTAGTTACTTATTACTCAAATATATTTATTAAATTTATCTATTTTCATTAAAAAGATAAAATTTATTGAAAATACCAAAATATCTTTGTTGACCTTTTAAATTGTGGCACACGATTTACTGAATTTGCCTACTCATAAATATGTAAAATTAAAAACAAAACAATCAGAGAAATTTAACATAAACAAAATCAAACAGCTGCAACATGTTAAAAGTTAAACTTGCTGCACGCGTAAATTGTATGCTGCACAGTGGTTTAAAAACTTTTTATTTTGGAAATAACTTGGTATCTCGGAAGTTATTACACATATCGTAATGCAATTTCACATGGTTGGAGCTGAATTGCTTTCCAGTTCAGATCATAAATACATTTTTAGTGTTCTTTTTTTAAATACGTTAGACTAAAGGTGACGAAATATGAGGGTTAAACACAGGCCCCTTCCACCTGCTACGCCAAAAACCTGTAAATCATCTGAAAAACACTTCAGCTTCAACCCTGTAAATATCTGTAATATATCCCGAGATATTGAATTGTTTCCAAAATATAACATTTTTAACTACTGTGTGCTTTGGATACTTTTTGCATCAATTTTGTTGTTGGTCGCATTGTATTGAAATCTTTGTGGTTGTATGATGCAGACTTTCAAGGAATCATGTCTTCAGAAATCTTAAGATTACGCTGAAAATTTTAAAACTTCTCAAGGATATTTGTACCTGCAATAACATCCAAAAATATTGCTCCAACATCTACTTTGAGTTGTTAAAATCTACTCACTACTCTATTCGTTAAACTCAAGAACGAATTAAAAATTTAGACTGTGATTTTTATATAAGTCGCTATTCTTGTGAAGCGTTATTTTTGTATGATATAATGCGAATAAATAAATTTAAAGAACATTTTTATCCTTACGTGGAAAGTACTATAACTTGTAGTCTGTAAATATTAAATTTTAAAAGTTTAAATACATTTTAAATTCTGCCATTGATGGGTGGATGGAATGATTCAAACATATGCCCTGATATATTCGCAATAGTTCACGCATTCATCTGTGATAATATTACAACTGCAAATACACCGCCGACATTATTTTGCATATAAATTTTTGAATTTAGAGTGTGCAAAATTCTTGTTAACCTACAACAAAACACATTTAGGGGACTCAATTGTACATGAAGGATATTCAATTCATTTATTTGGAATTGAAAATGAAAAATAATAAAATATTATTTTATTGGGGATTATATCAACCATATTGAGGTCTTCACTAGTTATATGACTAGTTATTTTGACATGGGCGTTCCTTAAACGGTTGTGAATTGGCCTTGCATATATTACAATCTCTACGAGGTCTTCGTCCTAGTTTACTTTGAGACCCTAAAATAATAATTGACATCATGTGAGTTATAAAATAAACAAATGACTTAACTTCGCATTAGATATAGTACACACGTATGGACCATATGGACCAAAAATATAAATTGGTGTCAATCTGATAATTAAACGAAAACGAGTAAATTATTGTCTAAACATTTTTAATAAAATTGTCAAATCGAAACAAAAAAATAATGTCTAATGTTAAAGTGGAGCCTTCAAGAGACTAATAAGTCTGATGTCGGAAATTAAAATAAAAATCTGCAAAACACTCGCAATGTACTGATTGGTAATACTATAAATTCATTTTTTTTTTAATGTTTTGTAAAAAAGGAAACGGTGTATTTTTCACTTTATTTTCCACCCGAAACACAAATTTTAAATAGATTTAGATAAAACTGAAGATCCTTCCATAACTGATTAGTGGTCTACTCCCTCACTATATTCAACGTAAGTCTCTGGTATGGAGATTTCTTTAAACATCTTACGATTAGATTTATGCTATGATTAGATTTATGCCTCTTAAGTTACATATTTCACAATCACAATCTTACCGGATTCCCCAAAAATATCATTGTATGCGTGAACAGTCTCGTAAATACATATTTTAATAAACCAACAACAGTCTTAATGTCTACTGCGCTGGCATACATACATATACTTGAATCACAACATAATGTATTGAAATGGTACTTTAACATACTGAACGTACTTCGAGTACACACAAGCGCCAGATGCAGTTTTTCATTAAAAATAAAAAAACAAAAACGACGCCACCAGTTGTTGATGCCTCATTTTCTGCATGAATCAGTAGCAATTAAAAAAATTAAGAAAAACATAACATTTTTAATAATGTTTAAGTTGACAGACACATTCAAGCAATAAGACACGTTTAACGAAAAAAACAAACCAATGAATGCACTTTATACTGTAGTATTAAACAGAATAAACTTCTTGAAAATAGTTACAAGCAAGTCCTTAAGCTATGTATCCACGATCGTCAGATATTACAACGTTGTCCGAAAAATGTTCAGAAAATCACTAACAACCGTGTAAACTTAAAATTTTTGCCTTCCAACGTTGTAAGAAAAAGCATTTTCAGTATATTGGAAGACAAAAATATTTTCATTTTGTCATTGTCATTGTTTTAAGACAATTGTCAAACACTTTTCATTGTCATATGTGCAAAGTTTATGCATCTGTCAATGGCAACATTGTCATAGAAATTATTTCTAAATGCAACTCTATATATACATAAATAAACAAACAAGTGTGCATTGATAAAATTTTTGAAAAAAGTAGAAGAGAATTAAATTAAAGTGTGCATTAGGACATAAGCAGATAAATTGGTTCCAATTGCTCTTTTTTATTTCATGACAATATTTGAACAGAACAGAGCTGCAAAACGAATTTGACAATGCCACACAACAATCTGACAACCGTATGAACTGACAATTTCGGTTGACAGATAAATTCATTGTGTACAAATGAAATTGTTAGCAGTGTTGATTTTATCTTCTTGTTATTATCGTTTTCCCACTCAAAATTGAAGTAAGGGAATTTGATATTTTTTTGTTTTCATTGTAGCACAAGGGACTGTTTGGAAAAACTTGACTGCTTTTGCTATGTCTGCGGCAAGCATACGCTTAAGGAATACCAGGTTTCATTTTTCAATAGTAAAGTGCCGGATATATATAAACTTTATTTTGAACTGGAAGTTTTTCCAGATGGGTGCCAAAACATATCTGCCGAATTTGCTATAACAGTTTGATGCTGTGGTCTAAAGGTAATACAAGTTTTTATCGATATTCTTAGCTCGACAATAATTTTGTGAAATTATTCGTTTAGGTGAACGAAACTCAATGCACTTTGGCATTCCGATGCGTTGGCCTGATCCAGGTGAGCACGACGAGACTACAAAATATTGGCATAATGAAATTAAATAGACATAATCGAAAGAACTTTTTGTATAAAGCCGTTTCATCAGCTTTGCTTGCAGTGCCACATTCGGATGTGCTTCCGGTACCTGCACCTGAGAAACTGGTACAACAGCCGATATTGGAGTGTCAAACCTGCCCGCCAGAGATGGGATGACCCACATATGTGAACAATAACTAAATTAACCTTTAATGGATAATCTTGAATTTTATTGGTTTTTAGTGTTTGTGTCAAGTTTTGGGTTTTGGTGTGTTCTGACATATATAGTAAAATTTTATGGCCAACATTTTTGTAGAACATTTCATCCCCGCCCTTCCCCTTTTTCGGTGTGTTTTTTACAATTTCTTAGAATAAAGCCAAAAATGCCGTTATGAGGGGGGAGTTAGTGGGTAAATGTGTTTTAAAAAAATATTTGCCATACCATTATTTACAAAAATGCTGAACATACCCTACACCTCAGACGTAAAGAAAACATAGTTTTATTTACCGATATGCTGCAAGAACAGGCCAGAGCTGGGAATTTTTAACCGCTTCTTAAATGAAATTCTGATGTGATCTATCAAAACGTCGACACACGTATATTTTTGGTTGGTCTCCTTAACAACAATCAATCGTCGGAACCCCGTAATTGTGGAAAAAGTTTGAAATTGTTCTACAGTGTTATTTGACAACAGATATGTATATGTCTATGGCTACAGTATTTCCTTTCTATGTCTTTCTCTGTGATTATTATATTCGTGACGTAAATGAGCAATATTCATGATTTTTATGTGAATTAATGAACATTCCTAAATGCCTGCTCTCATTTGGATATTTTATGGATTCTAATACATAAATGACATTGATCGATTTAATATACACATAATGAAGATTTATTAATAAGTAAACTTTATTTGTATTTCAGCAGCAGTTTACGTACATATATTACATATATTTATGACACAATGTACACATGTACATAATTATTTAAGAAAGTTTACTTTAATTTTGTTTTTTTTAATATCATTGACTTTTAAACTATTTAAAATTAATTTGCTAAAGTGGTAACAAACATTTTAAATTGAAAATTAGCTACTTTAAATACGTAATTAAGAACAGTTAACGAAATATTTTTAACCAGAATTTAAAACTGGCATATTTAAATTTTTATTTTGCTTATAAAAAGATACTTTTTAAGAAACTACAAAACATAATTTAAATATTATCCAAGTTATGCGTTCTTGTTTTAAAGATAATTTCTTTGAAAAGTGTGTTATTTCCTAAGAAATATGAAACATTTAAAGGATACAAACAAATTCAGTAACAAGTAATAACATTTCAATAGAACAGCAAAAATAACAAACTAGATCTCTACCAAAAAAAGTATGAGAGTAAAAACACATAACTGTCATGTTACATGAAACTCATATACTGTTAAAGGAAACGGAAGCTTAATGGCATCCCTATTTATATGCGAATATTTTCAAACGTGCGTCCTTGACTACATTTTATGCATACATTCAAATACATACACTGAGAGGGAGTTTCAAAATCAAAAATGTTATGTTAAACAAACATATCCCTACAACGTAATACACTGAGAAAAATGGGGGAGTCTTTTGGAATTAGAAGTTCATTTTTGTGAGCATCGGTCGATAATTGATAATTAGGCTGCTATCAAAAATCAGTCTAAATTTCATAAATATCACAACAGTTCTGCATTAACAAAAACATATGTTTAAACAAAAAGTCAATTAGCTTGCATAAAGTTATCTAGTTTGAAGTTAGTTATCATGTAAGTTATATAGGATGTACTGCATTTAAAGTCTTTTGGAGAGTCAATTGCCACTAAGTGAAGTTTTGTAATACGGAGATTACGCTTTGTAATTTATATAAGGTGTGAGTGAATTCACCTCCACATAGAACACGCACATATTAAAATAACTAGTCGTATAATTACGCCTGTTTATTCTGTACACCCCAATGATGGACAAAATCACCAGTTCGGGACACTTAGCAAGAACTGTTTAAATGTTAGTCTATTAATAACAAATTTTATGCAACTATGTTTTGTTTCTATGTGACTTAGAAAATTGTTATCAAATAAGATAATGTTAACACGGGAAGTACGCCCTGCATTTGAAGGTCACGACAAAAGCAGATATGACACCAAAATTTAATAAAATAATTGTTGTGATTTTCACATTTACATCTAAATGAGTGATAAGTATTAAAGCTCCATGCCGAGCATGGAGAGCTTTTGAACAAAATATACTGAGAGTTTTTATATGGCAGCTATCTTCATAGAATTTTGTATAATGTTTGCAATTAATATTAATTAATATAATATCAATTAATAGATATTTGAGATTCTAAATTGATTATTTTCATTCGCTGCAAACTTTGGCACTAACGCACAATATTCTACACACCCATGATGGTGTAGGGGATGTGAAAATACAATAATAAGACACAATACAATAATGAGAAATGAACGTAAAGGTGTGCATGTGTGTGATTTTGTGTCTGAATGTGTTAGTTTACTGTCATGTTAAAGCAAGTGTCAACCAACAGAACAAACCAGAATGGAATAGAACATTAAAATACCACTACACACTACACTACACTCTAACATCCCTGCAGGAAATGTCAATAGTGAAACTGTACTGATTTAGTATTGACACAGTCACCAGTCCTAGTGACTTAGTATACAATGTTAATTACTATAGACATTTAACATGTGCGTGTCATTGAAAATCCACTACTGACATACGTACTATTGACAAGGTAGTTCTTTAGGGATCACATTGTCTACACTTTTGGTACTTTTCTGAAATAGAAAATAAAAATGCATTTTTTGCTAATTTTTGGAGTTTTATTAAAAAAAAAATAAAATAGGTATGTACTAAAAAATATTTAATTAAAAATAAATTCGAAAACACCCAGAGTCTTTGGCGGGAATCGAACATGCCACCCTCTGAATGATAGTCCGGCACACTATCGCCTAGTCTATTGGGCCTCACAATTGAAACAAATAATTGTATAATAATAACCATTGTGACAATGCTGTTGACAATGTCGCCAAACCGTTACCAAAAAAGTAGACAAAAGTGGTGACTTGGAGACACGTGTCGCTAAGTTTCCATCAGGGATACTACATGCATTTGCTATCATCAAGTTCTGTCGATCTCTGTACTTACACATGTATACGAACGTGTACATTCTTTCTATCCGATTCTGTTTCTGCTGAATCTATGTATGAATTTATGCAGCCAAACATGTATGTATGTATGTATGTATTGACGTACAACGACGTACAGTCACATAAACATGGTTTTTTTTTCAAGGAACTAATATATTTATAGTTGTTGCGGTGTAGTGTATTCTAAAAAAATAAACGAAATGAAAAATTCTATGCAATCAAAAACTCATTGTCATTATGTACATGTTGGGAAGCAGGGTAGCAATGAATCAATTCAATACCAATTTTAATGCGTGATGAATAAAATACATACATACATAGAATCGAAATTTTTGGGAATAAATCTGTCATTTCTGAACGGCTGGTCCGATCAATATTTTTATAAGAGCCATACAAGCTTACAAGGTCGGAATTGTAGAGCTTAAAAATGGTCACCTTTGATATGTATTTTTTAAAACTGTTTTCACATTTTCTAAAAATTATCTGCTAAATCTTAAAAACACATGTTTGTGCAATTAATTAGGAATTATATTAGAAATTGGATGGTGCATTATTTTGAGCCTCGCCCCTGTAGGGTTTGTGAAGCCCATCTTTAAAACTTTAATACTGTATCGCTACGCTCTTATCGGTTATGCCTCACTGTGGATGCGTTTTTATTTGGTCGTTAGTACCCAAAAATAACTGATACAAAATTTAATTTAATTTCCTGTTTAAAGAATATTTTGTAAATATATGTATATCATTTGGAAAAAATTATCTGATTAATAAGGTAAAAATTAAAACGTTAACTTTGAATAAAAAAAAAGCAAAGTTATACATAACTACCAATCGATTAACAGCATGCGTTCTTTTAATCCGGATGTCCTTAAATTTTGTACAAATCAATCCTTCCAAGAACTTGGTTTTTCAAATTGTTCAAAATAAAACAAAAAAGGCCAAAATTGTGGCCGCATTTTCGAAAATAACGGGTGGTTAAATTTCAAGGGCCGAGGCAATTAAATGGGCAATTGAATGTTTTTTGTATAACTACACGGTCGCTCAAAGAATGTTGCTGCAAATAAGATAACTAGAGTTATTGCAAGCTTTCTTAGATATTTAAAGCTTTTAATAATAAGTCCAAGGATGATTGCGATTAAAATTGGTTGAAATCGGTTTTTCGCACCTAGTCCCTATACAAATTCCCTCCCGAAATAGAACTTTATCGGTCATAAGTGTTTGATTTATAGACATATCTTTATAAGTAATTTGTATACAATACCAAATCACAGCAAAAATTGCTGTGCAGATCGGTTAATCACAGACCATAGCTCCCATATATGACCAACTTCCTAAATTCACTATAACGAGCAAAAAAATCCTAAAAACGTTGTGATTCAAATACAATTTAACATAAATATGTTTCATATATATATACATACATATAATCGGTCCATAACACCTCATAGTTCCCATATAATGCCCAGCTCAGAAGAAGTAACGACTATAAATCTATGAAAAATGTTAGTATTGAAAGAAAATTCAACACAAATAATTTTCATATATACAAATGACATTTCACCCAAATTTAAAACGATCGGTCTATAGACCCTCCTATGAGGTCTTATATGAGATATCAGCAGTTGTAAAGATTTCCGAGATACAATTTTATGCAAATAATTTTTATAGACAAATTTTAAATTTTATCATAATCCTAAAAATGTTTATGCTCATATACTTTGTGTAGGGTATTATATGCTCAAGTATATATTTAAATTAAAAATTTATTATTGTGCTTAATTGTATTAATTCCGTTCTCTATGCTGTTTTTTTTTGGGGGTTTTTGTGCAGCATCTGTTGGTAGTTTAAAAACTTATAAATGGACAGAAAACATACGGACTATATACAATTTGAAAACTACAATGGTTGGCCAATTGACTACGGTATATTAATTATACATATTTTCTATTATCTTCTATAGTTAATTTAAAAACAAAACATTTTGTTTAATTATTTTTTTTCACTCAATGCCATCAATTATTTACTTGATCATTTTAAGTCACACTTTATGATCACATAAATTTTATATCAATTGTGTTTATTGTTTTAAATTCTTAATTAGTTTCTATGTACAGATCATTAACAAACAATATAATATAATTTTTACCTTTGAGGTAATAACTCTATAAGTCCCCGTTTACACCGGGAAACATTTGGAAGGGAAACATCTGCAATTCTCTTTTGTATTTTCCTTCGCGGTCATACAGGTAAACATTGTTGTCGAAAACATTCCAGTTTATATTTGTTTTGTTTTTGACATTTGTCTATTGCAGCGTTGTTTTTTTTAATTTCTACTGTATTGAATTGCTAATGCACAATAAGAATGAAAGCACAAAGCGTGTCTCCGAGAACGGGAAACAAATTTCATATTCTCTTCCCCTCCCGTCCCTCTCTCCAAACAAAATGTTTCCCTGTGTAAACGGGGACTTATTTGTATTTTAAAGAATTCTTTAAAATGTCAATGCCTACAATGAAGGAAAGAAACATTTTTGTCAAGGACCTACATCGTTAGTTATGGTAATTTTAAGAAATATTTTTACGATAGATTAGATTATTTAATAACATCTTGTTCTTTAGTTCTTAAATACAAACTAGTTCCGAAAGAATTAAAAAAAAAAAAAACATTAAAAAAACTTAAATTTGTTTTATGGTAAAATTAATTGACCAACAAAATAAATTGAAGAACAATTAATATAAAATGTTGTTGGTATATAATGATGCATAAGAGAAATGGAACATATGTTGTATTTGAACGAATCGATTAATCGAATTGAATTGGATACCTCAATTATTGTGTTCACCGAAAACAATTTATATCGAAGCTCTTTTCAATTAATTATTAAATAAACATTTATTAAAATTAACGTATAGTAAAAATGGATCCAATAATCATTAGTCAGTATTTGTTTGTAATGTACTGTACAAAACAGAAATGTCGTAAACTGCTTAAAGGATCAACTTAAATTGCGAGTAAAAAACATTAGTGAAAGAACCAATTCTAAAGGCATTCGTTAGAAGGGGCGTTAGTTATTTATCGCTTTAATAGAACTAGTTCCAAGGTTGACAATTTCAAGCAGAAATTATTGATTAAAGAAAGGGGTAAATTTAGAACAAAAATCATTAGTTGCAACACCAAACTAGCACGATTACTGGCTATATGCACATCTAACGGGTGGTTAAATTTCAAGGGCCGATGTTGATTTTGAATAAAACACAAACTATTTAGGAAATTATTGTAATTTTATTTTATTATGATATATTGGTACTACTCAATTATGTATGGAACAAAATATCGGCCAAATGGGCGCCGCGACCACGGTGGCACACCTCCATCCGATGGTCCAAATTTTCGATGACCCTGAGGCATAATGGAGGTTCTATGCCGTTAATGTGCCGAATTATCTCATCCTTTAGCTCTTGAATTGTTGCTGGCTTATCGACGTACACCTTTTATTTCAAATAACCCCAAAGAAAAAAGTCCAACGGTGTCAAATCACATGATCTTGGCGGCCAATTGACATCGCCATTACGTGAGATAACACGGCCATTGAATTTGTTGCGCAAAAGAGCCATTGTTTCGATAGCTGTGTGGCAAGTGGCACCGTCCTGCTGAAACCACATATCGTCCACATCCATATCTTTCAATTCGAGCCATAAAAAGTTCGTTATCATCTCACGATAGCGAACACCATTCACAGTAACTGCCTGACCGGCTTCATTTTGGAAAAAATACGGCACGATGATGCCACCAGCCCATAAACCGCACCAAACAGTCACTCTTTGTGGGTGCATTGGTTTTTCGATAATCACTCTTGGATTCTCATTCGCCCAAATGCGGCAATTCTGTTTAATGACGAATCCACTGAGGTGAAAATGTGCCTCATCACTGAAGATGATTTTCTTCGAAAATTGATCATCCACTGTTGCCATTTCTTGCCACCATTCTGCCCATTCACGACGTTTGGAATGGTCAAGAGGCTTTAGTTCTTGAGCCAATTGCACCTTGTAAGCGTGTAAATGCAAGTCTTTATGCATAATGTTCATCAACGACGAGCGTGAGAGGTGCAATTGTTGGGCACGACGACGAGTTGAGGTGGACGGCTCTTCAGCCACACTATTGCGAACAGCAGCAATATTTTCTGCAGTACGAGCATGCACTGGTGTTCTCACATCTTCTACAGACCCGGTTTGCTCGAATTTTTCCACGATTTTGCGATTGTACGCACATTTGGACGATCAAATTGACCAAAAAAATCACGAAGTGCACGATATGCATTTTGATTTGAACGCCCATTTTCATAATAAGTTGAAATTGAGTAAGTCTGAAATAGAGAAATGTCAAATAAAATTTGGAAAAAAGCTTGGCGTTTAGGTGTGGTTCACATTCAACATCGGCCCTTACAATTTAACCACCCTTTATAAGCTAATCACTTCTAAACAATAACGCTTAAGAATCCATACTAATTTATTGTTCAATAGTAAGTAGCCATGGATCAGCAATTGTTGCAATTTTATTTTGACTACACAATTCATCAAAAAATTATTTTAATTTCCTGTTTACTAATAATGCGTATGTTTTGTAAAATCGAATATCAACACCCTGCACTACTTTTGCACTGTTCATGCAGAAACAACTTAATACAACTGGACCATATTATTGCGGTACTAAATTCAAACTTTTACTTCAATAGCAACAAAACAATTTATATAAAAAGCAAAGTTGGTAGTTTTAGTGGATTTCGTAGAAAAAAACCGTAGTAGCCGTGTCCGCATGTTGTATAATATATCGAGGAAATATTTTTTGCTTACCAGAACTGTTCGGTAAAACGGTCAAAAGTTATAGACCAAAATGTGAAATAACAACAAAGTTCATATTTTTTAAACATTGTTTGCAATTTATACCATAGATGACCAAAGTGTGTAGGGTATATTAGATTTGTGCTGATATTTGTAACGCCCGTAAAAATGTGCGCAATGTACAAGTCGTATTATTTTACCCAGTCCCCATACAAAAGTACTTCCGAAATAGAACTTTATCGGTTAAACAAAATATCATCACAAATTTATATATAAAACCTAATTACGCATACAAATTTTGTGCCGATCGGTCCATAGTTGACCACAGATTCCATATAAATCTCTCTACAGATTTGATATTCAAATAAAATTTAACATGAATGGGCCACTTTCGAAAATCCCTTTAACTAGCATAAATGACTTAAATTTATTGTTATCCAAATAAAGTTTAACACAAATCATTCGGCATAATTGTAGGATGATCTGTCCATATTTAGACATAGCTCCTATATACAGTCAACACAAATAACACAAAACAAATAAGTTTCTATATGACCGAATATACTTCTTACTTGTATCTTTATATATATTGCAGATAAAACTATTAAATTTTGAACGCGTTTTACCCTCATACAAATTTATTCCCGCAATATGGTTTTACGGCACACTATTTTCTCCAGTTCAGGTAAAGGAAAACAACTATGTATATGAGAAAATCGATATTTAATATAGAATTTTTATTAAATAAAATTAACATTATCCGATTTCACTCATATTTTCAGTTATACAGTTTTATACCAAGTTCAAATACTTATAGGCAATGGGCACGTATTGTATTTTCCATTTTCGTTGCTGTTTAAATATTTCGTCGTTGACTGTATTGCAAAAAGTTTGTATGTTCTTTTTCTATCCTTTTGTACTTTTATTTTCTTTTTCAATTGATAACATACAGGATGTTATTTATCTTCATAAATTCGTGCCATTGCCAAACTCAACAACCGAACACAACATTGTCGATATCTTCAATAACTTTGTGCAAATACACAAACACACATGCACGCACAGCCAGACAAATATACTCGTATACTCTCTAAACTATCCCTGCAGTCGGCGTAGCTAGCGAAGGTCTAGCTATTTCGTTAGTTACCAATCATTTGCATTAACTACCAGCCTAACTACTAGCAATGCACACGACTGACGATTTTAACATGAGGATGACATTGACAGTAGTCAATTGCCACCATCTGCATAACCCTTCACTAATCATTTCACTGACACTTCTTCTTTAGCGAAATAACTAACAGCAAAATCCAACTATTCCTCTAGTCAAAATGTATTAGTTATATCACTAATAATATTTCCATAATGAAAATACTGCAGAAAATTAAAACTTTTTGATTTTTATTTATTTCACAAAAAAAAAATAAAAAAAATTTAGTAATTCATTTTTAAACTATAATTAAAACTTAAAATAAATTCCAGGCAATTCACATCAATTAAAAATGTAAGAAAAAAAAAAATAATAATTAGTTGTTTGTTTTTAAATGTTTGCTTTTTGAGACAGACTTTGCTTTTATCTCCCTTTTTTGCAGTTGAATAGCTCTTTTTAATTGGTCTTCAGCCGGGCCAGGGAATTTGGTATGGATTCTAAAAAAGGAATGAATAAATAATCTGGAAATGAAATATATTCTAATATTTTAAATATATATGATATTACCTATGAGTGCGGAGTATACATGTTCCAGTCCTTTGAGACTTTATTTTGCCATGGACCCCATCAATGTTATAGGCCATGGCAACATTATTACTTAGTATATATTTTAAGTTTTTTTTTTCCAACTCCACATGGTTTAAGTATAGACTTCATAACGTCTACCTAAAAAATAATATTATTTAAGATTATATGATTAATATATAAGATATTTATTAATACTCACATAAGCATGCTTGTTTTCGTCAGTTATTTCGCTATTCAATGCAATTAATTTTTCTACTGATAAAACAGGGAATGATTGATGTAACTCCAATGCATTATTTTGCTGTCGTAAAAGTTTGTTTAAGAGAACTTTTTGCTCTGCGTGCGTTTCCAGTAGTAATTTCATTTGGCCGGTTATAACTTTTTCTCTTTGTTCAACAGCAGCTGAAAATAGTTAGAAAATTTTATAAGGTCCTTCACACAGTTTCTTGACGGTCTATGTTTTAAATTCCATTCCATTAATTTTTGTGAAAGGCTACCTTCGTTTAAATTGTTTTCACTTTCATTTACATATTTTTTTTAGCAATTTCAATATTTTCTACAATTTCTTCACTTATTATTTCTATATTTTGCTGAAATTCTTCACTAACTGCTTTGGAATTGGCTGTTTCATTATTTTCACAAATTTCTTTCCCAATATTAATAAATTTTTCAATTAATTGTTCTTTTTTTTATGTGACGTTTTAAGTCACTTCTGCCTTTCTAAAAAACACTTTTTTTTTCTAAAAATTACACGTACAGTGACCATGAACTTCCAATTGCAACTGACGCCAACACAAAATCAAAATAACTACTTAAAATAATTTTTTTTCTTGTTGCTTTTTCTTTGGAATACCGGCATAGTTTTTTTCCACTCGCAAAAACAAAAAAATTAGGTTAGAGACATTCACATATCCATGTGTGAGAGAGTCAAAAGGCGAACTCTTGCATTACTTGTGGCAACTGTAGTAGTTAGTCGATTTTTCGTTAGGGAAATACCTAACGATTTTAAGTCAATTTCTACTTTTTAAACTGCAGGGTATATTCACAGGGCGTCACATACAGGAACAGTACTCCTGCTATTCACATACAAATTCTTTACTAACACAACAAATACATATAAAGATAAAATATATGTATGTAAGTAATAAATGTAATAAACTTTTACTTTATAATGACCAAACTCACAGCAGCCACCCATTCTAGCAAATAAATAAATGAGTGGGTGGGTAGGTCGAGAAGATGTTAAAATAACATAAAATACAATAAATAAATATTTTGTATCTATGAAGTACTAGTGTAAATCTTTAAATATGTATATTTAACACGTTCTTTTTTTCTTTGTTGTTGTTTATTTGTTGAAAACTGTATCATTATCATTATGGCTGTTGTTATTATTGTTGTCAAAATAATATTTTCTTTAAAACGGATTCTCATATTAAACAAGTAAGAAAGCATTGTCGGTCAAGCCCGACCATATAATACACTACACCCAGTATATGTATAAAACAGTTTTTCAGATATGTGCGCTATATGGTCATCCAAAAATTTAGTGTCATGACTTCTGTGAATATAATTATGTATGTTAAACATAATATAAATACTTTTAAAAAAATTATGGAGGAATTAAGAAGAGGGTATTATGTATATACCACTATAAAATTAACTGTCCTTATTTCTGTATATATGAAACTTATTTCTGTTGAATTTTATTTGGATACCAACATTTTTAAGAGAGTTATGCTCTTTAAAGTGATTTTCGGAAGTGGGCCTTATATGGGAGCTACGCCTTATTATGCACCGATCTTCACAAAATTCTACCATATTATTTTTATGTATACGTAGCATATTTGTGTGCAATATTATTTGTATACCGACATTTTGAAGAGAGTTATGCTCTTTAAAGTGATTTTCGGAACTGGGTACCATATAAGGCCCAGACTACGACTAATTATGGACCGATCGGCACAAAATTTATAGATGTGAATTAGCTTCAGTTACTACTCATTTGTGGTGAAATTTGTTTGTATAGTAGCATAATTCAAACATTTATGATCGTTAATCCCAATTTCGGGAGGACATTTGTATGGGGACCAGGTGAAATAATGGACTGATTTCCACCAGTTTCAATCCCATTCGTCCTTGGGCCGGAAAACTATCAGGTACCAAATTTTTTCGAAATATCTTTTAAATTGCGACCTGACTCTTTACATGACCAGCCAGCCAGCCAGCCAGCCAGCCAGCCAGTGATTCTAAGTCGATCGGCATACTTTAAGATGGGTGTTGGACAAATATTTATTGGTGTTACAAACATCAGCACTAATCCAATATACCCTCCCCACTATGGTGGTGTAGGGTATTAAAAGGAAATAACAAATAGCTAAAATATGTATGAAAAATAAAAAGTTTACTGTAAATCGTTATAAGTGTATTTTAAGTTGGTTTCTGCATTTACCAACAAAAGACAACAAGAAATTGTTTGCAGTTTTTCTTTACATTTTTAATAAACGTTATTTTTTATGATTATGTTCATTGTATCTTACTGACGCTTTAATTTCATGCCTTTATATTGTTGTATTGCACTGATTTCTAAAAACATACAGTTATGGAGATAAAAATAATAAAAAACAAGTCAGTGTGATATATTCGGCTGTGCCGAATCTTATATACCCACCACCTAAACGTTATAAGAAATACAAAAACTACACTGGTTATAGGACTAGAATATCCTTATTCTGTGTTTTCTATTTAGACTTAGTACAAATTTTATCAGCATTTTATATATTGTTTGAAAAACAATTTTACGACCAACATAATTTATGTTAAATATTTTGAAATTTTGTCTAATTTTCACCATTTTTAATTGATTTAAGTACCAATTCTTACCATAATTTACAGAGTTTGTCTGATGTTCATAATAATCTTGAGTGTAATTTAACAAACAGAGTATAAAAAAGGGGAACAATTCGGTTTTAGTGCCTTTGCTCAAAAAAAAAAAAAAAAAAAACTTCATCAAATAGGGCTTTTAGAGGAGATGCTAGCAAAAAAAAAATTGTTGTCGGTTAGGCCTATTTTCGAGGGGGCGGGCCCGTAAAGTTGAAAATATATAGGCCTATATCTCGGGAACTACTGGGTGTATGATAATTTGTAATACAGTTAATAAAAGGTATTAAAAATACCTTTCCAACGATATATATCATGTGTAATAGTTTCAAAAACCGATTTCATCAGGAAGGATTATTAATTATTATTCTAAACATCCAAAGAGAGTTATTATAAATACGGCTAAAAACTTAATAGATAAAGTTCTAAATATTAGTGACAAAATATTTCATAAAAATAATAAAATAAAAATCAAACAAATTTTAAAAGATAATAGTTTTCCAAATGAACTAATTAATAAGACAATATAAAAGACCAATAAATAATAATACAAATATAAATTCTGAACCTAAAATATATAAATCTCTAACTTATATTCCATTAATTTCTGAACGATTAGAAAATTCAAAATTTTTTGACAGGAATAATTATAAAATAGCCCATAAGACTTATAACACATTAAATAGACTATATAGTAAAATAAAAGATAAAACAGTAAAATTAGATAAATCTAATATTGTTTATAAAATACCGTGTAAGGGTAAAAATAATGAGAAATGTAATAAAATATATGTAGGTACAACTAAGAACAAATTGAAAACTAGATTAGCTGGACATAAATCTGACCAAAAACACAAACATACTTCTTCTCAAAAAACTGCATTAACATCACATTGTTACAATTTAGATCATTATCCAGATTTTTAAAATACCACCATATTAAATACAGAAACAAATTATAAAAGACGATTTATGTTAGAAATGTTACAGATTATTTATGTACCGATAGAAAAGAGAATTAATTTTAAAACAGATACAGACAATGTAGCTCAAAATTACAGACATTTAATTTATAAGAATAAGTTTAGAAACTAAAAATATTACATATATAATTTTTCATTTACTATTCCAAACAAGTTTTATATACATATATATATCATAACTGTATATCATAATTATAAGCTTTTCATTTTCTGTTAAAAAATTTTTTCATTTTTATACATACTTCAATTATTATTTTATTGTAATTCAAAACTTATATTATCCCTGAAGAAGCTATCCATTGTGATAGCGAAATATTGGAAATTAATATATATAAATAAAATAAAATATTTGTATATAAAATGCAATTGAGCTTATTGCTTGAAAGAAGAAGAAACTATTAAATATTAAAAAAGGTCAAATAAACGAACTAAATATTGATATATATCATGATTATAAAATATGGACCGAATATGGGTTATATCCGAAAAGAATATTTTTTGACCCAAATTTTTTTTTTTTTGGAAATTTTTATATGGCAGCTATGACAAATTATGGGCCGATCTTCTTAAATTTTGGAACAGTGATTTTCATGCATATGAGGATATTTCACGTAAAATTTCAACATAATAACGGTATATTTAAGAATTTTATGCATATAAAAAACCATTTCCATATCTATCGGTTGCTTCATAAAATTTCTATATCTTCCCATCTCAATGCGCCTGCAACTGCTGAGTACTTAAAAAAGCTATAAGAAAATGAAAGTAAAACTTTTAAGTAATTTCATGTTCATAAAGAATCTTGATAATTTTCAGGGCAAAAGAAAAAAAGAAGAAGAAAGTACTTAAAAACTTTCATTGCTTCTGCTTGTTGTTCCTGCCTAACTTTTACTACATGTACATATCTTTATATTAACTTTAATCATACACTTTAGAAATAAGGCGCAAAAGTAAAAAAAAAAAATAGAATGAATATAAAAGGGAGTGAGCAAAAAAAAATTATTGTCTTTATGCCCACATAAAATGACTTTTTCTTTAAGGGATCCAGTGTATGGTGGTACTGATTGTACATTAATTGTAATTGTTTTACATACTTATATTTCCTTAGTTACAACTGTTTTAGTTGGTTTGTACACGGTTTGAAATTTTAACCAATTTACTGTTTATAAGATCATCATTTCGTATTAAAACGTTAAACTTTCTTTGGCTCCCACACACAGCCATCTTCTTTATCCTGATATGGCCAAGTGCCAACAATATTGAAATTTATAGCTTTTTACTTACATACGCTCATTGTCAAAAGTGTGAATACCAGTATACTAGAACTTAGATACCGCTACTGCAATGAATGTTAAATTTTTCTTTATAATTATCAAACTCATCATCGTTATCAGCGTCATAATCATAGTTGCGGCAAACATCCTCTTCATTATCAATGCCAAAAATAACACCCCACTAATAAAACCAAAAATCAACCAACAAATCGGCAACAAACAAATGTAACTAAACTTTAACCAACCAACACCACCCTCCATGAACAACCATATTGGTTGATAAGTGTAATTTCATTTCATTTACAAATTAACAAGTTGCAGAATAAATTACAACAGTGATTTCTTAAACATCTGAAAACGCACAAACTTAAATATCACTAGAATCCCAGAAAACCATATGAGTCCGAAAAGAGTCTTTTCTGAGACCTTTTTCGGAGCGTTCATGCTCTTTATGAGCCCAAAAAACAATCATAATTGCTCCGAAACCCTTCAGAAAAGAGGGTCATTACATTCGAAAATGGGCTCTTAAAGAGCTCTTAGATAATGTCAGAAAAGAGTCTTTTATGAGGTTTTTTTTGGGCTCTGTGTAATTTTATTTTTATCATTCTTGTGTAGTACAGCTATGTTTTTTTTTTGTTCAAAGCACAAATAACAGGACAACAACGCTTTGGTACACATATAATTAAGTGGAATTTCTGAGTCATACTGCGTGCCGACTCAGGACAGTAACAAGCAAATTTTTCTTTCACTCCGTAAATCCTCTTGTGTTGGACTCTTTTCTGACTTCTTTTTCGGAGCGCTCCTAGAATGGTATGCTGGGATCATTTAGTTCATTTCGTGTGTCCCAAAATTATCGGCTTACCTGTTTCAATTACTTTAGCAGTTTTATGGCTTTATAATAGCCTTGGCACAAACAAGAGATTATGCCCAGTAACAGTCTGGGATTTTTAACAGTCTGCTTATGCTAGATTTGGACACATTTACCTCATATTCATTAATAATCTGACCAAGACTCATTGTGTTGCAAGCAAAGTTTATAATTCGGCGATTGGGCTGTTCAGAAAGCTTTTTTTTTATATTCGCATTTAAAGTATTTCTGTTCGTCACAAAAAACTCTGTCGTGATTTCTAACTATTAGAATTTGCACATTTTGTCGCAATTACTATATTAAAAAAGGTTATATAATTATATTCTGTGGAAAATCGGAAAATTTAATTTTCATGGGAAAATTTAAAGGTAAATTTCTAAGAAAAATTAGGAAAATTTTATTTTTCAATTAAAGCCTGATTCAATACCTTTCCAACGAGCTATCACTCGTTGCGATCGCTTTAGTAGTTTTTTTTTTAAAAAACTTTCAATGAGGTCCCTTATGAAGAATTCTTCAATTTTGTTACATGACAGTGGTGTACACCACCACTAAACCAGTCACTATAAAAAAAAAAAATATGTAGGTACATTATTTTTTGCTGGGCAATCGATTGAGACTATTTATTTTAAAATCGGAGAGGGGTCGTCCAAAAGGTGATCGCTTTTATATGGAATTGCTCTATAGTAAAATTATTCTGGTACATTTTCTAAAGTAAACCACATCAAATGGATGCTTCTAACATCTATAAATTAAATTTAATTTGTTAAATGTGAATTTGTTTAAACAATAATATAAATGTTAATCGCCAAGTACTAATTAAGCTACTACTTTTTAAGAGAATATTTTTGTTATATTATTTTCTGTTAACTTTGTAAAAAGGCCTAATAATATGAGTTTGTTGAATTCTTCATAGGAATTTGTAGGAAATTCGTTATTCATAGTTTATAAAAAATTAAAAAAAAAGGATTTTAAAGAATTCTTTATTTTGAGATAAATATATGACCATTGATCCTTTGAAATATGTAAAAATAAGATCCATTGATGTTTTACTTTGAGATTTAAAAAAAATTTATGTGAAATGAGTACGCATGTTTTCTGAAATTGTTATGTTATTTAAATTTCCTAGGAGTCATATTTTTGAACCGAGAGCTGATCGAGTCAAATTCAACAAATGTCCGCTTTCATTATGAAATTTCAAGTTTTTAATTAAATTTTTTTTTAATATAAATTTCTGATACATTTGTTTCCTCTAAAATGATAATTTAGCGGTATGCATGACAAGCATAATAAGCCTTGCATACTCGCACCTTTGAACTTTCTAATGCCATTTCTTATTTTGTATTATAAATGTGTTTGTACATTAGAGTTCACTAGCTACCGAATTATTACCAAAATAAAATCTTTCTAAAGTGTTGTATAAATAGCGGCCAGATTTGACGACTTGTCGTTATTTTAAATAACAAAGTGGTGATTTGACAATTTTTTCTTTGAAAGTGACTTGTTTTTGAATTAAAAATAAAATTTCCATCATCAGTTTTTTATACCCTAGTGGGACTTGTGCTCATAAGTAAATTAACGCCCATAAATATTAGTACAACACCCATCTTAAAGTATACCTATACACTCAGAATCATTTCCTGTGTCGATTTAACGATGTCCTTCCATCCGTCCGTCTGGCTGACTGTCCATTTAAAGCTTGTGCGCAGAGTACAGGTGGCAATTTTAAAAATATTTTGATAGAATTTGGTTCGTGATATTTTTTCGGCCCGAGGACGGATGGGATTGAAACTGGTGGAAATCGGTCCATTATTTCATATAGCCGCCATACAAATGTCCTCCCGAAAAAAAGTATAACAAATTTCACCACAAATGAGTATTAAATGAAGCCAAATCACATCAACACATTTTGTGGAGATCGTTCCATAATTACTCGTAGCTCCCATATACTCCCATATAAGGCCCACTTCCGAAAATCACTTCAAATAGCATAACTCTTTTAAAAACGTTGGTATCAAAATAATATTGAACACAAATATATTTTATATGTCTACAAATAATACGGCACAATTTTACTATGATCGTTCCATTCACTTTAATCTGCATAAATCGTTTAAAAGTATTTATATCCCGCGAGGAAGTCATCTGGGCCCTATTTTGTTTTTGCTGCTTGTAAACGACATGCCCGAATCAATCAAATACTCAAATATATTGATGTTTGCGGATGATGAGAAAATAATTTCTAGTTTTAAAATTTCAGCAGATCATATTTATCTGCAGTAAGATTTGGATCATTTAAATAACTGGTGTGAGTGAATGAAGATGCTGCAGTAAAAAGGTGTTCGAATATGATCCTGTAGGCAGGTGAAAAAGGGGACAACCGAAACTCCGCTGGAAGGATCAAGCCCAGGAAGGCATTTCCAAACTCAATGTTAGATATTGGAGAAGAAGCGCAGAAGACCGAAGCGCCTGGAATACTATTTTAAGTTCGGTCAATGACTCACAAGGGTTGTTATAAAAGGCCAGTTAAGTAAGTAAGTGTGATCTTAATTTAATGGAATTAAACCTAAAGAAATGCAAATATATGCACTTTTCAAGAAATTATAATGCTGTGAATTTTTAAATGTTAAGTGATCATAAACTGGAGTTGGTTAACTCAATTATGGATCTTGGGATTTTGTTAGATGCAAAGTTAAATTTTGTACAACATATAAAGATGACTGTTAATAAAGCTCGTGGTATAAAATACTCTATATAAAATGATGGGCAAAAGAATTCAATGATCCCCACATCAGTAAATGTTTATATACTTCTCTAGTAAGACCGATTTTAGAGTATGGTTCCGTTGCATGGGACCCGCATTATATTGTACATACTGATCATATTGAATCTGTTCAAAAACAATTCCTTCTTTTTTGTTTCAAGGATATATACCGAGGATATGCATCACTTCCATCATATTCATCAAGATTACGTTTGATAAATTTGCCAACATTTAAAAGCCGTAGAATAATGCTTAACATCCCTTTTTTTAGTAAATCTTATAAATGGAAATGTCTCCTCTGAATTTCTATTAAACAAATTATTATTTAGTGTTCCCCAACGTTCACTGCCGCTCTATAACAAACCACTTTATGTTAAAAGTTTTCGAACAAATTTTGCTATGGCAGATCCGGTTGTTTTAACAAAGTCTTTAATTTGATAGAATTTTATTTAAATGTAAATGTAATGTCGTGGGAATAAATCAAACACGAGCAGCTGCGGATGCATACTGGCTAAACAAATTCATTTGTCTTTATTCAAAAGTGTTTGTATGATAATTACAGTTTAAGAGTTACAATGAGAGTTTAAATGTTATTAGTTTTGTAGCATTAGTTTCTTATATGAAGTTATTTTTTATATTTGTAGTATTAGGGTGGCGTATAAATATAAATACTCTATAGTAAATACCATAAAACGTAATATTATCTTTAATTTAAATACTAATTAATTGTACTAAGGTGTAAAAAATAAATACATATATGTAAGGATTTTATCCATAGTTAGTCTATAAATAAAAATGATAACCCTTTAAACCCAAAGATGTTCTTAGCTTATTTTAATATATTAACATGAGTATTTTTTTTTAAATTTGTTTAAGTGTGTGTAGAACTTATATTCCCGGCGGGTAAAATTGCTAGGTCTTCCATTTGTAGGCCTTATAGACACATTCTAAAAATTTTAACCTCATTCCACTATGGTTTCTTTTAGAAAGTGTTCTCTACACATTCAATTTCATTTCAAAAGAAGGTCAACAAATTATTAATTTTAAATATCCAAAATGAATGATTTCGCATATGTATATGTATTTCTATATATCGTCACTACAATAACAAACTTTATTTTTTCGTCTTTTATCAAAGTTTGTGGTGTAAATTACATGTGAAGCATTACTTTATATACAAAACAAAAATACATGTGATTAATTTAAACCCTTCTTTAAAGTCTTATGCTGAATTCATACTGAATATTTTCCTTAATAAAATAATTAAATTAATAAAATGTATTCAATGATATTATTAAAATATTAAATACTACTTAGTTACGCCTTTTATGAGGCATTACTTGGTAGACCTTTTAATTGTCCTTCTCAAGAATGCCTTCTATTAGGCATCTAACCAGTAGCGAGTAGGCAAGGACATGACTACCAATGACACGACGTGTAAAATTGAAACAATTTTGCAATGCGGCTGGAAGTCAGTGTGTCTGCACAATAAAGCCTTTTGGTAGGCCTCTTAACAGAATCCTTTTTCCCACTGGATTCATATTATACATTTGTATTTATTTTACAACATCAATGACCTGATGTTTAGTGGAAATAGAATACACCTACTCATAAAACTAATATGACCCCTGTTGGAGGAACATGCAACACCATTCGTGCAACTTATCAGATCATGTGTTGTACGCAATTTTTCGGTAAGTAAGAAAAACGTTTTTATATCAAACGATAGATGTGAGTGTTTGTGAAGAAACGTTTTGCAAAACGTTTTATAGAATTAATGTTTTTGACATTTTGTTTTCCTCAATGTGAGTTCATAGATGTGTATGTTTCTTTCATGGTGTAACTATACAAGGTGAGTGCAAATATACAACAAATACAATGCAATACAGAAACAACAGGCATTTTGTTTGTGTAAAATAATGTACTACAAGGTGGCGCAAAAGTAATCCTGCGCTACCTTGCGCAACTTGATGAATTGGGATTGGAAAACATGTGGTTCCAACAGGACGGTGCAACGGCACACACTGCACGTGCCACAACCGATATGCTGAAAGATGCATTTCCCGGGCGCCTAAAATCCCGTTTTGGCGATTTCCACTGGCCAGCAAGATCTTCTGATTGGAAGTTTACTTTTGCGCCACCTTGTACTTTCAAAAATACTTGGAAAAGTAAAACTTTTGACATATGTAAATTGTAAACAAAGTCAGTCAGCTGTGCTACTGCACTCACCTTGTATAGTTACACCATAGTTTCTTTTTAAATATTGAGAATTTTTTCGTAAGTTTTTGTTCCGTTTACGTTGTTTCATTGGAAAATGTTAAAATTACATGCATACATTTATTATTATTTGAATGCATGCTTATGCGTATGATTATTTGGAAAAACTAAATGCGATAAAAAGTAACACAATGTGCGCGTTATTTGATATAGCATCAAGAATGCTTAAGAAGAAATGAAAAATATTATTAAATTTTATATGTACATATATACACTGTCGGACAAAATAAAGTGAGGTTTTGTAACATTCTTCATTCCTTTTTTATATTTTTCTTCTACATGATTATTTACTAATTATTCACATTCCCTTTATTTGTTAGATTATCTGAATTTTTAACATTAACATTGCAATTTTATAAATTCGCTCATTTAAATTTCTGATCTGAAAATAAATATCCGTGACATAATAAAGTGCGGTTTTTGTGGTAAGTTTTTAAACAATAATAATTTATAGTAAGGTACTTATTTATTTAATTTAATATTACTTAAATATACACAACAACTTTTTCCAAATCAGGACTTTAACCGAAAAGGAAAAAGATTTTTTGGTACAAGATCGTGAAAATGGTATGAAACAGAAAGCGTTGAGTTATAAGTCTAAGATATCGGAATCTGCGGTCGGAAAAATAACTGATTTGTATAAAATAGGAAAGTCAATCAAAACACTAAAGAACTTGTGTGGGAACGATGATCATATTCTAGCTGAAAAAATTCTTTTACAAAAGCCAGAGATATGAAGGAGGAACTAGAATTAAATATTTAGACTCCAACTGACCAAAGAAGATTTAAGGAAAGCGGTCTAAAAAGTGTGTTTGCTAAGCAAAAGCCTCTCCTACGAGCTGCAAGACTTTGCAACGAAGTCCATAAATATTATATAAAATAGTAACTGAATTAAAAATAAAACTATAATTTATAATTATTAGAAAATAATAAATACATGTTTTAATCAAAAATAAGGAAATATTTGAAACCGTACTTTATTTTGTCCGACAGTGTATGTCGAATACAAATAGTTTCGAATATTATATGCTACAGGAATATCTGAGTTATGGTTGAGACAGAACAAGATAAATGTCAAAAAGCACAATGTAAAGTTAATATTTGTGAGCAGAATATCTACAAGTTGTGAATTTCCTTCTTTAATTCAAAACCCATGTTTAAGTAACTATAAATCTCTAATATTAAATATTTTACACTTAACGAATTGTATTGATTTTTTCGTGGAGCTACATATATAAAAGTATAGTCAGTCAAGCCCGACCATATAATACCCTACACCCAGTATATGTATAAGAGTTTTTCAAAAATGCGCGTTATATGGGAGATATAACCTATTGTGGACCGATCATCCACAAATTTAGTGTCATGATGTCGGTAAATATAATAAGTATTATATGTGTTAAACTTTATCTCGATATAAATACTTTTAAACGATTTATGGAGCTTAAAGTGATTTTCGGAAGTGAGCTTAATATGGTAGCTGCGACTAATTATGGACCGATCATAATCAAATTGTACCGTACTGTTTTTAGACATATGAAATATATTTTCGTTCGATATTATTTGGATATCAACATTTTTGAGAGAGTTATGCTCTTTAAACTGATTTTCGGAAGTGAGCCTTATATGGGAGCTACGAGTAATTATGGACCGATCTGCACAAAATTTGTATATGTGATTTGGATTCATTTACCACTAATTTTTTATGAAATGCATGTAGATACTTACATAATTCAAACATTTATGATCGGCGCAAGGTGAAATAATGGACCGATTTCCACCATTTTCAATCCCATCCATCCATGGGCCAAAAAACTATCACGTACTAAATTTTATCGAAATATCTGCAAAATGTATCGAAATATCTTGAAATGAACTCTGCGCACAAGCTTTACATGGGCAGCCAGCCAGACAGACGGACGGATGAACGGACATTGTTAAATCGACCCAGAAATTGATTCTGAGTCGATCGATATACTTTAAGGTGGGTATTGGACCAATATTTCTGGGCGTTACAAACATCAGCACAAATCCAAACAAATCCTACTATGGTGGTGTACGCTACAAAAATATTTACATTTACTCCATAAGTAGCAAAAATATATTTATCTGCGAATTATGCACTTGTGTTTAAATTACTATAAACATTTTAAAGTCAAATAATAATTCTTCTTATGGATCAGCAGACAGACAGATAATATTTTTCGTCTTGCAAGACAAATGTATTAAAATTGTATATTATTGATTGTTTTTTTCATTTGTATCTATAAAATACTTGTATGTAAATCTGGTCACACAAAGTTCCAATACATTTTCCAAACATCGTTTAAAGATTTATTATATTATCTTTGGACACTGAGAGATTCCATGGAGATTCTGCATTTCCATACTTTAAATACACACATACCCTCATAGTATGCGTTCAAGTGAACAAATAGTTCCCAGCAGTTCTACAAGTAGTCAATGTATTTAAATATTAAAGCCAGTAATTTTCACAAATATCATTTGGTTACTGTTTAGGCAATATCGTCACTTTAGAGTCTAGGATGAAGGCACTTTAAAATTATGATTATAAAGTGACTTTAAAATTTTTTTATATATTTAATTTTATTTTTTATATTGAACGATTGGTGCAGCATTTTGAAGAGTGATGTCTTTTATAAAGAATTTACTTGTGGATACGTATTTCAATCAGACATTTCTGATCAATAACGTCCTATTTCGGAAGGACATTTATTAGGTTTGGTAATCTATTTAAACTAATTTCAAAAGACTTCATTTTTGGACCGAAAACATGCATATGCTAAATTTTATCAAAATATCTTATGATATGAACTTTGCGCATAAGATTTACATGGACCGAAAATGATTCTCATTAATTGATGGTTTTCCGACTAGGTGCATATTACAATAACTACTCGCTTAAGTAATTATGATATTATGATAATAAGGATATGAAAAATCATTTTTTTGGGACAGTCAACCAGGGGCCAAATTACCGCATTCGATATCGAATAAAATTGATCGTAATTTTCTAATTTGAGATTATGGCATTCGATATCGAGCAAGAAATTTAGTTTAGTTTAGTTTAGAAATTTTATCATAATTTCGATATCGAAATCATTTTTCGATACGATAGCTCATTCGATCACGAATGCGGTAATTTGGCCTCAGAGCTGTTGGGCTACGTGCGGTTACATAAACTAAGAGAAGACTGTTTAAACATTATGCATTTATGTGTAGATAGCCTAGTGCCATACAAAATGTTTGGTTTGAAAAAAAGTATATTTTTCTTTTCGATTAAGTACTTCAAATGGACCAACATAATGTTTATGAAGATACATTCAAGTAAGTGACATAAAGAAATATTTAGAATGTTTGCAGAAAATACTGAGTTGCTCTTGTAACCATAACTTTTTTCAAGCAATTTATGTTTTTGAATAACAAGGTATAGTTTTCTAAATTATCTACAGGATATGTTGGTATACGATTTGTACATACTAGTATGTATGTCTGTGTAGCGTCCTTCAATGTGTGTATCAAAATAAAGTGATATGGCAATGTTGTCAACCATAAAGGACTTGTATGATAGTTACTTAAAGTAGGGAAACTGAGTTTCTGCATCTTTACCATTAGTTTTGTGTTTTGTTTTACATATTTGGTTTCGTTTTGCTCGTTAGTTTTCCTTTCTCTCTCAAAAGGCATGTTGGTTTTTATAGTTTTCAATATGCTATCATATCTATGGGTTTCGGGTTCATTTTAAAACACCATTCTATAGTTATTAAATATACGAATATACATGAATATATTGGCTTGAAAATGTAGCAAATTCTTGGGTATAATCATAAATGTTTAGACAAGAGAAAAAAATAGTTTATCACATATTTTGTTAATTTGATGTAATATATTTAAAACAAAGAATGGTTACAAGTCTGTTTGTAATTAATGAAATATATCTAAGCTATTTTAACTGATTTTAAGCTTTCTTCGGCATTTGGTTAGTTTCACAGGGGGCTAATTCTGGCAGTCGTGATCGAAATTGTTTTCTAACGGAAATTTATTTAGACAGTGCAAAATTTTCTAATGATGATACTCGACACGAATCGAATCGATTCATTGCTTCAGTGTTGTAAAAAACTTAAACAAGTACGTATTACAACACTGAATAAAATAAAAGAAAATGTAAACAAAAAACATATGGTTCTGAAAAAAATACCTCAAGTAAAAGCGAAATTTTTTAAAGAAATTATTTTAAATTAAAAATGGATCCAGTTATGTTTTTTTAATCATCGTCTTTTGATTCTGACGAGATTGAAAACATTAATGGCATAAGGAAACAAATAAGAAACACCTCCGACCCCTTAAGATTGACAAACAATGAGTAATTATAAATAAGTACATACATACATCCATACATATGTATGTATTAATGTATGTATGCGTGTTTCTAGACTCAAAAGACGTTTTAGGCTCACAAAGCAAGCATGGGTAAAATTTATTTTCGATATTTTTGATTTAAAAGTAATAAAATTATTAATATTATGATATTTTTTAAAGTAAGTAACAAATTTTTTACTAATATTTTCTATTTTTTCTTCTGTTTGCTAAAAAAAAAAAACGTTATTTCGAATGGTTCTTTTCTTACGAGTAAAAACTCGCAAGGTTGCGTTCGAATGATCATTCGTTATTGAATGCCATCATTAGAAATTTCGATACATTTTATTCGCTATCGAATGAGGGAATCCCAAATGTTAAAAAATTCGAACATTCGAATACGAGAATTAGCCCCCAGGAGACGTTATGAACATAATAATACTTTAATGTTAAATATTCTATCTGCTATTTGATATATAAAACATAATTTATACCTTAAACTGTGCGAAAATTCAATGAAGTATTAGAATCAGCACTTGCCAAAAAATATTTAGCTAAAATGGAATACATAGTGGTATATTTATTTCCAAATGTTTTTGTTGACTAGGTTTCAAAATTAATATTTGTTTTAATTAGTTATTATAGCAACTCGAATAGTCTCAACTTAAGAGTCTTAAGTATAATTCGCTAAATTTTCATTGATATGCTTTATTATCCGTTTAAGGACAAAAGATAAAATATCATATTTCTATATATTTTTTTCATCTTTTTGATGTAAATAATGTTTCTGTTATTCCCTTTTTATATCCTACACCATCATAGTGGGAGAGTATTATGAGTTACAAGTCACATAACCATAGTGGAGAGGGTGTATTGGATTTGGGTTGATGTTTGGAACACCCTGAAATATTGGTACAATACCCACCTTAAATTATACCGATTGTCTCAGAATCACTTTCTGAGTCGATTTAACGATGTCCGTCCGTCCGTCCGTCTGGCTGGCTGGCAATGTGCGCAGAGTACAGGTCGCAATTTTGAAGATATTTGGATAAAATTTAGTACGTGATATGTTTCGGCCCAAGGACGGATGGGATTGAAACTTGTGGAAATCGGACCATTATTTCACCTGACCCCCATACAAATGTCCTCCTGAAATTGGGATTTACCGATAATAGATGTTTGAATTATGCAAATATCCAAAAATATTTCATCACAAATGCGTGGTAAATGTATCCAAATCACATCCACAAATTTTGTGCAGGTTGGTCCATAATTGACCATAGCCCACTTCCGAAAATTACTTTAAAGAGCATAACTCTCTCAAAAATGTTGGTATTAAAATAATATTGTAGACAAATATAATTCATATGTATACAATTAATACGGTACAAGTTTCTTATATGCAGAAATAATGACACCTAATTTTATAATGGTCGGTCCATAATTAGACGAAACTCCCATATAAGACCCTCTCCGTAATTCACTTTAACCTCCATAAATCTTTTAAAAGTATTTATTTCGAGACAAAGTATAATATTTATATTCACAGAAATCAGGACACTAAATTTTTGGATGATCGGTCCATAATAGCTTATATCTGCCATATAACGCCCATTTCTGAAAAACTTTTTTATACATATACTGGCTGTAGGGTATTCTATGGTCGGGCTTGACCGACTATACTTTCTTACTTTTTTTTAAATCGATCTAGGAATGTCTGTCCTTCCGTCTCCATGTAAACCTTCCGCGAAATTACAATTCGCAATTTAGAGTTTACTTCAATCCAAAAAAAATTCGTTAATATCGGCCTATTATTTCAACGAGCCTCCAAATTCTAGTCATAACTTAAAAAAAAAAACTTTTTCATTATTGTGGGTACGAACCGAATTTTCAAATAAGAAGAAAGAAAAATATCGAACATGTCTGGAATTTTATATTATTATTACAAGTTTTTTGTCTAATATTACGTTTACAAGTTTATTAATTTGAAGGCACTACTAAAATCCTTTTGCAGGTAGGGTCATTAGTTTTAGAAAATCAAATTTGCTTGACAATTTAAAATCATTAAGTCCCTCTATTTTTATTTTCAAATCAATAAACATAGTTTTACAAAAAAGTTTACTAAAGTTTTTAGATCTGTGGTAAACAGATTATATAATCGGTTATTTATCTATACAAAATACAAATGTGAAAGAAAGTCATATATATAATTGAAAAGCAATCAGTTCATAAAACAAAATGCAATATTGCATTTATTAAGAATAATCGAAAAAAGTCATGCAAAAATTAAATTTAACAATTACGGTTTTTTGCCTGAGATTTTTGCCCAACTCAGAAACAAATTAAAAGGATAAATAATAAATTTTACATTGGTAGTTTCAGTAATTCAAATGTTTACATTACAAATGAACATAAATATATTATAGATTTGTTTATAATCATTAATTAATCAAAATGGTGAGATATTGAAAATATCATTCAAATTGCCCAGACTATGAAGATAATCGACTACTTACACCACTAAGAGAAAAAAAATGTACAATCAATATTGTCCTTATTTCCTGATTTTAATTTTTAATTTAACAAACAGCAAACGTTCACTTTAACTTACTTCATCGGTGATTTATGTGGGAAATTCAATCTTTTTTGGTCAATTTGTTTCGTAAACCCAAAAAAAAAAAAACAGCTAATGAAAAAAGAAAAGGAGAACCAATGATTACCTTGATTTCATTTAGGATCAAATGTATGTTGAAAATGCTACTTGGTTTAAGAAAAGCCCATTTCAATATGAAAATTATATTAAAAATTTAAATAATAATAATAAACCGGAATTTAAAAATATATACCAAAATATTGTTCAATTTAGTAAAACTGATATGATTACAATGATCCATTGGGTTAGAGAAGTCCATTTTAACTAAAAAATGGACAGACGCAGACGTTAACACAGTTATGTAAAAAACACGATCCTCTACTTCCAAAAAATGTTATGATTCTTGATTCATTTGTTAGAAAATTAATAAAATTCTACCTTTTTTAATTCACACTACCATCATAACAACAGGGTTCGAGTCTTAGTGAACGCGCATCACTGAAAATTAAAAAAGAATTAAAAAAAAATAATTGAAAACAAATATGTAAGTGTTTTTATTAAGCAGTGCCGAATCTTATATCAAATCTTATGTCAAAATTGTCCCATATATACATTCTGCGGTTATTCTCGGAAGTGGAGTTTATACGGGAGCTATGACCAATTATGGACCAAGTTTCACAAAAGTCAATAGTATAATTTTTACATACTTATAACTGATCTGTGTAAAATTTCGGTTCGATATGGTTGTTTATGTAGGTTAATGAGTTTTCGGCAGTAGTGAAGTGAACTTTATATGACGACTACGGACAAATATGAACCGATCATCATTAAATTGGGTGTGAATATTTCTGTTTATGTATGGATAATTTGTGTCGAATTTAAACTTGCTGCCGATGTCAATTTTATGATGATCGGTCCATATTTGACCGTAGTCCCCAAACAAAGGTCACTTCGAAAAATCACTTAAATGCGCACAAATGTATTATAAAAATCATTATTACCTTGATATTCAACACAAATAATTCGCATATACATATAAATCATCGTACAGAATTTCATGATGATTGGCTCGTAATAGGTCATAGTTCCCTTACGAGGACTACTCCCGAAAACTCATTACCCGAAATTTTACATAGATCATTTATAAGTATGTAAAAATTATACTATTTACTTTTATGAAAGTTGGTCCACAATTGGCCAAATCTGCCAGTTTCGAGAATAACCACAGAGTATACAGAGGTTGCGGCGATTCTGGGCCAGTTGCCTTCGATCGTTCTCCAACCATCTGACTAATTACTTCATACACAGATTTTGATAGGGTATTCAAAGTTTTAATTCCCTCCAGGAGTGAGTGGAATAGGGGTAATATCGTGTACAAATTTGACACTAGGATATATACAGACGGTTCTAAGATGGCAGCTTGTAATGCACTACATGATCATAATATCCACGGCAATATAGGTATTTTTGTCGGCACGGCACTGCTCTCACTGAATGCCTACGCAATTTCATCCTCTTTAGTCAGGCAATGTAGGAATTCTCTGTCAAGGCTAGGTCGTCTATATGATATTACTTTGGTTTGGGTACCTGCGCACTGGGACCACCACGGACATGAACAGGCAGACGAACTAGCCAAAATGGGATCTGCCTTAGATATCTTCAATGCCGTCTCAGTAGGAATTCCACTGGGGACTATCAAAGGCATCATCTTCAGACATTTTCTTACAAAGGCTGAGTATAGATGGCGTAACTTAGACACATGTAGGGTAGCCAAGTTGATGTGGTCATCTTTTAACGAGAAACGTACTGATAACCAGGAATAGAATGGATATATCAAGGTTGCTGGCAGTATTAACGGGACACTGGACGTTAAGCAAGTACGCTAATCGTATGGGACTCTCTTTTAACGACCACTGTCGTAGTTGTAAGGATAGGGAAAAAGAGGAAACGATTTTCCACCTTCTCTGCCAATGCCCAGCCCTGAGTGTCAAAAGACATAAATTCATGGGAAACTACACATTGAAGAACCTTGGTGAGGTAGCCGGCTCAAAACTCAATGACCTACTGAGATATCTCATAGCTACAGGTTGGGTCTACAAGCACGACTTTTTTTACACATTTTAGTTACATTATGATGTAAACGACATTAAATCTGACGAGTAGTGTGGTCTTATTAAAACGGGGTCCCTTCGACTCTACTTAAGTATTCGCACATAGTGAACTACCACGTAAACCAACCAACCATACAGTGGTGACAGTTTTGACGTTTCAAAAAGCCAAAATCAGTTTCCTAGAGCTTGTTGGTACTTAATTTATTCTGTGTTAAAGTAAATTGATTTATGTTACACCTTGCAAAAATATAAGCAAAGTTTAAATTCTTAATTATATCTGGAATATGCATAACATTTTTTTAAATATCATCATTGAGAGGAAATTCTACTAAAATAAACCTAAAATTATTAGAAATTACAAGTACAATATTTTATGAAGTTCGCTTAATAATAGGTGATTTTGTGATGGATATATAAGATTCCTATATAAATCCTTACTTGTTTTTTTTCAGAAAATTATTTTTATAAAATGTACCAAAAAAGTAACAAGATGTGTTGTTTAGGCCTAAAGAACTCACATTTCAAAATAGAACTAAGAAAATGTCTGGTAATTATTAATTTAAGCCGGATGAATTTAATTTCAATGTTTCTTTATTAAGGTTCTCGGGTATCGTTTTCACCCGTTTTGATCATCTAGAATTACGAGTTTTCTAAAAGTACCAGACACCTGTCCTCTCCTTAATTAAAGCCAGACAAACTTTTAATTTTTATTTTAGCTTTATTAGTTTTGGAGATACACAGTTATCATTTTACCCGTTTTTGCTCGTCTTATCCCTCTTGACGTCGGAATTTGCCTTTTTAGTGGATTTATTTGATATAAAAGGAATCCAATACCCGAACTTCAAGTGTCTAGCTTTAGCGGCTTGAGCTGTACAATGATAAATGAATCGGTCAGTCACGTTACTCTTTTATATGCACACATACATATAAAGATTTTTTGCGAAAATGAAGCCATTTCCTTGGAAAGAGTCATAATCTGGCAGTATTGTTAAACAATAATAAATGACTTAAATAACTTTATGAGTGGAACCGAAAAATGCTCCACTAACCAACTGTTGAATGTACTCGTACGTGTCGTTGTAATTGGGTAAATGAGAATGAAGTAAATGAATAAATTGCATTTGTATGTACAAATGTGCAGTGATACATATTTTCTGAATGTATAGTTCTGAATGACTGTCCTGCACCATATGCAACAATTATTGTAATCATTTTTTTGTTAACAATATTGGCAATGAGCCAGCCAGCAACCAGCTATTTAACCAGAGAGGCAACACAATGAGAACAACTAACAAGCATGTCGTAAAGTCCATAACGTCAACCGGAAATGACTGCCAGTATGAGGGCAGGCATTAAGAAAACATTGACGACAACCACGAACACCACCAATCCAAGTATTTCTACAACCAACATTACTCCACAATATCACGTGTAAGGGTATTTGTAAGTAAAGCAGTATAATCAATTGGCAAAAAAGGACTAAATATAAGTTGCACAATAATAATGAAAGGCATATTTTCAAACTGTTGCTGATTGTCGTGTGAAAATTGTAAATTGATACAATTCCAAAAAATAAAACAAATTAAATGCAAGTTTGTGGTGTGGATAAAAATCTAACAAATGATAGCAAATTACAGTAAAATTAGTTTTAAATATATCTTTATTAAAGTTTTTTTAACAATAAAGCAATTTATACACAGTGCTGGTGGTCTGGTATTTCATTTTATTTTGTAAATAATTCGGTAACTCGTGAATGATACATTTTAATGGAATTTTACACAGTCAATATTTTTGAGTAGATATATCTGAATTTTGATTTTTATTCTTTCACAAACATATGCAAAGTAAAGGTTTTTCTATACGTAAAGTATTATATACTCAAAAATATACTTTAGTTGCATGTCCAGAATTTAGAAACATTTATATATTTCCTCCAAAATTGTATCTATTTAACTCGTATTTTTACAAAATGTCAGAACTTAATTCTCAAGGATTCACTGGACCTACAAGAGTTACAAAGTCGTTGTGATTAGTAAGGTATTGAATCCTCTTATTAATTGCAAACTATGTAACCTTTCATTTTACATCATTTAGGATGTAAAAATTAAAAACAGCATTACATATTAATTTTTATCACTTTACATTTGCTTCGAACTCATTATGCAGGGTGTTTTTTTTTTAGATGTATAGACTTCTTCTGACTTCTGGTATATGACTGGCTCAGACGTAGTCCAATCTGCAGGTCCAATATTTGATGACTTTTTCCAACATTTGTGGCCGTATTAAGGTCATATTTTTGGACTAGTCTCCTATACCAACTGTGTTAGTCTAGGTAATCTTTTGAAAAATGCTGTTTTAATCCTCTTCTGCGTTTAAAAAGACGTATAAAAAGGGTTATACGTTACAAATTATTCGGTTCATATGATTGTATTACAGCACTAAAAAAATAAATCCACTTTTGAATTCCTGAACAAATGAAATCGCCAATACTCTCTTAACATTTCCAAAATACTAATGTTGCTTATAGTTTCTAAGGCAACATGCAACAGAGATAAGAGTAACAGTGTTAATATTTTGAAGCTAAATTTATATTTTTAATTTACATTTTAGCTTCGAAATTATTGTTTTAGTTCTGCATTTTTTTTGTCGTCGGCACAGTTTTCATATAAATTCTGAAAAATTAAAAACTGAATAATAGTGAAATTAAAAAAAAAAAAAAATAGTAAAAGACAAAGATTGCCAACAAATATGGATGCACTTCAAAAAATTTACTTTTTGTCCATTGCTTGATTATACACTAAAACAAATAAGAAAGTATAGTCGGTCAAGCCCGACCATATAATACCCTACACCCGGTATATGTATAAAACAGTTTTTCAGAAATGGGCGTTATATGGGAGATATAACCTATTGTGGACCGATCATGCAAAAATTTTGTGTCATGATGTCTGTGAATATAAGTATTATATGTGCTAAACTTTGTCTCAGAAAGTGATTCTGAGTCGATCGGTATACTTTAAGATGGGTGTTAGACCAATATTTGTGGGCGTTACAAACATCAGCACAAATCCCACTATGGTGGTGTAGGGTAAAATAGTAAAACTCAATGGCGAAACCTTTCAAATTATAAATGAGCAAACGTAGAAACAGCAGTTGACTTTTGCAAGAAAATTTATTTGTTAATAGTAACACTGTTACACTGTTATACTTGAAGTACTTTTTTATTTTATTACTTACTTCTAATTTTACTTCGAAAAACCAGAAAACTCTAATTAAAATTGTGTTGGGTCTTTTTTAACCTTTTTTTTTTTTTTGAGGAATTTAACTTTTTCTGGCTTTTTTTTAAAGGGCATTTCGCTTCTTTTTTTCCAGCTTCTGACAACACTGGTCACAACCATTGGAACAAAAGTTTCTGTGGCGGCACACAAAGACTGTCAGACAACTGTCCAGACAGATACAATGATAATCAAATAAAGTGCAAAATTTAATGACACTTTTTACCTATTCCATTCCTTTGTTGCCATGGAAATTGAATAAAGTTTTATTTTCGAATGCGCATAAATGAGACTACAAGTAAACATAGGAAAAACAAAGAAACGACTTTAAATAATATGATAAAATTCTATCATAAAACACTTTTATCTGCACAAACAAAGAATATATGAATGAAAAAATTCTAAAATACATTAATTTTAATTGAACAAATCTTAAAGTTTTTCAAATTAAATCAAGCAGATATTTAGAAATGCAAATTACAAAGTTTATTTAACCTTAGTAGTTAAAATATTATTATTTTTCTAGCAAAGAATTAGAATTATCATTGTTTAATAACCAAAACTATTGCATAATAAATGTTATTTGAGATTAAGGTGCCTATTCTGAGCTAAATTCGATTTTCGACCGTGGTCGAAAATGCTTATCGAACGAATTTTCATTTGGTATTATGGTGCACATTCGATGAAAAAACGCTATTGTGAAAATCACTCTTTTTGGGTTATTCACAATAGTGCATTTGCATTTTCCTAGTTCCAACACAATGCTGCTCCAAGAAAAAAAAAACTGGACTTACACATTCCATATTTACCTCAAAAAAAGAAATGTCACTATATTTGTAACACATTTGAAATTCGGCGGTGGACCGTGAAAAGTATAGATGTTTTGGATCACTATAAAAAGTGCGTCTGTCTGTTTTCCGATAGTATAGTAAGGCCTAGTAGCACAAAAAAGATGCAATATTGGTTCATCAGGAAAAAATTGAAATAAAAATTACATTATTAATTGTTTTATTGAATGAAAAACATTTGTATCACTTCTTTTATGAAATTATTTGTTTAAAATTTATAAAAATGTGTTAATAGCTACTCTATTTGAACTTTAGTATAAATACTTCGATATAAAAAATAATATTTTTTGAATAAAAAACTCTAAAATTAACGTTTTTACAATGTAATGATAGATTTTATTTTAGCCAAAAAATACATATATTTGAAATGAAATGAAATTTTTTCTATGTCATAATCGTTTAGGCCCCTATTATGAGCTGCATTCGACAATCGATATTCGCTGGCTATTGAAAATCGACTATTGAATCGAACACAAATTTGCTGTCGACGGTATTTAAAACTGTGCAAAATTTATTAAAAATGTTATTGTTTTTTTTTTTGTTTTTTTTTTTGTTTTGGTAAACCAAATACTACTTGTAAATTACTTTTGGTAATATCCTGCAGGTCTAAGGTCCTAATTACAAAACAGCAATTGCAGAAGCTCGTTTCTCTCATGGAGGAATAACACAAAAACTATTGCCAATTTTAATATGCTTGGGATTGTTCTGCCCTTTGAGCATTGTTGCAGCAGTTCATCAGTAATGGACAGCAAATCCACAAACGCCTCTTTACAGAGTCGAAAATTTTTAATAAATCTGTAAATTAAATTTATAATATCCTTCTTAAAACCTCATTAAATAATATATTCAAGTGGTGGAATCCATTTCCAAAATGTTGGAAGCATCCTTCAGCCTTTTTCTGCTTCTGGCCAGTTCTAGTAAGGATTCATCTTCATCAGACGAATCATCAAACCATAATTCCGTGGTGGTCATTTCAAATTTGCACTAGGTTATGTTATGGGAGGGAGGATAGAGGGAGTAGTGTTTGTGAACATTTGACTTGAATTTTCCCATATTGAAAGTGGCAGGGAATGCTTCTGCTGGTAGTTTGTTCCACATACGGACAGTACGGCTAAAGAACGAATTTTCCCTGTAGTGTGTTGTGCGATCCACTGTCCAGTCGACCACAAATGGATGAGTCCTGACTGAAAAACGTGTATTACGTTGAACGAAATCAAAATATCCCATGAGTCCAAGCTGGTTTAATAATTAATTTATAGATTCTAAAAAATATTATTTACGTTTAACTGGGTGTTTGACGCTTTCTTTCTTTGATTGGAAATTGTCATTTATAACATAATGTCAGGGCAATCGCTAGTTATTAGTGAAAATGTTGTGTTAATATTGCACTTTTTAAGCCACTTGTATTTCTTCTTATTAAATTCATTTTGTACTAAAAAGAAGCTTCAATAGGAGATTTGCTCTTAGCCATTACTTCCGTATCGTCAGCCAGGTAATGGTTGCTACATTGTCGATTGTGTTTACGCCATGGAAGTCCGATTTCCATTGTTTTAATATACATATGCCTATTTGACAAGTAAAGCAATAAACAATTTCATATGTATTTTCAGGAGTGCCGTTATTGCTTCCAAAACCGAATTGATTATCAGGGAGAATGTTCCTATTATTGAGGATTGGAGACAATCTTCGCAATAGTATTTTTTAAAAATCTTATCACGTTGGCTGTCACGTCGAACGTTTTCATGTGACACCCAGATGTTACCCTGAGGGCACGTTGCACATTTTCGTACATTTTAATATGGAATTTTACATGGAGTTTGGATTCTCTGGGTAAAAAACCCAAAAAGTGTCGCACATTTTCGTGCGACATGGCCCCACAACATGTTTTATGTTCTCCCAGGCCATGTCGCACGAAAATGTGCGACTCAAAAAACCCGTTATAACGGCAAAATTAGGGGCCAAAATAAAGTCGCGAGTAGTCAAAATTTATTTTTAGGCACTAAGAAACAAAAAAAGAACAAAAATAAGTTGTTGGCCTTAGGTGTCCAAAATTATTAAATCACATTGCTACTGAACAATCAAAATTCAATAAAGGCTTTGTTGGCTGCCGTGTTAAAAAAAATAGAAATTCAACTTATTGGTCTGAATGCAGATGCCAAATTACGGGGTTTATTAGGTTTTTGTGTCATAATTATTTCCGCATATTTTCTTTGAGAAGCAAAATAGATGTATTTTGTTGTAGTAGTTTTTATAACTCAAATACAATTACTAAAAAAAACTGACTTTTTAATTCTTTTGGAATTCTCTAAATTGTAAACTTTTATTCCTAGCTATACTATGTACATAAGATGGCAGGCATTAAATGCATTGTGACATGGAACAATCAACTCTAAATATATGTGTATTTAAGTCAGCATCAAATGTGCAACATTTACTGCAAAGTATTGCATAAAAAATTCACCACCAATCCAAAACTTAAATGTGTTTTTAATGCAAAAACTTTTCAATTTGTTTTATATTTGTCATTTAAAGTAGACATTTGAATGGCAGAACTACATCCTACACAAAATGTGTGCAAAAAACGTTCTAAATAATATTGAGAATGTTAAAAAGCAGATGCGAAGTAGGTATAACAACGTATTCGATCGTTACAATATGGCTAAAATTATAATAATATATGTATATGTAGGTCACTGCATAGCAATTGCATGGCAAAAAATAAAGAGGAAGCGGAAACCAATTTAGATTTTTATTTGACTCAAGCCAGAAAAGGGTATATAATTGAAAGTATTATTTTCGAGCAAATGAAACCACATTCAATAAACCTGGTTCCTTATGTACATATGTATATGTATATCATTAGTCATATATTTGTCCATAGAAGGAGAATAACTAGTTCATTGTAAGGAAGCTCATGTCTGTTTTGATTACTGATCACCTTAACATTAGCCTCAAAATGACCTATTATAAAGTTTTTTCTGACAATCTTGCATATTGGTATCAGCCTTCTGAAGATCGTGACTAAAGATTATAGTTTTAATATTTCCAAGCTAAAACTGCATTTGAATCATTGAAAGAGATTCTGTGTCCTAATCAAAGCCTTAGATAGACGTACTTATAAGGCTAGGAATATCTTCATTACACTGTCTGTTTAAGTTTAAATACGTGGTATAAGATGGCAGTGCAAGAATGTTCCTTTCGCGTAGAACTCTCCATGCCTCTTTTTGGCTTTCAGGCCAATATATTGCTGTCGACCATATCTTCCTGGAAACCATATTTAAATTTTTTTCACAATATCCATGGACGTTAAGTTATGTTACGCTATTTTGACATTTTTGCGGCAGAATTTAAAAGGCCCTTAAAAATGTTTCACATCAAGAAAATGAAATTTATCTTAAGATTACTTTTTCCAATATTCCTACTTAATCTTTTACGTCATTTTAAAAAGTAACTCACATCGGAAACCTTTTACACATGTAAATATTGTTTTTTTTAGATGTATAGAATTTTGAAATATAATAATACCAAGATGATTTTTTTAAATTGACACGAAACTTACTTTATGCGAAAGATAATTTTCTGGCATTATAATTTAAATATGAGTTCTGGCATATGACTTGCTCGTACGTAGTCTACTCTGGAGGTACAATTTTCGATGACTTTTCCCAACATTTTTGACCATAGACTAGCGACTTCTCATATCCCCAGAGAAAATAGTCAGGCGGCATTAAATCGGATGATCTTGGACGCCAATTCACAAGTCCGAAACGTGAAACTATGCGGTTACCAAAAGTTTTCTTTAATTGGTGATCGAAAAAGTCAATAATCATGGCATTATAGCGGTCACCATTGACAGTAACGATCTGGTCAGCTTCGTTTTTAAAGAAGTACGGACTAATTATTCCACCAGCCCATAAAGCACACCAAACAATCAGTTTTTCTGCACGCAAGCCCCAATTTACACGAAGCAATTTTTTTTGAAAATATTGATAATATTTTTTTTTTTTTTAATTTATTCGGTGTTCATATTATTATTGCTTAAATAGCTGGTATTTTTATTTAACAATATGTATACGCATATTTGTATACACATACATATGTAAAAGGTTGTACTCGTCTTATCTTCCCCTCACCCCGATGTCTAAAAGGTAATCTTAGCTTAGTTTAAAAAATTGCTTTGTGTAAATTCTCCAAATACGGCAGTTTTGTTTATTGACGTATCTATTCAACCAAAAGTGAGCTTGATCGCTAAACAAAATTCTCTTATTGAATGAAATTATAAAAAATACGTATTTCGAACAGAACCATAAGTTTCAAAATAAAATTGCAAGCGTTGTTCAGGGGTCTATTCATGCTGCCAAACCAAACTACACATAAATCACTTGACAGCTGACAAAATGTCTGCCAGTTAAAAATGTGTTGTTATACTAAAGTTCTATACATCTAAAAAAAACACCCTTTACATGTATGAACATACAACTAAATACATATATAGTAGATATGTACATGAAGAATTTCAACAGGATACAGTCAAACTATTATGTTCGATAATTTGAGGATCTGCTCTGATCTGATGATGATGATGCCCCAACTTTAGCAATAGTGGAACAGAGGGGAAAATCGAAATATTTTGCTATTTCTAACTGGTATATGCGATTAACAGTAATACAACGTAGTTGTAGTCGAAGAGTAGTGTACCGATGGACTAGGCGATAGTGTGCCAGACTATCAGTCAGAGCGTTGGTGCGAGCCAAAAGCTATATATTTAAAAAAAAAAGTAATTAAGTTTAAGATTTGACGACGATCCCTTAGAAATCGCTGGGCAATTTTAGAGTTTTTATATTGCAAATACTTTTCTGTATTTTTGATGTTCTCGATTACTAAATTATTGATGCTTCAAAGGCATTTAGTTCATTTAACACTGCTTGTATTTGGACACAAAATCCCATTTCATTGTGAAATTTGGGCAATTATATTTGAAAGGAACCGATGGAAAAATTGTGTACGTTATTTACAATAACGCCTAGAAAAACTTTAAGAAAAAAAAACTTTCCACAAAAAGTTTGATATAAACTTACAATTATATACAGTTAAGAATGTGTGATCTAGTTGAACTAATTATAATTTTCTTTTACATTTTGTAAAAAAATAGAGTTTTAAATTTTATTTTATTTTCTGTGCAAGTGTAAGGAAAGCAAATTTGTTATATTTGTAAACTTCAACATTATAATAAAGGCTGAATCATTAACATAATCATAATCAAGTTGGCCAACTACTGTACAAGGAAATGTACATTCAAACATTCTTCATTTAAAACTATTGCCACTTATCAGGAATTCTCTGCCATTCAATACTTTTATAAGAAAAAACAATAAAATAAAAAAAAAATAAAATGCAATGAAAACATACATCCTCCAGCCAGGATTCAGTGGGTTTTTACTTCTTAAATATATAAATTCTTAAGAGCACTTTACCGAGTTGCTGAGTGCATTTAGTTACGAATTACAATTGAAAAGGGAAAAAAATGGAAAATAAATCATTTTTTATCGAGTGCGCGCTATTTTTTGTTGCAACTAAATAGTTTTTGTTTTATTTTTATCATCAACATTATTTCTTTTTTTTTCTAATATTTTTTTGTGAAAATATATTGAAAATAACATGGTGATAGCTGAATGAATGAACGAATGAAAGAATTGTAAAGGAAACGAGGAAATGAATGAATGAATGAATGTATGAAAGTATAAAAATACATACTGACTTTAACTCTACGCGATATTACACAATATATGTATGTATATGTCAATATATACATTGATATGGCATAGTACATATACATATATTTATATAGATTTATATACATTTATAGATTAACTTGTATCTACACATTTATATATATTTACAATATTTGTATTTAGTTGGACGGTTTCATTTCAAAATGGCCAATGAATGCAACATTTTTGCACAATGGTTAAACATTTATATTTATGTGTGATTAATACTAAAATATATAACAGTTCTGATTATACACTATGGGTTTGTTAAATACATATAATTTTCTTAGGAATAATTTATTTTTATAACCTACACCGCAATAGTGGAGAGGGTATTTTGGATTTGTACCGATCGACTCATAATCACTTTCGATGTCCGTCCGTCCGTCCGTCTGGCTGGCTGGCTGTCCATGTAAATTGCGCAGAGTACAGGTCGCAATTTTCAGGATATTTCAATAAAAATCGGTACGAGATATTTTTTCGTCCCAAGTACAGATGGGATTGAAACTGGTAGAAATCGGTCAATTATTTAACCTAGCCCCCATACAAATGTCCTCCCGAAATAGGAGTTTAACGATCATAATTGTTTGAATTATGAAAGTATCCAAACAAATTTCACCACAAATAAGTGGTAAATGAAGCCATATCACACATACAAATTTTGTACAGATCGGTCCATAATTATTCGTAGCTCCCATATAAGGCCCACTTCCGAAAATCACTTTAAAGGGCATAACTCTCTCAAAAATGTTGGTATCCAAATAATATTGAACGCAAATATATTTCATATGTATACTAATAATACGGTATAATTTTATTGTGATCGGTCCATAATTAGTCCTAACTCCCACATAAGGCCCACTTCCGAAAATCACTTTAAAGGGCATAACTCTCTCAAAAATGTTGGTATCCAAATAATATTGAACGCAAATATATTTCATATGTATACTAATAATACGGTACAATTTTATTGTGATCGGTCCATAATTAGTCCTAACTCCCACATAAGGCCCACTTCCGAAAATCACTTAAAAGAGCATAACTCTCTCAAAAATGTTGGTATCTGAATAAAATTTAATAATAATAAATTTCATATGTACAGAAATGATGACACCCAATATTTTAATGGTTGGTCCATAATTAGTCAAAACTCCCATATAAGACCCTCTCCGTAATTCACTTTAACCTCCATAAATCTTTTAAAACTATTTTTATCGAGATAAAGTATAACATACTCAATATTTATAATCACGGAAGTCATGGCATTAAATTGTTAGATCGGGCCATAATAGGTAATATCTCCCATTTAGCGACCATTTATGAACAACTGTTTTATTGATATACTGGGTGTAGGGTATTATATGGTCGGGCTGGACCGACTATACTTTCTTACTTGTTAAATGATGTATGTATGAAAATAGTTATTTGTAAATGACGTTAAAAAATGTATCTAAATTAATAGATTTTTAAATAGATTTCGGAGAAAATAGAGCATCTTTTAATTACTGAATTTGAGTAAAATGTCACTGGTATATCAATATAAATTGTATTTAACCATTATACATAGATATGTACATACATACGTATGGTATTTAAGAGAATTGCTTTTAACAATTTTTTAAAATTAGTTTTGCTTACTTTTTCCATCTTAATATTCTGAGGTTTTATGAACATCCGTAATTATTCTCTGCACAGTATTTGAGGTTGAACTTGTTTATATAAAGCCATTTAATACAGCAAATAGAAAAAAAAATAATGTTTGTTAAATACAATCGTGCCTCGAATGCTGAAATTGAAAATTGTGGTTCATGGTTTTAATTACAGTCATGATTTCTACTAATAAAGAAGAAATATTTAGTTTACGAGAAAAGAGCGAAAAAAGGAAAAAAAAATACAAATTCAGGTTTTTCATTAATTTTCTTACAAGTTTCAGTATTAGATATGATGAATTTTAATAGTGACCTTAACTGATTGTTACTTTTACTTGTACTTGTACTAAAGTTGGTCAAGACCACAGTTGGAATATAATGAAGAAAACGCAAATAATTTGTTATTTTAAAGGCCCTTCAAATCTTACATATACATACATTACATATACATACATATGCACATATATATTTTGCCTTTATTTAAATGAAATTGGTGTTAGGAGAATCAAATGTTTTCCTGAATTGGCAAGTTAAATTGCTAAATCAGATTAAAAATGAGCTAAAATATGATAAAACTTGTTTTAAAATGTCAAAAAAAATGTGCTAAATTTTTTAAAATACTTTCTTTAAAAATTTTTTAGAATTTGAGGTACGCATGATTGAAAAATAAACTTTTTATATAAATAATACAAGTTTGAACTCAAGAACAAAACTAATTAAGGTTTTATTCAGGAGTCTCACCTTAAAGAGTTGTTAAATATTTTTGTAATTAATTTTCATACAAATATTCATATTTTTTTACTGGTTTGAACCTTAACTTAGTCTTCTGTAATTTGAAAACATTTATTTCATCTTTTTAATGCAATATAAACGATAGAATTCATGGTATATAAAATCATTATGTTTTTTATTTTTTTTATACCCTACATCACCATAGTATACCCTATTGGCTTTTTGCTGATGTTTGTAACACTCAAAAACTTTAGTCCAAAGGTACGGTCACATTTGGCAAATATTTGCCGAAAAAGACGTAACCACATATATTTCAACTTTTTTTGTTTATTAAAAATACTTTTCTTTACTTTGGCTAAAGCATTAAAAATATTTAATTTTAATTTATTTGATGCTTAGGTAACAACGTCAAACAATTTTTTGCTAAAACAAGTGGTTACGATTTTATGAGTAAATATTTGCCAAATGAGACCGTACCTAAACATCCACCTTAAAGTATACCAATCGACTCAGAATCATTTTCTGATTCGATTTAATGGCTGTCCTCTCAAAGTACAGGTCCAATTTTATATATATTTCGATTGCTGAAATTGGTTGAAATTTGTCCATTATTTCAATTAGCCTCGATACAAATGTTCTCTCTATCGATCATAAATGTGTGATTTATAAAAGTATCTAAATAAATTTTGCCATAAATAAGTTGCATTTGATACTTAAACACAACTACAAATTTTGTGCACATCGTTCAATAATTAGTCATAGCTCCTTAAAATAATAATATTCAGTAGAAATAAGTTGCATATACATATATAGAAATCATGATAACTAATTTTAAAAATATTGGTCGATAATTAGTCACAGCTCCCATATAAGAACCAATTCAAAAAATCACTTTAACATGCAATATAATCGAGCTTGATTGACTGACTATTCGTTCTTACTTGGCTTTTATAGAATTCATTCCATTAAATACCTATACGTTTAACTTCTAAATAACTAAAAAAAATGAAAGGAGTTTTCATAAAACGCATTCTTGTATTCACAAACTTGCTTCCAAAAATCTACAGTTGAGTTTAGTTTTTCCCACTTATATGAAGTTAATTTTTGCCGTTTTAGTTCAAGAGTTGTACTTTCATCTGTTGATAAATTTATCATTTATCCTTTAAAATGTTCATATAATTTTCTTTATTCTGTTTTCAAGTTTTTTTTTCAACAGTAAATAAATTCATATTTTTAAAATTTTAAAATGCAAAAAAATGCTAAACATATTATTAAAAAATGCTAAAGAAAATGCCAAATGCTAAATGTAAAATTTTGCGGCTAAATAAAAATTATAATAACAGAAAATTGTATGTATATGAGAATATCTCAAGTTAAATTTCTACATAATAACGATATATTTAAGATACATATTAGTATTAAAGTGAATTTCGGTAGTGGACCTTATATGGGGGATATAGTCAAATATGGACCGATATTCTCAAAATCCAGCAGTTTGATTTTTGTGTATATGTTAATTATTGATATAAAGTTTTGGGTCGGTACCGATATTTAAAATATATATATAAAGATTATTGACTTTTTCGGATGTGGTCCTTATATGGGAGCTATGACCAATTATGGGCCGACTACCATAAAATTTAGTACAACAATTTATTTACCTATAAGGATTGTTTATGTCAAATATTAACCGTTTAACATTGTTAATACCAGTTTTATACGTAGTTAAGTGAATATTGGAAGTGGACTTAATATGGGTTCTATGGTCAAACATGGACCGAACTAAAAAAAATGTCGTTTTACGATTTCAAAGTTCCACACGGAATGACAAACGTAATACATATATCCTCATTCACCACTTATGTTGGGGAGGGTATAAAAATGCAATAACTAAATAGATAATATTACTTTGGACTATGCATATGTTATTGGTAGAATTTAATACGACTCACACTTTATTTTACATAAATACATATACGAGTATATATGTAGGTATGTATGTATGTTTGTATATTAGATCCTTCCCTGAAGGAAACCTGTCTACAAGTGTCTCCAAGTCACCACTTTGTCTAATATTTTGGTGACTGTTTGGCGACATTGTTAACAATTATTACTTCAATTCCGTGCCCCGATACAGTAGGCGATAGTGTGCCGGACTATCATTCAGAGGTTAGCGGGTTCGATTCCCGGCAATGACTCTGGGTGTCTTCTAATTTTTTTTAATTAGGGAAAACCTTTTAGTATTTTATTGTTTTTTTATAAAACTCCAAAAGCTAGCAAAAAATGCAGTTTCATTTTCTATTTCATAGTGTAGACAAAAGTGGTCCCAAAAGAACTACTTAGTCAGTATTGACGCAGTATACTGGTAGATTTTCAATGACAAGCTAATGTTAAGTGTCAATAGTAGATTACATTGGCTGGGTACACCTGGTCAGTAGTACTGCTGACAATGTTAATAGTTAATCACTACAGTTTCACTATTGGCATTCCCTACAGGGTTGTTAAAAATGTTAATTTTTATAACTTATTATAACACAAGAAAATAACCAACAAATAGAAACAGGATTGCAAACATACAATAACAAAAGTAGACCACATACAACCGCAGGATATAAAAACAAAAACAAAGATATTAAAGAAAGGAAACAACAAAATCTATATACACACGCAAAAGTGTAACAAACAAACATTTGTGTATATGTATGTATGTATATACTTATGTAAATATAATAGGGCATCCAAATTATTCGTAATTTCTCTTGTTCAATTAAAACGAATAATTCGATAAAGAGGTTTTAACTTGTTCGAATAACTCGATCACATATCTAAAATTAATCGAATTGTTTGAATAATTCAAACATTTTTAGATAAAGAAAATAACAAGTTTTTTCCTTCGTCAAGTCCTACAGAAAGTAGTATCCTCTAAAGTCACCTTTAGTAATATCACTTATATACATTTTAATAAATATGCTGTTTGTCTATTTTAATGATATCTTAAATATCAGTTTCTTTCACATATTCAGTACCTCATCACCACCTTAAGTTAGGTTGTAATGATGACAATGCTTGAATTAAAAACCATTGTATATTGAGACCAATGCGGTCCATTATGATTCCAATTCTATTATTATTTATTGTCTTCTCTTGCATATGATGTATTGTTATATTTTACTTTCCAAAAGCTTCTTACTGTATTTAACATTTGATTCATACCATAGTATACAATATGTTTTGTGTGCAATCATTTTCAATATTACTGTTTATACCCTACACCACCATATTGGGGAGGATATATTGGATTATTATCTATAAAAAATTTTTAAGAAATCGTTCGATTTTTATTCGTGGCTGTGCCGAATCTTATATACTAACCATATTTTAGGTTTGTTTTAGTAGAATTTCATCTCAAAGACGATGTTTATAAGATTTCTATGCATATTCCAGTTATAATCAAGAATTTAAACTTTGCTTATAATTTTGCAGCGTAAATTAAGTAAGTGAAAAAAATTACTAGGAAACTAATTTGGCTTTTTGAAACGTCAAAACTGTCACCTCTGTATACTCTGTGGTTATTCTGGGAACTGGTAGCTTTGGCCAACTTTCACAAAAGTCAATAGTATAATGTTTACATACTTATACCTGATATGTGTAAAATTTCGGTTCGATATGGATGTTAATGTAAGTTAATAAGTTTTCGGGAAAAGTCCTCATAAGGGAACTATGAGGATATAAATTTAATTTTCGGAAGTAGACTTTATATGAGGGTTACGGTCAAATATGGACCGATCATCATGAAATTTAGTACGAAAATTGATTGATTGCTTGTGTTGAACTTCGACTTCTTAGTGATTTTTATAAAAGATTTATGCGCATTTAAGTGATTTTTTGGAAGTGGTCTTTGTATGGGACTATATCGTTATGAGATTTTACTTTGCATGAAACTTATTATTGCAGAATTTTGTACTGATAAGGATTTTTTTATAGACATTTATGTACCATAACGCCATATTTCGAGAAGACATTTCAACGGGACTTGCTCTTCTATAATGAAAATAAAGTGTGCAAAATTTCATGATATTGTCTGCCTTGTATTTGAAGAAAATAGCAAGAAATATCTGGAAACTATCGTGCCTTCAACAGACGGTCGGACATGGCTAGATCACCTGAAAATTTTATAAGGACCCGGTATATATAGACTTTTTTGCTCAACGACCATTATTCCGATGTGTTACAAACGGGAAAAGCCATTTGGGTTAAATTCCATGATGTGTATAACCAAGAAATTTCAACTACATATTTATTTAAATAAATTCTACGAAAAAATAAAAAAATAATAAAATTTTGTCTGAAATTTTAAAAATTTTTGAATTTAAAAAAAATTTTAGTTTTTGATAACCCATTGAATGTGGCACTCAAAGACCTTTCATATGATACCAAATTTACATATAGTTCCTTTTGGAAGAAATAGAAAAACCTCTAAAAAGGACAAAAAAATGAAAAACGTAGTCTTAAAATGAATCAAATTTTCATATTAGTCGGGAACATCGATACTTTATTTTTTCTCCATAGAAACGGGGCCACCCTAATGTATATTTAGATGAGTTGTTAATAACATACATACATATGTATGTGAACAATTTAATGCAAGAATAGATACAACTTTTAAAATTGTAGATTTTTATCGTCATTAAGTGGTTATTAAAATCAAAATAAATGTTTTTAATTTTGTGAAATTTCGCATAAAACTAATTTTAAAAATGTAGAATTTGATACTTGAGATGTACATAATATTTTTTTTTTTTTGATAACAAGTTATAATGGATTAAAGATGTTACAAAATTTTTATATTATAAAATCTAAAAAATTGTTACGTTCTTTCTTAAATATTCATGCATTGGCCAAACACTGCACCCTATAAAATGTTGCTCAATTTTTCAACATTTGGTTTTAAATTACGAAAAACTTTAGATATTGGGAACATCGAAAATCAAAAGAGTATAAAATAAAAGCCACACTAATATATATACAATCATTCATACAAACACATACAATAAAAAGTTAGTTACTTACATACGTATATATACACTCATAATATAGGTATACATACATATACATAAATATATCTTGTCATTATTTTATTTTTATGAATCCTGTTGAATTATTGTTTGCTACCTCTGCTGCATTTGCTGGGTCTTTATAAGTTTGTGTATTTAAAAATCTAGTAAAAATTTTCTTCCGAATCCAGTCAAATTTTGTAATGTGTGAATACCAAAAAAAATATTGAAAAAACTTACACCCTGGCCCACGATGTCGAACGATAACGTTCGCTTAGATAAGAATTAAGACACAAACTTGATTGTGGAATAAACAAACTTGATTGAGTAAAAAATAGATACGATAAAAAGTTTGTGTTTTAAGTCTTATCTAAGCGAACGTTATAAGTTCGACATCGTGGATCAGGGGGATAATGAACAGACGTTTGACAAGTATTCATAACATAATACATATGTAAAAATTCAGACTTGTAATACAACATTTTTAATTGTGTTGTCGACTATGGCGATAAATATTTTTTAATATACTTTAAGATTTCAGAATTTGAGTCTTTTTTTCGTTGTGACACTGTAAGCAAAATTGTAAAATGAGTTCAAATTCAGGATTAATCATCCGTCTTGTGTACCAACAAACCTTTTGTTTTAAGAAATGCGTGAATCGCACGTAAATCTGTAAATGGAGTCTCGATTGATGGTTCGCAGTTCGCGCTAACTGCGAAACCATGTAGAGTCAGATTCTATAGCTTTAAATACTAGCTGGCTCTAATTCCCATCTTTTATTACCAATTGTTATTTATTACCAACATAGTTGTTACAGCTGTTCTCAATGTAATTCACTGAAGATATCCTTGCATGATGCGCATTATGCTACAGCAATCCTTTAATTTAAGAGACAATCTCAAAACCGGCTTGCGTGATTAGATATATGTAGCATCTAACACTTTCTTGAGATCTTTAGCTATCGGCAAAGTGCGATATATGCGCTGCATTTTTTATAAACCAGTATCGATTAATGTTTCGGGAATTGCGTCCTTTTTTTATTAGTTCGTCAACAGATAAAATTTTTATTTTACAGAATAAAGTGTTAATGCTAAATGTCGCATAATTCAATTCGGAATTAAAGTTTTGTTAGTGAAATTAATATTCATTATGAAATTCCATGTCGATTAAACAATGTCCGTCTGTCTGCCTGTGTATCTGTAAGAATCGGTGCAAAACTTTTACAGTCCCTATAAAAATTTCTTTCCAAAATATGGCTCAATAAAACAAAAAATCCTAGAAAATTGCAACATACATGTAAAATTCATCAAAAATACGTTTCATGTGAAAAGAAATCACTGCCATAATTTCCCATGGCATCCATATAAGGTTTACTGCCGAATATCACTAAGACACCTATAAAAAATTTAATTATTGAGATAAAATTCAACCAGAATAAGCCAACTTACCCTTTTTCCTTAACGTGTCTGACTAATTGTTAATATTGGTAAGAATCAGTAATTACATAATTATAAATTATTAAAATAAATTATGTTGTGCGAATATATGATAAGTAACACTCACTATGAATATTCCAGTTGAATAAAAGGTTAGTTAGCTGGGGATTAGCTAATTTTGTTAGTATTCAATAGAACTAGTTGGGGAAATAACTAATTTTATTGGACTTTATAAGGAGGAATTAAAATACCAAACGGAATTTTGGTTAAAGGGAATTGTGTGAGATCCACAATGTAATGGGGTCAGAGTTTTTAACCGGCAATTGGTTATATGGGAAGATTTTTGGGAAGTCTTCTCAGACTTCTTAGGAAGTGTTATAATAAATAAAAAGAGGTTTTTTTATATAAATTCATGTGACTTATATTTTATTATTAAAACTACTTAGGCATGTGATGGAGATGTGAGCAGTTGAGGTCCGGCATTATTGTGTGCTGGTTACTAATGAACTAACTTTTCATGGTAATAAATATCGCTCGTTATTTAAAACTACAAATATACATTAAACTACAATTTAAATTTGTGTATTATAAATTCAATCACAATGATATAAACAGGATTCGGAAATTCAATTTAAATAATGAAGAAAGTTATATTTTAAACACTAGTTTTTACATCAGTGTAGTTTCTGTAATTCTCATTACATTTAGGTGGAGGGTGTTTAAGATTCTACACTAGCACTCTAACTTGGCTTTTTATACGTTTTTATTTCACACATCATTATACCCTACACCATCATAGTTTGGAGTGTATACTGTTGGATTTGTGCTGATGTTTGTAACGACCATAAACATTAGTCCAACACCTACCTTAAAGTATAATGATCGACTCAGAACCACTTTCGGAGTTTATTTAACGATGTCCGTCCGTCCGTCCGTCCGTCCGTCCGTCTGGCTGGCTGTCTGTGTAAAGAACAGTTGGGATTGAAATTCTTTTTCCAGACCCATAGAAGTACTCTCCCATAATAGGGGTTTAGCGGTCATATATGTATGGATTTATATACATATCTAAACCAACTGCGTTACAAATAAGTTGTATCTATATGTAGCCTAATTACATCTACAAATTTTGTGCACCCATTCAAGACCTCCTGCCGAAAATCACTTTATAAGGCATAACTCTCTTAAAAATGTAGGTGTCGAAATAATATTCAACATAAATATGCTTCATGTATACACAAATCATTCAGCACAAGTTTATAATGGTCGGTCCATAATTAGTCCAAACTCCAATATAAGACCCTGTCCGTAATTCACTTTAACCTCCATAAATCTTTTAAAAGTATTTATATCGAAATAAAATTTAACACAAAAAATATGTATATGCACAGAAGTCATGCCACTGTGTTTTTGGATGTTCGGTCCATAATAGGTCATAGCTCCCATATAGCGCCCATATCTGAAAAACAGTTTTTACATTTATACTGGGTGTAGAGTTTTATATGATCGGGCTTGCCCGACTATACTTTCTTACTTGTTTTGATTTGGATGTGTTCTATATTTTAATTCCATTAAAGCAAATGAATATCGAAAAAAATCTTTTCTGGGAAACACTTGCACACTTCGTAAACTAACTACTACAAAACATAACAACGGGGGTAAATTGACACGTTTTTCTACACACGAGCGCTTACAGTGTTTAACTAAATAATAAAAGCTTCATGAAAACAGATTTATCATACTGAACATATGTACATACGTTTATCCTTTTTCGAGTGTCATTTAGTGCTTTGCCGAAGGCTGATTCAAAACCAGGGAAAACAATTTTAAAATTTTTGTTTGAAAATCCTTCAGTTTTGAACAAAAAAAATGTTTAGTGTTTGTTTGTATTAACCAATTTAAAATTGTTTTCACATTGTGTTTTGAATCAGGTCCTTATTATTTTTTGTTATAAACTAAACTTTTAATTTTTGTAGAATAATTATTAATTTCATAATCGAACTGTTAATTTTTACTTCTTGATAATTTTAGTCAGGCTTGAGTTCATTAAATTTAATTTTCATTAAATTATTTTTACTGAAGTTAGGAATTACAACTTGAAAAATTTTATTATTAAAAATTTTTGATAATTTTTCTTGACTGGGGATCGAACCTGGGTTGTTGAATTTACATATGTTTCGAGAAATCCCACTTTCTCTCATCAGAATTCTTTGCGTTCTACCACCTACACCACTGCGGTGCCGGTCAGCCAACAGACAAACATCACTCCTTTAACCAGTGTTAGTTCTGGTAGTTCGAAGTTTTTGCTGTAATTATCATTTGTTTATTAATTTCTATTCATAGTTGTTTTTTTCCTTTTTTCTTCAGTTTTTTCGTATTCATGTCAAGACTTCGTCTCGAAAACTTGAATACATAATTTAAAATAATTTAATGAAAATTAAATTTAATGAACTCGAGCCTAACTTTTAATTTTTGTTTTCTAAAAGCTAAAATAATGGTAAACTTTTGTTTTACCAATGACTGTATGCAAATATATAAACATTGTTTGAATACTGTACGCGTTAGTAAGTTAAGTTTATTTTCTTCATTTTATAACATAAAATTTTTGTATAGCGTAAAACAAATTAAATTAATATTTTACTTTAAAACAGGATGGGTTTTATAAAGTCAGCCTGAATTACAAATACCTACTTACAATAGTGCTTGCCACAGTATCACATAATTTTTAGCAGACACCTAATAATTTCTTAACAAATTAAGAGATTAACTTGGTTGCAAATTAATAAAGAGTTGCTTAGTGTTGAACTTAACCCGAATGCAGAACATGACAATTATTAATTTGAAATAAATGCATTATCGATAATATTAGAGAACATTTTAACCATCGAATCAATTAAAAACAAGTAAGAAAGTATAGTCGGTCTAGCCCGACCATATAATACCCTACACATAGTATATGTATGAAATGATTTTTCAGAAATAGGCGTTTAGTGTCATGATTTCTGTGAATATAAATATTATATGTATTATATGTATTTAGAGTGAGTTATAAAGTGATTTTCGGAAGTGGGCCTGATATGGGAGCTACGAGTAATTAAGGACCAATCTGCAAAAAATTCGTAGATGTGATTTGGCAATTAATATTCCTATATATAATTGCATTACTTTCTTTGGAAAAGGGATAGACTGAAGAATTTAAGGTGGTGAAGGAAGAAAGCTTTTATATCACAACTCTGCAAATGCGCATTATGTTTGTTTTTAGGGCAGCATTGCAGCGCCTCTGGTGGTGAGTAGGCGCATTATTTTTAAAGCTTGATTTAATTATTTTACTTCGGTGGCGTTTGAATGCTATACCACCGAAGGAGGGCGCTGTGATAAATATTAGTTATGATGGATAGAAAGAAAACTAATAATTATCAGAAACTGATTTGTTTGAGTGGCAGCGGCTGGGAATCGAACCCGGGCTACAAATACCAACTCGTGCTTAATGATCAAATGCGCTAACCAATAGCTACAGCACCTTTTCTTGCATAATTCAAACAGTTATGATCGGTAAAATCCAATTTCGGGAAGACATTTGTATGGGGGCCAGGTGAAATAATGCACCGATTTCCACCAGTTTCAGTCCCATCCATCCTTGGGTCAAAAAAATATTATTGGTACATTTATTGAAATACCTTCAAAATTGCGACCTGTACTCTGCGCACAAGCTTTACATGGACAGCCAGCCAGCCAGACGGACGGACGGACGGACGGCCATCGTTAAATCGAGTCAGAAAGTGATTCTGAGTCGATCGGTATAATTTAAGGTGGGTGTTAGACTAATACTTCTGGGCGTTACAAACATCAGCACAAATCCATTATACTCTCCCACTATGGTGGTGTAGGGTATAACAAGTAAGAGTATATATTCGGCTGTGCCTAATCACCACCTATATATCAGAAGTGTGCATACTTGAAAGAAATTTGTGTAACATTTTTATCGATAACGATGTTCATACCAGTTATTTTATTTATGAAATCTGGGATCTATTACATATTATGGGACGATCGCCATAAAACATTTTACTGCATTTGACTCTTATGGCGAGTTTCATATCTTAATAACGATACATTTTAGAGTTTTTTGAGTATTCAAGTAATTCTCGGAAATTGATCTTATTTGGCAACTGTGGCCAATTATCCAACAAAAAGAAAATGTTTAATATATAAAACTGATCGATAAAAAATTGTAGTTCATTATCGATATTTAAAAGATATTTACGAAGTTTGGCTCGAGTTCATTAAATTTAATGAATTTAAAAATTTATCAAGAAGTAAAAATTAACAGTTCGATTATGAAATTAATAATTATTCGATATTTACGAAGTTTAATGTGTTTTTCGGAAGTGGCCCCTATATGGGAGCTAGAACAAAATATGAGCCGATCAAAGTTTGTTGCTATGATTTATATATATATATATATATATATATATATATATATGTGTGGATTATTTCCAATTTCAACGTCACTTTATATGGGGGCTATGGTCAAATATGGACCGATTTTATCAAATACCGCTTTGTGATTTATCTTTACGTCAAACTAATATTTGCTGAATTTTGTATGGATGCTGCTTTTTTACGTGCCATAGAGCCATACTCCGGCTATGAGAACCGAATCTTACCATTTTAATTAGAATTTGTCCCTTTATAATAAAAATTAATTGTGCAAATTTGCCTGATATTATCTGCATTATATTTGAAGAAAATAGCAAAAAATATCTAAAAAATGTTGAGGTTTTCTGAAACTTTGGTCTGTAACTCGGATCCTCCTGGCCGATTTTCACATTTTCAATGTTTTCATGTTTTGCGAGAAATTTCATTGCTCTAAGTCTTTTTTCGATGCTCTATCGTGCCTTCATCAGACGGGCAGACATGGCTAGATCGTCTTAGAATCTTATAAGGACCCAGAATATTTTTTTTTTTTTTGGTTTGGTTTTTGAGAGCTCAGTTGTTTTCGAGTAACATGTTACTTTTAAACATATTCAGTTTGGTCTACAATTTAACCATAATTCAACTTACAATTGAATTTTATTATCAAAATTCATGCTCGGTTAAGAAAGTGTACAGTTTGGTGTTTTTCAAGGGCCGTTGGTATCATTGGACCATACTTTTTTTTATAAACGACGAAGGCAGGAACGTTACTGTGATTGGCTAATGATACCGTGCACTGATTACGATTTTTTTTTGTGCCCAGAAAGGAAGATCTTGACTCGGCTGATATTGGTACAACAAGACGGATTCACATCACATACAGCACTTGAAACAATGGCCCAATTGACAGGCGAGTTTGGTGATTTAACACTTTAAGACTATTTTTTTATGTGGCTATATCTATAGGGACAAGCCCGCAATGGTTAACGATTGAGACGTAGCCGCGGTCAACATTTACTTTAAACATTAACACATTATCTTTAAACATTAAATTATTTAGATCGTTCTATCAACTTCAATAAAGATTTCATACATACAGTAAGGGACAAAACTGTTCAGGAAATTGAATTTATTGACAACTAATTCAAAATTTTTTTGTTTTATACATATTTAAAAAAAAACTTTTAAACTAAATTAAATACATTATTTGTTCGTAATACAAAATCGAAAAAAAATTCAAGTAAATCAAAAAACGCTGTGATTTACAATATCTTTGTAAAAAATCCGAGTGTGAACAATTATGTCCACTGAGGAAAAATTCTCTTTTTTACGACCACTAATATTTTTTATATCCTCCGTGTGCCTTTTGTACTACTTTGATCCTTTTTGGCATACTTTTCACAAGGTTATTAAGGATTTCTGGATCGATGCTTTCCCAGGCTTCACTGCAACGATCCAAAAGATCATCTGCCGTTTTAGGCGGTTCTTTTTTTTAAAAAATCCTTTTTTTTAAGATGGATCAAAGATGCTAGATCGGGTTCAAATCTGAGGACTGTGGTGGCCAATCTAAAAGCTTAATACCTTTTGTTACGTTTGCGTGTGTTTTGGGTCGTTATCTTGCATGAATGATCAGTTTGTCCCGGTTCAAGCCCAAATATATCAAGGTAGGAGTCCTCCTAAATGGTAACGTAGTCCATTGCGCACATCTTACCTCTAATGCGTCATAGTACTACAAGCTGATTTCGACGAAAACATCCCCAAGCCAACAATAATCGTTCCAAAGTACAAAGATTTTACAATCGAAGACTGGATGCGGGTAACATGGTCAGATGAGACGAAAATTTACCGAATCGGATCAGTTGGACGGAAATGGACATGGGTTGATAAATGTGTTGGGCTAAAGAAACGAAACATATGCCAAACAATGAAATTTGGAGGTAGATCATTGTTGGCTTGGATGTGTTTTCGTGGAAACTAGCTTGGAGTATCTACTATATATATTTTATGTGTTCTTTTATATCAAATCCGAAAGCTTTTAAGAATCGCTCCTTACATACAATTATACATATACAGATGTCAATTTATATATTTATTTCTTCTGTAACATTGCGTTATTTTATCGATTTCTTAATACTGTTATATGTGTCTGAATAATTTTTTATCACACTTTTTACCCACGGTAGAAACTTTAGTAGAAAATTAATTTACACCATTCGCAACATTATTTTTGTTGTTGTGCTTTCGTTGCTTAAAATTTATATGTGTGTATGTATGTGTGTATGTAATTAAAGACTGAAACATTGTCACAAAAAACTGTAATACCCTGCTTTTTATTAATTGTATGGGAATATTTAGGCAGATTTTTACATCTCTATTTAAATAAAATTAAATTAAATTTAAACACTTTGACGCGTTGTTGTGATATATAAGAGATACATACATACGTACAATAAACCTGCTCTTCATTTATGAAATATTTTCAGATTTGTTCTTTTTAATTGAAATAAATTTAAAGTTAATAGGATAATGAGGAACCCAAAAGGAATATCATTATAAAAATATGTTAAGATTGAAATGAAGTTCGCTTTTAGTCAAAGAAAGTAATAAAGAAAAATTGTTTTTATCAAAATTTCTCGAGTTTTCATAAATTTTTAGCAATAAGTTTGTTCAATTGTTCAGCTTTTGTTACACAATTCTAAATATCAAGTGAATTAAGAGCCTTCCTAATGTACATAACTACTGTCATGTAAAATATTGTGGCATGTCTAGAATTTAAATTTTTCAACTTGTGACAACATATTAAAATTTCAAAAGATAAAAAAACTACGTAGAAGAAAAAGTAAAAAACTCAACAGGTTGGCAGACTTAATTTTACATTTTAATTTGATTGATTACTTCAAACTTTGGTGACATTTTTATTAACGAAAATAATGATGAAATAAATAATAATGAGTGAGTTGATAATATTTAATAATTCATGTCAATTATTTTTGATTGAGATTCCTAGACTAGAAGCTGTTAATTTTTATTGCATCTACTCTAAAGCTCAAGGGTTACGTCTATAATAGAAAATTAAATTGTGCACTGGTACAAATTTCAGAATACAATCTTGAACACATACTCGTATATAGTTCGGCCAAAAAAATAATTTTATCTATAACTGCAGTCTATAGACCGGTAGATAACAAGTGGTTGTAATTTAGATGATAGTCGTAATTGCAAATGTTCCATTGACAACGCGCCGTCGGTGTTCCAGAGTACCAATAAAAATGGTAACAGCTTTAGTCCTTCCATCAGTGTTGCCACCAATAACATTCAAAATTACACCTAAGATGAAGAAAAATTACACCTGCTAGCAAATTAAGTTACATTTTATTGAAAACGTTAAAAAAACACAAAAAAATCATTTAAAGGAGATCACACTATTCATTTTATATTTATATAGTAACTTAAAACAAATTAACAAAAATAATATTAAAAACTTAAAATAAACTAATAAAAAAAAAATAATTTAAAAAACTCTACTTCCACATTTGATTGCATTTATTTGTGGAAGGTTCAATGTCATTCCTTTCTATACCTTCTTTAGTAAATAAAATTCCTGAAATGGTTTCAGACGACATACTGTTTCTCAAATCAGTTTTACAAATGTTAATAGTGCTGAATATTCTTTCATATTTTCTCATATTTATAGAAATCTAAGAGCCAATGATATACATACATTGCAATTGTAATGTGACATACATACATTTACATACATATGTAAGTAAAAGAAACCCGCTGCACAACTTAAATGAGAATAACAATAAATTCGTAATTGAAATTTAGTTAGCAAGTAAAAGAAGGATATATGAAGAATTTAAAACTATACCTGATCTGCACCTATAAGAAATTACCCACGGTCAACACGGGTAATTACCCACGAAGTGGCTACACTGCCTTACATACAAATTCTATTGCGTGTTCATCGTCGCTGGAAACCTAAGCATCATATTGTTACGAAATATTTTTTATTTCAATTTAAGTTTCAACATGCAGCATGTTTATTGACATTACTTGCATTAGTAAATTTTACTATTTACAAACATTATTCATAACGTCCTGTTATGAATATAGTTGAGTAGTATGGCAACATTTAGCATTAACGGATTTGGCTGAACATTCCAAGCAAGAATTTTCTAGTATCTTAGCTGCAACCATCCAAAAATGATCTTAGTTTCTAAATAGACTAACAGGGCCTCTCAAGTTAATTAGTTTATTGTCATCGTTGAATGAATATCAAAGCGTTCCCAAACTGTAATGTAAGTGTGATATTTAAACTGTATTAAAGTGGGTTAATTGTTAATTGTTTTGTGTACATTTAAATAAATAAATTTAAACTACTTGGCGCTTTTATTTTGCAATTGGTTAAAAGAAATTAACTACCGTTTTTAAAAGGTAAAAAAGTAACAATATGTTATTTCGCAATATCTAAGATACGACTAATACATCGAAGGAAATATACATTACCTGGAATCATAATGGTATCGCAATCTTACTCGTGCCTCGATACTGATGCACTTTTGAGTAGTAGGTCACCCTGGAACCTTTAAATTTAATTATAAAGTCCCTAATTCACTAGTTAGAAAATAATATATTTTTTGAAAAGCCTGCTATTTTAGTATGGAGCTAAACTATAGTTTAGTTTATATTATTTATCACTCCTATAGGAATGATAAATTGATATCGTTTAGAGACCCTGTGACAGGTCACTATTTTACTTTACTATGGATCAAATTCTTTCAACTTTTAACAGCGAACATATTTTTTCCATTTGGAGAGATCCTATTAATTTATTTTTAAAGAAATACTTTTTTTTTTTTTGTAAAATTTGTGATATGTCCTTAATTATATGCACGACTGATATCAGTCTTGTTTGAAAATATCGCTCATTTGCTGCAACAATGTAGTAATTCAAAAAAAGTCGTTTGAATGTTTTATGACATTTTACTATTTCTTAAATAAATTTTTAACAAATCATGCAATTTCAGAAATAAAACCTGATTTGAAGAGTAGATGTTAATATTTTTCGAATCTCTATTTTCCAAATTTTTACTTCTCAAATATATGTACGAGAAAACATGCATTTTTATTTTGATGTTTACAACAAAAACCACTGTCATACAAAAAAATAATTGACTTTTTTGAAAACTGATAAAACTATATAACGGCGCAATTTTGTATTACTCAGTTCAAAAAACACGGATTTTGTGTTATGACGTTATTGCAGCAAATGAGCGATATAACTGACATATTCATAAATAATAATTAATTTGACACAATATTCAGTTATTTTCTAGGAGTCAATGTAACTCGACTAACTACGACAAATTTTTAGAATATCATAAAACCTTTCGTATTATTTGCTTCAAGCTCACATGTTCGTATCGTGTCTTTAATTAGTTGCACGTAGCTGTAAATGTGTTATAGTATAAAATTTAAAAAAAAAATATATTGTTCAAACTTCTCGCTTGTGATTTGCGATAAATAGGGTATAGTCTTTTTTTCAAACTGTTTTATAAGTATAAACGAACATTAAGTTAAATTTTAAATACGTTAAAGTTCGTTTATTTTAATTATTATCATCATTTTTTCATGACCGCTGAATGTTAACATACAGGGATTCCGTTTTAGATATAGCACTCAAACGTAGCGTAGGTATTGATGTTGTGTATAAACTTTGTGTGTAAAAATGTCACTTTGTCTACCTACTTACAGTTCATTCTGTAGAAGAAGTGAAAAAAATTGGCTTAATGGATAAATATTCATAACTAATAAATTCACATACACATACATATATCGTATGTGTAAAAACAGTATTTCAGAAATGGGCGCTATATGGGAGCTGTGAACTTTATGGATCGATTATCCAAACATTTCATCGTTAAATTTTTAAAGAATGATTGTGTATTTATTAAACATAATTCTGTTAAATATTATTTAGATACCAAAATTTTGAGAGAGTTATGTTCTTTAAAGTGATTTTCAGCAATGGGCCTTATATGGGAGCTATGGTCAATTATAGTCAGATCTGCCCAAAATTTGTATATATGATTAGGCTTCATCCGCAGCTTATTTGTTGCAAAATTGTTTGGATATGTAAATAAATCATATATTTATGACCGATAAACACCTATTTCGGGAGGACATTTGTGTAGAGGCTAGGTAAAATGACGAACCGATTTCAACCAATTTCAATCCCAACCGTTCTGGGGCTGAAAAAATATTATGTGCCGCAAATATTTATGAAAACAAAACTCAGGTAGTGATTCTGAGTCGATCGGAATACTTTAATGGGTGTTGGGTGTTGGACTAATATTTATGGGCGTTATAAACATCAGCACAAACCCAATATATCCTCCCCACTATGGTCGTGCAATAATAAATATTCTATCATCTAGTTTTATTTAAAATTAAAAACGCCTAAATAAATCACCATAGAATTTCAAACAGTATTAAATAAAATACAACTAAATTTTCTTGTGTGATTTGTCCTAAATAAAATACGTTTTTAAAATAAATAAAAGTATTTAAATACATACATATATTTTACTTAATGTATGGTAACACGTGGCAAATATTTACCGAAAAAGACGTAACCACTTAATAAAATATATTTGAACTCGTTTATTTCTTAAAAAAAAACTTTGTTCATTTAGGACAGGACAAGACCAAACAAATATTAAGTTTTATTTAATTTTATGCTGTTTGATCTTGCAAAACTCTTGTAAGAGTAAACAACGTCAAACAAATTTGTGCTCAAATAATTGGTTACGCTTTTTTGAGTAAATATTTGCCAAGTGTGACCGTAAATTTAGTGGTTCCTCTTTTTCGTCAAATATTTGGCATGTGCGACCCTATATTAACAAATTAGATTTTTAAGACTGTTAAGAATAAGAGAAGTTATAGTCAATTTAAATTAATTTCATATTTTGTTGTTTATGTAGTGTTTTGGTAATTTATTCATATGTGATTTTATTGTTATGAAACGCTGGTTATTGAAATATTCTTTAATAAATGAAGACTCTTATTAAAGAAATCAAATGTTTGGATTTTAATCTACATACAACTTATTGATCTTTTATACCAATAGTGCGTGTATAGTTGTGGCACGCAGTGTACTACGTCCACGAATTCTATATTTAATACTGTCTCAACGACAGTACATCAGTAAACAGACCTCTAGGCAATCTTATCTGAAATCTAAATATTAGTGGTATTTGGATTCCAATCTTTAAAGGAGAAAGGAGAATATTAGTCAAAGTGTTAATTTTGACAGTAGTTGAATTGTTGAAAATCTTTAAATAATTTAAAAGCTCACCTTTATATAAACTAAACGAAAACAAGCTTTACTTTAATATTTTATTTGAAATTCCTGAGAACAAAACTTATCAATTAGTTTTGATTTCATTAACACAAGTAAAGTTCAGTGTAAATATTGTGTGTTAAAATATTCATGTATGTATGTAGCTACATACTCGTATACGAGTATGTTTTTGTTTTTGCCCAATTTTGCACAAAATACAAATAATGCGATGTACATGACAATGAGTTACGTATGTATATTTCAGTTTCCAAGCATCAGATAATCATAACATGAAGTGGGCATCTTACAACTATGGGCCAATGGAAATAAATACCTACAGACATACAGATAACCTTAACATTTATCCATACATTTAGTTGCACACGCACACAAACTTGTAAATAGATAAGATACATAATTGTATATACAATAAGTTGGCAGTCATCACGTCTAATAGATGTAGTGGCGAGACTCGTGAGTTGAATTGCCGTTAAACTACGAATGGAAAATAACAAATACTTTCACAGGAAGAACAAATGGGATGGTGGTTTCTGAAATAAATAATTTCGAATTCTATGTACCCTACCGAATGTCTGTTTATTTGAATTAAGAACAATATATAATAGCAAATCCAAATTGTTTTTAAGTCAATTTCTAAAGCAATTTACTTTATTAGCGCATGTAAAGTAGGTTTATTAGGATTTACGAGTATCTAGATTTTTCCATGACAATACTCCTTCTTTGTCAGCTTAATTTTTCAAGCAGTAGCTGATTATTCATTTCCACAAGGCTGCCAATATTTCACTGTTGCTTTTCCAAACATTATAATAAACTAAAGCTGCTTCCACTACAATGACTGGCGAACAGAATAAAAACAATAGCAATGGCTACGTGTGTGTCTATTGTAAAGAAATGTTACAAATGAACACTGTACTTTCAAATATTTTTGTTACTTTTATTTTGGTTTGTTAAAATAGTGACTTTTGCACGTTCTTCGAGATCCTACATAGTCGTATTTAGATGATTCTGTTGTGTTTCTTGTTTATGTATTACTTAAATGTACATAAAAAGCACTGTGTTATGTATTCCTTAAAGCGTTTTAAAAATTAAATTTAACATTAGAATTTCCACAAGAACTCAAACCAAAAAAGTTTTCCCATAAAAAATTCAACAGCTGCTTTTTTCTGAGTCGATTTAACGATGTCCGTCCGTCCGTCCTTCCGTCCGTCCGTCTGTCTGGCTGGCTGTCCATGTAAAGCTAGTGCGCAGAGTACAGGTCGCAATTTTGAAGATATTTTGATAAAAATTGGTACGTGATATTTTTTTGGCCCGAGGATGGATGAGGTTGAAACTGGTGGAAATCAGTCTATTATTTCACCTGGCGCCCATACAAATGTCCTCCCGAAATTGGGGTTTACCGATCATAAATGTTTGAATTATGCAAGTATCCAAACAAATTTCACCATAAATCAAGCCAAATCACATCTACAAATAATGCTCACTTCCGAACACCACTTTAAAGAGTATAACTCACTGAAAAATGTCGGTACCCAAATAATATTTAACGTAAATATATTTTATGTGTATACAAATGATACGGTACAATTTTATTATGATCGGTCCATAATTAGTCGTAGCTCCCATATAAGGCTCACTGTCGAAATTCACTTTAACGATCATAAATTTCTAAAAAATGTTGTTATCCAAATAAAATTTGACCCAAAAAAGTTTCTTAGATACAGAAATAATGACACCTAAATTTATAATGATCGGCCCATAATTAGTCGAAACTTCGTAATTCAATTTAAGCTCCATAAATCTTTTAAAAGTATTTATATCGACATAAAGTTTAACACATATAATACATATATTCATAGACATCATGACACTAAATTTTTGGATGATCGGTCCACAATAGGTTATATCTCCCATATAACGCCCATTTCTGAAAAACTGTTTTATACATATACTGGGTGTAGGGTATTATATGGTAGGGCTTGACCGACTATATTTTCTTACTTGTTTTTTAAATAATATCTCTTTTTAATTTAAGTAATATATTTGTTTTCGCTTTTTTTTATTAAATAATTATTGTTTTGATTGTGGTTGATCATTGAAACTGTTCCAATTACATCATTTTAAATTGAATAACAGATAGAAATATTACTCAAAACGAGCTTCTACTGATTTGCATTCTTATGTAGACAAATACACACTTTCTCATATAAGATAATTTGGAATTTTGTTTTTAATTTCCAAATGCACGTAATCTTTAAAATTTGTATCTCTATTAAGAAAGCATAATTGGGTAAAACAGTCCCACTCAAAAACCAAAATATGTTTTCAAGACATATGGCTCGCGAAAGAATGTTTAATAAAATTGCTAAAAACATTCTTTAATAACCAATTTAACGTCTACGATTATGGTTTAAAAAATGCTGAAATCCTCTAGTTGTTTCACAGTGTTGTCGCATCAGAGGCTTTTAGACTAAATATGCTCTCAGCAGGCCTCCAGTTAACCATAACTAGCTGCGTTCTCAAATAAAGCTCAAAATCGTCCGTCGTAGGCGGATTAAATACATGTCTTTCAGGCACCTATTAGAAATTTAGTTCAATATGGAACCAAGTTGAGGTTTTTGCTGATATTAATACTATCAATACAGTGCTGCTGCAGCATTACCCAAAACTATCTAGCGGTATCTAAGACCGACAGTAAACAATCCCATAAGCGAGATAAAACACATTACATGTCTTATATATAGCTCCTTAGCGTTGTACGCAATATCTGATTCAAATTGTAACTCAGTCTAGAACAAACCTCAACATATCTCATACAATGATGAGAGAAGCCTATTTCAAGTCACGGGAATAGTTCTTCCCCTTAACCATATACGCAAGCATTCTCAAATGACAATAACGGCAATTGTTGTTTCAAAGATTGAAGGGTATTTCAATTTATGGCACGTTAATAATTAGCTCCACAAATATTCGCTTCAGTGTCATCATCCACATTTTAACATCATGTCAAGCGAGAGATTTTTTACGGGATTTTAAACTTTATAAATGGCCCTTATGACCTTCTTGATAGTTAAGAGCTTATATGACGACGATTATCTCTGAACTTGTGGGCCGAGTGTGAGTCTATTGAAATGTAGTACGGCTTTGTCCCAGTTAAAATCCTTGCAGTATAGGAAAAACATTGTATTTTTAACCTTCATTGATAGACATTATTGTAGTGTTTAGGATTTCGGAATATATGCATGATGGGTTTCCACTAGTGTATTTAATAACCGAAACCTAATACCGGTTAATCGTTTTTTTCTACTTGAAAACCCGATCGGTTTCGAATATTTTATATTTTTGAAGTTAAGTTTTTATAATTTAGAACTTTAATTTAATTTAATTTGCTTTATTTATTTATTTACACATTTTCTTTTTTTTTTCTTTTTCTATTTTCTATTTTGATATAGAAAGTTTCATAATGATTAAAATATGTTGTAAAAACTGTTTGCAAGTTTGTAAAAAAAAAATAAAAAAGTTTACATTTTCAAGACAGATTTCAACAGACTTCCCTTGTCATTATAATAATTTCCTTTTCTAAAAAAAAAATTTAGGCTTGATTTAGACTTTTGACAAGTTTTAATGCTATCTAATAGATCTTACGCACTTTATTGATTAGTTTATTAAAAAATGCTAAATTAATTTTGATTTATATTTTTAGTTGGTTTCCCTTTAAAAATTATATAATATCGCATACAATGAAAACCTGGTTTTTCCACCTAAAACCGTATTCGAAACTAGTTTTTTAGAAAGTGTAATTTTTTGAATAACCCTAAAACTGATTTTGTAAAAAAGTCAATTTTTTGAATAATCTAGTTTTCATGCAGCATTAAAATGTTTAGATTTTCTGCTGTGTGTGTATGTTTTTGGAAAAAATAATAATTTCTATGATGCTAAAGCTATGGTCACACATGGCAAATATTTGCTTAATAGAGCATAACCACTTGTTTTAGCACAAACTTGTTTGACGTTTTTTTACTCTTACAAGAGTTTTGCAAGAACAAGCAGCATCAAATTAAATAATGATACAAATTTTTTGTGCCATGTCCTAAAAATAAGAAGTTTTTTTTAATAAATAAACGAATTCAAAAATATTTTATTTAGTGGTTACGGCTTTTCCGGCAAATATTTGCCAAGTGTGACCGTATTTTAAGAAGATAAACTTAAAAAGTAAAAGCTTTGTTTTCTCTTAATCTAAAAATATTTTTTATGATCAGCTTTCTATGAATTTTTTTAATGTTCATAAGTTGATTGCATAAATTTTATTTTCTCGGAGAAAATAATAAGAACGATTTCTTCAATTTTATATTTAAGATATCATTGAATTTTCTAAAATAAAGAATAAAGGCAATTGAAAACACAAGCGAATATAGAACAAGTAAGAAAGTATAGTCGGTCAAGCCCGACCATATAATACCCTACACCCAGTATACATAAGTATAAAACAGTTTTTCAGAAATGTGCGCTATATGGGAGATATGACGTATTATGGACCGCTCATCCAAAAATTTAGTGTCATGATTTCTGTGAATATAAATATTATGTATGTTAAACTTTATCTCGATATAAATACTTTTAAAAGATTTATGGAGCTTAAATTGAATTACGGAGTTTCGACTAATTATGGACCGATCATTATAAAAATAGGTGTCATTATTTCTGTATATAAGAAACTTATTTGTGTCAAATTTTATTTGGATAACAACTTCTTTTTAAGAAATTTATGATCGTTTAAGTGAATTTCGAAAGTGGGCTTTATATGGGAGCTACGACTAATTATTATTTATTATCCGATCATAATAAAATTGTGCCGTATCATTTGTATACATGTAAAATATATTTGCATTAAATATTATTTGGGTACCGTCATTTTTGAGTGAGTTATGTTCTTTAAAGTGGTTTTCGGAAGTGAGCCTTATATGGGAGCTACGAGTAATTATGGACCGATCTATACAAAATTTGTAGATGTGATTGGTTTCATTTACCACTCATTTGTGATGAAATTTGTTTTGTTCTTTGCATAATTCAAACATTTATGAGCGGTAAACCCCAATTTAGGGAGGACTTTTGTATGGGAGCCAGGTGAAATAATGGACCGATTTCCACCAGTTTCAATCCTATCCGTCCTTGGGAAATTTTTGTCAAAATATTTTCAAAATTGCGACCTGTACTCTGTGCACAAGCTTTACATGGACAGCCAGCCAGGACGGACCGACGGACATCGTTAAAGTGATTTTGAGTCGATCGGTATAATTTAAGGTGGGTGTTGGACCAATATTTCTGGGCGTTACAAGCATATGCACAAGTCCAATATACCCTCCCCACTATGGTGGTGTAGGCTATAAAAATAATTTTAACTATTGATTCTATTATTTTCCTGTTGAATAAAAATTATGAAAATTGGATGAAATATACACATCTTCTGAAAGATTTTTACCAGTTAACTTTTACCAATTCGTAATATATTTTACGGAAAATTAAAAACAATTCAAGAAAAATTGTAAAATTGTATTTTATATGATTTGTAGCAAAAGTCTTAAGCGATTTTTCACTATTCAAGTTCTAAATGAAATGAAAGTTACTGTTAGTGTTAATAATCATGACCCAAAACACATACATACATACATACATACGAGTATATGTATGTTAAATGGATTGTGAAAAAAACATTAAACAGGTCATTTAGCTAGAAATATGAAATAACTTGAATATCAGCAAATAAAGTGTTAATTAACTTTTATTTTTTTGTTTTTATCATACATATATCCCTTACAATTATGTTTACACATCCAAAAATAGTTGTTCAATTCACAAGTGATGTTTGCAGTGTCGTAGCAGTTCTACGTCATCTGAATTTACAATAGTTGTACACATGTTGTTGGTAATCTTTATACAAATATTTGGTATAAACACGTACGACATTTATACATGTGTTTTTCAAATGTTGTATGAAGGTTAAAATGTTGCCAAAAGTTAAATTATGTATCTGAAAATAAAAATTTCTGATTTTAGTTAAAAAAAATAACCAAACAGTAACAGTCAAATCATAAACTGATTGACAAATTTAAAACAAGAAAATAAAATTAATAAACAACAAATTTTAATAATAGATATTGTTGAAAATATTACGGTATTTTTTAAATTTGGAAAATATTCATATTTTATGTTTGGTATATTTGTTTTTAATACATTTTCCTGTAATTTTAAGGGTTTACTCAAAATTGTTTTTACAATCAGATAGTTGTATCATACATTGTACAACATACAACATCACTTGTGTATTGTGTATTATAAGTATTAACACGAGATTACGCATATTAAATGACCCAGTAGAATTTTGTTTCTCTCTATTAATATTAAAAATTTGGTATTCAAAATGGGCTAAACAGTTTAAAAGATAAACTGAATGGTGACATTTGGAAATTTTAAAAATTAACTAAATTGGTTGAACCAGTGAACAATTTGTAATCAAAATCATATCACATACCAGTGATATATCAGTTTTTGTATATTCAGAATCTTCTATACATCTTTCATATTTGTGTCTTTTACTTAAAAGTAGCAATGTTAATAATTTATCGTAAAGATTAAGGCCTTTTTGACATCAAAAATTGACAACACTGCATATTAGCTACATAAACATACTCGTATATGTATGTATGTAAATAAATCTACATAAACATACTCGTATATGTATGTATGTAAATAAATCTACATAAACATACTCGTATATGTATGTATGTAAATAAATCTATGTTTTTGGCAAACAAAAGTTGTGCCCAATCAATTGGCAGGAAAAGCTTCAGCATAAAAAAATCGTGCAAAAACTTAAATTATTTCTTCAAATAAACTACTAAACACATACAAACAAACTTTCTTCCACGAAAACAAGTTAATTAAGAATTCCATAAAATTCCATAAAGTAGGATGGAAGAAAATAATAAACCCTATAAGTATGTTAATGTTTGTTACAATTCTTTTTACCACCAACTTTAAGAAAAGCCAGAGAGAGCAACTCTAAAGAAAGATTTTAATTCAAATTATTAATTAATGTTTGCCACAAGTACATACAGTGGCTCACAGGTAATTTGATATTCCACGTTGAATTTCAATATACTAATACATAGTTTAAGATACATATTAGTAATAACGTGACTTTCGGTAGCTGATCTTACATGGGGGATATAGTCAAATATGGACCGATATTTTCAAAATCCAGCAGTTTAATTGGCATATATGTAATTGCGGAGCATTGGATCGGTATCGTTATTTATACGAGATTTATGAGTGTTGAAGTGATTTTCGCACGAGCACTTCATATGGGGAATACGGTCAAATATGGACTGAAAGTCACAAATTTTTGTAGTATGATTTATGTGTTTATGTTATATTGTGATCTGTGTAACGTTTTGAGTCGATACCGATATTTATAAGATATAAATAAAGATAAATGACTTTTTCGGATGTGGTCCTTAAATGACAGCTATGACCAATTATGGACCGACCATCATAAAATTTAGTGCAACAATTTATATGTCCATAAGAATTATTTGTTTCGAATTTTAACCTGGTAACTACATTTGTATCAGATTTATACGCATTTAAGTGAATTTTATATGTGGTCTATATATGGGGTCAAACATGGACCGAACAAAACAAAATTTCGTTTTTCGATTTCTTTTTATATGACATTTTTGTGTTAATTTTGAAATGTTATTTATTTATTTATTATTAAGCCATATTTCGGGAAGATATTTCTATGGGGGCCATGAGAAATCATAAACCGGCTCCTACTATTTTCCTCACACTTTCTTTCGGTCATCTTCGTTGATGAATCTAAGTTTAATATATTCAGTTCGCATGTTTCGCTTAATCCAAATACAGAACTCAATAAAGAAACCCCAAAGGCAACAGCAAAGCATGGTGGTGGCATTGTCATGGTTTGGGCTTGTGTGTCAGCTGCAATTACTGAAAATATAACATTTGTTGAAACAACCATGTACAAGTTTAAGTACTTTCAAATTCTGAAGGACAACTTGAGGAAAAGCGCAGATATCCTTGGTATAAGATCAGATTTTCGATTTCACCAGAATAACGATCCAAAGTGCAAATCTGGTATTGTGAAAACGTTGCTACATTGATAACATCGCCACCACAGTCGCCAGACCATAATGTTAGTAAAATTTAAAAAATCAGCCTAAGGAAACATAAAATATTTAACAAAAACGTTTAAAAATCGTTACCAACGGGGTAGTTTAATATTTCACCAAGTATTCCGCAAAAACTGATCGCATATATACCAAATCGTCTTAAATCTGTAGTAAGTTATAAAGGCTATTACACCAAATATTAAACCCATACATACGTGCCTGCATAAAATAAGCTGTGACGTGAAAAAACAAACATTTTTTGTTTTTTTTTTTTTAATTTTAATATATTAAAATGTACATTTTTGCAATTACTTATTTTTGTTTGTTAAACATTTTTTTAAATGACACCAATTTTTTTAAGTTCTTGTTAGTTTTCTTTTTATGGAGCTTTGATAGCGAAAAAATGCACTTCATAAAATAAGCTGTGAGCCACTGTAAATCCACAAATTGCGACTACGAATGAACAAAACAAACATACAGAAAAGTTATCAACAAAAGAGTATGACAGCATACTTTTCAACATCGTCACTATCGTTGTCAACACATTCATTGCCATCACCAGCATATTGCTTGCCTATTTGCTGCTGTTACAAGTGATACTGCTTATTTTTAACCGCAATATTTAATCCCAAATTTTAAACCTCAAGTTAATTATGAATTCATGAAATTAAGATTTTACAAATTCTGCTAGCTTAAAAGAGTAGAGTGTTGAATCCCTACAACAGGCAAAACAATCATACAGGGTGGTAAAGACAATGCAGAGAAAGAAGGTGCTTTATATAATTGATCTATGATGGTTACACTAAGCTTTTAGTGTTGAAGGGAAAAATATTTAAATTTAATGGAATTCCCTATTTTACTTTTACTTACCAGATATTTCTTAGATATACGAATGCTTTGTTGCTTTGTTAAAAGCCACTAATTTAAATTATTTATTTTTCAAACAAAAAAATAGAAAAAATCACTTATAAATTATTCATATTAATAGAAAAGAATTTCTATTTCAAAACTAATTATTATTTGCGGCTGCAAATTAGAATTATTAACACATTAATAAAATATGCAAAATAGTTGAAAATACTAAATATACAAATATTTTTTAACAATAAATAATAATTTTATTATCAGGTAATTTTTGTTATAATATTTTAATGCGAGTTAAAAAATTGGGAATGCTCTAAGATTGTTGTTGTTTCTAATCATTTAAGAATTTATTTAAATGATCGAATTAAACCTACTGAGGAGTTATTGTTTGCGATAAACGGGTTTTGTTAATCAGCAAATCGCGCGTTTAATAGGCGGAGCTGTAAAACCTACACCTACAATATACACCTTGTATAAGTCTCATATTTCGCAAATGGCATTCATTGGATAAAAATGCTTTCCGTTTTATTGGCTGGCGAATAGTAATTTATACACACTAACCCTAAAATACATAATTACTAAAACACTATTTAAATATTTCAATGTTACGTTTTGCTTGAATTTTATTAAATATTTACATGTGACGATAATGGAGTAAGATTCATAATTAAGAAATGAAAACTGAACAAACTCTTCTCATGATGAGAAATTAGTTCCATTTTTAGAAAATAGTTAAGAAAAACAATTTATTTTTCAACAAGACGACGCACCTATAGGTGTATACAGTGGCGGATTTACGCCTTCTTCCTTCCTTCAGTCTTATTTTTCATAGATATTTAAATTTTTTTATGCATGCATAAAATTTTGTTTATAATTTGCAAATAAAAAATTTGTGCAGAACGCACATCTTTAGTATTTGCCAATGAATCTTCGAGTTGATAATGTAAATGAATGCATTCATTAGCTCATGTCTCTTCTAGATCATCAGGATACTTTTTGGCGAGTTTATTTGCCTGACTTTTTAACTCAGTTGTATCTATTTTATATAAATTATCAAAAAAGCTGAAGTTTACAAAAACCTTTTCATATGCGTTTTTACGTTCGGACAACTGTAAACTCAGAGTAACGAAAATGGGATAGTAAATATTTGTACGAAAATTTTCCTGTCCAGAAAATTGTGCTCTTTCATTGACGCGTGATTCATCTGACTAAAGTTTTCTGGATTTTGATGATAATAATCCTGAACTCCAGATAGCAATAAATTTGAATAACAGATGATAAATCAGCGTGTGATCACTGTAGTTTCTTACTAGCAGCATTAAAACGGTCTAAAATTACATTCCAAACATTGACTAGAATAGCTGTTTCTAGATGCTGTAATTTAAAACAAAACTTAGCCAAATCAATTTTCGAAATTGAATTGCCTAACATTATTTTACCTTTAAATTTTGGCGCCCTTTCAATTATGCCGCCCTAGGCCCAGGCCTCACGGGCCTAGGCCTAAATCAACCACTGGGTGTATATGTAAGTCGTCAAACAAAGGGATGGCTGTATTCAGAAAATGTTAATCTACTTGAATGGTCCGCATGTTCTCCACATCATAGCCCCATTGAGAACATTTGGACATTATTAAACCGTCGAATTTATGCTGAAAACCGACAATGTGAAAACATATATTCCCTAAAAGAAGCTGTTATAGATGCTTGGAGATCTACATATATCTGAAGATATAAGAATAAATAAGAATGCCTGATTGAATTTTTGAGTTGATTCCAAAAAAAGATGATTAACACATTTTTAAAGTCTAATTTGTTTGTGTAAAGTATTGGTATTTCAAGTACTTAAGGTACGGTCACATTTGGCAAATATTTGCCGAATAACAAATAACTTGTTATTTATCTAAAAAAACTTTTCTTATTTAGGCCAAAGCACAACAAATAATTAGTTTTAATTTACTTGATGCTGTTTGATCTTGCAAAACTCTTGTCGAACAAATTTGTGCTAAAACAAGTGGTTTTAGGTAAATATTTGCCAAATGCGATCGTATCTTTATATAGTAGTTGTGAAACACTTATTAATTTCTTTTCAAATTTTTAAGAATTAAAATAAAAAAATATTGTTTTTTTTTGTAAATTTATTATTAGAGAAATTTTTTTTTTTTGTTAAATAAAATTTGTTTTTTTTTTTTTTGGTCGTTCGTTCGTTCGTTGTAGGTTGAATTGTTTTACATTTTCTCTAACTTATAAAATCTGTAGGTGTAAATGTCTAAAATACACAATCGATAACAACAAAATATATTAGAAATCAGTAAAATTGGTATAAGAACTAAAGCTAATTCCGAAGACAACCTCCAAAAAAAGATTATGGGCTGTTTTCTCATTATGCGATTATCTTTTTCCCCAACGAAAAACTGCCGATTAAAGAAATGTGGTTTTCTCAATGTCTTATTTGCTTTTATTCTGTCGCAAAACTAACCAGACCTCATCTGCTGATTATTAATTTGCTGTACAAATAAATTCAATCAGCTGACTGCTGTTCATATTTTTATGTGGCAATACCTTGAGTTTTTGTAAAAAATTAAATAGATTTTAGAAAAAATGTTTAATAGGGGAATAAACTTTAATTTGATGGAGGATGAACTCGAAGAACATGAATTCCAAGTGAATGTTGAAAGAGTTTATCATGCCAGATCTAACTACCTGACAAACATTTATTTTTTAAAATATTTGTTTTTTTGATTTTATTTTTTGTTATATTTTCACATTTGGAAAAGAGCTGAAGACGACAGAGTTCCCAATTTTCACATAAATTTTGAGAGGTATTGCCAAATGAAAATAATATTTCTGTCGGTATATTGAGAAAACCAAAATTGTTAACGGACATATTATCAGTCTAATAAATTTATGTCAACATTTAGTAACAGGCAGTTTGTCGACACATTAAGAAAACGGGCCCATGTTTTTCAAAACTGTGTTGTTAATTTGTTTAAATGTACAGATAATAGCAATAAATTTACAACTGAAACAAGCAACCTAAAGTTAAATATTAAAAAATTGGCTTCGAGAATGTTTACTTAAGAAATAATTTTATCATATTCACGACCATAAATAACTATTTCTTTTTTTGAAACCTTTATTTCAGCATTTAGTACTATGTATCAAAAAATGTTTCGGAAATTTCTTTAAAAAAGTTGAAATTTGATATACATACATACATATGTACATTTTTTTTTGACATCATATACATATCATCATATTTAAACAACTATTGTTCAATTCACAAATGATGTTGTAAGTTGTACATTGTATGATACAACTATCTGATTGCGAACAACATTTTGAGCAAAGTCTTATGTTAATAATGTCAAAAGTCGTATGTAAAATGTCAGAACAATTACACAAAACAAAAACGCAAAAATTAATAATACAAGTGGGAAAAACAAAATATTTTCTACATTGCATGAAAAATATAATACAGACATTTTGTCAATCGAGCCAAGTTAGTAAAAATGAATGATTGATTTTCATAAATTAAATACAACAATCTAAATAATGATTTGTTGTTTATTCATTTTATTTTCTTGTTTTAAATTTGTCAATCATTTGTTTATGATTTGTGTGTTACCGTTTGGTTATATTTACCACAAATGGTGAATGAGTTTGTCATTCTGTGTGTAACACTGAGAAATATTCATCTGAGACCCAACAAATGAAATTCCAAGTAGATTGAGCTATATCCGTCTGGCTGTGTAAAATACTCTCTCATTCAAAGTAAACAACCAAAATCAGCAAACTTTACAAAAATCCGTTTATAATTTTCCTTAGCAGTTTGGTATTGAAAATCATTTATTTCTACAATAGAAGAACAAACTGTGATGAATATTGTAAGAATCGGTCCAATATTACTCATAGCCCTTCTACAAATATCTTCCCTAAATATCGCTCAATGTTACATAAACGCCTATAAAATTGCACTAGCAATACAAAATTTAGCAAAAATAAGTTTCATATGAAAATAAATTACAAAACAAAAATTTGATTGGTTGAGTCCATGTTTGAGCATGCTCCAATATACAAAGACTACTTCCGAAAATCGCATAAATACGTATATAAATCTATTATAAATAACGGTACCAATCCAAAATTATTCACAGATCATGTATACATCTGTATATATTTACCCTGCTGTCGATGTATTTAATTTTTCAAATATTGTAGTCGGTGCTAACAACATTCGGCACAGACTTCTTCAGAGCTAAAATGAGTAATTTTTTGATTTAATAGAAATTACCAACAACATTTGTACAACTCGTGGTGAAATTACTTTACAAGGTGGTGTTGAAAAGCCAGCTGTTTTTTTTTTTTTTAGTCAGGTTCGTTATGTCAATTTTTTGTTTGTTTGTATATATACAGTGACGAGCACACATGGTTAGATGTTTTAGAACTATGAATTTAAAACCGAATAAAACTCTCAAATTTTTTAAAATAATAATGGGTTTTATTTAAAATGTTAAATAAATAAGACAAAAATGAAAATAAATTGAAATTCATTAATTATTAAAGCGAATGTGAAGCTTAGGGTAAATTTATGCGAAATGGCACTTTTGCACGTTAACGTTCATTTAATCTGGCAACAAAAATAAATGGACAGTTTAGTTAACATTTTAAATAAAAACCATTTTTATTTTTAAAAATTTAAAAGGTTTATTAGGTTTTTAAATCTTAGTTAGAAAACATCTACCCTTGTGTTTATTGAAAATATTTATATTGTAAACAAAAACACATGTGTCATCTTGAAATTAAAAATTGTATGTATTGTATTTTTCTATAGGAATGTTTGTAAACAATAGTTAGCTGTTTTTGACATTACAAACATGAAAGCAAAAATAAAAATACCATGTTATTTCTATTGCTTTTGTATTGTTGTAATCTCGATGTCACCTTGTAAAGTAATTTCACCATGATACAACTATTGTAAATTCAAAACACATACAACTCCTATGACACTATGTGTAAATGGATTACTAGAAAAAAACAATTTTTAATTGTACTTTTCCAAATTTAGTTTTTATTAAATTAATATTTTGGCCTAAAACTCATTCAGGTTTCAAATGAAGTGCAGCTTTTAGCTAAAATTTTCATAATTTTATCTTTAAATTACGAAAACCAATTTAAACTCCTGAGAGGATAAAAAAGCGCAAAAAGGGTTTTTAATATACATACGAGTATGTTTCTATTTATTTTTTTTTGCCAAATATTTAATTATTTTTTTTACTGTTTTTATCGCAATTTGTAACATATACTATATATCGTCACCTTAAAGACCAAACAACCTAACAGCAAAAATTTCAAACTTGAGTTTTTTTTATTAAATATCATTCTTTATATCATAACGCATATGTACGCAAAATTTTTAACATCTAATATTACAAGTAACCAAACTATTACAAAATTACCAAGTACCCTATCAGCAAGTGTACAATTTTCTGAAGCCAAATAACCTATCAGCACTAATGCTAAAGAAGTAATCAGAGTAACTATTTATTTGAAAATTTTCTTCTTGAAAAAACAGTTATCTCAAGTAAAAATGATTCGGGTTTTGGCGTATGACCCAACAGGATATATATATATATATAACAAAATCAATATTAAAGACGTTTATCAGCTTTTACCACAAAAATCTCCTGGCAATATTTACAAGATTTCAAAACTTTGCTTCCAGCAGACTGTCATTACTTTAATGATAACATACCTTTTTTATATTTAATTTAACTCTTTATATATTTATTAACATTACAATAAATAAAAAATAGATTTTTTGTAAAAACACCTTTAACTTTATTAAAAAAAAAAACATGTAAGAAAGTATAGTCGGTCAAGCCCGACCATATAATACCCTACACCCAGTATATGTATAAAAAAGTTTTTCAAAAACGAGCGCTATATGGAAGATATTACTTATTATGGATCGATCATCAAAAAATTTAGTTCCCTGATGTCTGTGAATATAAATATTATATGTGTTAAACTTTATTTCTATATAAATACGTTTAAAAGATTTATGAAGGTTAAAGTGAATTACGTAGAGGGTTTTATATGGAAGTTTCGCCTAATTATGGACCGCCCATTATAAAATTAGGTGTCATCATTTCTGTATATTATTTGTGTCCAATTTTATTTGATTACCAACATTCTTAAGAAATTTATGATCGTTAAAGCGTTTTTCGGAAGTGGGTCTTATATGGGAGCTATGGTCAATTATGGACCGATCACAATAAAATTATACCGTATTATTTTTAGTTATATGACATATATTTGTGTTAAATATTATTTGGATACCAACATTTTTGAGAGAGTTATGCATTTTAAGTGATTTTCGGAAGTGGGGTTATATGGGAGCTACAACTAATTATGGACAGATATGCCCAAAATTTGTAGATGTGATTTGGCTTTATCTACCACTCATTTGTGATGAAATTTGTTTGTTTACTTGCATAATTCAAGCATTTATGATCGGTAAACCCGAATTTCGGGAGGACTTTTGTATGGGGGCCAGGTGAAATAATGGACCGATTTCCACTAGTTTAAATCCCGTCCGTCCTTGGGCTGAAAAATATCACTTACTAAATTTTATTAAAATATCTGCAAAATTGCGACCTGTACTCTGCGCACAAGCTTTACAATCATGATTGTAAACATAGATGACGCCATATGACAACCCGTTTTCATACAATTACCAACAATTTGTACCTTTAAAAAAAAAAAAATTAAAACGCAATAGTAGATGTAACTTAAAGTGGTGATCCCTACCAAAAGCCTTTTTGAATTTTAACACTAAGTGATAAGAAAAATTTTAATTCGGCAATAGAAAGAAAAAAACGTGGTTTTAAGCAAGTGAATCAATCAGCAGTTAATAAAGTGAATTATTTCTTTAAGAATTTGTTCTTGCGAATTTAAGGTATTTTTACATAAGCGGAACATATTCTCTCGGGTGAGTTTCCTCTTGATATTTCGTCTTTACATCAATCAGCCTCGAACTTAATCACTCTAGAGATATATTAGCCCCTTGAAATCACCATAAAGCTCATCAGATCCTATATATTTTGGAGTAACTTAGAGCATATTGTCATCTGGCAATACACATTTTCATGGTGTGACCTCTACAAACAAGATTGGAATTTATGCTCTATCATTGATTAATCCAATAAAACGTGTTTTACACCCAAATTTAATATTCAATAAGTGCAACACATTTATTTAACAGATAATCTTAATTCAAGTAACAACTAAACCCATAACCACCTAACATTTTTGCTATTTGTTTAAATTAAAATATATAACACCTTTAAAAATATTCCTATTCAATAAAAACCTAACTGTAGTTAAAATTATACATGTATCTCACTTAATCAAAAATTCTTATTGTTTTAAGCAAATAGATTTTTAGATATAAATATTTCTTATACTGATTATATCTAATTTATATCCTATTATATTTATCTCAGCCATAATTTCAAAAACATTTCTTAATTTCGATTATAAAACCAATTCCTATAGTAACCAATACGTAGTATAGCAGTCTTAGAGCTAGTTTCTGTGATAAAGATAATCTACATTTTTCGCTTAAACCTAGATATATAATCTAGGTTTAACTGAGCATCATTGGTGAGTTAAAATGTCAAAATACAAACAGCTGAAAAATAAAATAAACAATTCAACAAGTGAAAAGATATTTACGACATTTTAACAAAAAATAAAAAAAATGGTGATGATGAGCATTTAAGTGATTCAAACACATATAATAACTTAAATATGTCAATTGTTAGAAACATACGAACAATAAGGACACGTCCAAATCATTTCTGCATTTATACCGACGCCGAATTCTTTCAAAGATTTCGCTTAACAAACTAATTTATTAAAAAAAAAACAAAAATTCTCTAAAAAACTAAATAATAATTCATTTCTAACAATTGCAAATTGTAATTTTTAGAATTCCTTAGGCTACGTCGGTTTGATTTTTTGTGAAAATTTAAGATATTGCCATATTTATATAAAAAATTAGGAGGAGTGGCATATGTATTTTGACTAAACAGTACGGCAATGCTAACAAAATTGACAGGAGGTAATCCACTACTGAGAAACACAATCAGTAGTTAAATCCCGGCAAAATATATTTGAGGTTTAATATAACAGTGTGTTAAGCTGAGTTTAACTGACAAGTAAAAAACTAGCTCTTACGATCTAAATAACCTTATATCACAGTTTAGGATAAAATTATACTTATTTTAATATTATTGAGCACATGCTTATGTTCTTATGAATTACACTACCATAAAAATATATTTAACCAGGGATGATAAATGAGAAAACCAATATCGTACCAACGAACTTTTAAAATCTTACTTTTTCGACCCCAATAGTACTAAATTATTTTTTGAAATTTTTTTTCAATTTTATTTTAACAAACAAAAATTTAATATAACAATAACAAAATGTACTTATTGGTACATGTAAAGTAAAGATAACAAAAAATAAATAAATACATATATATATAATTATGGTCATATAAAATATTAGTAAGGTAAATTCAAATAAATGAGATCAAATCTATACATTTTTGATAACAAACTTGTTGCTATATTAAAGTTGTAACAAAAAATGAGCCACAGGGGTACCATCGTACATTTTAGTTTTGAATTGTACAAAAAAAAAGTACAATTGTACCACCTTTATCAACCTTGTATTTAACACTTATATTTAACATTACCTAAAACGTCAATTCCACGGAGAAGCAGAAGGCCTGCAGCATCAGCATTAGTTTTTTTAATGGAATATATTTTTATGTATAGAGGTGCTGTAGCTTAATTGGTGCTGTAGCGCATTTGATCATTAAGCATGAGTTGGTATTTGTAACCCGGGTTAGATTCCAAGCCGCTGCCACTCTAACAACATAAGTTTCTGATAATTATTAGTTTTCGGTATAGCATTCAAACGCCACCGAAGTAAAATAATTAAATAAAGGCTATAAAATCAAGCTTTAACACCACCAGAGGCGCGGCAATTCTGCACTAAAAGCAAACATAATGCGCAACTGCAGAGTTGTAATATAAAATGCTTTCTTCTTTACCACCTTTACTTCTTCAACTATCCCCTTTCCAAAGAAAGTAACGCAAGTCTATATAGGCATATTAATTGCCTGAGTGTTACTTCTCTTAAAAAAAAAATAAATAAAGAGAATGCATTAATCGAAGAGTAACCTCCAAATGGTTAAAGCATAGCTTAAAATCGTGCCTTAACCGCGAAAAAGCTTGAGCGACACAATTTTCAAAACGCGTTGATAGTTTGTTTATATTTTGTGTGACAGCGGCTTGTCGCTTAAGCTAAAATTGTCCGTAATAATAAACAAGTAAAAAGTATAGTCGGTCAAGCCCGACCATATAATACCTCACACCTAGTATATAAATAAAAAGTTTTTCAGAAATGGGCGCTATATGGGAGATAGTTATAACCTATTATGGGCCAATCATCCAAAAATTTATTGTCATGATTTCTGAGAATATAAATATTATATCGATCTCGATGTAAATTCTTTTAAAAGATTTATGGAGGTTAAAGTAAATTACGGTCTCTTATATGGGAATTTCGACTAATTATAGACCGACCATTATAAAATTAGGTGTTATCATTTCTGTATATGTCAAACTTATTTGTGTTGCATTTTGTATAGATACCTACATTTTTAAGAAATTTATGGTCGTTAAAGTGATTTTCGGAAGTGGGCCTTAAATGGGTGCTATGACTAATTATGGACCGATCTGCACAAAATTTGTAGATCTGATTTGGCTTCATTTATCTGTCATTTGTGGTGAAATTTGTTTGGATACTTGCATAATTCAAACATTTATGATCTTTAAACCCTAATTTCGGGAGGACATTTGTATTGGGGCCAGGTGATATAATGGACCAATTTCAATCCCATCCGTTCTTGTGACGAAAAAATATCACTTACCAAGTTTTATCGAAATATCTGCAAAATTGCGACCTGTACTCTGCGCACAAGCTTTACATGGACATCCAGCCAGCCAAACGGATGGACATCGTTAAATCGACTCAGAAAGTGATTCTGAGCCGATCGGTATACTTTAAGGTGGACGGATTTACACCAGTTTCAATCCCATCCATCCTTGGGCCGAAAAAATACCCCGTAAAAATTTTATCAAAATATCTTTAAAATTGCGACCTGTACTCTGCGCACAAGCTTTACATGGACAGCCAGCCAGCCAGCCAGACGGACGGACGGACGGAGATCGCTAAATCGACTCAGAAAGTGATCGGTATACTTTAAGTTGGGTGTTGGACCAATATTTATGGGCGTTACAAAATTCAGCACAATTCCAATATACCCTCCCCACTATTGTGGTGTAGGGTATAAAAAATAAAAAGGGATTTTTTATTCATGATTGGGCAGATTATGTTATTCTTTTGCTCAATTAGTCATTTAATCATCATTTTACATACTTTTGCTTGGAATATATGAATTTAAATTTAAGATGCAAAGTTAACACTTCAAGATTGTGTAAGGTTTTTTTTTTTTTTAATTTTAGCCAATATAAAAAACAACCATGAATGGGTGGTATGCGTCGCAACGGCCTTATCAACTGGAAAATATATTGATATATGGTGTGATAAGGGCATTCAAAGTGCACATATTTTTTTTTTTTTTGTTATTAAAACTCAAGGTCATTAGAAGGAATATGATACCCGCCCATATCTCCTGAACAGGTTAGCTTGCAAGTACGTGCGTAACGTTCCATATCGAGTCCGAACTGAACAAGAATTAACTATTGCATTACAAATTTTTAAAAAAGTTATCTACAATTTCTTCAATAATTATCTTTCGAAAAAAGGGTCGATTAATTAACCAGCATCAATATTTTCTTTAAAACAGTTTCGTATTTCTATTACAAGTATCGACAATAGAAATCTCAAATGCTCATTGTGGATACTGATTATAAATTCAAGATATTTATGGTTTTTTTTAGTTCGCTCCCACTCTGTGTTTTTTATAACAATTTACTATTCATAACGCAGTTTGTTGTAGTTGTAGCAGTACTGTGTTTATTGTTGTTTTTATTTTACTAGTAAATATCTATCTATGTTTGTTGTTTAAGTTTCTGTTTAAATGTTATGGTAGTTTGGGATTGCCACAACCTTCCACAATGCTGCGGTATTTGTTGTTGGGGTTAAACAAGTTAATACGAGTTCAACCAACCACAGATAGCAATTTTTCACAACTAAATATGGATGGATTGATGATACAAGTTTACATCGGTAGTCAGTTGATTTGAGAAGTTTTGTTGTTGTCTGCTGCTGTTTTTGGCTCTAAAATTGTGTCAAAGTTCAATGAAATGTTAAACTTCCTCTTGGCCATGGCCAAAGCGTCATTATTTATGTTTTCATACCAAAATAAGATACATTTGTATCTCAATGCTGTATTTATCTACATATTTTGGGAATCTTGTTAAATAGAAACCAGTTAGAATTTTAAATTCTGGTTTCAAATATTTTTACAATGAAACCGAAAGTGATTTTATATTATTATTATTTTTTTTTATTTAATTGTTTTTAGTCTTATTTTATCTCACCTCATTTATTATGCTGAATTGTAAATTTGTTTATTTATATTTAAATTTGTATTTCATTAATTGTGGAATGGATGAGATTTCGGTTTTTGTACGAGTTTATTTATGAAATAGAATCGAAATTAACCCTCCGATGAGTGAGAAGGTCCCTAGGGACCTTCTTACCTTTTCAAACTGAAATTACTCTGTATTCCAAGAGTATTTTGTTGCGAATCTTTTGAAAAAAAATCAAGCCGATCGGATCATTACTTTAGGAGTTATTGAGGTTTTAGTGAGAATAGTACGCGGACGTGTGAATAGGTCCGTATGGACCTTGTCTTGAATTTCACAAATAAATGCATGCTTTTGGGCATCATTATAATTTTTTTATTGTTTCAACACATAATTTACTTGTTCTGAACACAAAGACCTAAACTTAAAGACATTAGGGAAGATGATAAAAACAAAAAATTCTAAGAAAAATTCGAAGACATGAACTTTATTGCTTTCAAGGAAAGGCACAATATTTTAATTTTATACTACTAGCAATAAACCAGTTCTTAGAATTTTTTGTTTTTATCATCATCCCTAATGTCTTTGAGTTAAAAAAATTTAAAAAATTATTTTTGGATGTAGAATTTAGTTATAAAAAATAAAAAAAAATAATTTTATGTGAAAGAAACATGATTTACAAAAAAGGTCCGTAGGGACCTTTTCACACGGCCGTGAAGTTCAGAACTGTCACTCATCGGAGGGTTAAGAAATATGTAAATCAATGTTGTTGCTTGTTTAGATGCCTCCAACGAAACGATTATAATTCCAGTTCTGTTGAAGTATTTTCCTAAAGACCTGTATGGGAGCAATTGAAGTTTGTATGATTGAATTTTTAGTATTTGCAATGCGAGACTGCCATGGTTTATAATTAAATAAAACTGACGTTGTGTTAGGTCAGAATTAATTTACACTTAGTTAGTTTAGTTAAGCAGGCTGTAGATCACAAATACAGCTTACTTGAGACCACTTGTTATTTTATACTTCAACTTGAGTAATATTAAGTTAACAAAATTACAATCAATATGTCTCTAAACAAAATAAGAGTTTAATAAATTATTTTCAAGCATTTAATTTTTGTTCGAAATACATACATACATAATTAAATTTGGAAAAATGCTAAATTAACAATTAAAATAATTTTAAACGACACTCTTGATAGTTTTATTTAATCAAAATTAATAAAAAAAAAAGATTTAGAAAAAAATAAATATTAAATTTTTGTTAAAATAATTTAAAATTGTTTGTTTAAAACGCAGGACTATATATTGAAATTGATTGTGTAATTGATTAAGAAGGTGCAAAAATTTTTAAAATTTTCCAATAAGACAATTTCGTGACAACTTTAATGATTCCAACAGGAAATTAAAAGAAGACAAGTGAACAATAATTCCTTGGTCATATGGTCTTATTAGACTTATTTTTTTTTTTAATTTTGAAGTTGTTCCATATTTAATGCTACAATAGTGATCATTTACATTGGTTGTCACTCAAAGCATTCGCAGTTTATCTTCTTATTCAAAGGAATTCTAATAAATTTTAAATCAATTGTATGTGAATGTCTAATTTGTTGCATATACAATTTTTAAATTTATAACAGAATAAGTTGAATAAATTGGGTGACAACTAATGTAAATTATTTTCGACCAACAATATTTGTTTAATGGGACAATAAATTAATATTTTGGATATTCAGTTATAGCGGGAAAGTTCAAAAAAAAACAATATTTGTGATAAAACGGGATTTTACTTAAATCATAATCATTTATGAACATATTCAGATGACGTTGAATGAAGACAATGGGAGATCTGTGCAACATATATATTCTAGGTCTATAAAACTGTCAAAAGGTCCTCCCTAATTTCTGTCTATACCAAAGACCACCATTCGATTGTACATAGTATCTCGATATACACACTTTTACAACGATTTATCCGTGTTACAGTCATTTTCGAAAAGGATCTTACATATATGTAGGCATTATAATCTAAATAATAAACTTTAATATAATTTTAACTTTATTAGTAATTATGTATCGATTATTTAAAAATATATAAAACTCTTGTTTGCTTTTGCTTGTTTCTTGCTTTGACTAATTATGGACCGACCATTTTAAAATAAGGTGTCATGATACTGTACTATATATGTGAGAATGTGTTGAACTTTATTTGGAGACCAAGAGATTTATCGTCGTTAAAGTGATTTTCGGAAGCTATAGTCAATTATGAACCGATCTGCACAAAATCTGTTGATATGATTAGGCTACATGAAATCATACTACTATTTCAAGAGGACATTTGTATAGGGCCGATTTCAACCAATTTCAATTCCAACCGTCCTTGGGCCAAACGAATTAACAAACAAACAAACAAACAAACAAAATTATGTACCAAATTTTCTGAAAATATCTTCAAAACTTCGACCTGTAGTCTGCGAACAAGCTTTATATGGACAGCCAGCCAACCAGCCAAGCGGACGGACGGACATCGTTAAATCGACTCTGGAGGTTATTCTGAGTCGATCGGTATGCTTTAAGGTGGGACCAATGTTGGACCAATATTTATGGGCGTTACAAACATCAGCACAAATCCAATATACCCTCCCCACTATTGTGGTGTAGCGTATAAATATACCTAAATATTTCGATAAACTTTGGTACGTGATATTTTTTCGGCCCAAGGATGGATGGGATTAAAACTGGTGGAAATCGGTCCATTATTTCACCTAGCCCCCATACAAAAGTCCTCTCGAAATTGGGGTTTACCGGTCATACATCTTTGAATTATGCAAGTATGCAAACAAAATTTACCACAGATGCGTAGTAAATGAAGTTAAAGCACATATACAAATTTCGTGAAGATCGGTCCATAATTAGTCGTAGCTCCCATATAAGGCCCACTTCCGAAAATCACTTAAAAGAGCATAACTCTTTTAAAAATGTTGTTATCGGAATAAAATTGAAGAGAAATATATTTAATATGTATACAAATAATACGGTACAATTTTATTATGATCGGTCCATAATTAGTCGTAGCTCCCATATAAGGCCCACTTTCGAAAAGCTCTTAAACGGTCATAAATTTCTTAAAAATGTTGGTAATCAAATAAAATTCGACACAAATAAGTTTCTTATATACAGAAAAAATGACACTTAATTTTATAATGGTCGGTCCATAATTAGTCGAAACTCCCATATAAGACCCTCTCCGTAATTCACTTTGGGCTCCATAAATCGTTTAAACGTATTTTTATCGAGATATAGTTTAACACATATAATAGTTATATTTACAGACATTATGACACAAAATTTTTGGATGAAAAACTGTTTTATACTTGTACTGGGTGTAGGGTATTATATGGTCGGGCTTGACCGACTATACTTTCTTACTTGTTTTTATATATGAATGTATGTACAATGTACATACATAGTTTTAATATACATACATACATATGTTTAGCATAGATGTGATATCTATGTAAACAAATTAAAAGAAATAAAAAAACTAAAATAATAAAAAAAATTTATAACAAAACAAAACAACAATTGTGTGAAAAAGTAGCCATAAATTGTTATTAAATCACTATAATAAAAAATATAAAGGAAACAAGTTCGAGTGCTACATTCGGCTGCGCCGAATCTTATATACCCTTCACCTAAACGTACTAAGAAATAGAAAAACTACACTGGTTATAGGACTAGAATATTCTTATTCTGTGTGTTTCTATTCAGTCTTAGTGCAAATTTTATTAGTATTTGATATATTGTTTGAAAGACAATTTTACGACCAACATAATTTATGTTAAATATTTTAAAATTTTTTTTTTAATTTTGACATTGATGTAATTAACGATTCTTACTGTAATTTACAGAGTTTTCATAATAATCTTGATTATAATTTAACAATTTATAAATTAAAAGAACGTTTTTCCATATTTACAACAAGTTAATAAACAGGATATAAAAAGGATAAGATATAAGATGAGGTTTTTTGTTTGAATTTAATCTCAATCACATTATTTACAAAAGATTTATGGGTAGCATAGCAGAAATGGACCTACTATGTGCTGATTGATAGCTTCTAACTCCAGTATCCACTAATGTGATTTCTAAGTATTTTAGGATTATATTGGTTGAATTTCATCTCAATAGCTTTTTTTTACAAGAGTTGTATGGTTGGTTGTTATGCTCGGAAGTGGACTTAATTCAGGAGCTATTATTGGCTGACAGATACAAAATCCAGTAACATAATTGTCGAGTGACCGATATTAATATGATTTCCGGATTAATAAAAGTTGGTTCGATATCGATATTTATTAGACATTTTTGTGAGTTTATTTGTTTTTTGGAAATGGTTCTTATATGGAAGCTATGACAAATTATGGGCCGATCATCGTAAATTTTGGAACAGTGATTTTCATGCATATGAGGATATTTCACGTCGAATTTCAACATAATAACGGTATATTTAAAATATATATTAGTATTAACGTGGATTTCGAGAGTGAACTTTATGTGGGGGATATTGTCAAATATGGACCGATATTCTCAAAATCCAGCAGTTTGATTTAGGCATGTATGTAAATGATCCGTGTAAAATTTTGGATGAGTATTAAAGTGATTTTCGGAAGAGGGGTTTATATGGGACATACAGTTAAGAATAGACCGAAATTCACAAAATTTTGTAGGATGAGTTTCGCATATATGTAAATTTCTTTTTCAGATGTGGTCCTTGTATGGAAGCTATGACCAATTCTTGGTCGTCCACCATATAATTTATTTGCCTGTAAAGATTATTTATGTCAAATTTTAACCGTTTAATATTATTAATATCTGTTTTATACGCATTTAAGTAAAGTTTGGAAGTAGATTTTATATGGGGTCTATGGTCAAACATGAACCGAACTAAAAAAAATTTCGTTATGTGATTTATTTTTGCATACAACATATTTTTGCTGAATTTTGTCTTGGTATTCCAATTTTATAAAAATTTATGTATAATTGAGCAATATTTCGAGAAGATTTTTGTATGGGGGCTATGAGAAATCATGCACCGATTGTTACTATTTTACGCACACTTTTTACTTTTATCATAAAAACATATACGTTGTTTTAAAAATTTCATTGTATTATCTGCAATATATTTCAAAATATTGCAATAAAATGGACAAAAAATATTAAATTTTTATGGAGGTAGTCTCACATATTGGTCCATAAGTCTGGTTGGCCTAAACCGATTTTGCTGATTTTCGATACCAAAGAAATATTTTCTGGAAATTAGGTTTAGTTAAGTTGTATATTTTGGACGTGAGAGTGTTTTACAGAGACGGGCATGGCTAAATCGACTTAGAATTTCATAAGGATCAAGAAAATATATACTTTGTTGGGTCTCAGATGAATATTAAAAAAGTTTCACACGGAATGACAAACGTATATACCCTCATTCACCACTCTTGGTGGTGGAGGGTATAAAAACGAACAATAATTTTTATTTAAGCTCATAAAGATACCGCAATAAAAGTAGAGAGTAGTAGTTTCTTCAAAAGCATTTTTTGTATAAATTACTGAAATTATCATCGTCATCATCAAGTTATTATAAACAATAAAAATACGATACACTATAAAATTAAAATAAAATATACATACATACTCGTAACGAGTATGTTTGTACGTATGTATAGGTATGTTTCAAAGAAATTTGCATAAATTGCAATTATTAATCGAAATTTGATGGAAATTTGTAAATAATATTGAGCGACGACGCGTCGCCATCCGTGTTATTGTCAGTCAGACAGATAAATTTGTTTTTATTTCAGGTTCCGACTAGAGTTTGTTGTATGAGTTTGTTTTTGTCTTCTAATCCATGACCTTGAATTTTCCAATTTTATTATACCTATGATCTTATATTTTACAGTTAATATGTAGGTATGGGTCTGTTCGAATATGCATCACTGCACTGCATTTGATGCGCAGTACGTTCGGAAAAGCAAAAGGTTGCATCACTGCAAATGCATTGTGTTCTAAAATGCATCACTGAAGCTGACGATGCACAAAAAAACATCAACAAAGCATCACAAAAATAGTTGATTCAATAAATGAGCGTCTTCTGCATCAGCTAGTTTGCATCAGCATCGCAAACTAATCACATATGCGCATCAAATGCAGTGCAGTGATGCATTTCCGAACAGGCCCTATGTATGACTATGTGCTTTTAGTAAAATATATTTTTGGATATTGTAAATATTGTAAAGATTTGATTTGAACTTTGCTTTGGACAGTATTAAAATCAATCATTCCTAAAACAGATTTCCATAAAACAATTAGAGACTAAAAATTTTTCATTATGGGCTTTTTTTATAATCTACACCCAAAAATATTAGTCTAACAACCACCTTTAAGTATAACAATTGTCTAAGAATCACTTTCTGAGTCGATATAACTATGTCCGACCGTTTGGTTGGCTCTCCATGTAAATTTGTGCTCAAAGTACAGGATGTAATTTTTAAGATATTTTGATTAAATGTAGTAGGTGGATTTTTTTCTACAAGGATGAGTGGGATTGAAATTGGAGCTATGCCAAATTAGGGACCAACTTTCACAAAAGTCATTGGTTTATTTTTATAAACTCATAATTAATGAGTAAAATTTCGGTTCGATATGGAAAATCTTCATCAAGAAATTCTGTGCGAATTAATTATGTTCAATTTCAACGTAATGATGATTTTTGTAGGAGATTTATGCGCATTTAAGTGATTTATCAAAGTGAACTTTATATGGGGAATTTTTATACCCTACACCACCATAGTGAGGAGGGTATATACGACTTGTGCTGATGTTTGTAAAGCCCAGAAATATTGGTCCAACACCCACCTTAATGTATACCGATCGACTTAGAATCACTTTCTGAGTCGATTTAACGATGTCCGTCCGTCTGGCTGGCTGGCTGTCCATGTAAAGCTTGTGCGCAGAGTACAGGTCGCAATTTTGAAGATATTTCGATCAAATTTGGTACGTGATATTTTTTCGGCTCAAAGATGGACGGGATTGAAACTGGTGGAAATCGGTCTATTATTTCACCTGGCCCCCATACAAATGTCCTCCCGAAATTGGGGTTTACTGATCATAAATGCTTGAATTATGCAAGTATCCAAACAAATTTTATCACAAGTGAGTGGTAAATGAAGACAAATCACATATGCAAATTTTGTGCAGATCGGTCCATAATTACTCGTAGCTCCCATATAAGCCCCACTTCCGAAAATCACTTTAAAGAGCATAACTCACTCAAAAATGTTGGTATCTAAATAATATTTAACGTAAATATATTTCATATGGATACAAATAATATGGTCTAATTTTATTATGATCAGTCTATAATTAGTCGAAATTCCATATAAGACCCTCTCCGTAATTTACTTTAAGCTCCATAAATCTTTTGAAAGTATTTATATCGAGATAAAGTTTAACACATATAATACTTATATTCACAGACATCATGACACTAAATTTTTGGATGATCGGTCCACAATAGGTTAAATCTCCCATATAACGCCCATTTCTGAAAAACTGTTTTATACATATACTAGGTCGGGCTTGACCGACTATACTTTCTTACTTGTTTCATCTATGGACCAATCATCAGAAAATTGGGTATGAATATTTCTATATATGTATGGACTATATGTGTCGAATTTAAAGTTGCTGCTGATCTTAATAAGAGATTTATGCGTATTTGAGTGATTTCCGGAAGTATATTTTATGCGGGGTTACGGTCAAATATTGACCGATCATCATCATATTGAGATTGACGCTTGTTATATATGTATGGACAATTTGTGTTGAAAACCATTATCAAGGTTTTTATAAATGATTTATACGCATTTAAGTGATTTTTGGAACTGGACTTTATATGGGAGCTATGGTCAAATATGGACCGATCACCATAAAATTATTACGAAAATTTAAATGTGTATTTTGATTATTTTTGTTGAATTTCAACTTGAGAGTGATTTTTATAAAATATTTATGCGCATTTAAGTTATTTTCGGAAGTTGATTTTAGATGGAGGTATGTGAAAATATGAACTGATATTAGATACTACAGGACCGATTTTGTACATTTTCAATACTAAACATTTCAGTAGATCATTGTTCGGGTGGCTGATGAATATTGCTACATTAAGAAACTCCAATAACTTTTTTTTCAGTGTATGGAATACATTTTTCTTTTATTCATGTTAAAGCTCATTCAATTTTATTAAATATGGTTTCATTTCTTTTAAAAATAATTTAATTTAAATGTTCCCCCCTGCTCGTTGATGCGTGGGCGGCATCCTAACAAAAAGTTGTTCATTACTGCTTAGAGAGTTGGGACAGGAATAGCCGCAATTGTTGCGCGAATGGATTGCTTTAGTTCATTCAAATTTGTTGGGTTTGCTTTGTAAACTTCCTGTTTGCAATAACCCCAGAAGAAAAAGTCAGGTGCAGTAAGGTCAGGCGACCTGGGTGGCCAACGGAATGTGGAGTTTCTGGATATCAGCTTATTGGGAAATTTTCGTCGCAATTCTGTCATAACAGGTTGGGCTATGTGAGGAGGTGCATCATCTTGCTGAAACCACACAGAGTTAAAAGGAATTCTCTTTCGGCGTAATTCTGGATAGAAAAACTCTCTCAACATGCTCAAGTAACGGTCTCCAGTAACCGTAACGGGGTGACCGTTTTCTTCGAAGAAGTAGGGCCCGACAATGCAGCGTGATGAAACTGCACACCACACTGTGACACGAAGTGGATGCAATACCGTCTCATGGAGTGTCTGTGGGTTGGAAGCATTCCATATTCGACAATTTTGTTTGTTTACGTTGCCCTTCAAATCGAAATGAGCCTCGTCAGACATGAAAGGACAGTTCAACATGTTTCCATCCTCTTCCACCATTTGAAGCATCTTCTGGCAAAATTCCAAGCGAATCGGCATTTGAATTTTGTATGGGAATAACTCCAAGTCTTTGTGCATAATTGACTGTAATGACTGTCTGCTTATAGCCATTTGAGCAGATAAGCTTCTTGTCGAAACTCTTGGATTGTGTTGTATCGCAGCAGCTACAGCAGCGATTATTTCCTCCGTTCGAACTGAAGGGTTTCAATGGTAAGGTCTTCTGTTGACTGTCCCATGCTCGGCAAAATTATTTACAAGTCTCATTATGCTCCATTTGCTCGGAGGATTGCCGCCAAATGTGCGCCTATACTCTCTTTGAACCGAAACTAGGGACTCCAGTGCGTGATAACGGCGGACAATCCAAATTCTTCTTTCGGTGTCCCAGTTATCCATTTTTGTCAAATCTAAAAATCAATCTGCAAAATAAAAAAAAATGGACCACATTCATTAAATAGAAAAAAAAGTTATTACATTTTTTTTTGTAGCGGCTTTCATCAGCCACTTTGTATATAAAAGTGATTGTGTGTCTGTATATATGTTTATTATTATTAGTTTGGGATCTATAGACGGCTAAACGGCCGAACCGATTTGCTTGAAATTTTCACAGTATATTTCTGTATGTATGGAATGAGCTATAGGCTACTTTTTTTTTGGAATTTTAAGTGGGCGTGGTACCTCCCATACAAAGTTAATTTTAAAAATCAAATACTTAGGAAACTATAATAGCTATAGTACATTTTGCATGAGCAATTCCATTGTTTGTTTAAATATTTGCGGAAAAAATGAGATTAGTAGCGTCAGGGGGCGTGGCACCTCCCATATGATTATAATTAAAAAAAAATCAAATATATGGTATACAATAAGATATATGGTACGGTTATTTTACCATCAATATTAATATTTAGGACAAGAATGGGCGGACTATCAATAGTGGGCGTGGCACCTCCCATAGATATGATGATAGCTATATCAGCTATAAATATTAATATTTAGGACACCAATGCGCTGACTAGCAACAATATTAAGTAAATGTTAAAATTTTTATACATTTGAAACCCTTATCTATATATAAAAGTGAATGTGTGTTTGTTTGTTGGTATATTGTAAATCATAATAAGATAATGCAATAAGACTTAATTTAAAAGGAAAACTGTAGGTTTTAATAACTGAACAAATACCGTATTTGCCGGACGATAAGACGCACCTTTTTACTCTGAAAATTTTACCTAAAATCAGGGTGCGTCTTATCGTCCGGCAAATACGGTATATTTGTTTAAATTTAAACTTTTTATTTCATTACGACACGGGTAGCGAAGCACACCGGATTTTAGCTAGTTACAGATAAACCTCAATTTTGATAGGACATTTTAATGGGAGCTAGACCAAATAATGAACCAATTTCAATCTAATCGTCGTTGGGCTGAAATAATATTATGTACCAACATTAATGGAAATATCTTCAAAATTTCCTCCCCACTGTAGTGGTGTAACCATGAAATAACCATGATTGAACGAATAATCAACAATTGTTTTGAGAGTTTAACCCTCCGATGAGTGAGAAGGTCCCTGGGACCTTTTTACCTTTTCAAACTGAAATTATTCCTACTTCGGCCACTACAACCCACCCCCCCAAAGTTACTCTGTATTCCATCTTTTGGAAAAAAAATCAAGCCGAGCGGATCATTACTTAGTACGCGGACGTGTGAATAGGTCTGTATGGACCTTGTACTGAATTTCACTAATAAATGCATGTTTTTGGGCATCATTATATTTTTTTTATTGTTTCAACACATGAACACAAAGACCTAAACTCAAAGACATTAGGGATGATGATAAAAACAAAAAATTCTAAGAAAAATTCGAAGACATGAACTTTCAAGGAAGGGCACAGCTGGAGGTTACAGCTGCATGAAATTTGGCGAATCCCACGAAGAAAAAGGAGTGGAAGCCAGTGACATGACAGTGGAAGAGTTTGACGCCTTGGTAGCTATTCTTTTGTACGCTGGACTCACAAGATCAAACCATGAACCAGCTATGGAATTATGGGGCGCAATTTATTCGATTCGACAATGGAAGTACTCGACAACAGCGACTCATCAATAGCAAAACTACGGCTATAGACGATATTTGGCAAATGTTGCAACATAACTTGGCAGCGGCTTACATTCCTCATGAAGCACTAACAGTTGATGAGCAGTTGTTCCCTTACAGAGGCCGCACCCGCTTCACGCAATATATTCCGTCAAAGCCAGCTAAGTATGCTGGTTATGCGACTCACAGATTTATTATCCTGTGAAGGGAATGATATATTCTGGAAAACTGCCAAACCAACAACGGGAGATAAACCAAAAGCAGAACGTAGTGCTGGATCTTGTGGAAAAATATTTAGATGCTGGCCGTAATATATACGCGGATAATTTCTTTACCACTCTTGACTTGGCGCGTATTTTGATGAGGAGGAAGACCGCATATGTTGGTACAGTGCGCTACAACAAAACATTCATTCCACAGGAGTTCAAGAAGAACCCGAAGCGCACCATCATTAGTACATTATTTGAAGCGGAAGCCCTATGCCATTAGATTACAACAACGCCAACAAATGTGGCGTTGATACCATGGATCAAATGCTAGGCACTTACAGCTGCAAAAGAGCAACACAACGATGGCCGTTGGCCATGTTTTATAATACGCTGCGTTGGCTGCTTTTACGATTTACAACGAAATGAAGCCTAGAAAAAGGAGTGACAGACGCGGTCGTTCTTGTTACTGCTAACGAAACAATTGGCCACACCAAATATCGAAGAACGTGCCCTGAACAACCATATAACGTCAAATCCAAGGATACGCAATGCGATGGAAGCATTCGATGTCAGGGTAAGAAAAACATCTTCAAATTCAAGAATAGAATATATATTTATTTGTTTTTTATTTTTCTTTTAATTTCAGGTATTACCAAGACCGATGGAAGGCAATGCACCGTCGTTTGCGGCTAGGTCAAGTAGACCGTCATGTCGCCTTTGCCGTTCTGAGTACGGGCGGCAGCGGAAAATGCGAGCATATTGCTTCGGCTGCGGCAACGCTTTTTGCGGAGAACAGAGCACACTTTTACATCGCTGCAACACTTGCGCACAGGGCGGGGGACAAGAAGTACACGCTCAACAACAATAATTTTTAAACTTTTTTATAATAGTCTTAAGAAAATTCAAGCAAAAAAAAAAATTTTTTAAATTATTTTTGTATGTAGAATTTAGTTATAAACAATAAAAACAAAAAAAAAATCAAAAAAAAATTGTTTATATGAAAGAAACATGATTTACAAAAAAAGCCCGTAGGGACCTTTTCACAAGGCCGTGAAGTTCAGAACTGTCACTCATCGGAGGGTTGAAAATGCTCTGAAAGAATATCTATTAGTGTTTCGCTTTTTAGTATTACCTTTAATTAATGTAATAATTAATTTAGTACTGTGAAAATTGTGAAAAGAAATCGAATTAAAGTTAGCAGAACGTAAAATGTTAAATTCATTATTTAATATTAGATTAAATATTCTTTAAAAAGATGTTCGCCCAGTTCCGAATTCAATTTCATGTTGCAGTATCTAAAACTAATAAATGCAAAATTTTAGCCTACAGTATGACAAAATTCCGTGTCAAACTTTTTTAGACGTCTTTAAAATTTGCTATTTAAATCCTTTTTAAAGATTCGGTTAAAATATAAGAATATGTTTGAAAAAAATCAGAAAAAATATATTGTTTCCCAAGTTATTAACTACCGCGTTATCAGATAGGCCTTAAATTTTAAGTCAATGAGTTATAGATAATAGATATTAAAATAATACCCAACCCATGAATCTATACACTTGAATTTATATATTTTACTTTCATATATACGTATATGAAAATATATGTTATATATCTTCTACTGTGCCTTTTAATTTCGATACTTTAATTAAAAAAAAAAAATTAAAATTGTGTTGGCCATTTTTAGCTTTTATTTTTAAGAAATTTCATTTTTTTCTGGTTTGTTTTAAAACTTATACTCTTTTTTTTTTTTGTCAGCTCCTGGCAACGCTAATTCCCAGCAAGCCATATAAGTCCGAAAAGAGTCTTTTCTGACACCTTTTTCCGGAGCGTTCATGCTCTTTATTCGCCCAAAAAAACAATCATTATTGCTCCGAAAACCTTCAGAAAAGAGGGTCATTACAGTCGAAAATGGTCCGTCAAAAAGAGCTCTTAGATAATGTCAGAAAAGAGTCTTTTATGAGGGGTTCTTTGGGTTCTTAAAGAGCTCTTAGATAATCAGACATGTCGCAGAATTTAATTCCGTTCGGAAGTAGAATTAATTCCGTATTTTGCTTCAGTTAAAAAATACAAAAAATACTCACTCTTAATTGCTGTTTTCCAAACAAATTTGCGAACGAAAATAAATTTGTGTTTTACAGAAACAGGCTGTTATTCTTGTAATTAATTTATTTTATTTACAAAAACTATATTTGTGAGTAATTTAAACATTACAATTATTTGAGATCTGTTTAAAAATGATCATTAAATAATTTAAAATTTTTCTAATACACTAAAATTTGTTGTTAACATTTATTTTCAGAAATTAGTTTAATTCGACTGCAACGACAAAAGTAGCAGGGACAACAACCTGCAGTCATGTTGCCTTGCCGTTGTGAAAATAATCAGTGTCATATAAACGTGTGTATTTTATTCTTGCCACATTGTAGTCGGTAGCCTGCTGTGGTGAATGTGTTTAATGCACCAGACTTAGTTTTTTAATAAAAATAAGAATAATTTTCTATCAATAGATATGATTTTTTTCTATAAATTATGGTTATTAATTAAAATCGTTTTGAATTTTGAAATTTTCAGACAATATAACCACATTTTATGTTTGAACTTAATTAGTTTTGTACTTTGGTTTCTAATTTTGCACATATAAATTTTTGTTTATATATTTAAGGAATTGGTAAACCAATCTTCCTCAGAGATATTTTGCAAAAATAATTGTTGATCCAGATGCTCTGAACTCAGTCTATTTCTTCGGTGAGTCATAATTAATCCAGCCTTTGAAAACACCATTTCACAGGATACAGATGTTGCCAATATTGGAATGAATTTTAACGCAATAACGTGCAGGTTTGGGTAATTTTTTTTGTTTTGAGTTTTCCCATTCTTCGAGTGGGTTTAAGTTACGGGGACATATTGGCCGATGTAAATACTGTGCAAGATCAAGTGGAATGCCATTCCATTTTTTTCATGACTGGCAGTCTGCTCATTTTGGGACTCAACCATTTGATCATTTATGTTCCACAAACTATTAGAATCCTGTTGTCGCTTTGTAATTTTTATACCGGGGTCCAATAGCGTGGCTAAACTCAAAATTGGGTGCTCCCCAACTTTACTAAACCTTTCCGTAAGGTATTGCAGCAGCTTCTTTTTAGTTCATATGCGACGTCATATTTTTATAATTAAATTCAAAATGTAATTAATTTTAGAATATAACTACTTACGTTTTTAAGCAGTTTTAGTAAAGGAATTACTTTACTTGCAGTTATATTTTTTTTCGGAACATAGCTCTTTTGTAACTAAAAACATAGGCTTCAAAATTTCTTTAATTTCCATCAAACTTTCAATTTCATCTAGTTATATATCATTAGGTGGCTTCATCTTCGATGATTTCTCAAAAGTTATTTTCCTGAGTGCCCTCGCCATTTAAGAAAAAACGCACCAAGTTTAGAATTTCTTTGTTATTTAAAATGCTTATTGAATTAGTTTTAGATATTTTTAATTTCATAAATTTTTTAAAAAGAGATCAACGATTAATAGTAAATACATTCTTTTTAATGAACGAGCTAATAAAAAAAAAGATCAAATAAGCATTTATGCACTCAAAATTTAACTCATAATATGCTATTCGGAACTGATGTACTAATTGGTAAAATAGTTCTAATTTTAGTACATATTTGGTTCTTTTTTTAATTATTTTTGTTTTCTATTTTAAGTACTTCTATTTGAATTGTTTCAATAAATTTTGGTAGGGCTCCAATGGGACTCTAACCCAGGTTGTTCGTCTCCAGTACAATAGACCAAACCATCAGGCTACTCGTCGACATGCATTTTTATTTCCATGTTTAACTCTTATGTGTGCGGCAAAAAAAAACCACCTTCTAATGTGCTGCAAGGTACCTGGGTACCTATATGAGATTTAAGTAGACAAAAAGCAAAAAGGTTTGCAAGCTACTAACAACTTCAAATAATATACTTGCAATGGCTGCTTTCTCATATAAAACGCGTACAGGTACCCGGGTACCTTGATGCACATTAAAAGGTGTTAAAAGTAAATTAATCTCTCAAGCAAATTACAAAAAAAAGTCAAGGCGTACGGCTGCAAAAAAACTAAATTATTTGAAAGTTAGTAGTTCTCAAAAAGTTTCAGATAAACAAAAACACTGAAAAAACTTTGACTAAAAACGCTAAAGGTACCCGGGTACCTTGGTGCACACATAAGGGTTAAAATGTTAATTTTCAAACAAAGATTTTCATCCTATTCACCTTTAAGGTCACTACTGACTATCCTATTTAGAGCCATTATTACAACTTGCCTCTAATGTTCTTAACAGTAAAAGGTAACTTTAATTAAAGTGAGGAATAAAGTGACCTTTAAAATTTTTCGTTATTACAACTTCCTTGTAAAATAAAATATTTTTTTTTTCTAAAATATGGCAATACCAGTGAAAACCCGATTACTCTTGACAAATTACTGACAAGAAACAGTAAATTGTTTGTATTTGTGAAAATATTTGTTTGTGAAAAAAATATAAATCAAACGTCTGCTTTCCATTTTTGTTAGCAAATTATTTATTGGCAAAACAAAATTAAAATTAATTTATTTTTCATGAAGTTGACATTTTTCCAGAACATATGGCATCTTCAAATACATAAACCTCACTATAAAATTTAAAGGCAAGATGATCTTCCCTTTAGCTTATCGGTCAGTTTTAGATTAAAGTAAACTTATAATAACCAAATACTTGTTATCTGTCCAATAACATCATACCTTTAACTATTTTCAAGTTGTAATAATGGGCCTTAGTCGTCCGGTATGTCAAAAAAAATCGTGTGAGTTCATAAAGCCTAAAAATTTAACTAAATGACAGATTTTTGACAAGTCTGTCCGACTTGCAAAAGTTTTTAAAATTTTTTATATTCATAAAATGATAGTTTCTATGAGTAAGTGTGATAGAAATCGGTCAGATTTTCCAGTGAATGAATCGTACGATTGTGTAGGATAGTGTATAACGACCTTTAGCAATAATCTTCATGTGACAAATTTTATAGTATGTATTCAGTTATCATACATTCGTATTTAAAATGCATTCAATGGGGTCCTTTTTCATCGCATAGATTTAATGATAATGAATTATTAAAAAACTGCAATTTAAAATTAGTAAAAAAACAAGTAAGAAAGTATAGTCGGTCAAGCCCGACCATATAATACCCTACACCCAGTACCTTAATGTATAAAACAGTTTTTCAGAAATGGGCGTTATATGTGAGATAAGACCTATTATGGACCGATCATACAAAAATTTAGTGTCATGCTGTCTTTGAATATAAATATTATGTGTTAAACTTTATCTCGATATAAATACTTTTAAAATATTTATAGAGCTTAAATTGAATTACGGAGAGGTTCTTATATGGGAGTTTCGAATAACTATGGCACGACCATTATAAAATTAGGTGCCGTTATTTCTGTATATAAGAAACTTATTTGTGTCAAATTTTATTTGGATACCAACATTTTTTTTTTAGAAATTTATGATCGTTAAAGTAAATTTCGAAAGTGGGCCTTATATGGGGGCTACGACTAATTATGGACCGATCATAATAAAATTGTACCGTATTATTAGTAGACATATTAAATATATTTGTGTTCAATATTATTTGGATAGCAACATTTTTAAAAGAGTTATGCATTTTTAAGTGATTATGATAATGAATTATTAAAAAACTGTAATTAAAAATTAGTAAAAAAGAAGATTTCCTCACGTTTTCGGAAAAATTAAAAAACACGCCGAAATTAAAAAAAAGCACACCAACTAAGAAAATTTTCGTACAAAAAAATTTTAAAAAGCACTAAAAATGGTGCGAAACGCACCAAGTTGACAACGCTGCATGTAAATCAATGTAAATTTTTGACAGTAGACTTAGGTACGCTCAGTAACGCATAAATGTATGTATATTTTATTATAAGCACAAAACCACACCTAGCTATAACGCTTTGTGAATACATTTGTGTCTATAACTTGAATACTATCTGGCAAAATCAATACATTTTATTTCACGAACATTTTCTTTTATACTATTTGTAGCATTCAATCAATTTCCGGTACGTTATTCGATTTAGCAGTAATTAGTTTTATCTACTTAAGAATGAAAAAAAACTCATTCAAAGCAATTGTATTTACTAAGGCCAGGTCTAATGTACATATCGGCAAATGAATTCACAAAAGAAAAAATTGACACAAGAAGCAAAAAACTCTCTAATAACTATGAACAATTAACCAACATTTTTAATTAGAGGAGACGTCATTTTGGTATCGTATCATTTCTATTATTTTTAATTGTAGACGTTTAAAATTTATTAGGATACCGTGCATCATTATAAACCCAAAAGTAGATTTGAAATTTTTTGTAACTTAGTTTTTTTTTTTTGAAAACACATATGGCGATATGTAGTAAGACTTATTTTATGTATCTTTTGTTTTATAAAAATATTAAAATACTAAACCAATGTTTACTAGGGATGGACAAAAAACATCGATGTTTTAAAAACACTCGATGTATTGTGTCGAAACATCGATATAGTCCGATGTTATTTTTTTTTCTCCTAAACAATCGGAAAACATCGATGTTTTCTTTCGATGCATCGAAATGACAAATTGTATACAGAACGTGTATACATATTAGTATACAAACGTGTATACATAACTAACATTTTAGACCCTCCATTCAAAAAAATGCACTTTAATGATGCAATAGCCGCTGCCAATGCTGTATCAAAGATCAAGGAATTAATAAAAAATACTCATTTGTAAAATGAAGATATTGAATCTGCCTCAGAAAAATCCGACAAAAGTGAGGATACTTTTTCATTATGGACTAGCCATTATAAACTGGTTCATAGAAATTGGAAAAGCAACAAGACTGAAGATATATTGTCTGATGAAGTTTCAGTTCCTGTTGGAAGACTGAACGAAAATCCGTTGGATATTTGGAAAGACTATAAATCACAGTTTCCCAAGCTTTACAAGATTGCTGTTAAATACCTTACAATAGTGGGAACATCGGACTCAACAAAGAAACAGATTGAGGGGTGAAAGACTTGGTAAACTTTTATTTCTAAATTGTATTGAAAAAAGTATTAGGAGGTGTAAAAAAAACTTAAGATTTTTTGAAAATATAATAATAATAAATTAAAAAAAAACACAATCGATGTATTTTAGGAAATATCGATTCAACATCGATGTATATTTGTGATGCATCGCATCGAAAAAAACATCGATGTTTTTTTACAGTGTCCAACCCTAATACATTCTATACTTCATATAATAGATATATTGCACTGTGGGAGTTCCATAATGAAGCATGAAATCAAAATTTAAAAAAAAATAGTTTATTTATTATGCTGGCGCCTGCCAAAATATTTATTAATTATTACTCATACATACATAGTATTTATTTATTTACAACTATCATAATATTTCACATAAGTAAATAATAGAGTCTGATTATGTGAATTTAGCAATATAACAACAGGTTATATGTATAAAACTGACCAATCCAAAACCAACTTAAATTAAGTCTAATAATTAATGATTATGGCAAAATTGGCAAAAATTGATCGTTTACGATTGCTATTATTGTTGTTGCCTGTGAGTGATTTTTACTGGCACATATTTGAAATAAATCAGCACACATACCAACCAACAAATATGATCGGTAGTGTTATTAGTGTTAACACTTTAGGTCATCATTAAAGAGCATTCATTAGCTTGTTTTGGCCAACTTATTAAACATGCATATATGTATGTATATTGGACCGTTTAGTTTATTATGTTTTATTTTTTCACTTGTTGTAGTTCTTGTTATCTGTAGTCACATATTCTGATAATTATTTCAAATGACTCTTTTCTCATCTTATCGCATTCAACAATAACGCGTCATATTTGGCCATCATCTAAAAATTAAAAAAAAAAAAAAATACTACCAAACATACTTGAAGAATTTTTTATGATTCGTTGTTGTGTTTTACGTTTTATTTGAATCATCTTGAAATTTTTAGATTTTCTTCTTTGGTATATAAACCTAAGACAGCTCATCGAAAAGGCAGAGTTCAACTCACTTCACAACAAGAAAGAACAAATTAAATACAAAATGCGTGCCTTTATCGTAAGTTCTAATTGAAAAATATCAAATTATTAACATCGTGTGTTTGCAGTTAAAATTGGATACAAATAATTCTAATCGTGATTTCTACTTGATTTTATCTTATAGGTAATGTGCTTCGTAGCAGTGGCTTGCGCCGACAAATTAGGTTACAACTACCAACCTGTTGGTCACTCCGACAGTGGTCTATCCTTCAGTCCAGGTTCAGGATCTATTGGCGGTGGCAGCATCGGTGGCGGTAGCTTCGGCGGTATCGGTGGTGGCACCATCGGTGGTGGTAGCCTCGGCGGTATCGGCGGTGGTAGTCTCAGCGGTATCAGTGGTGGTAGCTTCGGCGGTATCAGTGGGGGTAGCCTCGGCGGTATCGGTGGTGGTAGCTTCGGCGGTATCAGTGGTGGTAGCCTCGGCGGTATCGGTGGTGGTAGCCTCGGCGGTATCGGTGGTGGCAGCCTCGGCGGTGGTAGCATCGGCGGTAACACTGGTGTTTCTTATGATGCTCCCTCATACAGCGCACCTGCTGAATTAGAAAAGGAATTCTACACTTTCTCTGCCCCCGAAGGTGAATTCGATGATGCCAACGCTGCCCAAAAGATTGCCAGTAGTGTGAAACAAGGACTCCGTGTCATCTTCATCAAGGGCCCCGAAAACAAAGGTCTCGAAAACGCTGCTCTCGCTTTGGCCAAGCAGGCCGCCGAACAAAAAACTGCCATCTATGTTCTCAACAAACAAGCCGATATTGGAGATTTGGCCAACAGACTCAATGCCATCAACAGAAACAACAACAACAAACCCGAAGTACACTTTGTCAAATACCGTACCCCTGAAGATGCCGCCAACGCCCAAAAGGCCATCCAAGGTCAATACGACTCTTTGGGAGGTACTTCTCAATCTCACAATGGTGGTGTTGCTCCCGTTCTTAACTTCGCCTCTCAAGCTCCCGCCCGCTCTGGCCCTACTGCTCATGCTCCCGGCAACTCTTACTTGCCCTCTTCAATCTTCCGTCACTAAGATTTAATTAGATACTAAAAAAAGGTTGATTGATAAGTGTTTAAAAAATTTAAAAAATTTAAACAACTGATTTGTTATATTATGTTTTGTTGACTACTGAGTAATTGATTTCGAATAAAAAAATTATTTAAAAAAATTTTATTTAAACAATTTTGTTTTACAACTATGGAACATTTTATTACACACAAAGGAATAGTAAACAAGTATGTATTTGTATTAACAAAGGTTTGTCATTGGTTAATATATAAGTAGAGAGGATGCATTTCCAAATCCATGTCCATTTTAAATTATTATCAAATATTAGTCTTTAATGAATTAAGCATTAAACACATTCGCACACAGCAGGCTACACGACTGCAAATACCGCTGCCTACAAATGCCGCCCTGTAGGCAGCTTATTAATTATTTTGAAAACGACTGCTCCCACATACATACATAATATTCACCCCTATTGTGAATAAATATTCCACATGAAATTTGTTCCCTTATATTTTTTTAACATTGAATTTTAATAGGAAAATGTGAAAAGGGAACAAATTTCATGTGGAATTTTTATTCACGATAGGGGTGAATAATAATATGTATGTACATAGTAAGGAGCTGATCCCGAAATCTGATATTTTATTAAAAAGAGTTGTGTTCATCAAACTTTCTAAATAACATAATGGCTGAAGAGAATTTTGTTGACTTTATAGAAGTTACTAAAATACAACAAAAAAGTAATTAAAAAACATTAAAAATAATAAATATTAAATAACAAAACCCTTACAAACTTTAATCAAACAAACAATGAAAATATAAACAGCTAGTGCTTTTATATCTCAGTGGTGCCACTTAGGGCTTTTATTTCTTCAAAGTAGCGTTTTCCCAAACATGCTAATAACCTTCACTCAATTTTATAAATGTAAAATATAAAAAAGTGTACTTTAATAGTTAAAAAGTTGACTTTTGTTAAAAGTACACTTTACTTTAACCATATACATGTAAAAGTATACTTTAACCGCTAAAACATACTTTTAATTTAAAACCAGCTGAAGTTGCTTTTAAATAATTTGACATCACTTTAAAATCAACCAGCTGTTTATGCAAACAACAAAAACTGAATGTGTGTAAAAAAAAATCGTATACAATCTTATACAATCCCGCAAATATTCTCTTTCTACAGTAGCCCAATTACAGACAGACATGGCTCAATCGACTTAGAATTTTTTAAGGATCAAAAAAATATGTCTATATGTACTTTGTTGGGTCGCAGATGAATATTAACAAATACTCACATGGAATGATACATGTATGTAATATACCCTCATTCACCATTAATGGTCATTCACCACTCATGGTTCTGAGGGTATAAAAAGGGGAACACTTCAAATTTTATTTTTAAGTAATTATTAACTTTGTTGTGTTCTGAAGTATATTCTGTATTATAGAATTAGCTTTTCGAAAGTCTATCTTTCAGGGGGTACAAATTAGAGTATTCAAAAAATCGACTTATTCGAAAACTGGTTTGGAAAACGGTTAACTAGGATTTCGTCATATGCGGTAATATTTAAGTTTTTATGTTAAATACGCGTTCGTGATATATTTTTACGTATAATGAACAATTAAAGAAATAAAGGGTGGTTAAATTGTAAGGGCCGATGTTGAATGTGAACCACACCTAAACGCCAAGATTCTTTCCGAATTTTATTTGACATTTTTCTATTTCAGACTTACTCAATTTGAACCATGGAGAGATACACAATCCAACAACGTGCTAAAGTTATCCAGACTTATTATGAAAATGGGCGTTCAAATCAAAATGCATATCGTGCACTTCGTGATTTTTTTGGTCAATTTGATCGTCCAAATGTGCGTACAATCGCAAAAATCGTGGAAAAATTCGAGCAAACCGGGTCTGTAGAAGATGTGAGAACACCAGTGCATGCTCGTACAGCTCGTACTGCAGAATATATTGCTGCTGTTTGCGATAGTGTGGCTGAAGAGCCGTCCACCTCAACTCGTCGTCGTGCCTAACAATTGCACCTCTCACGCTCGTCGTTGATGAACATTATGCATAAAGACTTGCATTTACACGCTTACAAGGTGCAATTGGATCAAGAACTAAAGCCTCTTGACCATTCCAAACGTCGTGAATGGGCAGAATGGTGGCAAGAAATGGCAACAGTGGATGATCAATTTTCGAAGAAAATCATCTTCAGTGATGAGGCACATTTTCACCTCAGTGGATTCGTCAATAAACAGAATTGCCGCATTTGGCCGAATGAGAATCCAAGAGTGATTGTCGAAAAACCAATGCACCCACAAAGAGTGACTGTTTGGTGCGGTTTATGGGCTGGCGGCATCATTGGGCCGTATTTTTTCCAAAATGAGGCCGGTCAGGCAGTTACTGTGAATGGTGTTCGCTATCGTGAGATGATAACGAACTTTTTATGGCCCGAATTGAAAGATATGGATGTGGACGATATGTGGTTTCAGCAGGACGGTGCCACTTGCCACACAGCTAACGAAACAATGGCTCTTTTGCGCAACAAATTCAACGGCCGTGTTATCTCTCGTAATGGCGATGTCAATTGGCCGCCAAGATCATGTGATTTGACACCGTTGGACTTTTTTCTTTGGGGTTATTTAAAAGCCAGCAACAATTCAAGAGCTAAAGGATGAGATAATTCGGCACATTAACGGCATATAACCTCCATTCTGCCTCAGGGTCATCGAAAATTTGGACCATCGGATGGAGGTGTGCCGCCGTGATCGCGGCGCCCATTTGGCCCATATTTTGTTCCATACATAATTGAGTAATACCAATATATCATAATAAAATAAAATTACAATAATTTCCTAAATAGTTTGTGTTTTATTCAAAATCAACATCGGCCCTTGAAATTTAACCACCCGTTACAAGCAAATAATACATAATAAGTCTTATGAATAAAAACTATTGTTTTTAATTAACAATTAGCATCAGATCTGCTACAAAATATTAAAAAGTATCGAAAGTATTCTCAATATCCTCAAACGATATCTAAATATTCGTAATAAAATTGCTTTATAAAAGAAAACAAGTCATAATATGTGTTGCAGGTTGGAATCCGTCTTAGAACCGATTTTTTATTTTATTACAAACGAGTTCAGTGCAGTTACACCTATGTACATATACATATATGTAGATTTTTATTAGTTTTATAACATATTTTATTTAGCGCTTGATTCACAATTCCCAAATTAGAAAATAATGTCAAACAAACAGGCAAAACAAATACAAAAAGTAAAACAAGTAAGAAAGTATAGTCGGTCAAGCCCGACCATATAATACCCTACACCCAGTATAAGTATAAAACAGTTTTTCAGAAATAAGCGCTACATATGAGATATGACCTATTATGGACCGATCATGCAAAAATTTTGTGCCATGACTTCTGTGGATATAAATATTATGTATGTTATACTTTATCTTGATATAAATACTTTTAAAATAATTTATGGTGGTAAAAGTGAATTACGGAGAGGGTTTTATATGGGAGTTTTGACTAATTATGGACCGACCACTACAAAATTAGGTGTCATCATTTATGTATATAAGAAACTTATTTTTGTTGAATTTTATTTGGATACCAACATTGAGAAGAGATTTATTGTCGTCAAAGTGATTTTCGGAAGTGGGCCTTATATGGGAGCTAAGACTAATTATGGACCGATCATCATAAAACTATATCATATTATTTGTGAATATACGAAACATATTTGTGTTCAATATTATTTGGATGCTGGCATTTTTAAGAGAGTTTTCCTCTGTAAAGTGATTTTCGAAAGTGGGCCTAATATGGGAGCTATGATCAATTATGGATCGATTTCCACAAAATTAGTAGATGTGAATTAGCTTCAGTTACTACTCATTTGTGGTGAAATTTGTTTGGATACTTGCATAATTTAAATATTTACGATCGTTAAACTCCTATATCGGGAGGACATTTGTATGAAGGCCGTCCGTCCTTGGGCCGAAAAACAATCACGTACCAAATTTTAATATAAAGGAAAAATGTTTAGGTGGATAAAATATACATATTTGTAGAATATACATATATACAAATAGTGTCCAACAAATACGTGCTTAAAATGTGGTTATGTTTGTTTGAGTAAATATTTGTCGTGTATGACCATGCCTTTTGTGTTGTAAATGTAGCATTTGTATTTCAAGCAATATACTATCTATAATCAAATATCGAGGCTACTCTGATGTAACCTCGTAGCTCAATTTTTAAAGGTTTCAAGTTTAACCCGGATTCATATAAATAATATGTGTAGAAACTGTGTAAAATTATAAAAATTACCACCCATTAATTATTAATTTAGAAAAGCAAAATCTCGTATCTCAGGCATCTAATTTTAAAAACACGTAACTGCAATATGTAATTTTTATAACGGGGTCCCTTCGACTCTACTTTCGTAATATAGTAGCCCATAGTTTAATGATCGCACGCGATCAATCGCCGCGACTATACACAACTCAACGGCGATAATTAGGCGATTAAAAATGTTTGTAGGGAACTATTAAATCTAAACGTTTTAACTTCAGTAAGGAATGAATGGAAATCCCCTTTTTAGAGAAAAGTATATGTGAGTACACTGCATTGATTGCCTTGTTCGCCTTTTATCGTTTTCTAACTTGGGCACTGGCGAATCGCGACAGTCACACAGGCGATCGTTTTGGAGAATCGCCTGACCATAGTTTAATGATCGCACGCGATCAATCGCCGCGACTATACACAACTCAATGGCGATCATTAGGCGAATCGTGTGAATTATATTTTTTATTATTTTATTTTTAGTAGCTGCTCTTTGGAGTAGCTACTTCTTCTTTTGGATTGAATCTAAAGACTAAAATTAACAATTTTGACAATTTTGCTAATTGTTCTTGAAATAAAATATTTATTTTATCGTTACCTGAACAAAACAACAAGAAAGAAATGCACAGAGAAAACATTGATGACTCATCTCTCTAAACGATAAAGAATACAAAAATATTTTTATTGTTGTGAGGATATTTCGCGTTACTTGTGTGCGCTCGCGTATTCATCGCTTAGGTGTAAGGCGTAGGCGATGGCGCGCGATTCGTAAGGACCGCGTAATCATCGCCAGAAAATCTCAAAAATGTTTGCAGGGTTCTTACTTTCGGGAATTAAACTTGAATTGATTTTTTAAAAAATAAAGTCAATCTGAGTACATCTATTGTTTTTTATAGCGATGGTTGCAGCGCGCAAAATCGTAATGTGACTCTAGCAAACGTCTTGTATCAATTTGCGAATCAAAAAAATATAACTATATACATATAAAAAGTATTTAGTCAAAGGACACACACAAATGGAGTGTGACTCCGTACATTCAACAATAAAAAAAATCGTGAATTGTATGTGCCCGCTATATAAAGTGAAGTATGTTGATCATGTTTTTTTGTAATTATTCAGAATTAAAAACTGATGCACTTTTCTTTGAAAGACGAAATTTTCTTATAAATTACAAATCATTCCAAATTTTAAAATAGTCAATTCTTTCCCTGAATTTGTGTGTTAACCTTTGGGAATTTTATTTTATGATATATCTCAAAGTTCTTAGTTCTAGAAGTTCTGAATTCATATTTTCTGTAATTGTTGTACAATTTGAGAAAAAAATGCTTACCTGACGATTAACCCGCTACAATCCTTGGTGTACAATACAATGTTGTTTATCTAGTCGGCAAGGCTACCGACGAGTTAAAGTTACCAATTTTTATTATTAACACGGTTGGTATAAGTATATGCAATGGTAGATATCTATTCGTTGAAATTACGGGCATTAATCGTTGAAATCATTAAGGCGCCTCGGGTGGTTTAAACTTAAAATTCGGTCCGATTGGACAAAGGGCCGTGGTACCTCCCATACAAACCACAAATTAAAAATCTATTATTTCTGCTCCTGATAACGGTATTTAAATAAAATTTGGTACGTCGGTTTCGTGAGCATTTCTTAAGTGCTGCTGCAAATATAGGCGGGATTTGATAAAGACGCGTGGTACCTCACCTACAAATCTTCTTTATGTATATAATGAAATTATTTTATTATTTGTCTTTTATTTCATACTTTGGTTAATATCCTAATCGCTTGAAATATTATGCAGGACAACGTCTGCCGTGTCAGCTGGATACTATACATCTTTGGTGGAAGTAGGCAATGCCACGCCCCTTTTAAAAAATGGCACTGGTGGCCTTTCTTATTATAATAAACCGATTGGCATGAAACCTTTCCAATAAAAATAAAATTTGAAGGCCAAGCAACGTTTGCCGGGTCAGCTAGTATAAGAATAAAAAATTGGTTTGAAATAAATCCCATTACACATAGTGTTGTTGAACTGTTCGGACGTGTTATTTTTAGTGCGGCTGAATTTTCGATGAAAAAATCGTAATAGGTGAAAAAGTGTAATAGGTCGAAATAAAACAAAAAGTTAAAAAATAATTCGTAATAGGTAAAAATACCTACGGTAAAAAAAAAAAAATAAAAAACATTAAAAAATAAAAAACATTAAAAAAAAAAATAATAAAAAACATTAAAAATCGCATAAAAACTGTATGAGTGTTCCTCTCAGATGTAATTCTGAGAAAGAGCTTAGCTCGACTAGAAAATCTTTATGGATCTCTGAGGAAGAATCCTTAAAAAAATCTGTGGAGAATCTTCTCACTACAAGAGCCGTAGAACGGCGCCGTTCCTGTTCGCCCAATATAGTGATTTCATCAGATGATAAAACATCAATATCTTCTACATCAAATAGTGCAGTCAAACCTAGAAAACAAGTAGGTATGGATAAATACGTCACAGTTCTTAAGCGACAGAGGAGCCCGACATCTGCTCAAACGTCATCAAATTCAAAAGCTCCCAAGACCGTGAGTATTGACAATCCAAATGATCAAAACAGGTTTGCTCTCCTCCAGACGGATGATCCAGAACTTCCTAAAAAAACGTTTAAGCCCCCACCAATTTATCTGAGAGAGCCCACTTCCAGTAAATTGGTACAAGGAATTGTTTCGGTAATAGGTGAAAATATGTTTTGCGTAACCTCAATTAAACATGGAAATATCAGCGAAACCAAAATTCAAGTGAAAAAGGAAGATGACTTTCGAAAATTGTCCAACCAGTTGGAGAGGGAGAGTAGGGATTTCTATACCTACCAGCTGAAAAGCGCAAAAGGACTCCAAGTCGTTCTAAAGGGTATAGACCCAGATGTTGATCCTGCCGAGATAAAGACTAGTTTAATGGAAAATGGCTTCAAAATTAAGAACATAACGAATATTAGAAACCGTGAAAAGATTCCTCAGCCTATGTTCAGGGTGGAATTGGAACCCGGAGATATAGTCTTAAAGAAAAACGAGTCCCATCCCATCTACAATCTGATTTACCTTCTGCATCGTAGAATCACCGTGGAAGAACCGCATAAGCGTCAGGGACCCGTCCAGTGTCTTAATTGTCAAGAATTTGGTCACACTAAAGCATATTGTAAATTGCCGTCAGTTTGTGTTGCGTGTGGGGAACTACATACAACTGCTCAATGTGATAAGTCGAAAACCGACTCAAAAATCAAAAAATGCAGTAACTGCGGAGGTAATCATACCGCAAATTATAAAGGTTGTCCAGTTTACACTCATTTGAAAGGCATAAGGACCAACAAGACGTCAGTATTACCTGTTCATCCACAACAGCCTAATTTTGCATCGAGTAACAATTTTCCTCAATTGTTACGGCCCACTAGTCATGAAAACGCGCCTAGTTCTAGACAAGTTTCTTACGCTAACGTGGTTAAATCTAATATGCCAGGTTTGGAGCAGGAACCTAAATCTCAATATTACGAGCCTAATATTAACACTCTAGAGACTACTTTGCAGACACTTGTCCAAACTATGAACACTTTTACGACCACTATGACATCCATGATGCAGGAAATGCTGAAAATGCAATCCACTATCTTACAAGCAATTTTAAAGAAATGATTTGTTTAAAAATTTGGTTTTGGAACGCGAACGGCCTCCGCCAACATAAAAACGAACTGGAACACTTCCTGATGGATAAGCAGATTGATGTCATGATGATTGCTGAAACTCACTTGACGGCGACAGGGTACTTCAAAATTAATGGATACGTGTTGTATGATACTAAAGATCCCCGCGGAAGAGCATGTGGAGGTTCGGCAATTCTTATAAAGAACAGAATAAAACATTATTTAATGAACAACATATGTGAGGATTACCTACAAGCAACAAACATTTGTATTGAATTCTGTCAATACAACTTTGTTTTATCATCAATTTATTCGCCGCCTCGATTTTCAATAAAAGAACATCAATACTACAGCTTCTTCAATTCCCTTGGAGCTAGATTTTTGGTTGCTGGTGACTTTAACGCCAAACACACATTTTGGGGTTCACGTCTAGTGACCCCGAAGGGTCGTGAACTCTTCAACACCATTGCCAAAATGGGCTTAGATGTACTCTCAAGCGGGCATCCCACCTACTGGCCGACGGACCGACGGAAGATTCCCGATATTATTGACTTCGGAGTAGTGAAAAATATCCCTGTAGAATCGATACAAGTGGAGCCTTCATTAGACTTGTCTTCAGATCACTCTCCTTCTATTATTTCAATGCGTTTCCTTCAAGGGTATGGCTCTCCATTTCGGGACATGTCTAAATCCAGAGTAAGTTGGATAAAGTATAAAAAGTATTTAAGTTCCCACTGCACGGAAAATGTAGTGTTGAGAACTACCGAGGATATTGATGGGTCGATTGGCAAGTTTACTGAGGACATACGAAGAGCTGTGCATCACGCTTCCACATATGACGTTGAATGCAGAAATAGGACAAACAGAACTTATTTTGCTGAACTCGAACATCTCCTGACAGAAAAAAGAAGAGTTAGAAGAGAGTGGCAAATTCACAGGTCTCCTCAACTGAAAGCTAGGCTACGGGAATGCAGAGATATACTAAGAAATTTCTTAGAAACCCAAAGAATGGCTTCACTTAAATCATACTTGGAGGGAATTGACAGTTCCCCACAATCTGACTATTCGTTATGGAAGGCGGCACGAGGTTTAAAAAGACCAGTTAGAGGAAAGCCTCCTTTGCGAAATCCGATTGGTGACTGGGCTAGAAACGATTCCGAGAAAGGGACTTTATTTGTTAACCATTTGAGAAATGTGTTTACTATAAACAACTCAAATAATGCAACTGAATTGCCACCACTCGTTATTAGACCTCCTGTACCTCTAAGACTTAGCTTTAATGATATTCAAAGCGCTATTGGTACTCTGAACCTTAAAAAAGCTCCAGGTATGGATAAAATCAGCAACAAAATGCTCGTGGAGTTACCTCGTGTAGCTAGAAGAATTATTCTCTTTATCTTCAATGCTATTTTACGCCTAGAATACTATCCTGCAGATTGGAAGGTATCTATGATTACCATGATTCCTAAGCCAGGGAAGGACCTCACCAAAGTAGAGTCATATAGGCCAATTAGCCTACTGCCGACAATTTCAAAACTGTTTGAAAAATTGTTAATGGCTAAGTTGATTCCAATTCTGAACGACACTCAATGTATTCCAAATCATCAATTCGGGTTCAGAGCTAAACACAGTACCATCGAACAAACACACAGATTAGTAAATGTGATAAGACGGTCGTTTGAAGAGAAAAAATACTGTTCCGCGCTTTTCATTGATGTTTCCCAAGCGTTCGACAAAGTCTGGCATGAAGGTTTAATGCACAAAATAAAATTAGTTCTGCCTGCTAACACCCACAAACTCATGAAAAGTTATTTATATGGTCGCAAATTTACAATCAAAGAAGGCGATTTTTTAAGCCCCGCTCAGCCAATTGAAGCAGGAGTACCCCAGGGTAGCATACTGGGTCCTACTTTATATTTGATTTATGCATCCGATATGCCGTCAGACCCCAATATACATACTTCAACTTTTGCTGACGATACAGCCTTTATTAGCGTTCATAAGGACCATCAAATAGCATCACAGAATTTGCAGAATTATATTTATAAACTAGAGAATTGGCTTGAGCTTTGGAAAATCAGGGTTAACGAACAGAAATGTATTCATATAACTTTCACATTGCGAAAAGATACCTGCTCGTCCATCAGAATAAATAACCAAATTATTCCGCAACACAATGAAGTCAAATACCTCGGAATCCACCTCGATCGTCGTTTAACCTGGAAGTCTCATATTGACGCAAAACTTACACAGATGAGATTAAAAGCAGTGCAACTTAATTGGCTAATCGGCAGAAATTCTACATTAAAGTTGGATTGTAAACTTTTGTTGTACAATGCAATTCTAAAGCCAATATGGTGTTATGGAATTCAATTATGGGGTACTGCCTCAGCATCCAACATTGAAAAAATTCAAAGAGGTCAAAATAAAATTCTACGTATAATTACTGCAGCTCCATGGTACGTTAAAAATTCTCGAATTCACAAAGATCTAGGCATTCCTTTGGTGAAAGACGAATTTACAAAATACGCCTCAAAATATGTCAGCAAACTTGAACACCATCCAAACCCACTTGCACGAGACATCCTTAACTTTAGTGGCCATGTTCGGTTGAGAAGGAGGGATACCCTTGCTTTAACTCAAACGCAAAACAGATGACTGGATCAGTGGATGTAAATTTTTTTGTAGTATCATAATATTTTGTCTAGCACTGGCTGGACTTATTATTTTCTTTTAGTATTAAGATTCGAAAACTTATTGTCATTTCAATATCTGAAGATTCAATAAATAAATATAATGTATTATAAAAAAAAAAAAAAAAAAAAAAAATAAATCCCATGTTTTATATTATTAAAATTTTATCTTAGAAAACATTTATTCTGAGTATTTAAAATAGAATACTGCAATTATTTATACATGTAAAACCTCGTAACTGATATTTCATTGTAAACTTAGCGGATCGTAAACTCGTATCTCAAAATTTAATAAAAAAATTTAACTTAAAATAATTTATTAAGCATAAGTAACATATACGAGTATATCTAGAAAAAGTTAATAAAACTTTCAAATTAACAACAAATATTCAAAAGTTTTTTTTAGATTTTCTAATAAAATATGTTTTGTCTCCCCTGTAAAGTAATGTTTTTTGAGATACAAGGTTACGTCAGAGTACCCACAATATGGTGCTGTTTGTGCTGATGTTTGTAATGATCCAAAGTATTGGACGCAACACCTTACTAGATAATTTAACAACGTCCCATCTGTCTGGCTGGTTGGCAATGTAAACCTTGTAAAACTTTGGTAAATGCCAAAATATGAAGAAATTATATGATAATGTTATATATCAGGCTTTTTTATTTTGCACTTGTAATAAGTTAGATCTGGATGAGATACAAATATTAATTATTCCTTGCAAATTTTGAATACATAAATAAAACTATAAAAACCAAAAGAAATATGAAATTCTTACATACTTAATTAATTAATACCACATATAGTTAGCATAACATTTAAAATCTAAACTAGTTTGTGGGATCTTTCTTTTGTTTTATGATTATTTATTAGAAAATGTAAACAAGTTGATAAAATGTATGAAAAAGAACTGGAACACAGAGAATTAAATATTTATTATTATCCCGCCAACAACCGGTACCGGCACTAATGTAGATGCTAATCGTTTTATTTCAACTACTGCTGAATACGTATTTGAATATATTAGAACTTAAGAATAGATCATTAAGAATGGCCTGGCATGGATTATTTAATATAAAATCACCCTCCATGTCAACAGTTGTCATTATCTTAAAACAATTCGAACGTGACAAGTGAAATATAAAGATGCGCACCTTTATTATATTGTGTTTGATCGCTGTGGCTTTCGCCGACAAATTGGGTTACAATTACAGACCTGTTGAGCACTCAAGCTCTGGATTATCATTCGCTCCTGGTTCTGTCTCATCATATGGTGGTCCATCTAGCTCGGGATTCTCTTCTGGTGTAGGTGGTGGCCCTGTATCGTACAATGCTCCCGCTAGCTCTGGTGGATATGACACTGAATTCTATACATTTACCGCCCCTGAAGGTGCTTTTGATGATCCCGAAGCTGCCCAAAAGATTGCAGCCTCTTTGAAGAAGAAAGTTCGCGTTGTTTTTATTAAGAACCCAGAAAACAAAGCTTACGAAAACGCTGTACTTAATTTGGCCAAACAAGCCGCCGAACAAAAGACAGCCATCTATGTTCTTAACAAACAACACGATATCTCTGGTTTGGCTGACAAATTCAATGCCATTCGTAACAACCAAAACCGCAGACCCGAGGTACACTTTGTTAAATACCGCACCCCTGAGGATGCTTCCAATGCTCAAAGAGCCATTCAAAGCCAGTACGATTCTTTGGGAGGTTCTTCTCAAAACCACAACGGTGGTGTGGCTCCTGTTCTTAACTTTGCTTCTCAAGCTCCTCGCTTATCACATGCTTCAATTCAATCTCCCAACGGCGTGTATTTGCCTTCCTCCATATTCCGTCGCTTCCGTGTGTAAGATTAAAGTAAAACAAATTCCTAACTTGAATTGTTGCTAAAGATCGACTGTTGTGTTAAGTGTTAATTGTTTACTAAATTAATTTATTATTGTATTAATGTTAATAAAAAAGATTTCGAAATAATTTAAACTTTGTGTTAAATACTTTTAATTCAAATAGTTGGAAAGTGAATAAATATTGGAACATGGTACAAAATAATCGAACGATGATTCGTGTAGTTTATGATAAACTTAGATCAACAATTTCTTTTTTTTTAATTGACATATGTTAAAAAATATTTTTCCCGCTTTATTAAAAAGAACATGTGTTTTCATATTATTTATAGGTATTTTTCGTCTAGTAATCATAGTTCGTGGTTTGTGACTTTTGTGAATCGTTGAAATGAGACTTTAAAATAAAGTAGTAGTATTTTATTTTTACCAAACTATTTGTTTAAATAACATTTAAATTATAAAAACTAAACCTTTTTATAAACTTCACTTTCTAAAAAAAAGCGGTAACGATGACTCTAACAAAAAGTTAAGCTTTTTATACACAGAAAAAATTTAATTTCGTATTCCAACATACAATTTTTAAACTGAAATATTTTTTTTTTTCTAAAATTTGCAGCCAGGTAACAATTTATGCATATATAATGCACTCACAGCGACAGTTCAAAAGCTGCAGCCCTTTGACAGAGAATGCATTTTAATTTTTGATGAAGTATCCATCAGAAAAAATTTGACATATAATAATTGTGCAGATGTTATTGATGGAGTTGTAGATCTTGGATATGAGCTAGTGAATGAAATGGGTTCCCAAGTTTGCGTTTTTATGATAAGAGGACTTCTAAAAAATTGGAAGTTTGTTTTAAATTATTTTGTTACTGCTACTTCGATAAAAGCTGATAAACTAAAAAAACGTGTGCTATTAAATTTGAATATTTTAAAGAAAATGGGATTAAATGTGCGTAGACTAACGTGTGACCAAGGTCCTAACAACAGAAAATGTTACAAGATGTTATAAAAATGATAAAATATACTTAATGTACGATATTCCCCATATTTTGAAATCGATCAGAAATGCTTTGCTATAGGGCGATTTTAAAACACCAGATGGAGTAGCGCGGTTCGATGTTGTTAGAGAAATGTTCGAGTTAGAGCATGGAAAAGCAACAAAAATGACAAAATTGACAACAGTGCACATAAATTCAAATTGTTTTCAAAAGATGCGTGTTGGCATAGCTGGCCAAACTCTTAGCAATTCAGTTGCAGCTGCAATCCAATCTGTTAATGAAAATCGACAGTTTACACGAAGTTCATCAGCGGTAGCCTCTTCAACATGTGAATTTATAAAAAACCTCGACAGTTACTTTGACTGTTTAAACAGCAGGCACTTCAACGACTCCAACCCCCTAAAACGTGGCTTAAAGTTTAATAGTACAACTTGGCAAGTACTTCAAGAGCTGATTACCTACATGAAACAGGTGCAATATGACGGTAATAAAATATTTTCAATCACCGGGCTAGTTCAAACAACGAGTGCTATTTTATCTTTGTCGAAAGAACTTTTTGAAGAAAATTCAAATTTACTTTGCATTTTAACGAGCCATTTTAACCAAGATCCTATAGAAAACTTGTTTTCATATATACGTGCCAAAGGTGGACACTGCCAAAATCCATCGGTTCATGAATTTAATTTGGCAGTAGCTAAGTTATTATCTTTAAAAATGACTCAGTTTAGCACCTCATCAAATTGTGCAAACGACGATGCAATGTTTTTACCTATTGAGTTTCAAACAATTTTAGAAGATACTGGAAGTTTATCAGAAAGTACCCATATCCCTGAAAATACTTGTTGATGCGGTGTTATGTATGGTTTGTGATTGAGTAGTTGGTTTTAAAAGTTTGATTATTTTATTTTGTAATTGTTGCAGTTTTTTGCAACATTTTGAATTTCCCCATGCCGTAATACCATGACGTAGTTGCGATTCTACAAAGGAAAAGTATGCTTGCCTCATTACTTTGTCATTGGAGTTGTTTCTTAACTGATACATCATGTAGGAAGATTTCCGAAGTTTCTTATATAGTTCTTGTATGTGCTCTTTCCATTTAAAATTATGGTCAATGTATACGCCCAGGTATTTATATGTGTTTACAACTTCTATTCTAGTTTTACACAGGTCAGTTCCATAATTGAAATTCAAAGTCCCAATACTATGTAAGCAGTCAGTGTTATGAAATTTTATATTTATGTCTTGATATCTCCTATACGGTGATTTAAGGTGCATAAGTTTTGTTTTTGTTGCGTTGATAATCAGACCTTGATCATGGCACCATCTTGTTGTAATATCTAGTTGGTGTTGCATTATATTTACCGCGTCTTCTAGGTTTGTATGTGCTACTACTATAGCCGTGTCATCAGCATAGGCGAATGTTTTGCACGTTTTTAGCAAACTTGTTAGTTCGTTTGTGTATAATATATATAGTATTGGGCCTAGTTTCGAGCCCTGAGGTACTCCATTATCAGAATTTGTTTCTTTGCTGAATGTGTTGCCAACCTTGATGTGATATTTTCTACAGCTGAGATAATTTTCAAATAATTGTAAACACTGACCTCTTATTCCATACCTTTCTAACGTTTTAAGTAGTTTTTTATGTGGCAGTGTATCAAATGCTTTAGTAAAGTCTATAAATAGTGTTAGGCAGTGGTGATTTTTGCCAAGTTCCGTGTTGATATAATTAGAGAATATTCCAAGCAGCTTATTAATATTTTTTCCTTTTTGGAATCCGTATTGGTTGGAGCTAATTATTTTGTACTTTTCGATGTAACTTGTTAGTCTGCTACAAATGATTTCTTCAATAACTTTTTCTATAACGGATAAAATTGCGATTGGACGATAGTTATTAACATCGGATTTTATGCCATTTTTATATATTGGTCTTATGTACGATACTTTTAATATTTCCGGTATAATTGATGTGTCTATAATAAGGTTTACTAACTTCGTTATTATCGGAGTCATTATTGCCAAGTTATTTTTCAAGTCTATGGGTCTAATTTCATCAATTCCCGCACTTTTTTTAATATTCAGCGTGCTAAGGATACTGAATATTTCTTCATTAGAGGTGTGTAGGAGGTAAAAGGAATTTAAAGACGTGTTAGAGGATTGGTTTATTGTGGTAATATTACATTTATGTAAAGCATTTTCGACATTTCTATTTAAGTTGCTTGCAAAACTATCACAAATTTCTATTAAGTTCATGTTTTTAAAATGTTTTATGATAAATTCATCAATATTATTTGTTTTAACACCAATAATTTCTTTGATTATTTGCCATGTTTTACGCATGTCATTTCTATGTTCAAAAAATTTAGATTTATAATAATAGTTTTTAGCATAAGTTATTCTTTTATTTAATGTATTCCGATATTTCTTATAATTTTTTTCAAATGTTTTGTTATTTTTATTGTTACGCCATTTAATGTAAAGTTTATCCCTTATATCACATTCTTTAATTAGCGCCTCGGTTATCCAAGGTTTAACTATTCTGTTTTTCTTTGTTTTAATTCTTATCACTGATTTTTCATATATTGTTTTGTATTTCATTAATATTGCACTAAATAGGTCATTAGGGTTTGTGCTATTTATACATTCATCCCAATTTGTTGTTCTGATTAGCTGGTTTGTTATCCTGTTACATATTTTTGTTTGTTGGGTAGTACTGCTTTCTGTTTTGTTATTAATTATTTTCTCCGACATACAACAAAATAAAGAGAAATGGTCCGATATTTTGGTTTGTATAATTGATGTGTGTATGCGAGTGTTTAAATTTTTACATCTAACGAAAATATGATCAATGCATGTATGTGAGTTAATATTCAGATCTTCTCTTGTACATTCTTTAAACAAGCATTTCATACCATTGCAAGCAAGTAGATCAAGATAAGAGTTTGTTACTGGTGTCTCTTTTAAGAGATCTATATTCATATCTCCCACTAGTATAACCGTTTTTTGTCTCTTCATTGTTTGTAACATGTTCTCTAGCTCATTTAAAAAGTCAAATACATTCAGAGATGGAGGTCTATAAATAGCAACAATTGTGATATCTTTAGTTGTTATATTTACGCGTAAGGATTCAAATGAGGCAGTGTGTATGGATGTATCTGCAAATGGTAAATCATTTTTTATATAGATTGCAATTCCACCACCAGCATTTTTTGGCCTATTTATAAATATTTTCTTCGTCCTTTATGTTGGTTTCAACTAGAACGATTATTTTTATATGTTCTATTAATTTATTCAATGTTGCCAAAAAAGAATTAAAGTTAGTGCGCATAGATCTTCTGTTTAAAAATATGATAGGAAAGGGATAACTTAGGAATTCTGGCTTAATTTGTTTAAAAGTTTCAATTGTTTCATACGTTATATTATTCATGATTTTTTCTTTATATATTTATTTATTTATTTTCTTTATTTTACGATTTAATTTTTAATAAGTTCAATATCACAATTATTTAAAACTTTTATTACTGCTGCGTTTTCGTTCTTTTTGGCGTATATATGCCCATCTCTGACCCACACAAACTTCCATCCACAATCCCTTGCTTTTGTTTTTGCTAGCCAAAGTAACCGCTGATTAGTAGATGTAAGTTGCTCGTTTACGTATATGGGTTTGTAGTGTGTGTTATGTTCATTGTTACTATCATTTTTGTTGCTGTTTTCTGTTAAATTATTAAGAGTGTTTTTTAATATAGCTCCATTAAGTCTATGTCCACGTATTTTGGATAACAACTCTTTTTTTTTTGATAAGGTGTTGAACTCAACAATCACTTTATCATGTTTTTGTATTTTATATGCATTGGATATGTCAGCCTCTTTAACTTCTACATTAACGGACGTTGCTATTGTTTTAATTACATCTACAGCAGTCATGTTCTCATTATTTACATTTTTTATCTCTATGTTTTTGTTTATGAATTTTTGTTCTAGGTAATTCATTTTATTCTCCATTTGCATAAGGCGAATCTCTTCTTCTTTGTTTTCCCTAATGAGGTCATTGACCTGAAGAGCAATGCTTGACATAGCTTCTGTTAGTTTTTTATAGGAGTTGGTCATCTCTTCTTTTAAGGAATTATTCACCGATATGATGTTATTGTTGACTTGCTGTATACTGGCATTTATATCATTTAGGTTGTTTGTAATACATGATTTAAACATCAATAAATCAGACTTGATATCCGATATATTATTATTTGCATTGTTAGAGTAAGTAGAGTCATTTTCCATTTCAGCATTTAATCTTTGTCGTTTATTAGGCTTCTTTTGTTGTTCCTGGTTTGCATCATTATTTTGGTTTTGTCTTAGATTTTCTTCTGCTGATTCTTCATAAGTAATTTCCTGGTAAAGGTTATTTGGTGATTTGCTTCTGTTACGCTCACCTCTGCATATGTGACATTTCCATGCAGATTTCCTATCATTTGTCATACCATTATATGTAGACTCAGAAAGTGTAGCGCATGGAGAGTAATGAAGTCGATTACCACAATTATAGCATTTAATGTAATCTCCCGATGCAGGTAGAGATTTTTTGCAGACAATGCACTGCTCACTTGCTAAGTAATTTTGTTGTTTACTCATTATTATTTCTCTTTATTAATTGTTTGTTAGGCAATATGATATCGTTTTTTGATCTTTTGATTAATTATAATCTATGTATTATTATTTTTCAAAAATTTTTGAATCAATGTCACTATTATAATGTTGTTTCAATGAACATAAATTAAAAATATATTTATATCAACCGGAAATACAATTATTTATGTATTCTAAGAGCAGCACTTTAAAACACGTCCGTTCACCACGAATAATATGAGACCACTCAGAGTTGCTTCGGCCTATCGCACGGTTTCGGGTGCGGCAGTGTTCGTTATAAGTGGAGAGATACCCGTTGACCTCTTGGCACGTGAGCGCAAAGAGTCATGGGACTCTAGGGGAGAGAACTCAAGTATGAGTGCTGCAGAGCGGAGATCTCAAACCTTTCAACGATGGCAACATAGATGGAGTGCTGAGACGGCCGGCAGATGGACAGCAAGACTCATCCCCGACATAGGGAAGTGGACGCAAAGACGATTCGGAGAGGTTAACTACTTTCTGACCCAGTTTCTTTCGGGCCATGGATACTTCCAGAAGTACCTGTACCGCATGGGCAAGACAGGAGACCCTGGCTGTATCTACTGCGATGCACCAGACGACGATGCTGAACACACGTTCTTCGACTGCACCAGATGGCATACCGAGAGGAGACTATTGACCGAGCGGATCGGCGAGTTCACTCCTTCAAACGTGGTCGATAGAATGCTCGAATCCGCAGACAAATGGAGCGCTGGCGGAAGTTATGTTGAGCGTATTCTGAAGACGAAGAAGACACACCTCGATGCTTTACAGCAAAGCGAGTCCTCACGAACCCAGACTCAGGAACAGATGTCAATGACATCAAGCTTCCTACAGACACGACGGACTCAGACGTGGGTAAATAGATAATGGTCCTTTTTAGGATAGTTGTTTCTGGGCCTTCCCGAAGTAATATAGAAAGCAGTTCCGGGAAGGCACCCCCCAGAAAAGGAGGAGGGAATGTTTTAGTGGCAACACCACTCAAAGCAGCTGACGACGGTCACTGTAAGTGCGAAGGCATTTTTAACCCTACCTCACCCGTCAAAAAAAAAAAATAATAATAATAATAATAATAATAATAATAATAATAATAATAATAATAATAATAATAATAATAATAATAATAATAATAATAATAATAATAATAATAATAATAATAATAATAATAATAATAATACTTCTTATTTTTAACGCCATATTACGCCTTTAATTTTATCCACCAGAATGGAAGGTTTCACTGGTCACCGTGATCCTAAGCCGAGAGAAGATCACGCAAAAGTAGGCTCACATAGACCCATCAGTCTATTGTCGAATATATCAAACCTATTCGAGAAGATACTCATGAAGAAGTTATACCCGATTTTTATGGAAAACAATTGTATTCCGAATCATCAGTTTAGAATTAGAAGAAAACACAGTACAAACAAACAAACCCATAGACTGGTAAATTTCGTAAAAAGAAAACATTTGAAAAAAAATATTGTTCTGCTATTTGTCGACAAGCGTTTGATAAAGTGTAGTATGATGGTCTAATATAACGTGCCTTAGGTAAAAATTGAGATCCAAAAAAGTGCAGAAAAATACTTGAAAAAGTTTGAAGTATACCCAAACCCATTAGCCCGCAACATTTTGAATAATATTCGACTTAGAAGAAGGGATAGAGCGGATCTGAGCCGAAAACAAGAAGGAAGAATGCCAACTTAATACATAAAATTAACAATGTTACTTAATGTTAATGTTCATGTACGGAAATGCAAATATGGCATTTTGATTGTTTCGACAAATTAGAAAACACAATACAAAAGAAAACATGTTTCGGTCAAAAGACACACATCTATAGATCAAAATACACAGATACACAATACAATTACGAAAATGCAAGTTCATTGCTAATTAACCATGGAAATCTAAAAATTTATTGGAGGGTTTAAAAAAACGACATATTTTTACAAACAAATAAAAATATTTTATGTTTACAAAAATTTTTAATAAGACCTCCAAGACATATCGAGCTTTGAAATAGGTATAAATAAAAGAGGTCAGCAAGTAGATAAGTATAAACAGAAACGGTTTAGATTTCATATTGTGAGAATCTCAAGAATCAATCTATTCTAAAAATGCGTGCTTTTATTGTAAGTGAATTATTCGCATAAAATATATTCACAGGGATTTAAAACAAAAAAAAAAACTGTTTTAATTTTTAAGGTTATGTGTCTGGTTGCAGTCGCTAGTGCCGACAAATCTGGTTACAACTACCAACCTGTTGGTCATTCCGATGGTAGTTTATCTCTCCAATCTGGATTTGATGCTGGAGTTGGCGGCTTGGGTACTGGTGCTTCATATGATGCTCCATCATACTCAGCACCCGCTGAGTTCGACAAGGAGTTCTTCTCATTCTCTGCACCTGAAGGCGAATTTGATGATGCCAATGCCTCCCAAAAGATTGCTAACAGTATAAAACAAGCTCTCCGCGTTGTCTTCATCAAGGGACCCGAAAACAAGGGACTCGAAGATGCTGCCCTAGCTTTGGCCAAACAAGCTGCCGATCAAAAAACTGCAATCTATGTTCTCAACAAACAAACCGATATTGGAGATTTGGCCAACAGACTCAATGCCATCAACAGAAACAACAACAATAAACCCGAAGTTCACTTTGTCAAATACCGCACTCCTGAAGATGCCGCCAACGCTCAAAGAGCCATTCAAGGCCAATACGATTCTTTGGGCGGTTCTTCTCGCTCTCACAATGGTGGTGTTGCTCCCGTCCTCAACTTTGCATCTCAAGCTGCAATACGTGCTCCCACAGCTAATGCTCCCGGCAATGCTTACCTGCCTTCATCTGTATTCCGTCGTCGCTTGTAAGTGTTCTGAGGCTCATAACCAAAGAGACTGATTTGTTATTATTTTTATCTTGTTATTAACTTTGTTTTAAGTTCTAAATCAAATAAATTTCGTTTTTATATAAATTTATTAACATTTTCATTTCATTTCAAAATATATATTGTGTTCCGTATGAAAATTGCTTTGGTTTTGTAAGTTCGAATCCTGGTAAATTGTCTTTTGTGTTTTAGTACGAGTATTTGATCGGGTTATTCTGATTGGTAAATTATAAAAGCAAACAAGTTAGTAGAATAATTATTATTTCATAATCGAACTGTTAATTTTTACTTTTTTGATAATTTTAGTTAGGCTCGAGTTCATTATTTATGTATTCAAGTTTTCGAGACAAAGTCTTGACATGAATACGAAAAAACTGAAGAAAAGGAAAAAACAACTAAGTATGAATAGAAATTAATAAAGAATGATAATTACAGCAAAAACTTCGAACTACCAGAACTAACACTGGTTAAAGGATTGATGTTTGTCTGTTGGCTGACCGGCACCGCAGTGGTGCAGGTGGTAGAACGCAAAGAATTCTGATGAGAGAAAGTGGGATTTCTCGAAACATATGTAAATTCAACAACCCAGGTTCGATCCCCAGTCAAGAAAAATTATCAAACATTTTTTAATAAAAAATTTTTCAAGTTGTAATTCCTAACTTCAGTAAAAATAATTTAATGAAAATTAAATTTAATGAACTCGAGCCTAACCAAAATTATCAAAAAAGTGCAAACAAGTTAGAGTGTAATATTCGGCTGTGCTGATTCTTAAATATCCTCCACCTTAATATAATGAGAAAAACAAAAACTGCACTGGTTATAGGACTAGTACAAATTTTATTAGTCCCCTCAATATAACAATAGCGTCTGTGCTCATACGCTATTATTTTTTTATTCCATATTTAGAATCTCCATCATTGATTTTATGTCTGGTCAAAAGTTCGTAAAATTCTAATTCCAAAATGTGGGTGAAAATGTCGTTGGAAAAAATAGTGTATAATTTCTTGTTCAAAAATTTCCTTTCATAAGTGTGTAAGCTCATATACTCTATTTTACTTGAAATTGACACTCCAAAGTTGTTAATACGGATTATACTCCATTTTAGCTTGTAGAAAAAAAATATAATTTATAAAAACTTTAACTCATAAAATAGCTTTTAATAATATACACTATTGTTTGAGAAATAGTTTCATTCCAACCATTTCTATCTCCAAAATTTGTGCAAAAAGAATGTAATTCCTCGTGACTCGCAGTCATGTTTTTTAACTTACAAGGTGGAAAGATGCGAAATGGTTTAGATGAGCAGAGGAATAGAAAGAAGACCCAAATTGGAAAGTAATAAATATGTGCCACTTTATTAACAAAGCTTTGAATTAATCACTGTTTTATAATAATAATGGTGCATATTCAGAAATGATATCTAAGTTTAAACTTGTTTAAGTACCAACTTAAGTTATGCTTAGTTGATTACTTTCAGCACAAAAAGTTACAACTTAATTATGGGTAAAGCTGTAACTAACCCTGCCTTTACACATGCAAGTACTTGCATGCGAGTGCTTTGCACGTATTATATACGAAAACTTATTCGAAAAACTCGACTAGCTCTCTGAGTGTATTGAGTACACTCACATTTTTTTTACTAATACACTCAAATTTTTTCACTTGCAGAGCTAGTCGAGTTTTTCGAATAAGTTTTCGTATATAATACGTGCAAAGCACTCGCATGCAAGTACTTGCATGTGTAAAGGCAGGGTAAATGTCAACTAACAAATATATTTAAAGAACAGCCAATTTTTTAAATGTAGTTTTTTCATCTGGCGACCAATTTGAGTCTCTAAAATACACAAAGCAATAAATACATATTTTTTCTAACAATAATAATAAACTTACCTTATTTTCTTTGCTAATTGTGTCCATTTTGACCAAAAAAAAAAAAACAGAGATGTGTTTTTCGTCGACAAAAATCTACTAAATGCAGTGTTGCATTTCTTCTAACAGCTGAAAGCAGTTGGTAATTTAGTTATGATTTGTGAATTAGATCTTTAACTATTTATGAACTATTTTTTAGTTTCTGTTTAATAAGTTTCGACTTTAGTTACGATTTCTGAATATGCGCCAATAGAATAAAAAAATTGGCCAATTTAAAGAGAAGTAACGGTAATATGTAATCGCCGAAAAATCCAATATGAAGAATTTTTATTTACCGCGATATTGAGGTTTTAATAGACATCCGATTTGACAAAAACTTTAAACTCTATTTTCTCAAAACCCCAAAAAAATTATACGCTATTGTTATATTGAGAGGACGATATATTGTTTGAAAGATAATTTTACGAAAAACATAATTAATTTCAAATGATTGGAAATTTTATCTGATGTAAATACCAATTGTTAACATAATTTACACAATTTGTCTGAATTTCATAACAGTGAATTTTTACAGTTTATAAAATTAAAAAAAAAAAAAAACATTTTTCCATATTCACCACAAGTTAAGAAACAGAGTATAAGATTATAAGGTGAGGGTTCGTTTGGTTGCAGTTGATCTTAATAACATTATTTGCAAGAGATACATGGGTGGCATAATAGAAATGGGCCAATTATGGAGTGATAGCTTCTAAATCTAGTATCCACTGATGTGATTTCTACATATTTTAGAGCTATCAAAATTTCTCATGCTCATACATTTTGTATGGAGTATACCGAAAACGGGGTCCCTTCGACTCTACTTAAGAGTTCGCACGTAGTGAACCACGTAAACCAACCATACCGAAAAAAAACGCGGCGGTAACGCTTTGCTATTGCAAAATCCAATTTTGACAAGGCGTTTCAAAATAAAACAAAAAAAAAAACGCAATGTCAAGCCTTACAATAAACAAGGTCTTTTTATTTATTTGTTTGATAACCCTGTTTTTAGCGTTTTGACATAACGTTGCCGCTTTTGTTTAGTGATGGGGTATCAGCGTTAACGCTCAGCGTTAAAAAATGTGAAGCTTACCGCTGGTATTTAGAGATGGCGCTTGGGCTTATTTTGGTTGAATTTCATCTCAATAGCGTTATTTAAAAGAGTTGTATAGTTGGTTGTTATGCTCGGAAGTGGACTTAATTCAGGAGCAATTGTCAATTATTGACTGACAGCCAAAAAATTCAGTAGCATAATTGCCGTATAACCAATATTAGCATGATTTCTGGATTACAATTTCTGCCCTGTATAAAATGTTCATTCGATATTATGAGCTTTAACTTGGTTTTCCGAAGTGGTACGTATATGTGAGCAATTGCAATATATTTCGTAACAGAGAATTTTATACATACATATGAGGATTTCCGACGTTAAATTCCAATATAATAATGTTACTTTATATGAGGGATATGGTCAAATATGGAGCGATATTTTCAAAATCCAGAAGTTTGATTTTGGCATATTTGTAAATGCTCCGCTTCACATGGTGAATACGGTCAAATATGGACCAAAATTCACAAATTTCTATGGTATGATTTTTGTGTATATGTAAATGATCTGTGTGGAATTTTGAGTCTATACCGATATTTATAAGATGTACCTATATAAAGATAAATGACTTTTTTGGTTGTGGTCTTTATATGAGAGCTATGACCAATTATGGACCGACCGTAATCAAATTTGGTACAACAATTTATATATCTATATGAATTGTTTGTGTCGAATTTTAACTTGGTAACTATATTTGTACCAGATTTATACGTATTTAAGTGAATTTTAGATGTGAACTTTATATGGGGTCTATGGTCAAACATGGACCGAATTAAAAAAAAAATCGTTTTGGAATTTTTTTTTACATGAGACCTTTTGCTGCTGAATTTTGTATTAATATTACAATTTTATAGGCACTTAAATAAAGTTACAGCAAAAATTGGGGTTTTGGCAATAAATTTTAAACTGTAATAACTTAAGATTTAATTTTACAAAAGATTAGTGATTTTTGACAACAATTTCAATATTACTTAATTTGCTTCCATTTTTCTAAATTTGTAATTTTTATATATTTCGTTTATGTATAAATAATTTAAAATGAAACATTAAAAAATTTTCTAAAAAAAAATTATTTATTACAAAATAAATAAAAACAAGTAAGAAAGTATAGTCGGTCAAGTCCGACCATATAATACCCTACACCCAGTATATGTATAGAACAGTTTTTAAAAAATGTGCGCTATATGGGAGATATGACCTATTATGGACCGATCATCCAAAAATTTAGTGTCATAATTTCTGTGAATATAAACATTGTTTAACATACACATATCTCGATATAAATACTTTTAAAAGATTTATGGAGGTTAAAGTTGATTACGGGGAGGGTCTTATATGGGAATTTCGACTAATTACGGACCGACCATTATAAAATTAGGTGTCATCATTTCTGTATATTATTTGTGTCGAATTTTATTTGATTAACAACATTCTTAAGAAATTTATAATCGTTAAAGTGATTTTATGAAGTGGACCATTTATGGGAGATACGACTAATTATGGACCGATCATAATAAAATTGTACCGTATTGCTTGTATACATATGAAATATATTTGCGTTCAATATTATTTGGATACCAAAATTTTTGAGTGAGTTACGCTCTTTAAAGTGATTTTCGGAAGTGGGCCTTATATGGGAGCAACGACCGATCTGCACAAAATTTGTATATGTGATTTGGCTTCATTTACCACTCATTTGTGATGAAATTTGTTTGGTTCCTTTCATAATTCCAGCATTTATGATCGGTAAGCCCCAATTTCGGGAGGACTTTTGTATGGAGGCCAGGGGAAATAATAGACCGATTTTCACCAGTTTCAATCGCATCCGTCCTTGGGCGAAAAAGATAGCACTTACCAAATTTTATCAAAATATCTTTAAAATTACGACCTGTACTCTGCGCACAAGCTTTACATGGACAGCCAGCCAGACTGACGAACGGACATCGTTAGATCGACTCAGAAAGTGATTCTGAACCGATCCGTATACTCTAAGGTGGGTGTTAGGCCAATATTTCTGGGCGTTACAAACATATGAACAAATCCAATATACCCTCCCCACTATGGTGGTGTAGGGTATAACAAGTAGGAGTTTATATTCGGCAGAGCCGAATCTTATATACCACTGCATGCATATCATTTTGCATCGATAACGATATTTATAGGAGTTATTTTATTTTTCGGATCCCTTATATGGGATCTATTACATGTTATGGGACGATCGTCATAAAATATTTTACTGTGAAAAGGATACAATATTGAGGCCTTAAAAATTCGAAATTCAAAAAAGTATCAAAAAAATTTCTGCTCTTCATTGGTTTTAGCCAGATGCATTTTAAATTTTATTTCTGCGTTTACCTATTTAGAAGATACGAAGGATAACAGAGGGTGATCGGGTAACGTTTTACCCGTTCTAACCATCTAGAATGTCGAACTTTCAAAAATATCCAAACACATGTCCTCTTATTTTCGAATAAAGGCAAACGTCCGAATTAGTGAATCTATTTGTTGTAAAACGAATCCAGTATCCGAATTTCATGTTTCCAGCTTTAGCGGTTTGGGCTATTCAATGATGAATGAATCAGTTAATCAGTCAGTTAGTCACGTTACTCTTTTATATATGTGTATAGATTAATATGCGAAAAATTTCATTGTATTATCCTTTTTTCGAAGATTTATCGTGCCTTCAACAGACGGGCCGACGGACACCTAGATCGATTTAGAATTTTATAAGAATCCAGAGTCTATTTTTTTCGTGTGCGTATGAAAAATTGCTTTGTTTTTTAACAAAAGAAATTAATTAGTGAATCAATAATAAGTTAAAATTGTGCGTTGTTTCTCTATAGAATTAGTTAACGCTTTTTTTAATTCAAGGACTTAAATCATACATTAAATTTTTCAATATTTATATATTCTTTTTTTAATTTCGATTTTTTATTATAAATAAATAACAGTAACAATTTTATTAATTAACCAGACATTTAATAACGGAAACGACGTAATACAGAGGATGGCAAGTAGGCACTGTTCGGCGATTGAAGTGATCCTTGGCGGATGGGAACTTTAGAAGCAAAGTTAAGAACTGGAGCAACACCACCATTGTGATTACGAGTAGTTCCTCCCAATGAGTCGTACTGGCTTTGAATGGCTCTTTGAGCATTGGCAGCATCTTCTGGAGTGCGGTATTTGACAAAGTGTACATCAGGTTTGTTGTTCTTGTTGTTGTTGAGGGCATTAAATTTGTTGGCTAAGGCAGAAATGTCATGTTGTTTGTTAAGAACATAGATGGCAGTCTTTTGTTGAGCAGCTTGTTTAGCCAAGGCGAGGACAGCGTTTTCATAGCCTTTGTTTTCTGGATTCTTAATGAATACAATACGGATATTCTTTTTTAAGGCACCAGCAATCTTTTGGGCAGCATCAACATCATCGAAAGCACCTTCGGGTGCACTGAATGTATAGAACTCCTTTCGATATTCTGCAGTTGTAGCGGGAGCATCATATGAAACAGGTCCAGAAAATCCGCCGCCTACGCCAGAACCAGGTGTAAAAGATAATCCTGAGCTGGAGTGGTCGACAGGTCTATAATTGTAGCCTAATTTATCGGCACAAGCCACAGCCACCAAACACAGTACAATAAAACCACGCATTTTAATTATCCAACGTTTTCGCGTCAAACTCCAATGATATGTTCTTTTAGAATAATCTAATTCTTTAAATCTGTTTTACTTTTTATATTCAGTATTATTTCGTTACCTACCATTAAGTTGTTTTGTTTGAACTTTACAGTTTATTAATGATGATAAATGCAAATCCGGTAACTTCACTAGTTTGTTAAATGATGCCGCTTTAATGTTTATCAACCGCATTCCTTAGTGATTCATCCGGTAAATTATGTCGACGTTTTTGTTGTTGCTCGATTATTTTTTATTGTTTTTATTTATTTGTTAATTAATGCATAATAATTATCAAAAAGTATTTAATAACTTCGCCAATGTCCACAATAAATTGTAACATAATAGAAACTAATTAATATCGAATATAAAATCATGAAAGCGAACGAAACAAAACACACATTTAAGTTTGAAATTAAACTAAAAAGTTTTTGTGCGGTAAAACCCAAATCATGTTTTAGGAAATTATTAATTAATATGTATGATAATTTATGAAACCATGAGGACTGATTTGTAAAATATGTATATAATATTTAAATAAACCAAGCTATGAAGCCATGTTTGGTTAAGGCGGAAAATGATGTACTTATCTAAATGATCATGGACAATAATTACTTATTATCACCATTGACTGATTAATGACTAAATAAAAATCATTTAAATTATCATATGAATTGAATGAATGGGGGTATTTTAAACTTAGTAATTAACGATGTACTTTCAGAAATCGCTCATACAAGGGTATAAATGCATCTAACAAGTACGCCTCTCCAACGAACCTATTTGACTGTTTACCGATAAGTCTAACCTGCAAACTTTTGAAAACCATTGAATCTGATCTGCTGCCTGAACAATAATGTGTTTTACATGCTGAGATTTTGGTTATAAAGAGGACCGTGAGTTGGTTAAACTTTTACCGAAAATACGTATAAACATATACCGACAGCCAATCATCTGAAATCGCTTTTAATAGTGAAAGGATATTTTACCGAGGTTAAACTGATAATTCCAGTGGATTGTTTCTAATATAAAAATACATGGCTAATAGATAATTGTTGCAAACTAATTGCGGGTACCACGACAAAATGTTCAATGTCCCTGAAGATGCATTTGATAAAGAATCGAAAATACAGTGGTTTTTGAACGCTTATTGGAAAAGTAATGTTGCTCTACCATTATACTTCACATAGACATTGCATCAAATCCTGTCTAGATATTAAAGATGAAGTAATCATTTTATTGTTGTATGTTTAGGCCTCAAAAATATTTTCATAAATTTTTAAAAATAGTTTTCAACTTTGATATTGTTCTTTGGGAACCTTAAATTCTTTGAATTCTATAATATTTGGTACAAATATTCTGCATGTATACATACATAATTTAAATTTATTTTCCATTTTTTCATATCTCACAAAATACATCGAACACACTGCTGGTATACGCACGAGATCTATGATTAAATTTTAAAGGTATAATGGTCAAATATGGCAAATATTCATTAAGAAAAGCGTAACCACTTGTTTTAGTATAAATTTAATTCACCTTGTTTACTCTTACAAGAGTTTTGCAAGATCAAACAGCATCAAATAAAATAAGACTAATAATTTGTTGTGGCTTGTCCTAAATAAACGAAGTTTAATATTTTATTTATTGGTTACGTGTTTTTCGGTCAAGTGTGAACGTACCTTAAGAATATGCTAAACTTTATGCTAAATATTTTCTGCTAAACATGTTTGGTATGAAAAATTAGTAAAATCGGTCTAACGAAACAAATTTCAGAAGAATGTTCGTCTTTCGGACGTTTGAATACGATAGGACCTACAGGAGAGTACGTAAAAAAAGGACCGAAACATGGCGCAAATATTTATTAATTCTTAATAATTAAATTATGTTTACAAAAATTAATAAAATATGTTGAATCGGTAAACAGTTCGCTTGGGTTTTGACCCTCCACGAGAGCACATATATATAGACAATATTCATCATTAACCAGAAATATTTTGTATTAAAAACTTCTTCCCAAACTACGAAAAACAAGTTTCGTATTATAATTTATTATAAGATCCCCATTTTTAGATTGGCGCTATGTGACCATAACCCACACATAAAGTCCACTTTCGGAAATTACTTGAGTGAACATAAATCTTTAATAAATTCCGTTATCAGGTTGGAATTTGGCAGAAGGAAGATCGGCTCATAATTGGTCAAACATCCCATTAAATAAATAACTTAAAAATATCAATTTCGAAGAAAAAGTTTCTATAGGCAAGTTATATTCCACTTCCGGAAATCAGTTAAATACGGTTTGAAATACATATATTTGCAAAATTTTAGCAGATGGGTTTAAAACAAACCCTTATCCTTTATTATATACAATATACATATTTATTATAATAATATTAGTTTTAAATTCAAATTTGTATTATTTGTTAGTAGAATATTTAAAAGTTCATTAACATTAGTAATAAAATAGCTAATATTTGAAAATTTTACATACCGCAAAATAATAATAAACTTAAGAAATGAAATTCCAACATATTTGTACGAGTATGTTAAATGTTATGAAATCAAGAACTAGTTTGAAGAACATCAAAAGATAATTATCTAGAAATATTTAAATATTTTTATAAATAAATTATTTTTTTTTTTTATAATCAATAAAAAGAACTAGAATTAAAGTAGTTGCTTGACACAATAGAAATTGTATTTAATGCAGTATTTTACTCTATTTTATGGACTTCTGTTATGGTTGGCGCCATATGACAGTAGTATTCTGCCAACAGCTGTCGGACTTTTAAATTAAGATGACGCTTTTAAAAGCATAACAAAAACTACCTACATATGAACATTTAAACTGCACAAAGAATTAATCTCTATCTACATATGAGGAGCCGCAGAACAAAACGTACTTTTTCGCATTTTTTGACAAATTGGTTTTTTGGTATTTTTATAATATTTTGGGTAAACTCTTCTAGAAAAAATCTAGTTAGCCTAATTTTTTTTGTTTTTAACCAAGAACATGGGTTCTAAAAATATTGGTGCATAACAAAACGTACTTTTTTATTTTTTTTTTTTATCAAAGCGTACTTTTTTCATAGTTTTTGGCATTTTTCGTGTAGTTGAACTTTTTCCTTTAATGAAAGATGAAATTCATGAATCAAAACTAAAATTAAAGTAAACTTAAAGAGATGTCAAACCAACATAAACTCTACATTTTGCTTCTCTTTTTATTATTTTGTTTTAATAACATTTCTTAATATTCTCAATTTGACAGTAGAAGAGTATTCTCAGATTTATTCTAATCATGGCCAAGTTTTAATGTTGGGAAAGGACTGGAGTATTGTCAATACAAAAGAACTTGAATTAATTTATAAAAAGATTGAAAATATTCAAAGTATAAAACGGCTACAATTTTTTAAAAATATTTTGACAAATGTCAAAATAAATTGTTTAATTAAAACTTTCGAGTAATTTAAATTTGAATCCGCAGAAGAACGGAATACCAATTTTAATTTGCTAAAACGAGGAAAAACACCTTTTTTCAATTTCTTGCCTGAATGAAATTAAAACAGGCCATTGGATTAACGTCGACATAAAAAAGAGACGTAGAAAATCTTTTAATAAAACAGTTTGGTGAAGATTGGAGTGAAAACCAGGCTTTACTTTGGTACAAGGATTTTTTGCATAACTAAAATAAAAATATAGAAGATTTAATACAAGAAGATATTGAATGTACTTGCCTAGAAGAATATGTTGGAACAAAAGTTTAACTATTTACAAGTATTATATTTAGTTATTTTAAGATCTAAGTTTAAGTTGCAAGTAAATCTGAAATAAAATATTTAAGTTTTTTTTTACATTATTTTGTTTATTTTGAGTTAAAATTTCCAAAATTGACAATATCAAAATAGACATTGTATCCTTTTATAGAATTCAATTTTACTTGGATTATTTTTTTATATAATTTTGAGAAAAATTTTGTATTTTTTAGATGATATAAACAAAAAGATAACAGTGTCTAAATATCAATAGAACAATATATTTAATTTCAATGTGTATTTTTTTTACTACATAAGATAAGGGTTAAAAACATTCTGTCCAAATATTATCGTCTAAAAAAAAACACACACCAAAACGTCCTTTTTTCTATTTTTTTTAAACAAAACGTACTTTTGTACTTTTTTTTAACAAAACGTAATTTTTCCAAAATAAAAGTGGTTGGTATTAAACATCCTTAACACTTAATGTAGTGACTTATGGCAGTTTGATGTATCTTTTGATAAGCAAAAAACTTCCAGGTTCATGCAAGTTTTTAAGAGGGCGAAATAAATAAACCTCAATTTCCCAAAAATTTTAAATGTGCGAAAAAGTACGCTTTGTTCTGCGGCTCCTCATATCTGACTTCTTCAGTAGTGCTGGCAAAGTATTAAGTAATGGGTACCGAGTATCGAGTATTTGCCCTTTTTTTTGGATACTTAATATTCAAAAGTAGTTACTCGATACTTTCTGAGTTGTATTTTTAAGCAAGTAGAGTGGGTAAAATAGTGTATAAAAATACATCACTGTATAAAAAGACAACTACAAAATTAAACCAACCCCCGAAATAAAGCTGTCTATTATTTCTTAAGTTGTTGTTAACGTTTAATTAAAAGTTAACTTTACATTTATTTTTGATTTAATAATAAAAGACATACAAAACCAATAATAGTTGAAGATCTATTTTTAATTTTTAAAGAAACTACTTCAATTTGCAGATAAAAACTATGCGTTACAATTTCAAAAAATCCGTTAAAAGTATTGAGTACTATTGAGTACCCAAATGAAAAATATTGAATATTATTGAGTAATGGAAAGTAGTAGAATTTGCCAGCACTATTCTTCAGTTCAAATTGTTTTTTTTTTTTTTTTTGCAAATATCTGTGTATCTTGTTTCGATCAGATATAAATGGTCATTAGACAAGTTGACGTTAAAGAGATGTGCATTAAATCTACTCGGAAAAAATATTTTATTTTAAAAAGAAAGCTACCAATATTCATCTATAATTTTACTCATTGTTTTCTTTAATACCATAAAAGTTTACGAATAATCCATAATTTCTTCCTCAGACATTATATTTAATTTGTATAATTTTTTACGGTCCATTGCTATAAAAAAAGGAAACAATAGAAAAATAATATGAAAGGAAAAAAGTACCCGTAAACTGGTAAGCGCTCCTATAGGGATGCATTACTTTTACCTACCTGTACGTTGTAAATATCAAGAAAATCACTGAACTATTATTTATATGAACTCAAAATGATTCCAACACTATGAAAAAAAAAATTCACAAACTCTTTGGTATATTAGAAATATAAATTATATTGAATTAAAAACTCGGTTCACAAAAAAAAAAAATAATTTCACGTGCTATCAAATTGAAATTCTACATAAAAATACTTATAAATATCAAACTAAACGTTAGATCGGCTTGGTTGTTGAACGAAAATCTTCGGTATAGTATTACCATCATCTTTTTGTTTGAGTGAACTTTCATTGATTGCCACCTGTCGTATTAAAGTGAATTTTGTGATGCATTCCTACAGGGATGCTTACTAGTTGGATGGTTAAGATCGGAAAAGTTTTAATAAATATACATAAAAGCAATATGTTTTTTATTTTGGATAAATTATTTATAATTTTGGTCTATACATTGCCTAAAGAATCGTATTGGCCTTGGGTGACTTTTTGAACTTTGGCGGCATCTTCAGGAGTGCTGTATTTGATAAAGTGAACTTCTGGTTTGTTGTCGCTGTTCTTTTTAGTGGGCATTGAGTCTGTTGGTCAAATCTCCAATATTTTTTTTTATTTTATTTTATTTATTTATTTGATTAAATGAATCTATGGATATAAATCCTTACAGATTACTATATATTACAAGATTTTATATAAAGGCATTATTAACGAAAACATTGTGTTAAGACATATTAGGTATTTAAAAACACGATAATATTGCGTTAAATTACATTTATATTAATAGAAACATTGAAATTTTTGCATATTCTCCTCAAAGCATCAGATTCTGCATAATTTGTTTGAACAACAGGAAGGTGCAGAGGTATTAGGTGTCGGATAAAACGTCGTGGAATATTAAAATTTATGTTACGAAGAAGAAAGTCGGAGAGGAGATCGCCATTAATCAAGTAAATTAGAAATGCCACATTTAGCATGGTCCTTCGGCTTTTTAGAGTAGGTAGTTTAATTAATGATAACCTCGCAGTATACGAAGGAAGATTCCCAGCATTACGACCAAATGAGCTCCTCAGGTAGAATAAGAGAAACTGCTTTTAAACAGATTTAATTCGGTCTATGTGCATATTAATTTCAGGATCCCAGACAATAGACCCATACTCCAAAATTGGTCTTACTAGGGATGTGTATAGTTGTTTCGTTACATTGGGATCTGTGAACTCTTTACCCCATCGTTTTATTTATCGTCATTGTCAATATGTTTGCAGAAATCTAACTTAGGAGCAAGTAGAATACCAAGATCCAGAAATTCTTCAACTAACTCTAGTTGATACCCGTCCAGGAAATAGTGTAGCATTGATGTGCAATTTCTAGAAAATCGCATGTGCTTGCATTGGCTTGTTTGTTCAGAACATAGAAGGCTGTTTTTTGATCCACACTTGTTTACCTAAAAAAAGACCCTTGTTTTCTGGTCCCTCGATGAAGACAACACGGAGATCTTGTTTCACACTACTGGCAACCTTTTGGCCGGCGTTGGCATTATCGAATTCACCTTCGGGGAAGAAAAAGTATAGAATTCCTTTTCCAATTCAATGGGAGCACTGTATGAGAGGCCGTCATTATAAAAAAGACTACCACCGAGGTTGGCATCACCAAGACCGCCAAAACCAGCACCAATGTTACTACCGCCAAGTCCTACTAAGCTGCCACCGATGTGCCTGATCAGAATGACCAACGTGTTGATAGTTGTAAACCATTTTGTCGCCGCCTGCAACCAGGTACATTTTACCTTTAAAGTTAAATAAAAGTTACTTACAAACACCTGTATATACATTTAACGCGAATAATTCTCTTACAATAAAAGATTATAATAATGAATGTAGTCTAACTACCGAAAATTCTTATATAATAAGTGGCTTTAAAATGTAGGTATCGTAATAAACTTCAACGCAAATAATGTAACAATCACACTAAAATATATTATTTTCATCACATTTTTGTTAAAAACTATAAGTTAGCTTTTATGATTTACCAATCAGAATAACCCGATCAAATACTCGTACTGCCCTTAGTCTAAAACACAATAGACAAACTTTCAAAAACAAAGCAGTTTTCATACGGAAATGAAATGATTTTGTTAATAAATTTATATAAAAACGAAATTTATTTGATTTAGAACTTAAAACAAAGTTAATAACAAGATAAAAATAATAACAAATCAGTCTCTTTGGTTATGAGCCTCAGAACACTTACAAGCGACGACGGAATACAGATGAAGGCAGGTAAGCATTGCCGGGAGCATTAGCTGTGGGAGCACGTATTGCAGCTTGAGATGCAAAGTTGAGGACGGGAGCAACACCACCATTGTGAGAGCGAGAAGAACCGCCCAAAGAATCGTATTGGCCTTGAATGGCTCTTTGAGCGTTGGCGGCATCTTCAGGAGTGCGGTATTTGACAAAGTGAACTTCGGGTTTATTGTTGTTGTTTCTGTTGATGGCATTGAGTCTGTTGGCCAAATCTCCAATATCGGTTTGTTTGTTGAGAACATAGATTGCAGTTTTTTGATCGGCAGCTTGTTTGGCCAAAGCTAGGGCAGCATCTTCGAGTCCCTTGTTTTCGGGTCCCTTGATGAAGACAACGCGGAGAGCTTGTTTTATACTGTTAGCAATCTTTTGGGAGGCATTGGCATCATCAAATTCGCCTTCAGGTGCAGAGAATGAGAAGAACTCCTTGTCGAACTCAGCGGGTGCTGAGTATGATGGAGCATCATATGAAGCACCAGTACCCAAGCCGCCAACTCCAGCATCAGATCCAGATTGGAGAGATAAACCACCATCGGAATGACCAACAGGTTGGTAGTTGTAACCAGATTTGTCGGCACTAGCGACTGCAACCAGACACATAACCTTAAAAATTAAAACAGTTTTTTTTTTGTTTTAAATCCCTGTGAATATATTTTATGCGAATAATTCACTTACAATAAAAGCACGCATTTTTAGGATAGATTGATTCTTAAGATTCTCACAATATGAAATCTAAACCGTTTCTGTTTATACTTATCTACTTGCTGACCTCTTTTATTTATACCTATTTCAAAGCTCGATATGTCTTGGAGGTCTTATTAAAAATTATTGTAAACATAAAATATTTTTATTTGTTTATAAAAAGAAGCTGGAGTCTATTAAAAAACTCCTACAAATTTCTAGATTTCTATGGTTAAATACCAATGAACTTGCATTTTCGTAGTTTCATACTTGTATTGTGTATCTGTGTCTATTTACAGATTTGTGTCTTTTGTCCGAAGCAGGTTTTCTTTTGATTTGCATTTTCTTAGCATTTGATGTCTTTGTTAAAACTATCAAAATGTCATATTTGCATTTACATTTCAAATAACAACATGTTATTGAGTTTTTATTATAAAAAATATATTTTCACTAGAGTGCTTCAAGAATTGAATGGATGAAAACAAATTTCAAACTGCAAGACGTCCCCGCTCTGGAATTGTTCTATGGATGGTAGAAACGTGTTTCGAAAAATATTAATGCCCTTATTTGCTTCTGCTTCTGTTGTATACATAACTACTTCTGTTGGTCACACTTGGCAAATATTTGCCGAAAAAGACGTCACCACTAAATAACGTATATTTGAACTTGTTTATTTAAAAACCCATTTTTTATTTAGGCCAAATCACAACAAATATTTAATTTTAATTTATTTGATGCTGTTTGATATTGCAAAACTTTTGTAAACAACGTCAAACAAATTTGTTCTAAAACAAGTGGTTACGCTTTTTTGAGTAAATATTTTCCAAATGTGACCATACCTTTAGTCAGGGCGAACATAAATTTTTTGAAAAAGGAATTAGAAGATTCTTATGAGACATAATTCATTAAATGTATTTTTAAATAAATTCTCAATAAAACAAATTATTACTAATATGAATATTTGTTATTTAGATTACTGGGAAGTACTTTTAATTGAACTTTTTATAATCTATAATCTCGAAAAATAAAATTATTTAATCTATATATGGGTGTTTCCATGGTTATGCACGCGACATTTGTACACGTTTAATTGTCTTTGAATGTTGTGAAAATGGAAATGGATTGGAATTTTAGAATGGAATTATAGAATCGTTCATTGTATGTGATGAGACTTTTCAAAAAGTATATATATTGGAAAATTGAGCAATGGGTACCCAAGTTCCATACAATCAAAGTTGACTTACGCACGTGACAAAAAATGGAACTGCCTTTTAGAGCCGTAAGAAAAAGTGCGAAATTAAGCGAATTGTAGGAAATTTTTATTTCGGAAAAAATGTTTTTATAAAGGTTAATAATGGACCTTTATAATCATGCTTTGTTCAAAAACAACTATGCATAAATTTGCTAAGAAAAAAATAATTTGTTGATTACGCACGTGACACTTTTTACCTTCATACATATTTTAGTAATTTTATATACATATATGTATGTATATATATTTTTTTTTACCAAAAAATTAAACTTTTATTCAAAAATGAAAAATAAAAATTACTACAATTAATCTAATTTAATTTTTTCCTTAAAAAACTTATGCGAGCGTTGTGATTTTTTAAGTCACGATGGACCATTTCATGGAAATACCCATATGTATATAAAAATGGTGTAAAAAATGTTTAGTAATTCATATAATGAGAATGGCTGGGCTGATTTCTGTAAAAATTTTTGTCAGTTGCTCGCATTTTCAAGGAAAAGGTTTTTACGGAAGAAAATTTTGGAAAATCCCTCCGGAAAAGTCGGAAAATTGGAAAAATCGGAAATCGAGTTTTTGTATGAAATTTTGCGTGAAATTGCTCAATTCCTTAATTGCTTTCCAAATCAAAAAAAAAATAGAAAGTTCTTAGTGTAAATCATGGGAAATTGCGGAAAATTGGAAAATCTCTCCGCAAGAGTCGGAAAATTGGAAAATTGATTTTTTTGTACGAAATTTTGTGTGAAATTATTTCTTAATGGAAAAATAGAAAGTTCTTGGTGTAAATCATGGGTAATTGCGGAAAATGCGAAATGCGGAAAATTGATTTTTTTTGTACGAAATTTTGTGTGAAATTATTCCTGTTGTGTTATATTATTACTCTAATGTTTGTCTGAAGGCTTAAATTTGGGGCGAGGCGAAGTTCGCCGGGTCCGCTAGTATATTATATTTTTGCTTCTAATAAGTTTTTAATAAGTCATTATATTTTATGTTTCAGAAAACACAATTATATGCAGTGAAACTTAATGTTTTTTAGTTAATTAACAACTATTTATTTTTTGCAAGATTTTGTTATTACATATTTTTTAGAACTTCTAAATAATTTATTAGTTGAAAGTGTCAATATTATAATGGATTTCTTTTGGGAAATTTCGAACAAAAATATGTACTTTTTTCTAGTAGATTTGTAAGTAGTTTTTTCGACAATTTCCTATTAAATACTTTTTAACTGGGCCCAGCAAAAACTTCACTTACATTCCTTATTTTAATGACTTCCAGAATTCATTATTTCTTAGCTTTATTCGCCACTTTTTGTATTACTAATTATATGTATATTAAATAATTACTTACATATATAACTCTACTAAATTTTCTAAACAAAATTGAAAAAAAAAATAACTGGGCAGCTAAAACTGAAATGTGTGAAAGAGCACTTAGTATATGATTGTAAATCTTTATTAATATCATAAGTTTCCCTAATATTTATTAAATTTGTTTACTTATTTAATAATAATTTGTTCTAATAAGTCTACAACTACACATTTTTATTAAACTTTTTAGTATAAAAATAAATTATTAATTTTTTGGTTAAAAGTACCAAAATTATAACGGATCATCTACTTTTGGAACATCTGGAACAAAAATTAGTACTTTTTCTAGTAGATTTGTAAGTAGTCTGGTCGACAATTTTCTATTAACTTTTTAACTTAATTTGTAAGTAAAGTATTTGCTGGGTAGATGAGTGCTTCGATGGCTCGTACTACAAATATGCAAATATTATTATTTTAATAAGAAATCTTAGTTATTTAGTAAAAAAGACAGAAAGATTTTAATGTAAAAATATGATGGAGAAATATTGGTTAAATCACAATTTTATATGTAATACTCATCAAAATGTTGGCTAATATTATTTAAATATATCAATACATTGAATTGGAATCATAATGGATCGCTTTGGTTATTGAACCAATGCCATACAAATAACCTAATGTAAAGTAATGTTGAATGAGGTTTTGAGAATTTTGAAGACAGTGATATTGAGTATGACATTGATGATGATTAATACGTTGAAATATACAAAGAAAATGATTTTAAAATTAATATATGTAATTTTTTTAAAGCTGGATTTAAACGTTACTGCTTTACTTATGACTTGATGAAGAGAAAAAACTTTCATTTTACTTTATTTAAAACATTTGAAATATTCGAATAATTCGATTAATTTTAAATGTGTAATCGAATTCTTCGAACATATTACAATCTCTATTTCGAATTATTCATTTTATTCGAACAAATAAAAAGTCGTTAGGTTAACCTATATCTTACAGACCACAATATGTATAAATTATTAAGTAAAAAGCATTAATCTATGAAAATATATTAACAAAATATATTGTATTTAAAACTTAATAACATATAATAACAAGATAATAAGCCTCTTAACACTTAGAAGCGACGACGGAATACAGATGAAGGAAGGTATGCATTGCCGGGAGCATTAGCTGCGGGAGCACGTATTGAAGCTTGAGATGCAAAGTTGAGGACGGGAGCAACACCACTATTGTGAGAGCGAGAAGAACCGCCCAAAGAATCGTATTGGCCTTGAATGGCTCTTTGAGCGTTGGCGGCATCTTCAGGTGTGCGGTATTTGACAAAGTGAACTTCGGGTTTGTTGTTGTTGTTTCTGTTGATGGCATTGAGTCTGTTGGCCAAATCTCCAATATCGGTTTGTTTGTTGAGAACATAGATTGCAGTTTTTTGATCGGCAGCTTGTTTGGCCAAAGCTAGGGCAGCATCTTCGAGTCCCTTGTTTTCGGGTCCCTTGATGAAGACAACGCGGAGAGCTTGTTTTATACTGTTAGCAATCTTTTGGGAGGCATTGGCATCATCGAATTCGCTTTCAGGTGCAGAGAATGAGAAGAACTCCTTGTCGAACTCAGCGGGTGCTGAGTATGATGGAGCATCATATGAAGCACCAGTATCCAAACCGCCGTCAGAATAACCAACAGGTTGGTAGTTGTAACCAGATTTGTCGGCACTAGCAACTGCAACCAGGCATAAAATCTTTAAATGAAAACATAATTATTTTATTATTTTAGATCCTTTTGAACATTACTATGGATTTTAAACCACTGAATAAAACTTACAATAAAAGTACGCATTTTGTTTTATTTTTGTGCTCTAACTATTTGAAATCCAAATTGTTTCTGTTTGTGTCTACCTATGAGGCGATCTCTTTTATTTATACTTACATATAAATTTGTAGTGTAAAAAGTATTTTTAGTTCGTAAACAACTGCTAACCATCAGCTGTCCATATATTATCTGGATGTATTGTAGTGTAAAAAATCCCGCCCATAAGTCGCCACATATCTTCTGCCTGTAATCAATGCACTGTGTTTCTAGCATAACGAGTTTTGGTTGTCTTCTTTTAGCGTGATCGATCGCTGCCGTTTAAAACAATTTTTTGCTGTTGTTGTTATTATTGTGTTCAAAAATATGTCTTTTGATATATTTTTAGTAAAACCGTCAAAATAACGAATTTTTGTTTATATGTAAAACTTACCATAATTTATTTAAACAAAAAATGCATAATTTTAATACTTCACAAATTGACTTTGACTGCCTGGGTGTTGAAGACTGTTTTGATTGTTGTATTTTAAATTGAATTTTAATAAATTCCATTGTAAATTTATTGATGATGGAGATGCGAGCGAATGATGAAGCTGGTTTTAGTTCGTTGAATAATGCATTAGAACATATTTATTGTTTGCAACCTTTAAATTATTTTATTTCATTTGATTTCGTATTTATAGGAATTTTGTTTAAACTGGTTAATTTCAAGTGTCTTGTAATTTATTAGTTTGTTATTAAAGGAATGTTGTATTCGGCCTTATTTCTTCAAATCATTTTACATGATTTGAATTTTAGTCAAAGCTCAAATCAATCGGTATTTGAACATATACACAAAAATATTCTTCATATAACCAACATATAGTATCATAAATATTTAATATTGCATCTGTTACAATATTTGATATACAACCATAAGCATCTGTGAATAATTTAATCTTTTTAAAGTGATTCAGAAGTCAGTTACGTTCCACTTTTCGTTTGCATACAAACTCAAATTAGTCGAATCATAACTTTTGAGCAGCTTCATTGCTCTGCTTGCTTTGCTGGATAATCAAATACAAAAATAATCAGTTGTTATGGGCCTCACCTCACACTTAGATAAACGCCACTTTAGAGCTCAGAAAATTGTTATAAAGTAGGCCACAAATACGTTTCAATAATACGAAAGTAATCTATATACAGTGGCACAGTAAAGTATACATACCCCCTTAAAAAACGGGGTTTTGGGTTATCTATGAACAAACAATCCAGCAAAAAAGTTCATTTCAAACAAATTCAATCGTACAACAAACAATAAATTTTGACGGCTATGTGAAAAAGGAAATAAAATGGAACTCCGTACTTAAACACTTCAGGCATCTTCACGAGATACTGTTATTTATAAAAAAGTTTAATTGCAGTTAATTTTGTTATTTAACGAAAATGAGTAAAGAACTTTGTGTAAAAGTGCGTGAGCTTACTGTAAAGTTCCATAAAGAAAAAATCTTTAATAGAGATTGAAAAACTAGTTGGACATACAAAATCAAGCATTCAGACAATAATTCGGAAATATAATGAAACAAAAAGTGTAGAAAACAAACCAAGAAGTGGTTGCCCACCTAAACTGACTCCACGTGCAAAGCGGCAAATTTTGTTGAATGTTCAAGAAAAGCCTAAAATTACGGCAGTAGAAATTGAAAAGGCTTTAGAACGCCAGCATATTGCTTCAGTGCATCCAGAAATGGTGAGACACGTATTAAAAAGCAATGGATTTCACAGCCGTGTGCCCCGAAAGAAGCCGTTTATTAGTAAAATAAATATGCAAAAACGCGCAGATGAGGGTTTTTGGGCTAATATTTTATTTAGCGACGAACGCAAGTTCAACTTGTTTGGTTATGACGGAAAACAAAAAGTATGACGTCGAAATAAAGAAGCATTATTGCTTAAAAACTTGCTTCCTACAATGAAACACGGTGGTGGCTCCATTATGTTATGGGGTTGCATGTCGGCGGCTGCGGTGGGTAATTTAGTATTTATCGATATACTTAAATATTCTCAAAGATAATCTGAGGCAATCCGCGAATAAATTGGGCCTTGCAGAAGGTTGGTACTTTCAGCAAGACAACGACCCAAAGCATACCACTGGTGTTGTTAAAGAATGACCACTGTATAACGTGCCTCATCAACTTCATTCGCCACCCCAGTCACCGGATTTAAACCCTATAGAGACTTTATGGGATGAATTAGACCGCCTAGTTAGAAAAAGGACGATTTAAAATAAACAGGATCTTAAAAACGCTCTACTTGAAGAATGGAATTTAATTTCAAATAATTACACACAAGTATTAGCAAATTCTATGAAAAATAGATTAAATGCTGTTCTACAAAGCCAAGGCAGACCCACTAAGTATTATTTTTTTGTTGTTTTTATTTACTTCTAGCCCAAATAATTTTTTTATTTAAAGTATTTAGACTTTTCTGTGTTTGAAAAATGAATTATATATATTTTTGTTAATAAATATTGTGTGTAAAAAATTGTTTGGTCAAAATTTATTGTTTGTTGTTTGAAATGAACTTTATTGCTAAATTGTTCATAGATAACCCAAAACGCCGTTTTTCAAGGGGGTATGTATACTTTACTGTGCCACTGTATATAAAAATGGTGTAAAAAATGTGTAGTAATTCATAAAATGAGAACGGCTGAGCCGATTTCTGTAAAATTTTTTGACAGTTGTTCGTATTTTCGAGGAAAATGTTTTTACAGAAGAAAATTTTGGAAAATCCCTCCGGAAAAGTCGGAAGATTGGAAAAATCGAAAATCGAGTTTTTGTCTGAAATTTGTGGGAAATTATTCCTTAATTGCTTTCCAAATCAAAAAATAGAAAGTTCTTAGTGTAAATCATGGAAAATTGCGGAAAATGCGAAATGAGGAAAATTGGAAATTCTCTTTGCAAAAGTCGGAAAATTTGAAAATTTGGAAGATTGATTTTTTTGTACGAAATTTTTGTGAAATTATTCCTTAATGGCTTGCTGGTGAATGGGCAATACTAGCAGCGTACGTACAAATCTGTTGACTGCGTGACCGATGAAAATGAAGAGACCAACTACCCGACAGAATTTTTGAACTCGCTTGATGTACCAGGAACTCCGCCGCATAATTTACAGCTGAAGGTGGGAGCGATCATAATCATGTCGCGGAATCTCAATCCTCTAAAATTGTGCAACGGCACGCGGTTGTCCGTCAAGAAGCTAATAAACAATGTGATTCAGGCGACAATCATCAGAGGCAAATTCAAAGGAGAGGAAGTCCTTATCCCACGAAATCCCATTTTTCCAATTGACCTTCCATTTCAATTCAAGCGGATTCAGTTCCCCGTTCGATTGGCATTTGCGATGACAATCAATAAATCGCAGGGCCAATCACTAGAAGTCTGTGGGATTAATCTCGAATTTCCCTGTTTTTCGCACGGTCAGCTATACGTTGCATGTTCGTGTGTTGGGAAACCGTCTTCGTTATTTGTTTTTGCGCCGTATAACAAATCGAAAAACATTGTTCATCAAATCGCTCTGTAATGATTCCATTCAAATAAATCTCATTGAAAATTTAAATATTTGTGTTGTATTCCTCTAAAGTTTGTCTGAAGGCTTAAAATTGAGGCGAGGCGAAGTTCGTCTGGTCCGGTAGTTTCATATAAGTTTATACCAATCGGTGAATAATTAGTTTTAGCTCCAATATAAGATCCTCCCTCTTCTAAAAATCACTGCTATATTATATTATACTGCTATATTATATCATGATGTTTTTACTTAAATACTGGGTGTAGGGTATTATGTGGTGGAGCTTGACTGACTATACTTTCTTACTAAATAGTTTTTTCTAAAATATGACTCACGAATTTTAAAAAAAAAACAGAAAATATTGGAAAGGTAAAATGGAATGTTTGAACTTTTTTTATAGTTATTAAATAAATTATTACATTTTAGTAAAGTAAATTTTAATTATGTTGGCAAAAATAGAAAACATTGTCTAAAATATAAACATATCTGAAGGAGTTAAATTTATATTCTATTATGCAGCTCACTTGTTTGTTTTTTTTTTTAATTGAAAATACCAATGAACATTCAAGGCATGAAATTGTCTGCGATCTTTTAAAGTCACACTCAATCTAATTATTCATAAAGTTGTTATTAATCGATTATTTATTTGTTTTTGATAACTATTCACTAAAACATATTAAATTGATGATAATTTATTGGTATTTAACAATGAAAATTTTTTAATTTGCTTTGATTATATCAAAAAACAAAAAACAATTTGTTTGTCAGTCCATCAAATAACAATCAGTCATATGCTTTTGTCTAACCAACTATTATTAACAAGTTAGATGGTTACGGTCAAAAGGGAATCTTAAGCTAAATGTATTCGTTTATAAAAACTTTGGTTACAGCACGTTCGATCCAAAACATATAAATATATATTGTACATGTATATATGTACATATATATTTATAGTATATACGTATGTACGTCATATAACTATACAGCACATGAGAAAATATATACGATATTATAATATTTTTCAACAATGATGGTAAAAATAGACGATCTACCGTCATGGCGTGGTAAAATTTGCATTCCAAGTTGTTAAGTCTTTATTAAAAAAAGAAATAAGAAAGTATAGCCGGTCAAGCCAGGCCAGATAATACCCTACACTAAGCATACGACTAATAGGACCAATCGTCACACAATTAGCATCCATTTGTGTAGGAAACTAATTTGCATAGAATTTGATTTCATTATATGTGACCCGGCCTATGAAAAGGTGACTTATTACTCAAAAAAGAAATTGCGAGACACAGCTGTTAAAGATAAACAATGCATTTCGTCAGTTCCTTAGTAGGTTTTCTTTTGCATTATGAACAGTCATGTCCAAAAGGCAACCAAAAAAGGCAAAAGAGCATAAATGAGATAAGTTCGTGTGTGTATATAAAGAGCGATGTTTTTTTCAATGCAAAGCACAAACCATGGTGAAATTATACCAGGTGACAAAATTACGTATTACTTGTATATTTAAATAAATATTATGCGTTACTTAAAGAAAAATTCTTTGAGAAAATAAAAGAAACAAAAAAAAAAAAATCACAATTGTTTTCTGTTTTTATCCATGTTTGTATATTTGTTTTCTTTATTTTATGCCAGATGTTTTTGACAGTAACGAAAGTATTACACAAACAAAAATTCCTGTTGTTCTTGCCTTGTTGTAATCGTTGCAGCAATGATGTCACCTGGTATTTAATTTCTACATGGCACAAACCAGTTTCTGACCGACAAAAAAATCGTGTGATTGCTCAGATTTAAAAGCAATGCTGAACGAGTAAGACGTGTGTCGCTTGTGAATAATGTCTATCGAAGAAGAATTTAGCGAGGTTTTTCAAACATATTTCTGTGAAAACGAAGAGAATGATGATGATTCTTTCAATGATTTTGATATCAATTACGAGGACGAACTACAAGCATTGTTTTAAACTGAAGATCAAATGGAAGTGGATGAAAATATTTTTACAGTGGACTTGTCTATTACAGATAACGAAGACAAGGAATTGGTAAATAAATTTATTTCGCAAGATTGCTGTAATAATAAATGCCAAAAAATGATACCGCGAAAGATGATAGAAACTGCAAGAAATAACCATCTAGAATTATCAAAACAAAAAAGAAAGAACTGAAGAAACCTGCGACTTCAACTGCAATAAAAAAATCAAGAAAACGTAAGGCCTCATCTCCAGAAGGAGATTTAAAAAGCCGAGCAACTTCAAAGTTTTCAACAAGTATTTCTAAATAAATATTTTTTGTGCAAAACAGCTTTTTTTTACTTCGTTTCATCGGCGTTCAATCCTGTTTTTAAATTTTTCAATTCCATTTATTATCTTGATTTTGGATTTTCAATAAAATACTGTCTCTTTCATTTGTGCTGTTCTTTCTCTACATTTTTAGTACACTTCTAAGCAAGTTAGGACTTTCTAGTTTTCACCACGTGAAAGAGCGTCTCAAGAACTATCGCAGTAGCCCAGCTGACTGACTTTGTTTACAATTTACTTATGTCAAAAGTATTACTTTTTCAAGTATTTTTGACAGTAGTACATTATTTTACACAAACAAAATGCCTGTTGTTTCTGTTTTGTGTTATATTTGTTGTCGATTTGCACTCACCTTGTATAGTTGCACCATGATCGAAACCAAAAAAAAGTGGAAAAATTTTTTTGAGTCATAGGCCGGGTCACATATACCAACCATTTATGCTCGTACCTTAGTGAGTATAAGGCTCGGAGGCGGGTCATTAATGGGAGCTTTTATTGATCGGTCCGTACAAAAGTACGTATAAGTATTTTTATTGTTGTTTTTTTATTAGATCTTATTTGCAGCAAAATTAGAGTGGTTACCTATAAAAAACAGAGATTAGTAACATTTTTAATTCTTCTAGAAAAACATATATTCCAACATCACAGTGGTCTCAAATTTAGTTAGTTATAGGTAATAAGCAGCAAAATAAGATCCATCCAAAGCAAATATATTTTAGGTACAAATTGATAAATGAAACATCGATTGTTAAAATTTTCAATATTTAAACAACAATTATTTTATTAACTTAAGAAAAAGACAACAATAAAAACACTTATGCACAAATTGCAGCTTCTAGTAAACGTAAACTCTTTATGAACGTACAACTGAAGCTGGCAAATAAGCTGCACCTGGAGCAGATGCTGTGTACCCGGGAGCAGCCACAGGAGCGCTTAAAGCAAAGTTCAAAACAGGAGCAACACCACCATTATGAGATTGAGAAGGACCTCCCAAGTAATCGTATTGAGCTTGAATAGCTTTTTGGGCATTGGCAGCATCCTCTGGTGTGCGGTATTTGACGAAATGTACTTCTGGCTTATTGTTGTTATGATGGTTGGCAGAATTGAGTTTGTTGGCCAAATCTGAGAGATCAGCTTGTTTGTTGAGAACGTAGATGACAGTTTTCTGAGCAGCAGCCTGTTTGGCTAAACCAAGAGCAGCATCTTCCAAACCACTGTGTTCAGGGCCCTTAATGAAAATAACGCGAAGACCTTGCTTGATGGTATTCGAATATGGGTTTGAAGCAGCGGGATCATTGAAGTCGTCATCGTTAGCGCTGAATGTATAAAATTCCTTCTCAAGTTCAGCTTGAGGAGCGTACGATGGAGAAGCATGGGAAGCTTCGGCATTGTATCCTTGAGAAGCATAAGAAGGAGCATCATCCGATAAAGAACCATATGAACCAAAATGAACAGGTTGATAGTTGTAGCCCAATGTATTGGCATAGGCAATAGCCACAAAGCAGAGAACAATAAAGAAGCGCATTTTTATTTGAATTTTGATACGTGAGAATGTTAAAATTGTTTTTCTTTTGGTGCTTTTTTGTATTGCCAATTGACTTGTTCGTTAAAGTGTGATATTTTTCAATCCACCCACTACTATTTATATTGTTAGATGTATTTCTTTTCTAACAAAAATGTCGTTATCAGATATACAAAATAGCAGCAGTCATAATTTGGTAATTTGTATAATATTGCAATAAGTTAATATTTATTTGTAGTTATTGATTTCTTTTATTTTTTGAAAAACATTTTAAATTTGCAACGAACAACAAATTAAAGAGTTTTTATTGTTAAATACCAATAAATAACCATCAGTTTAATATATTTTAGTAATTATGTAATTACTTTGGACAATGTTCTCCATTTTTTATTTCAAGTAATCTGAATTTACTTTTCTAAAATGGAATAATTTATTTAATAATCACCTTTTGAGTATTGTTACTATTTCGGAAACTTGTGAGTTCTATTTAAGGAAAAAATTCGCTAATGGTCATTAAGTGGAACAATCGAAAGTATACAAAATACCACTGGCCCATTTACCATGCAAAAATGTTATACGAAATTGCATCCTTGAGGAGCATAAAAAGGAACATTTTGCGATGAAGAACCATATGAGCCAGTACTATGACAGGTACAGTTGAAGTCCAATGTATTGACATAGGCAACAGGCACTAAGCAGAGAAAAATATTGTTTTTTTTCATTTGAGTTGTTCGTTATAGTATTTATATTATTTATATTTATATTATACTAGCTGTACCCTGCGCGCGTTGCTACGCTACCAATTGAAATAAATTTGAAAGAAAGACATTACACAAATATTCAATTCATTTTGAGTAATTTTATTGATTTTTATCATTTTGAAAAAAAGTAGGCGGTCGAAAGAAGTATGCGTAGTCATGCCGGAGTCTTAGTTATATTCCGTCAAGTTTTTAGAAAGATCGGTCCAGCGGTCTGGCCTTCCCGGCAGGCATTGTCCTGCAAGAGATGGGGTGTGAAAGGGGGCGTGGAGTATGATATTTGATATTTTCAATAAGTTCCTAGCCCAAAACGATACTATATATTGTATATTGAATAATAGTACAATCGTTATCAAAGTCAGTGACATGACTTTTGTGGTCGTTAAAATAATTTTCGAAAGTGGGCCTTATATGGCAGCAATGGTCAAATAAATTTCTTGTCTATATATGACACATGTATGGATCCAGAAGCTTGAAACAGGCATATCAAATAGCATAATAGAATTTGTACCAACAATATAAATAAAATTTATACTTTAGATCTTTTTAAAATTAGTTAAATAATAATAAAACTTAACCACAAACTCATTTCAACGAACATTCGATATAACTCAGGGCAAAATTTGTAACATTATTTTATATAAAGAACAGTGCAACAGTATTTTGAATTTGTACCAAATGACTCGTAGTAGTAGCACGTTAATAACTGTGTTGAAATATATCAAAAACGTACAATTGTGCCATGTTTGCCAACCCTGGTTTGAAATACACTCCCTTTTGAGTTAAAAAAAGTTGGAAAGACTAACAGACCAGGGTCACGATAATCGTAATAATCTGCGTATAATCAGGAGTATTTAAAAAATTTCCCTTCTGTTTTTTTTTTTTTGTTATAAACAAATACAAACTTGTCTGCAGAAAACACCCAGAGTCTTTGGCGGGAATCGAACCCGCAACCCTCTGACTGATAGTCCGGCACACTATGACCTAGTCTATCGGGGTACAAAAAAACGCAGCTACTTATGTATACGAGTATACTGCTGATAACATAATGATGACTTAAGCTTAATGGAGAAACCTTTCAAATTATAAATGAACTATCATAGAATCTTTGCTGAGTTTCTACCATAACATTTATATCCTACATCACAATAGTGGGGAGGGTATATTGGATTTGTGCTGATGTTTTTAACGCCCAGAAATATTGGTCCAACACCCACCTTAAAGTATACCGATCACTTTCTGAGTCGCTTTAGCGATGTCCGTCCGTCTGGTTAGCTGGCTGGCTGTCCATGTAAAGCTTGTGCGCAGAGTACAGGTCGCAATTTTGAAGATATTTTGATAAAATTTTTACGGGGTATTTTTTCGGCCCAAGGATGAATGGGATTGAAACTGGTGGAAATCGGTCCATTATTTCACCTGGCCCCCATACAAATGTCCTCCCGAAATTGGGGTTTACTGATCATAAATGCTTGAATTATGCAAGTATCCAAACAAATTGCATCAAAAATGAGTGGTCAATGAAGACAAATCACATCTGCAAATTTTGTGCAGATCGGTCCATAATTACTCGTAGCTCCCATATAAGCCCCACTTCCGAAAATCACTTTAAAGAGCATAACTATCTCAAAAATTTTGGTATCCAAATAATATTTAACGCAAATATATTTCATATGTGTGCAAGTAATATGGTGTAATTTTAATATGATCGGTCCATAATTTATCGAAATTCCATATAAGACCCTCTCCGTAATTTACTTTAATCTCCATAAATCTTGTGAAAGTATTTATATCGAGATAAAGTTTAACACATATAATATTTATATTCACAGACATCATACCATGGGACGCAGACAATTTGTCGTAATATTCTAGACTGTCTTCTTTGAAGCTTTTGGATGTTAGATGCGCATGCAGTACCCCATAATTGGATTCCATATGTCCATATTGGTTTTATGATGGACTTGTATAAGAGAATTTCGTTGTCTAACGATAAGTTTGAGTTTCGACCGAGAAGCCAATGTAGTTGAGCTGCTTTAAGTTTCATAGCCGTTATTTTCGCTTCAATATGACGAGGCCAGGTCAAGCGTCTATCTATATGAATTCCCAAGTACTTAACATGGTTTTCTACCGGAACAGTGATGTTATTTATTTTTACAGCTGGGCAGGTTTGTCTTCTAAGCGTGAAAGTTAAGTGAGCACATTTAGGCGGGTTAACCTTTATTCTCCATTTTTATAGCCAGGCCTCTAGTTCATTGATGTGTCACTGCAGATTTTGCGATGCGACTTTTGGGTCATGGTTAACGCTAATAAATGCTGTGTCGTCTGCAAATGTAGAGGTATGCGTGTCCAGGTTTGTTGGCATATCCGCTGTGTATATTATATATAGAAGCGGTCCTAATATGCTGCCTTGTGGGCCACCAGCAGTAATTTTCTTGAGGGGGGAGTATTTATCTTGCGACCTTACCATGAATGTTCTGCCTGTTAGATAGCTCTCCAGAAGTTTGTGAGTGTTCTGAGGAAGCATTCGTGTTATTTTGACAAGTAGCCCATCATGCCAAATGCTTTGTCAAATGTCTATAAACAGGGCTGAGCAGTATTGCTTTTTCTCAAGCGTCGATCTAATTAGGGTGACAATTCTATGCACTTGTTCTATTGTACCATGTTTTGCTCTGAATCCGAATTGGTGTTCCGGGATGATTTCGTGTTCATTTAGATGAGGAGTTATACTTAAAACGGATGTTTTTTCGAAAAGCCTTGATAGGATTGATAATAAGCTTATCGGTATGTACGACGCAACCTGGCTAGCATCTTTTCCCTGTTTGGGAATTATAATAATTACAGACCTCTTCCATGAGGATGGGAAGTATCCGACTCTTAATATCGCGTTAAAAATGAGCAGCAAGATTCTAGAAGCAGACGATGGTAAGTTCCTTATCATTGACCCTGTGATGCGGTCAGATCCGGGAGATTTTCTAATATTCACTTTTTCTATTGCAGATTTTACTTCATTTATGTTAAATTTTATTGGATGGTTTACATGTATATGCATCATGTGGCGTGAAAAGTTTCTCAAGGTGGCCCGCGAAAGCGTTTAATTTTTCATTTCTGTTTTTGTCCCAAGTGAGGTTTTCCAGTCTTAATGGAGATTCTTGGGTTATAGGACATTTCATATGCCGTACAGCCTTCCATAAGCTGTATTTGGAGTTGTTTGTGGTATCGAGGCTGTTTAGATAGTCTTCTATTGCAGACTCGTGGTTCTGTCTCAATTGGTTGCGAAGAGTTGTCAGGCATAATTGTAGTTGGGCCTTAGTGGTTGGGGAACGACTGTTTTGCCATTGTCTTCTTAACTTCCTTTTTTCTTTGATAAGGGTCTCTATATCCGTCGATGTATTGTAAGGAGCACGTTTAATTGTCCGCTTGATTGGGGTTGCATTTCTTGATGCAGAATCCAAGACTTCTGTAAATCGGTCGACAGCTATTTGGATGTCAGATGAATTTTTTAGGAAGCTAATATGAAGAATTTATTTTTGAGATATGTAGGAGTGAGTATGCCAAAATTGGACTTATCGCAGCGCAGCGCAATATTAAGGCGTAGTCGCAGTCAACATTCCCATGAAATCATCTTCAAACATCGAATATTTATCGACTCAAATAAAAATTTCACACATTTTTTAAGCGTTTTTTTTTAAATCCAATCCGTAAGCTCTTAAATAATCACTCTTTAAATAATAATAAAAAAAATAATAAAATAATACTAATAATATATAATAATAAATATATATATAATAATATATAATAATAACAAAATATTTATTTAAATGTAAGTAAGTAGTCGTTAATAGTAAACCTGTCACATGTTTTATATTTAAAAGACTTTTTAATTTTATTACTTTTACTTTTAATTAGAAAAACAAGAAAATTCGAATTTAATTTGTGTCAGCCTTTTCAGTCTTTTTTGTAAACGGATTTAACTTTTAAAGCCCATTTACCTTTTTTCAGCTCCAGACAACATTCAGCCTACAGCCATAAATTTTGTTCACAATAAGTTTTAACCCTAAAACAAATCCAAATCCGTTGTGCTTTTAAGCATAATTTGGATCCAATTGATTTTATTGAGAATTTTTTTCAAACATTAGGCAAGAGACAGTTAGTAAATTCAGCCAAATATAATTTATATGTACATATGTATGTATGTATGTATGTATGTATGTATGTATGTATATATCCAAGGATAAGGCGTCATGTTGATTAAAATAGTTTGTTTTGACGTTTAATCACAAACACATACATACATATGTATGCCATTAATAGTTATTAATATTTAAATTTATTTTTATAACAGTTTGATATTTTTTTAGTTTATTCTAAACTTAAAAGCCTTCATAGTTATTAAAAAAGGAATTTTAAAGAGATTGGGCCATAACCAGAGTCACAAAAAAAAAACAGTGTACTTTAATTGTTAAAAATTTGACTTTTGTTAAAAGTACACTTTACTTTAACTATAGACATGTAAAAGAACACTTTAACCGCTAAAACATACTTTTAATTTAAAACCAGCTGAAGTTGCTTTTAAATAATTTAACATCACTTCAAAATCAACCAGCTGTTTATGCAATGAACAAAAACTGGATGTGTACAAAAATATAATATAATTTCACAAGCACAGCCTGCGGAAGCCATAGCAGCCCGGATTGTTTTCCATGTGTTATTTATTTAAGAATCATGGAAGTGTCGTTGCCTTTGTGTTCGACAATATCCAGGTGCAATCTTATACACTCCCGCAAATATTCTCTTTCTGCAGTAGCCCAATTCGCCTCTCTTGCTCTTGGATTTTTTCTTCCTGTAAATAGTTGTTAAAAAATCAACGCCAAAATAGCCTAATTATGAAATAAATCTTTTCCATTTTTCCACCGCAAACACTTTTCTTACATTTTCCCGCTTAATTTTATTATTTTGCCGATTTTTCTTTTTTTTTAAATTTTCAATGACAGCTGTTAAAAGTTGCCACTTGCTTATTTTTCTTTGCAGTTTGTATGAAATAATTTTCTACATTTGAGGTGGCACCCAGTTAAAGTCGGTTTAACCTAAAACGACCTTAAATTTTACTAGTTATACATAGTTACAAAATAATTAAAAGTAGGTTTTTACTTTAAAGTTGTTTTTAAAAAGAACCGACTTTAGTGTTTGTCTATGGTTATGACCAATTGTCTTGTTATTATTCAAGCAAAGAAACTGATATTGGCATATTTATGCACAAATACTAAAAATTGAATTTATAATTAATTTTATCACTTGTTACTTTTAAACGGTTGGCGCCATGTTTTTTTTTTATATTTTTATTTTTGTTTAAAGTCGACTATTTGGAGGTGCGTTGCATACAAAAATACTGTATGTATGTATTTAGTAAATTTAAGCAGCTAAAAACTAAATGATTTTACAAATTATATTAATTAATTAATTAATTTTTTTTTAGATTTTATATCACCATCAGCATCAAAATGTTATTGACCTAAATTTGTCCATCTAGGACTGCTTCATCAACATGATCAATTGCATTTAAAAGATTTAATAAAATGGATAAAACTGTCAAATTATACAAAAAAAAACTCTACAATCGCTAAATGCGTGGAATCGATTTAATAAATCACTAACTGAAGAGTCCAGAAACCTTTCAAAATTATCAACAAAAATTAAAATTTTTCAAAAGTATGTCGAGAAATAAAGGCGAGAGATAGATTACAATATTTGATGTTACTTTGGTTTTTGGAATTGGAAAAAACTTTAATTGATTTAAAGGCTTAACAGATGACAGATGAAGAATTTATTTTACTTACACAAGTAGTTGTCGTTTTAAATCTGGTTAAAGCAACAGATGAAGGCCTTTGTCGCATTGATATGAATCTCTGAACTGTCATTTATGCTCAAAGAGATGTCAAAAATTGATTGCTAATGAAGCGATGAACGGGTAAGATTTCTCTTTAAAAAAAGGAAGTATGACACTTTTAATTTTATTTAAGAACCCAAAATTGAAGAACGAAATTTATAATGAGATAAAAATATTTGTTTTAGAAATTGGGTAAAAAACATTGATAGCACATTTTAGGGCAAATAGGGAATCCAGTCCAAATGATTCTAATTCTGACTTATCAATTATAAAAAGATTAAACAATGAATTGAATTGAAATGTGTAAAAGTCCCACAAAAACATCTAATAATATCCGTATTGAAATGGAATCAAATATTAAATTCATTCACATAGTGTTGCTTGAACTGGTCGGACGTGTTATTTTTAGTGCGGCTGAATTTTCGTAATAGGTGAAAAAAAAAAATAAAAAAAAAAACTTGTAATAAGTGAAAAAAAAAAAAAATATATATATATATATATATAAAAAGATATCGTAATAGGTGGAAAAATAGTGGTTTTTCGGTAATTTAAAAATCGCAAAACAACTGCATGAGTGTCCCGCTCAGATGTAATTCTGAGAAAGAGCTAAGCTACAGTAGAAAAAACTTATGGATCTCTGAGGAAGAATCCTTAAGAAAATCCGTGGAGTCTCTTCTCACTACAAAAGCCGAAATACGGCGCCGTTCCTGTTCGCCCAATATAGTTATCTCATCCGATGAGAAATCATCATCTTCATCAAATAGTGCAGTCAAACCCAAAAAACAAGTAGGTATGGATAAGTACATCACCGTTCTCAAGCGACAGAGGAGCCCGACATCTGCTCAAATGTCTTCCAATTCCAATAAAGTTCCTAAGACCGTCAGCAGTGATAAGCCAAATGATCAAAACAGATTTGCTCTACTTCAGATGGATGACCCAGAAATACCGAAAAAGACGTTTAAGCCCCCACCAATTTACCTGAGAGAGCCCACTTCCAATAAACTGGTACAAGGAATTGTTGCTGTAATAGGTGAGAACATGTTTAGCGTAACCTCAATTAAACATGGAAAAATCAGCGAGACAAAGATCCAAGTGAATAGGGAAGATGATTTTCGAAAATTGTCCAACCAGTTTGAGAGGGAGACCAGGGATTTCTATACCTATCAGCTCAAAAGCGCAAAAGGACTCCAAGTCGTTCTAAAGGGTATAGACCCATGTGTTGATCCTGCGGAGATAAAGAACGGATTAATGGACAAAGGGTTCAAAATCAAGAGCGTAGTGAATATTAGAAACCGTGAAAAGATTCCTCAGCCCATGTTCAGGGTAGAATTGGAACCTGGAGATGTTGCCTTAAAGAAAAACGAGTCCCATCCAATTTACAATCTTATTTATCTTCTGCATCGTAGAATTACCGTGGAGGAACCGCATAAGCGTGTTGGACCCGTCCAGTGTCTTAATTGTCAAGAATTTGGTCACACCAAAGCGTATTGTAAATTGCCGTCTGTTTGTGTTGCATGTGGGGAACTACATGCAACTGCTCAATGTAATAAGTCCAAAATGGACTTAAAAATAAAAAAATGCAGTAACTGTGGAGGAAATCATACCGCTAATTATAGAGGTTGTCCAGTTTATACTTATTTGAAGGGCATAAGGACCAATAAGTCGCCAGTATTACCTGATCATCCTCAACAACCTAATTTCACGTCGAGTAAGAATTTTCCTCAAATTATACGACCAACTACTCACGTAAACGCTCCTAATTCTAGACAAGTTTCTTACGCAAACGTGGTCAAATCTAATATGCCAGGTCTGGAGCAGGAACCTATATCGCAATATTCTGAGCCACATATCAACAATCTAGAGACAACATTGCAGACACTTGTCCAAACTATGAACACTTTTACGACCACCATGACATCCATGATGCAGGAAATGCTGAAAATGCAATCCACTATCCTGCAAGCCATTTTAAAGAAATGATTTATTTAAAAATTTGTTTTTGGAACGCGAACGGCCTCCGCCAACATAAAAACGAACTGGAATACTTCCTGATGGATAAGCAGATTGATGTTATGATGATTGCTGAAACTCACTTGACGTCGACAGGGTACTTCAAAATTAATGGCTACGTGTTGTACGATACTAAAGATCCCCGCGGAAGAGCTTGTGGAGGTTCGGCAATTCTTATAAAGAACAGAATAAAACATTATCTAATGAATAACATAAGTGAGGATTACCTCCAAGCAACAAACATTTGCATTGAATTCTGTCAATACAAATTTGTTTTATCATCGATTTATTCTCCGCCTCGATTCTCAATAAAAGAACACCAATACCATAACTTCTTTAATTCCCTTGGAGCTAGATTTTTAGTTGCTGGCGACTTTAACGCCAAACACACATTTTGGGGTTCACGTCTGGTAACCCCAAAGGGTCGCGTTCTCTTCAACACCATTGCTCAAATGGGCTTAGATGTACTCTCAAGCGGACATCCCACCTACTGGCCGACGGACCGACGGAAGATTCCCGATGTTATTGACTTTGGAGTAGTGAAAAATATCCCTCTAGAATGGATGCAAGTGGATCCTTCATTAGACTTGTCCTCAGATCACTCTCCTACTATCATTTCAATGCATTTCCCTCAAGTGTGTGGCTCTCCATTTAGAAACATGACTAAGACCCGAGTAAGCTGGATAAAATACAAAAAGTATTTAAGTTCTCATTGCACGGAAAATATTGTGTTGAGAACTACCGACGATATCGATGAGTCGATTGGCAACTTTACCGAGGACCTTCGACGAGCTGTGCATCACGCTTCCACTTATCACGTTGAATGTAGAAATAGGACAAACAGAACTTATTTATCTGAACTCGAACATCTCCTATCAGAAAAAAGAAGAATGAGAAGAGAGTGGCAACTTCACAGGTCTCCTGAACTGAAAGCTAGGCTACGGGTATGCAGAGATATACTAAGACATTTCTTAGAAACCCAAAGAACGGCTTCACTTACATCCTACTTGGAGGGTCTTGATAGTACCCCACAATCTGACTACTCGTTATGGAGGGCGGCAAGAGGTTTAAAAAGACCAGTGAGAGGAAAACCTCCTTTGCGAAATCCGACTGGTGACTGGGCTAGAAATGATTCCGAGAAAGGGACATTATTTGTTAACCATTTAAGAAATGTGTTTACTAAAAACAACTCAAATAACGTATCTGATTTGCCACCACTCGTTATTAGACCTCCTGTACCTCTAAGACTAAACTTTGGTGATGTCCAAAGCGCTATTGGTACTCTGAACCTTAGAAAGGCTCCAGGTATGGATAAAATCAGCAATAAAATGCTTGTGGAGTTACCTCGTGTAGCTAGAAGAATTATCCTCTTTATCTTCAACGCTATTTTACGCCTAGAATACTATCCTGCAGATTGGAAGGTGTCTATGATCACTATGATTCCTAAGTCAGGGAAGGATCACACCAAAGTAGAGTCATATAGGCCAATTAGTTTACTGCCGACAATTTCTAAACTGTTCGAAAAATTGTTAATGACTAAGTTGATTCCAATTCTGAACGACACTGAATGCATTCCTAATCATCAATTCGGCTTCAGAGCTAAACACAGCACCATCGAACAAACACACAGATTGGTAAATGTGATAAGAGGGTCGTTTGAAGACAAAAAATACTGCTCCGCCCTTTTCATTGATGTGTCCCAAGCGTTCGACAAAGTTTGGCATGACGGTTTAATGCACAAAATAAAATTAACTCTGCCTGCTAACACCCATAAACTTATAGAAAGCTATTTATACGGTCGCAAATTTAAAATCAAAGAAGGCAATTTTTTAAGCCCCGCTCAGCCAATTGAAACAGGTGTGCCACAGGGTAGCATACTGGGTCCTACTTTATATTTGATTTATGCCTCCGACATGCCGTCAGACCCCAAAATCCACACGTCAACTTTCGCAGACGATACAGCCTTTATCAGCGTTCACAAGGACCACCAAGTAGCATCACAGAATTTGCAGAATTATGTTTATAAACTAGAGAATTGGCTAGAGCTTTGGAAAATCAGGGTTAATGAACAGAAATGTATTCATATCACTTTCACATTGCGAAAAGAAACTTGCTCGTTCATCAAAATAAATAATCAAATTATTCCTCAACATAATGAAGTCAAATACCTCGGCATTCACCTCGACCGCCGTTTAACTTGGAAGTCTCATATTGAAGCGAAACTTACACAGATGAGATTAAAAGCAGTGCAGCTTAATTGGCTAATTGGCAGAAATTCTTCACTAAAGTTGGACTGCAAACTATTGTTGTACAATGCAATTCTAAAGCCAATCTGGTGCTATGGAATTCAATTATGGGGTACTGCCTCAGCATCAAACATTGAAAAAATTCAAAGGGGTCAAAATAAAATTCTACGTATAATTACTGCAGCTCCATGGTATGTTAAAAATTCTCGAATTCACAAAGATCTATGCGTGCCATTAGTAAAAGTTGAAGTTACAAAACACGCGTCAAAGTATGTCAGCAAACTTGAACACCACCCAAACCCACTTGCACGAGACATCCTTAACTTTAGTGGCCATAATCGGTTGAGAAGGAGGGATACCCTTGCTTTAACTCAAGCGCAAAATAGATGACTGGATCAGTTGATGTGAAATTTTTTTAGTATCATAAAATTTTTGTCTAGCACTGGCTGGGCTTATTATTTTCTTTTTAGTATTAAGATTTGAATACTTATTGTCATTTCATTATATGAAGATTCAATAAATAAATAAAGGCTATAATAAAAAAAAAAAAAAAAAAAAAAAATATTAAAACAGAAATATTGAATAATTTTGCCCACAGGTTTTGATTGTAAACGATGTTTTAGGTCGGCTTCTTATATTGATAACAAAGTTAAATCAAGATACTTTAGATGACTTAATATTATTAAGATTCTTAAGATCAAACAATAATAAATAATTTCTTTCATAATTATTTTAATACAATGAATTATTTGTTTATTAAATTTTAAATTTAATTTATTTAAATGAAATTTTATTTAATATAATTCAAAAATTGTATTATCCCTGAGGAAGCTATCCATTGTGATAGCGAAATATTGGATATTAAAATATATAAATATATAAAAGATTTTTATATAAATATTAAAATTAACCTAATTGCTTGAAAAAACAATTTATAGTAAATAAAATAAATTTAAAAAATTATTAAATTTGTTTTAATATGAAACAAAAATGGTGATAAAAAAATGGAATTTTCTGAAATACAATTAGAGAAATTCTGAAATAAAATCAAAAGTTTATGAAATATAAATGGAAATTTCTGAAATACAATGTTGTGTCGAATTCAACAACTTATAAGATAAATGAGGAAGAGAGTATAAAATTTGATAAGGTGATTTCTTATTTTGTTTTAATATAAAATTAATAAGTTTATTTACAATAGTTTCATAGATTTTATTGTATTATTTTCAAGTAAATCTTATATTGAAGGTACAAACAATTATGGGCATATTTATAGTTAGAGAAACTAGTATAATTGCTGTATAAATGAAAGATATTTATGTTGCATTTGATCTCTATGTCGCTCAGTGGTTTAGAAACGTTTTATTTTTGGAAATAATACAGTATCTCGGAATCTATTACAGATATCGCAATTTTTTATATGTTCCAACTTTGGAGCCTAGGCATTTTTTTAGGGAAGATATAACTGTTAAATTTAAAAGTTTTAAAAATCCCAATAAAGATCGAACTAAATTAAAAAAAATTAACCTATATATCTCTTGAACTAAGAAAGATAACATACACATGAAGGCATATTTTAGATGTTGTTGTTCGGAAGGACTATTTATATAAATAGTTTAAATTTCAGCTCATTTGGATCTTTGGAGATTTAAAAAAAAAATATTAGACCCGGCGTGACAAACTTTGGGAGCGCCCCGTATATGATGCATTAAAAAGTAAGCCAACTCTAAAGCACCTCAGCTCAAACCATGTGAAATGTATTACGATATCTGTAATAGCTCCCGAGTTGCCGAATAAAATAAAATAAAAAAGTAAGTCAACTCTAAAACACCTCAGTTTAAACCATGTGAAATGTATTACGATATCTGTAATAGCTCCCGAGATGCCGAATTTATTTATTTATTAGACTTAAAAGTCTTATATTCCAGTACAGAACTGAGGATTTGTGAAACACATTATATAAAATATTGCTTAGTATAACTTAATTTAATTTTTCCAAAATAAATCATATAGATCAAAAATTGGGAGAAAATAAATATTACAATGTAACATAGAAATACAATCAGCCTTATTATGAGTGTCGTTTTCTTTTTACGACAACGACTGTTTCGTAATAGATTAAAGAAACAAACTTAATTTTATCTATTCTCAATTTTAGCCAGAATACGTACCTGAAAATTTAAGTACGTTTATACTACCATTTACTTAAATTAAGTAAAAATCGGGATTAATTTGAAAAACTAACCCTTATATTACTTAATTCAAGTATAAATTGCTCAAATTGACTAAAAGAAATGTTGATTTGAGTACAAAACAGGAATAAATAAAAAATAACAAGTGTTTTGCTTGATTTAAGTAATTAAAGGGTTAAATCAATCCCTGAGAGAAAATGAGTGAATTAAAACTTACTCTCTCATGTGCTCTCAATATGAAGTTGTTTCATATAATGCTTGAAACAAGCACGTTTGCGCTCAATTTAACCTTATTTATAGGTTAATTCAAGTACGAAAACGAACTTAAATTAAGTTGATAATACCTTAAACAAGTACGCTTTAGGATTAATTCAACTTCAGACATACTTAAATCAAGTATGGATCCGTCATTAAATCAAGAAAAAAATTGCTAAAATCAAGTACGTGCTGAGATCATTTCGACCCCAAATAGAATTAAATCAAGTGTGGATTCGAGCTTAAATCAAGAAAAAAAATTCTTAAATCAAGTACGTGCTGAGATCATTTTGACAACAAATATGATTAAATCGCGCTAAAATCAACTTTTTCGTACTTGGAAGATTCATACTTGATTCAAGTATTTTGTACTCGGTTCAAGTAAAACCGTACTTACCGTACTATTGACCCCTACCTGGCTTGATTCAAGTACGGATTACTTGATTCTTTTTTTGAGTGTCGGATTAACTTATTAACTGAATTTCTGAGTACGCGATATTGCTCATGCAACTGTTTGGCTTTAAAACGTCTCCATCTAGAAAAAGCTAAGTCTCTAATATGAATGGCATTTTTTATTTTGTTAGTGAACCAAGGTTTTGCCTTCCTGCATATAGTATTGGTTTTTAAAGGAACTGTTAGATTGAACAGCGTATTGACGTTATATTCGAAGAACGAGAGTTGCTCATCCACTGTGTACATATAAAATAGACCACTCCAATCGATTTTATGGAATTTTAGTTCTAGAAAATGTAAATTGTTATTTCTAAAAGCCCGAAACGTATTGTATTGATCAGGTACAACATATAAGCGAAAATTATAGGTAACAAATTATTTTCAGAATAAAATGCTTCTAAACCACTGTGACGTCGATGGGATTATTATATACATGAATTTAAATCTTATTTGTAAAAGATATATGAGTATTTTTGTGATTTATTTTTACATAACACTTATTTATGAATTTCGTTCATCGATCATAAACAAAATAAAAAAGAAAAAAATAACAAGTAATAGTTTATATTCGGCTGTGTCGAATCTTTTATATGAATAGTGTAAACTATGCATACATACTTGAAACAAATTTGCTTTATAGTGAATAAATATATTTTAATTTTAATAACGGTATTAGACAGGTTACCTGTGTCGAAATTTCACTTTATAGTAATTTTGGCAAGAGATTTATGGTAATTAAAGTTATTTCGGAAGTGGACTTTATATGGGAAAAATGGTCAAATTTAGACTGATGCAAACAAAATATAGTTTTATGATTTTTCCTAGTTTTTGGTGAATTTTGTATGGATACTGATTTTCTATAGTTATTTATGTACGATAAAGCCATATTCTGGGAAGACATTTGTATGGAGGCTATAAGAAATCGTAAACTGCTTCTTGCCTTTTTCAAACAAGAGTTATCCATCTATAATAAAATTAAAGTGTGCAAAATTTCATGATATTATCTGCATTATATCTGAAGAAAATAACAAAAAATATCGGAAAAATATCGTGGTTGTCTGAAACGTTGGTCTATAACACAGACCAACTACTGTACCGATTTTTCCCATTTTCAATACCAAATATAGCGGTAAAATGAAAAATGTTTAGAAAAAATTAAATTATTCTACGTCTTTTTTCGAAGCTCTATCGAACAAACGAACAGACGGACGGGCATAGCTAGATCGTGTCAGAATTTTATTCAGAAATTATAAAGTATATATATATTTCGGTTGTACACACTTTTAACTAAAAGTACAATTTAATGCGGATAGCTTTGACATTCAAGGAAATAAACTATGTAATATAATGGTTAAGTCTTATACATATCCAGGATATTGTTAAAAAAAATTATGAAGTGTTTAGTGTTGCGATGAAGAGTAAAATATTTTTGATTATCTCACTGACACTCAAAACAGAATTCCAAACAATTTTTTTTTTTGTATGCATATAATTAGAGATTTGGATAAATAATCGAATATTACTGTTACATATGTTGTACCACTGACTGCCTAATTAATAGCTTAATCACTTCCAATAATCTAGTATTTAAAGAAGAGTTATGATTTCTTTAAATTGTCAATTCGATGCTGAAGTTGGATCTACATAAATTAACACGATGAACTAACAAGTTTATTTCAATTTGCAAAACATTTTCTTTATTTTTGCTTTATTTTGTATTCATTTATTATAAACATTTTTCGATTTTATATGAATAGATTTAAATATAGTTAAATGAATTTCCGGTGATAAAATTTAAAGGCCAATCCACCCGCTCCTTTTTTTTTTTGTTACTTTTGCTTAAAATCACATCAAAATGAATAGAAAAAAAAACACACACAAACTAAAAATAAAAATATTTGCAAATTTTTATATAAAACAAAACAACAACAAGTAAGAGTGCTATATTCAGCTATGCCGAATCTTATATACCCTTCACCAGAATTATATTATCTACATACATACATACATATACATATATTATATTGTTACGTTACCGGATTCTTTTTAATTGCAAAATAAAAGCGTCAAGTAGTTTGAAGAAATATGTATAACAAGTCTTTATTTATTTAAATGTACACTAACACAATTAAAAACGAGTCTCTATTTATTTAAATGTACACAAACACATTAAAAAAAAGGGAATAATGGATCTGTCTTTTTACACACTTATATTAAGGTTTAAGAACACACTTAAAGTTATCGAACACTTTGTTTGATCAACTCCATCTGTTGATGAACAATATTAATACACTAAGTTTTTTTGATGAAATTTTCAGAGGTTGTCTCGGATTTTTGCTTATATCTGCGTTATTTGCGGACGGATTTTGCTGATTTTAAATAGCAAACTTCTCGAAAGCATGTTTGACAGAATTATTGAAGATTTTGGGGTCCAAAGATATCTGGGAACTTCAGAAAATTGATTTCAACAGACAGACAGACAGACATGGCTTAATAAACTCCGCTATACATAAGGACCCAGAATATATATACTTTATAAGGTTGGAAAATTATATTGTGGAAATTACAAACGGAATGACAAACTTTATACCTTTTCATGAAGGTGAAGGGTATAAAAATGAAATATTGAAAAATCTATCAACCATTGCCAGAACATGTTTATTTACATAAATTTACACATTAATTGATGGGCTATGATTAAGAGATGATTAAAATTTATACAAAGAAATAATTGGTAGTCAATTTTAATCACACGCAAATATGGGATTTTAATCAGTTTCTTTTAAATATTATTTATTTCTTATATACGAATTAAGTTAGCGGCTAGTATTATTATAAAAACCACAATGAACATGAAATTGAGTCAAGTCACAACATTTCCACCAATTATTATTCTTAAATTTACATGTCAAAATTCGCAAACATTTCATTATAAACGTTAACAATTTGATTGCAATTTATTAGGAAACATATTTTATGATTGTGTCGCTAAATGGCAATGTCATTTAATTTTATAGATGAATGAAGCGAAATGAAATGAATATGCAAAATTCATACACTGAGAGAATTAATTTGTAAAAACATCAATTTACAAACTCAAACTTCATTTAGCTGTTGACAATAGGTTTTATTTACACAGATGTGGTTGATATAAAACTGAACTTTTTCAATATTTTCTCCCTAAAAAAACACACAAACCAGCACGCAAGTTTTGCATGTTTAACAATTTGACATTTAACTGTAGTTATCAAACTTGAATGTAAACAATAAACAAGTAAAATTCTATATTCAGAAGTGCCAAATCTAAGAAATCCTTTAGCTTTATTCTTTTTAGAAATAAATATTTTCTTTGTGTAAAAAGACCTTGACGTGTCCGAGTCATACTAATATTTTCCAAAATCGTTAGTCGTGATATATTGATACATAATTTCAGTCTTTCAAATTGTTGGAGAATTATCCTGATTCAAAATATAACAATCAGGCAATTGATGGAAATCGAAAACAAAAACGAATGAGTTTTGGAAGTACATTTTAATTTAATTTTTAAAAATTTTCTTTTAAGATTCTCTTTAGTAGCACAATCTCTTTATATTTTATGTGAAAAAAGTTTTTCAATACAGAAATATTACGAAAAAATTAAATTCTAAAACTCATTCGTTTTCGTTTTCGATTTCCATCACATGCCTGAATATATAATAATTTCTATTATAACTAATATTTATTACAGTGCCCTCGTCCGGCGCTATTGCATTGAAACGCAGCCGAATTAAAATAAATAATTAATTAAATAAATAATGACTCTGGAATAGCTTTAACTTAAAATAGTTACCTAATTGCCACCAGTTGTGCAATAAACATAACACGCAATTACAGGGTAGACAACTTGAAATTGTTCTTTCCTTACACCACCTTTCCTTATCTAATCCACCGCCTTTACAAAAAATTCATTTATAAAATATGTTCGTGTCGAAATAACATGTCGATCGGTCTTCAATTGAATTGAATTGGTTTAAAAATTATTATTCCTTAAATATATTAATAAGGACCATAAAAGGACTGTAAATACTGTATTGATCAGTTCCTTGTTTCTAAATACATTTCAGAGGTTTGTGATCGATATTTATGTTAACTTGAAAATTCATATTTTTAGTTTAATTTTAAACTTAATTACGACAATTAAACATATTCCCAAAATTATTTTGGCGAAATATTTCTGTTCTTAAAGACTTGAATGTCAACTATACAAATAATTCAAATGTTCAAATTAATAATAATTTTTTTAACATTGAATTTAAATAGGAAAAATGTGAAAAGGGAACAAATTTCATGTGGAATTTTTATTCACGATAGGGGTAAATGTTTGAAAATTAGACAAATTGTTTAACCCTTCAGCTACAACCAGGGCCTGGCCAGACATTTTTAAACATTTTATAGTTTTTTTTTTTTTACCTAGATATCTTAGGCGGAGCCCCTTAGCTTTTTATGAATTCCTCAATGAAGGTGTTTTGTACAAAAAAATTAAAAAAAAAAACTTCAATGTTTTATCTGTAGGCATGGTAATTACTCTCAACATATTTGTAACACCAGGCCCCAGCCAGCCCTATACTATTATGTAGACGATGCAGCAATTAAAATCAAAACAAAAGAGAAACAGATTAAACCAATTTAAAATATAATAAATATAAAAAGCAGAAACAATGTGCTTGTACGTTTCAGAAATTAGTTATAAACTACACCACCATAGTGGGGAAGGTATATTGGATTTGTGCATATGTTTGTAACGCCCAGAAATATTGGTCCAACACACACTTTATATTATACAGATCGACTCAGAATCACTTTCTTTAACGATGTCCGTCCGTCTGGCTGGCTTTCTGTCCTTGTAATGCTTGTGCGCAGAGTACATATTTTGATACAATTTGGTAAGTGATATTTTTCGGCCCAAGGACGGATGGGATTGAAACTGGTGGAAATCGGTCCATTATTTCACCTGGCCCCCATACAAATTCCTCCCGAAATTGGGGTTTACCGATCATAAATGTTTGAATTATGCAAGTATCCAAACAAATTTCATCACAAATGATTGGTAAATGAAGTCAAATTACATCTACAAATTTTGTGCAGACCGGTCTATAATTAGTTGTAGCTCCCATATAAGGCCCACTTCCGAAAATCACTTTAAAGAGCATAACTCTCTCAAAAATGTTGGTATCCCAATAATATTGAAAGCAAATATATTTCATATGTATACAAATAATACGGTACAATTTTATTATGATCGGTCCATAATTAGTCATAGCTCCCATAAATAGCTTACTTCCGAAAATCACTTTAACGATCATAAATTTCTTAGAATGTTGGTAATCAAATAAAATTCTTCGCAAATAAGTTTCTTATATACAGAAATTATAACACCTAATTTTATAATGGTCGAAACTCCCATATAAGACCCTCCTCATAATCAACTTTAACCTCCATAAATCGTTTAAAAGTATTTATATCGAGATAAATATTAATATGATATCAATATTCACAGAAATCATGACACTAAATTTTTGGATGATCGGTCCACAATAGGTTATATCTCCCATATAACGCCCATTTCTGAAAAACTGTTTTATACATATACTGGATGTAGGGTATTATATGGTCGGGCTTGACCGACTATGCTTTATTACTTGTTTTTTATTGTTGTGTTGGCAGTTAACAGTAGACAAAATCTTTGAAACAGTTTCAAATTCTGATCCTAACTGTTATGATAGATTGGCGGAGGCATATGCCAATGATATAGAAAACGAAATTCAGAATGTGGTTAATGGCAATGAAGTCGACGCTTCTGATTTTGGGAACGAGTTCGAAGTTGATAATGAAATTGAAGATTTTTAATTTAAGTCCATACAAAATATAAAAAGTCCCAGCTAGGAGCTGGGGTTCGCTTATGTGAACACATTTTTGTGTTTCCTTTTCTTTTTTCCTTTTTTTTCTTTTTACTTTAAACAATGTAACATTATAAAAATAATGATTTTAAACATACACATTTACTACAATATTATGTACTTCAATGAGTATCAAAGAAATATTGTGGAGTTTTGATTTCAAGCGAAGGAAAACCTAGATATTATGAAACAAAAAAGTCATACATACATACCTACATATGTATATATGTCTGTATGTAATTTTACGAAAATTATTTTATTTGATCATTGAATTCATAGTCCAATTGTGTTTCAGAATTTGGTAATTAAATGACAGAAATTTTTAATAAAAATATAATTGTAATTCTCTAAAATTCAAATAGACAAGTCTGGAAAACAATCGGAAATTTCTAAAGCACAATTCGAATATTCTGAAATACAATTGGAAATGGTGTAGTCTCTAGCCTATTTTATTTTAAATATCTGTACTGAAAATGGCTTTTATATTTACTTTTGAAAAATTGTTAAAATATGTATGTATGTATGTATGTATGTATGTATGTATGTATGTATGTATGTAGGTCAGATATTCGAATTCAGTTCTTAAGCCTAGAGATATCATTAAAGTACTTCGGGGCATTAATTGTGAACTAAGGACTAGACTATGCTCATGTCTATAATTTTAAGAATGTTTATAAAAAGAATTTATGTCTATCGCAATGCAAGCGAATACAATTGTTTCAGAAATGTGCGCTATTTGGGCACTAATTACATATTATGGATCGATTATCATAAAATTTGGTAGCGTGATTGCTGCGCATATTCAAATGATTAAATTTTATCTTTATATTTACACTTGTTTATCATTCAATATCAACAGTATTTTATATCGTTAAAGTAATTTTCAGAATTGAGCCTTATATGTGATCTATGACTAATAATGGACGTATCATCATAATATTTGGCGTAATGATTTACTGCCGTATTCAGAAAAACTAAAGTAGGTTTGAAGCTTTGTTTAGTTACGTGTATTAATTAAACTTTTTTGGGGGCTATTGTACGGGGGATAAGAAAAATAATGGACCGATTTTAACTAATTTCAATTCCAATCGTTCAAAGTTTACATTACATACTAAATTTGATAAAATTATCTTCAAAACTGCCGTACTGCAATTTGCGCAAAAGTTTACATTAGCAATGATTCTGAGCCCATTGTTCTACTTTACGGTGCATGTTAGATTTATATTTTTTGGCCTTACAAATACCAGCACAAATGCAATGCGAACACATACATAACTAATAATTTTTGAATAATTTTTTACCAACGTTCAATATAATGCATAAAAATAAGCAATTTATATTTAAATGCAAACATAATTTTTTCCGTGTACCGTCCGTCTCCTCACCACTGGCATCGATATAATGGTGAGAATTTAAATATTCATAAGCTGATTTTTATCTTAAGGTTTAAGTATGTTTATCCGTTTATGTCATTTGAAATAACCACTAAAAACGACATTTTGTATGAATGTCGATCCATATTCATACAATAGATTTGTTACAATTTGAATGATTTTATCGTATTTTGAAGATCATTTTATGACGGCAAAAGTGTCTCAAGTATAAATGCGCAAAATTTTTGCGAAAATATATCACTTCCAACAATCAACAGATTAGAAGAACACAAACGCTAAAAATGCGCACTTTTATTGTACTTTGCTTGGTGGCTGTAGCCTGTGCCGATAAATTGGGTTACAATTATAAACCAGTTGGACACTCCGATGGTGGTTTGTCATTCACACCTGGTTCAGGTGTTGGTGGAAGCCTAAGTGATGGTAGTCTTGGTCAAGTTATTGGAAGTGGAAGCCTAGGAGGTGGGTTAGGTGGTGGTGTTGGTGATTTTGGTTCTTCATCCAAAGTAGCTCCCTCTTACGCTCCTCAAGGTGATTACTCATCAGCTGCTAACGATGCTCCCTCATACGCGCCTCAAGCTGAGTTCGAAAAAGAGTTCTTCACTTACACCGCTAACGATGAGGATTTCCATAATCCTGCTGCTTCCAACCAATTGGCCAACTCTGTAAAACAAGGTCTCCGTGTTATTTTCATTAAGGGTCCTGAAAACCATGGTTTGGAAGATGCTGCTGTTGCTTTGGCCAAACATACCACCGACCAGAAGACCGACATCTATGTTCTCCAGAAACAAGCCGATCTCAGCGCATTGGCCAACAAATTGAATACCGAAAACAAGAACATCAACAACAAACCTGAAGTTCACTTCGTCAAATACCGTACTCCCGAAGATGCCGCCAATGCTCAGAAAGCGATTCAAGGTCAATACGATTCTTTGGGTGGTAGCTCTCAGTCTCATGATGGTGGTGTTGCTCCAGTCTTGAACTTTGCTTCTCAAGCTCCGGTCAGCCACAACAGCGCTGCCTCTGCTCCTGCTGCTAGTTATAACACTGGTGCTTCAGTCCCTGTTGCTATTTATAACACTGGTGCCTCAGCCCCTGTTGCTAGTTTTAGCACTGGTGACTCAGCCCCTGTTGCTAGTTATAATATTGCTGCTGACTTCAGTGCTGGTGCCTCTGCTCCCACTTCATCATACATTCCTCCCGCCCCTGTTGCCGATGAACCCAGTAACACTTACTTGCCAGCTTCCATTCTTCGTCTTTTCCGTCTGTAAATTAACGAAAGAATTAAATAATTATTGTTATTGTTGTTAAATGTGTACTTTTTACGAAAAAAAATAAATAAAAGTTCCAAATATAAAAAATTTATTTTTAATTAACATCCTTAAAAGTATTTGATATCAATCCACAATCCTGTAAAACTTTTGCCACGTAAAAAATGCCGGAAAAGAGAAAATCATTGACGTGTACACATTTTTGAATAATATTTCATTTTGTATTGAATGTAATTCATAAACTCAGCTCACATCAAAAATATATTCGTTGTGGAAAATCCAAATTAGGACATCGAAAGCATCCGCAATTTAAAAAAAAAATCGTAAGAAGGAAATTATTAATCACTTTTGATAACTGATGACCATATCTGGTTTGCAAAATTATGTAGAGCTCGCAACTTCCACAAAGTTAGAAAAAAAAATCTAGTTAATTTCTTAAGGTCATGCCTTATAAATGATAATTATTTTAGATTTGTTTTAAATATTAAATGAAACAATTAAATAGAAATAAATGTCAGAATTTTTATTAGAATTAGACATGGTGCAACTATACATAGTTGTATAGTTATATATGTATAATTGCACCATGGGATTAGAACATGGTGAAATAACTGCAAGGTGGTGTTGAAAAGCCAGCTGTTTTTTTTAGTCATGTTCGTTATGTCAATTTTTTTTTGTTTGTATATATACAGTGGCGAGCACACATGGAAAATGTTTTATAACTATGACTTAAAAACCGAATAAAACTGTCAAATTTTTAAAAATAATAATGGTTTTTATTCTGAAATGTTTAATTTTTATCGACCTTTTTATATCTTAATTTTGTTAAAAATATTTTTTTTAAATTTTCTAAATTGGGCTTACAAGGTCAGGTATTTTTTAAAAAATAAATAAAATGGTTTTTATTTAAAATGTTAAATAAATAAAACAAAAATTAAAATAAATTGAAATTCATTAATTATTAAAACGAATGTGAAATTTATGGTAAAAATTCATTTCATTTAACTATTTTTTCATAAAACTTTAGTATTTTTGGAATGTGCTGATCAGAATGAAATTCATTTGTAAACAATTGTTTCTCATTAATTAGAGAAGAAATTGAGAACATATTTATTTTTAAGAGAAAAGTTTTTATTCAGGCTAGTAGTTCGAGAATTTCTATTAAAGAATACTATGGTAACGTATTGGAACAATTGGCAAATTGAAATGCATTTTCTACCTTGCCAAGGGCGTCATCAGCAATCTTCATTGTCCATTATCAATCTGTAAACATCATCTATTAAACTCACCGTTTTTGAGAAATAGAATACGAGAATTATCATATTTCTTTTTTTACGTGTTTTGTGAGTCAGAACGAAATTTACGTACGTTTAGAATGTGTGTGTATTCTTTATATGTTATTGTATTTATAGAATTTGTATTATTACAAATTTGTTTTTGCTTTTCTTGCTGCGTCTACTTTTTTGGTAGATCAATAACAGCAATGTATATATGTTTTTGTTGTCATTTCTCCTCTTTTCTTTTGGTGGATCTCATTACTGGAAAGAGATTTATTCGCTTTTAAGTGCAACACGCTGTTGATATTTTTACAGATATTCTGATCAGCGTTGTCAGAGCACAAATGTAAATATATATGGCCTTATTCATAAAACTTACAACAGGTTTATAAGAGGTTTATAAAGCAAATTTCCATACACAATTTATCTCAGTTTCTTCTTTCCAAATCTAGTAAGAAATTGAAAATGAGATCATTATCAACAAAATTACAGGCTTATAAGTGCGCAAAGGTACAAAACCCGGGTTTTTAACCGTAAATCCGGATTTTGGAGGTGTCCGCCATATTTCACTATTGGAATCTTGTTTTAATCGACAAGCCTTACAAGAAAAATAATATCCGGTTAAAGGTTTTTTGGACTGTCGCACCGTGTAATCAATCAAAAAATCGATTTTGAATTTTTGACGACCTTTTGGATTTTACGTGATGAAAATGTAGCCCTTAAAGAGCCATAAACACTGGCATACAAAATGTTATGATCGGACTAAAAATAGCGACACAGTGAACAAAATACTAAAAAGGCGGTATTTTTAGCAGTTGAAAAAAATAAAAACATTATTTCCGGAATTGTTTTTACATTATCTTTAATCCTAGGTTGTGACTGACACAAGTTTTTTATTGTATGTAAGGCGAACCACTCTACTGTATATTGGTTATATTTGTAAGCTTGTTAAACTAATAATTTTTGGTGTTACAAACGCCAGCACAAACGTATAATAAAAATATACAAATTATTACTACTTTTATCTATCGACCCCACTGTGCGGGTTAGGAAATGTTGTACGATGTCGCATTGCTTACGATGGCGTTTTTATGTTTTGTTTCAAAATTGTTGTTGACTATTACTCGTATTATCGACAATATCAATATACCTCAATTCGACAGTGTTGATGAGATGAGATAAGCCGTGAATAGTTAAGTTTTTCAGTGATTAATAGATACGAACTTTAAATTTAAAAATTAAGCCAAACTAATGCAAAATAATTTAGCTATTTTTTAAAAGAACCTTGTAGCCTGGCTTCGTATAAAATGTAGTTCACTACTTGTGAATATACATACATATGTATGTACATATGCAAGTATAAATAGTAGGAAGAGATAAAAGTATCAGGTTATTCTTCATTGTGATAAGTGAGTTTGTGACTCCAACTAGAATGACGTGTCTTCCTACATATTAGTATTTCGTAGTTAATTCTTAGGCAGGTTTTGCTCATCTAGATACTTGCTTGTATAGATTTAAGTTTGTGGTTTCTGTTTAATGGAAGATATTTCAAATAAATTAAACACCTTTTATTGTAGACTTAACTAAACTCCGGAATATAATTATAATCAAGTCTAAATGCATAAATAAAATATATTAATAGTTTGTTAGAAGCATGAATGCGATTTAGAATTTCTCCGCGAGTTTTGTATAAAAGACGGAATGAATTCTCAACTAAATCATTCTATATACTAAACTAACCAGAGACCAAATAGAAAAGATGCGTGCTTTCATCATTCTTTGCCTTGTGGCTGTTGCCTGTGCTGACAAATTGGGTTACAACTACCATCCAGTGGGTCATTCAGATTCTGGATTATCATTCGCTCCTGGTTCATCCGCCCATGTATCATCAGGTTTTGGTGGATTCCATGGTGTTAACGGTAATGCTGGTTTTGGCATCGGTGGTTCCAGCAGTGGCTTTGGTGGTTCCAGCAGCGGCTTTGGTGTTGATGGTTTCAATGGTGATTTCAGCAGTGGTGGTTTTAGCTCTGGTGGTTCTAGTGGCGGTTTAAGCACTGCTGATTCTGGATCCGTTGGTGGCTCTCATGGCGGTGTCTCTTACGCGCCCCAAGCTGAATTAGAAAAGGAATTCTATACCTTCACTGCCAACGAAGAAGATTTCACTGAACCCAATGTTAAAAGCCAAATCGCCAGCTCTGCTAAGAAAAATCTCCGTGTTATTTTCATTAAGGGCCCCGAAAACCACGATTTGGAAAATTCTGCTCTTGCTTTGGCTAAACACGCGTTTGAACAAAAAACTGCCATCTATGTCCTCCAAAAACAAGCCGATCTCAGCGGTTTGTCCCAAAAATTGCACACCATCAACAACAACGTCAACAACAAACCCGAAGTACACTTTGTCAAATACCGTACACACGAAGATGCTGTCAATGCCCAAAAAGCTATCCAAGGTCAATATGATTCTTTGGGTGGTAGCACTCAAAACTTCAATGGTGGTGTTGCTCCATTATTGAACTTTGCTTCCAAAGCCCCCGCTGCTTCTCATGGTTCCTTCCTTGGATCCTCTGACTCTCTTGGTTCCTTCGGATCATCTGGCTCTATTGGTTCATTTGGATCAGCTGGTTCCCTTGGATCTTCTGGTTTTATTGGCTCATCTGGAGTCTCCGATCCATCCCTCAGTTCCTCAGGTCCCAGCTCTTCTTATCTACCAGCTTTTATTGGCCGTCGTTACCGTAAGTGAGCGATTGATGGAAAGAGTGTTGTTACAGACTGAATAGTTTTTTCTTTTTGTTGTTGTTTTTATTATATTATAATGCAAATGCAACTTAAAATTGAGTAATACTTGCTTGGTGTAAATCAATTTATTTTTATTCTCAATTATGATTACGAAAAGAGGCGATAATAAAAAAAAATATTTAAATTAACGATTATCAATAAATTTTATAAAATATTAAACACATATTAATGAAAAATTCTGAAATATTAATTTAGAAATTTAAACATGTATTTGTACTGCTAAAGACAAACCACTTTTTAAAAACCGATTATTAAATTTAACAAACGTTTATTAGGCATATTTTTTTATGCAAATCGGTCTTAATAAACGTTTGTTAAATTTAATAATCGTTTTTGAATAAGGGGGAAACAGTCTTATTCAGAAAAAATTAAAGTAGATTCAAATGTACTTTAAGAAAATTTTATTTTTACTTTATCTTTTATGAATACGGCAGAAAATATATTAGATTGTCACAGAATAGAATAACCATGTCTGGGCCTGAGCAAACAAAATTTTTACAAAAGTTATTTTGATAGCTGAAGATACAAATCTTTATTTCGTTTTTTAAATTGGCTCGAATCCAAAAGGTTTGTAATTACCCATTAATTTAGCTCCAAAATTTGAGCAGAATTTTAAATTATTTGTAATTACATAAAAATTATGATAATTTTTAAATTAACTAAACATTTTCTCTAGTGTCATCAAAAGTTTTATTACGTTAAGGTTTCTAAAAAATTCCATTGATGGAAGTTAGTTACCATGGAGTAACTATACAAGGTGAGTGCAGTAGCACACTTACTTTATTTACAATTTACTTATGTCAAAAGTAAGTGTTTTTGACAGTAGTACCTAACATTTTTAATAACTTAGAAGCTTAAAGACTAGATTCTTCTTATTTCATAACAATGCATTTTTTTCAAACATAAAATGATATACATATGTATATTATCTATTTTAAAGTAACTAACATGCTGCAATTATACAAGGTGAGTGCAAATCGGCAAGAAATACAACACAATACAGAAACAACAGGCATTTTGTTTATGTAAAAAAATGTACTACTGTCAAAAACACTTACTTTTGACATAAGTAAATTGTAAATAAAGTAAGTGTGCTACTGCACTCACCTTGTATAGTTACTCCATGGTAACTAACTTCCATCAATGGAATTTTTTAGAAACCTTAACGTAATAAAACTTTTGATGACACTAGAGAAAATGTTTAGTTAATTTAAAAATTATCATAATTTTTATTCAACCTGACGTCAAGCTGGAATTTAACAGTCAACGGAGTTTGGGCAATTTTTTAACACTAAACAAATAATATAATTACCTATAATATATAATTCATGCATTAAGCCTAGTACTCTGTTCAAATTTGGGAAAAATGTTGAGCAACATTCATTATTTCATTTGATGTGTAGCCAATGTTGCCTATCACGCGAATTTACATAATTTGACGTTTTTTTTTTTTAATTAAAAGTACGCCACATTGTTTTACTTATGTAAACAAAACACATAGTATGTTTTGCTTTTTTGTGAATTTAAATCGAAAATAAATAAAAGTTAAAATATTAAAAAATCTGTGTTGAATCGAAATCTTTAAATAAAAATTAATAAACAAATATTACTAGCCGCTTGTGCAGCGGAACAACAAGTAATAGATATTGTTGTTGCGGCAGAAGAGCTTTTGGATAAAAATTCCACGTGACACAATTGCTACTTTAATTATTTCGCTGTGAAAAAATAATGTTGCCAGATACATTTCATATGTTTTTCACAAATACTTCTGCTACATTTTTTCATGAAAATTTCATGTTTATTTTTTTAACTTGTATTTTGACAGCATTCCACTTGAAATTTTGAACAGAGTACTATGCTTTAAGAATAAATATACGGCATTATTTTGTTTTATCTGCGAAATTTTCTTAACACTAAAGCCAAAAAAAATAACTTGTTATGCTGCTTCCAATGTACCATGTATTTTATATAACCAGTTCAAATTGTTTTTTTTTTTTTTTTACTGCAGAACGATTTTGAATTATACAAACATTTATTGGCAATAAATTCTGAAATAGCGCATCTTTTTTTTATGTATTTATAAAATATTTTTGAATATATTTATGTACGGATACGAGAGTATTTAAAAAACCAAAAAAATTGCATTGTTTACAAACTGGTTTCAAATACGGTTACAACTGAAAAAATGTGAGTTTATATTTAAGTTTTTCTTAATTAAATGAACAATCTAAAAAAACACAAAACATAAGTTTTATTAATATTTTATAATATATTTTATAATAAACAATGGACCTTTTCGTCTAGCTTTCAAACAAAGACTTTTTGAGATCTTAACTATTCTTTATAAAATTGCTTTATAAAAGATAAAACGTCATGATATACTATATGTCCCAAATATGACTTAATCTGTTGGAATTTGTCTTAGAACCGAAAACTTATTATTTATTTATATTTATATATTTGTTGGTTTTTGAACAGATTTTTATTAGTGGGGAATTCAGGATTCTAAAATGAGAAAATAATGTCCAAATCTATTATAGCAGGCAGCAAATACAACAAGTAAGAGTTTATATTCGCCTGTGCCGAATCTTATATACCAACCACCAAATCGCTTATTATGGGGCGAATTTCATAAAATATTGCAACGTAATTTTTATTTATTTTAGTTAATTTTAATCTCAATAACGACATTTGTCAGAATTTTATGCATATTTCAAGAATTTTATTTGTCTCATTCTTTAAAATTGCACTTTGTTCATATTTTTGCAACATGTAACATAAAGCGATCTACTTTAACACAGAATAAATTAAGTACCAAAAAGCCCTATGAAACTGATTTAAACTTTTTGAAACGTCAAAATTGTCACATTTTTATACTTACCTATAACTGATCTGTGTAAAATTTCGGTTCGATATGGATGTTTATGTAGGTTAATGAGTTTTCGGGAGTAGTTTTTATAAAGGAACTGTGACCTATTACGGCAATAATGATTTTTATAAGAGATAGCTAAACCCGGCGTGGTTCGCTACCCCCTCGTTATAAAATAAAACTTATTTATGTATTTACAAACAATTATTTATTTAATTTTAAAGTAAAGAAATTTTAAAGCGCGTCATATGAGCGATGCATTTCAGTGGGCGAGGACATGCCCCTTTGTCCGCTTACATAGTCAACAATTTATTAATTCGTAAGAATATCCTATTGTGAAAATTTAATGACGATCGGTCCAGTAGTTAAGACTATATTACGAATATGGAGCGATCATCATCATATTGAGAGTGGCAATTTATATAAATGTATGGACTATTGTGTTGAATTCCTACTTGATAGTGGATTCATGCTCATTTAAATGATTTTCGGAAGTGGACTTAATATGGGGGCTATGAGAAATCGTAAACCGATTCCTACCATTTTCAGCAGGAGTTCTATAATAAAACTAAAGTGTGCAAAATTTCGTGATATTATCTGCAATATATTTGAAGAAAATAGCAAAAGATATCTGAAAAATATCAAGGTAGTCTGAAACTTTGATCTACTACTACACCGATTTTGCTCATTTGCAATGCCAAACATTTCGGTGGATCAAAGAATGTTTACTAAAAATTTCATTGTTTTATGTCTTTTTTCGAAGCTCTGTCGTGCCAACAAAAGACGTTTTAGAATCTGATAAGTACCCAGAATATACAGAATTTTTTTCTCTACTTATAACTTTTGCATTTTTAATTTTTTTTTTGCAGATAATACAGAATTTTATAAAATTTCATAATGTCATCATACTCAGTGGAAGAACGTGTAAAAATTGTTGAATTTTATTATGCTTCCGGACGATCAATTGTTACAACACAAAGAAAATACCGTCAGCATTTTAATACTGCATAGGCTCCCAGTGTAAACATGATAAGAAGCTTAATGACCCGTTTTGAGAATTTGGGTTCAGTGGGTAATGAACCACGAAGAAATGTTGTTCGTCCTGTTCGCACTGAACAAGCTATAGAAGCTGTACGAGAAAGTGTTCACACGGATGCAACTGTGTCTACTCGTCGACGAGCTACTCAATTGAACATCTCCAGAACATCGCTACGACGTATTCTAAAAGTTGATCTGAAGATGTTTCCATATAAAATTCAATTGGCCCAAGAATTATTGCCGAGGGATGCACCACAACGGCTACAATATGCCAATAGATTGATTTTGCTAGCTACAGAAAATGACAATTTTTTGGATAATCTGATTATGAGCGATGAAGCACATTTTCATTTAAATGGATATGTGAATAAACAGAACTGCCGAATTTGGGGTACAGAGAATCCAAGAGCATTGCATCAGCGACAATTACACCCTGTCAGATGCACTGTTTGGTGTGGAATCATGGCTGATAAAGTTATTGGTCCATATTTCTTCGAAAATGAGCTTAATGAACCACAAACCGTCTCTGGGGTGGTATACCGGACCATGTTGGAAAATTTTTTACGTCCGATAGTTCTCAATAATCGTAACATATGGTTCCAGCAAGATGGAGCTACAGCTCATACCGCAAGAGCCACAATGGCACTTCTGCGAGAACTTTTCGAAGACCGAATAATTTCAAAAAATGCAGATTTCGCGTGGCCACCTCGTTCTCCAGATTTGACGGCCCCAGATTTTTTTTGTGGGGTTTCTTGAAGGAACGAGTTTACGTCAACAAACCACAAAATATTCAGGAGCTAAAGCAGAATATTCGCACAGAAATTGCTCAACTGCAGCCAGAAACGTTGCGCAACGTAATGCAAAATGTATTGAGTAGAGCCATTAACTGCCAACAGGAAAATGGACGCCATCTAAAAGATGTAATTTTTCATACTTAGCATAAAAAAAATTTATAATTCAAACTTTAATTTGCAAAAAAAAATAAATAAAAAAATTTAAAAACACAAAAGTTATAAGCAGTTCAAATCAGTCAGTCAAACTTGGCCCACCCTGTATTAGGGCTAGATAATCCTTACTTAGTGTTTCTTATTTAATCTCAGCTCAAATTTCATTAGTATTACTAATTGGACAAAAATGTTGGTTCGATATCCATATTTATTTATTATACTTTTTTGTATATAATTTTGCACGTGGACCTTGTATCTCCCATATGGTCAAATTTGGACTGATATTTGTGAAATAGGCTAGACGATAGAGTGCCGGACTATCAGTCAGAGGGTTGCGGGTTCGATTCCCGTCAAAGACTCTGGGTGTTTTCTGCAGACAAGCCAAAAAGGTTCGCAGTTTGTGTTTGTTAAAAAAATAAAATAAAAAAAGTACCGATATTTATAAGATATATATAAAGATTAATGTCGTTTTCGTATGTGGTCCCTATATGGGAGCTATGACAAATTATAAGGTGAAAATTCAGAACAGCAATTTAAATATCTATAAGGACTATTTGTGTCGAATTTTAGCATGGTAACAATTTGTATACAGTATTTATACGTATTTAGGTGAATTTCGGAAGTGGTCAAACATGGACCGAACTTAAATTACGTTATGCGATTTCTTTTTAGATGAAAATTATTTTTGCTGAATTTTGAATTGATATTGGAATCTTATAGGTGTTTATGTGTAATTGAAAAATCATGGACCGATTCTTACTATTTTTGCCACAGTTTCACCTTTTATTATAGATATAACGTACAGAAAATTTAATGGTATTATCTGTACTATATTTAAACAAAATAGCAAAAAAAAAAAAACTGAGTTAATATATCTTATTTTGATAGAGGTTGTCACACATTTTGGTCCATAACTCTTGTTTTACAACACCGATTTTGCTGAATTATAAAAAGTTTTTTGTAAACTTTACTGATTTTGGTTGTGTATTTTGGACGTGAGAGTATTTTACACAGACAAACTGACATATTAATAGACGGACATAGCTCAATCGACTTAGAATTCCATAAGGATCAAGAATATATATACTTTGTTGGGTCTCAGATGAATATCTCTCAGTGTTATACACGGAATTACAAACTTATATATACTCAAATTACCTTTTGTGGTAATGTAGTGTATAAACACGAAAATCATCAACCAATTAAAAGTAATTCGATCGCATATAGCCAATAGTCTAAAATACAATAAGTCGTTCTTGGTTTATTATATGTAGAATATAAGGTTATATATTTGAATAGGAGAGAAAAAATGCAAGTTTAAAATAAATATATATATTCGAACAAATCTCGAATTTCTTCATTATTAAAATTATGGTTTTAGAAATTTACTACAAAATAATAATAAATTCTTTAATCTGAGCATGACTACTACTTGTACTTGAAATATATTCTTTTAATTAAAACAGATATCGATCTTTTAAGGGCAACTCCAAGAAAATAATTTATAAAAAACTCCCACGAAAACTACCAAATATGTAGTCAATAATTTAGACATCACTGTAAATCATATAAAATAAGTAAAAAGCTAACATTAAGAGATTTCAAAAATATTTAAGACAGTGTTGTATGTCTCCGGTAAAAAAAAAATATCTTATATTATTTTTTGCAGAATTTTGCGTACTTTGTTATAGTGTGATTCTATACGCAGTTATTTACTATAGAGTCATATTTCGGAATAAAATTTGCTGACTACGATAAATCATGAACAGCTTTTCCCAGAGTTTGTCTTATATATGTGCAATATATGAACAAATATAAGTCCCAATTTACAAAGCAATTTATTCGGTGTTTACACAACACAATATAATTGTTAAATCACTCGTATTGTTTTTTGGGAGTATACTCACATTTCTATACACATATGTAATACAAATAAGAAAGTAACAAGAATTGCTAGTACAATCAAGTGTGTACTTGTCTAATCTTCCACTCACCCCGACATCTTAATTGTAATCAGCTAAGTTTAAACAATTGTTTTGTGTAAACTGGGACTAAACAATAACGAAATTTTATGAAAAAAAACAAAATATTTTTAGCGTGTGGAATGATTTCATTGATTTACAATAACAATAAATCTTGTTAAATAACTGTTGGTTCTTAAATGAATAATTCTCAATATTGTCTTTTGAGTGACAAAGTTAATCTTAAATATTACATTTTTAAAAGATTTCTGTAAAAAGAAATGTAATTCGGTCGTTAAGGGGGAAAAATGGGGCAAAAACGGGTAAAACTAGTGCTTAATAGTGATATAAAAAGCGTTCTGTAAAAGGAAACTACAAAAAATTGGGAGTTAATTAATTTTTGTTGGAACTTATTTCATTGGGAGTTAATTCATTTTTATTGGGATTTATTTTTACATTTTGAAATAAGTCCCAAAAATTAGGACTTATTTCATTTTTGCCTTTAGAAGTTATTTCATTTTTTCAGTTGGGCGTTATTTAATTTTTTAAGGGACTTATTTCATTGAGAGTTATTTCACTGGGACTCATTTCATTTGGGAGTTATTTCACTGTACCGGTGGTGAGTACATAAGATTCGGTACAGCCGAATATAAATTCTTACTTGTTTTCATTTTGCTCGGAGGGTCGAAAAAAAATTTTGAACGAGAGTTATTAACCAAAATGTTATATTTAAAAATTGTTGTAGATTATAAGAACACAGAAAAACAAATCATGTTTTTTTTCAATTAAACCTTTGATTGATTTTAAAATAATTTTCAATTAAAATTTTAATTGATTCAATTACTTTTTCTGATATTTTCAATTAAATTTCACATTTTTTTTAATTGATACTATCATTTTGTTTACAGGTCCGATTTCAATTAAATTTTTAATTGATTCCACAAATATTTTAATTGAAACTCATTTTTATTTTTTTCTGTGAATAAGCACTGGTGCAAATTGTAAAAATCGGTCCATGATTTCTACTATGCTCCAAACAAATTTCAAACACAAAATCTCTTGTACATATCGATATTGTGCCAACATATTTGTAGTTTCATTATCTTTAGGTGTAGGATGGATGGTTAAGAACCGGCACAGTGGCTTTTTATATAAATTTTAACAAAATATTGAATTTTAAAACAAAAACATAAAATTTTTTATTGCATATTTTATACATTTTAAACGCATATTCTTCGTTTTTAAATGCATTTTTAATGCGCATAAAACACTTTTTATATTTTATATTTGCTCTGATTATATTTTACGTTGCTCTGATTATTACGGTCCATTTAAACAGTAGTTAAAAACCTAAAAGTTTTGTGGATTTTATAAAAAGTGAATGTGTGAGATAATTAAATAAGTTTGTTGCTTAAGCCTAATTATGTCGAAAATATATACATACATATGTTTATTTATTCGGATATTTTTATTAATTGCTGTATTTATTTGGGTTTTTGTACATTTACATATTTCATTTTGTTTCATTTAAGCATTTTTTAATTATTACCTACACATTTTGTTTAACATATACAGATTTATTGCAAAGAAACTTTCAAATACTCTTGTTAACAAGTAGTAAATGTATTAATTTTTTCATGTATACATGCTTAAATACATCGTAGGTAACTAATTAACAAGTCAACTTAGTTTATGTGTTAAAAAACTTAAATTTTATAATGTGAAGAAATGTAATTAAGCATTTGATTGAATAAATTTAAAGCAAATGCTATCTCATACTTGTATGCCATTAAAAGCCATATAAAAATGTGATTTTGAATGTATAAATAATTTACACGATAAGTGAAATCTACTTGAATGTGAATAGTGTAGAATGTCACATATAATTATAGCTCTGGTAAGGCTTTACTGATACTGTATGTTTTTATTTCGTTAAAAATCAATAATTCAAGATGCATTTTAAATTCGCAAAGTCAGGCAAAACTAAAGTAAAATAAAAGTCGCATTTTTAAAATCTGCTAGTTTTTGCAAAATTATGCAAACTAAATCTTATAAATATAAATCAGTTATAAAAAATGTTAGCTGAATTTATCAGAGTAGCAATGAATAATAAATTTGTGATTAAATTAATTTATTAAATCAATTTGTTTAAGACAAATAAATTCTCCTTCAAATTTAGTTTTATATTTTTACTATATAAGCTTAATCCAAATTTATTAGGAATCATTCTAACAACGATTAAGAAGCCACAAAGGAAAATATGCGTGCTTTTATTATACTGTGTTTGCTGGCTGCTGCCTGTGCCAATCATTTGGGTTACAATTATCAGCATGTGAGTCACAGTTCTAACAGTGTGCCTAGTTTTGCCAAATTGCAAGGTGGTGCTGATTTTGCTGCAGGATCTAGTAGTGAACCTAGCTTTCAGGGAGTTGCCGAATATGCTGCAGGCTCAAATGCTGCCCCCAGTTATTCTGATTCTCAAGGAGTAAGCGATTACGCTGCTGGGTCGAATGTTGCTCCTCAAGGTGATTTTAGTCAAGCTTCTCACGATCATGCCGCTTATACTCCTCAAGCTGAAGTTGAAAAGGAGTTCTTTACATACACCGCCAACGAAGAGGACTTTAGTGAACCCGCTCCATCCAATCAATTTTCAAACTCCTTACAGCAAGGTCTCCGTGTGATTTTCATTAAGGGTCCCGAAAACAGCGGCTTGGAAAATGCTGCTCTTGCTTTGGCTAAACAAGGCTCAGAACAAAAGACCGATATTTATGTTCTTCACAAACAAGCCGATCTCAGCGCATTGGCCAATAATTTGAACAGCGACAACAAGATCAACAACATCAAACCCGAAGTTCACTTTGTCAATTACCGTACCCCCGAAGAGGCTGTCAATGCTCAAAAAGCAATTCAAGGTCAATACGATTCTTTGGGTGGCAGCTCTCATTCTCATGATGGTGGTGTTGCTCCAGTCTTGAACTTTAATTCTGAAGCACCTGTTGCTTCTCATGCATCCGATGGTTCTGACGGTGTTGGTTATTTAGGTGCTGGATCTCTTGGTGCTGTTTTTTCCGGATCTCATGATAGTATTTCAAATGCTGGTTTATCATATCCATCAGCTGGCGCCGATGTTGCTGCTCCAGGCCCATCATATCTTCCTGCATCAGTTTTCCGCCGTTTGCGCTTGTAAATTATAAATGTATTTGATTTGTTTTAGCGCATGTTCATTGTTATTGTTGTTAAATTTTAAGCAAATAAAAATATAGTTTTAAACAAAAATAGAAAACATCTGAAATTCTGTTTTATTCATACTGTTGGATAAGATCGTAATCTAAATAAAATTGTTATGATTATTTAACTGATTGTTCGACCTTTTTATTTATTAAACATTTATATTTTATTTTCGAGATTAAGGTCTAATATTGTTTTTATTTTTTATTTATTCCGACATATCGCTACAACAATGTGTAGCATCTTCAGGGAAACAATAACAAAATTTAAAATTAATAACAATAAAAATATTTTTCAAAAATAACAGTAATTGTCAAAATTTAAATATTACACAAACAAAAATATTAATATGAAAAATATTTTAGTTTTTTGTGTTTTTATAAATTAAGTGTCTATAAGATTGAGCAACATTATCTGTATCTACTTTATAATTAATTCTAATTGAATTTTCTTTTCTGGCAAAAATGTTACACTTTTTTCTTTTTTTTATATGGGAAATGGGTAAAAAGTGTAACATATATGTAACATTTTTGCCAGAAAAGAAAACGCCATAAGATTTTTTGGTACATTAATAATTTCTAACATTTCTAACATATAAAGACGCGACGTTTATAATTATTTTCTGTTTTCAAAACTGATATGTTCTCAAAGTCAGGATAGTAATTCAAATTTGCACAATGTGATGATAATGCTGTTTTTTGTGATATTCATAAATAAGTTGTAAATTATATTCAAGGTAAAGTTACCAACACAGCTGATTATTATGTTTGTGCTTTAAAATGTCACACTTTGTTTTTTTTTTGTTGACATTAAAAATAATTTAATTAAAAACAGACAAAGTAAAAACTTTGCAAACAATTTATTTTGGGAAAAATATTTTTCCTGTAAAAAACAGATTAAATGCTATCAATATTGTATACATACACATACGCTCCGTAAACACAAAAGGGTCACAACTCAAAATACTAAAATTTTCAGGAGAGACAAAAAACTTCATCGTGCACAAGCAACACACTTAAAATAAAAATTGTTTGCAGTAGTTAGAGATGTGCACTCTTAATGAATTTATGGCAAAAACAGTTTCGGAAAATTTTGAGTTGTGACCCTTTTGTATTTAGGGTGCGATATGTAGAATAATTTCATTTCAAAGTCAATATACATATATTTTAAAACTGTTGCTGTTCTGTAAATTGATTTAAATAAGTTGCCCAAAAATGTTCAACCTTGAATAGAACATCCCCCAAAAAAATGTCATTATGGACATTTTAGTTTACTTAATTTTAAATTAAATTTATTTATTTTAGTAGAGGTTTGTGCCTCTTTTGTTGATCAATACTTCACAGATCCTGCTTGGGAGCAATTTATATAGCTCGGTAATGTAATATACATAGTTGAATGGAGCTCCTGGCTAGTTTGATGGCATTAATAACTTCGGAAACAGTTGTATACTGCTGCCCAAACTCATACGCCTTTCGTGATAACCATTCCCAAACGTTTTCGATAACGTTACCATCGCCAGTGACGATTTCGTCGCCCTCTTCACCACTGCCTTCTCTTGACACCACATTCTCCTCAGCTGCCGCAGCTTCGTCCTCCTCTGGAAGAAAGAGAAACCATTTAGGTGAAATCGTAAAAATGATAAAAGAGCAAAATAAAATATTAAAAAGTGTGCTAGAAGACAGCCAATATTTATCAAATGAAATTGTTAATGCGATTCGGTAGCAAAGTGAAACTGTCAAAGAGTTTATCCCCCTTATTCAAAAACGATTATTAAATTTAACAAACGTTTATTAAGGCAGATTGGCATATAAAAATTTGCTTAATAAAGTTTAATAATCGTTTTTGATAAGGGGGTATAAATTTAATGAAAATCTTAATAGATAAGTTTTAAAAATGTTGTTCCATGTATAATCTTCTTTCTACATACATATGTACATAAAAATAAATCTGCTAAACCGCTGGACAGAACTATTAAATATCGCATATTTAAAGAAGTGGGGATTGCATTTTGTGCAAAGTAAAATTAATATAATGTATATATGCATTGCGTGAAGCATATTAACTTATTATAATTACATAATCATAGTATTTGTACTTACTAAAACTCAAAGCTATTGCATTCCTAATAGCTGATGCTGCCACGTCATTTTCGCCAACTCTTGTTCTGCTTTCTTTCCATTTGATCACGATGTAAATGCCAAACAAATTTTTTCACATTTAAACAGCTGTTTACTAAATGCAAAAACTCTCGTCTGTCAGGATAAAATCTTAATTCACATTAGTGAGATTTTAATGCAAATTAACGCTGTCGTCTGTCTACTCTATTAGTAACATAAATAAAATCGAAATCAAAGGTAAAGAAGAAACCAGCCTTCGGCTGAGCAGCAGTCCCCAACTGCCGGCATTACTAGGGCAGGAGTTAACACATCAACTCCCACTGCCTTATCAAATGAAAATCCGTTCCAGGAGAAATCGGTAATTAAGAGAATGCCGCCGCAAAATAACCCCCTTGCGGATGAAGATCCACAATCATCTTGTTCTCAAAAGGAGGTGAAAGATGCTAAAAACGGCGTTGATACATTCTCCGAGTTGGGGAGAATGATAGTAGGCTTTATGGATTATGTAAAGGGCCGAAATAATATGCACCTTGCCATCAATGACCAAGTAACGACGATACGGGCTACTTACAATAAAGTACGAGAAGAACTGTACGATAGACGTCCAATTGAAGATCGGAAAATAACCGAACGAGCTACTCAGACGACAGCGAGAGTTTGGCCCACGAAAACAGAGGCGAAGCGGAACACACCCTAAATTGCCGGCTCCAAAAAGGACGAAGCAAAACTTGACAGAAACCCCTTCTGTTAATAAACCCGATATAAACTCTAACTCCAAAAATGAAGACAGTGAGTGGACAGTAGTGAACCTAGGCCGGATACAATGATAATATTTGTAAAAGAGAATATCTCATATGCCGATATACCAAAGAGAATTAGATCAGACTGACCTGACTTAAAGGAACTAGGAGAAGAAGTCAACAAGTTCGCAGAATTGAAGGCTAGACATATAGAAATAACCGAAAAATTCCGTCAAAAAATTGAAAAGGCGCTAATGGTTCGGTTTAAGTAAGAACCTGCAAAGAAGATATGGTGATAGAATACAAATATATGGACGACTTTACGCATGCAAAAAAAGCTGCTCTTGTATCATACGCTTTGGCGAAAATGATGCCTGATATAAGTATGTAGGTGGACCACGTCAAAGTCTGTAATGCAGTCCTACTCTACGGGTCACCAGTTTGGGAGAGTACATTATACAAAAACACAATGGCGGAGTAGCAAAGAAGATGGGATAATAAATCTAAAGGTTGTTGGAACTTTAAATTTATCTTCAGTATTGATATGTGGTTAAAGCGCAAGCACGGGGAAACCAATTATAACTTGACCCAATTCATTTCAGGACATGGGTCTTATAGAAACTATTTGTAAAGATGACGAAACGGCAGAACATGTCACATTTACATGCCCGAGATTTTTAAAACTACGTAGGAGACTCCAGACGTACCTTGTGTAATGGACGACTATTTTTAAAAAGATTTAATTTTAAATGGTCAGATTTTATGTTGTAACACATAAATATTTGTGTATTATTTCTTGTTTTAACTCAAATAAAAATTTTGCTTCAATTCATTTTTTTTGAAAATTTCGTTTTGAATTTTAACAGTAAGGCTTTGTAAGTTGTATTTCACCTCACATTGTTGTATTTACTTTAAAGAATCAAGTTAGCCACATTGAAAACAGCCAAATTGTTTTGACATATGGCAAGGTATTATAACGAATATCAACGCCTATAAACGCCATTAACAATTCCGAATATTAACGAAAATTAAAGCATGGTTTTTCGTAACCAAATGTGTTAATATTCTTTTGATTTTTATACCTCAAGGTGAACACATCGCTCGGTAAAGATATATAATATCCTTTGTAGTGGACACACTGTATTTTATATAAACTTTATTTAAAAGTTTCATAGTAAACTTAAGATTTCTAGGTAATTAATTAACATATTATAATTTTTCTAATAGACAACGAAGGAGAAATTAGCTTATTGCTAAATCTTAAGGTTCGACATAACCTGCATCCTTCATAATCTTTGAGGTTATTGGAAGACAGGTTGATAAATTGTGGAAAAACCCTATAAAAAGTCTCGAACACACAAGCTAATTTCTATCCACAAGGTACGGGGGTGTTTAGTTAGCCACCACTGTATGCACTTAATTCCCATTTAATAACACCTAAAAACCACTCTCACAAGAATTGTGTTTACCGCTTATCATCATTATTTTAAATCCACCGGCAAGACAACACCTAAAGTCAAGTTCTTCGCTATTTCGTATCAGCCAAAAAGAAATAACAAAAACAACAAACATATATTAAGCAGTCTCAGAAAAGCTCTAAAACACCTGCCAGCTTCCAAAACAGGGACGCAGGCATCGACTAGGGAAACCTCCAAAAGCCATCTAAGTTCTTCATAAGAATTGAAGAATTTGAGTCTAAAAATTATTAAAATTTTACGTAAGATTGTGCTTGGTTAAATTTTTTTTCCCCTATATTCTTTCTAGAATCAAAATGGTGCAAACCATTTAAATTACCTTTAAGAAATAAAACTACCTTTGTTTCTTAACAAATTGTATACGTGTATTTAAATCCCCGAACTTAAATGCGATTTAAATATAAATATATCAGAAGTTAAAAACCAAAAGTTTAACAGGCTTAAGGGTAAAAAGAAATTTAACTTATGGCACATAAATTATCACAGTTGAATTAGTTATTAATTAAGTTCTTTTTATTATATGTGTAATATAATTAATGGCAGGCAAACTAATTAAGATATCTGTAACAACAAACTAAACATCCAACAAAAGCAGTCTGACGAGGCCTCATCATTCAGCGTTTCCAGAATTAAGTTGGTGAGTTTTTTCTCTGTTGTAAATATCTTATTAATTAGCACAATTTGTTTCGCATTCATTATTAGTAAATTTAATAACAAAATCAGAATTTCTGTAATTTAAAAACAATAATCAAATCTTTGAGATTTGCTTTTACATATGCCTTAATTTGCTAGGGAGTACTGTATCAGTAGCAAAGCAATAAAAAACAAAAAAAAAAGAGAACAAGTAATAAAATACATTCTTTGGTTTCTCACGTTTTTTTTGTTGACACAAGTAGTTCATAAATTGATATGTAAAAGCAAAACGCATCAAAATCAAAAAATCATAAAACAACAAACAAAAAAAAAAAAAACAAAGTTAAACAATGATCATTTAACATTGTAAATGATCATTACAAGATACACATTGCATACTCTGATTTGATTATTCTATTTTACTACAGTATAGTCACAAAAATCTAGAAACTTAAGATAACAGATTATTTCATTATAAAATATTATAAGTATAATTATCTATAGTTAATTACTAGGCATTCTTTTTCTTTAAAATTTGAGTTTCCATCATTAGTTTTTTTTTGCTTAAATATTATAATAATGTTTTTTTTTTCTTTTGCTACTTTAAACCCAATTTATATTTAAATTTTTTTGAATGTTTTTTTTTATTACCTACATACCTACATAATGGTTTTCATCAATTTTGTTAAATAAAATTTTAAGTGAATTATGAATTTCTAAGTTACTTTTAATGTTTTCGCAATGAGATGAACAAGTAAGTGTGGATTTAATTAGGGATCTTAGTGTCATATTCGCCAATAAGATCATTGGATGGGAGGGTTTAGAGGCGATTATCCCAAACAACATCTTGGGATGATAATAAAAGAGTTTTTCAATTAGTAATTTCAGTCAGGGAGTCTATAATAAATTATTTATGTATAATAATCCCTATGTGAGAGAAAATTTTAACATGAACAAGAATCCACCCTCCGACTGACCGCTAGTGGCAATTAATGGCTCCCGTCGTTCATTTAAATTTTAATTCCAAATATATAACCTCATATAGCGTTGAACATGATATGTTCAATTGTACATTACACTTGGAGAAACTTTGTACCCAGGTAACATAATCAAAGTTATGCTGCAGTCGGAGGAAAGTTGGACCGCAATAAAAACGTATGCTAGCGGCATAAATCGGGCGCTTCGCGAAGAAGAGGAAACTCGTAAGTCCACAGAAAGGAGGTCACTAGAAGACTAATAACCGGGGCAGAGTAAGCTGGCAACCTCGTAAAGTAATATCTGATGGCAGATCCGCGGCTTGTGGTTTAGTAATAAGCTGATTCGTACATGTTTTTATGAAGATTCCACACCTCCAGCCATCATTCACCACTTGTGGTTGTGGAGGTTATGATAACAATACAAAATTGATCTAAAAATGCTGAACTTTTTATGAACAATACAAAATTGATCTAAAAAAATGCTGAACTTTTTATTTAAAAAAATTCATAAAATTTACATAACAAAATGTTTAAACAAAAAAATTGGCTACCGATATACGAAATATTTATAGCCCACATTCACAGCTACTCAAAATTATCATCCAATTGAAACCGTAGGTATTTAGGTGTGACGAATATGTCACCTCATTATTATATACAGAGAGAGACACACACACGCACTCTGTCTTATGTAGAAGCAGTTAATCTCAACCTGTATATAGTTCATTATGAAGCACCATGGAATGAATACACGGCATTTAGATACTAATTTGCATAATACCATTTAAACAACTTCACAAGTTCATCAGAATTTAATTCAATAATTTCATGACCATTTTAGTTAGACTATGATCGCGTGCCGTTTTTTTTTCTCTTTGTTTTTAAATGAAAATATTTAATACTTCGACTATTTAACGTTAACGTCAACGTAACCGAAAACTTGTTGAAATAATTGAAAAAACACCACTACCACCGCGTTAAAGCACCAACATCGCACTACTGGCCAACAAATTAACTAACCAACTGACTGGCTAATAGCTAATCAGCCAAAAAACAACCATTTGATTCGAAATAGAAAAACAACAATTTCATGGCACTTTTTAGTTATAAACATAAAAAAGAGGAATGCAGAGGTTACAAATCCATTATTATTTGACATATATAAGACAGTGCCGTAAGCTACGAATATTATCATTCTTATTTCGAAACTTCAAGTGTTATTAACAAACCAAAAATTTAAATCGTTTAAATCGACATGCGTGCTTTTGTAGTCTTATGTTTGGTAGCTGTGGCTTGCGCCGACAAATTGGGATACAACTACCAACCCGTTGGTCATTCTGACAGTGGATTGTCTTCCACTCCAGGATCTGGGAGCATCGGCAGTGGCTTAGGAGGATTTGGCGGTGGTAATCTCGGCGGTCTTGGAGGTGGCAGCCTCGGTGGTGGTTTAGGTGGTCTTGGTGGTGGCAACCTCGGTGGTGGTTTAGGTGGTCTCGGTGGTGGCAACCTCGGTGGTGGTTTAGGCGGTCTTGGTGGTGGCAGCCTCGGTGGACTCAGCGGTGGTCCCAATGGTGCTTCTTATGAAGGTCCCTCATACACCGCTCCCGCTGAATTAGAAAAGGAATTCTACACTTTCTCTGCCCCCGAAAGTGAATTCGATGATGCTAACGCCGCCCAAAAGATTGCTAGCAGTGTGAAACAAGGTCTCCGCGTTGTCTTCATCAAGGGACCCGAAAACAAGGGACTCGAAAATGCTGCCCTCGCTTTGGCCAAACAAGCTGCTGATCAAAAAACTGCCATCTATGTCCTCAACAAACAAGCCGATATTGGAGATTTGGCCAACAGACTCAATGCCATCAACAGAAACAACAACAACAAACCCGAAGTTCACTTTGTTAAATACCGCACCCCTGAAGATGCCGCCAACGCTCAAAAAGCCATCCAAGGTCAATACGATTCTTTGGGCGGTCCTTCTCAATCTCACAATGGTGGTATTGCTCCCGTTCTTAACTTTGCTTCCCAAGCTCCCGTGCACTCTGCTCCTGCTGCTCGTGCTCCCGGTAACGCTTACTTGCCTTCTTCAATCTTCCGTCGCTTCTAAATATTTGTCTAAACATAGACAGTTAAGTTTAGTTTCTTAAGGACTGATATATTTGTTAAATTTTTGTTTTGTTGAATAATGATTAATTACACACGAATAAACCAAGTTTTATTTTAAAAAAATTACAAATTTTATTTATTTATTTATATTTTTTTTAAAGAGAAGTAGCACTCAGGCAATTAATATGCCTATATATTCATTAATTAATTGTGTACTTTCTTTGGAAAAGGATAGGTAGAAGAAGAATATGTGGTGAAAGTAGAGACAACACTGTAATTGCGTGTTATGTTTATTAATAGATCAGTATTGAAGCGCCTCTGGTGGTGAGTAGGTGCATTGATCAAAGCTTGATTTATAGCCATTATTTGAAATATTTTACTTCGGTGGCGTTTAATTGCTATATCACCGAAGGAGGGCGCTGTGATAAATATTAGTTATGGACAGTTATGGACAGAAAACTAATAATTATCAGAAACTGGTGTTGTTTTGAGTGGCAGCGGCTGGGAATCACCAAGGCTACAAATGCCAACTCATGCTTAAAGATCAAACGCGCTAATCAATTAAGGGTGCTGCCCTCTTTTTAAAGTTTATTTGACCTTTTTTATTATTATTAATATTTTAGAAATTGTTCAAGCTCAAGTCTTTTTTTAATTTTTATTTTTAATATTTCGCTACATCTTTGTGAGCTTCTTCAGGAATTTTTTTTTACGTTTTTTATTATTTTTATAAATATTTTAATTGTTCCCAATTCTTTTGGGTTGTTTATTATGACTGGCCTACGATTGGTCGAAATTTTTGTTTTAAGTATCAACTATATTTGTAAAAAAAACTCTAAAAAAATTTAAGAATTAAAAGTTGTAACATGTTTTTTGAGTTTGTTTTCCAAAAAAGTCCTTATATTTTTTTTAATAGACAAAGTTTTTCTTCGGGATTATTTATAATTGTTATATGATCAGGCACGAGAACTTAATGCATAAGAGCATAAAATAAATTTGACTCATTAAAGCGGACATAGCTATCACCAGCCCTGTCTAAATAAACAATTCTAAAATCGCAAACCACCGATCCTCTAAAAGGTTTCATATTTGTATGTATGTACATATCGTCACCTGAAATTCCCAAAGACGTAATTCTCAAAAAATCAAAATTCGTTTTTTATTGAATCTGCAACACAAGGCTAAAATAAAATGCTCCTAAAAATGTTAAGCTTCTACGTTCCAAACTAACGATTTTCAGAAATGGTAAAAGACGTAACATCATTTAAACGTTTTCATAAAACACAAAATACTTAACCCACATTTTTGTTTACAGAAATAAGTTTGTCGTCTATATACATATATAATATATTAAGACAAGATGTGAAGAAATCGCGATTTTCAATTAAACAGTTTTTATTTTATAATGTTTCTTGCTTCTCCTGTAAAATTATGATATTGAGGGTTACGTCTTTGGGCATTTTAGGTTACGATATATATCTTATAAACATCGGTATCGACTCAAAACTTTACAATGATCATTTACATGTACACAAAAATCATTCTGCAGAATTTTGTGAACTTCAATCCATCCCTCTTCCGAAAATCACTTCGGTACTCATAAATCTCGCTACCGATTCAAAAATTCTTTGAGCAAAAAAACAAAAAACATCCATAAAAAAAAAGAAAATTTAGTGCATATGGTAAAATTCAAAAACTTTGTTTTTTGAGTTAAAATATTTTTTTTATAGATATGCCTCTTGCTACTAAGTGACCACACAGCTCTTTTGAGGAAAAATAAAAAAAAACTCCATTTTGAAATAAAAAAATGGGGGAAAATGAAAATGATACATGTGCCAAATATTGAAAAATCCTATTCTTGAGTTAAAGAATAATTTTTTTGATAGATATCCCACTCGCATCCCATTAAGCGATTATAAAGGCCTTGGAGGAAATTGTATAAGCTTTCTTTTGAGGAAAAGGGGCCCAAATTGAAAAAAAATTAAAAAAAAAAAAATGAAAAAAAAAAAATGAAAAAAAAAATGTTTGTAAAAAATAAAGAAAAATATTTTTTGGAATGACTGAAGAAATAGCTATCTAAAGTCCTTTGGACAATTTTTGCTAGGCCCAATAGCCGAAAAGTTACACTCATTTTAAAAAATCCCTGTATGACCAAAATGTTCTACTTTGACCCCCACTAACTCCGGCACTTCCTGACTGATAGAGCTGAAAATTTGTGTCTGGCCATGGTGAAAATTTGTTCCAAATCGGAAGACATCGAATTTAAAAATTATGTCACTTGACGTGAAATTGCCCATGTACATATATAATCCATATGTAATGTTATATTTTGAGATATACAGGCATGTGATGGAAATCGATATCGAAAACGAATCAGTTTTGGAAATACATTTTAATACATTTATAATCTAATTTTTAAAATTTTTGTTTTAAGATTCTCTTTAGTAGCCCAATATCTTTATATTTTATGTGATAAAAGTTTTTCAATACAGAAATATTACGAAAAAAAACTCATTCGTTTTCGATATCGATTTTCATCACATGCCTGATAGTTATTAGTGTCGTATAATTAAGTATTGAATGTCGTACATGAGTAAATTTTGTTTAAATAAGGTGACCAAGAAAAAATATTTGGGAAAATTTAAATTTTACTTAAAATAGGTTCATTAGGAATTAGGAATTAAAAATAAATAATAAATATCAAATCAAATTTAAAATATCCGTATATCGATTAATAACATAAAGGAAATTTAAAATTAGGAATTTTCTAATTAGGGTTTAGTGTCACCATTCAATTAGTTAATTTTTTTAAAAATAATTGAAATGACATATATATTACAACACAAACAAAATGTTTATTTGTTCATTTTGGGAAAATATGTTGAATATTGCCTACTTTGGTTTCAAATACAGATTTTTTCTGTTTAATTTATTTGGACAATTGAATTTTCAAATTGCCCAATTGCTCCATTAGATTTCGCAATTGTAAGTGTATGATTGATCTTCTTATATCAATAAGCTTCATTAACCAATATAAATTAGTATACATATATTTGATAACTTTTTTTTTAATTTATTGCAACAACGAGATTCCTATAAAAGTTTAAAAATTGCAATTTAAAATTAACTTCAAAAACCACATCACGCTAATAAAAAAAAAATTCTTACCTATGTCTGTACATACATATACACCAATACCCCGGTTTGCTCCGTTTCGGTTTGCGTCGTATCGAAGTTGCGTCTTTTTAAAATTTCCGTGACTTCGATGTTGCGTCGTTTTTGCTTCAGTTTGCGTTGCATTGCTTCGAAGTTGCATTGTTAATAAATGTTTGTATGTACAAAGCAAAAATAGAAAAAGGGAATTTCCCTTCGAAGTCTAATGCAAATTTGTATGTGAAAATTGTCTACAAGTTTTAATCTTAATATTTTTATGTTTTTTATGTGTTTTTCATGAATTGTTATTTCTTTTCTTTAATTACACAAATAATAATAAAAAATTGGTATTTGCTATTTTAAAAATCAATTCTTTTTTATTAAAATTATGATTCTCGGAACGAATTAAATGAAAATTAATAGAAATGTATGGAAAACTGTGATTCGGTTTGCGTCGTTTCAGGTTGCGTCTCGTTTTTCCGGTCCCAATTAGCTACGCTAATCGGGGTATTAGTGTATTCCAAATCCTATATTCTTGAGTGTTCTTTTTTCGTTTTATAAAAATTTGATTTTATTATCATATCGTATTTATTCTTTCGCCAACAAAATTTATTTCTCAAATGAAAAATTTTTTAAGACTATTTCATGGTGCAACTATACAAGGTGAGTGCAAATCGACAACAAATACAACACAAAACAGAAACAGCAGGCATTTTGTTTATGTAGAAAAATGTACTACTGTCAAAAACACTTGAAGAAGTATTACTTTTGACATAAGTAAATTGTAAACAAAGTCAGTCAGCTGGGCTACTGCACTCACCTTGTATAGTTGCACCATGGACTATTTCAATGCTAACTTCTAAATTTAAAATGTTCAAAAATAAAGGAAACGAAAATTGAATACACCAAACAAATAAAAAATTATATATAATTTAATTTAATAAACTATCATGTAATTTCCATATATGATTTCATAAAATTGACGCTATTACAAATTTTGAGCAGTTGCATTTATTTAGCTTCCTTTCAGCTTTAACGAATACTTAGCTTTTAAAATGGTGAAAAATGTTTCTGGTTTAAACCAAACTAAATATTTGTCTATTGATTTAAAACACCTTCGCAATACCTATGTAAATTTAATTCTTTAGAGACAATTTATGTATATTTAATGTAAATGAATAACTACATACATACATATGTTTAAAGCATAAATTAATATTAAAAATATTTTAAATATTGAACAATTCAGAGTAGAACAAGTTAAAGTCAAAATTCATTTAAAATATAATTATCAATCATAAATACTATAAATAAATACTATTTTGTTTAAGTGTTGTAATTTATGTTGCCATTGGATTGCAAAGAAGTTGAACTCTATTTTTGAATTTGCAACTTTAAATTACCATTTGAGACTATAGATGAACAATGGTAATGAATATATGATCACTTATGTTTACTACAGTGCGACTTATTTTGAATATCTACAGCATCAAAGCACACCCTCGTCGCCTACTAACTAACCAATTAGATAACCAATTGTGTGACCAACTAACTAACTAATAACCAATCAACATAAACAACTTCATATTTGATTTGCAGTAGACAAGAATGTGGCTGCTGTCGTATCATTATTATGATACTTTGTACTTGTACAGATGAGGAGAGCAGAGCAGAGGTTAAAGTCTATTCTAACTTGACATATATAAGACAGTGCCGTAAGCTACGAATATTATCATTCTTATTTCGAAACTTCAAGTGTTATTAACAAAACAAAAATTTAAATCGTTTAAATCGACATGCGTGCTTTTGTAGTCTTATGTTTGGTAGCTGTGGCTTGCGCCGACAAATTGGGATACAACTATCAACCCGTTGGTCATTCTGACAGTGGATTGTCTTTCGCTCCTGGATCTGGCAGCATCGGCAGTGGCTTAGGAGGATTTGGCGGTGGTAATCTCGGCGGTCTTGGAGGTGGCAGCCTCGGTGGTGGTTTAGGTGGTCTTGGTGGTGGCAACCTCGGTGGTGGTTTAGGTGGTCTCGGTGGTGGCAACCTCGGTGGTGGTTTAGGCGGTCTTGGTGGTGGCAGCCTCGGTGGACTCAGCGGTGGTCCCAATGGTGCTTCTTATGAAGGTCCCTCATACACCGCTCCCGCTGAATTAGAAAAGGAATTCTACACTTTCTCTGCCCCCGAAAGTGAATTCGATGATGCTAACGCCGCCCAAAAGATTGCTAGCAGTGTGAAACAAGGTCTCCGCGTTGTCTTCATCAAGGGACCCGAAAACAAGGGACTCGAAAATGCTGCCCTCGCTTTGGCCAAACAAGCTGCTGATCAAAAAACTGCCATCTATGTCCTCAACAAACAAGCCGATATTGGAGATTTGGCCAACAGACTCAATGCCATCAACAGAAACAACAACAACAAACCCGAAGTTCACTTTGTTAAATACCGCACCCCTGAAGATGCCGCCAACGCTCAAAAAGCCATCCAAGGTCAATACGATTCTTTGGGCGGTCCTTCTCAATCTCACAATGGTGGTATTGCTCCCGTTCTTAACTTTGCTTCCCAAGCTCCCGTGCACTCTGCTCCTGCTGCTCGTGCTCCCGGTAACGCTTACTTGCCTTCTTCAATCTTCCGTCGCTTCTAAATATTAAACTGAATATTTGTGTCTAAACATAGACAGTTAAGTTTAGTTTCTTAAGGACTGATATATTTGTTAAATTTTTGTTTTGTTGAATAATGATTAATTACACACGAATAAACCAAATTTTATTTTAAAAAAATTACAAAAAAAATCATGGATGTTGTTTTGTTTATTGATCGAAGAATTTTTGTTAATGAATCATAAGATCATCAAATAGATGAATAATAATCTTGTTTATAAATCTGAAAAATACCTCAGACAGTTACAGTTAGTTGTATGACTTCGAGTTCAACTGTGATAGTTAACTATTTGAGCAGCCAATTATTGTTGTGAATATTAGCTTAGTAAAATATTTTTTGTATAGCCATGACTCTCTTCATTAGATATCTTCATGTATTTCTATTCGATCTACTCTACCTTTATTTTGTTACTGTGAAAAAATGTTGATGTACATGTGGCGCCCTATTCCGATTAGTACTTAATATTCAATTACTCTTTTACATATAAAATTTAACACTAGCTAATAAGAACCATTTTGAATTTCCTTTCTTTTTCTTTCTAACTTTTGCTCGAAGCAGTTCATTTTTGTAAGTTACAAAATCTAATAAGAATTAAACTGTAGTTCCTGATCGAATAAAGTTAAATTTAATAAATACTAAATTTTAATAAATAATCTTTTATTGGGATACGATAAATTCCAAATACATTTTATAAATTTTTCAATAATTTGTGGGTCAACTACAGGTAGTTTGTAACATAAGACTACGAAATCAGAGCTGGCGTTCCATGGGGACGTGTTCTTGGATGAAAACTTTACTTGCCAACGACCGATCATTTACCATGTTCACTAATGGAGAACGGCAGTATTGATCTAATACAGATGACCCAATGTTGACGATGAAAGCTTCATGGTATATAAGAAATTCAAATATCCATAGAGACCTAGAAGTGTGACTGATTAAAGAATGAATTTAGAAAAATTCGTAAGAGATATATAATGAAATTACAACACCATCCGAACCCGTTTGCAAGATTACTCACTAGAACTCAAACAAACGCCATTCTTCTAATCATTCTAAAATCTGTGACACTTTAGTCTATCATGGCTCTCGCAATTTAGAGCAAATATTTTTTGTTTCTAGATTTAAACACTTATTGTAAAGCCTAAAGGCAGTTCAAATAAATAAATACAAAGTAAAAAAATGTTTGACTTTATAAATAGCAGATTCGATATCGCATCGGTTATAGTTAAGATTAGATTGATATTGAAAATCGATCGTGTTTCGACTGTGTTTCTTCTTTGCTTTGAGGTGTTTGGTGCGTACAACAACATGTTGTTACTACCTCAATAAATACATATGTATATATATATATATATATCTTGGGTGACGCCAATACGATTTAGGAGAAAGAGAGAGAATGCAAAAATGTGCCGTTGTCCCACATAAATTCTAGTTGCTACATCGGTATGTCCTATGCCACAAACGAAATGACTGCTGAGTCACTTAGGTAACAAGTGACTACATCCTAGGACATCCCCATGTTAAACTCGTCACCCATTAACATTGCCAGTGGTATGGCCGGTAAGTACAGGTGATTATTGGTAAGTAGTTAAATCACAAATCATTCACAACTTACCCCGACTGCTGGGTGGTTTGGTATGACCTCTATTAGTTTTTGTTGTTTTTTAATGGTTTGATGAGAGACAAACTACATATTTCAATTGTGGTTGATCTTAATAAACGTTAACATTCTTTCTTATTTATTTACATACTATAGCCTATTTTTTATAGTTTTTAACAAATTGTGTAATTGAATATGTTGACTATGAACTAAAGAAGTGCCGATATTGGGCAAAAAGTAAAACAACGAATTTTATATTCCATTAAATGCACTTTTGCCATTTATTTTAAAAGTTCAAAAATAAAAGTTATAACCTGACCTTTACGAAAAAAAAATTAATTATTAATCACTCATCTTAAATATTTCCGTTATTATCATTTCTGTTTCTCTTAACCACAAACCTAAAACGATCTCTTATTAATCCCTCTCTCAACAAAGAACTAATTTTATGATAAATGGTGCCAAGTAACCACTAAAATTAAAGTGTACCTGTTATTTTTGATCTCTGATTGCAGATAATTCATGGTATCTTAAAATTGTATTGGAATATTTCTAAATATATTGAATCATGGCTCAAAACTCCTTCCTGACACATATCAATTATTAAATGCCAGTTGTTAAAAGTCTTAAAATAGAACCGCTACACTGTGTAACGAGGGTGGCCAAAAATGGTTAAAGTCAATGTTAGAATTTGAAGGTTTTATTTTTATTTTGTAGTACACTCTGGTTAGATGATATCTAATATATCTTCTTAAAATGTTTACAAATTTTAAAGTTATAGTGGTTCAAAGTTAAGGTTTGTGTACAGCATACGAAATTTATGGAAAATTCCAAATTTTATGTTCATTTACAATACTAGGAATTTAAGTATTTGAATGTAACGGTTACCAAAATGTGTAACAGGGTTATAAGTGATGCTTCTAGTTATAATTACAACACTGTTTTTGTTTACAAATATTGATCATATGTCAGATACCGTTAGAAAAAAGCATTGTCAAGATTTTTCAGCAACCGTGAACTTTCGTAGAGAATTTAAAAGAAAGTAGAAATAACACTTTTCCTGTTTTTTTGTATTTTGTAGATACAAGTATGTATTTTTAATATATATAAAGTTCAGCTGCCCGATATCGCCCGATGTTATGCGTCATGTTAAACATTTTGTAGAAAATCATTTTAAACGAGTATTATTAGAAAGGGAACAACTCTTTTAAACTTTTCTAACATCTGGTCTAAATATCATCACATGAGAAATAGTTTTGAAACTGAGTCGAGTAACTGGCTAGATAGCGAATTATTTGGTGAATTCATTTGTAATGTAAGTTACCGTAATGTAATTTACCGGTTTTGTAATAAAACTAAATTGTGTTATAGTTACTATATTAGGAAGCAAATACAAGTGGTAGAGTCCTACCGAATGTTTCTTATGAGGAGGGTTCAATGCGAACAAAAAGAAGGCGAGTGGAAGAACTTGTCGCTTCTACTTCAACTGAAGCTCTTAAAAAAGCCACAGAAAGGCTAACAGGTTCAAATACTAATGAGAAAATTTCTGTTGAAAGTGCTCTAGCATTATACATTGATATGGATTTATCTATGAGGCAGTACAATATGATGAAAAAGGCAGTAAATTCCGTTCACGAAGATTGCTTTCCGTCATACTATATGATTGCAGATGCTAAAAAAAAGATTGTGCCTGATAACATTCAAGTAACAGAAACTTCTGCAGACCTTCCCTTAGAACAATTTTCGACAAAACTGTAAGAAGGATTTAATATGTTCATGATAATGATACCGAAAATGATATATATATGTAGTTCTAGAATGCAAGTGGGGATTTGACGGCAGTAGTGGTCATAGTGTATATAAACAAAAATTTGAAAATGAGGAAGGTAGTGATGAATTTATGTTTGTTACTTCTTTCGTCCCCTTGGATTGTGCAGATGATCAGGTAGTTTGGGAAAATGATAAACATTCATCTTGGAGGTTATGTAGACCACTTAAAATTATTTTTACAAAGAAGAATCCAAATGTAATACAATCCGTAATGCATAGCATAAATACAAAAATTGAAGGTCTAGATATATATAAATACATTTCAAAAAAAAAAAAATCTTAACGTTCATTATAAAATGCAGATGGTGCAGTTTTAAATGTATTAAGTGGAAACAGTAGTAGTTCCACTTGTGCTTTATGCCGAGCTAAGCCATCTGAAATGAACAGCTTATCGATTTTTGAAAGGCCTGTGAATAAACAGTGCTACCAGTATGGATTGTCGACATTACATGCATGGATCAAATGTTTTCAATTCATTTTGCATATTTCTTACAAACAGCATATAAATAAATGGAAAGTGGTAGGAAAAGAAAATAAAGATCAGATTGCTGAGCAAAAGAGATATATTCAAGCTAAATTTAAGCCTGAAATGGGTCTTATAGTTGATAAGGTTAAGACGGGGTATGGCACAACGAAAGATGACAATACTGCAAGGCGCTTCTTTTCTAATGTGGAACTTTCAGCTCAGATTACTAATGTAGATGTCAGGTTAATAAAAAATATTTCCATTATTTTAAGAACACTTTAAGTGGTCATTATAAAAATATATCAAGTTTTGAAAAGCTTTTAAAAGTTATTGCACTTTTATATTTTGAATTATATTCTTGGTACTATATACCTTCAACTGTACACAAAATTTTAGTTCATGGTATAGATTTTATTAAATATTCTACCATTCCCATTGGAATGTTATCAGAAGAAGCAATAGAATCAAGCCATAAAATTATAAGAAATGCAAGATTAAGACATACGAGAAAAATAAGTAGGATTGCCTCCATGAGAGACCTCATAAATTATCTTATTCTGCAGTCAGAGCCATCAATTTCGATGCATAGTCAGAAAATACTTTTAAGAAAAAGTGGTTTAAATGATCTGAAGGGTATTGAGTTGAAAAAAAAGATTTAACGACATAAAGACTGGGAATGAATCATTGGTATAATCTGAAAGTGATTACAGTGATAATTGTTAATTTACTTCGATTGCCTGTAATACTTGTATTTTTTTTATGTACATACATACATATCGTTAACTTAATACGAAAAGGCCCTAACTCATGTTTTTCATAATTTACAGGAGGAGAAAAAAACTAAATAAAAAAGATGCAATATTAATACAAAATTTTAGTTAGGGCTTTTCTTTTTTAGGCTATAACTTCGGTATTTTTTTCCGAATTCATCTGATTTTTTTGGAGGAGGTGTATCTAGTAATAGTCTCTCGAAATATGTAAAAATATCGATTTCGAAAAATTATGAGTTGGGGCCTTTTCGTATTAAGTTAACAATATGTATGTTAAATATGTTATATAAAATAAACAAGTAAAAGTGCTATATTCGGCTGTGCCGAATCTTATATACCCTCCACCTAAACGTAATAAGAAATACAAAAACTACACTGGTTATAGGACTAGAATATCCTTATTCTGTGTCTTCTATTCACTCTTCGTGCAAATTTAATTATTATTTTATATATTGTTTGAAAGACAATTTTACGACCAACATAATTTATGTTAAATATTTTAAAATTTTGTCTAATTTTCACCATTTTTAATTGATTTAATTAACAATGCTTACCATAATTTACAGAGTTTGTCTGATGTTCATAATAATCTTGAGTGTAATTTAACAGAGTATAAAAAGGGGAACAATTCGGTTTTAGTTACTTTGCTCAAAAAAAAAAAAAAAAAACAAAAAAAAAAACTTTATCAAACTTTATCAAAAATGCCAGCAAAAAAATTGTTGGCGGTTACGCCTATTTTCGAGGGGGCGGGCACGTAAAGTTGAAAATATATGGGCCTATATCTCGGGCACTATTGGGTGTCTGATAATTTGTAATACATTTAATAAAAGGTATTAAAAATACCTTTCCAACGATATACATCATGGTTATAAAATATGCACCGAATATGGGTTAAATCCGAAAAGAATATTTTTTGACCCGAATTTATTTGTTTTTTTTTTTTAATTTTTATATGGCAGCTATGACAAATTATAGGCCGATCTTCTTAAATTTTGGAACAGTGATTTTCATGCATATGAGGATATTTCACGTCGAATTTCAACATAATAACGGTATATTTAAGATATATATTAGTATTAACGTGGATTTCGGAAGTGGACCTTATATGGGGGATATAGTCAAATATGGACCGATATTCTCAAAATCCTGCAGTTTGATTTAGGCATGTATGTAAATGATCCGTGTAAAATTTTGGATTGGTATCCTTATTTATATGAGATTGATGAGTAGTAAAGTGATTTTCGGAAGAGGGCTTTATATGGGGCATACGGTTAAAAACAGACCGAAATTCACAAAATTTTGTGTGATGATTTTTGTATATATGTAAATGATTTGTGTAAAGTTTTGAGTCAGTACCGGTATTTAGACCATGACCAATTCTGGGCCGACCACCATAAAATTTAGTACAACAATTTATTTGCCTATAAAGATTATTCATGTCAAATTTTAGCCGTTTAACATTATTTATATCTGTTTTATACGTATTTAAGTGAACTTTAGAAGTGGACTTTATATGGAGGCTATGGTCAAACATGGACCGAACTAAAAAAAATTTCGTTTTTCGATTTATTTTTGCATAAAACTTATTTTTGCTGAATTTTGTCTTGATATTCCAATTTTATAGGCATTTACGTATAATGGAGCAATATTTCGGGAAGATTTTTGTATGGGGGCTATGAGAAATTATGGATCGATTCATAATATTTTCCGCACACTTTCTTCTTTTATCATAAAAACAACGTATACAAAATTTCATGGTATTATCTGCAAAAAAAAATATTGCAATAAAATGGACAACAAATATCAAATTTTTATGTAGGTTGTCTCACATATTGGTCCATAACTCTGGTTGGCCTCAACCGATTTTGCTGATTTTAAATAGCAAACTTCTCGAAGGTATGTCTGACAGAATTATTGAAGATCTGGATCCCGAAGATATCTAGGGACTTCAGAAAACTGATTTCAAGAGACAGACAGACGGACATGGCTTAACAGACTCTGCTAGCTATAAGGATCCAGAATATATATACTTTAAAGGGTCGGAAAATTATATTGTGGAAATTACAAACGGAATGACAAACTATATATACCCTTTTCATGAAATAATTAACTTCGAAAACCACATCACGCTAATAAAAAAAAAACATCTTACCTCTGTATATAGTACATACATACAAACATATATACCAAATCCTGCTCCGTTTCGGTTTGCGTCGTATCGAAGTTGCGTCTTTTTAAAATTTCCGTGACTTCGATGTTGCGTCGTTTTTGCTTCAGTTTGCGTTGCATTGCTTCGAAGTTGCATTGTTAATAAATGTTTGTATGTACAAAGCAAAAATAGAAAAAGGGAATTTCCCTTCGAAGTCTAATGCAAATTTGTATGTGAAAATTGTCTACAAGTTTTAATCTTAATATTTTTATGTTTTTTATGTGTTTTTCATGAATTGTTATTTCTTTTCTTTAATTACACAAATAATAATAAAAAATTGGTATTTGCTATTTTAAAAATCAATTCTTTTTTATTAAAATTATGATTCTCGGAACGAATTAAATGAAAATTAATAGAAATGTATGGAAAACTGTGATTCGGTTTGCGTCGTTTCAGGTTGCGTCTCGTTTTTCCGGTCCCAATTAGCGACGCTAATCGGGGTATTAGTGTATTCCAAATCCTATATTCTTGAGTGTTCTTTTTTCGTTTTATAAAAATTTGATTTTATTATCATATCGTATTTATTCTTTCGCCAACAAAATTTATTTCTCAAATGAAAAATTTTTTAAGACTATTTCATGGTGCAACTATACAAGGTGAGTGCAAATCGACAACAAATACAACACAAAACAGAAACAGCAGGCATTTTGTTTATGTAGAAAAATGTACTACTGTCAAAAACACTTGAAGAAGTATTACTTTTGACATAAGTAAATTGTAAACAAAGTCAGTCAGCTGGGCTACTGCACTCACCTTGTATAGTTGCACCATGGACTATTTCAATGCTAACTTCTAAATTTAAAATGTTCAAAAATAAAGGAAACGAAAATTGAATACACCAAACAAATAAAAAATTATATATAATTTAATTTAATAAACTATCATGTAATTTCCATATATGATTTCATAAAATTGACGCTATTACAAATTTTGAGCAGTTGCATTTATTTAGCTTCCTTTCAGCTTTAACGAATACTTAGCTTTTAAAATGGTGAAAAATGTTTCTGGTTTAAACCAAACTAAATATTTGTCTATTGATTTAAAACACCTTCGCAATACCTATGTAAATTTAATTCTTTAGAGACAATTTATGTATATTTAATGTAAATGAATAACTACATACATACATATGTTTAAAGCATAAATTAATATTAAAAATATTTTAAATATTGAACAATTCAGAGTAGAACAAGTTAAAGTCAAAATTCATTTAAAATATAATTATCAATCATAAATACTATAAATAAATACTATTTTGTTTAAGTGTTGTAATTTATGTTGCCATTGGATTGCAAAGAAGTTGAACTCTATTTTTGAATTTGCAACTTTAAATTACCATTTGAGACTATAGATGAACAATGGTAATGAATATATGATCACTTATGTTTACTACAGTGCGACTTATTTTGAATATCTACAGCATCAAAGCACACCCTCGTCGCCTACTAACTAACCAATTAGATAACCAATTGTGTGACCAACTAACTAACTAATAACCAATCAACATAAACAACTTCATATTTGATTTGCAGTAGACAAGAATGTGGCTGCTGTCGTATCATTATTATGATACTTTGTACTTGTACAGATGAGGAGAGCAGAGCAGAGGTTAAAGTCTATTCTAACTTGACATATATAAGACAGTGCCGTAAGCTACGAATATTATCATTCTTATTTCGAAACTTCAAGTGTTATTAACAAAACAAAAATTTAAATCGTTTAAATCGACATGCGTGCTTTTGTAGTCTTATGTTTGGTAGCTGTGGCTTGCGCCGACAAATTGGGATACAACTATCAACCCGTTGGTCATTCTGACAGTGGATTGTCTTTCGCTCCTGGATCTGGCAGCATCGGCAGTGGCTTAGGAGGATTTGGCGGTGGTAATCTCGGCGGTCTTGGAGGTGGCAGCCTCGGTGGTGGTTTAGGTGGTCTTGGTGGTGGCAACCTCGGTGGTGGTTTAGGTGGTCTCGGTGGTGGCAACCTCGGTGGTGGTTTAGGCGGTCTTGGTGGTGGCAGCCTCGGTGGACTCAGCGGTGGTCCCAATGGTGCTTCTTATGAAGGTCCCTCATACACCGCTCCCGCTGAATTAGAAAAGGAATTCTACACTTTCTCTGCCCCCGAAAGTGAATTCGATGATGCTAACGCCGCCCAAAAGATTGCTAGCAGTGTGAAACAAGGTCTCCGCGTTGTCTTCATCAAGGGACCCGAAAACAAGGGACTCGAAAATGCTGCCCTCGCTTTGGCCAAACAAGCTGCTGATCAAAAAACTGCCATCTATGTCCTCAACAAACAAGCCGATATTGGAGATTTGGCCAACAGACTCAATGCCATCAACAGAAACAACAACAACAAACCCGAAGTTCACTTTGTTAAATACCGCACCCCTGAAGATGCCGCCAACGCTCAAAAAGCCATCCAAGGTCAATACGATTCTTTGGGCGGTCCTTCTCAATCTCACAATGGTGGTATTGCTCCCGTTCTTAACTTTGCTTCCCAAGCTCCCGTGCACTCTGCTCCTGCTGCTCGTGCTCCCGGTAACGCTTACTTGCCTTCTTCAATCTTCCGTCGCTTCTAAATATTAAACTGAATATTTGTGTCTAAACATAGACAGTTAAGTTTAGTTTCTTAAGGACTGATATATTTGTTAAATTTTTGTTTTGTTGAATAATGATTAATTACACACGAATAAACCTTATTTTATATTTAAAAAAAATTACAAAAAAAATCATGGATGTTGTTTTGTTTATTGATCGAAGAATTTTTGTTAATGAATCATAAGATCATCAAATAGATGAATAATAATCTTGTTTATAAATCTGAAAAATACCTCAGACAGTTACAGTTAGTTGTATGACTTCGAGTTCAACTGTGATAGTTAACTATTTGAGCAGCCAATTATTGTTGTGAATATTAGCTTAGTAAAATATTTTTTGTATAGCCATGACTCTCTTCATTAGATATCTTTATGTATTTCTATTCGATCTACTCTACCTTTATTTTGTTACTGTGAAAAAATGTTGATGTACATGTGGCGCCCTATTCCGATTAGTACTTAATATTCAATTACTCTTTTACATATAAAATTTAACACTAGCTAATAAGAACCATTTTGAATTTCCTTTCTTTTTCTTTCTAACTTTTGCTCGAAGCAGTTCATTTTTGTAAGTTACAAAATCTAATAAGAATTAAACTGTAGTTCCTGATCGAATAAAGTTAAATTTAATAAATACTAAATTTTAATAAATAATCTTTTATTGGGATACGATAAATTCCAAATACATTTTATAAATTTTTCAATAATTTGTGGGTCAACTACAGGTAGTTTGTAACATAAGACTACGAAATCAGAGCTGGCGTTCCATGGGGACGTGTTCTTGGATGAAAACTTTACTTGCCAACGACCGATCATTTACCATGTTCACTAATGGAGAACGGCAGTATTGATCTAATACAGATGACCCAATGTTGACGATGTAAGCTTCATGGTATATAAGAAATTCAAATATCCATAGAGACCTAGAAGTGTGACTGATTAAAGAATGAATTTAGAAAAATTCGTAAGAGATATATAATGAAATTACAACACCATCCGAACCCGTTTGCAAGATTACTCACTAGAACTCAAACAAACGCCATTCTTCTAATCATTCTAAAATCTGTGACACTTTAGTCTATCATGGCTCTCGCAATTTAGAGCAAATATTTTTTGTTTCTAGATTTAAACACTTATTGTAAAGCCTAAAGGCAGTTCAAATAAATAAATACAAAGTAAAAAAATGTTTGACTTTATAAATAGCAGATTCGATATCGCATCGGTTATAGTTAAGATTAGATTGATATTGAAAATCGATCGTGTTTCGACTGTGTTTCTTCTTTGCTTTGAGGTGTTTGGTGCGTACAACAACATGTTGTTACTACCTCAATAAATACATATGTATATATATATATATATATCTTGGGTGACGCCAATACGATTTAGGAGAAAGAGAGAGAATGCAAAAATGTGCCGTTGTCCCACATAAATTCTAGTTGCTACATCGGTATGTCCTATGCCACAAACGAAATGACTGCTGAGTCACTTAGGTAACAAGTGACTACATCCTAGGACATCCCCATGTTAAACTCGTCACCCATTAACATTGCCAGTGGTATGGCCGGTAAGTACAGGTGATTATTGGTAAGTAGTTAAATCACAAATCATTCACAACTTACCCCGACTGCTGGGTGGTTTGGTATGACCTCTATTAGTTTTTGTTGTTTTTTAATGGTTTGATGAAAGACAAACTACATATTTCAATTGTGGTTGATCTTAATAAACGTTAACATTCTTTCTTATTTATTTACATACTATAGCCTATTTTTTATAGTTTTTAACAAATTGTGTAATTGAATATGTTGACTATGAACTAAAGAAGTGCCGATATTGGGCAAAAAGTAAAAAAACGAATTTTATATTCCAGTTGCATTAGTTTGCATTAAATGCACTTTTGCCATTTATTTTAAAAGTTCAAAAATAAAAGTTATAACCTGACCTTTACGAAAAAAAAAATTAATTATTAATCACTCATCTTAAATATTTCCGTTATTATCATTTCTGTTTCTCTTAACCACAAACCTAAAACGATCTCTTATTAATCCCTCTCTCAACAAAGAACTAATTTTATGATAAATGGTGCCAAGTAACCACTAAAATTAAAGTGTACCTGTTATTTTTGATCTCTGATTGCAGATAATTCATGGTATCTTAAAATTGTATTGGAATATTTCTAAATATATTGAATCATGGCTCAAAACTCCTTCCTGACACATATCAATTATTAAATGCCAGTTGTTAAAAGTCTTAAAATAGAACCGCTACACTGTGTAACGAGGGTGGCCAAAAATGGTTAAAGTCAATGTTAGAATTTGAAGGTTTTATTTTTATTTTGTAGTACACTCTGGTTAGATGATATCTAATATATCTTCTTAAAATGTTTACAAATTTTAAAGTTATAGTGGTTCAAAGTTAAGGTTTGTGTACAGCATACGAAATTTATGGAAAATTCCAAATTTTATGTTCATTTACAATACTAGGAATTTAAGTATTTGAATGTAACGGTTACCAAAATGTGTAACAGGGTTATAAGTGATGCTTCTAGTTATAATTACAACACTGTTTTTGTTTACAAATATTGATCATATGTCAGATACCGTTAGAAAAAAGCATTGTCAAGATTTTTCAGCAACCGTGAACTTTCGTAGAGAATTTAAAGGAAAGTAGAAATAACACTTTTCCTGTTTTTTTGTATTTTGTAGATACAAGTATGTATTTTTAATATATATAAAGTTCAGCTGCCCGATATCGCCCGATGTTATGCGTCATGTTAAACATTTTGTAGAAAATCATTTTAAACGAGTATTATTAGAAAGGGAACAACTCTTTTAAACTTTTCTAACATCTGGTCTAAATATCATCACATGAGAAATAGTTTTGAAACTGAGTCGAGTAACTGGCTAGATAGCGAATTATTTGGTGAATTCATTTGTAATGTAAGTTACCGTAATGTAATTTACCGGTTTTGTAATAAAACTAAATTGTGTTATAGTTACTATATTAGGAAGCAAATACAAGTGGTAGAGTCCTACCGAATGTTTCTTATGAGGAGGGTTCAATGCGAACAAAAAGAAGGCGAGTGGAAGAACTTGTCGCTTCTACTTCAACTGAAGCTCTTAAAAAAGCCACAGAAAGGCTAACAGGTTCAAATACTAATGAGAAAATTTCTGTTGAAAGTGCTCTAGCATTATACATTGATATGGATTTATCTATGAGGCAGTACAATATGATGAAAAAGGCAGTAAATTCCGTTCACGAAGATTGCTTTCCGTCATACTATATGATTGCAGATGCTAAAAAAAAGATTGTGCCTGATAACATTCAAGTAACAGAAACTTCTGCAGACCTTCCCTTAGAACAATTTTCGACAAAACTGTAAGAAGGATTTAATATGTTCATGATAATGATACCGAAAATGATATATATATGTAGTTCTAGAATGCAAGTGGGGATTTGACGGCAGTAGTGGTCATAGTGTATATAAACAAAAATTTGAAAATGAGGAAGGTAGTGATGAATTTATGTTTGTTACTTCTTTCGTCCCCTTGGATTGTGCAGATGATCAGGTAGTTTGGGAAAATGATAAACATTCATCTTGGAGGTTATGTAGACCACTTAAAATTATTTTTACAAAGAAGAATCCAAATGTAATACAATCCGTAATGCATAGCATAAATACAAAAATTGAAGGTCTAGATATATATAAATACATTTCAAAAAAAAAAAAATCTTAACGTTCATTATAAAATGCAGATGGTGCAGTTTTAAATGTATTAAGTGGAAACAGTAGTAGTTCCACTTGTGCTTTATGCCGAGCTAAGCCATCTGAAATGAACAGCTTATCGATTTTTGAAAGGCCTGTGAATAAACAGTGCTACCAGTATGGATTGTCGACATTACATGCATGGATCAAATGTTTTCAATTCATTTTGCATATTTCTTACAAACAGCATATAAATAAATGGAAAGTGGTAGGAAAAGAAAATAAAGATCAGATTGCTGAGCAAAAGAGATATATTCAAGCTAAATTTAAGCCTGAAATGGGTCTTATAGTTGATAAGGTTAAGACGGGGTATGGAACAACGAAAGATGACAATACTGCAAGGCGCTTCTTTTCTAATGTGGAACTTTCAGCTCAGATTACTAATGTAGATGTCAGGTTAATAAAAAATATTTCCATTATTTTAAGAACACTTTAAGTGGTCATTATAAAAATATATCAAGTTTTGAAAAGCTTTTAAAAGTTATTGCACTTTTATATTTTGAATTATATTCTTGGTACTATATACCTTCAACTGTACACAAAATTTTAGTTCATGGTATAGATTTTATTAAATATTCTACCATTCCCATTGGAATGTTATCAGAAGAAGCAATAGAATCAAGCCATAAAATTATAAGAAATGCAAGATTAAGACATACGAGAAAAATAAGTAGGATTGCCTCCATGAGAGACCTCATAAATTATCTTATTCTGCAGTCAGAGCCATCAATTTCGATGCATAGTCAGAAAATACTTTTAAGAAAAAGTGGTTTAAATGATCTGAAGGGTATTGAGTTGAAAAAAAAGATTTAACGACATAAAGACTGGGAATGAATCATTGGTATAATCTGAAAGTGATTATAGTGATAATTGTTAATTTACTTCGATTGCCTGTAATACTTATATTTTTTTTATGTACATACATACATATCGTTAACTTAATACGAAAAGGCCCTAACTCATGTTTTTCATAATTTACAGGAGGAGAAAAAAACTAAATAAAAAAGATGCAATATTAATACAAAATTTTAGTTAGGGCTTTTCTTTTTTAGGCTATAACTTCGGTATTTTTTTCCGAATTCATCTGATTTTTTTGGAGGAGGTGTATCTAGTAATAGTCTCTCGAAATATGTAAAAATATCGATTTCGAAAAATTATGAGTTGGGGCCTTTTCGTATTAAGTTAACAATATGTATGTTAAATATGTTATATAAAATAAACAAGTAAAAGTGCTATATTCGGCTGTGCCGAATCTTATATACCCTCCACCTAAACGTAATAAGAAATACAAAAACTACACTGGTTATAGGACTAGAATATCTTTATTCTGTGTCTTCTATTCACTCTTCGTGCAAATTTAATTATTATTTTATATATTGTTTGAAAGACAATTTTACGACCAACATAATTTATGTTAAATATTTTAAAATTTTGTCTAATTTTCACCATTTTTAATTGATTTAATTAACAATTCTTACCATAATTTACAGAGTTTGTCTGATGTTCATAATAATCTTGAGTGTAATTTAACAGAGTATAAAAAGGGGAACAATTCGGTTTTAGTTACTTTGCTCAAAAAAAAAAAAAAAAAACAAAAAAAAAAAAAAAACTTTATCAAACTTTATCAAAAATGCCAGCAAAAAAATTGTTGGCGGTTACGCCTATTTTCGAGGGGGCGGGCACGTAAAGTTGAAAATATATAGGCCTATATCTCGGGCACTACTGGGTGTCTGATAATTTGTAATACATTTAATAAAAGGTATTAAAAATACCTTTCCAACGATATACATCATGGTTATAAAATATGCACCGAATATGGGTTAAATCCGAAAAGAATATTTTTTGACCCGAATTTATTTGTTTTTTTTTGAAATTTTTATATGGCAGCTATGACAAATTATAGGCCGATCTTCTTAAATTTTGGAACAGTGATTTTCATGCATATGAGGATATTTCACGTCGAATTTCAACATAATAACGGTATATTTAAGATATATATTAGTATTAACGTGGATTTCGGAAGTGGACCTTATATGGGGGATATAGTCAAATATGGACCGATATTCTCAAAATCCTGCAGTTTGATTTAGGCATGTATGTAAATGATCCGTGTAAAATTTTGGATTGGTATCCTTATTTATATGAGATTTATGAGTAGTAAAGTGATTTTCGGAAGAGGGCTTTATATGGGGCATACGGTTAAAAACAGACCGAAATTCACAAAATTTTGTGTGATGATTTTTGTATATATGTAAATGATTTGTGTAAAGTTTTGAGTCAGTACCGGTATTTAGACCATGACCAATTCTGGGCCGACCACCATAAAATTTAGTACAACAATTTATTTGCCTATAAAGATTATTCATGTCAAATTTTAGCCGTTTAACATTATTTATATCTGTTTTATACGTATTTAAGTGAACTTTAGAAGTGGACTTTATATGGAGGCTATGGTCAAACATGGACCGAACTAAAAAAAATTTCGTTTTTCGATTTATTTTTGCATAAAACTTATTTTTGCTGAATTTTGTCTTGATATTCCAATTTTATAGGCATTTACGTATAATGGAGCAATATTTCGGGAAGATTTTTGTATGGGGGCTATGAGAAATTATGGATCGATTCATAATATTTTCCGCACACTTTCTTCTTTTATCATAAAAACAACGTATACAAAATTTCATGGTATTATCTGCAAAAAAAAATATTGCAATAAAATGGACAACAAATATCAAATTTTTATGTAGGTTGTCTCACATATTGGTCCATAACTCTGGTTGGCCTCAACCGATTTTGCTGATTTTAAATAGCAAACTTCTCGAATGTATGTCTGACAGAATTATTGAAGATCTGGATCCCGAAGATATCTAGGGACTTCAGAAAACTGATTTCAAGAGACAGACAGACGGACATGGCTTAACAGACTCTGCTAGCTATAAGGATCCAGAATATATATACTTTAAAGGGTCGGAAAATTATATTGTGGAAATTACAAACGGAATGACAAACTATATATACCCTTTTCATGAAATAATTAACTTCGAAAACCACATCACGCTAATAAAAAAAAAACATCTTACCTCTGTATATAGTACATACATACAAACATATATACCAAATCCTATATTCTTGAGTGTTCTTTTTTCGTTTTATAAAAATTTGATTTTATTATCATATCGTATTTATTCTTTCGTCAACAAAATTTATTTCTCAAATGAAAAATTTTTTAAGACTATTTCATGGTGCAACTATACAAGGTGAGTGCAAATCGACAACAAATACAACACAAAACAGAAACAGCAGGCATTTTGTTTATGTAGAAAAATGTACTACTGTCAAAAACACTTGAAGAAGTATTACTTTTGACATAAGTAAATTGTAAACAAAGTCAGTCAGCTGGGCTACTGCACTCACCTTGTATAGTTGCACCATGGACTATTTCAATGCTAACTTCTAAATTTAAAATGTTCAAAAATAAAGGAAACGAAAATTGAATACACCAAACAAATAAAAAATTATATATAATTTAATTTAATAAACTATCATGTAATTTCCATATATGATTTCATAAAATTGACGCTATTACAAATTTTGAGCAGTTGCATTTATTTAGCTTCCTTTCAGCTTTAACGAATACTTAGCTTTTAAAATGGTGAAAAATGTTTCTGGTTTAAACCAAACTAAATATTTGTCTATTGATTTAAAACACCTTCGCAATACCTATGTAAATTTAATTCTTTAGAGACAATTTATGTATATTTAATGTAAATGAATAACTACATACATACATATGTTTAAAGCATAAATTAATATTAAAAATATTTTAAATATTGAACAATTCAGAGTAGAACAAGTTAAAGTCAAAATTCATTTAAAATATAATTATCAATCATAAATACTATAAATAAATACTATTTTGTTTAAGTGTTGTAATTTATGTTGCCATTGGATTGCAAAGAAGTTGAACTCTATTTTTGAATTTGCAACTTTAAATTACCATTTGAGACTATAGATGAACAATGGTAATGAATATATGATCACTTATGTTTACTACAGTGCGACTTATTTTGAATATCTACAGCATCAAAGCACACCCTCGTCGCCTACTAACTAACCAATTAGATAACCAATTGTGTGACCAACTAACTAACTAATAACCAATCAACATAAACAACTTCATATTTGATTTGCAGTAGACAAGAATGTGGCTGCTGTCGTATCATTATTATGATACTTTGTACTTGTACAGATGAGGAGAGCAGAGCAGAGGTTAAAGTCTATTCTAACTTGACATATATAAGACAGTGCCGTAAGCTACGAATATTATCATTCTTATTTCGAAACTTCAAGTGTTATTAACAAAACAAAAATTTAAATCGTTTAAATCGACATGCGTGCTTTTGTAGTCTTATGTTTGGTAGCTGTGGCTTGCGCCGACAAATTGGGATACAACTATCAACCCGTTGGTCATTCTGACAGTGGATTGTCTTTCGCTCCTGGATCTGGCAGCATCGGCAGTGGCTTAGGAGGATTTGGCGGTGGTAATCTCGGCGGTCTTGGAGGTGGCAGCCTCGGTGGTGGTTTAGGTGGTCTTGGTGGTGGCATCCTCGGTGGTGGTTTAGGTGGTCTCGGTGGTGGCAACCTCGGTGGTGGTTTAGGCGGTCTTGGTGGTGGCAGCCTCGGTGGACTCAGCGGTGGTCCCAATGGTGCTTCTTATGAAGGTCCCTCATACACCGCTCCCGCTGAATTAGAAAAGGAATTCTACACTTTCTCTGCCCCCGAAAGTGAATTCGATGATGCTAACGCCGCCCAAAAGATTGCTAGCAGTGTGAAACAAGGTCTCCGCGTTGTCTTCATCAAGGGACCCGAAAACAAGGGACTCGAAAATGCTGCCCTCGCTTTGGCCAAACAAGCTGCTGATCAAAAAACTGCCATCTATGTCCTCAACAAACAAGCCGATATTGGAGATTTGGCCAACAGACTCAATGCCATCAACAGAAACAACAACAACAAACCCGAAGTTCACTTTGTTAAATACCGCACCCCTGAAGATGCCGCCAACGCTCAAAAAGCCATCCAAGGTCAATACGATTCTTTGGGCGGTCCTTCTCAATCTCACAATGGTGGTATTGCTCCCGTTCTTAACTTTGCTTCCCAAGCTCCCGTGCACTCTGCTCCTGCTGCTCGTGCTCCCGGTAACGCTTACTTGCCTTCTTCAATCTTCCGTCGCTTCTAAATATTAAACTGAATATTTGTGTCTAAACATAGACAGTTAAGTTTAGTTTCTTAAGGACTGATATATTTGTTAAATTTTTGTTTTGTTGAATAATGATTAATTACACACGAATAAACCTTATTTTATATTTAAAAAAAATTACAAAAAAAATCATGGATGTTGTTTTGTTTATTGATCGAAGAATTTTTGTTAATGAATCATAAGATCATCAAATAGATGAATAATAATCTTGTTTATAAATCTGAAAAATACCTCAGACAGTTACAGTTAGTTGTATGACTTCGAGTTCAACTGTGATAGTTAACTATTTGAGCAGCCAATTATTGTTGTGAATATTAGCTTAGTAAAATATTTTTTGTATAGCCATGACTCTCTTCATTAGATATCTTTATGTATTTCTATTCGATCTACTCTACCTTTATTTTGTTACTGTGAAAAAATGTTGATGTACATGTGGCGCCCTATTCCGATTAGTACTTAATATTCAATTACTCTTTTACATATAAAATTTAACACTAGCTAATAAGAACCATTTTGAATTTCCTTTCTTTTTCTTTCTAACTTTTGCTCGAAGCAGTTCATTTTTGTAAGTTACAAAATCTAATAAGAATTAAACTGTAGTTCCTGATCGAATAAAGTTAAATTTAATAAATACTAAATTTTAATAAATAATCTTTTATTGGGATACGATAAATTCCAAATACATTTTATAAATTTTTCAATAATTTGTGGGTCAACTACAGGTAGTTTGTAACATAAGACTACGAAATCAGAGCTGGCGTTCCATGGGGACGTGTTCTTGGATGAAAACTTTACTTGCCAACGACCGATCATTTACCATGTTCACTAATGGAGAACGGCAGTATTGATCTAATACAGATGACCCAATGTTGACGATGTAAGCTTCATGGTATATAAGAAATTCAAATATCCATAGAGACCTAGAAGTGTGACTGATTAAAGAATGAATTTAGAAAAATTCGTAAGAGATATATCATGAAATTACAACACCATCCGAACCCGTTTGCAAGATTACTCACTAGAACTCAAACAAACGCCATTCTTCTAATCATTCTAAAATCTGTGACACTTTAGTCTATCATGGCTCTCGCAATTTAGAGCAAATATTTTTTGTTTCTAGATTTAAACACTTATTGTAAAGCCTAAAGGCAGTTCAAATAAATAAATACAAAGTAAAAAAATGTTTGACTTTATAAATAGCAGATTCGATATCGTATCGGTTATAGTTAAGATTAGATTGATATTGAAAATCGATCGTGTTTCGACTGTGTTTCTTCTTTGCTTTGAGGTGTTTGGTGCGTACAACAACATGTTGTTACTACCTCAATAAATACATATGTATATATATATATATATATATATATATCTTGGGTGACGCCAATACGATTTAGGAGAAAGAGAGAGAATGCAAAAATGTGCCGTTGTCCCACATAAATTCTAGTTGCTACATCGGTATGTCCTATGCCACAAACGAAATGACTGCTGAGTCACTTAGGTAACAAGTGACTACATCCTAGGACATCCCCATGTTAAACTCGTCACCCATTAACATTGCCAGTGGTATGGCCGGTAAGTACAGGTGATTATTGGTAAGTTCACAACTTACCCCGACTGCTGGGTGGTTTGGTATGACCTCTATTAGTTTTTGTTGTTTTTTAATGGTTTGATGAGAGACAAACTACATATTTCAATTGTGGTTGATCTTAATAAACGTTAACATTCTTTCTTATTTATTTACATACTATAGCCTATTTTTTATAGTTTTTAACAAATTGTGTAATTGAATATGTTGACTATGAACTAAAGAAGTGCCGATATTGGGCAAAAAGTAAAAAAACGAATTTTATATTCCAGTTGCATTAGTTTGCATTAAATGCACTTTTGCCATTTATTTTAAAAGTTCAAAAATAAAAGTTATAACCTGACCTTTACGAAAAAAAAAATTAATTATTAATCACTCATCTTAAATATTTCCGTTATTATCATTTCTGTTTCTCTTAACCACAAACCTAAAACGATCTCTTATTAATCCCTCTCTCAACAAAGAACTAATTTTATGATAAATGGTGCCAAGTAACCACTAAAATTAAAGTGTACCTGTTATTTTTGATCTCTGATTGCAGATAATTCATGGTATCTTAAAATTGTATTGGAATATTTCTAAATATATTGAATCATGGCTCAAAACTCCTTCCTGACACATATCAATTATTAAATGCCAGTTGTTAAAAGTCTTAAAATAGAACCGCTACACTGTGTAACGAGGGTGGCCAAAAATGGTTAAAGTCAATGTTAGAATTTGAAGGATTTATTTTTATTTTGTAGTACACTCTGGTTAGATGATATCTAATATATCTTCTTAAAATGTTTACAAATTTTAAAGTTATAGTGGTTCAAAGTTAAGGTTTGTGTACAGCATACGAAATTTATGGAAAATTCCAAATTTTATGTTCATTTACAATACTAGGAATTTAAGTATTTGAATGTAACGGTTACCAAAATGTGTAACAGGGTTATAAGTGATGCTTCTAGTTATAATTACAACACTGTTTTTGTTTACAAATATTGATCATATGTCAGATACCGTTAGAAAAAAGCATTGTCAAGATTTTTCAGCAACCGTGAACTTTCGTAGAGAATTTAAAAGAAAGTAGAAATAACACTTTTCCTGTTTTTTTGTATTTTGTAGATACAAGTATGTATTTTTAATATATATAAAGTTCAGCTGCCCGATATCGCCCGATGTTATGCGTCATGTTAAACATTTTGTAGAAAATCATTTTAAACGAGTATTATTAGAAAGGGAACAACTCTTTTAAACTTTTCTAACATCTGGTCTAAATATCATCACATGAGAAATAGTTTTGAAACTGAGTCGAGTAACTGGCTAGATAGCGAATTATTTGGTGAATTCATTTGTAATGTAAGTTACCGTAATGTAATTTACCGGTTTTGTAATAAAACTAAATTGTGTTATAGTTACTATATTAGGAAGCAAATACAAGTGGTAGAGTCCTACCGAATGTTTCTTATGAGGAGGGTTCAATGCGAACAAAAAGAAGGCGAGTGGAAGAACTTGTCGCTTCTACTTCAACTGAAGCTCTTAAAAAAGCCACAGAAAGGCTAACAGGTTCAAATACTAATGAGAAAATTTCTGTTGAAAGTGCTCTAGCATTATATATTGATATGGATTTATCTATGAGGCAGTACAATATGATGAAAAAGGCAGTAAATTCCGTTCACGAAGATTGCTTTCCGTCATACTATATGATTGCAGATGCTAAAAAAAAGATTGTGCCTGATAACATTCAAGTAACAGAAACTTCTGCAGAGCTTCCCTTAGAACAATTTTAGACAAAACTGTAAGAAGCATTTAATATGTTCATGATAATGATACCGAAAATGATATATATATGTAGTTCTAGAATGCAAGTGGGGATTTGACGGCAGTAGTGGTCATAGTGTATATAAACAAAAATTTGAAAATGAGGAAGGTAGTGATGAATTTATGTTTGTTACTTCTTTCGTCCCCTTGGATTGTGCAGATGATTAGGTAGTTTGGGAAAATGATAAACATTCATCTTGGAGGTTATGTAGACCACTTAAAATTATTTTTACAAAGAAGAATCCAAATGTAATACAATCCGTAATGCATAGCATAAATACAGAAATTGAAGGTCTAGATCATAATACATACATTTCAAAAAAAAAAAATCTTAACGTTCATTATAAAATGCAGATGGTGCAGTTTTAAATGTATTAAGTGGAAACAGTAGTAGTTCCACTTGTGCTTTATGCCGAGCTAAGCCATCTGAAATGAACAGCTTATCGATTTTTGAAAGGCCTGTGAATAAACAGTGCTACCAGTATGGATTGTCGACATTACATGCATGGATCAAATGTTTTCAATTCATTTTGCATATTTCTTACAAACAGCATATAAATAAATGGAAAGTGGTAGGAAAAGAAAATAAAGATCAGATTGCTGAGCAAAAGAGATATATTCAAGCTAAATTTAAGCCTGAAATGGGTCTTATAGTTGATAAGGTTAAGACGGGGTATGGAACAACGAAAGATGACAATACTGCAAGGCGCTTCTTTTCTAATGTGGAACTTTCAGCTCAGATTACTAATGTAGATGTCAGGTTAATAAAAAATATTTCCATTATTTTAAGAACACTTTAAGTGGTCATTATAAAAATATATCAAGTTTTGAAAAGCTTTTAAAAGTTATTGCACTTTTATATTTTGAATTATATTCTTGGTACTATATACCTTCAACTGTACACAAAATTTTAGTTCATGGTATAGATTTTATTAAATATTCTACCATTCCCATTGGAATGTTATCAGAAGAAGCAATAGAATCAAGCCATAAAATTATAAGAAATGCAAGATTAAGACATACGAGAAAAATAAGTAGGATTGCCTCCATGAGAGACCTCATAAATTATCTTATTCTGCAGTCAGAGCCATCAATTTCGATGCATAGTCAGAAAATACTTTTAAGAAAAAGTGGTTTAAATGATCTGAAGGGTATTGAGTTGAAAAAAAAGATTTAACGACATAAAGACTGGGAATGAATCATTGGTATAATCTGAAAGTGATTACAGTGATAATTGTTAATTTACTTCGATTGCCTGTAATACTTGTACATACATACATATGTATGTTAAATATGTTATATAAAATAAAAAAAGATAATGGAATAGAATTTTTGTGTACGGAGTTAATTTAAGAAATTTTTATTTTTTTACTTGTTTTGAATTTTTTTAAAATGGAAATTTTCAGCTAGGCGTGTCCTTGGGCCGATTTGTATAAAATTTGGTCAACTCTTTGAGTGTATAAAATCTAATAACTATACGAAATTTCATGAAGTTTGAACTTTTTGTCTATCTTTTATGCCAGTTTTTAGTTTCACGATATATGGGAAGGATTCGAATCCTTGCTCCGAAAATTTTGTAATTTAAAATTTTTTTTATCTTTTATCAATCAAAGCATTTGTGGCATATTTCAACTCTTTACAATAACGTCTTCTATTTATGGCCGTTCGTTATATTAAAACACGACACTGTGCGCTATATGCTAGAAAAATTGTTATTTGATGATATTATTTTCTACAATAAATATAAGTTTGCAGTATCAGGAAAATAACAAAACATTTTTTTACTTCTGTAGGTTTATTGATCTGAGAACAAAAATTATTATAAAATATACATATCTGTATTAGAACTATCAACTTTATTGTTATCAGTGTGGAAAATTATACAAATCTGATTTTTAAAATTAAAATATGTATTTATGTACAACAAATTAAAATAGCAAACAAATCTTTATAATACAAGAATATTAGTAATGAAAAAAATTATTCAAACAAAAACATAAATACTCGTATAATAATGAGACTATACAAAAGCATTCCAAACATTCCAAAAACATTTTTATAAACCAATAAAAAAAATATACTGAATATACAAACATTTAAGCAAATTATGCAAAAAAAATCTCTCAGATTCTTATCACGTTTTCAGCTGATAAGCGAAGATATTTTAATAAAAATAACCATAATTAAAATGTTAAAAGATTCGAAGTTAAATGTTAAACAGAGAAACAGCCATAAATAAAGTTGGGCCAAAAAACACATTATACAAAAGACAAAAAAAATGTAAAGGCGGAACTTTACAACTGTCAATATCTCGATTAAAACAATAAAAATACAAATTAATGATCAACCGGAATTGGTCGACCATAAATAACCCTATAATAATATTGAATAGAGATGGTTATTTTTGTACTTTCATTTTGGAAATGTGTTTCGGGTTAAACTAAAATCTTGCTGTCCATGTTGATTTTGTGCACAAATAAATTATAGCATTTAGAATATAAATGTTTTATTCTTTTACAATCGCATTTGCTCTTTTGCACTAATTTCCAGGCGAATTATAAAATTCAATGCATTTCAATGCTTTTTCTCTTTGTATATACTCGTACATACAAACATATGTACCATATTTTATATTCACGTTAAATGTATTGATTTTAATTATGTAAATGTTTACTGTGGTATGTATGTACTTGACCTTATCTTGACTTACTATCAGATTTATGTAGATCTTATGATAACAATAAAACAATGCTGTAGGGTATTAAAATATTAAAATATTTAAAAGTAAAAAAAAAAAAACAGGTAAACCTTTAAAGCACCCACTACATCAAATATTCAATGATTTACATAAAATTTTGGACTTAATTTAATTCAAATCAATAACAAAAATAATAAAAACTCGTTAAACCTGAATTAATGGGATAATCCATAAAGGTTTTAGGGTAAACTATATACATATGTATACGTATATGTCTAGTTGATGCTCTTAATTTATTCTAACGTTCGTGACATGCTAATGAAATTTAATTTTAAAAACAGAAATCAAATTAACACTTAAATTATTAACATGTGTTCACATAATGATACAAAATAAATTCAATAAAACTGTTGACTCCTGCCTCTATATATCATATATAATGTGTACATTGTGCTCATTGTGGCCCTGGTATGTAAGAAATTCCTATAATAAAGGTCTAAACGTGCCATTCGAAAAGACTAAAATCCAAAAGTATGCAGAAAAATATTTATAAAAGCTTGAAGTAGACCCAAACCCATTAGCCCGCAACATATCTATATTAATAGTGGCTATATTCGACTAAAAAAAAGAGATACAGCAGATCTGAGCCAAAATCAAGAAGGAAGAATGCCAACTTAATACAAACAACACCAGATAAACAATTTTCGTGCCACACTGGCCACTAATAATTTAAATTTATTAAGGTAAGTATAGACGATATGTTGAATCAGCATATTTATGCTGAAAAATTTGTTACAAGTGCTTATATATCGTGTAAACTTAAAATTTTTTCAGCATACGTATGTTTAACAACATTTGCTAACATTTTGTTAAAAATGCCAACAAACGTATGTTGGTAAATTTAGCATATCGTGTAAACAGCATATAATTAGTGTTTGACAATTTTCGTGCGTATGTTGAAAAGCGTATGCAAGCTTTTCAGCATATGGCAAATTCATATGCATATGCGATAGTGTCTATGCGATCAGAGTTGTATTTTCTAATAAAGCTGATAAGAAAACAACAATGTCGGCTTCATTGATTTAAATCACAAATTATAATCTAAAGAACAGACGTTTACCACTTTTTAATTGTTTGTATAGTTTATACAATTTATTATATTCCCATATATCAACACAATAATTGAACACAAATATTTATTTAAATGGCGGAAAACTGCGTTTGTCTACATTAACAAAAACATATGTTTTTGCATCTTTTTTGTGTACTAGTGTGGCACCTATGACATACTTTGTTGTGATTTTTTTTTTGGAGTGTGATAGAAATCGGTCAGATTTTCCAGTGAATGAATCGTACGATTGTGGAGGATAGTGTATCACGACCTTTAAGGCCAGCCGCTGATAGTTTTTTAATGTAAATACACTTCTTGTTGCATATGTACCTACAAACATACACACACAAGAACACAAAACGTAATATAGTGGACAGCGGCATTGTTCAAATTAATCGACACAGGTCTCTGGAAATAAACAATAAATTATTATAAATGTTTTACATGTTTTCGTGCATTATTTGCATATTTAGTGTATAATTTAGCTCGATTTTGTTGGTAAGTTCTGCAATATTTTATTATTTATTATTATTGCTGGTTTTTACAATAAAATATGCTCTATTTTTATACCAATTCCTTGTATAATTTTACACAATAACTTTCTTCCTCTCGTCGTTGTACCCATTTCTTTTTCCAAACTCTGCGTCTTTATGCTTTTAATTCCACTTAATCGTCATCAGCACTGTACAAGCAATAGCTAGACCAATTTCCTCCCACGGCATTATTTATGTTTTTTTTATTGATATTATTTGTAGTATTTAATTTTATTTCAAAAATTACACATGAAATACAGGAGTTGAATAATAATTAAAAAATGTTGTCAAACTGAATAATTTCACAAACAAATATTTATACGACTCAGCATATGTAGCACCATATACAATTCAACATATCGTATAAACACAAAAATCGTATGCTAACTCTTATGTTGACATTTCATTTGCTGACATATGCTGACATCAAAAAATTTGCTACTTTCAACATATCGTGTAAACGTCTAACATATGACATAGGAATTTGCTTCTAATTTTAATCATATGGCTGTCAGCATATATATGCTGATTCAACATATCGTCTAAACTTAGCTTTAGATACATATAAGATTTGAGATACATACGTATGTTAGTTCGTTTTAAATGACATAAATAAACAATAAATAAACAAGTTAGAGTGCAATATTCGGCTGTGCCGAATCTTAAATACCCTCCCCCTAAACGTAATAAGAAATAGAAAAACTACACTGATTTTAGGACTAGAATATTCCTATTCTGTGTCTTCTATTCAGTCTTAGTGCAATTTTTATTAGTACGAGTATGTTATATATTGTTTGAAAGACAACTTTATGACCAACATAATTTATTTTAAATGTTTTGAAATATTATCTAATTTTGACCATTTGTAATTGATGTAATTACCGATTCTCACCATAATTTACAGAGTTTGTCTGATATTCATAACAATCTTAATTGTAATTTAACAATTTATAAAATTAAAACAACATTTTTCCATATCACAACAAGTTAAGTAACGGAGTTTAAACAAGTTAAAATACAATATTCGGCTATGCCTAATCTTAAATATAATGAGAAATACAAAAACTACATTAGTTATAGGACTAGAATATGTTTATTCAGTGTGTTTTTAACTAATAGCTTAGCATTTTATTATCGTTTGAAAGGCAGTTTTACGACCGTCATAATTTATTTCAAATGTTTAGAAATTTTATCTAATTTCGACCATTTAAAATTAATGTAATTACCAATTCTTGCTATAATTTACAGATTATATATGAGCAATTACAAAACATGGGCCGATTTTCTAAAATTTCGGAACAGAGAATTTTATGCATATGAGGATATCCCACTATGATAATAGTTCATTTAAGATACATATTAATATTAACGTAAATTTCGGTAGTAGACCTTATATGGGTGATATAGTCAAATACGGACCGATATTTTCAAAATCTAGCAGTCTGATTTTGGCATGTCTTTAAATGCTCCGTGTAAAATTTTGAATCGGTATCGTTATTTGTACGAGATTTATGTGTGTTAAAGTGATTTTCGAAAGAGCGCTTCATATGGCAAATATGGACCGAAAATCACAAATTGCTGTGGTATGCTTTTTGTGTATAATGATCTGAGTAAAGTTTTGAGTCGATACTGATATTTATAAGATATATATATAAAGATTAATAACTTTTTCGGATGTGATCCATATATGGGAACTATAACCAATTGTGGACCAACCATTACAAAATTTAGTACAACAATTTATATATCTATGAGCATTATTTGTGTCGAATTTTCGCCTGGTAACTATATTTGTACCAGATTTATACGAATTTAAGTGAATTTTAGATGTGGCAGGTCTACTATCAGCAGAACACAAGTTCAATTGTGGTATAACCGATTTAAAGAAGGCCGAATAGTAAAAAATCGAAGAGCACATAAAAATACGACTAACCTTTTGATCTGTCAAAAACAAACTGACAATCCAAAATGGCTGATATTACCAACGTACATAACAGACATGTTTACCAAGATAACAGAAAACAAAATGCGAAAATCGAACATACGTAACTCACGAACTTTGAAAATAACGGTTATTTTTTTGATCAGATCTCGTAAATTTTTTTTTAATCTTATGTAATAAACACTGCAAGTTTTTCCATTTTTATTTCTAATAAGTTCTAATCATTACACATAGTGTTGTTGAACTGTTCGGACGTGTTATTTTTAGTGCGGCTGAATTTTCGGTGAAAAAATCGTAATAGGTGAAAAAGTGTAATAGGTCGAAATAAAACAAAAAGTTAAAAAATAATTCGTAATAGGTAAAAATACCTACGGTAAAAAAAAAAAAAAAAAAAATAAAAAACATTAAAAAATAAAAAACATTAAAAAAAAAAAAAAATAATAAAAAACATTAAAAATCGCATAAAAACTGTATGAGTGTTCCTCTCAGATGTAATTCTGAGAAAGAGCTTAGCTCGACTAGAAAATCTTTATGGATCTCTGAGGAAGAATCCTTAAAAAAATCTGTGGAGAATCTTCTCACTACAAGAGCCGTAGAACGGCGCCGTTCCTGTTCGCCCAATATAGTGATTTCATCAGATGATAAAACATCAATATCTTCTATATCAAATAGTGCAGTCAAACCTAGAAAACAAGTAGGTATGGATAAATACGTCACAGTTCTTAAGCGACAGAGGAGCCCGACATCTGCTCAAATGTCATCAAATTCAAAAGCTCCCAAGACCGTGAGTATTGACAATCCAAATGATTAAAACAGGTTTGCTCTCCTCCAGACGGATGATCCAGAACTACCTAAAAAAACGTTTAAGCCCCCACCAATTTATCTGAGAGAGCCCACTTCCAGTAAATTGGTACAAGGAATTGTTTCGGTAATAGGTGAAAATATGTTTAGCGTAACCTCAATTAAACATGGAAATATCAGCGAAACCAAAATTCAAGTGAAAAAGGAAGATGACTTTCGAAAATTGTCCAACCAGTTGGAGAGGGAGAGTAGGGATTTCTATACCTACCAGCTGAAAAGCGCAAAAGGACTCCAAGTCGTTCTAAAGGGTATAGACCCAGATGTTGATCCTGCCGAGATAAAGACTAGTTTAATGGAAAATGGCTTCAAAATTAAGAACATAACGAATATTAGAAACCGTGAAAAGATTCCTCAGCCTATGTTCAGGGTGGAATTGGAACCCGGAGATATAGTCTTAAAGAAAAACGAGTCCCATCCCATTTACAATCTGATTTACCTTCTGCATCGTAGAATCACCGTGGAAGAACCGCATAAGCGTCAGGGACCCGTCCAGTGTCTTAATTGTCAAGAATTTGGTCACACTAAAGCATATTGTAAATTGCCGTCAGTTTGTGTTGCGTGTGGGGAACTACATACAACTGCTCAATGTGATAAGTCGAAAACCGACTCAAAAATCAAAAAATGCAGTAACTGCGGAGGTAATCATACCGCAAATTATAGAGGTTGTCCAGTTTACACTCATTTGAAAGGCATAAGGACCAACAAGACGTCAGTATTACCTGTTCATCCACAACAGCCTAATTTTGCATCGAGTAACAATTTTCCTCAATTGTTACGGCCCACTAGTCATGAAAACGCGCCTAGTTCTAGACAAGTTTCTTACGCTAACGTGGTTAAATCTAATATGCCAGGTTTGGAGCAGGAACCTAAATCTCAATATTACGAGCCTAATATTAACACTCTAGAGACTACTTTGCAGACACTTGTCCAATCTATGAACACTTTTACGACCACTATGACATCCATGATGCAGGAAATGCAATCCACTATCTTACAAGCAATTTTAAAGAAATGATTTGTTTAAAAATTTGTTTTTGGAACGCGAACGGCCTCCGCCAACATAAAAACGAACTGGAACACTTCCTGATGGATAAGCAGATTGATGTCATGATGATTGCTGAAACACTGATACTAAAGATCCCCGCGGAAGAGCATGTGGAGGTTCGGCAATTCTTATAAAGAACAGAATAAAACATTATTTAATGAACAACATATGTGAGGATTACCTACAAGCAACAAACATTTGTATTGAATTCTGTCTATACAACTTTGTTTTATCATCAATTTATTCGCCGCCTCGATTTTCAATAAAAGAACATCAATACTACAGCTTCTTCAATTCCCTTGGAGCTAGATTTTTGGTTGCTGGTGACTTTAACGCCAAACACACATTTTGGGGTTCACGTCTAGTGACCCCGAAGGGTCGTGAACTCTTCAACACCATTGCCAAAATGGGCTTAGATGTACTCTCAAGCGGGCATCCCACCTACTGGCCGACGGACCGACGGAAGATTCCCGATATTATTGACTTCGGAGTAGTGAAAAATATCCCTGTAGAATCGATACAAGTGGAGCCTTCATTAGACTTGTCTTCAGATCACTCTCCTTCTATTATTTCAATGCGTTTCCTTCAAGGGTATGGCTCTCCATTTCGGGACATGTCTAAATCCAGAGTAAGTTGGATAAAGTATAAAAAGTATTTAAGTTCCCACTGCACGGAAAATGTAGTGTTGAGAACTACCGACGATATCGATGAGTCGATTGGCAACTTTACCGAGGACCTTCGACGAGCTGTGCATCACGCTTCCACTTATCACGTTGAATGTAGAAATAGGACAAACAGAACTTATTTATCTGAACTCGAACATCTCCTATCAGAAAAAAGAAGAATGAGAAGAGAGTGGCAACTTCACAGGTCTCCTGAATTGAAAGCTAGGCTACGGGTATGCAGAGATATACTAAGACATTTCTTAGAAACCCAAAGAACGGCTTCACTTAGATCCTACTTGGAGGGTCTTGATAGTACCCCACAATCTGACTACTCGTTATGGAGGGCGGCAAGAGGTTTAAAAAGACCAGTGAGAGGAAAACCTCCTTTGCGAAATCCGACTGGTGACTGGGCTAGAAATGATTCCGAGAAAGGGACATTATTTGTTAACCATTTAAGAAATGTGTTTACTAAAAACAACTCAAACAACGTATCTGATTTGCCACCACTCGTTATTAGACCTCCTGTACCTCTAAGACTAAACTTTGGTGATGTCCAAAGCGCTATTGGTACTCCAGGTATGGATAAAATCAGCAATAAAATGCTTGTGGAGTTACCTCGTGTAGCTAGAAGAATTATCCTCTTTATCTTCAACGCTATTTTACGCCTAGAATACTATCCTGCAGATTGGAAGGTGTCTATGATCACTATGATTCCTAAGTCAGGGAAGGATCACACCAAAGTAGAGTCATATAGGCCAATTAGCCTACTGCCGACAATTTCTAAACTGTTCGAAAAATTGTTAATGACTAAGTTGATTCCAATTCTGAACGACACTGAATGCATTCCTAATCATCAATTCGGCTTCAGAGCTAAACACAGCACCATCGAACAAACACACAGATTGGTAAATGTGATAAGAGGGTCGTTTGAAGACAAAAAATACTGCTCCGCCCTTTTCATTGATGTGTCCCAAGCGTTCGACAAAGTTTGGCATGACGGTTTAATGCACAAAATAAAATTAACTCTGCCTGCTAACACCCATAAACTTATGGAAAGCTATTTATACGGTCGCAAATTTAAAATCAAAGAAGGCAATTTTTTAAGCCCCGCTCAGCCAATTGAAACAGGTGTGCCACAGGGTAGCATACTGGGTCCTACTTTATATTTGATTTATGCCTCCGACATGCCGTCAGACCCCAAAATCCACACGTCAACTTTCGCAGACGATACAGCCTTTATCAGCGTTCATAAGGACCACCAAGTAGCATCACAGAATTTGCAGAATTATGTTTATAAACTAGAGAATTGGCTAGAGCTTTGGAAAATCAGGGTTAATGAACAGAAATGTATTCATATCACTTTCACATTGCGAAAAGAAACTTGCTCGTTCATCAAAATAAATAATCAAATTATTCCTCAACATAATGAAGTCAAATACCTCGGCATTCACCTCGACCGCCGTTTAACTTGGAAGTCTCATATTGAAGCGAAACTTACACAGATGAGATTAAAAGCAGTGCAACTTAATTGGCTAATTGGCAGAAATTCTTCACTAAAGTTGGACTGCAAACTATTGTTGTACAATGCAATTCTAAAGCCAATCTGGTGCTATGGAATTCAATTATGGGGTACTGCCTCAGCATCAAACATTGAAAAAATTCAAATGGGTCAAAATAAAATTCTACGTATAATTACTGCAGCTCCATGGTATGTTAAAAATTCTCGAATTCACAAAGATCTATGCGTGCCATTAGTAAAAGTTGAATTTACAAAACACGCGTCAAAGTATGTCAGCAAACTTGAACACCACCCAAACCCACTTGCACGAGACATCCTTAACTTTAGTGGCCATAATCGGTTGAGAAGGAGGGATACCCTTGATTTAACTCAAACGCAAAACAGATGACTGGATCAGTGGATGTAAATTTTTTTGTAGTATCATAATATTTTGTCTAGCACTGGCTGGACTTATTATTTTCTTTTAGTATTAAGATTCGAAAACTTATTGTCATTTCAATATCTGAAGATTCAATAAATAAATATAATGTATTATAAAAAAAAAAAAAAAAAATAAGTTCTAATTAGAAATGCAAAGTAATAAGACCAAAATGGAGAGATGGGTAAATGCTTTGTAGAACATTTTGCATACTCATATTGCTGAAGCGCCCAAAGGCTTTACAAGGAGTGCAAAATCTTTGCAAAAATTTGCTTAGTGCAAAATGAGATAGGCCACAACTGCAAATTGGTAGCAAAACCATTACATTTGTATCAAATTTAAATATTTAACTTATATTTTTGGGTATGACCCTTGTTGAAAGTTTGGTTTTTAATGCATCATGTGTTTTAATCGCAAATAATGTCGGTTGAAAAAGTTCATGAATTGAAGAACAATTCATTGAAATATCCTAAAAATTCAGTTTTAAGTTTTCTAATTATATGATAGATTCTCATTATAGAAAAGTTTAGGTATTTGTTGTTGATATTTACGTAGCTGGATATTTTAAACATAAAGCTAAGAATTTTTATTTTAATAGTTAATGTCATCATTTAATATTTCGAAATCAAACAGCAGCACACACTTCACATAATACAAATTTCTTCGCACAACAACAGTTGTTAATAATTTATTTATTTAATTTATTCAAGTATAAGACGTCAGTTATTTCCGGGAAAGTTATTTTAGATAAATAAACACACAATTAAACACAATTAAATGTGGGTCATTCTAAGTTATTGCACTAACGAACTTGAAATTTAAATTTGACTAAAACAATAAAAATTAGTAAGTATTGATCGACTTTTACTTAAAATTTTTTTTTATTCTTCTTTGTTTCAGCTTTAAACAATCGCAATAAGTATAAATTGATAATTCCTTATCGAGAACAGCACATTTATTTCTATATCTTTCTCATAGAGAGAACTCATCTAGAAGAACAAAGCTAAGATAAGGAAAATAAAACTAAAGATGCGTGCTTTCATTGTAAGACATATTCAAATATTAAACAAGATCACATCATATGACTCTTCAAAATGTTGTTTATCTTTTAGGTTTTATGTTTGGTGGCTGTTGCTTGTGCCGATAAGTTGGGCTATAACTATCGACCTGTAGGACACTCTAATTCTGGTCTATCATTTGCTCCCGATGCTGGTTTAGGTGGTGCTGACTATAGCTCATCATCCAATGTGGCTCCCAACTATGCCGGAGATTTCCCCACTGCTTCTCTTGATGCTCCTTCATATGCGCCTCAGGCTGAATTAGATAAAGAGTTCTTTACATACACTGCTAACGATGAAGATTTCCATGACCCTGCTGCCTCCAACCAATTGGCCAACTCTGTGAAACAAGGACTTCGTGTTGTGTTCATTAAGGGCCCTGAAAACAAGGGCCTTGAGGATGCTGCTCTCGCCTTGTCCAAACAAGCTACTGAACAAAAGACTGCCATCTATGTGCTCAACAAACAAGCTGACCTCGGTGGCTTGGCTGACAAATTATACAACCTCAACAAGAACAAGAACAACAACAACAAACCCGAAGTTCACTTTGTTAAATATCGCACTCCCGAAGATGCTGCCAATGCACAAAAAGCGATACAAGGTCAATATGATTCTTTGGGTGGTCGCTCTCACTCTCATGATGGTGGCGTGGCTCCTGTATTGAATTTTGCTTCCAATGCTCCAGTTGCCAGCTATAGTGGTGAATCTTCCGCTCCTTCTTCCTCTTACATCCCCCCTGCTGGTCCCGGCGCCAGCTACTTGCCTGCTTCCATCTTCCGTGCGTAAATATTTCTCAATTGCCCAATATTAGTTTATTGTGGTTTATTTTGAGAAAGCACTGATGTATTACATACTATACTCGTATTGGTTTATATGCAGTTCCATACAATGTATGAATATTTGTTAATTTGTTTTAATGTTATTGTTATTTTGAAAATAATATAGAAAAATTATTTAATTTGGTTAAAATATTGTTGTGTTTTGTTATTTTGATTTCTACCCCTGTAACTACTTTCATCACATTTCACATTTTCGAATGTAAATTTACCACAAATTGAAATAATATTATTCATCCTGCTAAAAATGTCTAATTAAGAAATATGTCCACTTTAGGAATTTTTAAGTTTATTATATCTGAAACGCGTTTTCTGTTTTCCCGATTATGAAGACATAATAATCTTTAATTTTTAGGACGAAAGTCTGCCTATGTAAGATGGTTTATTGACTATATATTGAGTCTTAGAGTCTTCGAACAATCCGTGAGTTCTACTCTGTTATCAAGAGAATATTGTTGGCATAAGCACTCAGCGGTAAAAATACCCATTACTTAATCGCTGATGTCAGTAATATTTAGTAGCAATCAGTACTGATGCTGTCGCTTATATTTCTGCTTACATTTACACACGAGTGTCATAGGCTGCTTAATTAGTGCGCTCTCGCTTAAAATGTAAGCAGCGATGTCATTAGGTGTCATTTCAATTTCACTTACGTTATAAGTGGTGTTCTAAGCGAGCTTGATGGCACATCAATAAATTCAGGCAAAATAAACTGTAATGTATGTCGTTTACAGTCGGATTTGCAATTGTAAGGCTAGAATATGAGGTGGTACCACTAATCCTGATGATTTTATAATTGAAAGTCTAATGCAAGTTTATTTAAAAGAATGCTTTACTTTAAAAAAAATATTAAAAATAAATAAATAAATTTCACTTTATGAATTAAGGAACATAAAAAACAAGTAAGAAAGTATAGTCGGTCAAGCCCGACCATATAATACCCTACACCCAGTATATGTATATGAAAAACTGTTTTCCAGAAATGGGCGCTATATTACATCCAAAAATTTAGTGGTGGAACTTCTGTGCATTTTGTGTTAAACTTTATCTCGATATAAATACTTTTAAAAGATTTATGGAGCTTAAATTAAATTACGGAGAGGGTCTTATATGGGAGTTTCAACTAATTATGGACCGACCATTATAAAATTAGGTGTCATTATTTCTGTATATAAGAAACTTATTTGTGTCAAATATTATTTGGATACCAACTCTTATGCTCTTATGCTCTTTAAAGTGATTTTCGGAAGTGGGCCTTATATGGGAGCTACGAATAATTATGGACCATCAGCACAAAATTTGTAGATGTGGTTCGGCTTTATTTACCAATCATTGTGGTGAAATACTTGCATAATTCAAACATTTATGATCGGTAAACCTTGTTCTTGTTTTTTTGTTTTATATTTTTCTAAAGCCGCTATAAACACACTAAAGGTGCTATCAGATGGGATGTATTTTACATATGTACTGTAACTTTTCTTACCCATATGTAATTCCGTATGTATGTCAAAATTTCCATTTTAAATACGATTCATAATTTTTGCTATCACACCTGCATATGTTTTTCCGTATGACATAACCTATAAATGTAAGCAAAAGCTGGCTTTTTAACGTGTAAAAAATTCAAGAATTGCTTCTTTTGGCCAATCTAACTGCAATAAATATAATAAACGTAATTTAATTTATTAAAAATCGAAAAATATTTACTTTTCCATGTTCATTATCCATTTTCTTTAATTTTATTTTTTCACACAATTTTGTTTCAAAACAAAACAGCTGTTTTGTTTATGTTTGCCACATGAAAAAATTACATATGTATGTATTTCCACATGTATTTTACACATGCAAAGTTTCATATGTATCACACGATGTGTACAACTTTTACAGATGGAAAATTTGGCAGTGCATATGTAAAATACATCCCGTCTGATAGCACCTTAACTCGTCACTTCTATTCTAATCTGAGTTTTAATTAGTAGAAATATAATTCATAATTTTTTTTAACATAAACACACTAACACTCCGCTTATATTGTAATCGAAGTTAAAATTAGTAGGTCATATTTATTAGATTACACATATATAACATTCTAAGTACTTAAATCGCTCGCTTAGAATTGTATACTGATGTCATCGATTAAAATCTAGGTACTTAGTTCCATTTACTGCTGGGCATATTAAAACATTTAGAAACTAAATTGTATGGGATCAAGTAACCCATAATTTTCAGTTGTATGAAATAAGTGCAATTACTGAAACAATTTGCTCTTCACACCCGTAATACTCTGTCAAAATAAAACCAAGATATTTTATTAAAATTAATTTCAATTAAATTTTTTATGGGCCCTTTATGTTGGACTATTTTTGATAATTTTTTCGTAAAAATAATAAACCAATATAAATATTTTTTAAAACTCTAAAACTCTGCATCCCCATTTAGCCCGGTGGACAAATTTATTGTTTCTTCGGGACCATTTTTATTTACTTACAGACATATTTATTAATGTAGCTTTTTTTACGAAAAATTTGTACAATATAAATTTATGCAAGGCATTGGTCATTGCTATGATCTGCTCATCTTTTGAGTCCATTAACGAATCAAACCAATTTCGGATACCCTTTTTTAAAAGTGAAAAGTAGAGAGAGAGAGAGAGAGAAAGAGTGAGAGAGACGGGCAAAATCTGGACTATAAGGCGGGTGGGATAAAACTTTTTAACAACTTATTTCTAAATAGTCTCTAACGGATATTGCAACATGTGGCCGAGCGTTCTCATGATAGTATATTATGCTTTCGTGTATATTCTGCTCGATTTTAGGCCAATGTTCACTTCAAACTAATCAGTTGCAGTCGGTACGGTTCCTGCAAGTGGGACCCTTTTGGTCCCACCAAATACAGAGCATTACTTTAGCTCTATTGCTTTGGTGCTATCGTAATTGAACCATTTTTCATATTAAGTGCAAAAATGATTATATTTTATAGTGATTAAGTAGAACTTTGGACATGCAAAATTGTCTTTCAAGGTCCATTGGATTCAATTCAATCCTGTAAACGTTTTGAAATTACGGCTTGAATAGCTTCCAATGATTTTGCAGGCTCTTGTTGAGTTTGAAAACAATCTGCATTGAGTAAGGCCTCGAATTTTTGGTATTCACACCTTTTTAGCTGGCCTAAGTGATCTCTGCCTTCAGTGTTAAATATACAACTTCTTAACCACACAAACCATCTCTTGCAAGTTGAAACCGATAAAACACATTAATTTTTATCTTTTATATCTTATTCGAACGCTAAATTCGTACATATTTCGATTATTTTACATTAAAATGCAAAAATAATTATTTAATGGCAACATTTTTTCAAGAACTGAAAAATGCATATTTTCCCCTTGTAATTGCACCAGCAAACTTTGAGGCCGATGCGGCGCTAATTAACGTCATCCTTACAGCCTAATATTTTTCACAGCGTATTTCTCCAATCCATAGCACAATTATAGGGGTGGGGACGGCCTGTAGCTTGAAAGTTTTTTCGTCCGTACAATCTTAAAGCACTCTACATACATACATACATATAAAATATTTCCAACAAAAATGTCAACCATCATATTGTGAACATTTTTTGATAATTTTGAATGTTATTGAGATTTAATTGCATAACTCGATTCAGTAGCCTTTCAATAAGAAATATGATCAGACATTGTGTGGATGCGATGTTTAGAGTTTAAGTCATTAACGTTGGACATAAAATCATAATTAATTGCAGCATTAGGTAAAATCATAAAATAGCTATAAAATCATTTAAACGCAGCAGTAATCCGCCACGATCATAAAACTAATAAAGAAACGCAACTAATAAAATAAAAGCCAATAAAAATGTTGTGTCAATATCTCCTCAAATTAAAAATCTTGCATATGAAAATATTTATTTAAAAATGCATTAAATTTTATGATCAACATAAATCGATTATAATAATCAAATGAAGAAGTTTGTGCAGTAATTTTGCCAAAATTAAAAGACGAAATAAAGAAGCAACGGAATATTCATTCATTCATTTATTTATTTAGATGATGTTAATAAGCATTTGGCTGAATTAGCCTCAAGCAGATAGTCTTGCAATAATCCAAATTATTAAATCGACAGTTCAATTCCAAAACATGCTAAGTCGAAAAAGTGAGTTTTGCAGGAAATGCTCCTAAAGTTTACAGGCGATATCTAAAAACCCATATTAGGTAGAACTTTGTTGTTTATGACTATTGATTGGACTAGCCAATCACAACCAAAATTTGACAGAATTTAAATTGAAAAAATCTAAATTCAAAAACGCAAAAAAATTTAAATCATGCTAAGTCGACATAGCATGGTTTGGAATTGAACTGTCGAAATGTAGAGCAAGCGAATGATCATCTATGAGCAAAATATTGATTCAAACCAAACGACATATTGGCTTCGTATTCATTGAAAACAGCAGTTGCATACGGCCAGAAAATGGCTGGTGAGCTCAATTTGTGTTTAAATTTCGCATATAAAATTGCTGATGTCTAAAATATCCAAATTAAATGCGAATATAACATCAAAGAGTCTAGTTGAAACTAAACATAAGATAAGCAAAAAATGCGTAAAATAATAGTGAGTATTTTTTTTGTGGTTTTTAGTGGTTTGACATTAATTTTAATTTTAATTCTAAACAATTATAGGTTTTTTGTTCATTTGTTGCTATGGTAGCAGCAGTTGATCAAGGTTATAACTACAAGCCGGAATTTGAAATTTCAACATCGAGTAATTTGTAACAACAACCATTTTCGAATTCCGCCAAAGAAACCGAATATTTTCACTACACTGCACATAATGATGATGTATGTATATGATGTCATTAATGCCCGTCGTTTGGCAGCCCTATTTCATCCACACCGTGTAGTTGTCATTAAAAATCGTGAAAGCAATATATTTTCCCGGACGGCCGAACAGCAGTCTCTTTTATTAATTTACGTATTACAACGTTAAACAGCTTCTGCTGGATTTCATAGACAATTACAGGAAATACGCGATCGTATTGAACAAAAACCCAATGTACAATTAATTAAATATAGAACTCCAGAAGATATTAAAAGGGCTAAACAGGCCATATACAATGATTTTGAGACCTTACCAGGCCCATACAAATACCATCAAAATCATCAAACGCCAGTTTACGAATTCCATGTTAGATCTCAACAATTCCATTCTGTTCAACAAGAGCACACAACACTGTCTCCTGTGATTTTCGAGATAATCAAACGTCCAACTCCTGCACCCGTATCGCAAGTTAACTCTACAGAAAGTATTGAAACTCCAATGGTTATGACTAAAGAAGACCTTGCAAATAAATCCTTGGAATACCTACCATCATCATTTAGTTAAATGCGAGGTTTAAAAAGTGTTTATAAAGACTGTTAGATATTTAAGTAAATTATGTAAATACATATATAGAAACAATTTAGTTCTCTTATTTGAATGCTACAATGTTACCTATGTAGACAATCAAATTGCAAAGTGTCTCTCGTCACGAAAGCATGCAACCATAGTATCGCTTGATTTCGAGCGGGCATTTGATAAAATAGGCATACATTCAATAGTTGAGCAATTGAAGGAGTGGAAGGTTGGTCCGAAGATTACTAGGTATATTATAAATTTTATGTCCAGTAGAAAAATTACAGTCCGAATTCAAAACTGCTATTCTTCCTCCTTTCCACTTTTTAATGGAATACCCCAAGGGTCTTCATTATCGGTCATTTTATTCATTATTGCTTACAATAAACTAGCAATGATAATATCCCGACATAGAGAGATTGACTTCTGTGCCTACGCTGACGACTTTAACCTTATTATACGTTCAGGAAAAGAAAAAGCTGTTTTACTGAACCTTGACCGCATTTTCTATGACCAAAATATATGGTGTGAATCCTCTGGAGCTATTCTCTCAAGGACAAAATGTAAATATATCCACATCTGCAGACTTAGATCCTGCACTAGTGTTATCCAAGCATCCAACATAACAATTTCGAAAGTTGATAAATTAAAAATATTGGGGCTTTTATAAATAAACGTTACCGATGGAACGATCATATAGAATATTTAGCAGCATCTTTAGCTCAGAGGCTTAATATTATTAAGTGTCTATCAGGCACTGAGTTTAATTGCAACACCAACTCCCTTGTATCGATCTCAAAGGCTATTATTTTATCTAAAATCAACTATGGTCTGACACTGTATGGCTATGCGCCCAAATCTCTTCTTAAAAAAATTGCTGTTAACAACATGATTTTTGAAACTAATATTAAACCGGTAAACTTATAAAGAGAAATATCAACCACTAAATTTTTCAAAATTCTACTATACGGTTCTAATGTACCAATATTAAACATTCTCAAAAAAGTAAAATCAGCCAAGAAAATACCCAAAATTCCCTCTGTTCTCTGTCCTTAGAATAGTAGAAAATTGTAGAAAACTGGATATACCTCTATATAAACCTCCCTTTATAAATAAGGCTAAACAACCTCCACCGTGGTCTCTCCGGAGCCACTCCATAGATACTACACTACACGAATTTGTAAAATCTACCACAAATCCATCTGAATTCGGAATCATGTTTGCAGCTAAAAAAGAATATTTGAAGGACTACAACTTTATCTACACGGATGGTTCTAAAACTGATGATACAACAACATTTAGTATTACTACGGAAAATCGTATAATAAGAATGTCGATCCTACCCTCATTTAGCTCCGTATTTTCTGCAGAATTGATAGCTAAGTATTTATGAAGCCCTATCATATGTCAAAGACAAATATGGAAAATTTGCAATATGCTCTGATTCTCTTTCTTCCTTACAATCAGTTCTCAACATTTTTAATAACAGCTTTTACATCTCTGAAATCAGAAACGTACTAGTCAATAAATTCCCAAATATTATTTTGATATGGATACCAGGCCACTACGGTATTATGGGAAATGAATTTGCAGACTCTGCAGCTAAAAGTGCATTAAATCTTTCTCTAATCTTAAAACCTAACTACAACCACAGAGACATAAATAAAATGACAGATAACTCCTACCTTATACTACATAAAAACCACATTTACAACCTATGTTCTACATTTACAATAGGAGAATCAACAATACACAAAATCCAATTAACATTTCTATAACAAACGACCACCAAAAGATTAATAGATTGAATAGAATTAAGTGCGAACAACTACGTTTAGGACATACAAGGCTTACCCATGGAGCATTAATCAACCCAAATTTGCCACATTTTTGCAACTGTGACATAGTTTACCCAACAAATCCCTCCCATTTTCTGTGTGGATGTCTAAAAACACAAATCTCTAGAATAGCAACACTGCAGAACATTGATCCTTTACATCTTCTATCTAACCCCTCAATAGAAAACGTGATTAAGTTCCTTAAAATCTCTAAACTCTATAACGAAATTTGAAAATACTCTCATCTCTAAACATCTAAATTATCTATTAAATTATACATGTAATTAAAAAAATAAAAAAATTTATAACCTTATTTAACTATAATATACTAACTTCTGAGCTGAAGGCCTACGTCGTCATTGTCCTTAAGTAACATTAGCTTGTAATTTTTAATTATATCAATAGAGTTAGATACCCTACTGTCACCGATAAGCATCTTCGCCCTCTTCTGTACGCGGTCGTGGTCCAAAATAGACTTAGAAGCACCGGCCCATATATAAGAGTTGTATTCCATTTTCGGTCGCATATCATTGCCAAAGAAGGCGAAATATATTTACTTTAATATAAATTATAATATGTTCTTGTATGTAGAAATGCATGTCGTTTAAAAATTGATTTAAAACGACTTCAATTAAAAATACTCTTAACATTAGATTATGTGTAAATTGCAATTTTTTTTGCTTGGACCAGCACTACTCATGCAATGCATTGTGTTGGAACAAGGGAAAGTAGCAGGGAATACTTCTGCTGGTAGTTTATTCCACATAGGGACAGTACGGCTAAAGAACGAATTTTCTCTGTAGTGCGTTGTGCGATCCACTGTCCTGTCGACCATAAATGAATGGGCCCTGACTGAAGAACGTGTATTACGTAAAAAACTGCGTGTTTCAGGAACAAGTTTCCTAATTTCAGCAGAACACATTCCATTATAGTATCGATAGAACAGTGAAACGCAACCCACATTACGACGATGCTCCAATGAATCAATAGAGTTAGATACCCTACTGTCACCGATAAGCATCTTCGCCCTCTTCTGTACGCGGTCGTGGTCCAAAATAGACTTAGAAGCACCGGCCCATATATAAGAGTTGTATTCCATTTTCGGTCGCATATAGGTGGTGTAAATAGTAAGGATATCAGATGGAGTATTTGCTACACCGCACAGTGGCGCCATTTGAGTTTTTTCGTTGCAAAAATCATATCTTTTGAACCAAATAAGATAATTGAACAGTTTAAACAGCATATGATAGATAAGTGTTCAGCCTATAAAATGAGCGTTTGGGAAGCGTGCTACACTTTGTAGGGGCCTACTTATGGGTTATCAAAGTTAAAATTAGTAGAAAAATCAATTTTATGGTAACTAAAAAACAATTATTTTTACATTTTTAGATTGTTTTTATTTTTTTTTTCTTTAGGGTTTTATTAAAATTAAATATAATTTTATTATAATAATAATTTTTTTTTAAATTAATTTTTTCAATTTTCTGTAAAATATTCATCACAATTCGTAAGAGAAGGTATATCGAAAAGACTAACCATATCTAAACTATAATTATTTTCTAACTCTTTTCGTGACTTCACATGCCTCAGGGAAGAAACAAGTGGATCGGAAGATGCTGTCAACATGTTGAAGAGGTCCTCATTTTCCTTACCCTTGATGCTTTGAATGTGTTCTGCAATCTATATTTTGTATAAAATTTGTTAAGAGACTCCTGTGCTTCTTCAGAAAGCTCTCCAATTGGCAAAGACTGGTACTCAATTATATCTTTGCCATGCGCCAATATTGTATGGACGGTCGGGGTCAAATTCTTCTGTGGATACATTTTTGCTAAAAGAGATGCAGTTTTCGACGCATATTCTCCATATTTTGTAGAATTGACATTTTCTGTCAATCCTGTATTTGTTTCTTTCTGATCTTTTCCTTATCCTTTATTGATGTATTTTCAGCGAAGCTTTCCTCCTCTTGTTTTATAATTTCGCTTCTCTCAATACTTCCGTATAAGTTAAAAAGTTCTTCTAAAGCAGCTTCCGTGAAAAACTTTGGTGTGGTTGACTTTCTAAACAGTTCAAATAATTTTAAATTGTTCAACGCCATGTTTTCACTACTTAAATTGTTTAGTGGTTTCAGTAATTGTTGCGCAAACTTTCAGTCGTAGACTAATCCAGGCATTATGCTTATTTTGCAATATATACGTTTATGCTACCATGCCTAAAAATTTACTACTAAAAAAAAATTTTAAACAAAAATTTACTACTAAAACAAACTACTGTCAGTCAAAACATACACAGAAAAAAAATCATGTTTATTTTTTCAATTAAACCTTTAATTGATATTAAAAGAATGTTCAATTAAAATTTAATTGATTCAATTACTTTTTCTGATATTTTCTATTAAATATCAATTTTTTTTTTAATTGATACTATTATTTTGTTTACAGGTCCGATTTCAATTAAATTTTTAATTGATTCCACAAATATTTTAATTGAAACTCATTTTTATTTTTTTCTGTGTATAAGGGATGGACGCCATACAAATTCTGCAACCATGTCTTTTTAACCTTTTTTACCTCTAGAAGCCAAACGGGCACGTACGGGCAGATAAAACCTTTTGAATTATGTAAAGAAATAATCAAAGAACAGGTTTTGCAAATATGGCAAATATACAAAAATATACAATTTTTTTATTTTCCGTCAAAGTTGAAAAATAGTGAAAAAACGGATAGTTTTTAAATAGTGATTTACCAGGAGAAACACAAAGCAAACGGTTAATTTTTTTTATCATTATACATTTAATAAATACATCAATCAATACAAACAAAAAATATGGCGATTCGTTACCTATTTTTCGTGATATTACACCTGAATTTGTTGCGAAATTGACTAAAAATTGTGTGTTTTTTCGAAAACCGAAAGTCGGTGAAATTTGAACGGTTATATCTTCTAAACTAAAAATGTGATATTATTAAGAGTGGCATATTTGAGATCGTTGAAAAGTTTCCTATAACATGAGTTTATTCAAAACTTCGTCGGCGCTCATGAAAATTTTGATTTTTGCAACCTCGTTTGCTCTACGGGCGTCACTGTGCACCGTTTTAAAAAACCAAGGCCCTCGAACGCTTGTTTTGATACTTGAAAAATGTGTTTGATCCAGCGGACATCACACTGGATTCTCATGCCTAGAACGTCAAGAGCGTCTGATTCCTTAATATTTACACCGACCATAAAAACAGATGAAGCAACATGATCTGCATTAGTTAACGATCGAAGTTACGGATGCGCTATTCCGTCCTAGAATTCTATTAAAGGAATCTCCGTTTAGCCCCAATCAAAAATTCCGATTTGTAAAATTGCAATTATATTTAAAGAGGAAACATCCAGAACTGGGAGAAATTGAAATAATTATTTTAATGCAGGCTGTGTATTTTGGACATAATTTTTTGTTACAAAGACGAAGAGAAGGCAAGAAATTTGTTTTGAAGTTGTCTCCAGGAAAATCTCTATTAAAATCAAATAAACTTATTAACTACAGTATAAGCTTTGATGGAAGTGTATATCTCTAACTATACGGTTACAATTTTTAATATTTATTTAAAAAAGCATAACCATATTTTTTAACTCAAATTTTAAAAGTTTTTCATTTAAACACAAGAATTATAACAATATGTAGTTACATCTTGTTATTTTTCAAATAACTATTAGCCATGTGTGACCACACCTTAATTTTATTGAAATATTACACCGATGAGTTGGTTGGTTGATGGGTCATTTAACTTCACATTTGTATGTGTTTTTACGAGTAAATAATAAAATTCACCAAAAATTATATTTTATTGACTGAAAAACATCTTAACCGAATAAAACAAGTTATAATTTGAATCTGTTTAGAACCAGAACAATAGAGCAATGGTAAAATAGTACTTTTAAAACTTTAAACCCAAGTATATATAGGGTGATTTATTTAGACCTTTCGGAAGATCGATCCATCCTTCCAGCATTGCTAACGGTATCTCGCTGCACATAACTGCAACAAAAAATATAGAAGTATGATATCACATGATCTGGGCAAATATTTTTAATACAGCTAAACAATTTGGAATCGTTCTTGCAAAGTCAACCTTTTCATGATGAATTGTTAAACAGTATCTAAATATATGTAATTACAATTACTTATTTATTTAGCTAATTAAAGCTAATATCTAAGATATAGGTATTAGCTGAAATATTTTATTAAATTCTATAGCCTGAACTCTGACTTTAATATAATCAAAAAGTTTCAAGTAAAAATGTGTATGTATGTGCAACAACTGAAAATGAAAAACTTCCGCCAAAAAGCAAGACTCAACATTTTTTTGTAATGTAACAACTTTGTAACTAACTTTGACATTTTTTTTTAGCAAAAACGGCTTCACTTTTTTGTTTCCTCCTTTAAAGAGAAAAGTGAAAAAGTTCGCCATCATTATGAAATGATTAAAATTTCTTAATTAGCAGCTTAAAAAAAAAGGTTCCTTTTAATGAGTATTACGAATTAAGAGAAAAAAATAATAAAAAGGTCACATGGCTGATTCTCAGTTTGTGCTAATTTTTGGGTTTGTTTACTGGCAAGAGATGGCATTGGCCACAAAAAAATGTGTTAAGACTTTATAAAGTAACAACACATTCTAAATGTATTTAAGTACGAGTATGTACAAATAAATTGCATGTACTTGTGTTTATAATTATGAATGTTTGAGCAATATGTACTTCTATAATTATCAACTAGTTAAGCCTTATATTGGATAATGTTCCGAGTTCTTTTTATTATTTGAAATCTGTGTATAGGCAGGGTTTACACATGCAAGTACTTGCATGCGAGTGCTGTGTACGTATTATATACGAAAACTTATTCGAAAAACTCGAATCATTTGCAAGTAGCATTACTGTTTACACAGGACAGTGAGAGTTCATTTTCAAAATGTTGTCAAAGCGTAAACTTCAAAATTAACAAATGACGTACAAAGTTTGTATTTGTTTACCAAGAGTTGCCATGGCCTTCACATGAGTATAATTGTAGGGAAATAATTATTACAATTTATTATTATTATTTTAATTATTATTTAATGCTCTAAAATGACATCAATACACTTCTTTTTCCATATTTGAAAAAAAATATATTTTTTTTTTACAAATATACATAAAATAAGTTAAGTTATTCGGAATTTTTTTATTTGGCAACTCTGTTTACCTTTCTGTCACTTTATTGCTGAAAGTGTCAAAAAATCACTGTCCAGCTAAATTCACTTGCAAGTGACCTGCAAGTGCCTGCATGTGTGATTGTGTTAGTAAAAAAGTGTGAATGTATTGACTTTTTCGAACTTGCACTTGCATGTGTCGGGTTACACAGGACAGTGAGAGTTAATTTTCAAAATGTTGTCAAAGCGTAAACTTCTACCGGCAGCTCCATTTGATTTGCAATTGCTTCGAAGGCCTTGCTTTTCAAATCGTTCCTCCTATATGATTTATCACTCATATTCTACAGAAGAGGATGGGAATGATATAAACTAATTAATTTGATTATATTTTTTAAATTTAATTTCACTTCCATTTTTGTAGTGATTGAAAAATAGAGTTGCCGAGTTTATTATGAGGGAAAATTTTCATTAGCAATAATTATTATGATTTTAATGATATTTATTCTCCAAAATTAAAACATTTTGTTTATCAATATTATTTGAAAGAAATTTGTTTACAATCACTCATAAAACAAACTAAAATTTCAATTATAAATATTGTATTATCCACTTTATATTCATTAGAAAATATGCATGGCAACATTATTTTTTTTTATTTGATGTTTACTGGAATGAGCCCTGCCAGCAATTGGAAGATTCTTTAATCGTCCATCGTCAAAGGCGTTACGTCTTACTCACTTCCAGACGTTAATTGGAAGATAACAATAACAATTTACATTGCAATTTACAATCATCCAGACGACGTTTAAAAGATTGTTTGTTGTTTACAACACCAGCCGAAAATGACATGTCCCGTTATAAAAGAAATGAAAAGAATGCAAAAAAGACGTTTTCGACATCATCGAAATTAGTTTTATTTTGTAATTTGCTGTGATCGGTCAGTGGTAAAGTGTGGTTTTGTTTTTTTATTGTTGTAAAGGGTGGTTAAATTTCAAGGGCCGATGTTGAATGGGAACCACACCTACACGCCAAGCTTTTTTCCGAATTTTATTTGACATTTCTCTATTTAAGACTTACTCAATTTGAACAATGAAGAGATACACAATCCAACAACGTGTTAAAGTTATCCAGACTTATTATGAAAATGGGCGTTCAAATCAAAATGCATATCGTGCACTTCGTGATTTTTTTGGTCAATTTGATCGTCCAAATGTGCGTACAATCGCAAAAATCGTGGAAAAATTCGAGCAAACCGGGTCTGTAGAAGATGTGAGAATACCAGTGCATGCTCGTACCGCTTGTACTGCAGAAAATATTGCTGCTGTTCGCGATAGTGTGGCTGAAGAGCCGTCCACCTCAACTCGTCGTCGTGCCCAACAATTGCACCTCTCACGCTCGTCGTTGTTGAACATTAATGCATAAAGACTTGCATTTACACGCTTACAAGGTGCAATTGGCTCAAGAACTAAAGCCTCTTGACCATTCCAAACGTCGTGAATGGGCAGAATGGTGGCAAGAAATGGCAACAGTGGATGATCAATTTTCGAAGAAAATCATCTTCAGTGATGAGGCACATTTTCACCTCAGTGGGTTCGTCAATAAACAGAATTGCCGCATTTGAGCGAATGAGAATCCAAGAGTGATTGTCGAAAAACCAATGCACCCACAAAGAGTGACTGTTTGGTGCCGTATTTTTTCGAAAATAAGGCCGGTCAGGCAGTTACTGTGAATGGGGTTCGCTATCGTGATATGATAACGAACTTTTTATGGCCCGAATTGGAAGATATGGATGTGGAAGATATGTGGTTTCAGCAGGACGGTGCCACTTGCCACACAGCTAACGAAACAATGGCTCTTTTGCGCAACAAATCCAATGGCCGTGTTATCTCACGTAATGGCGATGTCAATTGGCCGCCAAGATCATGTGATTTGACACCGTTGGACTTTTTTCTTTGGGGTTATTTGAAAGAAAAGGTGTACGTCGATAAGCCAGCAACAATTCAAGAGCTAAAGGATGAGATAATTCGGCACATTAACGGCATAGAACCTCCTTTATGCCTCAGGGTCATCGAAAATTTGGACCATCGGATGGAGGTGTGCCGCCGTGGTCGCGGCGCCCATTTGGCCGATATTTTATTCCATACCTAATTGTGTAATACCAATATATAATAATAAAATAAAATTGCAATAATTTCCTAAATAGTTGGTGTTTTATTGAAAATCAACATCGGCCCTTGAAATTTAACCACTCGTTAGTTTTTACATATTTGTTATCAATAGTCAATAGGAGTGTATTATCTGTAAAGGCAAAAAAAATCAAAAACAAAAGAGAGGCGAGATCTTGAAGGTACTCAGAAGTGACTTCTTGAATTTACTCAGAAGTGACTTCTTGAAGTTACGCTGAAGTGACTTCAGGAGGTCACTTCCGGGGGCTACAACTTCTCAATACGGAAGACGCTTCTACGATGAGAAAATGGTATCGCAAAAGATAAGTTTCAACTTCTTAGCGTCACTTCTGAATCACTTCCGCAATAGAAAATGTTGGCAGGGAGAGTGCGAAAAATGTGGGTTTATTAGTAAAAACATGTGAGTGTATTGAGTTTTTCGAACTGTTACTTGCATGTGTAAACGCTAGGTTAAGAAGAATTTAAAAACTCTTTTTGTTAACATTGGGGGGCTTCTTTTCTAAAATTGATACGTTTTACGTATTGTATTACGTATTGTGCTCATTTCATTGTAAGTTATGGTTCAAAGTATAATATAATATACTAAATACACTAACATCGTTAAACCTTAATAACTTGATATCAAAACAAATTTTACATTTTCAAAATTTTTGAAACGAAATTTCAAAAATTAATGAATTTTCATCTGAGTTTGGTTACAAATTTCATAAAATTGTTTTCTTTAAAAATCATTTTTTTAAAGACATTTCGTAGCATATTTTCTTTTATCGTATCTACTACTCTTAATATACAAATTTGACTACTGATATATTAGAAAAGCGTAAACTTAAAATCAGTCTGAAGTTAACTAAATATTAGAAAACAGATTTCGAAATATTTTAAAAAAATTTGACTCCAAAACCCCAGAGAAATATTGTAGCTTCCAACTTGAGTGGTTGAGTTCAAATTTAGCTTCGATACCAAAGGAAATATTTAATGAAATTAATATAGAATTATGTATTGTCTTAGTTTGGATTTTAGTGATACTTATTTGAACTGAAAGTACCTACATATATACATATATGTTAACCCTTAAGCGAACACCAGGGCCTGTCCAGGTATTTTTGAATATATTTATAGTGTTTTACTTAGATAACTTAGATGGAGCCCCTTAACATTTTATGAATTCCTCAATAAAGGTGTTTTGTAAAAAAAAATGTAAAAAAAACTTGAAATTTTTTATCTCCAACATATTTATAACACCAGGGCCCTATTATGTAGAAAATGCAGCAAATAAAATCAAAACAAAAGAGAAAGAGATTAAACCGATTTATAACTAAATATATAGTTTGTGTGTTGTATAAAAAGCAGAATCAATGTACGTTTCAGAAATTAGTTTTTTTAATTTTGTGTTGACAGTTTACAAGTGTTAATAGTGTTTCAATGAGTACTAAATTAGACAAAATCTTTGAAACAGTTTCAAAATCTGACCCTATATTATGACAGATTGGCAGAGGCAATTGCCAATGATATAGAAAACGAAATTCAGAATGAGGTTGATGGAAATGAAGACAATGCTTCTGATATTGGGAACGAGTTAGAAATTGATAATTAATTTGAAGAATTTTAATTTAAAGTCATACAACAAATTATAAAAAGTCCCAGCCAGGCCCTGGGGTTCGCTTATGTGAACACAATTTGGTGTTTGCTTAAGGGTTAAAACTAAAATGAATGCAAAACATGTAAAAACACTTAAAAAAAGTAACTTTATCTTTTACAACATATTTTGGCCAACCTTTTTAGAATGTATATTTTTTGTATCTAAAGAATATATGATTAATTTTGTCTTAATCACTTAATTTAAAAATAATTTACATACGACCTTATAATTTATTAACCCGCTAATTACCATTTGTTTAATGTAACCACTCGTACGATCAGCATCTGGCCTGCCTTCCTACCGCATTCGAAAGTCATGCATCATCGTTAAGGGCAACAACATTGATTCATTTGCATAAATTGATGATGATGATCTTAAATACCCTCCACGTAAACGTAATAAGAAATACAAAAACTACACTGGTTATAGGACTAGAATATCCATTTTCTGTTCAGTCTTAGTGCAAATTTAATTATTATTTTATAAATTGTTTGAAAGACAATTTTCGACCAACATAATTTATGTTAAATATTTTGAAATTTTGTCTAAATTTCACTATTTTGAATTGATTTAATTTCCAATTCCTACCATAATTTACAGAGTTTGTCTGATGTTCATAATAATCTTGAGTGTCATTTAACAAACAGAGTATAAAAAGGGGATGAATTCGGTTTTAGTGACTTTGCTCAAAAAAAACTTCATCAAATAGGGTTTTTAGAGGAGATGCCAACAAAAAAAATTAGTTGGCGATCACGCCTATTTTCGAGGCGGCGGGCACGTAAAGTTGAAAATATATAGGCCTATATCTCGGGAATTACAGGGTGTATGAGAATTTGTAATACACTAAATAAAAGGTATTAAAAATACCTTTTCAACGATATATATCATGATTATAACATATATATTTTTTGATCCGAATTTTTTTTTTTTTTTTTTTGAAATGGTTCTTATATGGCAGCTATGACCAATTATGGGTCGATCTTCTTAAATTTTGGAACATATGAGAATATTTCACGTCGAATTTCAACATAATAACGATATGTTTAAGATATATATTAGTATTAACGTGGAGTGCGGAAGTGGACCTTATATGGGGGACATAGTCAAATATGGACCGATATTCTCAAAATCCTGCAGTTTGATTTAGGCATGTATGTAAATGATCCGTGTAAAATTTTGGATTGGTACCCTTAGTGATAAGAGATTTATGAGTATTGAAGTGAGTTTCGGAAGAGGGCTTTATATGGGGCATACGGTTAAAAATAGACCGAAATTCAGAAAATTTTGTGTGATGACTTTTGTATATATGTAAATGATCTGTGCAAAGTTTTGAGTCGGTACCGATATTTATACAATATTTAGGGATAAATGTCTTTTTCAGATGTGGTCCTTGTACGGGAGCTATGACCAAATCTGGGCCGACCACCATAAACTTTAGTACAACAATTTATTTGCCTATAAAGATTATTCATGCCAAATTTTAGCCGTTTAACATAATTTATATCTATTTTATACGTATTTAAGTGAATTTTGGAAGTGAATATGGGGGCTATGGTCAAACATGGACCAAACTAAAAAAAATTTCTTTTTGAGATTTATTTTTGCATAAAACTTATTTTTGCTGAATTTGGTCTTGATATTCCAATTTTATAGGCATTTATGTATAATGGAGCAATATTTCGGGAAGATTTTTGTATGGGGGCTATGAGAAATTATGGATCGATTCATAATATTTTCCGCACACTTTCTTCTTTTATCATAAAAACAACGTATACAAAATTTCATGGTATTATCTGCAATATATTTTAAAATATTGCAATAAAATGGACAACAAATATCAAATTTTTATGTAGGTTGTCTCACATATTGGTCCATAACTCTAGTTGGACTCAACCGATTTTGCTGATTTTAAATAGCAAACTTCTCGAAGGTATGTTTGACAGAATTATTGAAGAGCTGGATCCCGAAGATATCTAGGGACTTCAGAAAACTTATTTCAACAGACAGACAGACGGACACGGCTTAATCGACTCCGCTATCTATAAGGATCCAGAATATATATACTTTATGGGGTCGGAAAATTATATTGTGGAAATTACAAACGGAATGACAAACTTATATATACCCTTCTCATGATGGTGAAGGGTATAAAAAGACAATACGCTGCAACGGCATTTAAAACATAATCGTATAAACCGAAACAATTTAAAACAAGAGCAGCCGACTTAAGAGTTTCATTAGTTCAAGATGCACTTTACACTAAGAGAAAAATTGTGCTAGTTAAACAAACGATTGTCAAATGGAAAATCATGTTTGGTAAGGCTTTTGAAAGGTGTTTATTCTGTGAGTGTATAACAGATGTTTGGTGATTGTAAATATGTATTAGAAACATATAATTTATAATATATGTTAAATTCACATAAATGATTATAAAGTTATGTATGTTTTGATATCATAAACAATACTTCAGCATCACGACTTAACCAGTTAATGCAGTTTAATCACACAAAATGCATTTCAGTTGGAATTTCTGGAACTCTTCGCTTGTGATAATTCAACTTAAATAATATATGTATGTACATAAAAACTTATAAAACATTTAAAAAGTTTAATGCATATAAAATGAAATCGTTAAAATATAGATTTGGCTGAGAAACATGTTAAATTAAGGTGATAATTGATAAATAAATCTTTCCAAACTATTTTCGCTACTGGTGTAATAAAATATGAAAATTTGGTGGGTATAAATAGTTAGCGTTTTCACAGTAAAGACATCATTGTAAGTTTGTTTTTCTTCGAGTGTAGTGCAAGAAATTGATAGTAAAACGAAAAATGCGTGGATTAATTGTAAGCAAATAAAAAACATGTATATCAATTATGAATTAAATAATTAAAATCAAATTGTTTATTGTAAAATTAAGTGTTTGCAAGTTGAGATAGGGCCCCCGGATATACCTCGGATATATCCCGTTACCATAATCGCTATCATTCCTATAGTTCGTTCTAGTCTTGGTGAAGCTTCTTCTTATTTACCAAACACCAACTTTATAAAATACTATTACAGAAGTTTATATACGTCGTCACATTCTTGACATAATTTAAATAATTTATTCAGAGTAAATCCCACATCTTCCAGGACCGAGAGATAATTGAACATTGCCACCACGTCCACATCATCAGCATATGTAATATATTTACAGCATGTTTTATCCATGGATTCATGGATTCAGGCTCCATACCAGTGTTGATGCCACACCTCACAGTGGTGTATCAAGTGTTGCAACTAGATTGTATTTGTACAAATGAATTAACAAACAGATTTTACAGATGTAAATTTTTAACAATATTTAAGGCATTTATCTTTAGGTATAGAACGGAAGATGAGAGTAAAAAGACTATTAATAAACCAACTCAAAAATATTATTTAATTTTCCATCGCCCTCAACTACTATTCTTCTTATTCTTGCAGATCTTATGTGTGTTAGCCCTAGGTGGTGCCGATAAAATGGGCTATGACTATCAACCTGTCGAAAACTCAGATGATGGTCTATCATCATCTCCCGAACTTTCACAAGATGCTTCCGATTTGCTTCCGGAGTCTTTAGAGCCTCCACAACAACAGCCTCAAGCCAAAACTCCATCTCCACAACTCGCCCAACTAACATCTGAATACCAAAAAGAATTCTATACTTATGATGCTCCCGAAGATGCTTTTGATGATAGTAATGCCAGCGAGAAAATTGCTGCTGCCTTGAAAAAGAGCATGCGTGTGGTTTTCATCAAGTCCCCTGAAAACAAAGGGTTTGAAGATGCTGCTCTTAACTTGGCCAAACAGGCCTCACAAGAACGTACCGCTATTTATGTGCTCTCTAAGCAGTCTGATATTGGTGATTTGGCTAAGAAATTGCAAAATATCAAATCTCTGTCACAAAACAAACCTGAAGTACATTTCATTAAGTATCGTACACCAGAAGATGCTGCCAACGCTCAAAAAGTCATTCAGGAACAATACAACACATTACCCGGAACATCACAAAATGTTAATGGTGGTGAAGCTTCTGTGCTGAATTTAGCCTCCAGATCGCCGGTGTCTGCTGGCCATATACCAGCCGGTCCTGGACATCAGTATTTGCCAAGTAATCCCATACCAACTGTTGATTATTTGCCACCTTCATTGCGTCGTTTCCGTTTCCGCTTGTAATTGCCGCTAATACGTTTGAGAATTAGTTTCATTCTCTTGTGATGTTGAGGTTTTATTTTTAGCTTAGTGTTTACTACTTTTGTAATTATGTATATTGTTCGTTTATATTTTACATTGTTAACTAGTTTCTTACTTAAATAAATTGTTGCATTTTTAATAGCATTTAAAGCAAATTCTCTAGTGTAGAGCGTATATGTATTGGATTTGCGCTGATTTTTGTAACGCCCAAAAATATTAGGCTAAATTATATTGGTCGACTAAGAATCAGTTCCTGTCGATTTAACGATAATTATGGAAAGTGTACTACATATTTTAAAGATATTTCTATAAAATTTAGAATGTGAAATGTTTTTGGGACGACTGTTATTAAAATTGGTCGGAGAAATATGACTTTATCGTCATAAATGTCTGATTATTAAATGTAACTAAATTTAAAATTCCTTAACAAATAAGTTCTACATAAATTTGATCGATAAAATAGTTTCCATATATAGCTCATTTCCGAAAAACACTTTACAAATAATTCTAATATATACAGAAATCACCTCAAATAATTTTATGATGATCGGACAGAAATGGCTTACAAATGTTGCTTTTCAAATGAAATTCTACACAATAAGTTTCTTTTATACACAATTTTTGGTTCACAATTGGTCATAGCTTCCATATAAACCACTTCATAAAAAAAATTAATTTATTATTTTTGGTTAATGTATTTTGTGTAGGGTATTTAATGGTCGGGCTGGACCTACTATACTTTATCACTTGTTTTGTGTTGTATTTTATTTGTTTTTCTGTTCTGCAGACATTTAACCAATTAATCCCGAAAAAAGTTTTGACCCCACTCAAATGTGAGAAACATTTCGCATGTTCTGCCAAAAAAAAAATCACAACAAATTGAAATTCATTTGGATTTCATGCTGTGTTTTGTTAGTTTGCAAATATTTTATGTTGTTTTTGTTATTTTTTGTCGTTCGAGAAACTAAAAAGTCAATTAACATTAACATTTAACATGTGTGTATGCATGTACATACGAGTATGTTTGTAATCGTAAGTTTTCTCTACGTATGTACGTATACACACACACAAACAATTATATTTTTGTTTGTGCGTACATACGCACACATTGTTACATTGTTAGATTTGTTTGAATTACGGATTTAAATCACAGCAAAAATATGCATTTGTGTAGATGTTAGCTTGTAATTGTTTGGTTAAATGCCCTTAATGATGGCAGGAATTAATTAATCCTTACAACGGGAAATAAATAACATAACAAGCGTAAACAAACAAAAGTTTACCAACTCCATGGAAAAGAATTCAAAAAACACAAACATTAATATTTCTTAATACCTTCCACCTAAAGGTAATAAGAAATGGAAAAACTACACTGGTTATAGGACTAGAATATCCTTATTCTGTTCAGTCTTAGTGCAAATTTAATTATTATTTTATATATTGTTTGAAAGACAATTTTACGACCAACATAATTTATGTTAAATATTTTGAAATTTTGTTAAATTTTCACCATTTATAATTGATGTAATTACCGATTCTTACTGTAATTTACAGAGCTTGTTTGATTTTCATAATAATCTTGAGTGTAATTTAACAAACAGAGTATAAAAAAGGGGAACAATTCGGTTTTAGTGACTTTGCTCAAAAAAAAAAAAAAAAAAAACTTCATCAAATAGGGCTTTTAGAGGAGAAAGAAAATTGTTGGTCGTCACGCCTATTTTCGAGGGGGCCGGCCCATAAAGTTGAAAATATATAGGCATATATCTCGGGAACTACTGGGTGTATGATAATTTGTAATACAACGATATATATCATGATTATAAAATATGGACCGAATATGGGTTAAATCCGAAAATAACATTTTTTGACCCGAATTTATTTTGTTTTTTTTGGAAATGGTTCTTATATGGCAGCTATGACCAATTATGGGCCGATCTTCTTAAATTTTGGAACAGTGATTTTCATGCATATGAGGATATTTCACGTCGAATTTCAACATAATAACGGTATATTTACGACATATGTATATTAGTATTAACGTGGATTTCGGAAGTGTACCTTATATGTAAATGATCCTTGTAAAATTTTGGATTGGTACCCTTATTTATAAGAAATTTATGAGTATTAGAGTGATTTTCGGAAGAGGGCTTTATATGGGGCAGACGATTAAAAATATACCGAAGTTCACAAAATTTTGTGGGATGATTTTTGTATATATGTAAATGGTCTGTGCAAAGTTTTGAGTCGGTACCGACATTTATACAATATATATTTCAGATGTGGTCCTTGTATGGGAGCTATGTCCAATTCTGGGCCGACCACTATAAAATTTAGTACAACAATTTATTTGCCTATAAAGATTCTTCATGTCAAGTTTTAGGCGTTTAACATTATTTATATCTGTTTTATACGTATTTGAGTGAATTTTGGAAGTGGACTTTATATGGGGGCTATGGTCAAACATGGACCGAACTAAAAAAAAATTTCCTTTTGAGATTTCTTTTTACATAAAACGTATTTTTGCTGAATTTTGTCTTGATATTCCAATTTTATAGGCATTTATGTATAATTGAGCAATATTTCGGGAAGATTTTTGTATGGGGGCTATGAGAAATCATGGACCGATTCATAATATTTTTCGCACACTTTCTTCTTTTATCATAAAAATAACGTATATGGTATTATCTGCAATATATTTTAAAATATTGCAATAAAATGGACAAAAAATATCAAATTTTTATGGAGGTTGTCTCACATATTGGTCCATAACTCTGGTTAGCCTCAGCCGATTTTGCTGATTTTAAACAGAAAACTTCTCGAAAGCATGTCTGACAGAATTATTGAAGATTTGGATCCCGAAGACAGACAGACGGACATGGCTTAATCGACTCCGCTATCTATAAGGATCCAGAATATATATACTTTATAGGGTCGGAAAATTATATTGTGGAAATTACAAACGCAATGACAAACTTATATATACCCTTCTCATGAAGCTGGAAGGTATAAAAACAACTTATTTTTGTCAAATAAAAATGTTTGCCATCAAACAAAAATACTGCAAGTCTGAACATAGTGTGGCCACAAAATAAATATACATATTTGCCGCTCTATTGGGTAAATTTTTATTTGATCTTACAAGCTGTGGCATTTTGATAAACTCTATATAAGTTAATAAATGATTGATTAAAACATATAATGGATTTTTTTATTTCTTTTCTTTTATTTTTAATTGCTTCTTTTCACTTTAAAATCCAAAACTTGATTGACTATAATTTCTTAAAAATTTACTTAAAGTTAATGAGTTGATGCCTTAGTTCTAGTTTTACAAAGTAAGCAAAAAGTTTTTATTGCAAAATTAATTCTTACTGATGACGGCTTCACAATTTATTGATTTGTATAACCCAGCAAATAGTTTTATGGTTATTATATAAATATAAATATGAACATGTATTTATAAATATGCATAAATAACTTGTGGCGTTTTTTATTTATATAAGGTGTTTTTTTTATGTATACAACTTTAAGTTGGCAACATTTTTTCAACTGGCGGCCATTTTTCCTGCTGTCAAGGGATTATTGGTGTCGAATTTTACCATTTTATAACAGATTTATACGCATTTATGTGAAATTTGGAAGTGGACTTTTATATGGCGTCTATGGTCAACCATGGACTGAACTAAACAGAATTTCGGTTTACGTTTTCATTTTAAATAAAACTTATTTTTGTTAAAGTTTGTATTGATATTGCAATTTTTTTAGACATCTATATATGTACCAATGAGTATTATTTCGGAAAGAAATTTATAAAATAAATCTCACATAAAATTAATAATGTAATGTAAAAGTTTGTGTACATGTATAAGTTTGGGACTTGCGCGCTCGATTCTCAGGACGTAACCTATAATTTGATATACATAATACATAAAATTGTCTTGACTTTTATCTTTCTTTGAAATATGTCTATAATGAAATGGTACTTCCCCTTCATAAGTATTGGCAAAATCCTTCTCTTATTATTTTGAGAAATTATATAGCACACAGCATGCACAAGTTATTTTCAAGTTAATTGATGATTTATTAAAGCTTTATAGAAGAAACATTTATGAAAAACATACTGTGGGCCCCTGCAAAAACATAACATAAAAGAAAACAATGCAAAGCGATTGCGTAATAAAATTATTTATACATAATTGTAGAAAATGCTTGCCGAATGAGTTGGTGCAGTCCTCACAACATGCTAATTAAAATATGAGAGGAAATTCTAGATGATCAAAACAGGTAAAAACGGTACCCACGAACCCTGTGTTACCCTTCGTATTTTAAATAAATACATATTGAAGATCAGAAATCTTTTTTGTACTTGTTTAAAATTCGAATGTTTTAGGAATGAAAATTGTATCCTGTGTCCAAACCAAACCGATTTTTTCAATAAAAATCTAAAATTATTATTGTCTAATTCCAAGTCTTAAAAATAATTACAATAACAATTTTCCAAAATTATTTCTACCCAACGACAAAACTCAGGCCGAACCGGAATCAACGTGGGTAAAAATGGTATCCGTTAAATGATATGGTATCATTTGTATCTGCTAAATGAATAAACATAGAACATAGATATGAAGTTCGACTTCTTAGGGCTTGAAAACGTGTCCTTGATACTTTTCTAAAAACTTAATTTTCTCAATAAAAATTACATGAAACATTATTTTTTAATAGAACGTATTACCAAGAATGATAGAAATAAGGATTATGCCATGCGCATGATTTCTCATTTCATGACGTCGATTGTGCTTTTTCAAGGGTTGCCAAGTGTAGAAATTCCTACATTTTTCTATATTCTAATAAGAGAGAGTGAGGTTGGCAAACATTTTTTATTTTCATGAAGTGACAACTGCAAGCAAAATAACTTTAAAAGATCAAGTGAGAATTTGTACTAAAAGAGAAAATGATCAATGGTTTTAAAAAAGCTTTCATATTTTTTTAGCTGTTGGAAAATCTGTAACCAATTAAAGATTCCCCGAAGATGAAGCACAAAGGAAGCTTTGGGTAATGTGATTATTATTAACTTTATTTTTTAAGGTACTATAGTATACTTAAAAATATAAAACCTGTCATCAAAGAAGACGTACATACTACTAATAGAAACTTGAGCTGGAAAAATTACAGTATGACGGCTTAAAAAAATAAAAAATACAAATCCTGTCATTGCTGTTAACCCTCTAGACGACATGACCTACCTAAGCGAAGTTGGTCTGAGCAAGAAATCAAAATCTTTACTGGTTTAAGCGTTTCCATTATGCGATGCCATTTTCATAAAGTTAAATGGATATAAGTTGTTACTGGAAACTGGATATTTGCAAACACACACGGCGGCGGAAGCAAAAAAATATAACAAGCAAAAGATAATAAAAATATGTACTTTAGAATAAGGTCACTTAATGGCGAAATTTCTCTGAATATTAATACAAGAAAAAGGAAATATTATAAATTAATGTATAAAACAAAAAATTATTATCAAAAAATGTATATTGCCCCACTGCTATTTTACAAAAACTTTTTTAAATTTTGGCAGCTTGAATTATTAATCACTAATGGCTTAATTCACAATCTTTAGTTAGCTAATGGCAAAGGCTTAACTAATAATTCTTTATTCGCAATGCTTAGTTTGTGATAAGAATACCAAGTAATAGTTAAACAATAGTTAGTATATTAGTTTAGCAATGGTTAACTAATGACCGAGAATTCGGTCATAATATTGCTTTTTGCGTGACGTCACATTTTCGAAAATTATTTTTAGACGGGAGATAAAAAAAGGGCCAAAGGATTTAAAACATTTTAATAAAATTAACGAGGTTATAAAACTATGCATTTATATAACCACTCAAAATTTAACTCTCAAAATGATATTCGGATTTCAAGTACTAACTGATAAAAACAGAACTAATTTCAGTGCACATATTTTAATGCTTTTTTGAAATTCTTTTCGTTTTCTATTTTGAAGACTTCTATTTGAATGCTTTCAATAAAATTTGATGCTCCTCCGCTGTATTGTTTTTTTTATTTCCAAGTTTAAGATATTTATTTTATTTTCAAACTAAGTCTTTCATCCAATTCACCATTATCAATAACCTGCATGTGACAAAATTGATAATATGTATATTAGGGCTATAACTTTTTAACACTTTTTGCGAATATCAAAAACGGCATAGTATAGCCGAGTAGAACATTATAAGTTAATAATAATTTTATTCTATTTTCTTTGACCTTTTTGTACGAGAAGTTAATAATAAAAAATATGATAATTTTTTTGGATCGTTAAAAAAGTTCACGCAGGGATCAGGTTGAAGTTTGAAAACAACTATTTCTATCTCACACCGGATATTCTATGTATTCCTATACGTATCACTTATATGCTATTTTGGAATTTATTCACTGCTTTAGATTTAAAAACTTTCCTATGGTTTATATGTAAAAACCTGAGTAAAATACCTTATGTTTGAAGCGATAATAAATAATAAATAACTTGAAGAACTACAAACAAATTTTAGGCAAATTAATGAAACATTTGCAGTAAAGAAACTTAAGTGGCGTTAAGATATGAAGTTCTTATATGAACTCGGAGCCGCATTCAGGTACTTTCAAAACAACAACAAATTTCCCAAAATAAAGTTTAAAAGCATACATACCATCACTTAACAATGCTCGCTGGAATTCAAGGCTAATTCGTGCGATTTTAGCTTTTATTCTTATTCCAAAATACCGAACTAAACTATGTATATCCAAAATGTACGATATTTGGTGTTCCGATCAGAGCTTCAATGAAGAAAATTACAAAGGCTTAGAACAATCATTGACCAAATTTCAAAAAGCAAAGGCGTATTTTGAAAAACACTGGGTAAAAGAACCTTCAGCAATTCCTTTGCAACAAAGGTGTAATATATGTGCAGAGCGAACAATAAAGGTTGTACATTATATTTATCCACTGTGTAAATCATCGCGAACTTTAATTAAACTTTTGCAAACTTTGCAAACGTCTAGACCTATCGTGGAAATGGTATTGTGAGGAATTCTAAAAATGTACTGAAACGACCTGAAGCTTTTACTAGTCGCCATGTAATGTAATTGCTACACGATCAGAAATTGAAATTGACAAACGCAGTTTTGTCGCTGTTTTGCTTATTAGAGGAGCAACTAAAAGCAAAAATAATAAAAACATTCAATTATTTACGCACCCCAGTCCCCAAGCTTTTAAAGTTCGAAGCTAAATTGACATGTACATATATTTTCTAATGGCATTCCATTTAGTCGTTTTTCAAGCTTTCAAAAATTTATATATGTACATATTTTCTGAAAGTTATCGGGTCTTTAAAAAACATGCTTGCGTCTGCAATTTATCTCCCGAATTAGTTCCCGAATTATTTGGCTTTTTTGTTTAAACAAAAAATGTTCAATCAAACGCAAAAAGTTTAAAAAATCATATTTCGATTACACAGCTCCACAAAATGGAAACTTCTTGTATTGATCTAGTATCGGGATTTATTGCCTATAATTTACTTTTTTGTAACAGCTCTAGTTTTCGAGATATTAATTTTTTAAGAAAACTACGCGATTTATAGTAATGTAACTATTAAACGGTTCATTTTATTCAGTAAAAATAAAAAACCCAAATTCGGCTACAATATTATCTTTATGCTGCATTAACATTGCTTTGATTCCATGGAGTATTTTTGGAGATGTCGCTCAACTTTGGATGGAAATTTTTTTTGTATATATTTTTTTATATTTTTCAAAAATTCATAAAAAATAGAGAATGCCATAAAATGTCCGTTATTTTCCTTCAGTCAATTAGGAAAATATATTACCCATATATTTTGTTAAAATCCATTCACAACTGTGGGTTTTATTCGAAATAAAGTAAAAGAAAATACGTTATACATACAACAAAGGTATGTATGTGTATGTGGTATTTTTAATTGATTGTTTTTAAATTTTTGTAAACCAACAAGCAAAAACCATGATGCAGTTTCACAAAATTAATAATAAAATAAAACTATTGCGTCCATCTTAAAAAGAAATATTACATTTTATGCAGGACATATCTGCCTATATGGCTATAGAAAAATATTGGAATTTTTTATGAATTTTTGAAAAACAAAAAATTTTTTTAATAATAATATTTTTTCGTCATATATTCGGCTATATCTCCAAAACTACTGTGTGGAGTAAAACTTATGTTATGGCAGCATGAAGGTAATATTGTAGCTAAATTTTTTTCTTTTTTTCACTAAGTAGGTTAAACTGTTCTTCAGTTATGTTACTCAAAATCGTGTAACTACGTAATGTCTGTTTTGAAATTTATATCTCGAAAGCTAGAGCTTGTCCAAAAAAGTGAGTTAGAGGAATTGGAGCCCTACATAAGACACTAGTTTTAGTGTTGGGCTGTTTTATAGATCGATTCTTATGATTTTCACTTTAAAAATTAAAAAAATATTAATTTTTAAAATTGCGAAAAAGTGTCTTAACTATTTTTAATTTTCTCAAAGGTACCTTCACAGACTTAAATTTAGGCTATATTAAAGTACTGAATGCAGTTTTGGAAATCTTCATGTATTTCTTATTCTTTCTAGCCCCAAAAGAAATGTTGACCTGATGGGCAAAATTTTTGTGAGTTCAATTTTTGAGATTTCGTTTTTTAGGAATTACGGGATTCCCCTTGTACTTTTGTATGCAGATTGTAATATTTAAAATACTTTGTGTCCTTAACAGTACGTATTTAAACACTTGATAACTTATTTATTCTGAACATTTTGTTAATTGATGAGCACCACATTTCAAACTATGAAAATAATATTCATCAATGAAATTACAAATTTATTATTAATCTCGCTTAAACGCGTGCATGAGAAATATGAAGGTTAAATATTTGGTCATTCAAAAATTAAATTTATCAGATGACAACTGTAATAGATACTCTAAATAGAGTGTAGTTATCATTAATCATATTGTTGGTTAAATTAATGTTTTAATATCCATCACTTTCACATGGTCACATCATTTGTCATGAGTTCAAACGTTAAGAAAAATATTTATTTCGTTGTTATTATAAAATAGGCTTAATATGTTTTGTTATATTTTTTTTTACCGTTTTTGTGTTTTTAACTCCTATGATTATAAAGGTGCGACCGTATTCGTTATTCGGTATTAATCCATTAAATTTAAATTAAATTGTTATACCAACTTTCATTATCCCTAATGTTGTCAAAGATATTTGGTGCAAATGTAAATAGAGCTTTAGAATTTGTTTGCTTTAAATAATTTTTTCGGAAGGAAATTTTGCTAAAAATTAAATAAAATAGAAGAATAACTAAAAATGTATTGGTGTGCCACTTTGCTTTTAAGTTAAAATTTATGACTTCCACTTATAAGGGTTGTTTTTGTATTAAAATCCTTAAAGGATTAAAAAAACTATTTTGTGGTAGATATTGGTATTTAGTTTTTGAATTTAAATATTTGTCCTTGGGTAAGACTAGATTGACTTTACAACTTTAATGACCGAATTCACAGTCTTTAGTTAGCTAATGACAAAGGCTTAACTAATGATTCTTTATTCGCAATGCTTAGTTTGCCATAAAAATAACAAGTAATAGTTAAACAATAGTTAGTGTTTTAGTTTACCAATGATTAACTAATGACTGAGAATTAGGCCATAAGCATCACAAAAATATGTATGTAAACTTTTTTATTCAAACTAGAGCGAACAAATTTAAATGGAACCCATACAATTTTATGAAATGTGACTTTCAACCTACTTTAGTTTTATTTTTCTGTGGAATCCATAGTTTGGATTCATAATATAATTTCGTTGCACAGAATTCGTAAATAAAGAAGATAAATATTATCAACAAAATAAATATTGAAAACGGAATAAAAAAAGAGAGAACAATTTTCCAAACTTGCAACGCCCTGCTATTGGTTCAAAAACCAATCGTTTTTCAATCATTATTTATACTCGTATATGTACTCGTATGTAGTGAAAGCCGTGTAAATTTTTAAAAGAGCCACCCTATTATTTACATATGTATGTCTTACAAATATTGGTATCTACATAAATAAAATTCAAAACAAATATAGAAGTTTTATACATAAATCATGTCACATAATTTTATAGTGATCGATCCATAATTATCCGTAGTTTTCATGATAGAAAAAATTCAATTTTAAAAGACTGTTTTTGATCATAAACGTGGTGTACTTGCTCCGGCTAGGCCAACTGAACTTTTCCACATTCCCACTACAGCCGGTTCTACGTACCGCAATTGCCCAAAATTTTTTCGGCTTAGAGCTGTTAACCCAGCAAAACATCTACACAATTTTCAGAGATAACGCGATTCATGCGCCAATACAACATCGTAATCGCTGCGATCCAGGAGACAAAACTTACGCGGAATTTCAGTCTGCAAAGTTGCAATGAATACAACGGTCTCTCGGGGCATCGCATAGATCATTCAATCTGAACACCAGATACCCATGTCTTTAAGTTCAAGGTATTGAGGTTAGATCGGTAGATACGGAGTTTGAGAACACCACATTCACGAGGAAACTAAGGTTCTTCTGGTCAAGGAATACAACTTCATTTTGAAGAAACAGTTTCTTCTGGGATCTCACCCAAGGAGTCATCCAAACTTCCATATCACATAGCTGAAGGCTCCGACGAGGCATATCAGACTGAATGGAGAGTAGGAGAGTATACAAAGGTATCGAGAAAACTCTGCCGCATAAAACAACAATCGTACCGGTATAAATCAGATCTGGATAGAGCAATAGGCTTAATGCCTTCTGGTCCCGCATAGACTGTGCCGTGCTTAATATATGGCCAGCGTGTGGTCAGGGTCTTCATGACACTCTCCACATATTCAACACTCCAGCCAAACTTTCTTTGCTATGTCCTGAAGATCTGTAGACTAACCTATTGGAAGTAGCGCAATTTCTTGGACTGGATCTGGCAGAAACACAGGATTAAATATTTGTAAACTGGTTTTGCGGCTACAAGAACAACAACAACAACAACAACTAATCTCTCCTACATGTTTTAACTTACTAAAGGTACATTAAGTACAAAATGTTCATTGAATAAATCCAAAACAATAGCTTTAAATAATAATAAAATTTAAGTTATTTTATAACTTTGGAAAATATGACCTTGATGTACATATGTGTATGTATATAAGCCTGTAAGTATGTGTTTTCTTTAAAGTGTAAAAACTGAAAGCAAATGCTGCCAAGAGTTAAAAAAATCCTCCGTAGTTTTAATGGTTTTACCTTTACAAATATCATACATATTCACTTGTGACTGGTATTCAAACTTAAACTAAGATACATTCCCATACACATACACTAACTTACATTTCTAGGTATATCCTTCAATGTCCTTCCTAATACATTTCGCAACTGTTGGAGTGAATGAACATTTCTATGTTTGTGAAAGTAGTCTAAATGTATAGAAGTAAAAAGAAATGAAAAATAAAACTAAAACAAGTAAGAGTGCTATATTCGGCTAAGCCGAATCTTATATACCCTTCACCTTTGTTGTGGATGCAAAATTATATTATATACATAAGAATATATAATATATTAATACACTTTGTTTGATCGTTTTTTTATGAAATTTTCACAGGTTGTCTCGGATTTTTGCTCATATCTCCGTTATTTATGGACGGATTTTGCTGATTTTATATAGCAAACTTCTCGAAAGTATGTCTGACAGAACTATTAAAGATTTGGATCCCAAAGATATCTGGGGACTTCAGAAAATTGATTTCAATAGACAGACGGACAGACAGACGGACATGGCTTAATAGACTCCGCTATCTATAAGGATCCAGAATATAAATACTTTTTAGGGTGGGAAAATTATATTGTGGAAATAACAAACGGAATAACAAACTTAAATATACCCTTCTCATGATGGTGAAGGGTATAACTATTTTTATATGTAAGTAAGTATGTACTCGTATTATACAAATATAAGAAAAATAATAAAAAGCAGGTTTTAAATAATAGTTAACAAATTGTTTCTAAAGCCAGCAGGTGTCACACCTTAGTAACCTTACAATCAGTGTTGCCAGCAAAAATTAATCTAACACCAAGGAATTATTATGAAGATTTTAAAAGTTGAAACTATTTAAGTAATTAATATTGTTATGACATACTACTTATTTATTTAAAAAAGTTATATTTACGTTGCATTTGGCAATATACTACAATATTGTATTTATTTATTCAATATTCATTCCAATAAGGGTGCCATGTTCGGCTGCAACGAATCTTAAATACCTTCCACCGAAATATAATGAGAATTACAGAAACTACTAGTCCAGAATATCAAAATACAGTGTTCTTTATTCAGGGTTAGTTTAATTTGTATTAGTAATTCATACCGTATGTTGTTTAAAAGAGAGCATGAGAACCATTAGCAATTATGGGCTGATCTTCATAAAATTTACTTCAGAGGTTTTATATTCTAAATGGAATAATACTTACATGTAGGAATTTTGTCCTACTTCTGGCAACACTGGTGCGGGTACATGTATTTAATTTATAGAAGCTTTTGAATGTAAATATCATACATACAGATTTTCAATAACGACTTGCCAACAATAAACTTATATAATTTCTTAAAAATTCATTATACTCACGCATTGGCTCAAAGTTACAAAACGAATCCTTATTAATGTTTATACATACGCATAAATATTTACAACTAAACATATACATTAGAGTATTCAGACGCGGAAACCGGTTAAGCGGATTCAGTTTTAATAACATGCTAACGAAAAGTTTTTTGAATCCGTTAACCAGTTTCTATATTTAAGAACTTTGACTTTAATTTTCGTTTAAAATATAAAAAAATCAATATGTTACGACATAAAGTATTATTTTTATACTCACCCACCACCAAGAAGGTGGGGTATATATATTTTGTCGTTCCGTTTGTAACACTTCGAAATATTGGTCGTATAACCACCTTGTATATATACGAGGCCGATCATCATAAAATTTAGTACAACAATTTATTTACCTATAAGAATTATTTCTATCAAATTTTAACCTCGTAACAATATTTACATCAGTTTTATAGGTATTTAAGTGAATTTTGGAAGCGGCCATTATATGGGGTCTATGGTCAAGCATCGACAGAACTAAACAAAATTTCGTTTACATGACACCTTTTTCTGCTGAATTTTGTATTAATATTCCAATTTTATAGGCTTTTATTTATCATTAAGCCATATTGGGGGAAGATATTTGAAGATATAAGAAATTATGGACTGACTCTTACTCTTTTCATCACAGTTTCTCATTTTATTTTAAAATTAACGTATACAAAATTTTATTGCAACAGTTTTTATTTCAAAAAATTCCACGAAAAATATTTAAAAATGTCTAGTTTTAATTTTGGTCCATAACTGAATTTAATTTTTTTTTAATTTGTCTTTTTGATTGCTTGTTCTGATCAGCACCTATTTTCAAGAACGAATGATTTTTATTCGATCTATAGTAGAATCAAGTAGTGCATATTTTAAAATAATTAAAAAAAATCAAATGCAATGACACTTATCTAAAGGTGGCTAGCTATACACTACGTGTTTTTGCTTATGTATTTTTAATTTTACAACTCACATGTTTGTCTTTATGTCTGTCAAAATTGGTTATTTTACATATGGGTTTTAATTTTTGGTCACCAACTTGTATGTACAATTAGATGTGACATCGCCATGATTAAATAATAAATTTACATGTCGTTTCTTTAAAAAATGCGTTAAAGCCGCTACAAAGCGTCACTAAATTGCCGGCGTCAAAAATATTGATTTAAGGTTTTTCGTTTTTTAATATACAAGATGTGGAGCTTGTATCAAAAATGTTTAAATAATTTATATCATTGTTATTAAATTATCAAAATGGGATAAAAAAATATTTAATTTATCACTTATGCAAATTCTTCATACGGCCGGCTAATGATAGCGCAGATTTAACCGTCGGAAAATCTTTTCGCCTGGCATATACATTTGAAGACATGTGTTTGAACATAAGAAAATAGAGCGTGTTTTAATCGAAAAAATACATATGGATTTCCACATGTATTTTACACAAGCAAAGTTTTTGAGGTCACCAACTACATGTTTTTACACCCATATGTAAAATTTGACATATACAATGTAAAAAACACGTAGTGTATATGCACCTTAAGCTAAAGTGAAAAAGAGACAAAATTGGTTATTTTAAAAAAGGTCAGCTAACTTGACATGACAATACAAAATTATATTACCATATATCAGAGATGATCGTTTCATAGTGCAATTGCTTATTTGCCCAACGAATTACTTTGTTATGCTCTTTTAATTCAGTTGTCTTTCATATGGCAAAGTGTTTTTGTTTCTAATATACAGTACGTAAAAAAATTATGGTACCATTATTAATAAAAAAAATGCATTTGGTAATTCTCAATGCCTTTTGCGTTATAAAACATTTAAAGGTCACTGGGATTCGGTTATCGGAAGGCATTATGATGTTTTTTTTAGCGATATTCAGAAATGTAATGAATACGATAAAAATGAGCTTTTTGCCGAAATGAAAAATGAAGAGGAAAAAATTGTTGATGAAAAATTGATAAAGACTTTAAAAAAAATTCCATGTAAATATAATAAAAAAGTAAAAATAATAACTTTTATTTTTTTAACTGTAAAGTATAAAGTAAAATTCATACATTGCTGTTATTGATCTACCAAAAAAGTAGACGCAGCAAGAAAAGCAAAAACAAATTTGTAATAATACAAATTCTATAAATACAATAACATATAAAGAATACACACACATTCTAAATGTACGTAAATTTCGTTCTGACTCACAAAACACGTAAAAAAAGAAATATGATAATTCTCGTATTCTATTTCTCAAAAACGGTGAGTTTAATAGATGATGTTTACAGATTGATAATGGACAATGAAGATTGCTGATGACGCCCTTAGCCGGGTAGAAAATGCATTCCAATTTGCCAATTGTTCCAATACGTTACAATAGTATTCTTTAATATAAATTCTCGAACTATTAGCCTGAAGAAAAAACTTTTCTGGTAAAATTTTCTGTTTTACCAAGTAACAAAATAATTATGAACTAAATTATTAAACATATTTTTCCAACCGAAACAATTTTTTATGATTACAATTTTATAAAAATCTTTCGTTTACTTTTTCGTTTTACTGTACCTTTAAAAATTTGTCTCATTTTCTCACCAAAATGTACATAAGCTTTTTAATTATGATCACCTCTGCCATATATGGTCATAAAACTAAATTTAACAAGTGAGAGTAACTACGCTTACTCACAATGAGCATGAAATGATAGAAAGCAGTGATGGAAAATAGGTTTTCGAATTTCGTACCAACTATATAAATAAAATGTACCTGTGATGATGTGAATGTGACCGTGGGGGTCACGGTACCATTTTTAAATAATAATAAAACTTAACTGCAAACTTACTTTATCGATACATACGTATCTATGTCAACATTTTTAACATTACCTTATATAACGAATGTTTAAAGAATTTCATACTCGTAAGAATTCTTTAAAGAATCATTATCTAACTTCTGGTGATATTAAAAATTCTATAAAACTGGTCTCTATTGGAAAATGCTACCAGATAAAGAGTTTGTTGAATTGTTCCAGGAAGAAAGTTACCAGAAGATACTCTAGCAATTTTTTATGCAAAGAACCAGCGCTCGTTTCGCAATACAATGTTTCCTGTAAATTATCTTAACCGTGTTAAATATATGTATATATATTCGTGCATCCTTTGATTGTATTTCTAAAATTAACTACATTTTAAGCTTTAGTTTTTGGATTCAGCCTCAAAATCATTTAATGTCAGCTAATGTGTCAGAAACTCCCATTGTTCCATAATTTTTTTTTTTTTTTTTTTTATAATACATTATATTTATTTATTGAATCTTCAGATATTGAAATGACAATAAGTTTTCGAATCTTAATACTAAAAGAAAATAATAAGTCCAGCCAGTGCTAGACAAAATATTATGATACTACAAAAAAATTTACATCCACTGATCCAGTCATCTGTTTTGCGTTTGAGTTAAAGCAAGGGTATCCCTCCTTCTCAACCGAACATGGCCACTAAAGTTAAGGATGTCTCGTGCAAGTGGGTTTGGATGGTGTTCAAGTTTGCTGACATATTTTGAGGCGTATTTTGTAAATTCGTCTTTCACCAAAGGAATGCCTAGATCTTTGTGAATTCGAGAATTTTTAACGTACCATGGAGCTGCAGTAATTATACGTAGAATTTTATTTTGACCTCTTTGAATTTTTTCAATGTTGGATGCTGAGGCAGTACCCCATAATTGAATTCCATAACACCATATTGGCTTTAGAATTGCATTGTACACCAAAAGTTTACAATCCAACTTTAATGTAGAATTTCTGCCGATTAGCCAATTAAGTTGCACTGCTTTTAATCTCATCTGTGTAAGTTTTGCGTCAATATGAGACTTCCAGGTTAAACGACGATCGAGGTGGATTCCGAGGTATTTGACTTCATTGTGTTGCGGAATAATTTGGTTATTTATTCTGATGGACGAGCAGGTATCTTTTCGCAATGTGAAAGTTATATGAATACATTTCTGTTCGTTAACCCTGATTTTCCAAAGCTCAAGCCAATTCTCTAGTTTATAAATATAATTCTGCAAATTCTGTGATGCTATTTGATGGTCCTTATGAACGCTAATAAAGGCTGTATCGTCAGCAAAAGTTGAAGTATGTATATTGGGGTCTGACGGCATATCGGATGCATAAATCAAATATAAAGTAGGACCCAGTATGCTACCCTGGGGTACTCCTGCTTCAATTGGCTGAGCGGGGCTTAAAAAATCGCCTTCTTTGATTGTAAATTTGCGACCATATAAATAACTTTTCATAAGTTTGTGGGTGTTAGCAGGCAGAGCTAATTTTATTTTGTGCATTAAACCTTCATGCCAGACTTTGTCGAACGCTTGGGAAACATCAATGAAAAGCGCGGAACAGTATTTTTTCTCTTCAAACGACCGTCTTATCACATTTACTAATCTGTGTGTTTGTTCGATGGTACTGTGTTTAGCTCTGAACCCGAATTGATGATTTGGAATACATTGAGTGTCGTTCAGAATTGGAATCAACTTAGCCATTAACAATTTTTCAAACAGTTTTGAAATTGTCGGCAGTAGGCTAATTGGCCTATATGACTCTACTTTGGTGAGGTCCTTCCCTGGCTTAGGAATCATGGTAATCATAGATACCTTCCAATCTGCAGGATAGTATTCTAGGCGTAAAATAGCATTGAAGATAAAGAGAATAATTCTTCTAGCTACACGAGGTAACTCCACGAGCATTTTGTTGCTGATTTTATCCATACCTGGAGCTTTTTTAAGGTTCAGAGTACCAATAGCGCTTTGAATATCATTAAAGCTAAGTCTTAGAGGTACAGGAGGTCTAATAACGAGTGGTGGCAATTCAGTTGCATTATTTGAGTTGTTTATAGTAAACACATTTCTCAAATGGTTAACAAATAAAGTCCCTTTCTCGGAATCGTTTCTAGCCCAGTCACCAATCGGATTTCGCAAAGGAGGCTTTCCTCTAACTGGTCTTTTTAAACCTCGTGCCGCCTTCCATAACGAATAGTCAGATTGTGGGGAACTGTCAATTCCCTCCAAGTATGATTTAAGTGAAGCCATTCTTTGGGTTTCTAAGAAATTTCTTAGTATATCTCTGCATTCCCGTAGCCTAGCTTTCAGTTGAGGAGACCTGTGAATTTGCCACTCTCTTCTAACTCTTCTTTTTTCTGTCAGGAGATGTTCGAGTTCAGCGAAATAAGTTCTGTTTGTCCTATTTCTGCATTCAACGTCATATGTGGAAGCGTGATGCACAGCTCTTCGTATGTCCTCAGTAAACTTGCCAATCGACCCATCAATATCCTCGGTAGTTCTCAACACTACATTTTCCGTGCAGTGGGAACTTAAATACTTTTTATACTTTATCCAACTTACTCTGGATTTAGACATGTCCCGAAATGGAGAGCCATACCCTTGAAGGAAACGCATTGAAATAATAGAAGGAGAGTGATCTGAAGACAAGTCTAACGAAGGCTCCACTTGTATCGATTCTACAGGGATATTTTTCACTACTCCGAAGTCAATAATATCGGGAATCTTCCGTCGGTCCGTCGGCCAGTAGGTGGGATGCCCGCTTGAGAGTACATCTAAGCCCATTTTGGCAATGGTGTTGAAGAGTTCACGACCCTTCGGGGTCACTAGACGTGAACCCCAAAATGTGTGTTTGGCGTTAAAGTCACCAGCAACCAAAAATCTAGCTCCAAGGGAATTGAAGAAGCTGTAGTATTGATGTTCTTTTATTGAAAATCGAGGCGGCGAATAAATTGATGATAAAACAAAGTTGTATTGACAGAATTCAATACAAATGTTTGTTGCTTGTAGGTAATCCTCACATATGTTGTTCATTAAATAATGTTTTATTCTGTTCTTTATAAGAATTGCCGAACCTCCACATGCTCTTCCGCGGGGATCTTTAGTATCATACAACACGTATCCATTAATTTTGAAGTACCCTGTCGCCGTCAAGTGAGTTTCAGCAATCATCATGACATCAATCTGCTTATCCATCAGGAAGTGTTCCAGTTCGTTTTTATGTTCGCGGAGGCCGTTCGCGTTCCAAAAACAAATTTTTAAACAAATCATTTCTTTAAAATTGCTTGTAAGATAGTGGATTGCATTTTCAGCATTTCCTGCATCATGGATGTCATAGTGGTCGTAAAAGTGTTCATAGTTTGGACAAGTGTCTGCAAAGTAGTCTCTAGAGTGTTAATATTAGGCTCGTAATATTGAGATTTAGGTTCCTGCTCCAAACCTGGCATATTAGATTTAACCACGTTAGCGTAAGAAACTTGTCTAGAACTAGGCGCGTTTTCATGACTAGTGGGCCGTAACAATTGAGGAAAATTGTTACTCGATGCAAAATTAGGCTGTTGTGGATGAACAGGTAATACTGACGTCTTGTTGGTCCTTATGCCTTTCAAATGAGTGTAAACTGGACAACCTCTATAATTTGCGGTATGATTACCTCCGCAGTTACTGCATTTTTTGATTTTTGAGTCGGTTTTCGACTTATCACATTGAGCAGTTGTATGTAGTTCCCCACACGCAACACAAACTGACGGCAATTTACAATATGCTTTAGTGTGACCAAATTCTTGACAATTAAGACACTGGACGGGTCCCTGACGCTTATGCGGTTCTTCCACGGTGATTCTACGATGCAGAAGGTAAATCAGATTGTAGATGGGATGGGACTCGTTTTTCTTTAAGACTATATCTCCGGGTTCCAATTCCACCCTGAACATAGGCTGAGGAATCTTTTCACGGTTTCTAATATTCGTTATGTTCTTAATTTTGAAGCCATTTTCCATTAAACTAGTCTTTATCTCGGCAGGATCAACATCTGGGTCTATACCCTTTAGAACGACTTGGAGTCCTTTTGCGCTTTTCAGCTGGTAGGTATAGAAATCCCTACTCTCCCTCTCCAACTGGTTGGACAATTTTCGAAAGTCATCTTCCTTTTTCACTTGAATTTTGGTTTCGCTGATATTTCCATGTTTAATTGAGGTTACGCTAAACATATTTTCACCTATTACCGAAACAATTCCTTGTACCAATTTACTGGAAGTGGGCTCTCTCAGATAAATTGGTGGGGGCTTAAACGTTTTTTTAGGTAGTTCTGGATCATCCGTCTGGAGGAGAGCAAACCTGTTTTAATCATTTGGATTGTCAATACTCACGGTCTTGGGAGCTTTTGAATTTGATGACATTTGAGCAGATGTCGGGCTCCTCTGTCGCTTAAGAACTGTGACGTATTTATCCATACCTACTTGTTTTCTAGGTTTGACTGCACTATTTGATATAGAAGATATTGATGTTTTATCATCTGATGAAATCACTATATTGGGCGAACAGGAACGGCGCCGTTCTACGGCTCTTGTAGTGAGAAGATTCTCCACAGATTTTTTTAAGGATTCTTCCTCAGAGATCCATAAAGATTTTCTAGTCGAGCTAAGCTCTTTCTCAGAATTACATCTGAGAGGAACACTCATACAGTTTTTATGCGATTTTTAATGTTTTTTATTATTTTTTATTTTTTTTTTTTTAATGTTTTTTATTTTTTAATGTTTTTTATTTTTTTTTTTTTTACCGTAGGTATTTTTACCTATTACGAATTATTTTTTAACTTTTTGTTTTATTTCGACCTATTACACTTTTTCATCAATTACGATTTTTTCACCGAAAATTCAGCCGCACTAAAAATAACACGTCCGAACAGTTCAACAACACTATGTGTAATTCCATAATTCCATAATTAAACCAACAATTTCTTGTCGTAATAATCATCTTATAGATGCATATTTAAAGATCAAATTGATATCAGTACCAAAAGGTACTATTACACAAATAGTAATTTAAATGATAAATTTATCTACATATATCATCTGAAATACCAAATTTTGATGCAACAGTATTTTGAAATTTAACCAAATGACTCGTGGTAGTACTACGGTACCAACTATGTCTAAAATGTATCAAAAAAAGTACAATTGTACCATGTTTGCCATCACTGATGGAAAGATATCAAACTGCTTAGGAGAATCATACACGGTTTTTTGTAAACTCTGTTGATGTTGGTTGTGTCTTTTACACAAACAGACGGACAGACACCCAGACGGGCATAGCTCAATCGACTTAAAATTTCATAAGGATCAAGAATACATACACATACTTTATTGGGTCTCAGATGAATTTTTCGGAATGACAAACTTATATGTACTTATATACCCTCATTTACCACTTGTGGTGATGGAGGGTATAAAAAGAAAACTTGTAAGAAAATATAAGAAGCTTGTTGAATACTTCTAAAAATAAAAATATAATAAATATCCTTGATTAATAAAAGTAGTCTTTAAAAATATGAACAAATAACTTGTTTTATTTTGAATTTAACAAATAAAATAACACTATTCTGATGGTTTTATAAATCAAAAGGTTAGATAAATTATTTTTATACATATGTATGTATATGTTCTATGTTATATACATAACATAAAGAAAAGGTCAAATTAATTACTGACTTGGTTACGTAATTAAAATATTAAACATGTTGGCAGTCAATAATTCAATATATAATTCACAATAAGTCAATAATTAATTTGAGCTGTTTTTTTCTAACAGACTTCTGTTATGCGATTAATTACTTTTCAGCAGTATTTTTCAGACTTTCTTATGCCGTTTAGTTGTAGTAAATTATTATAAATTACACCATTTCGACTTGTATTTCAGAAGTTTCCTATTGTATTTTCCATTATGAAATGCCAAACAATACTAAACAAAAATAACATGAAATGCTATTAAAAAAGCATCTCTACTTGAATAACCCTATATACGTAAATAATTTTCCAATTGTATTTAAGAATATTCCAATTATATTTTAGAAACTTTTAATTGAATTTTAGAAGTTTCTAAATGTATTTCAGAAATTTTTAATTTCATTTCAGTATGTATGTATATGATGACAGAACTGATTATTTCGATTACGCCATTATCAGGTGATTTCACAATAGTAGTATTTTAATGCAAATGGGTATCGATTCTAAGGCAAATTAAACAAAAGTACTCCTGTAGAAATTTATTTCATTTGAACATTTTTTTTATATGTGAATAATAAATGCTCTCGGGTTTTCATTTTTGTTTCATTTAAAATTAAAAACTTAAAATTGTACAGTACGATGTCCCTAAAAAAGTTTGTGGTCAAAAGTTTGTAGCCAATTAAATGAAAGTCTATTATATTTAAATACAACATTTCTTAAAATTCTATAATTTCTTTTTTTTAAGCAATTAGGTCACTTTTAGTATATAAATATATAAAAATAAATATATAGAACATTTTTATATAAATACTAAAAGTTGCTTGAAAAAAAGAAATTATAGAATATTAAAAAAGGTCGAATAAAAGAACTAAATACATTTCTAAAAATGTAAAAGGGATTTTTGAGAATATACAATTTTCTTAGGTTTGTTCCGAATGATCACTACTTTGTAGTTGGTATTTATAGAACTTTTTTGAAAATATACACATGATCTTTTGATACAGTTAATAGCAAGTCTAATAAATGGTCTCTCAAAATTAAAGGACCTATTTTGTAAAACGAAACGCATGGTAACATAATCAATTTGTATGAAGAATACCTGGAAATTGTTTGAAACTTTTTTACTTTCCATACACATTTTTGTAAACTTTTTGAAGTTTCGTTTTATAAAATGAAACCTTTTAGTTAAGTTTGAAGCATCAGCAATGTTTGCTCCATAAAAACAGGGCCACGCTAATGTATACCTTACAGATTTCTTGTGCAATAATATTTTATTACATCTTGTTATATTCATAGTTTATGGTATTTTTTGTATGTGTTGGCATAAACAGGTGTTTACGGGTGTGTGTGTGTTTCTGTTTTCATAATAATGTTTAAATAAAACAAAAACAGAAAAAATCCATTTATTTATCCAACCAAGTTGGGGGCATGTTAATGAGGGCAACCTGCTGTGATAATAAATTATTAATGCAGCTTTTAGGGCAGTAAATTGTTGTGGTGAATTTTAATACAAAATAAGCACGTTGTACTTTTTTTGTAAGCCTAAATCTAGGCAATTATTTATTTCTTACAAGAATCTATTGAAAACTAAAGCTATGGTAACAATAAAGATGTTTTGAACCATAAAGAGAACATTAGGGCCCTTTTAATGAAACTGAAATGATTTGTTTAAATCAGTGTCCCGCAGAAAGATAGGTAATTGCATATGTATAGTGAAATAACATGTAATGTTTAAATAAACCACAATTAAAAATTCGTTTGTTATTTTGTATACATTTGTATGTAATGTATACATTTATTTGATCGTTGCTTCTCAGTGTACTGAAAACAACAACAAAAATCAGCTGAAAAAGAAAAAAACATGAATGAAATATATTTTTATTTTTACGCTCTTGTCAACGCTGCCAACTTTGGCGATTTATCATCATTTTGACGATTTTTTAAATCAAATTTATTAAAATGACGATTGACGATTTTTCATTTTTCCCGAGACCAAAAATGACGATTTTTTACAAGCAAAACATATGGCAACCTTATTTCCTAAAATTGTAATTGTAAGTCCCCTTTTGCAATGTAGAAATTGAAAGTTAGACAGACGAAGTTTGTGGGCGAGGGGTTGAAGAGGAAGAGTGTGTAGGACACGACTATCTCTACTGGACATTTTTATATCCTACACCACAATAGTGGGGAGGGTATATTGGATTTGTGCTGATGTTTGTAACGCCCCTAAATATTGGTCCAACACCCACCTTAAAGTATACCGATCGGCTTAGAATCGCTTTCTGAGTCGATTTAACGATGTCCGTCCGTCCGTCCATCCGTCTGGCTGGCTGGCTGTCCATGTAAAGCTTGTGCGCATAGTACAAGTCGCAATTTTGAAGATATTTCGATAAAATGGTACGTGATATTTTTTCGGCCCAAGGATGGATGGGATTGAAACTGGTGGAAATCGGTCCATTATTTCACCTAGCCCCCTTACAAATGTCCTCCCGAAATTGGGGTTTTCCGGTCATAAATCTGTGAATTATGCAAGTATGCAAACAAAATTTACCACAAATGAGTAGTAAATGAAAATGACGCACACCTACAAATTTCGTGAAGATCGGTCCATAATTAGTCGTAGCTCTCATATAAGGCCGACTTCCAAAAATCACTTAAAAGAGCATGACTCTCTTAGAAACGTTGATATCCAAATAATATTGAACACAAATATGTTTTGTATACATACATATAATATGGTAGAATTTTATGACGATCGCTCTATAATTAGTCGTAGCTCCCATATAATGCCCACTTCCGAAAATCACTTAAACGAGCATAACTCTTTTAAAAATGTTGGTATTCAAATAATATTGAACGTTTCGTAAATATACATATAATATGGTTAAATTTTATTACGATCGGTCCATAATTAGTCGCAGCTCCCATATAAGGCTCACTTCCGAAAATCACTTAAACGAGCATAACTCTTTTAAAAATGTTGGTATCCAAATAATATTGAACACACATATGTTCTGTGTATATGCATATAATAAGGTAGAATTTTATGGTGATCGGTTCATAATTAGTCGTAGCCCCCATATAAGGCCCACTTCCGACAATCACTAACTCTCTTAAAAATGTTGGTATCTAAATAATATTGAACACAAATATATTTAATATGGATACTAATAATACGGTTCAATTTTATTGTGATCGGTCCGTAATTAGTCGTAGCTCCCATATAAGACCCACTTCCGAAAATCATTTTAAAGAGCATAACTCTTTTAAAAATGTTGGTATCCAAATAAAATTTAACACATATATATTTCATATGGATACTAATAATACGGTTAAATTTTATTGTGATCGGTCCATAATTAGTCGTAGCTCCCATATAATACCCACTTTCGAAAATCACTTTAAAGAGCATAAATTTCTTAAAAAATGTTGGTAATCAAATAGAATTCGACACAAATAAGTTTCTTATATACAGAAATAATGACACCTAATTTTGTAATGGTCGGTCCATAATTAGACGAAACTCCCATATAAGACCCCTTCCGTAATTCCCTTTAATTTCCATAAATCTTTTAAACGTATTTATATCGAGATAAAGTTTAACATATATAATATTTATATTCACAGAAATCATGACACTGAATTTTGGTCCAAAATAGGTGATATCTCGCAAATAACGTCCATTTCTGAAAAACTTTTTTATATTTACGTATACTAGGTGTAGGGTATTATATGGTCGGGCTTGACCTACTATACTTTCTTACTTGTTTAATTTAAGTTTATTACGTTGATTGGTTATCGGGTTTTGTAATCTTATTTTTACTCAATATAGGTACTATTTTCATTCATAAGAATATTATATAACCCGATAATATACCAATTTTTAATAAACTACATGTTTTACCAAAAATATTGTATATATGTACATATATGTATATATCTATGTTCAGTAAAATACATACATACATATGTATGTTTAAATAACTCAATCTATTATACATTCAAATATACTAAAATCACAATTATGAACCTCTATTAACCCAAAAAAGAAATCTTTCACAAAACTATTAATGACGACTCTGACCACCAAACAAAGGGATTTTTTATTCGCTTTATCGGTTGATTCATCAATGCATAAAGAAAACTTCTGCTGGCGAAATACATTGCAAATAAATTCAAATTGAGTTCGACCTAAAACATTTTTGACTAGACAAGTACTTTTGGTTCTGCCAAATGGTACTTTAGGAAATACATTTGAATCAGAAAAATGGATAAGTGGTCCATACAGGAAAATGGCAACTTATGTTCAGTTATAAGTTGCAGCTTCGCCAAATTTTTCTTTAATGGTAACTTGAGATTGTAAACAACCTACTCGTTCTTGGTGTTATTTGTTCTTTTATGTTTTATAAGAGCTTAAAATTGAGTTGCAAATGTTACAAAATAGCTCATCTTCAAATGCCTGAAGTGCAGCTAATCAAATTGCATGTGTTTTGTTGTTGTACGTAAATGAAATTGCTACTGATTTATAATGCGTAACTGTCATTTGAAAAAGTATTGCATTTTTGCGTACTCCACATTAATTTTAAAAAAATATTTCAACTTTTTATTTAAAAAGGGCTTTATTAAAAAGAAACATTTTTTTGGAAAAAAAAAAAAATAATATTTTTGCAAAAAAAATCATCAAATCATATTTTAGGTAAAAAACCATCAAAAATATGATAAAATCATCATTCTGGTATCGCTGCTAGCGAAGAACACTGGTTAAAATTCTGGGAAAAAGAAATATTTTCATAGAAACTTTTTGTGACTTCAATTTATGAAATTTTAGTGCTGCAGTTTAAAAATGTAACTACAAAAACAATTTGTATGGACAATATTAATTTTTAAGAATATCAAGTATTTCTCTAACATATGTCTGGCCTCTTGTGACTTCCAGTATGAAGCTATGGCAAATGTTTATCCAAAGCTTCGATCTTAGCTAATTTTACAGTCATATTATACCACCAGCATGTTCTTATTTAACCACTTTCTCGTAATCCATTTGGTATTATATGTAACACTAGTTTGGGCATTCTTGTTATTAATACTCCCATACCATTTCAACTATTCATTATTGAGAGCTCCATTTGGATTGTCTTTTTATTACTACATACTATTTTTAATTCTGCCCCTTCCGCTTTTATATCAATTGCATTTCAAAAATTTTAAATTAATTGTAAAATGCTAAACTTTTACACAGTAAAAAATATTGCAATATATTTGAACTTTTGAGAGAACACTTGATTCGAATCAGTTCTCTATTAAATAAGCAAATGTTAAGCTACAAATTGTATTTTGTAAAATATAATTTATATCCGTAACTCCTTAAATATTTACATTGGGGTCGCAGCATCACATCACAAGTGCGACTTTTTCTACACCATTCGTTTAGAATTTGCATTAGAAATTGTAGTTTAATTACAGTTTTGTTTTAATAGCAAGTATTAAGTGACAAAACGAATTATACTATTCCAAATCTAAAACGTAAAATTGACATCTGTGTACCTAATATTTTTTCTGGCAATAATGGGTTAACATCATACAAACGATTATGTGCCCAGCTTTTTTTTTCTTTTAAATTATTTCGAAAACATGAAATCTATCTTAAATAAATAAATTAAATACATAGTTTGAATCATGGTGCAACTATACAAGGTGAGTGCAAATCGACAACAAATACAACACAAAACAGAAACAACAGGCATTTTGTTTATGTAAAATAATGTACTACTGTCAAAAATACTTGAAAAAGTATTACTTTTGACATAAGTAAATTGGAAACAAAGTCAGTCAGCTGGGCTACTGCACTCACCTTGTATATTTGCACCATGGTTTGAATTGTACAAATTTTCTACTGTTACGGAAAAGCCAAATTATTATGTATTTCCAAAAATTGAGTATGAGCAATATTAGCGATTCAGGAGTATTTAGCAGAGTTCAAAATTACTACTATATTATGTAAAAAATAGCAAAATATTTCATAATTTTATAGGAAAACTAGAAAAATATTTTAAGAAAATAATATTTAACTTTTCACATACTAAAACAACTATGGCACATGAAAAACAAAAACTGGCAAACATACGAAGTTGAAATATGTAAAAAACGAAATTGTCCGCCAAAAAAATGATCTATGTATAACGGTACTCATAAAAAACACTTCTACATAATCAATGCAGTACACTCATCCGCTATCCTATTTACATATGTACATACATACATAGTCTCTTTAATGCACATTCACCGCATTCCTATCTTTCAGACCTCAGATTCTTTATTGTAGTCGATCATTTGTACTATCACGTGCAATTCTTCATTTCATTCAGAATACAAACAAGTTCAAACAACGTACATATGTATGTTTGCAAATCGATATGAATGCATGTTATTATTAAAAACTTCTTCTGAGTTGCTGTTGCCCTTCTTTTAAAACACTACCTATACATACATACATATGCACATAGTGTGTCTAAAAGTAAAATGTTCTCATTGAAAAATTTCGTTTTCACCAACTTTGTTACATTTTTTTCTTAATTTGCTATAGTTTTGAAAATAATTGTCCTCATAAATGTTGATGAATTTCCATTCTTTCTATACCATTCTTGTTTTTGGTGTTATTATTATATTCGTACCGCATAATTACATACGTACGCCCACAACTTTTTAATTTTTAGTTACATCTTTATTTTAAAATTTTCTGAGTTCCTATTACAAATAGCACGAATGCATTTCAAGAATATAAATAATTAATCAGAATCATTATTAAAAATCATATACTGAATTTACAAAAAAAAAAAAAAACTAAACATTAGCTTGAAAAGGCATCATGTACTTCAATTTCTTATCTTAATAACACACAATTCTATACAAAATATTATTTTATACACACAAATCAACGTATACTGCATATATGAACCTTTTCTTATTTCTAGTTTTTTCCCCAGTTTTCTGCACATTGCATATATGCGGCGTAAATATTCCACATATGCGACGAAAATAGTTTATTTATGCGGCGAAGAAATCTTATATGCACATTTTCGTTTTTAACATTTTCAACTGCGGACAATTCCGTTTTTTTACACATTTTAACTTCGTATGTTTGGCAGTTTTTGTTTTTCATGTGCCATAGTTGTTTAGTTTATTTTTGTATTTCACATATTGCTGGCAGTTAGTGATTTTTCAAGTTACTATTTCTTTGCCTGGTTTATGGTTCGGTAGTAAACTATAAAAAGTATGCGTATGTTCTACATAGTAGTAAATATATTGCAAATGAAAAATTTTCATTTTGTGATCTGGTTGCTACTAGAAATATTTTGTATGGCAAAATATTTTTAGAATTACTACTAGAAATATTTCTACCATGAAGCTGGTGCATATATTTCGTTGGTTAATAGTTTGTATATTTTTAGTATTTTGTTATATAAATATGAAAGTGGTACATATTTATTGCGCAGTTAATAGTCAGTTGGAAAAAATGGTTTACTAAATATTAAACCCTGGTATTTAGTAAAACAAATTCAAATGTATACACTATTTGTCATTGTGTCCTACACACAACTACTGACTGAACTTATGCAGAACAATTAGGAACAAAAAAAAAAATAAAACATATAGAATAGAAAACCTTCATCATTGTCAATCAGTCATGGCATGTCATTTTTATATCTTTCAAATACAGTTGTAAAACGCAATTTTATTGTTTTGTTTAAATCTTAGAATTGTTTAAATTACGATAACTATCCATTCATCACAGTAGTTGTCAATATAATACATACATTGTTTTGAAGATAACAATTTTTTTTAATGCTTCATATACAAATGGTAGAGATACAATATTTAAATGTTTTATTTGCAAACTTAAACACTTCTAGCAGCATCTGTGATGAGCACTATTACTTCAATATATGACCTGTACAATTTACAGCCACTTAGTACTAAAAGCTCATCGAATACACTACCATGCAACACTTTCTCTTTGAATCACTTGTTTAGAGAAATATAAAGGACTTAGAGGAAATGAAGGACTGTATTATAAAACTTCTTTTAATTATAACTACAATTCATATTTTCGAGTTAAATCGAAGTTTACCAGCAGCGAAGAGTTTTGAATGCATATATTGTCTGTTCTTTAGTATTCTGTTTCTGAAACATATTCAAACTTAAAAATATTTCCTCTGCGACACGCTACATGTTTTTTAAGCTACATATATAGTTTTCTGGGTTCAGATTTCTATGTGGCTTCTTCCAATGCTCATCTATTTGTATCAGAAGAAAATGGTTGCAGGGTATATCAAAAACATTAAGAATTACTGGCTAAAATCGGGAGTGTATATTACTCTGCTTAACAATTTTGTATAAAAATATAACAAGATATAAATACTTAAAATAAATTTCTGATGTGTCATGGGTAAAAAATAATATTTGTAATATTTTGCCGTGGATTTTTTAAAAATAAAAATTAGCACTTAGGACCAAAATGGGCCAAAGTTTATCTTCGACTTATTTTGATGTCAAGTACAAAACATATTTAGTTTTGGAAAACGTAGCTGTGGTCAAAAAAAAAAATTATGTTTCTACAACGACTGCGCATATTGGAAAAAGTTTAACCTTACTTAAAGAATTGCGGAATTTCGATTTTTTTAGTTTATTCAATAAACTAAACCGTTTTTGAGTTACTTGAATATATGCTGTGTAACCTCCTCCATTTTCTAAATAACGGTATATTTCGAAAACAAGAGCTAACCTAAAAAAACGCTTAGCACCACTGGATTCAGCGTACCCGAATTAGGTTAACCCACCAGGTGCCCAGCTTGTCCCAAAAAAGTGTCAAATTCTAGTAAAGTGTTATCAATCAAACATGCACTACTAGCGGTGTGTTTCGCTGCCTCCAATGTAATGAAATAAAATTGCAGAGTTTAGAACTATATTTTTTGTAATTATTATCCACACTTTTTCTTACAAATTAGTTTTTATTCTATCTTGTGAAGGGCATTCAGATGATAAATCATTTTATTGCGATTTTTGCACGACGCAAGTCCAATTGCTCTATCTTTCTAGCACTATTTTTGATGATTGCATCAGATCACAATTTTCCACATATTTGCATGTTTTTAATCACTTGTTAGTGTCAAATGTTTTCCTAAACCGACTATTTGTGATTCCAAATCTATACAATAGATTTCAGGTTGAGATGTACTATACTATTTTAACATACTAATTTTTGTATGCTTTATGATAAACGAATTTTAGTAGTTACTTCGTATAGGCGGTACTACATCTATTTTTCGAAACTCAACCATTTACGATTCAGATATGAATGTTTATTATATAGGTACTCACACAAAGTTTGAAGATTGTAGTATAAAATTTTTCAAGATATACGAATTCTAGATTTTATTTTGCATCGCCCATTTTTTCTAAACTTTACTATTTATAGTTCTTCGAATATTCCTTTTTTGTCATATTGGTACTCATAGGAAATTAGTAGATTGTTTCCTATTGTATTCAAGATATACTAATTTTAGTACATATTTACTTTGTAAGTGGTGGCACCACACCCTGCTCTTTATATTCCGCCCTAGTTTTACCATTCATATGGACGACAAAGTTACTAAAAAGTTATAAATTTCTAGATAATCGAATTTAATTTATATGTGAGGTGCCACCCCAAATGTTTTTGGTCCGACTATATTCGTCTTAAATATTGACACAGATATTGACATAGATTTTATATTTTCTCAGATATTTAGCATTTACATTATGTTAGTAATTAAGTTCGGAATATCATACTAAAAGTTAAATTTTGAGTAGTTACATACATAGTATCGAAATACTCACTCATCGCTTAATCATATACATATGTAGGTGTACGTACCTTTCAGACATTGCTGCTTCTGTTCATATATGATTGAGAATTGAGTGTGTGATGATCAGCGTTGTCAACTTTAAAATTTCAAAACGCACCAAAATGAAGAAAAAAACAAGCAAGAAAGTATAGTCGGTCAAGCCCGACCATATAATACCCTACACCCAGTATATCAATAAAACTGTTTTTCATATATGGGCGCTATATGGGAGATATTATCTATTATGGACCGATCATCCAAAAATTTAGTGCCATGACTTCCGTGAATATAAATATTATGTGTGTTAAACCTTATCTCGATATAAATACGTTTAAAAGATTTATGGAGGTTGAAGTGAATTACGAAGAGGGTCTTATATGGGAGTTTTGACTATTTATGAACTGACTATTATAAAATTAGGTGTCATCCTATTTGTACATAAGAAACTCAATTTTGTTAAATTTTATTCGGATAACAACATTTTTAAGAGATTTTTGGTCCTTAAAGTGATTTCGGGAAGTGGGCCTTATATGGAAGCTACGACTAGTTATGGACCGATGATCATAAAATTCAACCATATTATATGTATATACACAAAACATATTTGTTTTCAATATTATTTGGATTCTAACATTTTTAAGAGAGTTATGCTCTTTTAAGTGATTTTTGGAAGTGGTCCTTATATGGGAGCTACGACTAATTATGCAACGATCTTCACGAAATTTTTAGATGTGATTTAGCTTCATTTATTATTCATTTTTTGTGAAATTTGGTGGCATACTTGCATAATTAAAAGATTTATGATCGGTAAACCCCAATTTCGGCAGGACATTTGTATGGGGGCCAGGTGAAATAATGGACCGGTTTCCACCAGTTTCAATCACATCCATTCTTGTGGCAAAAATATCACGTACCAAATTTTATCAAAATATCTTCAAAATTGCGACTTGTATTCTGCGCACAAGCTTTACATGGACAGCCAGCCAGCCAGACGGACGGACATCGTTAAATCGACTCAGGAAGTGATTCTAATCCGATCGGTATTCTTTAAGGTGGGTGTTGGACCAATATTTCTGGGTGTTACAAACATCAGCACAAATCCAATATACCCTCCCCACTATTGTGGTGTAGGGTATAACTACACAAATTTATTATTGAAAATGAAGGGAAAAATTGAAAATGAGTTAACAAAAGTAAGTACATACATATGCATTTTTTTGAATTCATTTGAATATGGAATATGTATACAAGTAATACGATAGAATTTAATTGTGATCGGTTCATAATTAGTCGTAGCTCCCATATAAGGCCCACTTCCGAAAATCACTTTAAAGAGCATAACTCTCTCAAAAATATTGGTATCCAAATAAAATTTAACACAAATATATTTCATATATATACAAATAATACGGTACAATTTCATTATGATCGGTCCATAATTTGTCGTAGCTCCCATATAAGATCCACTTCTATCTTTATTGGTTTTGGAGACATGCAGTTACCATTTTTACCTGTTTTACGACCGAATTTCCAAAAATCCTATCTTAGGGGAGCTATTTTATGTAACAGGAATCCAATACCGGAATTTCAAGTTTCTAGCCTTAGCGGTTTGGGCTGTGCGATGATGAATGAATCAGTCAGTCAGTCGCGTTACTCTTTTATATACATATATACATATGCAGATAAACTTGCGCTTAAAAAATTGTATATGTATGGGTATTTGGTGCTGGTTGTTAGAGACTAACAAGTTCGCCCTCAAGAAAGTAGTTCCATGCGCTGCAGGGTATACCAAACATTCTTACTCAACCACCTACAAAGAATAAAGAAGTGAGTGTAAACAAATTAGATGATTATTTTTGTTCCAGTTACGGATTGTCACCTTATTTCTGCATTGAACAACTTCTAACAAATTATTTTGTTTATTTTATTTATTTTGTTGTTGGTTTTTCATGTCTTTTTCCAGTTTTTTATTGTTTTTGTAACTTGTGATATACTTAAGAATCCGTAAAATTGGCTCACATTTGTATACCGGATGAACATTTGATTATAATTAGTACTGAGATTAATGTCTACAATTAGTAAAGCGTTCATAAGGTTGGTGAAGTGTTTATAAAGTCACAATTTATCAAAAAATACAAATAGTATTGATGGGTAATTGATTGGCTAAAATACTTGTTGTTCGAACGTTCTTCAAGTAAGAATCATTTACACTCATTTGATTACATTTTCGATCAATTACGTCAAAAATGTTAATTTGAAAGTGCGTAAGATCGACGCCAGTAAAACATTAATAAATTTGTGACAAATATTTTTGGATGAACAGAACAAAAGAAGAAATGCCCTTATCCTTTTGACGAGTACCTTATAATCATGCTTAAGCATGCATTGAAGTTAATAAATGCGAATATATGTACATATGTATATTTAAATACATTATAAGTATCTATTCGTTTATTTCTATATATTTTTATTGTAGCCATTTTTTATTATTTATTTGCTTATTATACCAAGAACTTATCTAAAAGATTATCCAAATTATTAGATTTTTATTTTGTTTGAATAAAATAATAATACATTTAAACTTTTTCGAATAATTAATTGTTTTTAAATAAAGTAAGAAATTACTTTTATAGGTTTTTAATAGCATAAATTTAAAACATACATATGTACATATATTCGGCATTACTTTTAATGCCACTTTTCTTTCATTGATATTATTTGTTTAAAGATATAAATCAGAAAATGTAGGCAAATGCGATTATTTATTTATTTATGAATTTGCTTATCCTACACAACAAGATATAAATCTTATAATTACAGCGAAGGAATTATATTTGTTTAAAACGGAAATAGAATATCACAATTTAGTATTAAAAAAAAACAAAATATAAATTATTTATAAAAATATAAAAAAAATTAATTTAAATTATTATAAAAATAAAACAATGTCGACGAAAGTGGACAACAAACATAATAAACAAATGTATTCAGGTTTTCGAGACGAAGTCTTGACATGAATACGAAAAAACTAAAGAAAAGGAGGCAACATGAAAATAGAAATTAATAAATAAAAATGATAATTACAGAAAATTTCGAACCACCAGGTAACACTGGTTAAAAGATTCATGTTTGTATGTTGGCTAGCAGGCACCTGATGAGAGAAAGTGGTGTTTCTCGAAACATATGTAAATTCAACAACCCGGGTTCGAATCCCAGCCAAGAGAATTATCAAAAAATTTTAATAATAAAAATTTTTGAAGTTGTAAAACAATTCCTACTTCAGTAAAAATAATTTAATGAAAATTAAATTTAATGAACTCGAGCCTAACTAAATAAATATCAAAAATTAAAAATTAACAGTTCAAATAAAATAATAATTGTTATTAATTTAAAATAAATTTTAATTTAATTAAAAATAAATTAATCTAGTTTAAAGTAAAATAATATAAAATAAAAAAAAAAATATATTTAAACAGATAGATAGATAGATAAATGGCTTTAACTTATGAAATAATTGACTAAAAGATTTTTAAATATGTTCACATTGTTGTTTGTTTGAACGTTATTTGGAAATAGGTTCCAAAGACGGACAGAAGGAATAAAAAATTGATATTCAGATATCAGGCTGCGATGTGTTAAAGGAATTATCTTATTCCCTCTGTTAGACCTTGCAAAAGTTAATCGGTTGCACAGATATGGAGGATTCTTCGTATATATTATTTTATGTAGCATTTGCAATACTTTCATATCCAGGAGGTTTCTAAGTGTCATACCGTAAAGTTTATTTGAGAACTGGGATATTGTATCGTATTTTCTTAAACCAAAAACGTATCTGATTATATTGTTATATGTTTTCTCTAATACAATTTTACTTCGAGAGTCGCAGCTTGAGAACAACTCGCAACCATATACAAGTCGTGGCATTAAGTATGTGTTGGTGATAAGTATTTTAATTTTTAAGGGCGTAAAGTATTGGGCAGGCCAGTATCCACGTAATATTATGTAAATGTTTGACGCAGTTTTATTAATATGGGTAGACCAGTCTAAATTGTTATTAAAAATTCGGTTTTTTCATTATTAAGCATTATATTAATACAAATCGTTTTACGCTGTATTTGGATTTATGAGGATTTATTAAAAGTCTATTAGCAGTTGCCCATCTATAAACACTATCCAAGTCCTTTTTTAATTTAATCACGTTATCTCCAATATCTTTTACAGAACTGCCAATGTAAATTTGTACGTCATCTGCATACAGGTGTAATTATGAATATGATAAAATCCGAGGAAGATCATTCACATACAACGAGAATAAAAGTGGTCATAAAATTGATCCTTGTGGAACACCTTTAGCAACAGGGAACACCTTTAGCAGATGAGTAACTACCGTTGATGAATACTGATAGGTAACGATTACTTAAGTAGATTATTTGAGGTCCCTGATATACCAAACATCTTTTTGAGTTTGAGGAAGAGCAAAGAATGATCAATTGTATCGAAAGCTTTGGAGTGATCTAGAAGCACTAATATAGTAACTTTCCCTATATCGATATCATTTCGAATATCTTTACTCAGATTTATTAAGGCTCTTACGCAACTATGCTCAGCTCAAAAGCCAGATTGATGTGTCGTGAGCAAATTATGTCGAACAATAAATTTATTTGTTTGCATATACACAAGTTTTTCCATTATTTTGGAAAGATAAGACAGGATTGCAATCGGCCTAAATTTCGAGTTAGCTTTAGGAACCGGAATAATTTTAGCATGATTCCAGCTACTAGGATATATATAAGTAGTAAATATTGTGTTAAGAATGTGGGTTAAATAAGGTAGTAATCGTGGCAACAATATTTTTACAAAACGCGAGTCTAAGTTATCATATTCAATTGCATTTGATTTTATAGACTTTAAACAAGTCAAGACTTCATCATTACATACACATCGAAAACTAATTGCCTGTTAATTATATTATCTTCTAAAAGTACAAAAAGTATTTAAGTTCTCATTGCACGGAAAATATTGTGTTGAGAACTACCGACGATATCGATGAGTCGATTGGCAACTTTACCGAGGACCTTCGACGAGCTGTGCATCACGCTTCCACTTATCACGTTGAATGTAGAAATAGGACAAACAGAACTTATTTATCTGAACTCGAACATCTCCTATCAGAAAAAAGAAGAATGAGAAGAGAGTGGCAACTTCACAGGTCTCCTGAACTGAAAGCTAGGCTACGGGTATGCAGAGATATACTAAGACATTTCTTAGAAACCCAAAGAACGGCTTCACTTAGATCCTACTTGGAGGGTCTTGATAGTACCCCACAATCTGACTACTCGTTATGGAGGGCGGCAAGAGGTTTAAAAAGACCAGTGAGAGGAAAACCTCCTTTGCGAAATCCGACTGGTGACTGGGCTAGAAATGATTCCGAGAAAGGGACATTATTTGTTAACCATTTAAGAAATGTGTTTACTAAAAACAACTCAAATAACGTATCTGATTTGCCACCACTCGTTATTAGACCTCCTGTACCTCTAAGACTAAACTTTGGTGATGTTCAAAGCGCTATTGGTATTCTGAACCTTAGAAAGGCTCCAGGTATGGATAAAATCAGCAATAAAATGCTTGTGGAGTTACCTCGTGTAGCTAGAAGAATTATCCTCTTTATCTTCAACGCTATTTTACGCCTAGAATACTATCCTGCAGATTGGAAGGTGTCTATGATCACTATGATTCCTAAGTCAGGGAAGGATCACACCAAAGTAGAGTCATATAGGCCAATTAGCCTACTGCCGACAATTTCTAAACTGTTCGAAAAATTGTTAATGACTAAGTTGATTCCAATTCTGAACGACACTGAATGCATTCCTAATCATCAATTCGGCTTCAGAGCTATCGAACAAACACACAGATTGGTAAATGTGATAAGAGGGTCGTTTGAAGACAAAAAATACTGCTCCGCCCTTTTCATTGATGTGTCCCAAGCGTTCGACAAAGTTTGGCATGACGGTTTAATGCACAAAATAAAATTAACTCTGCCTGCTAACACCCATAAACTTATGGAAAGCTATTTATACGGTCGCAAATTTAAAATCAAAGAAGGCAATTTTTTAAGCCCCGCTCAGCCAATTGAAACAGGTGTGCCACAGGGTAGCATACTGGGTCCTACTTTATATTTGATTTATGCCTCCGACATGCCGTCAGACCCCAAAATCCACACGTCAACTTTCGCAGACGATACAGCCTTTATCAGCGTTCACAAGGACCACCAAGTAGCATCACAGAATTTGCAGAATTATGTTTATAAACTAGAGAATTGGCTAGAGCTTTGGAAAATCAGGGTTAATGAACAGAAATGTATTCATATCACTTTCACATTGCGAAAAGAAACTTGCTCGTTCATCAAAATAAATAATCAAATTATTCCTCAACATAATGAAGTCAAATACCTCGGCATTCACCTCGACCGCCGTTTAACTTGGAAGTGTCATATTGAAGCGAAACTTACACAGATGAGATTAAAAGCAGTGCAACTTAATTGGCTAATTGGCAGAAATTCTTCACTAAAGTTGGACTGCAAACTATTGTTGTACAATGCAATTCTAAAGCCAATCTGGTGCTATGGAATTCAATTATGGGGTACTGCCTCAGCATCGAACATTGAAAAAATTCAAATGGGTCAAAATAAAATTCTACGTATAATTACTGCAGCTCCATGGTATGTTAAAAATTCTCGAATTCACAAAGATCTATGCGTGCCATTAGTAAAAGTTGAATTTACAAAACACGCGTCAAAGTATGTCAGCAAACTTGAACACCACCCAAACCCACTTGCACGAGACATCCTTAACTTTAGTGGCCATAATCGGTTGAGAAGGAGGGATACCCTTGCTTTAACTCAAGCGCAAAATAGATGACTGGATCAGTTGATGTGAAATTTTTTTAGTATCATAAAATTTTTGTCTAGCACTGGCTGGGCTTATTATTTTCTTTTTAGTATTAAGATTTGAATACTTATTGTCATTTCATTATATGAAGATTCAATAAATAAATAAAGGCTAAAAAAATCTTCTAATTTATGTAGACATTTGTGTACGAATCATCATTTGGTGAGGGTATTGACGAAAAAACTATGTTAAGATAAGTTATAAAAGTACTCTTGATTGCAAACCAATCAGTTTGAACTGCAATGATAACGACCAATTTTTTTAAAAACTCCATTGCAGTAGGATATTATTACACCGGTACAGTGAGAAGCTGCATTATGAAATTTTGCTATCACGAGACGTCCTACAACTGCTGTATACAAAGTTGAAAACCTTTCCATTCGAGTCCCATTTAATTCCAACAAAATATTTTCATTTCAATTTTGGAAAACATAATAAGGACTCATGAATATATTTGTGTGATTTTGAATTTAAATAATCAATTTGAAAATCACTTTCAAGAAGAGAGTGTCCTGTGATGTCAAGCCAAGTAGAATTTATTGATTGATTCAAGCGTGTAAAACACGATATCATTAAACGAATATTACGCAAACAATAATTCTTTATAAACTCTATCATTCGAATGTAGTAATAAGAAAAAGAATTAGAATACCCTTTTTGTGAAGCTGTGGTAATACGCGAAAGGAGAAAATTTATGGATACACCCACAACTATATTGTTTCGTAGCAGTTTTCGAAACATTAAATAAACTTCATTAATTTGGGAAGGAACAATACTATGGTACTATTATATTTATAATCAATATTTTTACTTTATCTATAAAATAAAAATTAAATGTGTGTTGCCGCAAAAACGTAACAAAATAGCATCTTTTTAAAATATACATTAATACACCAATACCTCACTTTGCGTCGTTTCGTTTTGCTTTTTTTTCAAAGTTGCTTTGCTGCTTAATTAGTACTAATTTTCACTGTGCGTCGTTAGATTTTCAAGGTTGCATTGTTTTGGGTTTGAGTCTTTAATTTTTTTTTGTTGACATTTTTGCAACATCAGCAACATCTTTAGGTGCTAAAACGATGTGCCGTACAAGAAGTGCTTTGATGAGCGGAATGAAGTCTTTGCTTTCTATTTGGATTGAAAATATAGTTGCGCCACGAGAATACCATTAACTAAATAGTAAAGCATTATTCAACGATAATGCTAGAGGTATTAGTACAGACAATTGTTACAAGGAAATTTATTTTACGTTGAAAAAAAGCTGTTCGGCAAACGTTAGACCAATTTTTAGTGAAAGAAAGTATTTTCGTATGCCTATAACCTATCTTCGATCTTTATATGGTTTGCTATAAAAATCTTCGTCGTTTCAATTTGCGTCGTGTTTTTTTGGAACGTAACCCCGACGCAAAGTTAGGTATTGGTGTATAGAATTTCTAAATTACTATTTGTAGTGTCTTTATTTACTTTTTTCTTTAAATCCGCTTTTATCTTTTTTAATTGACACCATCGATTTTAAAACCAATATTTCACTACACAGCCTTAAATTATGTTATCGCTGTAAAAAATGCTACTATTTGAAATTAATTTTTTTTTTTTGGCTTGGTCACCAATTTTATTTTTTTTTTCTCACTTGTTGAAACTTTATTTTACTTTTTACCACGAACTTTTATTTGGCGACATACTTTTCTTTGTTTGTTTGTTTTTTTTATTGTGCTGTGGGTTTTACAAATTCTCATACAAATTTTCCTTAAATACTTTACCGCTTTACCTTCGAAGTGTGTTCACTGCAAGAAAGTTTTTGACAACAAAATGACAGTATCCGGTTAAGTGAAACACATATAAATTACGCGTACAACGTTTCATTTTCATCTACGGTAAACATACATACATAAACATAAACACACACACTATACAATTTATAAAAAGCAATAAAAATAAAACTTTTTAAATTAACAATGTTTGTTGTTATCGTTTTTTTTCAAATGTCAGTTGAATGAGAAGGAAATGAAATTTTTCAATATTGTAACTAAGTATAGTGATTTAACCACGTTGAGACTAGTTATACCCTGCACCACCATAGTGAGGAGGATATATTGGATTTGTGCTGATGTTTGTAACGCCCAAAAAATTTGGTCCAACACCCACCTTAAAGTATACCGATCGGCTCAGAATCACTTTCTGACACAAATAAGTTTCTTATATACAAAAATAATGACACCTAATTTTATAATGGTCGGTCCATAATTAGTCGAAACTCCCCATTCACTTTAACCTCCATAAATCTTTTAAAAGTATTTATATCGAGATTTATTATATTTATATCGAGATTTATTTATATTCACGGAAGTCATGGCAATAAATTTTGGTCGAAAATAGGTGATATCTTTCATATAACGCCTATTTCTGAAAAACTGTTTTATACATATAATATACATATAATCTTACAGCTTTTTATTACCAGTATTGGCGATTGGTCCAATTAATATTCATACTATTCGTATGACAAAACTTCGTAAAAGCTGGGAAACATTCGCAAAAATTAAGTCGCATATACAAGGTGGCGCAAAAGTGATCCTCCTATCAGAAAATGCTATAAATTTTGCCCAAGTTGATGAATTGGGATTGGAAAACATGTGGTTCCAACAGAACGGTGCAACGGCACACACTGCACCCGATATGCTGAAGCATGCATTTCCCGGGAGCCTAATCTCCCGTTTTGGCGATTTGCACTGGCCAGCAAGATCCAATTGAATGCTAGACTTTAACCAATGTGCCGGGAAATATTCAGTTGATCCAGTTTTTGGTAAGAAAAGCTGGAAATTTCATACAAAATAATCTTCAAATACAGCTTCTATCCCACTTTTATATGTTCTCGTATGTACATCTTTGCTATAACTAAGATAAAATAAACGGCTCTTTTCAACAAAATTCCTGCGACTCCTTGTCGTCTGAGTTGGTCACAGCATAAAGGATCTCTTCAGGAATAACTGATCATTTAAATCCACAACATTTTTGATATAAAAAAACTCAACGTAGTCGTATAATTTATGAAGTTGCATAATTGGTTAAACAATATATTTTTTTCTTAAAAAATAATCTAATATAATTATGCAATTATAAACTTCCCTCATGAACCATTAATTTGCAAGAAAAAATAATAATCATAAAATCATAATTATCATACACATTAATAATCGTTAACTAATAATTCTGGTGAGCGTAATAAAAGTAAAATTTGTTCACTGTTGGCTTGTCCCAATTTACACGAAGCAATTTTTATTGAAAAGATTTGTACACGTATTTCCTTGAAATTTCTTCGGTGTTCATACAACACAATATAATTGCTTAAATCACTAGTATTTTTATTTGAGAGAATAAACACATTTGTATAAACATATGTAATACGAATAATAGAGTGACACGAATTGCTAGTACAATCAAGTGTGTACACGTTTCTTTTCTCCCTCACAACGATGTAATTTCAAGGTCCGATGTTGATTTTGAATAAAACACAAACTATTTAGGAAATTATTGTAATTTTATTTTATTATGATATATTGGTATTACTCAATTATGTATGGAACAAAATATCGGCCAAATGGGCGCCGCTACCACCATCACTCTTGGATTCTCATTCGCCCAAATGCGGCAATTCTGTTTATTGACGAATCCACTGAGGTGAAAATGTGCCTCATCACTGAAGATGATTTTCTTCGAAAATTGATCATCCACTGTTACCATTTCTTGCCACCATTCTGCCCATTCACGACGTTTGGAATGGTCAAGAGGCTTTAGTTCTTGAACCAATTGCACCGTGTAAGCGTGTAAATCCAAGTCTTTATGCATAATGTTCATCAACGACGAGCGTGAGAGGTGCAATTGTTGGGCACGAAGAAGAGTTGAGGTGGACGGCTCTTCAGCCAAACTATCGCGAACAGCAGCAATATTTTCTGCAGTACGAGCTGTACGAGCATGCACTGGTGTTCTCACATCTTCTACAGACCCGGTTTGCTCGAATTTTTCCACGATTTTTGCGATTGTACGCACATTTGGACGATCAAATTGACCAAAAAAATCACGAAGTGCACGATATGCATTTTGATTTGAACGCCCATTTTCATAATAAGTCTGGATAACTTTAACACGCTGTTGGATTGTGTATCTCTCCATGGTTCAAATTGAGTAAGTCTGAAATAGAGAAATGTCAAATAAAATTCGGAAAAAAGCTGGCGTTTAGGTGTGGTTCACATTCAACATCGGCCCTTACAATTTAACCACCCTTTATAAAGAGCAGTGTTGTCAACTTGGTGCTTTTTTGAAAATTTTTGTGCGAAAAATTCCTTAGTTGGTGCGTTTTTTTTAATTTCGGTGCGTTTTTTAAATTTTCCGAAAATGCGACAAAATCTTTAATTTTACTAATTTTTAATTGCAGTTTTTTAATATTTCATTATCATGAAATCTATACGATTAAAAACTACTTCAATAAATGTATTTTAAATACGAATGTATGATAAATGAAAACATATCTACTATCAAATTCGTCACATGAAGGTCCCAGTGGAGCCGTAACCAATTTTATTGAATAAAACAGAAAACAAAATAAAAATTAAAAAAGTACTAAATATGTAGTGAAATTAGTCCTTTTTTACCAATTAGTACTTCAGTTCCGACTAGCATATTGTGAGTTAAATCTTGAGTGGTTAAATGCATATTTTATCTTTATTAGCTTGTTTATTTAAAAAAGGCTTTTGCTATTTTTAATTTTACTATTAATCGTTGATCTCTTTTTAAAAAGTTTTATATAGAATTTATGAAATTAAAAATCAAATAATTACATATCTAGTACAAAGGAATATAAACAAATTTGTTTAATTTATTTCTTATTTTTGTTAAGTTTTATTTTTTAACACTGAACTGTAGAAGATTGTTTTATTGTTATATTTATCATACAAAAATGTTGTAAAATAATTCCAATAAACATTTTAAAGAAAAAATAAATTCTAAAGTTGATTCGTTTTTTTCTCCATTTTAGTGCGTTTTGAAATTTTAAAGTTGACAACCCTGGTAAAGAGTAATCAGCTTAGCTTAAAGAACTTTTTCCTGTATATTGGGACTTTCATTAATAAGTTTTTTCTGGGGAGGGTATATTGGATTTGTGCTGCGGTTTATAACGCCCGAAAATATTAGTCCAACACCCACCTTAAAGTATTCCGATCGCCACAGAATCATTTTGTGAGTCGATTTAACGCTGTCCGTCCGTCTGGCTGGCTGTCCATGTAAAAGTTGTGCGCAATTTTAAAGATATTTCGCTGAATATGGTACATGATATTACAAATGTCCTCCTGAAATAGGGGTTTATATGGTTTATATAATAGGGGTCATAAATGCTTGATATATGCTCGTATCCCAACAAATTTCTTCAGAAATAAGTTGTACATAAAGCCTAATCTCATGAACCGCTGCAGAAAATCACTTTAAAGAGCATAACATCTCAAAAAATGTTGCTATCCAAATTATATTCAACATAAGCCTGTTTTTAATATACAAAAATCATTTCGGCCAGTTTTGTTATGATCGGCGCATAATTAGTCATAACTTCCAAATAAGGCACGCTTCCTTAAATCACTTCAACAACCATAAATCCCTTAATAATGTTCGTATCAAATAAAATAAAACAGAAATAAATGTCATATATACAGATTTAAATGTTGTCTTATTACATAGACTATTTGATAGAATTGGCCTATCGTATTGAATGCTTATCAAACATTCAAGTTTCAATTTTGAATTTGAAGCTTATGAACCTTAAGCTATGTATAGACGGTCGCCAGATATTACAACATTGTCATATCTAGCAATGTACTGACATTGAAAAAGTGTTAGCAAAGGATAAATTGTTCAGACGACTGTAAGAACTAACTAACAATTTCATTGGCACACAATTGTCACACAATGAATTTATCTGTCAACCGAAATAGTTTTTCCAAAATGTTATTGTTGTTGTTTATTTATATATATACAGAGTTGCATTTAGAAATAATTTCTATGACAATGCTACCATTGGCAGATGCATAAACTTTGCACATATGACAATGAAAATTGTTTGACAATTGTCTTGAAACAATGACAATGACAAAAATTTGTGTTTACACGATTGTTAGATGTCTGACAATATATTTGTCTTGCAATGTACTGAAAATGCTTTTTCTTACAACGATGGAAGGCATAAATTTTAAGTTCATACGGTTGTTAGACATTTTCTGAATATTTTTCGGACAACGTTTTAATATCTGACAACCGTCTATACATAGCTTTAGAGTACCCGGTATATGGCAATTATAAAACCATCCCAATATTGTCGTTGATCCGTATTTCAACTCATGACTGTGTAATACAAATTGTTTTTGGGAAGTTCTTAAAGACTATTTGTTGGTCAGTCAAATATGTTACTATCCAGTAAAGAAAGACTCAGAACTGTCAAAATGCTGTTTTATGAACTGTCATAGGATGCATGAGGAAAATTTCGGAATTCCATAAAGTTCGACGTACGTGAACGGCAGATCTAGACAGATTTTTAAAATAAAAACACTATTTATATTTTAAATTTTAAACATTAATTTTGTTTTTGTTTTATCATTTATTCATAAATATTCGTATATGTATTTTATTGTTATAATTTTGTTTTGTATTCTTAGTTTTGAAATGTACATAGATATATTTAGTAGATATTTATTTTTTTATTATTATTTTTATACTCAGATTTCGGTTGTTGTTTTTGTTTGTTTTATTTTAAATTTAATTTTGTTGTTTCTGTTTTGGTAAGTATGCTGTATTTTGCCATCATATTATTTAGATAAGATTTTATTTCATTCTTTATAAATTACTAAAATTAATATTTTTTGTTGTATTTTTGAAATTTCAATAATTTTTGATAATAAATAGTTGTTTTATTTAATTATTTATTTACTTATTTATTTATTTATTTATTTGTGTACGAGTATGTGTGTATGTCTGTATTTGTATATATAATTTGAAATACCTTTAAATTTAATTACACTTATTTTTAAATTTTACATATAAATTACATTTGTGTGTGTGTGTGTTTTTTTTTCTTTTCTTTTACAAATATCTTTTATCAATTTTATATTGGAAAATCGTTTGTCTCTTATTTACCAATTTATTAATAATTTTTAAGGATTTTTACACAACATTTTTTGTTCAATATTTCATTAAGATTTGGTACTCGTATGTCTGTAATTGTATTAAGAAATTATTTGTTGGAAATAAAAAAAAATTTTTTTGTATTTGTTTTGTTTTTCAAATATTCTATTTTGTTGTTTTGTAAATATTGTTTGTATAATTAATGACACGTAATTATAATTGTTAATCAAATGTTTGTATGTATGTATGTACGATTTTTTATTATTTGTATGTATGTAAGTAGTTTAACATTTGTGTAAGTTCACATGATATTTTTTTATTTTATTATTTAAATTATATTTAATGAGATGTATATTTTTTTTTCTATTATTTTCTTTAGAAATTATAAAGTTATGTAAAACAAAGTGTTATAATGGGATATGATGGTATTAAAGCTTTTGTTGTTGTAAATATTTTAAATATTTGTTTATGAATTATTAATTAATATAATAAATAATTGCGTTTATTAAATATATAATAAATTAATAACTTGCTAAATTTTAAATAGAATATGTAAATTAAGTTTAATTTTAAGGGCACATTATGTATTGAATTTAATTAGAAAACAATTTAGAAATTATCAAAATACATACTTTAGATAATATTAAAAAATATTTAATAATAAAATTTGTCGAGTGTAATTAGTATTTCATTAAAAGAAATTTGTTGCCTATAATTTTTAATTAATATTTTTAGTGCACAGTATGATCTTTTGCAATATATATGAAAGTTACATTATAAGTTTTAATGTTTTTTTAGTATTGTCTACAATACTACATATTTCAAATTCACATAGCCAACAATGAGAACCTGCTAGTTATAGAATGGCATAGCGAAAGATATGGATACAAATTAATGTCTAATGTCAAGAGATATTGGGGGATTGAATTAGTTGAGTAACCTCTAGAAGAAGAAAGGCTTTAGTAGTCCGGAAAGTCGAGAAACATTGTAACGTCCGCATTACAAACAATTTGTACAGAAGCCGATGAAATGAAATATGTCATTAGGTTTACTGAGCAAGAAATTCCCAATTTAAATATCCTATCACTTGTGCTAGGCCACAAAATTGTGCTTAAGCTAAATTTACACTAAAATGAGCATTTGTTTCATGCTTTGTTGTGATCCCAAAGATCAAACTTAAGTCAGGAAGCAATATGCTAGCAAGGTTTTGCTGCGCAATTTTTTAAATCTTTATGATTTTCTCTCTGAATACAAAAAGCTCTCTGCTGCTTAACAAACACAAATATAAACATATAAACAAAATTGAAAAATAAAAGGTCAACCGCTATCGCAATCAACAAAATATTTGCTAAAAGTCCAGTGATTAAATCATATTGAGCCTAGTGGAATAAATATATCAAACAGTTCAGACGGCCATAACGTAACAAATCTAAATATGGTGCCGACCACAATAATGAAAAGCTAAGACCGCGTTTTCACTATGTTTTCACTCTGTCATTTTTGTTGTCAAATTGTCCAAATTGTTGGCAATTGTACAAAAACGGGTTGTCATATGGCCTCATAAAACATATGACAACCCCTTTTCATACAATTGCCAACAATTTGGACAATTTGACAACAAAAATGACATAGTGAAATCATAGTGAAAACGCGGCCTAATAGAAGTTTTTTTTCTTCGAAATGTCTTCAATCTCAAGTTACTAAATTTTGGCTTATTGTAAGCCTTTACATTTTACCTTTCTCAAGTTAATATTGTGGGAATATACATAACATAGAATAAAATATACATACATAGAAACGAGAGGGAAACACCTAAGTCTGCTGTCAAAAACTTAAGTCAGATTAGTAGTTTAACAATTCTTGTTATTAATTTTAGAATTACCCTCAGAATCAGAATGCTAATAATAACGTTAAAATATGTGTCCTTTAATTGTTAATTATTTTGGTCTCCTGATATTCCACTTTCATTTACCAATGTCCAATCATTCGAAGTGTAATCAATGACCAAACATGTATAATATTTTTAATTTGTATCTCATTTGGTTTATTTCGCTTCATTGTACATGATTTTGATAATGTCATTGCGTTAATGAACGCTTTCGAGATCAATAAGCACGTTGATTTTAAAACTTATAATTTTAATTAAATGTCCTCTGTCAAAGAACACAATAAGAAGGCATTGTTAAGAGTGTATGCTTTTAGGCGTCTATAACACATACATGAGACTGTAAATAAAAATATGTGTGTATGGATGGATATACATAATAAGATATTATTGAATATTTAAACAAAAAATTGTTAAAGCTAAAAAATTTATGATAACATTTAATAAATAAATTTTGACTTTTAGTAGTAAATGAAATGTGTTTGTATGTATGTATATTTCAATATAAATACTTTTACCTTTTGTTTGTTTAATAACCATATGTACTATGTAAGTATGTACAAATAAATTTGTATTTACGTTTGTATATCATATGTATAATATTATATTTAATTTAATGATATGATGATGATTTTTTGTTAATTTTTTTTTAATAAAAAACACAACATTAAAATATACATGTATATTCTTTTTTTTACATATTTTTAATTTTTTTTTTGTAATTTTATAACCGTATTAAAGTTCTAACATAAAATTTCTTTTAACATATTGATAGATGCACGTGTGTGGGTGTGTTTGTATGTATGAATGCACGTATATACATATGTATATTGCTGTATGTAAATGTTAAATTTTTTCCTCTTGTGATTTCATTAAAAATGTGAAAAATAATAAAAAAGTAATTTGATTATGTTTTTATATTTTTGTTTTTAATATGAATCATGTTAATTATTTTAATTTGCTTGTAATGTTTATTTTTCTCTGTTTTTAAGTTTTACATTTATGTGTGTGAACAAGTTAGAAGTATTTCTGTATGTGTGTATGAGTGCGTATGTGTGTTTGGTTAATTTGTATTTTATACGCATACACATACAAATATACGGCTACATAGACCTCATAATAACACAGTAAAATTACAACATTTATGATATGTTTTGCGTATTGCTATGACACTTAATAATCTTGTTTTTATTTTGTTAATCAGATAAATTTTTTCATTCATTTTATTATTGGGTCTGTCCATGTTGCATTAAATAGACAACATTTGGTGTTGGATAAGTTAGTTATTAGTGAAATGTTTTGATAGACAGAGGAATATTAAAATATTTATTTATCTATAATTAGCCTTATTAGGAAAATCAATAATATACATACATATGTCATTACATAATGTACAATTTTCAAATAATTTCACCACTTAAGCGTATGAGTTATTACATTAAACTACCTTTCATACGCACTGTTATTGAGTGGCTAGTACTTAGTGCTGCTTTCAGTGATGGGCAAAATACATGGTTTTAAAATACAAAATACTTATACATCTGCATGTATTTAAAATACAAAATACAAAATACTTCCATTTATTGTACGTATTTCAAATACAAAATACTTCTACGTCATGCACATCTATGTATTTAAAATACGAAATACACCTAATTCTGTTTTTACGCGATAGATACGTTCCTCGAAAACTCGCGTAAAAAAAGATAGAGTATCCATATTAAATGAAGGAATTGGTTTCACGTATTAAATATCAGGTAAAATAAGATAAATAATTCAAATTCATGTTGCTTTATACACAAACATATTTTATTTAAACAAAAAACAATAGAAAAGATAGTGTTCATTTAGAAAAGTACATACATACATGCAATATCTTTTCGTTTTTAACACTTAAATTTGACTGAATTCTTACACTCTTACTTTCAACTAAATTTATTTGAAATAAACAAGGGAAACCCCCTGTTGCGATAGTGTTGTTTTTCGTACCAGACGATTTTTAGTGCTGCCAACTATGTGTTTAATTTAAATTTCTTCAAAACCAGTGTAAACAATGTTTTTCTGGTAAAAATACATACATTTTTAGATCGTGTTAAATTAAATCTAGTCGCATAAAAACAGAATGAAATATTTATTTGGAAACGCGTTAACAGAATTAGGTGTATTTAAATAAATGTTAAGTTATATTTGCTTTTTCAAAAACAGCCAGTTTTTGAATTTAAAGTATTTATAATTTCCGTTTTACAATTTTAAATATCATTTTGTAAATATGATAAGTGTTCAGTAAATCATAAATTGCAGGCCTTTTGCTAGATTTTTTCACTCATTTAAATGGAATATTTAGCAAGCACAGATTGCAAAGTTAACAGATCACTTTATATATGTAGTTGACGTACCTAAGCAACTGATTTAATTACAATGTTGTCAATTAAAATATTATTAATGCTGATCTATTCTTTCAGAAAATGGATTTTGTTATCTCACTGTTTAAATTCATGGTTATTAAGAAGGTATCAGATTAATATGTCTGAAGGCATTATTCAGAAATTCGAAGACATCAACAGATGATTTTTAAAATTTCATTAGCTAATGTCAAAATGTGTAAAATCCAAAAAAAAAAACGAAAATCACCACATCACAGAAACTAGCCTAGAAACATTATTTTACGACTTACTTATTTGTATTTAAACGTATCAGAACTGTTATCCTCAATCGTGTGTTATTGTAACTGATAATAATTAAATTTTCCATTTTTCCTACCAGTGGGTCGTATATGTCTTACCTTCTGGATGATAGATTTTGACTTTCCCAATGAGACTAATTATACATCTTCTTGGACTATTTGGTTTAATAATTCGAAAGAACAATAGAAATATTTTAATGTTAATGTTAAATAGATGAAAATGTTGTTGGCAGGCAGTACGAGAAATGAATGTGTAATGAGTGAACAATGTACTGGTAAGTGAATGGTAGTGATACATAGTAAATAATTGTACCATGTATGTACTCGTACATATGTACATATATGTATTTGTGTAAATAAGTGTTTTCTTTTCAAGGAAATTGTATTTCATTGATATTTTTGTTGTTTTTTTTTTGTTTTTATAATATTTTCAATGCTGTTGTTGGTTTTCTTGTAAAAAATATTTATAAATGAAGTTTTTTTTCTTTTTCTTAAAAATTACAATTTTTCTTGGTTTTTTGCTGTTTTCTTTTTTGTTTCACTTTGTTAAATTTACTGTATAAATATTTATAAATGTAAATTTCTAAATTGTAAATGTATAAATTAAGTTTCTTTTTGGATTTTTTTAATTTAATTTTATTTGTTTTTATATTTATAGTTAAATATATTTTGTTATGTTTTGTTTTTCAGTTAATAATAGACAGCGTAGCATAGGAAGACGTCAATACCTGCATAAGACATTTTAGCCATATTTTGTTTTTTTTATCTTTTTTGTTTGTTCTTTGTTTTTCTTACAGTTTTTCTTGGTTTATTTAAATATTTAATTATTTAAACAAAACATTAAAGAGACCACAATAAACTTTTGTTATGTATGTTTGTCAGTTTGTATGTATGTATATTAACTACTGTATAAAAAATTAGTTTTCTCTTAATTGTTTTTATTTTGAGTTTTCTTCAAATGGTACAAAAAAAAAACAAATAATATAGACTAATTTTCACTTAAACCATAGATCTTTGTTTAACCTTTAATCATCGTTTGTTGTAAAACTTATGGCTGTTTTAGTTTTTGTTTTAAATACGGTTGTGTTTTTGTTCAAAAACAGTTTTATTGATTTTTTCATTTGTTCTAAGTTAAACAACCATATTACGTTTTATTTGTTTTTATTACAAAAAAGTCAATTTTATTTTATTTCATTTTTTCATTTTGCTATTTTTTAGGAAAATATGTTTTTTTTTTTTGGATTCATCTTGCAGGCTTATTTTTAAAAACTACTGATACTTAAAAATTAGTTTTGTTTTGGTTTAGAATTTTATTTAATTTAGTTAAACATATATGTACTTGCATTCTTGTTACATGCGATCAATATATGTATGTATGTAAATATTGAAGCACATGCACATGTATGTACATGCATGTCTGTGTTAGTTTTTCAGTTTTCCGACAATAAGTTGTTTGTTAATTTTTTGTTTTATAAATTTAGTGTTTTTATTTGATAATCTATATTTTAGAGATTAATTATTTATAATAGACATGTAAAGCATTTGAAAATATATTTTTTTTAATAATTTTTTTTTTGTTGAATTTGTTTAAGAAGATTTTATGATTTAGCTTTTATATTAATCCCTTTTGTCGTTTCTTACGCTTGAAATAAATTTTACATTTTATGTTTTTAAAAGTATCTTTCTGTCATTAACATTTCAGTTTTCTAGCAAACAGCATTTGTTCTATCTACACTTAGGATCCTACATGTTTTTATGTACAACATTCAAAATAATAGTAAAATGAAAATATTTAAATTTAAGCAAAATCTCTAAATTTAATATAAAATTAAAAACTATAAAAGTACGAATTTAAATAAACCACACGAAATCTTGTTCAGACATATACTTTTTTAAATGTATTAAACATGAGTGTTTCCTCAAAACTTCATATTAAGAATTTAAAGGCAGCATCAAATAGTCTTTAAAAAATCAATAGTTCTTAGTAAAAAATATTTCATATTATATTAATAGCAATTTAAAACAAATGATTTTGCTTGAAATTGGCTCTCTACGAAAGTGCTTCTTCATAGTGGTTCCAAAACTAGATCTTTTCTCAAATTCTTTATGGAAAAAGTTAACTCCTTGCTTATTATCCAAATAAACTTATTATTATTTAATGATATGACTACTATGTACATACCGTTAACTTAATACGAAAAGGCCCCAACTCATAATTTTTGGAAATCGATATTTTACATATTTCGATAGACTATTACTAGATACACCTCCTCCAAAAAAATCAGATGAATTCGGAAAAAAATACCGAAGTTATAGCCTAAACAAGAAAAGCCCTGACTAAAATTTTGTATTAATATTGCATCTTTTTTATTTAGTTTTTTTCTCCTCCTGTAAACTATGAAAAAACATGAGTTAGGGCATTTTCGTATTAAGTTAACGATACATACATTTATTTCTAAATCATTACCCAGCAAAAATAAAAGCCTTTAACTTATTATTTTAACAAGGTGATGTCATCGGAGGCATCACTGTATGTAGTATTCATATAAATATAAGTTATTGAGTAATTGCAAGTCATTTCCGGGTATTTGCTGGGTATGGATAGTTTCATTAGTCAAATTTCAATATTGCAAATCATTGTGCACGAATGCAATATTTCACGAACTATCAAATAATATTCAAAATAAAATGATTTTAAACCACTGCGTATCATGCATAAATTTAAAT